>OU612060.1:54820158-57220158 GCA_914767635.1 Melanostoma mellinum
TTGATTAAAAAATTAATCGATTAATGCCCTGAAGTTTTTTTTTTTAGATTGCACCGCTTGTTGTGAAATGGTCAAATACTATGTCGACAATAAATATCTAATTTATGAAGCTGATGGAAAAAAAGGGAGTATTGGAATCGCAACCTGTTCCGGCATCGCATCCTGTCTTACAACCATTAGAGAATTATTGTGTGGAGTGTTACTCAAGTGATACTACCTTTTCACGTTGCAATGGAAAATATTCTCATTGTCATAAATGTGCCGAAGAAGCGGAATTCTGCAGCTCAATTCGAGGCGTGTGTCATCTATCCATCTCGTGAAAAAATTAAATTCTGCGCATATTGTATTGCTGCCCGAAAATGGATGAATCCAAAACAGCCAATTCATGTTCATGATCATCCAGGAGGACGATCATGGGATGAGGAAATTGCTGCCGTTGGAAGAGGTGAAAAATTGGACCCTGAAGTTTTTGACCTAGATTGCACCGCTTGTTGTGAAATGGTCAAATACTATGTCGACAATAAATATCTAATTTATGAAGCTGATGGAAAAAAAGGGAGTATTGGAATCGCAACCTGTTCCGGCATCGCATCCTGTCTTACAACCATTAGAGAATTATTGTGTGGAGTGTTACTCAAGTGATACTACCTTTTCATGTTGCAATGGAAAATATTCTCTTTGTCATAAATGTGCCGAATAAGCGGAATTCTGCAGCTCATGCTATTCGTTTTTTTGCGAGGCGTGTGTCATCTATCCATCTCGTGAAAAAATTAAATTCTGCGCATATTGTATTGCTGCCCGAAAATGGATGAATCCAAAACAGCCAATTCATGTTCATGATCATCCAGGAGGACGATCATGGGATGAGGAAATTGCTGCCGTTGGAAGAGGTGAAAAATTGGACCCTGAAGTTTTTGACCTAGATTGCACCGCTTGTTGTGAAATGGTCAAATACTATGTCGACAGTAAATATCTAATTCATGAAGCTGATAAAAAAATGACAAAGATATGGATGGACAAGACGAAAAAGTCTACGTTCTTGTCACTGTTTGTTTGCATCGTTTGAAATGGATTCTTCAAAAAGAAAACGACAAATCAAAAATAATAGGCTTATTGGCTAACTAACAACATATTATATACTATCCCTATTGATAAGCAAAGTTATTTTCGTTTCAGTTCTGTAAACAAATGGTGCTGTTGCGAGATGAAAGGTTTAATTTATCCTTAGTCCACATATATCTCAAAACTTCTTATGCATAATTAATAATAATGTTAATAGAAGAAAATCAAACAATGAACAAAAGAAAGTTAGAGTTTCCGTCCCGACTTAGCTTTGCTCCATAAAGCTATTCTTAATCGTCCTCCTAAATACTCACCTATTCTGTGATTAAGTTCCGTGGAAATGCAAAGGTGAATTTTCTTTGCTTGCCTTTTCATGTATCGTCATGGCGTTTTCTAATCGCTTTCAATTTAAATGAAATTGTATTTAAAATCCGCAAAGTTTATCAATAATTTGAAAGTGTTTTGCTTGATAAGTTCGTGTGTGTGTTGCATTATGAAAAGCAAAGAAAAAAGTGCAATTGTTTTGTTTCCCCTAGCGACTACAATGGTGGTTGCGTTTTCTCTAAAAGATAACGAACCAATAAATATATATTTTTTTTTTAAGTAAAATATAAAACTGCTGGCCGTTCTTTTAGTGTAAAATATCACTTGAGGCGCAACAGAATGTTTTGGAATGTCAGAAAAACATTCTAGAAGGCAAATTGGGTAACATTGAGAAAAATGTATCTGCCTTAGACAAATGCGTTGAAGGTGTGGAAAAACAGCTTTCTGTTGTAGAGAATCGTTTGGAAAGCCGATGCGATAAACAGTTCTCTGTTCTGTCCAAGGAATTAGACTTGATCCGGATTCAAGAAACACAAAGACAGCCCTATATTGAGATAACATTGAACATTGATTTTCATAATCTACCATTAATTTCTTTTGTTTGTTGAAAGAGTAAAATATCATTTTGAAAATGTCGACTAAGATTTCTCCTGAGGAGTTGAACGCCATTGCTACTGAGATTCTTAACATCTTTTCTACTGACAAGACATTCATCGACGCTTTGATTGATGAATTTGTGTTCGTAGGATTTGATGTTTTAGCTTTTGAAACTGCTCTAAAAGAACTTGAAGAGGATATCGCCAAGTTCAAAAAGGACATTGCCAAGATGATCATCTTGTTTTTGTCACATGGTGACTCTGTTAATAATATGAAGAGGAGGATGGGAGTTGCTGGAAAAGCTCAGCTTGAAGCTTTAATAGGGACTTATAACATTAAACCTAAAGTTGGAGATAGCACTAGTGCTAATGTGGTGACATTGGCTAGAGTGGCAACTAGCTTCACTCATGTTACTGCCACCATTCTAGATGGAACATCACTAGGGCTCCCATACAATATATATATGGATTATCCTGGTTGTCCCAAAAGCCATTCTCTGTATTCCATTTTTAGTCTTCTACCTGATAAAGATTCTGTTGATGATACATCCTTAATTAATACTATTGGTGCTTCTTTGTATTGTCAATACAGACAATATAGTATTTTCAATAGCAAAAATAAGAAAAAGGCGACCACTTTTGTTGACATTGGCAACCATATAATTACTTATGCGGTAATTAGCTATAAATCAAACGTGTATAGTAGGAGTAGGAGTAGGAGGCTTAAACATTCAATGAGTTTGAATTACTTTGTTGCATCTTCTTGAAGCAAACCACCTACAAGTAACTAAGCATGCGTCTCAAAAATGAATGAGGAGTTGGAGTCATTATTTACTCCAGACATTGTTAATAATTTTTTTTAAATTTCTATTTCCTTTCTTTAGCCATGGTGATGATGATTATCATGCTATGGTTTTACTCTAAAATTAAATAATTATTGTAAGTTTGAATTTGAATTTATGAAAATTAAAATTCGAGATTCTGCTGGAGAGTTTGCAAAGAAAAAGGAGATGAAACCGCCAACATTTGATGAACAGTCTTCTTGGCCCAATCATTGTAATACCCTTTAAGATTTTCGAAAAAAAATTTTTCTTAACCAAGTCACCAAGCTTATTTTTAGTTGGGGGCTCAACTGGGATCCCTTTAGCCTAGAGTAAAGTAGTGCGAAGTGATTTCTGCCAAAAACTGTATGCTAAAGTATCATAAAGTGGTTGAACTAATCAAAACCTGCGACATCGCCGATGTTTATTCCAAATCGCTGCTGGTGAACCAAAAGGTCTACTGGGAGAAACTGAAGTCAAACGATGTCGTGCAATGCAGAAACTACCAACGTTTTGGACACGTAGCTGTTAACTGCGGAATTAAGTAAAGTCTGTGTAAAGTGCAGGGACAGCCATTTAACGGGTGAATTTATTTTTAATTTGCACTTTAAACATCGCTCCGATTGGAATGAGATTTGCGAGAAATGGCGAAAAACATTTCATATTTGCCAAAGTAATTTGCAGCAGATCAAAAACTTGGAGTTCTTAAGTATTTGGTCTAAATTGTCACAAAAAAGCAACGATAATCGACGCTCAAGAAAGCTTTGTCATGCGAGTCATCACCATCAACGACTCATTTTTGGCCTCTAATTATTGGGGATTTTATTCCTATCGATAATTGGAAAGTGTAAGATATTCTAATGAAAGAGGAGTCAACACAAACACACGAACAAGAGTGTTTGTGTGAGATGTGAATCTTGATTGTATCAAAGAGCTGCAGTTTTTCAACGGAAATCCTACGCATTATATCTCTCAAGGACCATAGATCTTCTGTAAATTACTTACGAGACGGACCGTATATTTCTTACTTGGGTTCTGCTACTCAGGAAAAAGTGAAAAAGTCAACTCTTGATATCGCAAGCAAAATCAAGTTTTACTAAATCTATACAACAACTCCACTTGATAAAATCCTGTTGTCAACGATTACGTGCCCCTAATCTCGTACAACTTACAGAAGATTTAATTGCAGAAAAGCAGGAACTAATACCTGATGCTCCCCTGCCCAGGAGAAGGCAATCTCCTATCGTGGGATAAACTGTTGCATTAGGTAGGTAACTACATTTTAATGTAAAAATCTGTGCAAAAGTAAAATTTAAAAAAAAGGGTGTGTGTGCGTCAAAGTGAATTAAAAGGTTATACCCCTGAGCCTGGATAAATTTTGGTAAGGTTTTTTAATACTTAACTAAAAAATAAAAAAAAACGGATCAAATCTTCCAAAATATCGTTGAACTGACTGTTGCAGTTAGCAACTTGATAGGCCAGATCAAAGGACTTGATAAAAAGCCTCAAGCTGTAGAGGAAAGGACAATTGTGCCAGGTCCTTCGGTGGGTGCCTTAGGCACTAGTCCTAGGTTAGAACTCAGCCTACCTCAAACGGAGGCCGAATTAAAGGAAATTAGTAAGCTCCCGGATTGGGTTAAAGAGCTGCAGGTTTTCAACGGAAATCCTACGCAGTATATCTCCTGGATACACGCCGTAGAAGATATTCTGAAGGACTATGAAATAGTCAAAACGAAGCCCCTTTACAGGGCTATATTGCAGCACATTCGAGGAAAAATAAGGGGTTCCGCCGATGCTGCATTAATTAGCTATAATATCTTTGACGGCTATTGGTTCGAAATGAAAACTTTTTGTCGCTGCATTATGCAGACAAACGAGATTTACAGACTCTGGAGCACTATTTGAACCAGCTGGACGAATTCTATGCGGAAGTTAACTATCAGCTCTCATTACACCTCGCACCGACACGCGCGATCATAATGTGCAAACTATGCATAACGGCGCACTATGAGTTCCCACGATTAGTGGATATCATATAACGGCGCATAGAGGTGTGTAGGAAACGGCCTTAAAATGTAATGTAAGTTCCACTCGTCAGCCACGTTGCATTTTGTGGACGTGAGGAAGTGGCTACACGTCATTTGTGGATGCTATCAAACGTCATTCCATATAGAGAGACACGAGACGAAAGTAACTAGAAAGTAACCTAAATCTAAAAAGTAATTGAAAAATAGAACAAAAGAAAAACCTAAGAAACTAATGTAAGTCTTTTTATATAACAAAATATAAAATAATAATAAGAATTTATGAATTTATTAAAGGTTTTAACCTGACATCAGTCACGTTAATCAAGTTTTTTTTTGTTGAGCTAACCTCGCCACAACAAATTAAAACATTATTTTGGATGATTTTAATCAACACACGTTCAACATGCCACCAAGAAGGACCCAGGATGCCCCCAAATCCAACAAGAAGCGCACAATTCAGGAAGAATTCAATTGCGCCACCTGTGATGAACCGGATTCGTATGAGGGAATGGTCCAATGTGACGGCTGTGAATCGTGGAGTCACTTTACGTGCGCAGGAGTGTCCAATTCAGTTCAGGACCAGCCATGGACTTGCGTTAACTGCACTACAGGTAAGCGTACTTTTTTATCTAGTTTTTCTGAAGTTTTCGTGTCTGTTGCTCCGAATGCGAGCCAAAATCCAATTCACGCCACACCAACCTATGTCGTAAATATTGCGCCCGTTACCTGCGCATCAATTGTTACTACAATAGACGCCATGCATACAAACGACGAGTCACGAAACAATCGAAAAGGATTGGATAAAAACTATAGGGTAGTGGTGGAGCATTCCTGCAACTCAAATTTTTAATACTCCTCAGGATAAAGTTCTACGATCAATTTTAGTAGTCCTCCAGGTCACGTCGCGACAAATGCTGTGCACATCATTGGAGCGTCGGTAAGTGAGTTTGACTTTATTATTACATTTTTAAAAAAAATCAAAAGTATTATTGTAGTTGTTTGATTTATTGAAAGTATGTGAGCCAGGTTTTGGCTAGTAGACAATATCCTTGACCTCGTTGAGTATTAAAAACAGAAAAAAAAATTAAGCAAAGGGAATGTTTACACGTAGACTCGAGCGGAGAAGAGATTTTTCTTTTTGAGGTAATTATTGAATTGTTTCCGATGAATGAAGCCGCAAAAAGCGAGTCGCTCAGCCACAACCAACGCCCGACGCCACCAGCACTAGGAAAACAGCGCACGGCCCGAATACTGAAAAGCGATGTCCACGAAGCGATAAGGCAAGCCGTAGCCGCTAATCTGGTGAAGGTGCAAGCCGTGGACGCCAAAGCTAGCCGACCCAGAGCCAGGGGCCACCCCACCAGTACGCGCCTACGCGCAATAGCGCGTGAGCTTGCCGCTAGAAGCCCGCAGAACTTCCGCCGCCGCCGCAACACCCCTCCACCTTCCAGCCGACCAACCAGCACCGTCACAGCTGCGACACCGCCCCCATCAGAAGCCGCCACAGGGAGCAGGCAAGGGCGGCCCCCAGTGCAGCACAGCACTAGGGTTGCTACTACCGAACGAGCACAAGGAGCGATGGCCGCCGAGGAACCACGGCCAGGAGTCCCCGGCGTTTGAACCAACACCCCGGCAGCTAATAGGTTCGCAGTATCAAACCTGGTAGTCATACGTGTATTTCCCAAAGGTGAAGAAACCACTGCGATTGCAGAGGAGGAAGATCCTTTTAGGCACATCACAATAACAGACCATCCGTTGTATAATACCCGACATCGGACACAGAAATTCCGATTTACCGGGCGGACCGGGACCATTAACTGCCTGATAACAAGACGGGGACATGCGGTCTTGATTCACCGAGCCAGCGGACGAAGGAAGGAGCTGGAGTTCGACCAACAAAGGGTCTAGTCTCCCAACACGTTAGTGACTGTTTTTTTTTTTTTTTTTTTCATATTATACTTTCGTTTGTTTGTTATTTTTATAATCGCGCGCGCGATTTGATCGCATGATTCACTACTTGAATATATTTGTTTTGGGGATATTAGGTTTGTAGATTCTCTCTTTGGGGATTTTGGGAGTTGGGGATTTCCGTTTGGGGATTTTGCGTTTGGGGCTTTTGTTTTGGGGCAAACGTTACCAACCCTTCCTATTAACTAGCGCCTGACAGAGGACCTCAGAGAAACCTGTCACCATTTTGAATTACTGCCAGGTATTTTTATACCTGTGAGCCGATTGCCACCAGGAGCATAGATTAATACTTGTGAGCCTAACATAATTTAAAAGGTTCGTTGCACTTTGCACCGAACCTCAACTTCATTTCCGATTACCTACCCACCTTGCATTTTTTTCACAAGAATCAGTTAACACATTTTTGTCACACACTTTTGTCAAGTTAAATTTCATTTTCTCGGAAATATTACTTTTCCACAAAATACAACTTTTGCAGTCTATTTATCCACAGAATGTAATTGTGCAATCGTGCACATTTCATGTACGATTGCTAGGTGTAGGTAATGGTTTATGAAAAGATCTTGTATAAGTAGTCTTAAGAAAGATTCAAACCAATAAAGAATATTTTTTTTATTCAAAACGAGTTTTCCTCGTCGTAACTCCTAACCATAAAAAAGATAAATTGAATCATGGCTAGGAAAGTTCCAAAAAACTCCGGAGAACCCAAAAAGAAGGAAACCAAAAAAAAGAAGCCAAACACAAACGGAAATGCCGCGGAAAAGAAAAAAAATGACGAATTTAATAAGAAATATTGGCAAGAAAGAAGGAATAGCTATGACAGGCGAAATTTGAAAAAAATAAAAAAGAAATGTAAATTTTTGTGATAAATATCTCTTTGAAAATTAGTTTTTTGCCCACCAGCGCCTGAAAGAGGGCCTCAGAGAAACCTGTCAAACTTTGAATCGCCGCCAGCGGGAGTTATGTATTCGACACAATCCACCCCCTCAATTCTCGATAGTCGGTTAGCTGACACCTTTGAATCTTTACATGGGAACGCTTCGTGAATTAACTTTATGTTCCCATGAAATATGCTTCAGTTTGCACATTCCTTCACGGAGCAGACTGAAACATGAATACATAAAAACATCTTTAGACTAGCTTGAAGGATCTCTATGAGAAGTGCAGTTGAGTGTAAACACGTCTTGTAATAAACACTATTAAAATCTAAAGTTTTTGTTTTCCTTTTTAAAAATTCAAGATACGAATAAAATAATTTAAATCGGGCGCTATAACTGTGAGCCTCCCCAAACCAGAACCCTTCGGTAGTTCTGTTTCTTTTTACAGGAAGACGACGCGGATCTTCCTTTTGTCGTAGCCTGTGGCTGCCGTTGTAGCCGCCCTTTGTAATTCCGAGAAGCATTGTAAAGGGATCACACCAGTGATCATTTATTATCTCGACCTCTGATAATTGATTTTCCCATTTCACTACGTATGTACATACATACATACACTTTGCACTTCAACAAATTGAATGACCGAAGGCAAGCGCCAAGCAACACACGATAGCATTAAGGGTTCATGTTACAGACAAAAGTATCTGAATACCTATACTGCTTGGTCGTCGTCATTAATTGCAATGCATTTCACTGTTGAGGCAATAATGCTGATATGGCGATATGCTGGCGTGAGGTGTGAAGTGATTGGGGTTCGATTGTCAAAAGTCGGGAATATTATGAGTTATCGAATGAAACTGAATACCAATCTTTTTGTATAAAAGACGAAGAAAATTAAATAATAAATGTTGTCTATTCTAAACCAGCAACCAGTGCATTTGTTATTTCAAGAGCAACTCGCTTAAACTAACCTTGCATTTTCCTTCGCTCCCCGGATTATTCCATTGTTAAAAGCAACACGCTTAGATTGGGATAATCCTCAAACTCTGCTCGCTCTATTATATAGCGTTATCGCTTATAGAGGCAAACGACGGCGCAATAGCCAACGTTTTGAGCACGAGACTCTCCGCCTACACAAGACAGACGAAAGATCTAGAGGAGATCTTTGCATGGCGACCGTGACAGGACCGTGTAATCCGTGTAATCCGAAAATAACAGGACCTCAACAGAAGATCCTAAATAAAGCGGCCAGCTACATCGCTAAGGCCGAACAACTCCTCAAAAACTCAGGAATCAAGCCAGTAGAGACCCCCACTCCGGAAAAAGATCGGCAAGGACCAAAGCCTCTCACCATAGAGGACTACAGAAAGCGGCAAACAAAAAATAGGGAAGCCGTGTCAACAGCGATAGTTCCCCCTGCACCCATATCGAGAAGAGGCGGCAAAACTACAACCCTCAAAGCGAAAATCCGGGAGCTACATCGCCTTGCGAACATTCCTGGTACCACTTCGGAGAATCGCCGTAAGTACCACTCAGAGATTAAAACAATAAGAAAATCTTTGAGAGAAGACCGGAAGACGAAGAAGGCCAATAAACAACAGGAAGAAGCCAAATTCCATAACTTGTTTCTTCAAACCGCCGAGCGTCTAGCCCAGCATGGGAGGCAAGGAAAGTAAAGAAGTCATCAACACGGGTCCCCAAATCGTAAACGCCTCGAACATCGGTCAAAGCTCAGTAGACCACACCTCCATCATATTAGGGCTAATGTTCGTTACCGCAATACTGGTTGGACTAGCGTACCTAGGATTGCAACACTTTCGAAGAAAGCTAATCGCCGACGTCACCGACCACCTCGAGCGCCGAAATGCCAAGGTATAATACCTAACGGCCAACATAGTTATCTCTATCAATAGGAATTATAGTAGTAAAAAAAAAAAAAAGAGAATATGCATAGACATTTTTCTCTCTTCCTTTTATAAAAAAAAAAAATGTTACAATTGCTACTCACTCACAATTGCTACTCACTAACAGCGCATAATCAAATTAAAAAAAAAAAAAAAAAAAAACTAATAATAAATATATATATCGCATACTTAAACTCAAAACAAAAAAAAATTTTTTTTAGTTGCACATTTTTTGCTAACGGCTCTCCCTCTCTTTTTTTTTTAATTTTGTCCATAGACCAAGTGTCCAATGAGTTGGGCTAATTTAGAATTAGTATTGAGTCAACTCAACCAAATTTATGTGAACTTAAAGAAATCTCCCAATCGCACTAGGACTCCCGCCAAAGCAGAAGAAAAGCTTCAGCAAATTAGTAGTCTTTTCGAAGCCTTCTCGGAACGTTTCAACGAAATTAACCAGAACGAGATTTCTGAGTTAGAAAGAGTTCAATTAAAACGGTTTAGCGCAGAAGCACACAAATATAAAAACAATTCCGAAGATATTGTGAATCAGAGCATAAGAAGCGTTTCTCCCGAACGCAAAGAAGAAAAAGACGAAAAACAAATTACACAAACTACACAAACCACCCAAACTCAACAGACAACACAAACTACACAAACACTATATACAACCGTCACGATGAGTGGTGAAGAGTTCAAATTCAGTACAGCCCAAAAGCTGCCTACTCTATCGTACGAGGAAAACACCCGATCAGAAAATCTAAGAGACTTCTTGAACAGCATCGAATTCTATTACGACACCCTATCAACATCAGCTAAAAGTACATTAATTAAGTTCGTCCTGAAATGCAAAATTCAGGGAAAGGCATTAACCGAACTGGGGAATGCCAGCCCTAGGGACTTTACTGAACTTAAAAAAACCTTAACTGAGAAATGTGGACCCAAGGAAACCATCGAACTAATTCAGTCAAAGCTGAACCGAGCGACTCAAGGTAATCGAACCACAAGAGAATTCATAACAGAAATAGAAACACTGGTAAACAAAATGACGGAACTTGAGGTAGCATGCCACGGCGAAGAAACCAGAGAAACCCTTACCACAGCTAACGATCGTAGAGGACTAGCTTTTCTAAAAAAAGGAGTTAACGACCGGTTTCGATTGGTACTAGACAGCGCCAGACATACAACTCTCCAAAGCGCTTCAAAGCACCTACTCGAAATAGACCAAGGAACACAACCAGCATCCTTAAAATATTTTGAAGAACGGCGACCGAATCCCAGAGGACAACCTTTTAGAGGACCGAACTCTAGAGGAAGAGACAACCGGCCTAATAATTACAACTACCAATCTGGTTACCAAAACAACCAACCCAACCCAAATAGTAATTTTAGATTTGGTTCTCAACCTACACAAAACCTATACAGACCTAGCTCACAATATAGCCAAAATAACCAGTTTCGTACTAATTATCGCCCAGGCCACCAAAACAGTTCAAATAACAATTTCAGACAAGGTTACCAAGCCAGCTACAATCAAAATGAACAACAAAATCAAACCAGCCGAAACAACAGAAATAATGTACCAAACAACAGCCGTCCAATAACGAATTACCAGCCACGTAATAACCAACACCATGGACAGCAAACAAACCATCCCAGGGTACGAGCATTGGGAAACGAGCAACCCACCGAGGGGATAGCCGACCCTTCGGAGGGGAGCCTATAAAATATCCCTTACCAAACGCCATATACACAGCGGGGATAGAAAACGGCATTTATGTACAAATATTACTCAACAATAACAAACCCGTACGATGCTTAATAGATACAGGTGCATCTATCTGCGTAGTAAAAAACTCTGTAATTGAGGGAAACATTTCAATAGACAGGAAAAACATTACCACCATCATAGGCATATCCGGAGACCTAACATCAAAAGGCTCATGTATTAACACATTAAACATCGAAGGTAACAGCATTAAGTATGAATTTCATGTAGTACCTGATTCATTTCCAATACCCGTTGACGGAATCCTCGGAGCAAACTTTTTATCTGAATTCGGAGCAATAATCGATCTTGAAAATTTATTTTTGAAATTAAATATACACCATAGACAAATATCCATACCAATACTGTCACACCATAGCTTGAACACCGTAACCATTTCTCCAAGATGCGAAGCAACCTACTGGTTAGAAACAAAACACACTGAATCTAGAATATTTCACCCCCAAGAGTTGTGTGAAGGTGTTTTCATGGCCGGATCAATATCACAGGCCAAAGAAGGCAAAATGCCCATCCGAATTCTAAACACCCGCGATACAAGCGTCAGCCTTAAGTGGGCGGAACCAATATCACAATCCGCCTCAACATACGAACTCGTTTCACCAAACAACCTAAAAAATACCGTATCGCATACCAGAGCTAAGAAAATATTGAGCGAAATAAATTTCGACACCCTGAACAATGAAGAAAAAGCCGAAATTAATGCGATAGTCACTAAATATCAAGATATCTTCCACCTAGAAGGTGACAAACTTACGCACAGCCATTTAGGACAAGCGGAAATTACCTTAAAGGAAGGAGCTACGCCAAAATATACCAAACCGTACCGGCTTCCGCATACACAAAAACAAGACATAAAAACAGAAATAGACAAAATGATAGAAAACGACATAATCGAACCATCTGTCTCTGCATGGAACTCTCCGATTCTCATTGTGCCAAAGAAAAAAGATCCTATTACTGGTTTACAAAAGTTCCGCATGGTAATTGATTACCGAAACGTTAATGAACGAATAGAGGACGATAAATTTCCATTAACTAATATAAGTGACATCTATGACATGGTAGGAGGAGCAATGTATTTTTCATGTATTGATTTAAGCCAAGGTTATTACCAAATGGAACTTGAACCTAAAAGTAGACCTATGACAGCATTTTCAACGGAAGATGGTCATTTTCAGTTGAAACGACTTCCGATGGGACTTAAAATATCTCCCAGTAAATTTTCGAGAATGATGTCCATTGCGATGGCTGGACTCACTTACTCACGCTGTTTTGTCTACCTAGATGACCTAATAGTTTTTGGCAAAAGCCTTACCGATCACAACAAAAATCTGATCGATGTATTCAATCGACTAAGGGAAGTAAATTTAAAAATTCATCCTGGTAAATGTGCTTTTCTAAGAAAAGAAGTTCTTTATCTAGGACATATAATTTCCAGCAAGGGAATACATCCAGATCCCGAAAAATCAGCTGCTATGCACAATTATCCAACCCCCACGAACGCCGACGAAGTAAGAAGATTCGTAGCCTTCGCAAATTATTATAGAAAATTTATACCCAACTTTGCTACAATAGCCATTCCTCTCAATAGATTACTTAGAAAAAATGTAGATTTCAATTTTGACCAAAACTGTGAAAAATCCTTCCAACTTTTAAAAACAATACTTACTAGCCCGCAAATTCTACAGTTCCCAAATTTCAAAGAAGAATTCATATTACATACAGATGCTTCAGGCTTTGCCTTAGGGGCAGTACTCTCAAATTTCGATGAAAAACCTATAGCTTATGCTAGCAAGACTCTAAATAAAGCCGAAAAGAATTATAGTACTATTGAAAAAGAGTTACTAGCCATAGTATGGGCAGTAAAGCATTTTCGACCATACCTCTTCGGAAGAAAATTTAAAATAATAACTGATCACAGACCCCTTGTATACCTTTTTTCCCTAAAAGAACCTTCTAGTAGACTAACCAAATTCAGATTACTACTTGAAGAATACAATTTCTACGTTGAATATAAACCAGGAAAAGATAATTGCGTAGCTGACGCCTTAAGTCGAATACAATTAGACTCCGACAACCTAAAACAACTCCAAATATGCGTAGTCACAAGATCACAAACACAGGCAGAAAAATCGGTTCAAGAAAATAAGAGACAAGAAACAGAAACGGAAGAAAATAATCGTATAATCACTGAATTGCTTAAGCCACCAGAGAATGAGCATAAAATAATTGAGCTTAAAATATGTAACAGTTTCGAGGACGACGAATATCAAAAAGATATAGATATAATCCTGGGACCAAACAAAGTGTTGGCATGCATCCCAGAGATGAATTGTATACTCCTAAGAAAGCCCAAGGATAGCACTACCGCCCGATCGACATCATTTTGCGATTTGTTGTCGAGGGACGTGCATAAAATCTGCGGACTATTATCAATTAATAAATTATACATTACAAAAGAAGAAATTAAGAAACTCGCAGACGGCCGTCGAGAATACACAATTCACGAGTTACAGAAAGTCTTAGGAGAAATGTTTAAAAATAGTAATGTAAAGGTGCACCTCATAAATAAATGTATTGAAATAACAGACCCTCACAAAAAGAAACTTATACTCAATGATTACCACATATTACCAACAAGTGGACATGCAGGTATAAACCGCATGCTTAAAACGATTAAACAAAAATATTTCTGGACTGGAATGCAAAATGATATAGCTACCTATGTAAAACATTGCCCAGTTTGTCAGAAAAACAAATATATTTCACCCAAAAAACAGCCTATGGAAATAACGTCAACCGCTGAATCAAGCTTTGATAAAATTTACCTAGACTTAGTAGGTCCTTTGGACGAATCAGTCAACGGATACAAGTATATACTTACTTTACAAGACGAACTAACAAAATTCACTGAAGCAATCCCAATTGAAAACAAAGAAGCTAGCACAGTAGCTAAGGGATTAGTAGAATGCTTTATTCTTAAATATGGAGTACCAAAGATAATAGCCTCTGATCAAGGCACAGAATTTATCAACAGAATATTTAAGGACATGTGTAAACTACTAAAAATAGAACAAATACAATCTACAGCATACCATCACGAGAGTATAGGAGCATTGGAAAACTCACATAAAGTCCTAGGAGCATACCTTAGAAGTTACGTTTCCGAAAAACACACAGACTGGTGTACATGGTTACCATATTATGTGTTTTCCTATAACACAGCAGTACATTCAGAAACAGGGTACTCACCATTCGAATTAGTGTTTGGACGACAGTGTACGTTACCTTCAAATTTAACGAGACAAGTAGATCCCAGATATAATTATGAAGACTATGTAATTGAGTTAAGAGAAAGACTACAAATTGCTCATAGAGATACTAGAGATGCGCTATTGGAAAAGAAACATGTAAGAAAAAACACTTACGACAGAAAAACAAAAAGTAAAAGCACTAGTTTTGAAAAAGGAAGCTTAGTCCTACTAAGAAATGAAAATAGACGAAAATTGGATCCTATTTTCATGGGACCATATGAAGTGTTGTCGGAAGATGGTGTAAATTGCGATATCAATTACGAAGGAAAGAGAACTAGAGTACACAAAAACCGATTAAAGAAATTTTATATTTACATACTAAAACAATGCCTTTTTGCATTAGATTAATACTATATTTTTTATAAAAAAAAAAAAAAAAAAAAAAAAAAAAGGGTAGGAAAGAGACCCTTGCGTGCACATACAGTAAGAAAATTTTAAATATATACATTAAGAAAATTTTAAGTAAATACAGTAAAGAAAATCCTTAAGAAAATATACATACAGTAAGAAAATTTTAAATATATACATTAAGAAAATTTTAAGTAAATACAGTAAAGAAAATTTTAAATAAGTATAGCCTTAAGAAAATATGGATACAGTAAGAAAATTTTAAATATATAAAAATTTAAGTAAATGTAGCATTAAGAAAATTTTAAATACGTAAAATCCAAAATGTAACATATAAGGCTTTTGATAATTATATTACACTATTATATACATATTAAGAAAAATTTTTTTTTTAAATATTAATTGTAATATTAAAATCCAAAATATAACACCTATAGCTGTAAAATTAAGTATACAAGAAGAAAATTATATTGAGCTTACTACATTTATAACAAACAATAAGAAAATTTGAAAAAGCAAACATATTTAATTTCGCAACACATGATATAAAAACGAACATAACAAATGATCCCAAATTGTAAAAATGACACGGAAAAGAGGAAACCTCGCGCTACGAGATTTCATCTTTTTCCCCCCCAGGAGGGTGGTGTAAAGGGATCACACCAGTGATCATTTATTATCTCGACCTCTGATAATTGATTTTCCCATTTCACTACGTATGTACATACATACATACACTTTGCACTTCAACAAATTGAATGACCGAAGGCAAGCGCCAAGCAACACACGATAGCATTAAGGGTTCATGTTACAGACAAAAGTATCTGAATACCTATACTGCTTGGTCGTCGTCATTAATTGCAATGCATTTCACTGTTGAGGCAATAATGCTGATATGGCGATATGCTGGCGTGAGGTGTGAAGTGATTGGGGTTCGATTGTCAAAAGTCGGGAATATTATGAGTTATCGAATGAAACTGAATACCAATCTTTTTGTATAAAAGACGAAGAAAATTAAATAATAAATGTTGTCTATTCTAAACCAGCAACCAGTGCATTTGTTATTTCAAGAGCAACTCGCTTAAACTAACCTTGCATTTTCCTTCGCTCCCCGGATTATTCCATTGTTAAAAGCAACACGCTTAGATTGGGATAATCCTCAAACTCTGCTCGCTCTATTATATAGCGTTATCGCTTATAGAGGCAAACGACGGCGCAATAGCCAACGTTTTGAGCACGAGACTCTCCGCCTACACAAGACAGACGAAAGATCTAGAGGAGATCTTTGCAGCATTCTAACTGGCCTATTGCCAAATACCGCCGAAACTACACCAGAAGCAGCTGACATACCGTCGCCGTTGACGCTTAAAGAGCGTCACGACCTTATTTACACCGGACCCACCGAACGTGTTCTAACCATTTTGTCATTTGTTTGTTATTATTTATCTTCAGAGAATTGATGAAGAAATAAAGAGTTGTTAAAAGAAACTGAAGTTTAACGTGTCTTTCTTCAGGAAGAACCCTGGCGTACCGTGAGCTTTTACCCTGGCTGGAAAAGCAAAGCACGTCACAAAGTCTCTCTTACTTGTGCGTCTCCACCCTAATAAAAAACACAATTATAAAATAACCCAAAGTCGCTTTACGACAAGTAATAAAATCCATATTTGCCTTCAGCAAAGAAACAGAATAATAAAAATAGAAACAATAAGTTGGATTTCAATTAAAGAAACCAACAAAATTGTGAACTCAGATTGGACTCTGATTTAGAATAAGAATTCAGTTTCTTTGAAGACGTCAAACAACCACATCCTCTTGTGGATTTAATAAAGTGCAAACATTTTTTAAAAACGGATTTGAATTAATCACAAATATAAATTATATATATACGTTACAGGTGAATGCACCAACACCATCGAGGTCGCTGACTAAGCAAATCACCATCAACCAGCAATGCACACCGTTAGGTGCAATTCAAGGGAATTAGTTTTCAGTAAGATTAGTTCTGTTGGAACCTCCAAAGTATCAGCCGTCAATAAATCGCTATCTAGTTAACTCGTTGCGTTTTAATAAGTCGAACCGTTGGGCCAACCCCTCAGGGGTTGGTGTTCGCGTTTTTTTTTATCCAAACGCATATGCGATCCGTTTACTGGCGCCCGAGCAGGGACTGGCAAACTGCATCCTTTTCGCCTAGGAATCAATGCCAAGCTTAGTACGCTTCTTCGAAGTGAACGCAACTATAACCATGGGAACATAGTTTGCTATTCTTTGCTTGAGCATAAACATTTCGCATAACCATGGGAACATGCGGATATTCTAAATGGCTAAAGGATGTGATGTGAAGTTGTTCGTGCCATTAGTAGGACTCCTTAAAAGTCCAAACGGGATAACACGACACTTCCATGCCAGATCTCCTTTTTTTGAACTCTTCGCGACCTATACGCGATATATCCAACGCGAAAGAAAAAAATAATAATTTTTTTTTTACTTTTTTCAGAAAAAATTCCGAAATAAAGAAAACTTAAAGACATGTTCATATTATTGTGAGTGAGAAATAGAAAAGAACAAAAAATCACTAACTTCAAAGAAAAAATCTAGAGATAAGAAAAAAGTCCAAAAGTAAAATTTGCAAAAAGGGTGTGTGTGCGTAAAAGTGAATTAAAAGGTTATACCCCTGAGCCTGGATAAATTTTGGTAAGGTTTTTTAATACTTTAAACTAAAAAATAAAAAAACGGATCAAATCTCCCAAAACATTGTTGAGCTAACTGGTGCAGTTAGCAACTTGATAGGCCAGATCAAAGAAGCTTGATAAAAGGCTTCAAGTTGTAGAGGAAAGGACAATTGTGCCAGGTCCTTCGGTGGGTGCCTTAGGCACCAGTCCTAGGTTAGAACTCAGCCTTCCTCAAACGGAGGCCGAAGTAAAGGAAATAAGTAAGCTTCCGGATTGTGTTAAAAGAGCTGCAGGTTTTCAACGGAAATCCTACGCAGTATATCTCCTGGATACACGCCGTAGAAGATATTCTGAAGGACTATGAAATAGTCAAAACGAAGCCCCTTTACAGGGCTATATTGCAGCACATTCAAGGAAAAATAAGGGGTTCCGCCGATGCTGCATTAGTTAGCTATAATATCTTTGACGGCTATTGGTTCGAGATGAGATCTTGTTTGTCACTGCATTATGCAGACAAACAAGATTTATGGACTCTGGAGCACTATTTGAACCAGCTGGACGAATTCTATGCGGAAGTTAACTATCAGCTCTCATTAATGGTTAAAGTTAACACCTCGCACCGACACGCGCGATCATAATGTGCAAACTATGTGTTGGCGGTGATGAAGACAGAAACCTAAAATCAAAAAAAAAAAAAATGGTTGTTTGGCAGGACTTTGTCATGCGAGGTTGGCCAACATCAAATAAAAATAAAATTTCAACGAAACGATTTCGTCAACATGATTGACCAATCACAAAAGAGGACTGAATAGATGCCGCCTTGGTTAGATCCCGCCAAGGAAAAATACAACACACAGCAACAGACAGCAACAAATACGCAACAGAGCAGCAAGCAAGAAGCAAGAAGTACAATTCAATTTCAATTTCAATTATATGTACTGTAAAAAAAGAAACTATATTTTAAAGTCTTTTGTAAAATAAAATACTAAAAAACTAGTTTTTAAACTTTCTAATCATTTCGCTCGGTGCAACATGGTGCTACACAATGCATAACGGCGCTTTATGAGTTCCCACGATTAGTGGATATCATATAACGGCGCATGGAGGTGTGTAGGAAACGGCCTTAAAATGTAATGTAAGTTCCACTCGTCAGCCACGTTGCATTTTGTGGACGTGAGGAAGTGGCTACACGTCATTTGTGGATGCTATCAAACTTCATTCCATATAGAGAGACACGAGACGAAAGTAACTAGAAAGTAACCTAAATCTAAAAAGTAATTGAAAAATAGAACAAAAGAAAAACGTAAGAAACTAATGTAAGTCTTTTTATATAACAAAATGTAAAATAATAATAAGAATTTATGAATTTATTAAAGGTTTTAATCTGACATAGTCAGTCACGTTAATCAAGTTTTTTATTGTTGAGCTAACCTCGCCACAACAAATTAAAACATTATTTTGGATGATTTTAATCAACACACATTCAACATGCCACCAAGAAGGACCCAGGATGCCCCCAAATCCAACAAGAAGCGCACAATTCAGGAAGAATTCAATTGCGGCACCTGTGATGAACCGGATTCGTATGAGGACATGGTCCAATGTGACGGCTGTGAATCGTGGAGTCACATTACGTGCGCAGGAGTGTCCAATTCAGTTCAGGACCAGCCATGGACTTGCGTTAACTGCACTACAGGTAAGCGTACTCTTTTATCTAGTTTTTCTGAAGTTTTTGTGTCTGTTGCTCCGAATGCGAGCCAAAATCCAAATCACGCCACACCAACCTATGTCGTAAATATTGCGCCCGTTACCTGCGCATCAATTGTTACTACAATAGACGCCATGCATACAAACGACGAGTCTAATCAAAATAGTAACAATCGAAAAGGATTGGATAAAAACTATGGGTAGTGGTGGAGCATTCCTGCAACTCAAATTTTTAATACTCCTCGGGATAAAGTTCTACGATCAATTTTATTATTCCTACAGGTCACGTCGCGACGAATGCTGTGCACATCATTGGAGCGTCGGTAAGTGAGTTTGACTTGATTATTACATTTTTTAAAAAAATCAAAAGTATTATTGTAGTTGTTTGATTTATTGAAAGTATGTGAGCCAGGTTTTGGCTAGTAGACAATATCCTTGACCTCGTTGAGAATTAAAAAAAGAAAAAATATTTAAGCAAAGGGAATGTTTACACGTAGACTCGAGCGGAGAAGAGATTTCTCTTTTTGAGGTAATTATTGAATTGTTTTCGATGAATGAAGCCGCAAAAAGCGAGTCGCTCAGCCACAACCAACGACCGACACCACCAGCACTAGGAAAACAGCCGCACGACCCGAATACCGAAAAGCGATGTCCGCGAAGCGATAAGGCAAGCCGTAGCCGCTAATCTGGTGAAGGTGCAAGCCGTGGACGCCAAAGCTAGCCGACCCAGAGCCAGGGGCCACCCCACCAGTACGCGCCTACGCGCAATAGCGCGTGAGCTTGCCGCTAGAAGCCCGCAGAACTTCCGCCGCCGCCGCAACACCCCTCCACCTTCCAGCCGACCAACCAGCACCGTCACAGCTGCGACACCGCCCCCATCAGAAGCCGCCACAGGGAGCAGGCAAGGGCGGCCCCCAGTGCAGCACAGCACTAGGGTTGCTACTACCGAACGAGCACAAGGAGCGATGGCCGCCGAGGAACCACGGCCGGGAGTCCGTGAACCAGAACACCAACCAGGCGAACAGCTGTTTCGTCTACAAATAGTCGTAGGGAAAAACAGCCGTGAGGTGAGTCAACACCAATCACTGCAGTGAGGTGAGTCCTACACCATTTCTGCACGGACGGAGATGTATAAAAGGTCGACCCACCTTGCATTTTTTTCACAAGAATCAGTTAACACATTTTTGTCACACACTTTTGTCAAGTTAAATTTCATTTTCTCGGAATTATTATTTTTCCACAAAATACAACTTTTGCAGTCTATTTATCCACAGAATGTAATTGTGCAATCGTGCACATTTCATGTACGATTGCAAGGTGTAGGTAATGGTTTATGAAAAGATCTTGTATAAGTAGTCTTAAGAAAGATTCAAACCAATAAAGAATATTTTTTTTATTCAAAACGAGTTTTCCTCGTCGTAACTCCTAACCATAAAAAAGATAAATTGAATCATGGCTAGGAAAGTTCCAAAAAACTCCGGAGAACCCAAAAAGAAGGAAACCAAAAAAAAGAAGCCAAACACAAACGGAAATGCCGCGGAAAAGAAAAAAAATGACGAATTTAATAAGAAATATTGGCAAGAAAGAAGGAATAGCTATGACAGGCGAAATTTGAAAAAAATAAAAAAGAAATGTAAATTTTTGTGATAAATATCTCTTTGAAAATTAGTTTTTTGCCCACCAGCGCCTGAAAGAGGGCCTCAGAGAAACCTGTCAAACTTTGAATCGCCGCCAGCGGGAGTTATGTATTCGACACAATCCACCCCCTCAATTCTCGATAGTCGGTTAGCTGACACCTTTGAATCTTTACATGGGAACGCTTCGTGAATTAACTTTATGTTCCCATGAAATATGCTTCAGTTTGCACATTCCTTCACGGAGCAGACTGAAACATGAATACATAAAAACATCTTTAGACTAGCTTGAAGGATCTCTATGAGAAGTGCAGTTGAGTGTAAACACGTCTTGTAATAAACACTATTAAAATCTAAAGCTTTTGTTTTCCTTTTTAAAAATTCAAGATACGAATAAAATAATTTAAATCGGGCGCTATAACTGTGAGCCTCCCCAAACCAGAACCCTTCGGTAGTTCTGTTTCTTTTTACAGGAAGACGACGCGGATCTTCCTTTTGTCGTAGCCTGTGGCTGCCGTTGTAGCCGCCCTTTGTAATTCCGAGAAGCATTCTAACTGGCCTATTGCCAAATACCGCCGAAACTACACCAGAAGCAGCTGACATACCGTCGCCGTTGACGCTTAAAGAGCGTCACGACCTTATTTACACCGGACCCACCGAATGTGTTCTAACCATTTTGTCATTTGTTTGTTATTATTTATCTTCAGAGAATTGATGAAGAAATAAAGAGTTGTTAAAAGAAACTGAAGTTTAACGTGTCTTTCTTCAGGAAGAACCCTGGCGTACCGTGAGCTTTTACCCTGGCTGGAAAAGCAAAGCACGTCACAAAGTCTCTCTTACTTGTGCGTCTCCACCCTAATAAAAAACACAATTATAAAATAACCCAAAGTCGCTTTACGACAAGTAATAAAATCCATATTTGCCTTCAGCAAAGAAACAGAATAATAAAAATAGAAACAATAAGTTGGATTTCAATTAAAGAAACCAACAAAATTGTGAACTCAGATTGGACTCTGATTTAGAATAAGAATTCAGTTTCTTTGAAGACGTCAAACAACCACATCCTCTTGTGGATTTAATAAAGTGCAAACATTTTTTAAAAACGGATTTGAATTAATCACAAATATAAATTATATATATACGTTACAGGTGAATGCACCAACACCATCGAGGTCGCTGACTAAGCAAATCACCATCAACCAGCAATGCACACCGTTAGGTGCAATTCAAGGGAATTAGTTTTCAGTAAGATTAGTTCTGTTGGAACCTCCAAAGTATTAGCCGTCAATAAATCGTTGTCTAATTAACTCGTTGCGTTTTAGTAAGTCGAACCGTTGGGCCAACCCCTCAGGGGTTGGTGTTCGCGTTTTTTTTTTATCCAAACGGATACGCCATCCGTTTACTGGCAAACTGCATCCTTTTCGCCTAGGAATCAATGCCAAGCTTAGTACGCTTCTTCGAAGTGAACGCAACTATAACCGTGGGAACATAGTTTGCCATTCTTCGCTTGAGCATAACATTTCGCATAACCATGGGAACATGCGGATATTCCAAATGGCTAAAGGATGTGATGTGAAGTTGTTCGTGCCATTAGTAGGACTCCTTTAAAGTCCAAACGGGATAACACGACACTTCCATACCAGATCTCCTTTTTTGAACTCTTCGCGACCTATACGCGATATATCCAACGCGAAAGAAAAAATTAGTAAATTCCGAAATAAAGAAAACTTAAAGACATGTTCATATTATTGTGAGTGAGAAATAGAAAAGAACAAAGATCACTAAGTTCAAAAAATAAAATCTAGAAATAAGGAAAAAGTCCTGTGAAAAAATCAAAACTGTGCAAAGCAAAAATCTGTGCAAAAGAAAAGAATCTATGCAAAAGTAAAATTTGCAAAAAGGGTGTGTACGTCAAAGTGAATTAAAAGGTTATACCCCTGAGCCTGGATATAAATTTTTGTAAGGTTTTTTAATACTTTAAACTAAAAAAATAAAAAAAATTGATCAATCTCCCAAAATATCGTTGAACTGACTGTTGCAGTTACGACTTGATAGGCCAGATCAAAGAAGCTTGATAAAAGGCTTCAAGTTGTAGAGGAAAGGACAATTGTGCCAGGTCCTTCGGTGGGTGCCTTAGGCACCAGTCCTAGGTTAGAACTCAGCCTACCTCAAACGGAGGCCGAATTAAAGGAAATTAGTAAGCTCCCGGATTGTGTTAAAGAGCTGCATGTTTTCAACGGAAATCCTACGCCTGGATACACGCCGTAGAAGATATTCTGAAGGACTATGAAATAGTCAAAACCAAGCTCCTTTATAGGGCTATATTGCAGCACATTCGGGGGACGACGCTGCGTTGATCAGTTATAATATATTTGACGGCGATTGGCTCGAGATGAGATCTTGTTTGTCACTGCATTATGCAGACAAACAAGATTTACGGACTCTCGAGCACCAATTGAACCAGCTGGCTCAGAAAGGAACCAAGTAGGACGAATTTTACGCGGAAGTTAACTGTTACGAATGGCAACTTAAACCATTCGTGTTTTGAAAAGTCATAGAATTACGCAGTAGTTATTTATGTCTCTCTTTGAATTATATACTTTTGAATAAGAGACAAGGGTAGTTCTTTATCTTTAATCTTGTTCTGTCTATCAGATAGGCAAGTCGTGTGTATCTTTCGTTTAAACCGGAGAAAATAAATTGTGTGTTTTTTTATATATTTTTTCACACAACAAAAATCGTACCGTGTTTTGTGTTTTAATGAAAGGATTATACATTATGGTCCTTTGAGTCGGTAGTGTTAAAAAAAAAGCCGGAGTGTAAAGTGCAAAGTGAATTAATAATGGAACCAGCGCCAGGAGGTACCTATAAGAAAGAAGTTCTACTAAGAAATCTACATCTACGCAGGAGCAAATCAAATGGAATCACGCAGACTGATGGTTTGTAAGTGGTGAAAAACTGTAACAATAATATTCATTTAATTCTAAATTGGAATCGAAAGGGAAACATTAACCATTAATAAAATCAATCTTTGAATAATCATTTGATAAAATAGATAAACTTTTCGGTGATTTGCAACTATTACTTCTCGCTAGGTAGTTATCTATATGTATTAGGGTGGTCCTTATTTTTCAACTTTCGAATTATCCTCCGGGCACTTTCTTATTTGATTATATACCTCTAAATACGAAATAAATGTTTTTTTGTTTTTGATTTTGTTAAGATTTAGAGGTCGCTACCAGCTGTCAATTTTTTACAAAAAGTGTTCAAATACAGCTTAAATGGTGATTCCATTAATTTAAAATTTAGGTACATAACATGTTACGTGCGAGTGAAACTAGCATAGACTATACCTTCTAATCCCCCTCCCCCCTCTCCGTTCCTCGACCCCCTCATTTGTACTACGATCGCCCCGCAGTTCAGTTCTGTTAAGCAACAAGAGCGCACGTGTTGTTTTCGTAAAAGTTACAGTGAAGTGTTTCAATTTGCAATGGCGTCTACTAGTAGCGGATTCAGTATAACTACTAGAAATCAAAGTGAGATTTGGCTTATCGGTCAATTATTATCTGAATTAAGCCAATCAACCTTACCATCCATTGGCGAAGTGTTGCGATATTTTTTCTACTACAAAAATGAAGAAAAGAAATGTATTCGTGAATCTGCGACTTTGACGGCTTGTGGGGTTATTAATTTGTGGGAAAAAGCTGGCATACCTATTCAATTAAAAAAACATGTCATCAGCAAAATTGAAAAGCTGTTCAAAGAATGGCAGAATCTAAAAAAAAATAAAGAAAACAAGAAAAAACGTTCAGAAGCATTGAAAACAAAAGAACAAAACTGGCAACAAAAGTTAGAAGATTTATTTGACATCGCTCATCGTGATGCTTTAAATATTATGACTTTAGAAGAAGATAAACAGTTTTTGTTAGCAGTGCGGCAAAATCGACGCCAATTTTTGATTGGTTCAGTCGACAGAAAAAGTTTAAACAAATGTAAGAAAATAAAAGAGAAAAAAGAACGGCTTGATAAATTGCGCGAGCGTGAAAACAAAGATATCTCGTCTATAACAGAAAAATGCTCATTGTCTTCATTATCATTTATTTCGTCATCGTCTGCCACAATAAGTGGGGAAGAAACTCCATCTGACTCCGAATTTATATCAAAATTGACGAAGATGCAACCACCTCAAAAACGAGCTCGAAAAAATATTATTAACAGTCAATTAGCTTCCAGTCTTGATGTTTCTAAATTGAGTGACAGAAAAGCAACTGTGGTCGTGACATCTACTTTGAAAAGCGCAGGCTGTGATCCATCAGAATTTAATGTCAATAGATCTTCTATTCGTCGGCAGCGTGTCAAAAATCGCAAAGCTGTTGCAGAGTCGCTCAAAAGCGAGTTTAAACCTAGTTCGTCTTTAACAATTCATTGGGACGGTAAACTTATAGAAGATATTACTGGACACAAAACTGTAGATCGGCTGCCAATTTTGGTATCAGGACATGGAGTCGATCAATTACTCGCCGTCCCAAAATTAGAACGTGGAACAAGCGAAGCTTGTGCGTCGGCTGTCTACGACGCTATAAATTCATGGAATTTGAGCGATAAAGTAAAATGTTTGTGTTTTGACACTACTGCTGTAAATACCGGCTTAAGAAGTGGAGTATGCGTTCTCTTGGAGCGCAAAATGGATAAAAATATGCTTTGGTTTGCTTGTCGTCACCACATAATGGAAATTATGTTGTCAGGTGTAGTGGATCAATCGCTTGCCCCATCTAGTGGTCCTGATATACAATTATTCAAAAGATTTAAGAACAGTTGGGACTCTATTGACCAAAGCGACTTCAAAACAATAACAGATGACGCTGAGGCAAATATTCTTGCAGAAGTGGCCGCAGACAGGATTTCTTTTGCCAAAAAGCAACTTCAAGTACATCAACCTCGAGATGACTACAAAGAAATGTTAAATCTTACAATCATATTCTTAGGAGGTGTTCCTGAAAAAGGCGTTTCATTTCGGAGACCTGCTGGTCTACATCGAGCTAGATGGATGGCAAGAGCCTTGTACTGTTTAAAAATTTATTTATTTAAGCATCAGTTAAAGCTAACGAAAAAGGACGAAAAGGCTGTGAGAGAAATATGTATTTTCACGGTGATGATTTATGTATATCAAATATTGGTTTCAAGCCTCTACCAGTCAGTCAGCACCAAGAAACGACTTACAATTATTAAAAGACCTTAAAGCTTTTGAAAGTGTTAACAAAAATCTAGCTACTATTGCGCTGAAAAAGATTTTAAATCACTTGTGGTATTTGTCGGAAGAGCTGGTTTCGCTTGCATTTTTCGATGACGAACTTTCAGTCCAAGAGAAGAAAAAAATGGTAGAAGCACTCAAAATTGAAGGCACACATGATTGCTTAAAACGAATAAACCTTGACATGGCGACCATCCACGAAAAAAATATAGAAAACTTTGTGAGCAGTAATTCTTTAAAATTCTTCCAGGTCCTAGGTATCTCATCAGATTTTTTTTATAAAGACGTTGAAACCTGGAACGAAGACCCTGATTATATAGCTGCCAAAAATATTGTTCATTCATTGCGTGTAGTGAATGATATAGCTGAGCGTGGTGTTGCTTTAATGGAAGAATACAATAAATTCATTCATTTTCATTTTCGGCGTTACGAGTAGTGATCTTGAAGCGATCACAACTCTCCCACTTTGCTGCTTCACACTAGTGATCCGCCTGTGGGGTACGCCGCGTTGACCTCAGAAATCGTCGGCAAGCCTCCCGGTTTTGGATTGTTCCATGTCTGAGGCCAACCAAATGCTGCTGTTTTTGCATTTGCTTGTACCAGGAGTGTTTTGGCCTGCCTTTTCTTTTTCGTCGCGAATTTACAATAAATTAATTACCACAAATGAAGAACAAAAGCAATATTTGCTTTTGTTGGTAAAAGAGTATAGAAAAAAGTATCCCAATACTAACAAGTCAACCCTTGCATCTTAAAAGTAAATCATTCAGATTATTTTATTTCATAGCATCAACAAAAATTGTGTAATATTTTTAAGACCTGGTTAAAAAAAATAAAGGATTCTGAGAAAAACAAATTTTGGCTTTTTATTTAAAATTTAAACCTTGGTAGCGACCTCTAAATGTTATTAAAAAAATTCAAAAAAATTACTGTAATATTTTCTTAAGGTATATAACCAAATTACGTGGTGCCCCCCGAAATTAAAGAAAAAAAATATTTTCCTTAAGAATAAGGACCACCCTAATATGTATATTGGTATTCATTTCTGTATTCATAACCACAGCGTCTCAATGGGCAGTTTTTTTTATGTACTCAGCGGAGCTACATTGTGAACAAAATGTTGTTCAAAAGGAAAAAAAAGGGGAAAATTAAACCAAAAGTATGTACCTACATGGTAAAGAGAAGACAGGAGTTAAACTTTAGAAAGAAATAAGTCAGATGGTCCAGCATTTCCGGGAGCGATGGCAATCCGAATATCTGACTACCCTGCCTATCTGACTACCCCGTCTTTTATTATTCCAGCAGACATTTTATTACCCAAACTTAAAGAACCCGAGCCTAGTTTGCCACCTGGTTTACTTTATCCGATCCGTTTGAAAGAAGAAAATATTAATATAATTTTGGAAATTTCAAAAAAGAACAGCTTACATTCAAAATGATCAGTTAGTATTCATAATTAAAGTTCCTATAACAAGCCAAGATGAATTTGAACTCTTTAATATGATACCCATTCCTCAAACTAATTACCTTACAACGTTCATGGTAAATCCTAAATATTATATAATATTTACTGATTTCAAATACAAAATCAAAGCCTACTATTTTAAATGAAATTGACAGAGATTGTACAACAATAGGTACACAAAAATTATGCAAAGAAATAACCCTGATAAATCCATATATTAATCCGATCTGCGAACAGATATTTTTCTTTTTAATAAACTTGATCTTTGTGAAATGAAAACCATAAGTCAGAACCTCGAGATTTGGCATAAGCTCGAAAGGCATAATACCTGGTTATATATTTTAACTAAACCTACTTTATCCAACCGTCAAATTCTGTTAGTGTCATGCCGGACTCACAATGCCGCTTTTGCTTCGTCTACGTTACGATGCACCCGCTTTGAGTTTGCTTTGAATGACAATTTTTAATGACATTTCCCAAACAACAGTTTCTGTCATTTTTTTTTTTTTTTTTTTTGAAAAGTGTGGTTGTTTTGGATTGTTTTTTTATATTTTGTTCCTCTGCTTTGTTAAGAAACAATAACATGAACGATGAAATCGAGACAAT
This sequence comes from Melanostoma mellinum, assembly GCA_914767635.1. Classification (NCBI taxonomy): domain Eukaryota; kingdom Metazoa; phylum Arthropoda; class Insecta; order Diptera; family Syrphidae; genus Melanostoma; species Melanostoma mellinum. Next base: position 54,848,513 of record OU612060.1, read on the forward strand.
TAAATTTGTTGCAAAAGTAGCATAGCCTACCTTGGAAATGTTAAGTTCATTGAAGAAGACGAAGTAGGAACTGAAAGACGTTTGTGGGTTCGAGAACTCGATCTACGAAGAGATGAGATAGGATTCTTTGCTCTAAACTTCAACCAAATGAAGGATAAATATCCAGAGCAGAATCATTTGAAATACTCCGGTCACTTATTGAACCACATCTGCAGAAGACGAGTTGGAGAAAACCCATTGAACCAAGTGCACGGCTTTTCTTAACTCTGTTGTAAGTTGTTAAAGCGAAAATGTTTAGTTCTTTGGTTACCAAATTTCTCTTCAAGGTATTTGTCGCAAGGAGTACCAAAGCAGGTCCTCGCTTGGATGTTTCGCATGAAATATGCAACAGTCGCCAACATCATTTTCGAAACAGCCGACATTCTTTGGTCCTGCTTGATGCCCCTCTACTTGTCACCACCAACTGAAAGTGATTGGAAACGAATATTACATGATTTTGAGTTTTTTTTGGAATTTACCCAACTGTGTTGGCGCAATTGACGGTAAGCTTGTTAATATTCAGTGCCCACCAGGAGCTGGCTCCGAATATTATAATTATAAGGGACACCATTCAATTATTCTTTTGGCCACTTGCGACGCCCAATACACTTTCACCGCAGTTGACATCTGTGCGTACGGTAGTCAAAGTGATGGGGGAGTGTTTGCAGACTCATCGTTCGGTAGAAAAGTTTTATCTGGTTGTATAAACTTTCCACCTCCAAGTCGACTTCCGAATTCGAACTACACCTGCAAACATTATATGGTTGGTGATTCAGCTTTTCCCCTGAAACCATATTTGATGAGACCGTACCCTAGAAAATTACTCCCCGTGTCTGGTCTGGTTTGAAAAGGAAAATTCTAAAGCCGAAGAATACGACGACGACGCGACGGTGGCAAACAAACGTACATCATCAATGACAACTATCAATCTCGATCGTACTGGAGGTTGTGAGATTACCATAAAGATCAATGGAATGTTCAGCTACATTGCTCACGTTAACAAAGAAGAAAAAAGTCCCGTTCGAGTTCCGCAAGTTTCAATTACTCTCGAAATGTTACAAGATATAAATAATAATTCTTCGTTCAACCGTCGTCGAGTGCAGTCGCATTTTCATTTGCCTTCTTCTCCACTTTCATTAATTAATAATTTATATCACCCCATACTGTCTGTTGCCCCAATAATTAATCAACAACAAACAAGAACAATCAACGGAACTGAAAAAAAAAAATCAAAAACAAAATTTATAATAATGTAACGACCCTGGTGACCCTCATGCACAGCCCAGTAATTGAGTTCATTCAATATGTCATCAGTTCCAGACTTCCAAACATTTCCAGGAAGCCGGCTAGATCCACGGCAAAACTAAATTCACGGCAGAACAAAAGTGCACGTCAACCGAAGAAGACCTCTGAGTGTGTAAAGACATTGTAATATTATACAGGCGTTATTATACCTGACGTTATTGGGAGAAACAGTGGTAGAAACCACAGAAACCGAATGGATCTCATATGAAGTCACGATCGCTCCTCCTGGAGGACAGGTCACACCTATTTCGATAGTAACTGTTGATTGGCAACACGATGACTTATCTACAATTAAGACGGGAGTGGAAACAGATGCACAACATGATGGACGGATCGTTTTGTATCTATTGTCCGTATATCGCATTAAAAGAGAGGTTGGTCGAGAATGGATTCGCCCAACTCTCTGCCCACCACCCTTTGCCCTCCGACTCGGACCAAATGTATAGGAACCCTGGCGGATCAGGGACGGGTGCTAACTGGCAGACGAATTTCCGAAGGGAAATTTAAATCTTTCGAAGCAGTTGACTTTGTTCTGCAAAAGAAAAGACAAAATCAATACCCTAACTGCTAGGATCTGCAGTTTTCATTTTGTGAGGGAAGACTTCATAAATAATATACAATTTGAAATGGAAGCTAAGCGATAGAAATTCACAACAAAATTTAAGAAGAATTATCTATTAATAGGGTTTACAAGGTTTCATATTCTGAAATCTGATGCAGTTCCTACTGTTTATTTAAATAAACCTTCCATACAGAAAAACAATTTTTCTCTCTATTTTAATTATTATAAAATGGATCGCAGACAGCGAAATGACGCCCCACAAAGGCAAACTGAAGAAGTAGTTCCTGCTAGCTCTGGAAAACCAAGCAACCGCGGAACTGGGCAAAAGAAGGGAAACAATTCCCGTGATGCCCGGAGACTTTCAGCCTTTAATGAAAAGAAGGCAGAAAGAAGCACCTGGTCTAACCAGGTAGAAGTGGATGAGAAGAGCCAGGATGCTCTAGCTCGTGTTCGGAACCCGAAAACCACTTATCGGCCAAAAGCTAAAGATCAAAAAGCGACTGTTGAGACACCTCCTCAGGACGGAATTTTATACGAAGGTCTATTTTCCGGAGGAAAACCAGTTATTGAGCAGAGCACTCAAAATATGGAATACTCAACTTTCCCTTTATTGGTGGAACAGACTTACGATGCCATGGAAAAGACGGACGGTAGGTTACGCAGGCGCATGCCTTTTTGCATGTACCAGCATTATATGACTGAGATCCTAACTGCATATTTGCTCCGCCACTCTAAGGATGAAAATGAAGAACAACGCTTTGCGGGTGAGGCCGACCCGTACCGCATTATTAATGCTGAACGTCTAAGGATGCCCCTCATTTTTGAGGAATATTTGTCAGGTATCCATACAAACATAACACCTAGTGGTGCCAGAGTGTTAGTGAACTATCCAGTTGCTGGAATTCCACAACCTAGGATAGCTGCTACTGATGCAAGACCAGCGGTTGGAGACGTACCCGCAGCGCCAGCTAGACCCGCACTTGATGGAGGATCGTTTGGACCAATCAGTGCAGATAATCACAATGCATACGAATGCTACGTTAGCCCGTTTGTTACGCGGAAACTTGTTGAGCATACGAGTCGTATCAACGCCTTCCATACAGAGTCGAATGTACAGAGCGTTGTACATTCGACAGAGCGTTCAAAGCGAATGGAATTAAAAAATAAAAAAGAAATTGTGAAAGAATTGCTCGAAGTTTCCAAAGAGTCTGAAAATGAGATCGCAATGGAAAATGCCGATGATGGCTTCGAGGAAAACATTCCACTACCTCAGCCTACAATGCAACATGAGCAAACAGACGAGTTTTCTGAACAAGTTATATTCTTACACAAAATAATTCAAAGAAAAACGCCGCTATATTTATTTGAAAAGTTACAGTTTTCACAATCTGCCCGAACTCTGAATCTTATTACACCTTTATGCACTTATTTGAACTCTTCTAGACTATTTTATGTATACACCAGCAAACTCTGGAACTCCTTGCCAGTAAGCTTAAAACAAATAGTAGGAATCTTACAGTTTAAAAAAGCAATATTCAACTACTTTAATTCATTAAACATGCAAACAGTAAATTGAAAATAATATATTTAATCGTAGTTTAATAAAATTCTTCTTACCTAAAATCAAAAAATTAAAATCATTTTGTAAATATTATCTAGCTTTTTGTTTTTTTTTTTTTTTTGTTTTTGTTAAAATATTGTATATGTACTATTATTGTTACTTATTTAAATAACTCAACTTGTACTTGCAAGTCCTGTCTTAAGGTACTATAAAAGACTCAGTCTTATTTGTACACCATTATGAAATAAATTGAAATTGAAATTGAAGTGTAAGTACATTGTTAATACATAATGAATAAATTATAAAAATGTACCGCCCTCATAGTAGTTCAGGCTTTTTACAAAATATTAAATTTTTCAATGTATATTTCTTAGAAAGACTTTGAGGGAGGAAAATGAAGCCTTTAAAAAAAAAGTTGTTGATTAGCGACAAAATTATAAAAACATTGGAAGCTAAATTGACCAAGGCCGAGTTCCAAAAATCCAACTTAGAGAAACAGCTTCTGACAATTTTCACTCCTGGCCAAATAAAAAAACTTCAACTAGGGTTGAAACGGTCAAAATGGTCGGAAGAGGATATAGCTCGATCTATAGCGCTCTATTCATCGAGCTCTCGAGCTTATAAGTTGCTAAGAAGGAAGAACTTTCCTCTTCCAGCAATCAGAACCCTTCAAACTTGGGCTCAGAAGCTGGATATAACACCAGGTATAATGATGCCAATAACAAAAATCATGAAGGCAGCTCAGGAGCTAACACAAAACCAAAAGCTCTGCGTTCTAAGCTTCGATGAAATGAAGGTGAAGGAAGCATACTGCTATGATCGATCGACGGACACAACCCTTAAACCAGCATCTTATGTGCAAGTTGGGATGCTAAGAGGTATCTGAGTATCAAATTCAAATTTAATTAAGATTACTTATTACATATTATCCTGACAACAGGTTTAGTAGGAAAATGGAAGCAACCAATCTTCTATGAGTTTGATTGTAGAATGACGAAAAGTATTTTGTTCAGTATAGTTGATACTGTTAATAGGGTTTACAAGGTTTCATATTCTGAAATCTGATGCAGTTCCTACTGTTTATTTAAATAAACCTTCCATACAGAAAAACAATTTTTCTCTCTATTTTAATTATTATAAAATGGATCGCAGACAGCGAAATGACGCCCCACAAAGGCAAACTGAAGAAGTAGTTCCTGCTAGCTCTGGAAAACCAAGCAACCGCGGAACTGGGCAAAAGAAGGGAAACAATTCCCGTGATGCCCGGAGACTTTCAGCCTTTAATGAAAAGAAGGCAGAAAGAAGCACCTGGTCTAACCAGGTAGAAGTGGATGAGAAGAGCCAGGATGCTCTAGCTCGTGTTCGGAACCCGAAAACCACTTATCGGCCAAAAGCTAAAGATCAAAAAGCGACTGTTGAGACACCTCCTCAGGACGGAATTTTATACGAAGGTCTATTTTCCGGAGGAAAACCAGTTATTGAGCAGAGCACTCAAAATATGGAATACTCAACTTTCCCTTTATTGGTGGAACAGACTTACGATGCCATGGAAAAGACGGACGGTAGGTTACGCAGGCGCATGCCTTTTTGCATGTACCAGCATTATATGACTGAGATCCTAACTGCATATTTGCTCCGCCACTCTAAGGATGAAAATGAAGAACAACGCTTTGCGGGTGAGGCCGACCCGTACCGCATTATTAATGCTGAACGTCTAAGGATGCCCCTCATTTTTGAGGAATATTTGTCAGGTATCCATACAAACATAACACCTAGTGGTGCCAGAGTGTTAGTGAACTATCCAGTTGCTGGAATTCCACAACCTAGGATAGCTGCTACTGATGCAAGACCAGCGGTTGGAGACGTACCCGCAGCGCCAGCTAGACCCGCACTTGATGGAGGATCGTTTGGACCAATCAGTGCAGATAATCACAATGCATACGAATGCTACGTTAGCCCGTTTGTTACGCGGAAACTTGTTGAGCATACGAGTCGTATCAACGCCTTCCATACAGAGTCGAATGTACAGAGCGTTGTACATTAGACAGAGCGTTCAAAGCGAATGGAATTAAAAAATAAAAAAGAAATTGTGAAAGAATTGCTCGAAGTTTCCAAAGAGTCTGAAAATGAGATCGCAATGGAAAATGCCGATGATGGCTTCGAGGAAAACATTCCACTACCTCAGCCTACAATGCAACATGAGCAAACAGACGAGTTTTCTGAACAAGTGTAAGTACATTGTTAATACATAATGAATAAATTATAAAAATGTACCGTCCTCATAGTAGTTCAGGCTTTTTACAAAATATTAAATTTTTCAATGTATATTTCTTAGAAAGACTTTGAGGGAGGAAAATGAAGCCTTTAAAAAAAAAGTTGTTGATTAGCGACAAAATTATAAAAACATTGGAAGCTAAATTGACCAAGGCCGAGTTCCAAAAATCCAACTTAGAGAAACAGCTTCTGACAATTTTCACTCCTGGCCAAATAAAAAAACTTCAACTAGGGTTGAAACGGTCAAAATGGTCGGAAGAGGATATAGCTCGATCTATAGCGCTCTATTCATCGAGCTCTCGAGCTTATAAGTTGCTAAGAAGGAAGAACTTTCCTCTTCCAGCAATCAGAACCCTTCAAACTTGGGCTCAGAAGCTGGATATAACACCAGGTATAATGATGCCAATAACAAAAATCATGAAGGCAGCTCAGGAGCTAACACAAAACCAAAAGCTCTGCGTTCTAAGCTTCGATGAAATGAAGGTGAAGGAAGCATACTGCTATGACCGATCGACGGACACAACCCTTAAACCAGCATCTTATGTGCAAGTTGGGATGCTAAGAGGTATCTGAGTATCAAATTCAAATTTAATTAAGATTACTTATTACATATTATCCTGACAACAGGTTTAGTAGGAAAATGGAAGCAACCAATCTTCTATGAGTTTGATTGTAGAATGACGAAAAGTATTTTGTTCAGTATAGTTGATACTGTTGGTGCTTGTGGTTTCAAAGTTGTTGCGATTACAAGTGATTTAGGTGGGGTTAACAGAGGACTCTATACTGAGCTCAATGTCACCATGGAAAAACCATAGTAAGTAAGTTATAAAAAAACAATCTTCACCAATTATCTTATTTTCTTAACAGGTTTTTATTTAAAGAAACCAAAATTTATGTTCCTCACTTAATAAAACTGATACGTAATCATTTTATTGATCATGGATTCGTCATGAACGGAATGGAAGTAAAAAAAGATATACTTGTAAAGCTCCTTTCATTAACTTCGGGAGAGTTGAGCATAACCCATAAGATATCATCAAAAACGTTAAATGTTGTTCAAGCCGAAAGACAAAAAGTAAAACTTGCAACAAAATTATTTTCCCATACTGTGGCCAGAGCTTTATCCCGAGCTGTTGATCTTGGGTATATCGTTGATGAAACTTGGGAAGAATCCTATAAATTGTTCAAATACGTAAGTAATTTAATAAAACGAACATAAAGATTAAGTATGATACACTTTACATAAACATTCTTACTAAATTGTTTTGCAGACGAATGATTGGTTCGACGTAATGAACGTCAGATCACCTTATAGCGATTCCCGAGAAAGAGTCCATGCATACGGACTACACTTGGGATCGCAGAATAAAATACTGGACGATATGACGGAAATGATCGTCAATATGCGGGTTGTAGGAAAAAACTCCTTACTACCATTTCAAAAAGGTAAGAATTGATATATCCGGTTGAACGCAATTATTTGATTTCATGTATATATTCATTTTTAAGTATTGTGCAATCCAACACGGCCCTCAAACTATTGCACAAAGATGTGCTTGAACAGTTTGGAGTTAAGTTCATTATGACTTACCGCCTAAACCAAGACGTCCTTGAAAACTTCTTCGGCGTTATAAGGGCTAAAGGTGGACTTCACGACCACCCTGATCGCCAAGAATTCAAGTACAGGCTCAGGTCGTATATTCTTGGTCACAATGAGGGTGCTCTTTCCGAGAATGGGAACGTCGGCGTGGATGATACTCCGAATTTAAGTTTAGAAGAAACTTCTCTCTCAGGTAAGACTTTAATCACATACACGACTCTTGTAAACACTTAATATATATATTTTAGGAAGGATCTTTCAACATTGTTAAAGCCAACAAAAATGTACAAAATGATTTGGAAGATAAAAATCTGCAATTTCAGTACGATGGCTTAGAAAACTTGGCAGGCTACATTTGTCACCGGTTCAAGGACATAATACCCAACGTTGAGCAAGGAAATGCACTCCAAAATTCCTGGGTTAACCACTCGGACGAAGGTGGCCTGTGTAAGCCAAGCGCGACCATGATGAACCAACTTGCTTCTCTGGAGAATGTTTTTAACGCTGTTAATGAAGGCTCAGGACTGTACATCTGTCCAAACTACATCAAGCATTTGATAGGTTTCAGCGAAAGCAAACTTCGATTGCGACGACCGAATTAAAAAAATTATTCTTTCGGTCCCGGATGTACTTCCGAATGAGGAAACAACAGAGAAATCGTTGAGGACAAACTTTCACGAAAACGAAAATACAAAAAAATTATTAACTAAAAACACGCTTATTCTTTTATTCACTTTTTTAAATTAATTTGCAGGATAAAGATATAAACACTGAAATCACTAACAATAGAGAGCAGTCGACATCAACACAATAACATTTTGCTAATAAATTCTTTTTCGGGAAGTTTTCTTATGAAATCAGCCACTGTGGTGGTATACACGATAATATTTTGCATTCGCGGGAAGATTTCTAATAAAAACAGCGACTGTGAAGATACTTAGAATAAAAATAAAAAATATAAATCAAATAAAACATTTTTCAGCTAGTTTGTTTGTTACCTGTGTTGTACATTTTACATACTGAATGCAAAGCGTCAAAATCCATGTGTGTTTGTGACGTAGATGCGCAGAACGAGACAAAAATAAACTCCGTGATGCGCTATCTCTAATAGTTGTATCATGGTTGGCCATATATAAATTTCTGTGTAAGGAATGTAGAATAGATCCACCGTACATTACAAAAAACGTTAAGACGTCAGTATCTCTCTGGGAATTAGACAAGGGGTCAGTATGCGGTATGGTATGGTGGCCAATCAACTCACCAATAGTCCGCTAATCGATGAATTACAAAAATTCGAAGTAATACTTACCAAAGAAATAAAAGACTACCCAGAGTTCAGATATAAGAATAAAAAAATTACCAGGTAAAAAAAGTTCCAGATTTAAAAAAAAAAAAAAAAAACATTTTACTGTTTCCTTTAGATACCAAATTACAACAAATAAAAGTTCAGCACCGTCCAGGTAAAGTAATGGCACATGCGGATGCTCTCTCTCTCTCGGCAACCATACGAACCGGCCAAAGAACCCGAAGTTGTAAATATGGATGTGATGAAAGTTAGCATCAGTGAAGACGTTTGGATATACACTCTTCAACTACAATATTCTGAAGTGATGGAGATGATTGAAACACTTAAGAAATCCAACCTCTAGGAGAATTGCATAGCATTGAAAAAAAAGGATACCCTTCGACACCCTACACATAGACCATTTAGGGCCCTTCATTAAGTTGTAACGAAGCGTCACACTTTCCTTCCCACCGCCCGTTAACTATATTGAAACCGCATGAATAACCGCACGTCCCGGACTATAATCGGTCAGCAACCGATCATCCCGGACTATACACCGTCAACCGATCATCTTAACTACCGCCGCTCTACCAAAACACCAAAAACAACAAAAGCAACACTAACCGACAACTTTACCTCCCGGACTATAACAATTAATTATCAACTTGGGAGGCCAGACTGTAAACATTAGCATCCCGACACATCATGTATTATTATATGTATATGAAAATATTATTATAGTTTATTTTGCTATTTTGCTGTTCATTTTCATATAATTCACATTTCGTTATTGTAATAAATTTTATAAGTGAATGTAAGAAAATGTATGAAATTCGAGATTGGTAATCCTACTTTTAGTAGTTAGTCTCCCCTCAATACGCTTTTGAAGCCATAATCGATATAGTATTGTTGTCCGATCTTTTTAAAAAAGATCTTTTGAATTTTGGCAAGTTTTAATACTCCTTCAGAGCTAGCTAGGTATTATTAGAATCTCCTTCTGAGATCACCTTCTCACTTTGAGTTAGGTTATATTTCCGACCAGTAGTTCCTGTCTCCTTCCGAGACCACCTTCTCACTTTGAGTTTGGTCATTACCCCGCTTCCTTCCGAGGCCACAGGCCACCATCTCACTTTGAAATTGGTCATTACCCCGCTTCCTTCCGAGGCCACCTTCTCACTTTGAGTTCGGTCATAACCCCGCTTCCTTCTGAGGCCACCATCTCACTTGGAGTGGTCATTATCTCGTCTCCTTCAGAGACCACCTTCTCACTCTCTCTTGTCTTGTCTCCTTCAGAGGCCACCTTCTCACTCTGAGTTCGGTCATTATCAGTCATCTTGGTCACCGTAGAATTATTTTCCTTTTTTTGTCTCCGGCTGAGACCCCCCTGCTCGCTTAGAGTATAGGCATTATCTTAAGTATCATTAAGAGTGTATTAAGTATTATAAGAACTAAAAACAAGAGTAATAAAGAACACATTGTGAAAATTAAAAGAATTCAGAGTTTTGGTTCTTCTTACAGTCGAGTTTTACTGTGCTTTCTTCGGCAAAACCCTGGAAACCGACGAGCTTACCTCAGCCTTGAGAAAAAAGCATCACAAAGTCTACTAAGGGAAACGCATATCTCATCGTATTGGTGGGTGTTTTTACAAAATTTCTTTTGATTAAAGCTTTGCCGAGTACTCAAACTAAGCCAGTGTTGAACTTCTTAGAAGACATCACATTTACTTACGGTAGTCCACGCCGTATCATTACAGACCGGGGTACAGCATTTACATCACATTCCTTTAAAGGCTACATAACTAACCATAGAATCCAACACGTACTAAATGCGACCAGACCCCGAGAGCCAATGGGCAAGTAGAACGCTACAACCGTACAATTTTACAAGCACTCACTGCCTCCGTTGAAGACGAAGACAAAGACATTAAAAAAAAGACGAATTCGGAAAGACGAAGCTAAGAAGGAATATAAAAGGTAAATTTTTTGGTTAATTTTTAACATGAATAGATACTTTAACGAAGTTTTGTTTTGTTTTACAGAAGGAAAGACAAGAAAAACATGAAATGGCTGGAAAGTTTATGAAATGTGTATCGAACTACATGAGCTTACAACTCTGCATTCGATGTTTTCTTATAGAATATAGCAGGAAATAATATTGTATCGAAATGCATGAGTCTGGCAACTCTGCATTCGATGTTTTTCATAGAACATAGCAGGAAATAATCCTTTTATATGGACTGACTCAACTGAGTCAGTTCAGTTCATGTAAAAGCCGGAGCAGGAAGGGATCATATAAAGAATAAAAGTGGTTTTTTTATTTTTTCCACTATAATCAGTGTCTTTCATTTTTTTCCCTTTTTGGTTATTATCTTAGTTAATGTTCATTATTGGCCCTTGCCGAGACATTTTGGTCCTTCGAGCCGGATTTTGAGCCAGCGCGTGCCGTGTGTAAATCTAAACAATTTGTGGATTTCAAAACAACAACAAGTAAGTAGCAAGCACCTATTTTTGTTGGTGTATACGTATGAATACACCACCAAGCAGGATACATAAGCAGGAAAAAGAAAATAAATATAACCCGTTACGCACAAGCAGAAGGCATGGTGATGTCACATTCATATTGTGTGTGGTAAAATAGGGAGAGAGAATTTAAGAGTCAGTCGACCATCAACCTTCATAGCGTGCGGTACCTAAAAAAAAAAATTTTTTTTTCTCGAAATCAAATAATAAAATTATTTTTTTTCTTTCAAAAAACAAACAAAACAATAAACAATTACACTACGGTAAGGATTTACAGTCCGCTAGGAATCTAAATTTTAGCTTTTGGTTTGTGTTTGCGAGTTGGTGAGCTTGAGAAAATCATAAATGAGTGCAGTGAATGTGTTTGCAGGAATTTGATTGTGTTCTCCTTTTTCCGTTTGATTGTTGCCGCTTTCTCTATAGCTTTAGTGTGATCGGTTTCAGCATAGTATTATTGTTTTTTTTTTTTAATGTATCTTTAGTGTGTTCAATTTTTTGCATAGTGCTGTTGCTGTGGCAAATATAAAATTTGATTTGTTTGTGTTTCCCTTTTTTGATTCTCGCCGTTCGTCTCGATACAGCAGGATGCAGAAGCGTGTTCATCTTGGCACGGTTATAATATTTTTTGTGTCTGTGTTGACACTGCAGGATAGTGAAGGGAAAACTTGGCAAATGCGTTCAGTGTCTGTCCTCAAGTAAAATGTGTATCGAGACGAAGGTTTCTTTTTCATATACAACGTATATTGTATCTTTTCTTTCTAAGAGCAGTAGCAGGAAGCATAAGGGACTTAGCACACATGTGCGGGTTGCCATTTTAATTTTTATGCAAGAGCAGGGAGGAAACTCCAAGTACTTTTGTACGAGTTCCTCAGCGATGGAAGCTGGCCAGCTACAAAAATAAAATCAAAAGTAACAATATGAAATGATGAAAATGTGTTTTGAGCAGGAAAATAATTGGAGCAAAGAGCAGGAACATAAAGCGAATTCTAGTGTAAAGAAAGAGTTGAGAGCAATTTTCAGTTTACACAGCAACAGCCAATGCATAGGAAAATATATTTTTAGGTGCCGTGTTAGTTTCTCGTGTCTGGTTTAGCTTTGGTTTATTTTTTTTATTATTTTTTATTATTATTTTTTTTTGGATTTACAGGTATAAACATTGGAAGTATTTTTTTACTTATGTTCATTTTGTTTCTACGATGGAGCAAAATCACCAATATACTTTGGAAGCAGGGATTTTCGCTATAAGCAGGATGATGGCCTTTATAAGATCGGAAACTTTCATGAGCTGTTCATCGGCAGCAACGAAAATCCGCCTTGAGGCATTGCAGGACGCCTGGTCACAAATCAAGAGCAGCGAAAGCAGGATCGCCGCAGCCAACGATTTATTGGCGAACGCAGAAATGCAGCGCAGGGTAGCCTCAGCTGAGGCCGACTATTTTTCGGCGTATGCAGCCTTGCAGGAGAAACTCGCAGGGCAAGCTGGACAATCCATCGAGGTTAAGGTCAGCCTCCCATTCTCACAGGAGAACGTCGCCAATACATGGGGCAAGTTCGATGGTGATATTACCAAGTGGCAGGGGTTCCGGGACCTATTCAGGGCCGCAGTTCACGACAATGACAAAATCGCGCCCGCTTACAAGTTTTCTTACCTGAAGGCTTCGTTGACCGGCAGGGCAGCGAGCACTCTAGGCGAATGGGAGCTCACGGAAAGGAATTATCACGATGCCTGGAAGCGTTTGAACGAGATATATACCAAGAAATATGCCATCTGCAGAGAGCTATTACGGAAGTTCTTCATACTTCCGGAATTGCCGGAAAATGCAGGAGCAAAGGAGCTGCAACGAATGTCAAACACGACACACGAGACGTTGAGGCAGCTGGCCGCGCAGGGCATTCCCACAAATGAATGGGACATGATCGTCATCCATGTTCTACATGAGAAGCTGGATCGTGCCAGTGCCTGCAAGTGGGAAGAAACCCGGGCTTCTGAGGAACCAACTGCGAGAGAATTTTGTGATTTCCTCGAAAAAAGAGCGGAAACCTTAGAAGGAGCTACAGGAAGCAGGAGGAAGGAAGCGCCAGTCCAACCGAGTTCCAGCAGATACAACCCTGGAAGAGCAGGACTCAGCAACACTAAGCAGGACAATCGCAGAAACAGACCGATGCCTTGCCATCTTTGCAAATCCTTGGAACATCCACTTTGGCGTTGCCCAACATTCGCCACCTATAATCTACGCAGGAAGCAGGAATTGGTAAAAGCAAAACAGCTGTGCCCCAACTGCCTAAAGACGGGCCACATGGTCACCGACTGCTTCCAAGGACCTTGTTTAAGCTGTCCAGGCAAGCCAAGGCACAATAGCGTGCTCTGCCCACTACGGGAGATGAAGAAATCAGAGCAACGTGTCTTGCACATGCAGGAAGGAGGCAGGAAGCGAAGTGGACAACAGGACAAGGAGAACAGACAGAAAACGCTCTGACTATCTCCCATCCCAAAGAGGCGGCGTCGATGCGATGAACCAGAAACAGCAGGACACACTGGAAATGAATCCCACACTCCGATATCTTGGGACTTTAAACGTTCCTCCTACAAAAACGTTGACAATAAAAATTATAATGAAATTTACCTAAATGTTTTTAATGATGAGGACAGATTTGCTTTGATGCCGACGGCTCAAGTCAGAATCAATCTAGACAATTACAGCTACGGCCCGGTTAGAGCTCTTTTAGATACTGGGGCGCAGCCGAACCTAATAAGCTATAGTCTTCAAAATCGGCTAGCTTTGCCGAGAGTTCAGGTCGAGAAAAGAATAATTGGTGTGGGAAGTGAATCCTTTCACATAAAGCATAAAACTACACTCAAACTGAGTCCTTGGTTTGATTCGCAGAATACAATAGAGCAGGACTTTTTGATTTTGCCAATGCAATGCAATGGGCTTCCTATCGTCCCGGTGCATGATCTAAAATTACCCCGTATAGAGAATTCGCTTAACTAGCCTTTAGCTGATCCAACGTTTTGGAAAGCAGGTCCAATTGATTTGTTGCTTGGCTGCACACTAGTAGCACGAATTCTGAGGTCCGTTCTTAATCAAAAGAGCAATGGCCTACTTGAGATGGATAGTATTTTTGGCAGGATTGTGCTTGGTGAATATGAGAATGGAACAAAAAATGAGCAGGTATCACGCTTCGTGTGCATAAGCAACGAGGACCTTCATGAGTCGTTAAGACGACTGTGGTATTTAGATGATATTGCGTCATCATCGAGCAGGACAATTGAAGAAGAGCAGGTGGAACAAAATTTCATTAATACATTTTCACGTGATGAAGATGGAAGGCTTGTTGTGACGATTCCTTTAAAAGAATCGGTGAAGGAACTAGGCAGCTCAGAATTTGCAGCCAAACGAAGATTCTTTGCACTCGAGAGAAAATTAGCAGGCGACCCGGAGTTGAAACAAAAATATGTAAATTTTATGAAAGAATATGAGGAAGCAGGACACATGAGACCAGTGAATGGTGCGATGCAGGGCATGGCAACCTACCACATTCCACATCACTGTGTTACAAAGAAGTTCAGAGTTGTATTTGACGCGAGCTGTCAAACTGATAAGGGACATTCGTTGAATGATGTGCAAATGCTGGGAGAAAAGCTGCAGATGGATCTGCATGAAATATTGATGCGTTTTCGTAGACACCGTGTGGCTATTAGTGCAGACATCAAAATGATGTTTCGTATGGTGAAGGTTGCAAGAAACCAATGGGACTTGCAGAGGATTTTCTGGAGAGAGAATCCGAAAGAAAAATTGAAGGAATACTGGCTGACCGTCGTCACATATGGTATGACTTCGTCTGCGTACAATGCTGTGCGTGCCTTAATACAATGCGCTAGAGAATCTGAGCAGGAATTTCCGAATGCTGCAAAAGCTATATTGGAAGATTTTTATATGGATGACTGCACTACGGGTGCTGATTCCGAAGAGCAGGCGATCAGATTATCGAAAGAAATCGATCATGTACTGAAGGCAGCAGGATTTGAGCTTAGAAAATGGAAATCAAATTCCAAGACTTTAGTGCAGGACATGAACTATGATGAGGATCAGGACTCAATTATTTTTCAAGAAGAGAAAACATCCGTTTTAGGGCTTAAATGGATGCTAAAGCAGGATCAGTTTACCTTCGTTATTAAGACACCGGTAACTGAGCCGGAAATGACAAAGAGGCAGGTAGTGAGCTGCGTGGCTCAGCTCTACGATCCCAATGGTTTCATTGCTCCCGTGACCATCATTGGCAAGATATTAATTCAGGATATATGGCGCTTAAATATTGGCTGGGATGAGAAATTACCAACTGACATTGCTGACAGATGGAACAATTTATGGCAGGAGATAACATTTTTAGAGCAGGTCAAAATCCAGAGATGGATTGGTACGTCGGCAGGCGTACAATTGGAACTACATGGCTTCTCTGATGCTTCTGAAAAGGCATATGGAGCAGCGATTTATGTCCGAACGCAAGGTTCAGATGGCAAGATCTCAGCAGGATTACTTACGTCTAAAACTCGTGTCGCACCCCTCAAGACTGTAACAATACCGCGTCTGGAGCTTGCCGCTGCAGAACTTATGGGAAGGCTTATGCAAAACGTCATTAAAACAATGAATTTTGAAGGAGTCCAATATGAGCTTTGGACAGACTCGCAGGTTGTATTACACTGGATAAATAAGTTACCTTGCAACTTGAAAACGTTTGTTGCAAATCGAGTAGCATCCATACAAACAAACACGGAAGTGAAGAAATGGAAGTACGTTGGCACAAAGGAGAACCCAGCCGATCTCTTGAGCAGGGGAGTGAGACCATCGACACTCGTCAACAATGAGCTATGGCTTTATGGACCGAAATGGTTAAAGCAGCCACGATCAACCTGGTCATCTGAAAACTTTGTGCAAAATGTTTCAGATGGGGGGAGGGATGAAATGAAGGTTTTCCTGGTTAGTAAAGCCGCAGAACCGCTTTCTATTTACGTTAAGTGCTGGAGCAAGAGTATTCCATTGACGGAATATGCGTCAACTTTAGAGAAGGCAACAAATATTATTAGCTACGTATTGCGATTCATAAAAACAATCAAGGCGAAAGTAGAGCAGCGAAAGAATGAGAGAAAAACGCAGAACGAAAGAAAAAGGCGTTCGGCACGTCAAGAGCGAAGGAAAGTAGGAAATATGATTCAAGAAGTGGCAATTGATCAACCCTCGTCTGAAGAGAGGTTGAAAGCAATTGAACTTTTATTAAAGCAGGAGCAGGAAAACCATTTTGGGAAAGAAATCATGTATTTGAAGCGACGAAAGCACATGCCGGAAAAGAGCAGGATAGAATCACTGAAACCTATTCTTGACGAGAAGGATATCCTCAGAGTTGGAGGAAGACTTGATAAAGCGAGCATGGAATATGAGAGAAGACATCCAGCAATCGTACCAAATGGTTCCCGATAAGCATATTTAATTACGCACAGTGCACATAGAGCAACAAAGCATGGTGCTGTACAAATTATGATGCAGCATATTCGCCAAAAATTCTGGATTCCGAAAATTCGGAATGAGCTCAGGAATTACTTGCATAAATGTTTGGTTTGTGTCAGATACAACCACAGATTCGAAACACAATTGATGGCTGATCTGCCCGAAGAGAGAATTACGCCTGGGAAGGCGTTTCTACACACAGGTGTAGACTATGCAGGACCATTCGAGATCAAAATGATCAACAGAGCAGGAGAGCAAATAATAAGACAGAAATGTTGGGTCGCAGTTTTTGTGTGTCTCAAAACGAGAGCATTGCATATCGATTTGATATCTGATCTGACATCAATAGCGTTTATAGCTTGTTTCGAAAGATTCATAGCGAGAAGAGGCAGGTGCGCGAGGCTATACAGCGACAATGGCACTGCCTTTGTTGGTGCAGCGAAGGAATTGGCTAAGGCAAAAGAGCGATGGCTGGTGCGGGATACCTTTGAACACCTTGGTTTGAAAGGGACGGAGTGGAAATTCATGACTCCTGCCGCACCACATCAAGGTGGTATCTATGAAGCAGCAGTGAAGTCTATGAAATACCACATGACAAGGACCATCGGGATAAAAGTCTTGACATATGAACAACTTTTAACTTTACTTGCAGGTATAGAAGCGATCCTGAACTCAAGGCCGCTTCATCCCCTGAGCAATGATCCGAATGATTTGCAGGCGCTTACGCCGGGACACTTTTTGGTTGGCGAGCCGTTAGTGCTACCATTACCTTTTGCAACAAAGGAGCTTCCGAACACGAAGGGAGTTAAGCTATGGAAGGAGCGAAGGACATTGCTTGCTCACTTCTGGGCACGATGGCAGGAAGAGTACCTATCTACTCTCTTCGAGCGAAAGAAATGGCGCAGAGAAAAACATGGTTTAAAGGAGGGCCAATTATGCATCATCAAGAGCGAAAACTACCCACCATCAACATGGGCAATGGGGCGTATCCTAAAATTGATTTACAGCTCTGACGGACTCGTGAGAAACGTTGTGATTCAAACAGCAACCAACCAGCTGGTGCGAGCTGTGCAGAAAATCTGTATCCTACCCATCGAAGAGCGGGATTCAAGCGTAGTAGAATAACCAGGATTTAAATAAAATGCGAAAGGGTGGAAAACAGTAGGTTTTCGCCGGGACTGTATCGAACTACATGAGCTTACAACTCTGCATTCGATGTTTTCTTATAGAATATAGCAGGAAATAATATTGTATCGAAATGCATGAGTCTGGCAACTCTGCATTCGATGTTTTTCATAGAACATAGCAGGAAATAATCCTTTTATATGGACTGACTCAACTGAGTCAGTTCAGTTCATGTAAAAGCCGGAGCAGGAAGGGATCATATAAAGAATAAAAGTGGTTTTTTTATTTTTTCCACTATAATCAGTGTCTTTAATTTTTTTCCCTTTTTGGTTATTATCTTAGTTAATGTTCATTATTGGCCCTTGCCGAGACAAAATGTAAGTTTCAACTTTAGAATTTTTTGATTTTTGATGGTTTTGTGTTACGTTAAGTTAAAGTGGCGGTCAGCTAGGGCAACACACTAAGGCCCGTTGGAGCCATTGTAATACCGCAATGGATCTAATGTATAGTTTTTATCCTAGTGAAATCAATTCGAGCTAACAATGAAGCGGGAGGGACGTATCATCATCATCTCATCATCTCATCTTGAGTCAAGTTACTCTAATGGACATCTAATTAGAGACAGCCAGCCTTTTGAGTTAATGTGTGGGGCTTTAGATATGTTTTTAGAAAAGTTCCCTAGGCATAAGTTTAACTCAGTTAAAGTTGGAACAGTGACTCTACGTGGAGCAGGCTTCTCGGGGTTGACGACTCTGTATTGTTTTAGAGACATAATCTCCAAAAAGTGTTTAACTCAAGCCATAGAATGGATATTTTCTCCATGCCTTGTTAAGGAAATCAACCAACTATTTTCCGCGAGGCCAACAGACGAAATAGATGTCAGAAACTCTTATTGCAAGTATATGCTCTGCATGGGATTATCCCAACGCAGTCCATACTCGGCAACAAGCAACCCATCTTTGCATCTAATGGTACATATTTTGGGATCTTTATATAACTCCAAAAGATCTCTCAATGCCCGGATGATTTGCTGGAACAATATTAACCAAGTATGCACTAATGCAGCTCTGATTTATCTTGCTCACAAACAAGTGCTAGACCTCAAGATGCTTTATCGAACAGCCGACACGAAAGAAAAATACACTCGACAGCAAACAAAAAAGGCTGCAAAAAAGCCCACTATATCACCACCATCTCAAGGAGTCCCACAAACAATACGTGTTACAACGGCCACGCAATGTATCGAAAAGTTCCTCAGTCAAGGAGCTAAATTCACACTGCACGAGAAGACTCTCTTAACTGAGGCTGTCGAGGTTATCAACGACACTAGGGATGGGACAATAGGCCAATGGGTTGTATCAACATTCTTGACCAGTTTGCCTTTTCAAGAGGGTGGAGAAACCAAGAGGACTGTTGATAACAATTAAGTAATCTTTGCAACAATATTAAGCTTTATCCAATTGATTCGAATTTTATTTACTTTACATAATATATTAAGTAACTATTACTTAACCACTTCTTCTGTTTTTGGTTTTAATTTGTTATTCTAGCTTTTTTTTACAAAACTTATTATTGTTTCAAACTTAAAATCTATTTTAAATTTATATTAATTGATCTTTTTATATTCATCCGTTTACAATCATGAAAAAGTAGGGCGTCGATTTGAGTAGGATCACTAAGGTCATAAAAGCAATACGAACCTAGGAGTCTCCTATGTTTGTGAGCTAAAGCTGAGCAGGAGCAGAGAAGGTGGGGACTAGTCTCCTCCTCCTCCTCCTCATCCATACATTTTCTGCAAGAATCGTTTGAGGCGACTCCTAACCTTGGGACATGTCTTCCAATAAGACAGTGTACTGTAATGACACATATCGTCGCACCAATGTGTTTTCTTTTGATAGAGATCAAGCCGTTCGACCGCTTAAGATCTAACTTTGGCCAGATTTGTTTCGTTGCGTTACACGTTAAACTGCTTGACTAATGACCATCTCAGATTACTTTTCTTGTATGCGTCCTACTTGAGCAAGAGTTTGTATGTAGCGATTGGTATACCGACACTCTCCGTTTTCGGTTAGAAGGGCAGAAAAGTTGAATGTGAACAGGTGAATGTTAAACTGCTTTGACATCTCCCTTAGAGATGATCCGCAGTTAAGGGCTAGAATAAAGTTGAAGGAATTTGAAGCCAGAGATTTAATGGCCGCCTGACTGTATGAGAAGATGAATATATCCTTTTTTGATATTTTTTTTTCACTTAACCAAGAAAGAGCTTCGCTGATTGTCATCACCTCCGCTTGGAACACGCTACAATGATCTGGAAAATGAAGCGAAATGTTTAATTTCATTTCGTCTGAGTAGACACCACAACCTACTCCTTCATTTGTTTTTAAATCGTCCTTATGAAAATGGACGTGGTCGTTTTCCAAGAATAATTGGTCTTCCCAATGGTTTGGTGTTAGTTTTAGTAAAAATAAAGTGGAGTTTATAGTAACTGTGATGTGTTAATGTGTTTTAATACTGTGGTGTGGATCTTAATATATATTTATTGGTTTTGAAATTTGGAGTTTCAATTTTCCTAAGAACCAAATTTTTTGTTCGTTTTTCAAAGTGTTTTTATGTGAATTGGTTTTTAGTTTATTGATTTCGTCTTTTTACTTCCTGACATATATTTTTAAAGAAATTATTAAATATTTATGTTTGTCTGATAGAAGTTTGTTTTTCATTGCAGGGCTCAGAAACACAATTAAATCAGTCAAGAAAGCCTTCCGCTTTTTTACTTGTAGGAGTTATACAGAGCAGGAATTATATGAAATAAGAATAGTTTACAAACTTGCATGGCAAGAACAAATAGACAGCGGCTATGAGGCCGACCTAGACATAACAATTTATTCGCAACTGATACCTGATAGCACCTGCCCAACGATAGTTGACGAAAGTACACGTTTTCCAGATAGCTCTTACACTTCTGCAGAACATACAAGTACAAACTATCAACTCTGATAGTTTGTACTTTTTTTTAACAATTTAAAGAAAAAAAACTTTTTTAAATAACAAAAAAAAATTATTGAATAAAAATACGTACATATGTAGATATATTTGAAACTATTTCATGAATGCGTTTTATTTAAAAAGGAAGTACTTTTCATAATTTTCTCCTAAAAGAAATTCATAATAGAGATGGGGAAGACGCACACACGCGTTTTTGTTGTAACCGGTGGCAGGCGCTTTTTTCACATATAAATTAATTGTTACCGATATTCTGTGATATAGAATTTATCCGACAACGAGTTTATTAAACGTGACAAAATTTTTTTACGAATTCAAAATAATGTATATGTTGATATACAGGGTAACGACCCTGTAAATCCTCAATAACATCCCCGTCCTCAGCTTGCCATTCCAGCCGCCTGCCATCTACCTTTCCAGTAGACCTTCCAGGAAGCCGGCTAAATTCACGGCGGAACCAGGCAGCCATTAGACTAATTTCAAGAGAGGCAGTGAACAAACGTGTTTGCACTAATTCCCCATTTTTGCAAGTGTAGCCTGAAGTTGCCGTAAAAGATTTAAAGTAAATTTAAAGAGAAAAGAATAAAAGGAAAAAGTGTTGTTTTAAAATATAACTTCTGAGTAATTTGGGGCCAGACAGGTATCTCTACGCACCAAATTCAGGAATAAGAATTAAAGGAAGGAAGAAGAGAAAATCCAATCCAGAAGCAGGTATATATATATTTCAAATTGAATGGGGGTAATTTTCAATGTTTTTATGCCTCGTGCATATTGAAAATTCCTTAATTATACTAAAAAAATAGATTTGTGGCTAAAGATAATTTAACTCCTTTAGGAGTCGCAGCAATACGACTTTATTGCGTGGTTTGCGCCGCCTAAGCAATAGGCGGCTGAAATTGTAATCCCTGGGGGAAAGAAGAACAAGTAAAGAAAAAGAAGGATTGATCTGGGGATCGGAAAACTGTGCAGCTTAAGCAGCAAAAAAAAAAATATTGAAGAAACCAACTCAGTCAGCAAAGGCAGTGGTCCCGACCGCCTAGGAGGAGGCAGCAGACCTTCAGACCAGCGGAGCCCCCTTTTTAAATTCAACTTAATCTTTGTGTTAAATTTTTTTTATATCAATTTCTGTTTGATCCACATTTTTTTTTTTTGCTTTGCAATATAAATTTCCTAGTGGTGAGAATTGATAATTCTTGAATCTCAGAAAATCTTTACTTGCGGGAAACGTAACCGAGACACCATTCGCGAGGGTAAAAGGAACGTGTAGTTAGAAAAATAATTCAATTTTTTCGATTTTTTTGCTAACGAGGAGGAAACGAACCCATTACGAGCTAGTTTGGGAAGTTTATGGTGTGCCAGCATAACCTCGAAGAAATAAAACTCGTTACATAATTTATTCTTAATTTATCGTGCAGTGGGGTGTTAATAACACTTACAATGAGGCAATTAGAACAACCTCCCAACAGATGCTAATGGGTTATGTGCCAAGAAATCCCATGGCAGATGTTTTGGAATTGGGTGTAGAGCTAAAACAAAAATCCCGTAATATTGATGAAATACGAAGCCAAGGAGCTGAAAGCATTAGTGAGAGCCAAGTCAAGCAAAAACAATGGTATGAAGCTAACCGTCAAAAAGCAAAGCTGTATGTCCCAGGCGAACTCGTAATGCTTCTAAATGAAGGAGGATCGTCAAGAAAATTAGAAGCGCGATATAAAGGACCCTATATGGTATCCGCAGTGCTCCTCTTGTTCCTGCTGTACCTTGTTGGGCATAATTCGAGTCTAAACAATAAAAACTAGCTATGGACGGGATACAGAATTCTGTTACTCAGCTTACAGGAGCTGTTAACACCGTGATAGAGCAGTTGAAAGGGTTCGACGCTGGCATTGCCCAAGTCGAGCGCTGCAACTCCACACAAGTTATAGAGGGCTTAATTGAACAGTTCAATATTTTAAAAAGGTGTGTGACGTTTGTCGAAGAGATAGGTTTAACAGGTGCACCGGTTCCAAGCACGGTAAATATCGAACCATTGAGGGGCCCTAGTAACGAGGCTGACCTCAAAGAGATTTCAAAGCTTCCAGACTCAGTAAAAGAGCTGCAAGTCTTCGACGGTAACCTCGCTCATTATGTTTCCTGGGTCGATAACGTTGAGATGGTGCTCAAGGATTACGAGATCGTTCGGGACAAGCCCATATTAAGGGCAATTCTCCAGCACATCCGACAGAAAATCAGGGGGAAGGCTGACTGTGCACGTGTCGTATAACATATTCGATAACGAGTGGACAGAAATCAAGAAAATTCAGTCTGCAGTCTTATGCAGATAAAAGAGACATCCGAACTCTAGAGCACCAACTTAATCAGTTGAGACAGGGAGCGTCAAGAATGGATGACTTTTACGCTCAAGTGAACCATCAATTCTCCCTTATAATAGGGAAGATTAGGGCAGATACATATTCTACCGAGACAATGAATGTCTTGGTAGAAGCATACCGCAACCGCAATCCTTTCAAGGATCCTAATAATACAGAAGCCGAAAACTCTGCCTGAGGCATATTCGCTTTGCCTTGAGGTACAAAATTTGACCTTTGCGAATAACTCGGTACATATACATGCACCAAACGTAATCTCCTACCCCAATCATTATCCCTTCGAAGAAACAAATAGATCTTCCTTGCCTATAAGGAGTTCAAATAGGTTCGCGGACAATACGTCCGGACCCAATCGAGGTAGAGTTTTCAAGGAAAACAAAATCCACCGCCAAGACCAATGGGCCCTAAGCCCGCTATCAAAATGGAAGTCGACGGTTCTTTACATACAAAAAACGTTAATTATATGAACCGTCCCAGTGGTGGTAACCCATTCAAACGGGAACCGAGGTCCGACAATTTTCCAGGTAAACAACAACAACTCTACCACATAGTCGCAGACGACCCTGAAGCAACTAATGAATCAAAAACCACAATCGAAGCAGGTAACAATAAGGACGAAGTCCTTTTCTTCCATTACATGCTCTCATCCACCCTGCAATACAAAACAACTAATTGGGTTTAACATAGAAATAAAAAGTCTCACCACCGCCAAGAAATATGCTTGGACCAAGCTTAAAAATAATCCAACGAACACAAACATCATCGCATATAGACGATTGGCCGCCAAAATAAAACAAACAGTTCGGGAGGCCAAAAAAGCAGCCGGGGTAAGTTTTTTAGCATCCATTAACCCATCTCTAGATTCCAAAACTCTTTGGAATAAGGTTAAAGCAATAAGGATATAACTCACGCTGTAGCATCACTGCTATCAGACAAGGTCCTATACATAAATAACTGATCAGAGCGAAATCGCAAAACTTTTTGCAAACAAATGGGCTGGATACAGCGCTGATTCAAATTTTCCTGACCATATTCTGCAACAGATAAATAACTTTTCTATAGATCTATTTGCAACGTCTTCTCACCCAGATATTACTGTCTCGGAATTAATGGAATCACTGCGTTTAACCAAAGGCTCCATGCCTGGGTCAGACAAAATAACATTTAAGATGTTAAAAAACCTTCCAGAAGACGTAATATTAAAATTAGTTACTGTTGGCAACGCTAGCAACTTAATGTCAATGTCATTGGCATCACTTCAAATTAATTATCGTCTACTCTTTGTATTCCCTTTTCTGGCATCGCCATTGTTCACTCGCCAACTTAAAATATCGACAATAAAAAAACAATAACAAGGTTAGAGGGAGAGAAAAAATGGCCATCATAGTCAAGATGGCGCAGAATCAAAGCTGCACGAAAAATGAAAAAGTGATGCCAAACAAAGAAGTAAAAATTGGTCTATGCACAAATTTAGACGAATTATAACATTAATAAGGAGCAGGCAGCATTTCATTGCACGAAAACGGTACCACGGAGCAAAAGGACAGTATAAAAGGCCCGGGATTTTTCACAATCAGACACTTCAGTCCCTGACATCAAGAAGACAACAGTGCGGAAATCTCAAGAATATCAAG
This sequence comes from Melanostoma mellinum, assembly GCA_914767635.1. Classification (NCBI taxonomy): domain Eukaryota; kingdom Metazoa; phylum Arthropoda; class Insecta; order Diptera; family Syrphidae; genus Melanostoma; species Melanostoma mellinum. The sequence continues at coordinate 54,873,290 of OU612060.1, forward strand.
GTAAATTGTAAAAGTGTAAATCAATTTGAAATTGCTAAGCGAACTGTACGCTTGACAAATATATTTTGATCGTTTAAGTAAAACTTGTAATAATTAAAAGAGACAAAGGATCAGTTTTGAAATCGATTGATGATTTATACATCATTCGAACATAACCTGAAACTTATCTCTATTAAAGTAGAAATTGTAGAATTAATCAACTGGAAATCGTTCCCACGAACTTATACGTAGGACGAACATAAGTTGAATATTAATGCAATAATTGTTAATAGTGAATAAGCTAATTTATTTAGAAATCAATTGGAAGGCGTACACGGATACGTAAACGCGCATCAATTGACGTACGAAAAATATTGTTTACTATTAGTAAATCAAATCGTGGCAATAAAAAGGTATTATTAATTGCAACTATCATAAAAATTCCGACTTTTTATTTACAAAGTTTTTGCTTAAGTTGAGTTTGTCAAAAAGGGTAAGTTCAACGTTGGGCAAAAAACATTGGTGGTTCCATCCAGGAATTGTGATATCAATTAATAACCTTTTTTTATCCACATTTGATCTTTTTTTTTTTTTTTTTTTCACTTTGTTTTTTTTCTGTGTTAAACTGCAAAAAAAAATCAATTTCTTCGAAAACGGGCTACACACTAAACTTCATTAATCATGAGCGACCTAGAAAAATTGCTTATCAAACAAACTGTTTTGAAAGCAAGAATTGAAAAAACCATTGAAAATGGCAAAAAAAACCAGGTTGGACAAAAGAACTGCTAGCTTCTATAAGCTAAGAATTATAGATATGCGCGATTTGTGGTACGAGTTTGTCAACCAGGATCGGAAAATTCAGGAAACCATTCTCACCACAAAGGTGGAATCCGACAACGTTTATATAACAAAACAACATTTTGATGAAGTGGAGGTCAGATATTTTGAATATATGGCGGAACTTGAAGAAGGCTGCAGTCGAACAGCGCCAGAGGCCAATCAAAATTCGACAAATATTGCAGAACCGCAGTTCAAGCAGACCCAGTTGCCAAAAATAACACTGCCCAAATTCGATGGGGATTATAACTCATGGAGGTCATTCTCCGACTTGTTTAAATCGCTTATTCACGATGATCCACAAATACAATCCGTACAAAAATTACACTATTTAAAGGGATGTTTAATTGGTGATGCTGAGAAGGTATTGAAACATACTAACATCACAAACCAAGATTATGAACCAGCTTGGAAAAAATTAAAGGAGCGTTATGAAAATACGCGAACCTTAGTTAACTTTCATCTGAAAAATTTGTTCAACCAGCCAAAAATTACCCTTGAGACAGGAAAGAGCCTAAAGACGTTAACCGACACAACCGAAGATTGCTTGCAGCAGCTCAAGGCATTGAAGGTAGACACCACTCAGTGGGACGCCATGCTAATATATTTGCTGGTACAGAAGCTACCATTTTTAACGTTACGTCTTTGGGAAGAGGAACTAGGAGATAACCAAGATCTCCCAAATTTCGAAAAATTTCTAAATTTTTTGAACAAAAGGATTCTTGTTTTAGAATCCCTTGAAAGCACTGTTGGTGCAAAACCAACTACCTCCAATATTAAAAAGGAATACGCTGGAGGCCACGTAGGTGCAAAATCAAATCACTCTAGTATTAAAAGGGTAAGTTCAACGTTGGGCAAAAAACAGCCATATTGAATTAATAAAATATTAACTTCCTTCTTGTCTGTGACTTCATCTTGATCAGATCCAACAGTGGCGACGAGGAAAAAGGCTTAAATGGAAAATCTATTGCAATTTCTGAAACTCCAACAGGAGGAAAACATGTTACAACAAGCAAATATGCAAAAATCGCATCAAGAGTTCTTAAAGCAATTAGCAACAACGTTGGCTGACAAAAGAGCAGACCCCAGAAGTAGACAGCGAGTTCCGCATGGAAAGCTTGGGCCAGAGCATTGCTAAATCTGAGTTCGTTCGTTATTAGTGATATGCCACCGTTTTCCGCAGAGGTGTGGATCAGATGAGTAAGGATTTGGGAGGCAAATGGAAACCAAACTCATGTTATAACTATATACGGGAAGATAAGAATGGTCACTTTACAAAAGTTATAAAAGACCTGGGATTTAGAATACCGGAGCGTTAAAAAAAACCCGAATCATTAAATTGTTTTGATTCAACGAGCAAATATTGATGAAGAAGATTTAAGCTCCTCGTCTGACTTCAATATTGAAGATACCGAAGACGGTTTTGAAGAGTTTCACATTTTGCTGACAGTGTGTGAATGGGAAAAAATTAAGCCCGATGATCTGGGTCAAAATCGTTAAAAAAAAAAATCTGGCCAGCTGTAATAACAGAAGCATTGAGGCGGCGATACAAATTCCCTTGTACTTTTAATTGTAAGAGATCAAGGGTCAACTTTAACCACGACATTTGTAGCATCGACTACTTAAAATTTACGGGCTCTTGTGCCAGCAAAAGGTGCGGAAATAAATTTTATTTGGTTCCGCTAAAAATAAACCAATAGATGGCGAAGGAATAGAGCTGATAATTAAAACAAGATACACGAGCAAGCATTTACCACGAAAGAGTTTCTCGGCAAATCAATGGTGAAGAAAGAAAAAAACCGGAAAAGATTTAAAAGGTATAACTGCCGAAAAATATGTGGAAGGACTTACCATGGAAGGGATGAAATTTGGAGAGGTTGTGCCTTCTCATATAAGATCACATCATACTTACCGCCAGATAAAAATGGAAGCGGCAAAAATTGACCAAGGCATGAAGCCAAAAGATAAAATTGATGTAATTAAAATCATCCAGAATATGTCAAAAGATCCGCAATATGACAGTGCCATACGTGAGCTTCGATCACTGAACTTCTTTACAATATACTTTACAAATAACCAACTCCATGTATACAAAGAATATGTTCGCACTATGGGAGAAAAAGCCGAGATTTGTGTTGATGCTACGGGAAAATTTGTAAAAAAAAATTTGAACCCTTTGAAGGAAAAAAAACAGGTCACATTTTCCTGTATACCGCCACTATAAATGTAGACCACACTACGGTTCCAGTAAGCCAAGTTATTACAGAGAAACATGACACTGGTTTTTTGTCGTTTTGGCTAGATGCATGGATTAGAGCAGGTGTAAAAGCTCCATCACAGGCCATAAGTGACTATGGACTATGACTTGCTGCTATATTACGCTTCAAATAATAAACTGGAAAAACAAGATAGAAGAAAGCTTCTAAACATTCTTATTGAATACCACTACGATCCTTCCCTTAATAAATATAAAGTTCCAAGTCCACGTCAACAAGAACAAATGGCACATGAAATTAACGAAATTTTTCCTACTGAGACAAAGGAAATATATTATATTCCTCGGAAAAAGGGTGAACGAGCAAATGCTTCGGGTCTACTGTTCAATAGATTTAACAACATCAACAGAAAACGCAAATCTCTAGACGTTTCGTTTCAGTCTATACCAGAGCAAAAGACACCCTCACCAGTTACTCCTTGCGAAAATGTAGATCAAATGATATCAATTCAAAATAAAATCAAGTTGATACAAAACGATGACAGTGAGGCACTAGATCTATGGAAACAGACGTTTGAATACCGCCGGCAAGATATAAAATCTCAGCACAATTTGGAAAACAATTTGGAGGATTGGCCCTTTTATAAACAGTCGGGTGGTGAACGATTTGTATGTATAATAAATAAGTTTTATTTTAATTATTAAAGAACCCCATTTCTATATACAGATTAATTACGACTTTGCATGCCTATTCCCAGCCAATCAATTTCTTCTCACTGATAAATGGGAAAACTTAAGAAAGCAGCTATATGACAAGCAGTATAAGGCATTGCTCAATAGTCTTAAAAATGAAACTGTCGATAAAAGTAAGAAATGGTTGAAGTTCTTTTAATTTCGAAAATATTGTTTCTTTGTTATCAATAACGAACTTTCAACTTGAAGTAAAATAATATATCAGACTACAAACACAGAATGCAATTTACCTTAAGAAATAGTTTTTTTAGCAAAACAATATTTTTAACAAAAACATTTCATTTTTCAGATAGCCACGATAGTATCTTAATTATGCTGCTAAATGCAGCCTTAACACCTACGGCGAGATTTGTGTCCAAGGAAGAAGGAAAATCCTTGACTCAAAAAAGTACAATATCTGACGCCATCAACAGCATGATTGTTCATTTAACAACTATAAACGACTTGGAACTTGTGAAAACAAGGAAAAGACATCAATCAAGAACAAAAACACAATTCAGCCTTATATTATCGTTGTGGGCACCGAACTAAGTGCTTTAAAATATTTTTATGTTAGTCTCGGTGATCATTTCCTTAAATTTACATCATTTATTTGCGCCATTGATGCGTGTTTTAAAATATTTTAAATTTTCAGCCTTGAGTATCCAAAAGAATCATCCCTAGCTTGGCTTTTTCTTCAAACACATGTTTTTGAAATATTCACTATATTTCACAAAAAAAGTTCAAAACTAGTTCCTCTTAATTCGTTTGTTTAATGAACTTTCTTATTCTTGTTTATTTTGAATCTTATGTCGTAAATCCAATCCTTTTCATCATGTCATTACATTGTTTTTTATGTAACACTCAATTCCATGATTTATCCTTACTTTTTAAACATTTTAAACTTATCCATGGTTTGGATTCCAACTGTGAGTTTAAATGTATTTTTTCTAACTGCAACCAACTTTTTTCCAATTTAAGTTCTTTTCAAAGACATTCTAAAAATCACTTAAAAAAAAAACTCCCAACTGAAAATCCAAACAAAGAAAAACCACACAATATTTAATAATTAAAGTGACTATGGCAGGGCAATATTATCAGCAATGTGTCGCACATTCAATAGCATGTCCTTGAAAAATTATGTTGATGCATGCTTTCAATGGGCTCAAATGAATGAGTCTGAAAAATCCTGTCATAGGCCCGCAAAGACTCTTATTCGCATAGACGTTGCCCATATTATGGCACTAAGCTTTCAAAGTGGCAACAAAATAGAATAAAAAGCATAGTTAAACTACAACCGAACATGGAGGGTGTAATACCCCCGGACATTTCCATTTCGGAATGCAGAAGAATAGTGCTACCTTCGCAACTATTGAGCGCGGAGGACAAATTGAGGGTATATGATAATGAGGTACAGCAACAGCCTCAAGAAAGAGGTAACGAAGTAGCAAGTCCCGTTATTTTGGATGACGCCAAGCCAAACGCAGACAAACATAGAGTTACGATTGTGGAAAGTAAAATACTACCACAACAATCAAACCAAATTCCAGGCACTTCCAGCGTGGAAAAAAACTGGATTCAAGTGCTGCCAACATCATCAGCGAAAATGGTGCAAGACCATACTTACACGTCGGGGAAAGTGATGCCAACAGGCTCAGGTCTTCTAAACCTAAAAAAAGATGTTAGCAAACGACCAGGAGCTGCTAAATAAGGCAAGAAGCAGGAAAAGAATTTCAACTGTGGGCAACGAGTTGCCAGCAAAAAAACAACAGGACGAGAAGACTAACAGGAGCAACAGGTTTGCATTATTTAATGATTTAGAAGATAAATCAGACAATTATATAAATTTGAACTCTTTAAATAAAAATGAAAAAATTAAAAATGAAAAAATAGAAAAAAAGATTGTAAACAATGAAATTTTGAATGGGGAAAGAGTGATCGATTGGTGCTCACCAATATTTGCAAAGGGAGTGCGATCGAGCACTCTTCTTAAATTTATTATTTATTTATTTTCCTAATAAACTTAATCTTGTAAGATTCCAAAATAAGGGCTATGGGAGAATGAAGTTATTAATAGGAGATGTAGAGCTCCATAGATTTTTCATGGATAATTTCAAGGCGTCTCACTTAGAAGCCTTTTCCTTTAAACCGAAGGCGCTTAGGAATGAGGCAATATTATTGAAGGAGCTGTCAGGAGGGATAAGCTGCGAGGAGGTGAAAGAGGAGATACAAGATTTAAACCCGTTAATAGAAATAGTTGAAAATAAAGAACTTTCCACGAGTTGGTCGAGAAAAAACGAAATAGGGTTGGACACGTACACGTGCGTAGTCAAAAAAAAGGAAAGCCTATTAAAAATGTTGAAAATCAAGTTCCACCTCTTTCATAAGATAAGATGGGAAAAATTCGATAGACGAGGCCCACTGCAGTGTTTTAGATGCCAATGCGTTTTGGACAATCTAGTCAATATTGCGCCTTTGAGGAAAGATGTGTGAAGTGTAGGGAAAAACACTTGGAAGGCCAATGTAAAGTCACTTCAGAAATGGGTAGAGAGTCAACAGAATGTGTGAACTGTGGGGAAGTCGACCACCCAGCTAATTTTTCGGGGTGCTCGAAAAGAGCAAAAATGTTGTCAAGAAAAGTGAACTCAAATACAATTCGCAATGATTTTCCGATTAACGGAAGGTCATATGCTGATATGGCAAGGGGTGACGACCGTAATGTGCCACTCACAAAGCAAACATTCAGCCATCCTGAGGTATCTAAAAGTAATTCCAAAAATTGTAAGAATGACTTCGCAGATTTTATAAAAGAGTCTAATAACCTATTTGGTATTTCACTGAAAGACTTGATGGGCAGGATCAAAGAATTCTGGCCAGCTTATAAGAAGCTTAATTAAGACGATAAGCCGATGGCTTACTTAGGCTTAATTGCCTCCCTTACTCCATAAATGAACGTAAACCTTATCACCACCAACATTAACTCGCCTAATAAGTAATGACAAAGTGGTTGAGCTGGATTCGATACTCTCGGATCTCCTCCCACATTTTCTATTAGTACAGGAAACTCGCCTCTCAGCAAGATACACAAGAAATTTTACGGCCTACTCCTTCATCAGAAATGATCAAGGCCGTGGCACGGGAATCCTTGTCAAAAATAACATCCTTTTCAGTAACCACTTTTTAAGCTCTTCTCTATTTTATGCTACGGCAATAGTAGTTCCTTTTAAAATTGGGAATGAGCAGATTAAAAAAGCTTGTAATAGTGTCATTATATTTACCAGGAGACCTGGGAGCGAGGGTGCCGCAGGCAATGGATGATCTGCTAGCACAATTAAATTTTCCAGAGTTTTACTTCATAGGGGAAGACATAAAGATAAACACGAATGGATCACAACTGTACAACTGGTTTTCAAACGGTAACCATTTGGAAATGGACATATTAGTCACCGACGGGCCCACTTTCCCGAGATCCTCTTCCTATATTGACTTTTTTATCATCTCGACCAATCCACAAGCCCACCTGGGAGGCCAAGGAACTTTGCCTGTGTTACACTAGACTTAAATTCAGACCACCATCCAGTTTTCCTAACTGTGAATTTCAGCGAAATTTCGTTTTTACCCGCCATTCCTATTCTAAACCACTCAGTTAAAGATACAAACTGGAACTCTCTAAACTCAGATTTTCTGAATAGTTTGGAAGAATTACAAATACCGGAAGACAAATCTGTCAAATGACGAAACCAATGAATGTATCGCAGAGGTTTGTTCATCCCTGCAAAGCTGTGTGAGTCGAAACTCAACACAGGACCAACCAAAAAAGTTTAGACTTAAAATCTCGACACAGACACTTGATCTTTTCAAAACCAGAAAAATTTGGAAGAAAAAATTAAAACGCCATAAGGCTGGCAATAAAACAAATCAAGAATACACAGAATTAGCTTCTAGAATCGCTTGCCTAAGCAAAATAATAAAAGATGCGGTCAGAATAGATCTAAATAATAACTTTAGGGACCGCCTAAGAGCGCTAAAACCTAGCAGTAATGCATTCAAAGAAATAAACTTTCTTACTGGGAGATAAAAAAAGGAGTCTTAAGCAAGTTTGAGCCCCTCACATATCAAGGTATAACCTACACTTCGGCGGAAGACAAACTTAAAAGTCTGACGGAGTTCTACTCGGAACTTTACAAAACCCAAAGTTTCTTCAAACATCATGTCAACGTTGAACGTGAATACCTTGACTAATTCCTTTTCAGCGTGGGCTAGAGATGACAGCATTTGCCAATCCTCCCAAAATTCTCCTTCGTCTCTGGCTTGCAGAGGAGTTTGTCAATCCAGCGACAGTTGAAAGTATAATTGAAGGTCTCAAAAACAAAAAATCGGCAGGATTCGATAGCATATCAAATTTTCTCATTAAAAAGGTTAAATCATCCATTGCTCCAACTTTAACAAAAATTATAAATAATTGTATTAACAATCGTTTTTTCCCAACCCCATGGAAATGCGCGAAACTGATTCCCCTGAAAAAGAATAAGAATGATTCTGACGTTGAAAATTTAAGACCCATCTCGCTACTCTCCAACTTAGAGAAAATTCTCGAAAAAATTCTTCTAGAAAGGATTAATGATTTCGTGTCGGAGAAAAACATCCTCCCACATTCGCAGTTCGGTTTTAGGAAGGGCCACGCAACCGAGCACGCCATTCTCTTTATTGAAAACACTATTTTGGAAAACTTGAGATTAAAAAAAATGAACAGTAGCCAGCTCAATAGATCTTAGAAAAGCGTTTGATGCCGTATGGCACAACGGTCTAGTTGGAAAACTCATTACCCTTAACTTTCCGGAGATCACTATTAAAATCATTAAAAGCTTCTTAGACAACCGAGTGTTGAGGATTGATATGGATGGTTTGCTCTCCCAAGAAATCAAGATGAATTCTGGGGTTCCTCAAGCCTCGATCCTTGGCCCGCTTCTTTTTAACATTTTTCTATACGATTTTCCAAACGCGAGTGCAAGCAACTCGGTGTCGGCTCAATATGCTGACGACACCTTGATTCTAGCCAATCACGAGAGGCCTAGAGAGGCTCTCTCTAAAATGAAAGAACACCTAAATCTCGCTCTATGCTACTTTAAAGACTGGGCGATCGAAGTGAACAGCAACAAATTTAATGAATTTATATGTTTACAATTACAGATCATTTTAATACATTGACAGCCGAGTCAAAACTAAGCACATCACTGGGTGTCAACCAAGAAAAACACAATACTTTCAATTGGATTATTTTTGATAATCAATTTAATATTTTATGGCTTCACAAGAATGTGAAAGAGTGATCATAAAAAAAATGAAATAAGAAACACTCAGAGAGGGGAGTTCCAACATAAAGAATGAGAAAAGCATATTATTCCAATTCCTGCACAGTAAAATTAAATTTCCAACCAAACATCAGAGTTAAAATTAGGTAATAAAAACAAAATAGAAAACAGACCGACACAAAGCCAAACCAATGCACTAAGCCTTCCTAGTTCTTAATATGTACTCAAATCACATTGCATTATATAGTTTCCTGCATTATTGAATGCTTACAAAAACAAATTTATCTATAAACTCTTAAAATAGTACAATCTTTCTCTACTGTATACATATTTGCATGTTACAAAACAACATGCAGCTCGTTCAATATTAATTACAAAAACGAGTAAATTCTCCAAAACAAAATCTATATGAGATTTTCTATCTTGGTCACTCTTTTAATCCCTTTTTGCAATGGAATTTCTAAAAACAGGATTTCTTAATACCAATTCAGTCTCTTCGGATATTATTGGCAACGCATTTGTCCAGTGATAATTAATTAAATGACTTATACTATCAAAAATTCGATCCTTTGTTCGGACAATGCCTTCGGGATCAATTAAAAGCAAATGTTTTGGGGTCTTGCCTTCAAGACCAGTTAGGACATATTGTCCATGTTTACCCTGAGATTCACGCACCAGAAAATCTCCATCATTACGTAGGAGACTTTCTGATATCGGACGACTGATCGCAGCATGGAACCATGATTCAGTCATAAGTTGAGAGCGCTGAACTTCTGCTGATAGGGAAAATGGTTCTACAAATTGATTTACCATATATATTTTTAACGATTAAAGATCAAAACTAAAGTGTACTTACGTATATCAAATACATCTCGGATTGCTGGTGCTGCTGTTGGTCCTTCTTTCACTGGATCGAAGCTGCTGAGATTCAACTTGACACTTTGATCCGGTGGCGGACTGTTTAGATCGATGAGATTGCTGCTTAGACGATCGCGAGGCTTTTTAAGATTCAGCTGTGTTACTTTGTGAGGTAAATCGTTTTCACATAGTAAATCCGGTGGTAATTTATTTGGAAGATCATTGTAGTAGTCTTTGTCGTTTTCCTTGCCAATGTTATAATTCTCTGGTGGGAGGTGACTGTTGAAGAGTCAGAACAGTAGGATTGTATTTTTTTATATTTTTGTTCTTCTTTTTCAACTTACGTCTTTTTATTAAGCGCATTGTATCTCAGCATGAATGCTTTACCAATTGTAACGATCAAGTCTTCACTTTGTCCTCCACCACATTCCAGCACATAACAAGCACGCCAATCGTCCTCGTTTTTAGCTATGTACGCAAGGAAATCGAGTGTGTCCTTGAATTCGAAAAACAAAAATCAATTGTTACAAGAATTAAAGACAAATGTTTGGGAGAAATGCGCTAGGCCCCGGGGCTCCCCACTCGGTTGCACAAATAGCCTAGACGCTCACAATGCTTTCTATGTATTTTAGAACAGAGTATATCTAATAACTCCTCCTAGATGTATTCCTTATTACATTTTGCTGCTATCAATAAGGAAGCCACTGAAATGAACAAGGGTCTCTCTGAGAACCTCATGGATTTAACCGACTCCGATGATGAAGATAGGGGAACAGGTGGAAGGGAGATAACGTCGGAAGAGGAACATCGCAGCCTCCAGGAAGACAATTATCAATCTTTCGCTAGTTCTGATGACTCTATCGTGGATGTTACCGTGGCCGAAAACCCTGACCGACCCAAAGCGGCCAAAGGCCAAAAGAGTTGAATTCCTGTCGAAAAAGGATGTTTTGATGTTTTCAAAAATTAAGAATGCCCATTTTAAGATTTTACCACAAAATTCTTGACAAAAAAGGTTATTTCAAAACCTAGAGACCCAATTCCAACAACTCCTCTGCATGATTCCCCAAAGACCGTAACTGCAAATTGCAAATTTTGAAGAAAACCAGTGAAGCGGTTTGTCCATAAACGAACAGAGAGACAGACATAATTGCAGGACGCACTTTGTGCCATCATCATCCATCATCGTAATGTTGTATTTTTAATTGTTATTTCAAAAAAATTTCTGCACGATTGCAAAACTCGCCTTATAGCCCCCAAGAAATCAACAGCCCCAGACGATGTCTCAAATTTCGTCCAGAAGAGGCTCTCACAGACGGTGATGATCTTTCTGGCTACCTTGAACAACTGCATTAGCAACAGCACAACGCAACCACAACGGCCAAGATAGTGGCGATCCAGAAGAAAGGCAATCTGAGCCTCATCGAAAACTGCAGGCCCATGTCCTTACTCAACAATCTAAGTAAACTCCTGGAGGAGGTAATAATTAAAAAGTTGAAAAAATTCTTCTGGGATAATAATATCATCCCAAACATGCAGTTCGGCTTCCGGGAAAAGCATTAACAGCCATCGTGTCACCGTCGCATGCTTTTTGGATGCATTGAAAGCATTTGACAGCCATAAGCTAAATCTTCTAAACTTATCTGCTCCATTAATAAAAATAATTTTTTTTTCTCTCCCACAGGAACTTTTTCGTCCGAATTGGAAGCGCAAAGTCCGCCACCAAGAACATCAGAGCAAGACTCGCTCAGGGATCAAAATTAGGACCATTCCTCTTCATTATCATGACGTCGGACCAACCTATCCCAAGGGACTGCGAAAACCTGCTTTACGCCGATGATTCTCTGGCATATAGCACATCTATATCATCAACCATTGCTGGAGTGGAAACTCATATCCACAAATTAAATTCTTATTATTGTAAGTGGGGTATCCGGATCAACTCAGCTAAGTCAGATTCAGAAGGCTCGGAGGAAGAGGCCGTTGTACTGCTGGTAACTGCAGAGCCACATCCATTACTCTACCTGATGGAACCAGACTAGCTACCCAAAGAAACGCGAAGTATCTAGGTATCAATTTTAACGAGGTGCTTAGATTCAACCCGAAATCAAGTAAGCCCACTTCGCCTTCCACCGACTGTACCCTTTGCTGAGGAAAACAGGACTAATTAGCCAACAAAACTACTGATGTACAAGCAGCTGCTGAGACCCGTCATCAACTACGGAAGCGCAGTTTGGTGATGAAGGAGCTCCTAATTTTCGAAAGGAAGTTTCTGAGACTATGCATCGGCCTCACTTTCAACCACCAGCATCAGAGACATTACAGTGAAAAGCATCTGTACGAGACAGCCAAAATGAAGCCCTTGGACCAATACGTCTTATCGACTGGATTAAAAACGGCTGCTAATATCAGCAATCACTCTAATCCTCTAATGAGAAGGATGACCACTGAGGACCGACACCCTGAGCCAAGATACCTAAGCGTGATGAACACTTTGGACGATGAAGTAATGCCAGCAAAGACGAAGCCACCAACTTCTACGCTGACCATGGTTTAGTATACTTCCGTGGCTAATGCCACCCCCCACAACCTTTCCATAAAGAGGGACACCAGCGACAACCGAGACGAATCATCCCGAGATAACACAAGTCAGCCGACTTATAATCAAGATTTTTTTTTCTTTTCACTATATAATGCTAAGTTATTATTTTAGTTATAAACATTTGGGCTTAACCAAATAAAGCCCCCTATTATCGAAGAACATGGACGTGAATATTGAAACAAATATGAAAAACTGATGGTAGTGTCGTCAGCAAAACATTTAAGAAGGTTAGAAGTTTCAGACAAGAGATTGTTTATGAAAATAAGGAAGAGAATCGGAAACTAAACGGAAGGAGTATCAGACTTGAAACCATCCAATACAACTTGTATTGAAGGGTCAAAAATGTATTTTATAATTTAAAGAAGAAGAGACCCATCGATAAGTAAAGCACGAATTTTCGATGGTGAACGAGTGAAAACCGTGGTGCCAGTCATTGAGAAGCTTTCTTTCTTCAAGGTACTTCTTTAATTGACCGTTTTTCAATATTTCTTTCTTTGGAAAGAAGGGACGACGTTAGTTCATTTGGACGGTAATTGAAAGGGTAGGAAGGTGCGCTCTCTTTTAGGGACCGGCTGGACAAATGCAGTTTTCTATCTGATCAGGATGAGATCAGAAGAATAGGAAAGATAGAAAAGCTAAGTAAGTTTTATTTTTAGACCAATGAATGATTTTTAAACAACGTACGCGTAACCCGGTTTAAAAGACACTTAGAAGCACGATAGCATCTCCAATTCGGTAACACGTTTCATTTGATTCAGAATAATCTGCTTTTGTCATTTTAAAATGATTGGTCAATTAATGATAAGCCTCAATATAACAAAATAATATGTGGAATTAAATATTCAATTTACCGAATCTCCTCCTGATGCAAATGATATCCGCGGCATATTGTGACTAACAATCACATCTCCAGTCTCTGTATTTACTAAGTTCAGTGCTCTGCTGCTTACATTGATGATGACATTCGTTCCGGCATGCTGCATACACGGCCTGTCGGAAATGTATTGAAGAACTTTTTTATCTACACGCCTCTTACCAGCACTTTTGAGCCCGGCTGCTTCGCACACTCGATTTATGCTTTCTCTGAATAAAAATTTAAAAAAAAAACACACAATGATTCAAATAAACAAACTCTACCAAACAAAAAGCAAAAATACCTCGCAACTTGTGTACGTGTTTGAAAATCCAAAGACTTCATTGAAGTCTTCACTTCCAGACAACCGGTATACTAAATACAAAAAAAAAAAGACAAAGGGAAAGGATATTGCCTCTTGAAATGGGGTTTACGAAGCATTTTATCATAAACGAAACCTACCCTTACTTGGAAGGACACCCCATCGTCCATAATAACGTCATCCGGATATAAACATCCATCTCCACCACCTCCCGCTCCACCACTAGCCCCTCCACCGCCACTAGATTTTTGACTCTTAATACAGTCTGCGCTGCTACAGCAGCCACTGGCACCATCTCCGCCCCCTCCAGTCATTGGTGGCTCACATCCATTCCCTCGTGGCATTGCTTCTCACGTATAAAAGTTCTACAAGTGTATAATAATAATAATTATAAAAATGCGGGTTATGAAAAAAACTCTTGTCTGCAGTTGAATATTGAATCTAAAAAGAATGTGTACAAAGGAAAATCAATAAATAAAACAAATACCCATCTCAGCTGAATCCTTTTATGCGAATGTTTCACAAACCTCATATTTACAGAGAGGAATGGAATTTTTTTTATATTTGACAGTGTTGGCAAGGCATAGAAAAAAGTTTATTATTCTATTTGACAAGTTGTTTTTAGCTAAGTTAACGTTGAAGCAAAACAGACAGTGAAAGGTTAAAATAAAATCTGGTGCAGGCGATATCTAGATGTCATGCATAAAATATCATGTCAAAAGAATCTAAGAAAACACGCTCTGAACGGCATGCTGTAACCGCACAAAGAATCGGGATAAAAATGACACTATCTCCAATACCAAAAATAACCTTATATCGAAAGGGAAATTTACGGATTGATCCAACAGCGGAGTAAAACAAATTGATCTAAATAGACCTATGTAATCCAACTACCTGTCGTTGTAAGTCACAAACAATGATTTTTTTGCGTCGGAGGTTTTCGAAAATCATCGTTTTTTTCCTGAGCCATTCGTATATCATGGTTGATTGGCGTTGTACTATTCGGGTAGGCTCTGACTGGTGCCAACTTGGCGGCGCTCAGATGCTGTAACTTATAGTACACGTCAATTGTGCTTACTATACCTCCAAGCGGTATCCACTGGGACCTGGGATGCTCCGTCCAGAGCTGACCTGCTAAACTAGTAAGTGCGAGTGTTGACGAAGGAGTCCGGAACAAAAGAATTGTGGGCGATCAACATTATAATTGCTCTGCGAACAATGACTGACTGCACGAATGGCAATGGTCTACGAGAGCTTTCGTGTAAACGTCCCAGCGGATGATTTCGAAGGACAGAATCAACGGTGGAATTCAGCAGCCATAAAAGCAGAAACCCCTGAAGGAGCTACTCCAACATATTTGGTTTAAAGGTCTTTCAGGGTCTTTCAATACTAGGACAGGGTATTGAAGTAGAGATGGTGGCGGACGAGCTCCTGGTGAGCCAACGGCAGCACTCACACCCCTGCAGCAGGGTACTGACACTGGATATTCCAGCCCTTTGTGTCCGAAGGGATCCAAAAGGACCTGGCCCTCCAGGTTGTGGGTTGTGCGTAGGGTTGACTACCCTACCACGGAAAAAACAATTTGTTCCGAAACAACAAACAGCCTCGGATAACGATGATGATTTCAAAGTTGACGACCCAAGCAAACGAAAAAAGGACAATGACCTCCGGATCTGCACGTGGAACGGACTACGTGCAGCTGGAGAATTAGAGGTAGCCCTGGACTGTTGCCGCCATCCATCAGAAGTGCGATGGAGTGGACCGGGCATAAAGAAGATGAAAAACTGTGACATCTACTATGGCGACTGCTACAGACAACAGAAACCGCGCTTATTTGGGTGCGGATTTGTCGTAAGAGGGAGACTCAGGGATAAGGTGTGGTGAAGGGCAGGCGCCCACACCCCCACAGAAGAAAAAGACGATTCCAAAGACAGCAGTGCCCTAGACACGACGTGAAAATCTTCTTGGCGCAAAGCTAGGGAAGAAGGACATCTTTGGAAACACAATCGGTAAGCATAGTCTCCATGACAAAACCTCCGAAAACGGACTGAGGCTAATCGTTTTTGCTGCGGGGCTAAATCTTGTTGTAAGTAGTACACCCCGCATCTCAAAATTCATAAAGGTCAATGGCGATCCCCAGAGCAATTAACCGTCAACCAAATTGACCATGTTGCGATCGACGCAAGGCACTCTTCCAGTGTGCTAGATGTCCGAACTTTCTGAGGGGCCAACTTTGACTCGGATCACTACCTTGTTGTAGCCAAGGTATGAACCAAGGTAGGGTATGAAGGTACGACCAACACGAACTAACGCTGTGAAGAGATATGACGTCAAAAGGTACAATCGCAAGAGATTGCCAATGCCTTTTCCAATCGAGTGTCCCTTCAATTATCCTTGAATCCCATGCCGCCAGCATTAAGCATTGAAGACCAGTGGCAGCAATGCCAAGAAGCCATCAGAACCGCTGCCTCGGAGGTTCTGGGTTTCACTCGGCCACCAAAACGAAAGCCATGGTTCGATGAAGAATGCAGGCAGGCAAATGCAGCCAAATAAAAAGCACGTCAAATGCTGATGCGAAAACGAACGAGGGCTGCTTACGATCAGTATAACGAGATTTACAAGGAGAAAAGAAGGGAAGAACACCAACTTCTCAAAAAGAAAAATAAGCAGCATGTGAAGCGCTTGTTTGAGGAAATAGAGAGGTGCCATGACAGGAACGAGATTCGGAAGTTTTACGAAAAGGTAAAAAGATCCTGCCAGGGTGGCAAACCCCGAACTCAAACCTGTAAAGACCAGCAGGGAAACATAGTTATAGAGTCACAGTCACTACTGAGGATCTGAAGAGATCATTTCTGCAGGCTGCTTAACGGCGATGAGGACACAAATTCCGCAGAATTGCCCCATTCAGCTTGGACGATGATCAAGAATGCCGTCCTCCCGACCTAGAGGAGGTTAAGCTTGCCATATGCAAACTTAAATCAAATAAGACTGCAAGTGTAGATGGCCTTGATGCCGAACTCTTCCAGCTGGAGACAAGCTGGAAAGGAGTATTCACCAGCTGATCTGCATGATATGGTCGGAAGAAAGCATGCCTGATGAATGGAACCTCAGTATCGTATGCCCGATCCTAAAGAAAGGAGACCCTCACAATCGCGCCAATTATAGAGGAATAAGCCTCCTAACGTCGCTTATATGATCTTGTCTGCTGTAATATGTGAACGTCTGAAACCCCAAGTCAACAACTTGATAGGTCCTTATCAATGTGGTTTTAGACCAGAGAAGTCCACAATAGACCAAATTTTCACATTACGGGAGATCTTGGAAAAAACCCGAGATCGTTATATCGATATTCACCATCTTTTTATCGATTTCAAGGCCGCGTATGACAGTATCTACAGAGACGAGCTGTACAGAGCCATGTCTAGTTTCGGCATCCCTGCAAAGCTCGTACGACTATGCAGGATGACTTTGGAGAATTCACGCTGCTCCGTCAAGGTCGGTAAAGAACTCACCGAGACCTTCAATGTCGAAAAAGGTTTTAGGCAAGGCGATAAACTGTCATGCGATTTCTTCAACATCATACTTGAACAGATCGTAAGAAACTCAAACGTTAACACCAGAGGAACAATCTTTCAAAAGTCTGTACAATTACTCGCATGTGCAGACGATATTGACGTAATGGGAAGAAAACAGCGTGATGTCATAGGTGCTTTTGCGAGTATTGAAACAGAAGCGGCAAAAATTGGTTTGATGGTTAATGAGGGCAAAACGAAGTATATGTTGTCATCAAACAAGGACACAAAACATCGACGAATTGGACAAAACGTCACAATAGACAGACATAACTTCGAGGTAGTACAGGACTTCGTCTACCTAGGATCCACTATAGACACGGAAAACAACTTCAGTGCGGATATCAAACGGAGAATAACTCTTGCCAACCGTTGATTCTTTGGGTTATGAAGGCAATTGAGAAACAAAACTCTCTCCAGAAAAACTAAGGAACCAGGCGGTTCAGGACTAACAAACTCTTCGAGCGTTTTGAGTCTACACAAGGCCAAACTTTTTTGGTTGCAAGGCAGTTGTTACTCTCAGTCCATCTAGTGTTTGTTATCCTTGAAGCGTCTTGTCTAAGTAGGAGTTTACATGTAGCGATAGGTACACCTATGTTGTTCCATTCTGAGCGTAGGGAAGTAATCGTGCCATTTTTGGCTAGTTCGTCTGCCATACAGTTGCCTGGTATGTCCCTGTGCCCTGGCACCCATGAAAGGTGAATGTTGAACTGATTTGACATCTCCCTCAGAGACATCTGACAATTTTGGACCGTGATGGATTTTGTAGAGACAGAGGCAAGAGATTTAAGGGCAGCTTGGCTGTCCGAGAAGATTCGAATATCGGTGGAGGATATGACGTTTTCTTTGAGCCAAGACAGCACCTCCTTAATCGCCAGAATTTCCGCTTGGAACACACTACAATGATCGGGTAGGCGGAAGAAAAGACTGAGATTCAGTTTTTCTGAGTAGATTCCACTTCACACACCTTCGCTGGTTTTTGAACCATCGTTGTAAAGTGTATTGTAAGAGTGTATTGCTTCATTTTCCAAAAGAGTGCCATTTTCCCAAGCTTCTCTTGAACGTATGGTTACTTGGAAATTGTTGTCAAACACCAACTTAACCTTGTATAAGACCTTAATCATCCCAGTCCTGCTTTACGATGCGGAAGCATGGACCTTATAGAAAGCGGATGAGGAAACCCTTGGTCGTTTCGAAACAAAAATTCTCCGAATGATCTTAGCTCCTGTATGCGAAGACAATGTGTGGAGAAGATACAACAACGAGCCGTATGACCTGTACCGCGACATGGACATAGCCAGAAGAGTACGCATCGCGAGGCTACGATGGTTTGGCCATGTAGAGCGGATGGACCCAAACGCTCCGGCTCGACGGGTTTTCAAAAGCAAATTGCAGGGAGATTGCTGAAGGGCAAGACCTCCTCTTAGGTGGCGCAATCAAGTCGATGAAGACCTCAACCGACTTAGAGTGCAAAACTGGAGAGAGCTCTCCCGAAATCGAAGTCTTTACAGAAGGATGTTAGTTGAGGCCCTGTAATGCCCACCTAAGTAAGTAAGTAAACTTCCCGGAGTGAAACTAATGGAAAGCGACATTAGACAACTACTGTTGGAATGCATTTATAAATACGAAATTGGCTAAAGCTTGTCCAACTCTTTAGACACCGTCTAGCTAAATACGACTACTGGTTATATCTTGAGAAGCCAACAACAGAATTATTAACAAACGCCGTAGAACAGCTACTGCCATAAATCGCAACAACAAATCCTAATTTCGGTGGACATTCTGTTTCCGACACGACTTTTCATTCAAAACTCCTATTATACTGCAGTAAGCTTCCCAAAAATATATAACTGCATATATACGATTTACGAGGCTGCTGGCGCTTTCAAAACTACCCTCACCAATCTGTAATTACTTGAGAGGTTGACACATCACATATAATTAACAACAGACGAGAAGATCACGATTCACGATGCGTTTTTATTGAAATAATGCAACTAATAATAACTTACTTGAAAGGTTCAAAAAGTTCAAATGAATTATGCATACAAAGACCAAAGCTACCAAAGCCGCATATTCCCGCTCTAATGTCATCCGTGTGATAGCAAAAATGTTTTCTTTTTTTCCTTTTAAACCAAATATTTTCGTTAACTTACCACAACCTATCGCTGCCAAAATCAGGTTCCTGTTGGCTTGCGAATTCCAGTTCAGCTGTGAACAATGGAATGTCTTTGGGATATCTCGAAATAATTGCAACAAATGGACTGAATGGCTGTTATAGACAATTTTGACTGTTTTTAGAAGAAATTCCTAAAAGTGGTGAATCAGTTGCATTATCAGGAATTCTGCCAAAAGTAGACAAGTCGTCTTTTATAAATATCTACGAAACAAAAAACGAATTAGGTATGCCATATGCACACCAAACTACATCCAATTACCCAAACAAAGCTGGACGTTGAAAGTTCCTCTGATTAACTACCAGCAGCACCACAAAATGAATATTAATCAGAATATCGCGGAAGCATTAACTATTTATCTAAAGGTATGCCCCAAATCTGAAGCCATGATTACAATTTTACAAACAACAAGCAGAGACAGCGCACTACATATTTGGTTTTTGTGATGTAGACGTTCATTAAACAAAGGCTTTGCGGTGGAATGCAGAATGAGTCAGTGAACCGAATACCGCACATTAGTTTGGTGTCATACAATCACAGCACTCACTCCACAGGGCTATTTTCTCACTGAATGAATACTGAAGCATCAAGAAAAAAAAGAATTGTAGCCCAACAAGCAGCCCATTCATGGAATTTATGTTCTAAAACAGTCGAAAGGGTGTTTTTTTTTTTCGATAAACACTCAACGGGGAATGGAAATTACGTCGAAATAAGTTTCAACACATTTAAATTTATTGAATTGAAAGTCTGTGTCTAGCAATTTAGAGTGGATATAAATATGTACATACACTGCCCTGCCCGATGCAGCAAACTACTCAGTTGAATGGTAAGTACATGTACGCACTTTTCCAAGTTTACAATTTATAAGAATATAAATTGGATAGTGCAGAAGTCATTTTTTTCATAAAGGTTCACAGAATTTGATTCGATTAAAATTGAATTTATTTGTACAATTACCTCACTCGTTGGTGTGAATTTAATGAAAATTAACAACGAAATTCTCGACGCCAAATATTTTATGGGATATACAATTGAATTCCGATTAATCCGTTTACTTTTTTTGTGTGAATTGAACGTAATTTGATGCGAAAAAATAACTAAACATCACAGCTCAAAAATTCGTTCGTTTTTGTCTGGCAGCTGGCACAAAAAAAGTTGGCTAATGGCTAGAGACGATTTTGGCATTTCTGAGAAATGACAGCTGTTATAAAATAGCGCATTTTTGTATGACAGTTTCGATTTTTTGTGCAATGGCTGCTGACGGACCGGATGCAGCAATGCAAAATGCACGTTAAATTTTGATTTGAATATTATATTATTATTATTATTGAATAAGTGAAACACGGAGGCAAACTGAAAAATCAGTCGTTTTACTCATAAAACGTTGAGCTCAATACTAAGCATTTTTGAATTTGCAATTAATCTCAGCAAGCGGCTGATGATCGATAGCTCTAGCCATAGGTGCGTCACAATCACAAAGGAGATACAACAAGAGGCCAAACCATACACACACCACGGCATCTATCCTCAAACTGTTTTCACAAACACCACTTCATTTTCAGATTTCAAAACCAGTTTGACACAGCTCTACATTCAGCTGAGTACGTGTATCACAGATAGATCTCGCGTTACAAAACCAACAATGTAAGCAAATGGAAGTTGCGGAGCAAGAGAAGTTCCTTATTAATCTATGGTCACAACTCACACTGTTATAAATAGCTCAGCAATAGATTTTACCACTTTAACATAAAAACAAATGAATACTGAGCGCTTTGAGCTCTTTTGTGTTCTTTTGTGTTCAGTGATTAGCCGAGTTCACACTATACAATTTGTTGGACATACTTCGTTTGACAGATGTTGGATGGTCGGATGTAGTTTGCGTTCAGAGTTATCAGAATTTTCGTCCAATATTGCTTATTTTGACAAGTTTGCTTGTTCTAACTTGCCTGACGTTTTTCACTGCTTCTGTGCTGTGCTGTTCTGATCTAGAAAAAAGCCATTGAACACATCTTATGTCATGTGCTCTTCAAAAATATTTGAAAACCATTTAAAAAAAAACTAGTCAAGCGGTCGTCTGAGGGTTCACATTATCCAACATTGGTCTTTCGAGCCAAAGTCTTTCCAATTAATGGTACAGTGTGATCCAATCGACGAACTCAGACTGCATGTAAATGATTTTCCTTGTGTTAGTGAGCCTTTTTTGTGATAAAACTGATGGCCAGGATTTTTTTATATACACTGCCAACCACTAGGATGAGGCCACAAATTTTGCGATCGATTTTCGCTTTTTATAACTGGTGGGAGTTTTGTACCCGGAAAAGTTTTTTTATCAGTTCATAGGTACGTATTTTCCCACAACAAATTCATAAAATTAAAGGGTTCATTCGAAACGACCGTTGGAATTTCCCCAGATCAATTAATGAACTACTGAAAAAAGGTATAAAAAGGAGCTCTACTAGGATGAGGCCATTGCGAATATTTCCGTGCTGAAGTGCGCATGTGCGAATTCTGGTATAAAGGCTGTGTGTGAATTGGGTTAAAATTGGGTTAAATGGGTTAAAATATGACACTAGCGTGGTGAATAAGAAGGGATAAAATTTTAACCCATTTATTTATAATGGGTTAAAATTTGACGTTTGTCAAGAAAGAGAGGTGTGTCTAGTTCTTGTTGCATTCACAACTTTTTTTTTTGTCGAACAAACAGTAAACAAAGCAGAAAGTAATTTTTAGCAGTATGGACGGCATACGAAAAATTGGACAGCAAGAAAGTATAACGTGAAAACCTTACAATAAATGTAAGTTTGACCTTTTTTTATCGAAAAACATATGTACATAATTATAAAAATAAAATTGTTGTTTTTTAGGATCTCCCGAAGAAAAACTAAAACTCATTCAAACACGAATTGAGCTGGACAACATGTAACTGCAAACATGAATGTAACTATGCAAAATTATATTTTCAAACATACTTCTAGAATTTTTCATTGTGGTTCAATAGAATTAATTGATAAAACATTTAAATAAATAAAATTATTGTAAAACATTTCTCCAAATTGTTATTCATTTTGTAAATAGATCTCAAATCAGATGATTTTTTTGCTTAAAGTTGTTGTCAGTGCTGTAAAAACAAGTGTTCATACACCCATTATCAAACTATCCGTGATGGGAAATATTTTGGCAAAATGCGGGACTATTGTTTCAACACATGAAAATAGTAGTACAAGAACAAGAGAAATTAGACAAAATGGAGATCTCAACACTTTTTGGAACGTAATATTAAATTTACATTCTTAAAACTGCGTTATTTTAGGTAAAAAATAAAATAATGTAACGTGAACCCAACATTTTATACCAATTTCCTAATCGAAAAACGTTCAACGGGAAAACACAACTGGCAACACTTTAATGGAATGGTATAAATGACAGGCGTTGCTTGTAAGCCAGTGTGTGTGAGTGTATAGAGAGACAGACAGACAGAGAGTAGACAGCAAATGTGGAAACAATGTAGAAGTTACTGGAGAGTTCTAGATGGCATGTCATTCGATATAAATAGCCCGCCCGAGGCAACCAGAGGGCAGTCTTGTTTATAGAGTGATATAGTTAAGAGTAAATACAAGTGATAGTCCAAAAGTCGAGTTGAGTTCAATAAGTGTATATCGAAAGTAGATACTGAATAAAGTGGTAGAATTAAATTAAAAAGTAGAGTTTTATTTTTGCGAACTAAGCGCACGTTACATTGGTGTCAGAAGTGTAAATAAAACTTATTTGACTAGTAAAGTGTAAAAAAAAAAAAAAAAAAAAGTAAAAAGAAAATAGTAATTATATACAGTGAAAATGGGTAAG
This sequence comes from Melanostoma mellinum, assembly GCA_914767635.1. Classification (NCBI taxonomy): domain Eukaryota; kingdom Metazoa; phylum Arthropoda; class Insecta; order Diptera; family Syrphidae; genus Melanostoma; species Melanostoma mellinum. Next base: position 54,896,589 of record OU612060.1, read on the forward strand.
TTGTTGGAAGAGCTCAACTGCACTGAGCTTAAAAGTGAGTTAGGTAAGCGAAATCTTTCTAGAGCGGGATCGAAAAATGAGCTCGTCCTGCGCTTGCGCAGCTATTTGGAACAGCAAGGGGAAGACGTAAGCACTTTTGTTTTTGAAACAGAAGTGGAAAAAGAGGAAGTAAGTGAAAGTGTAGATTTTTCTAGTATGATGAAGCTTTTATTAGAACAACAAAAGAAGCTGATTGAAGAGCAACAGCAGAATATTCTCGGTCGTCTGGAAGAGCAACGAAACGATCAAAAGAAGGAACAGCTGAATGTTCTCGAACAACTTGAAGCACAACGAAACGAGCAAAAGAAGCTGATTGAAGAACAACGAAACGAACAAAAGAAGGAACAGCAGAATGTTCTCGAACAACTGGAAGCACAACGAAACGAACAAAAGAAAGAACAACAGAATATTCTCGAAAGACTTGAGGCGCAACAGAATGTTTTGGAAGGTCAGAAAAGCATTCTAGAAGGTAAATTGGGTAACATTGAGAAAAATGTTTGTGCCCTAGACGAACGCGTTGAAGGTGTGGAGAAACAGCTTTCTGTTGTAGAGAATCGTTTCGAAATCGTAGAAACCCGATGTGATAAACAGTTTTCTGTTCTGACCAAGGAATTGGACCAGATCCGGAAAATCAAAATTCGAGAGTCTGCTGGGGAGTTTGTAAAGAAAAAGGAGATGAAACCCCCAACATTTGATGGACAGTCTTCTTGGCCAGTCTACAAGAGACAATTTGAGGCAGCCGCGACAACAAATGGCTGGGATGACGAAGACAAGTACATTGCACTGACTCTTGCTCTTAGAGGACCAGCAGCTGAATTACTTCAAACAGTTCCAGCTGGTAAGAGTGGCGATTTCAGTTCTCTCGTGGCAGCTATAGATAAACGCTTTGGAGATAGCCACTTGAAAGAAGTCTTCCGAGTCCAACTCAATAACAGAGTCCAGAAAAGGGGTGAAAGTCTACAGCAGCTCCAAGCAGACGTCGAAAGACTGGTTCACCTGGCATATCCGGATGCTGGAGAAGAAATCATCAACCAGCTTGCTGTTGAGTCCTTTGTTCGTGCCATTGCTGATATACATCTTCAGAGGTCTGTGCGAACTGCTAGAACACGTACTCTTTCTGAAACTTTAGCATTCGCATTGACAATTGAAGCAGCAGAACAGGCTTCTCAGGGAGTACATCGACTTAGAGAGGCCATAGTCGAAGAATGCTCGTGCCAAAGAGCTGAAATACAAAAGAACCGGAGCGGACCAGCAAGATGTTGGAACTGCAACAAGACCGGGCACTTACAGCGTCAATGCCGACTACCACCAAACAAAGCCAGTTGTCAACATTGTGGAAGCAAGAGATCCAACCCAGAGCAAGGTAACAACAACACCAGCGTTGCCTATCAGCCCGTTTCCCATCAGGGAAACGAGTAAGAACCAACTTCGAGGGGCAGAGGCTGGTTTCTTGTATCGATGGCCCCAGAACCACCATCCAGGTCTCTCAGACCAAACGAGACAACAAAAGTCTGACTGTGGAGACTACTATTAACGGGAACAAACATGTGGCTACCATCGACACCGGTGCCACAGCCTCCATAGTACGTCGAGACCTGGTAAAGACGACGTGGCTTCATAACACCAATAGCTACCGTCTAAGAACCGCAACGGGAGAAGCAGCAAGAGTATATGGAGAAGTGTGTCTTAAGATCCGACTGGCCGACCTAGTGTTTACTCATCAATTCCTGGTGGCAGATATATGTGACGAGTGCATCATTGGAATCGACTTTATGAAACAGCACGGAGTTATTTTGGACATCGGTAATCAGGTTTTGAAGTACCAAAATAAGGAACTTCCAATGACCTATTCGAACGAAAGTACGACGACACTGAGAACTGTCATCAGGGAAGATCTGATTCTGCCTCCTTCTTCTGAAGTGTTCGTTTGGACGAAACTGGAGGGTGAGTTTGGAAGCCTTCGATACCTCATGGTGGAACCAGACCCAGAGTGTTCCTCCCTAAGCGTCATCATTGGGAAAACACTGGTAGCACCGAAAAACAAAATGGTCCCCGTACGATTACTAAACACCAGACCGTACGATGTAAAGTTGAAGAAAGGAGAAGTCGTTGGACGTTGCGAATCGGTTGCAGCAATTACGAAGATCACAGACGAAGCTCCGAGAAAAACTATAACTCCGGAGGAGCTCGAAACCATCAGAGCTAAAATACTGAATTCATCCAACCTTGATCACCAACAAACAAGGATGGCTGAAAGTCTCCTACAAGAGTACACTGATATCTTCGCATCGCAAAAGGGGCAATATGGTAGGACACAGTTGGTGCAGCATCGCATCAACACAGGAGATGCAAGACCGATTCGTCAACCCGCAAGACGCCTTCCACTGGCCAAACAAGGTGAGGTTGAGGACATGATAACAGCAATGAAGAAGGATGGTCTTATCGAAAATTCCAAAAGTCCTTGGGCGTCACCAGTGGTGCTAGTGAAAAAGAAAGATGGAAGCACTCGTTTTTGTGTGGACTACCGAAGGCTGAATGATGTGACTAAGAAGGACAGCTATCCCCTGCCCAGAATCAGTGATACCCTGGATGCCATGGAGGGAGCCCAGTGGTTCTCGACGCTGGACTTGAAGAGTGGATATTGGCAAGTTGACATCCACCCTGGTGATCGGGAAAAGACGGCATTTTCTACAGGTAATGGGCTCTGGCAGTTTAAGGTTATGCCGTTTGGGCTATGCAACGCTCCGGCAACATTCGAGCGTTTGATGGAGTGCGTTCTTCAAGGACTGACGTGGAAAGCTTGCCTAGTCTACTTGGACGATGTCATTGTTTACGGGAAAACATTTGACCAACATTGTAAGAACCTTAAAGCCGTGTTTCAGAGACTTCGAGAGGCTAACCTTAAACTGAATCCAGAAAAATGTGCACTTTTCAAAACCGAAGTCAAGTATTTGGGACACATCATCTCATCCCAAGGAGTAAAGACTGATCCTGAAAAAGTTGACTCCGTCAAAAATTGGCCAACACCACAGGACAAACATCAACTCCGAAGCTTTCTGGGACTTGCCACATATTACCGACGTTTCGTTAAGAACTTCGCTGGAGTTGCAAAGAGTTTGCATCAGCTCACCGAAAAGGGGAAGCAGTTTAAATGGTCAGGTGAGTGTGAGAAATCTTTCCAGGAACTCAAATACCGCCTCTGTAACGCTCCAGTGCTGGCACATCCAACACCTGGCAAAACATTCATCGTCGACGCAGATGCAAGCAACGTTGGAATCGGGGCGGTACTATCCCAAGTGTATGATGGCGAGGAGAAAGTGGTGGCATACTACAGCAAGGTCCTATCGAAACCCGAAAGAAACTACTGCGTGACCAGAAGGGAACTGCTAGCTCTCATCTTGGCAACAAAGCACTTCCATAAGTACATCTATGGACAGAAATTCCTTCTGCGGACAGACCATGGTGCTCTGAACTGGCTGTTGAACTTCAAAAATCCAGAAGGTCAAGTCGCAAGGTGGATAGAAAGATTGCAGACCTATGACTACCAGATCCAACACCGCAGAGGAAAGCTGCACTCAAACGCCGATGCATTATCCCGAAGACCTTGCAAAGTGGATTGCAAGCATTGCAAGCGGCAAGAAGACAAAGAAATCATTACCGCTCAGCGACTAAGAGCTGATCCAATAAGCGGATGGAGCAATGAGGAAGTGAGGACTGCTCAACAGGAAGATCCAGATATCGAACCCATTCTCGCATGGAAAGAAAATGAGGAGAAACCTGAATGGGGTGACATTTCCGACAGGAGTCCAGTTCTCAAAGCCTATTGGGCACAGTGGGACTCACTATACGTGCAAGAAGGTGTCCTCAGGCGAAGATGGGAATCCGCTGACGGTAAGTCATATGTGATGCAGCTGATCGTACCGCATTCGAAAGTCAGTGAAGTTCTTCAGGAGATGCACGACGGACCTTCTGGAGGCCACCTGGGGGTAAACAAAACACTGGAGAAGGTGCGACATCGGTTCTACTGGTTACATGCTAGAGATGACGTGGAGAAGTGGTGCCGAACATGTGACAAGTGTGCTGCAACCAAAGGACCTGGTAGGAAGATTCAAGGTAAAATGCATCAGTACAACGTTGGATCGCCTTTTGAGAGGATTGCAGTAGATGTGGCTGGGCCTTTTCCAGAGACCAACGCTGGAAACAAATACATTCTGGTTGTAATGGACTATTTTAGCAAGTGGCCTGAGGCGTATGCCATCCCAAATCAAGAAGCCAAAACGGTGGTCGACCAGATTGTGTTTAACTGGGTGAGTAGGTTTGGCGTGCCTATGGAACTCCATTCCGACCAAGGGAGGAACTTTGAGTCGAACATCTTTCAAGGAGTGTGCGGACTACTTGGCATTAAGAAGACTAGAACCACACCGCTTCATCCACAGTCTGATGGGATGGTTGAAAGATTCAACCGGACCTTGAAAGAACACCTCACCAAGGTCGTAGGCGACTACCAAAGAGACTGGGATAGGCATGTACCGCTATTCCTGATGGCCTATAGAAGTGCAGTACATAGCTCGACGGGACAAACACCATCTGACATCCTGTTCGGGAAAACCATGCGGCTGCCCAGCGAACTTAAATTTGGATGCCCCACAGAGGAGCCACAGGACACGAACGAGTATGTGGACGACCTCAAGGAGAGACTCGCTGACATCCATAAAAGAACAAGGGAACGGATGAAAACCTACAGCGACCGGATGAAGACACGGTACGACACAAAAGCGACAACGTCAGGATTCCAAGCAGGAGATCGTGTGTGGCTTTATAATCCTCATCGTCAAAAGGGATTGTCACCGAAACTTCAGCAAAACTGGGAAGGTCCTTATACTGTAGTCACGAGGATTAACGACGTGGTTTACCGCATCCAAAGAGGACTAAGAGGCAAGTTAAAAGTAGTTCATTGTGACAGGCTGCATCGATATAGTGGCGAGGCTGCAGATGGAATTATTCGGGACGAACAATCCTAAGGAGGGGGCAGTGTAACGTGAACCCAACATTTTATACCAATTTCCTAATCGAAAAACGTTCAACGGGAAAACACAACTGGCAACACTTTAATGGAATGGTATAAATGACAGGCGTTGCTTGTAAGCCAGTGTGTGTGAGTGTATAGAGAGACAGACAGACAGAGAGTAGACAGCAAATGTGGAAACAATGTAGAAGTTACTGGAGAGTTCTAGATGGCATGTCATTCGATATAAATAGCCCGCCCGAGGCAACCAGAGGGCAGTCTTGTTTATAGAGTGATATAGTTAAGAGTAAATACAAGTGATAGTCCAAAAGTCGAGTTGAGTTCAATAAGTGTATATCGAAAGTAGATACTGAATAAAGTGGTAGAATTAAATTAAAAAGTAGAGTTTTATTTTTGCGAACTAAGCGCACGTTACAATAAATTAAACGATAACAAGGAATTTTGCAGGGAAATTTCTTTAACTATAAAGGAATTTTAGAGAAAATAGTGTTTCAAAAAATCCTTTTTAACCCAATTCACACAGCAAAAATTCAACATCTGAATCCACCGCAAAACAAATGTCAAAATTTAGCCAAGGTGAGAAATTTTAACCCAATTCACACACAGCCAAAATATCTAATGTCGAATTCCTTTCAACAAAAAAATCGACTGCAGTCGACTGCAGTCAATTTTTTTTTCAATGGAATTCATTTAGGAGGGAAAAAAATCGACTGCAGTCGATCTCTTTTTTGAGACGGATTTGCCCACGGATTTTCACACACACAACAATTTTGACAGATCGAAAACGGCAAACAAAAACATCAGTAGGGTAAACGCACTAGTACCCGGACACTTAACTTTTTTCTCAACTTTGACTTCAAACCATTTTGTAACCATAAATGCTACAGCGAAAACTTTTATTGATTGTAAGAATACATATAGACATTTCTCAATAATATGGCGTTCAAGTAAATTGCAAAGAGATCATTGTTAAAATAAATAAAATAACAATTCAGAAAAGTTCCATTTGCGTTAGTACCCGGACAGCAAAGTTTAGTACCCGGACGCCTTTGTTTTAGTACCCAGACACAATCATTTTAAGAGACAAGCCATGTCTGCGTACTGAAAATATAAGACAAGCACACACATTTTTTGTATCCATACAGGGCTGGTCTCTTAAAATGATTAAATCTCTGACAGCCGTATTAATAAACGCAGAATAGCGAAGGGTTAAGCCTTATTCCATGGACTAAGTGAAAATTGCTATTAATAAAGGAAATTTTTTGTTAATTGACGTCTACTAAGTTATTCCACTGATGAGGGTGGTTTAGCGAAGGAATAACCAAGAATTGTGTCAAAATACAAAATGAAAGAAATTTTTCAGTTAAAATACATGTGCCTGCAAACAATAATGACTTTGGTGGTGGACCGCACTAGTTCTATTTTTTTATTTTATTTCTGTAAATTCAGTGACTAGTACTAGTAGAAATTTAACAAAATTGTTCTAAAACATTTGTTAATGCGCAAAATAAATCGGCCCCCAATGTCTTTACAGCGTATCAGCCGACTCAACTGTGGTTTTTTGGCACTGTCACCAATGACTTGCGTCTTTTCACTGTGTGCATTGCACGAAACCAAAAAGGCCTGTGAGTGCATCAATCAGTCGCCAAGCAGCAAGTTATCCTGAAGGCTAACCAGCCGCCAACCAGCAAGAAGACCCTGTTCTTGCAGGGTATGCGTACTGCCCGTACTACTAACAACCACATCGGCAAAGGCACCTGGAGTACCCTAATCGCATACACTCGTCAATACGTGCGATCAAAGAGACCCGAATTTGAACTCAATCGTGGTCGCAGAAGTCACTGCGTTTGCTTTTTTGCAAGAAATAAAAATTTATTATATTTTATACGTACTTAAATACAACCAAACCAATAAGAAGTGACAGTAATAAAACCAGTAGTGGTTGAAAATTACAAAACAAATTTTTGTTTTTTATTAGGTATCAAGTAAACATAAAATTCGCTTTTGGTTTGTTGATGGTAATTTGAATTGCAAGTGTGGACTCCAATAATTGACAAGTCGTTGATCTCGTGACCGTGTTCCGAGCACTTTCTTCAATTTTGCAATCCACTAGAAGATTTTGCGTGGTTGAAAAATATCAGAAATGACGCAAAAGTTATTCAATAAAACATAAATGGGCCTTCTTGGGTCCAAACAAATTTACGCTTACGTTTTTGACTCCACGAGAAGAACTCTACTTTATTTATTCAAAACCAAATCGATGAAACGATGAACTGTTTTAATGAGTTTTGTCCACAAATCTGGCACTGCAATCAATTTATTGTAATGTGCTTGTCGTCCAAATTTAATGCAAAGAACTTACATTTGCTTGGCATCTTTCCGAGCCATTTAACCGGCCATGAAACACGCTATTTTACATGTCTGTGGTGATAGAATCTAATCTAACAACAGTGAAATATGCAAGCCACACTTTAAATTTGTTTCTCCAGAAAAAGAAAAATATCAACTTTCTAAATAAATGTTTCAAGTTGCTTGTCAATAAGCAGCAAAAATAAATTTCCCTAAGGGAAATCTCTGATAAACGTCACTTTACTATTCCGGGAACAATTTATTTTTATTAATGAGAAATTTTAACCCATGGATTAACTCTTATTCTATAGTTTAGTAGGTCTGTGGAATAAAAGTAGAATAAGCGTTTTTTATTAATATGGCTGTGACAGCAATGATTAAGTCTCTTAAAATGACTGATCTAGTATCCGAACGCTTTTATTTCAGTATCCATACACAATTATTTTAAGAAACAACCCCTGTCCGGGTACTGAATATGCATGATAATCGCACTGTGTTAGTACCCGGACAGCATGTCTGGGTACTGAAAAACATATTCAATTTTGGTGTTAGTTCCCGGACACCACAAATAATGGCAAAGATTTTATTACATTTGTTTTTTTTTGTAAATTGTTTTAGTTAATCATATTTCCAACGAAACCAATGTCTTTCCATTACAATAAATTAACGATTACTTGTTGAATTGCTTACTACTAAAAACTGTTCCCACTATTTTTTTCTTACCTAAACCGACAACGAGACTTCAAACCTTAAACAATAAAATGATGCGTAGTTCCTAAAGTACGCATTTAGAGTACCTGAAACTTTGCATGCAGGTATAGGACACATTGAAGGACCCATGTATGTTGTTGTTTGTGGATTTTTTTGTGTGATGTATCTATTAATCGCAAAAAAAGGTCAATGTGTCCGGGTACTAACACTGTCCGGCTACTAGTGCGTTTACCCTATATGAAAAAAATTAAAGGAAGCAGGATTGTTTAGTATTTAGTTGTGAATTTGGAAAACAATTGATGAAAAAAAAATATAAAAATTGTGTGCTTAACAATATGAATGTAATTGTTTTGTTCCATGGTGCTTGTTTTTCTTCATTAGTCAGTTGGACACACATACATTCATAAAAAAGAAAATCGCTACTTTTTTAATTTCCTAAATACCCAAAAAAGAAACGAATTTAGTAGCGACTGCAGTCGACTGCAAATTGGTGAAAGGAAATCGACATAAGAGAGTGGTAAAAAAAACTATTTTATGTAGTTTGAAGCACACATGGCTTCCGGAAAGACTTTGACAGCGACAGAAAGAGCAAACATAGATGCTTTCAAGCAAGTTAAAATTTTTAAAACTATAAGATCTGTTGATGATTGTATATTATTGCAAGAAGATCTGAACAAATTAGCGTTGTGGTGCAATATGAATTTGCTTTTCTTGAACGTCTCTAAATGTCAAAGTTTTACCTGTTATAGGAAAAACTCACCAATTTTGTTTAATTATTCAATAGATGATATTGTTTTAGAAAAGGTTAATCAAAAGAAAGACCTTGGAGTCATATTGGACTGTAAACTTTCATTCAAATCCCATATTGACTATATAGTAAATAAAGCCTATAAGATGCTCGGATTTGTAAGAAGGAACACCAAAGAATTCCATGATCCTTATGCGCTCAAATGCCTTTACTCAGCTTTTGTCAGATCTAATCTGGAGTATTGTAGTGTTGTTTGGAATCCGTATTACAACACTCACTCATTAAGGATTGAAAGAGTGCAGAAATCTTTTACTAGATACGCTTTCTATAAACTAAATTGGAACATTGATAGGCCTCCTTACTCTGTAAGGTGTCAGCTGTTTGGTATGCAAACGCTTGAATTAAGAAGAAGATACTTTTCAATTATGATGATCAAAGATATTTTAAGTAATCACATAAATTGTTCTTATTTGCTTGAAAAGATTAATTTGTATTTTCCCTGCAGAAACCTTCGCACGGGCTTCTACCTACGTGATGAGTTTTCTAGATATAATTACGGAAGAAACGAACCCATCTCACGTTGCATCAAAGTGACGAATAGTATTTTATCCTTTGTAGATATTTTTCAACTCTGTGCAAGAGATAGTTTTAAAAAAAATGTCATGCTTGTTTTGATATCTAATCCAAACATAATATCTTAATGCATATATACATATATCTATCCTGTTACATATTTATATTATTGTCATTATTATTTAGTATGTAAGTCGTAATCTGTAAGAGAATGTAAGACTCTGATTGATGAAATAAACTAAACTAAACTAAACTAAACTAAACTAAACTAAAATATGATTCTCAGGCCGTGAAATAGTAAGGAGACTTAAGCCTTGGCCAACCAACGCGGTGAGTGCGTGCGATGCGATTGCGATAAGTCAAACCCCTATGTAATCTTATGGACGTTTGACTTAATGCATAGGGATTTGACTTATCGCAATCGCATCGCACGCACTCACCGCGTTGGTTTGGCCAAGGCCTTAACAGGAACAAGACAGTTGTAAACAATTATCTTGCTGATCCACTAAACTATGGCAAAAATCAAAAAGGACAGCACGGGAAAAGCCACAACACCAATAGAAAATCGGTTGATTCTACGACTTGCCCCAAATTCCACTCTACCAGCGACTATGATAAGGCCAAAAGGGGAGTTTCAGCCAGAATAACAAGAATAATACAATTCTAAGCAGGAAACTAAAAAAGAAACCTGTTTTGAAGCCAGTACACAAGGAGCATCGTATGAACTTTGCAAGACGGTGTTGATTGGAGCAGTGAATGGAAACGCGTTGTCTATTTGGATGAAAAAAAGTTTAACCTTGGCGGTCCTGATGGTTACAACTCTTATTTCCATGATATTAGAAAGGATGAGCTTATTTTGGCAAGACATCATAGCCGTACATCAGGTGTAATGGTGTGGGGAGCTATTACCTACTATGGCACGAATAGTGCAATTGGAGTTGGAGTTTTTGTCCACAACAATGAACGAAAATAGCTACAAATATTTGCTGGAACAGTCATTTCCAAAAATGAAAAATATTTTTGGACATCTGACTTGGATTTTTCAACAAGATAATACCCCAATCCACACTAGCAGGGTTGTCAGAAGCTGGATTCAATCAGAAGACGTGGAAATTTGCCATACATGGCTGTTCTGAATTTCGTACGGATTCAAAACGGAAACCGAAATTGAATCCGTACGGATTTAAAAAGTGTGTTCTTATTTCCGAACGGATTCACTACTGATTTTTTGTCACAAAAACGTGTTGGAAATTAATTATTTGTGTTTATTGGAACTATTTACAGCTTTATTGCATGTTAGTGCTAATATAGTTTATTATTTTTTCATTTCTAGCAATAAATAATGCTCTACAGAATTCATTAACCGGATTCAATTCCGCTAACAAAATGATAAGCGAATTGAAAACGTACGGATTCGGAATTGAGAACCGCAAAAATTCTAAAACGGGAGGATATGGTATCCGAACGAAAATCAGAACAGGGGTGATAGTCACCCTATTCACCAGACTTAATCTTTATTGTAAGCGTTTGGTCATGGCTATATCGTAAAGTTTATGAAGGTGGCTTTTTGCTTAGGTGGGCATTACAGTTCGGGGTGAACCTGGGCCTCAACCAACATCCTTCGATAACGACTTCTATTTCGGGCGAGCTCTCTCCAGTTTCGCACTCTAAGTCGGTTGAGGTCATCCTCCACTTGATTGCGCCACCTAAGACGAGGTCTTTCCCTTCCGCGATTTCCCTGCAATGTGCTTTCGAACACCCGACGAGCCGGAGCGTTTGGGTCCATCCGCTCAACATGGCCCAACCATCGTAGCCTCGCGATGCGTACTATTCTGGCTATGCCCATGTCGCGGTACAGCTCATACAGCTCGTTGTTGTATCTTCTTCTCCACACATTGCCTTCATTCGGAGAATTTTTCTTTCGAAACGACCAAGGGTTTCCTCATCCGCTTTCGATAAGGTCCATGCTTCCGCGCCGTAAAGCAGGACTGGGATGATTAAGGTCTTATATAAGGTTACCTTGGTTTTTCGGGAGAGGGTTTTGTTTCTCAATTGCCTTCTTAACCCAAAGAAGCAACGGTTGGCAAGAGTTATTCTCCGTTTGATCTCCGCACTGATGTTGTTGTCCGTGTCTACAGCGGATCCTAGGTAGACGAAGTCCTGTACTACCTCGAAGTTATGTCTGTCTATTGTGACGTTTTGTCCAATTCGTCGATGTTCTGTGTCCTTGTTTGATGACAGCATATACTTTGTTTTGCCCTCATTAACCATCAAACCCATTTTTGCCGCTTCTGTTTCAATACTCGCAAAAGCACCTATGACATCACGCTTTTTTCTTCCCATTACGTCAATATCGTCTGCATATGCGAGCCATTGCACAGATTTTTGAAAGATTGTTCCTCTGGTGTTGACGTTTGAGTTTCTTACAATCTGTTCAAGTATGATGTTGAAGAAATCGCATGACAGTTTATCGCCTTGCCTAAAACCTTTTTCGACATTGAAGGTCTCGGTGAGTTCTTTACCGACCTTGACGGAGCAGCGTGAATTCTCCAAAGTCATCCTGCATAGTCGTACGAGCTTTGCAGGGATGCCGAAACTAGACATGGCTCTGTACAGCTCGTCTCTGTAGATACTGTCATAAGCGGCCTTGAAATCGATAAAGAGGTGGTGAATATCGATATTATGTTCTCGGGTTTTTTCCAAGATCTGCCGTAATGTGAAAATTTGGTCTATTGTGGACTTCTCCTGTCTAAAACCACATTGATAAGGACCTATCAAGTTGTTGACGTGGGGTTTCAGACGTTCACATATTACAGCAGACAAGATCTTATAAGCGACGTTAAGGAGGCTTATCCCTCTATAATTGGCGCAGTTGTGAGGGTCTCCTTTCTTTAGGATCGGGCATACGATACTGAGGTTCCATTCATCGGGCATGCTTTCTTCCGACCATATCATGCAGATCAGCTGGTGCATGCTCCTTTCCAACTGATCTCCAGCTGCCTTGAAAAGTTCGTCATCAAGGCCATCTGCACCTGCAGTCTTATTTGATTTAAGTTTGCATATAGCAAGCTCAACTTCTTCTAGGTCGGGAGGACGGCATTCTTGATCATCGTCCAGGCTGAATGGGGCAATCTGCCTGACAGCGGAATTTGTGTCCTCATCGCCGTTAAGCAGTCTGCAGAAATGATCTCTTCAGATCCTCAGTAGTGACTATGACTCTACAACTATGTTTCCCTGCTGGTCTTTACAGGCTTGAGTTCGGGGTTTGCCACCCTGGCAGGATCTTTTTACCTTTTGGTAGAACTTCCGAGTCTCGTTCCTGTCATGGCACCTCTCTATTTCCTCAAACGAGCGCTTCTCATGCTGCTTCTTTTTCTTTTTGAGAAGTCGGTGTTCTTCCCTTCTTCTCTCCTTGTAAATCTCGTTATACCGAGAAGGTGGCAGACAATATGAAAACAAGGACACCTTAATTGATGTTATTCTGAGTGCCTGGGGCCTGGGCCCAAATTTCATATGATTATTTAAAAAAAACTGTATGTAAAAAAAAACGTTATTAATAAATATTATTTAACCATAAAATGTAAACATTTTTCTCATTTTTTTGTTTTTTTTTTTCTAAAATTTTGCATGTGGCCTCATCCTAGTGGAGCACCTTTTTTATATAAACCTATTTTCAGTAGTTTATAAATTGATCTTGGGAAATCCAACATTTCGAATTAACCCTTAAATTTTATGAATTTGTTTTGGGAAAGTACGTACCTATGAACTGGTAAACAAACTTTTCCAGGTACAAAACTCCCACCAGTTATAAAAAGCGAAAATCGATTGCAAAACTTGTGGCCTCATCCTAGTGGTTGACAGTGTATATTCCTCTCTCAAATAGAGTCGAGGATACTATCAGCATCTCAGTGTCAGAGTCAGGAACTTGTTTTTTGTAGAGTTAAAAAAAAAAAAACAATTGAATCGTATTGAAACATATTTTTCTATGAATAGCTTTTCATTTTTTAGGAATCGTAATGTAGGGGATTGGGATGGTGCGACTAAAATAAGAATCTCTATACTTGACTGTACTACCGAAGTTGGGCTCAAGGTAAAACTGATAGGCATTCCTAGCGAGGCGGGTGTTGCGGCTAAAATGTTTCAGGGAAGGAATGCATCTGGCTATTTCACTAGAGCAGAGTTTGTGAAAAAAGCGATAAAAAGGAGTTAGACAGGTATAACGTTTCGACGATGATCAAGAGAATCAATCGATTCTACGATTGAACTATCATCTATCAATTTTAGGTCCCTATTATAAGTAGCGAATCGAACGTTCGACTGGAAGCGAATGTTTTAGAGAAACTCATTTATTGGATTATTATCATATAACTTCGTCCATTCTCTTATCTGACATACCTTAAACGTCGAAAAAAGTTTTCTACAAAGTTTTTGTTTCTACAACCTATAATACCGCTATGAAAGAAGCTCGCAAAAATATTCGCTTCCAATCGAACGTTCGATTCGCTACTCATAATAGGGACCTTAATGCTCTATTTTGTGCCCTATCAAGTAGGCGACAAAGATGTTTGAGGTGCACCAGACCAGATATGGGAGTTATACTCCAGTTTTGGGCGGATGAAGGGCTTATAAATTGTAGTCAGATCAGAAGGGGTAAAGGACTTCCTCCATCGTCTCAAGAAGCCTAAGCATTTAGCAGCGTTTTTGGCGACTTCAAATATGTGGTCATTCCAACGAAGATCATCGTTTACACACATACCAAGTACTGACAGCTTTTCGGTTTCTTGGATGCAGCTACCATTCATAGATAATGGCAAAAGGGGAATGTTAAGCTTCAATGACAAGAGACAGCATTGAATTATACTCGGTTTTTATAACCCCATGTAACAATGCTGTCAAGGCCAGAGTTCAATGAGCTTATCAAACGCAGCCGTTCCAGTTCCACATCCGGTGAATTTGGAAACGAATATGATAAGCTGAGGGTTGAGTCGTCAGCAAAACAAATGAGGAGAAGAGGAAGTTTCAGACAAGAGATCTTTTATGAAAATGAGGAAGAGAATCGGAGACAAAACGGAGCTCTGTGGCACACCAACATTTATGAAATGGGTATTAGAATCACACCCAAAAAAAATATTTTCTTTCATTTATTTAAATCGATCTTTATTTTGTTCACGTATTTTATGATTTAAATATAATTTTTATAAATGGATATTTTTTTCTATAAAAAATGTTACATACATCCAAGAGCTTTAAATTTATTTTTTCATATAAGAAACATAAATGTACCTACATTTTAAGAACAAAATTTTTAAAACGAATAAGACACAAATTTTTTTTTTTGTTATAAGAACAATTAAACCAAAAAGGCAGCTACAATTATCGCACATTAAAAGCTAAGACTTATGTTGAAGCGGTAGCAAGTTTTCTTTAATGTTTTTTTTTCTCTTATTTTTGACTAACACAAAATTAATATATTTATGTATTAATAATTAAATATCTAATTTAAATTTCCACGAAAAGAGCACTTGAACAAAGTGAAAAATAGAATTCCAAAAAGTTATTTTTTAGTAAAGAAATGAAACACATTTTGCATTAAATTTTGTATTTAAAAAAATAGTGTATGTAGCTCTGGTCCAAAAATACAAATTTATCTCTGTACATTTTTTGTTGTTTAAAACATTATGTGTACCTATTAAAAAAAGGAGATAATAAAAGAATATTCAAGTGTATTAGCAACATCCTATAAAATAAAATAATGACCTTAGTATGCTGATTAAGATAAAAAAAAACAATGGCAGTTTTTCGGTTCTTCGTAATTGTTTGAGTTTAAATATTAATATGTTTTAATTTTAATATTCAATAAAAGACGCTTTCATAAAAAGAAAGCCATATTGACGTTGTTTTGAGTTGGATTTCTGAAATTAGTATTTCAAAATCTAAAGTACATTTTGCAGTGGCCAAATATGCGCCACAAAGTAGAGTTGAGCTTTGGAGTATGGCGTCAAAGTGACCAATACAATGCGCATGAATGTGCTTTTTTTGCCAACAGGTTTGTTATATAAGAGTTTCAAGGTGGACATAAGCTTGATGGCTTGAACTAATAACAATCGAATGAATTCAAAAAAAATTTTTACTTCCATTAACTGATTTCTCAGAAGTTTTAAAATCTATACATGCCATTGAGAGGGCTTTTCAAATGGAAAGGTGTCAGTTTTGTTGTGTTCTGTCTTTTACTTGCACCACAAATATTGGGCAAATGAGTCTGCGCCGATTGCTCAGATAAGCCCGTGTTTTATGCCTTTGTGTTCTGCTATTTCCAGAGGCACCGCGAATCGCTTCAAAAACAAATTGGCTAAGTTTGTTTTTGAGGTGAGTAAGCCAGTAAGCTTCCAAAAGCACAATTCTAGGATCTTGAAGAGATCAGAGACATATCCGGCAACAAATTGCTGAAATTCATATATCCTCTAGGATGCTGTGAAACTCCTTAAAATAATTTAATTTTAATTTTATGGCTTATGATGTATTGTAGTAACACTCTCCAGGCAGTTGCAGGAATAAGATCAACCTTCAACCCTTCAACCAAAACCTTGCCAAACTAGCACGACGAAGAAAGACCTACATAAAGTTCCTAAAGGGTTCCGAAGATCACTCGTGTTCAACAATACACAGATTTGTAAAAATTCATTAAAATTTAGTTTTTGATGTAAATTGTGTTCAACGAAAAAAAGCCAGAGCAGAGCAGCATGCAGCAGAGCAAGAGACACGAAAAATGTCAGGCAGCCTACAGTAGTCAGCTGGTGCTGAAAATAAAAATACATAACAATAACTAACATACGTTAGAAAGTGTCAACAGCTCATTTGGATACTTTGCTAGAATCTGCTCTTACTCAAAACCAAGAGCAGAAAATGCTGCTCGGAGCAGAAAAATTGTCATTAAACACAACTAAGTTTAAGTCTTTTTATAGGCTTTGATCAATCTGAAGTCACGCAATCATCATTGAACAAAAAACTGAACTTCTGACCAATCAGAGGCCGAATATAGTAAGACTCTGAAAAATTTAATGCGTCTGAATGCCCCAAAGAAATTACTGAGCGAATTCCTGTAAGCAAGCCTTGTACAAATTATGCAAAACAAGAAGTTCCTAAATGCCGACAAAAAAATCCCTTCAAAGAAAAGAATGTCCTAAAACGAAGCATATTGCTTTTTTCCCGCAATTAGAAGAATTAGAACTTGTGCAAGTATCAATAAACACTTGAGAACTTTTGATTGCATTGCAGATGTTATTCTGTTGTTTCTTTTTTTTGCTTAGCATTAAACTTACTTAACAAAGCTTGCGTTGAGGGATTCGCCCACTTACTCCTTGTTTGCATTTTGTGTACTAATTTTTCAGTCATGAGACAACTTTCCCTAATTCTCATACTTCTCCACTTTTTTTCTTGTCGGGATCGATCGAAAATTCATCGCATAAGATCGCATTTACTTTCAATTTTTAAACGCACTCTCGATTTCTTTTTCGTATACCTATACCCGATCTAATCGTCGGAAGGGTAACAATCGTATGAGAATCGAGCTCTGGAAATTGGAAAAGAATTGCATCCGGTCGGGTACGATGATTGCGCATGTCGATGACGCGACGTTACTGGTCGAGTCAATGAACCAGTAGGGCTGTGTTCAGTTATGAAATGAAAATGACTTGAGGGTCTCTAAAAATTACATGATGTTATGTTCTCAATACTACTAAACTACGTTCTCAAAATTGACTCTGCTTTGCATCACGGTTTCTCAAACAATCTAATAAAAGAATTAAAGAAAAATATCACTTGTATCCTTTTTTTTATGTATAAAGTACTTTATTTGTTGTGTTGTCCAAATTAAGTATAAATTAAACAAAAATAGTTTTCAAAATACAATAAATTATATATAAAAAAAAAAACAAAAAATTAAGAAATATCTGTTCATTCTAGTTGCACAATGTTTGTAGCTGTATACTCGTACGTATCTACCGTAAAATAAAAATCAAACAAAAAATTCATAACATCTTTTTCTCTTTTTTTTCTTCTCTTCAAAATCAAACAAAAGCATTAACTCTTTTTATTTTTAAACAAAAAGAAAGAATAGATAAATAATAATAAGGAATGACAGAGATATACATATACACTTTTGTACATATGTATATATAAATAGAAATTGTTGGACAACTTATTAAATCATAAAAAACAAAAATGAAATAAAACAAAAAAAAAAACTTCTACCTAACGAAAAAATTAAAAAAAAATTAAATAAGCAAAAGGAAAAAATGTGTTGTTTTAACGTATCCGAAGAAATTGCATCAAATAGAGCACACTAATGCCCACAGTTGTTCTGATTTTAGTTTTGTTGTTTTCTTTAACTCTAGCATCGTATTTTTAAATAAGTAAAAATATATTTTTTTGTTGCTTTTATTGAATAAAGTAAAAATAAACAAACTCTCTCTCTCCACAAACGAGTGGAAAGATTTTACAAAAATAAAATCAAAATGCTTTCCTGATTTCTAGATATCTATCTCTCCCTCCCTCCCTCTCTCTTATTATGTATCGCGCGCATAACCTTTTTAAATAACTTGTGTTTTTACGGATTTATTTCTTGTAATTTATTTTTCGGTGTTCGTCGCGTATATATTTATAATATTTCGCGCTCTCTCTCTCTCTCTCTCGTTTTCTTTAAGTTTAATGCAATGGTGGGGTTGAGTGTGTTTTGTGTGTACATTTGTTTATGTTGTTTTCGCGTGTGTTTGGGTGTGTGTGTGTGTTGTTTATCTAATACAGTAGTAATATTATAATATTTTTATAAAAAAAACTCTTTTATCTTTAATATAGTCCTACTTTTGTTTTCTTCTTTAGAGTATTCCATTTTTATGTTTCTAATGCATTACTTTATAAGGAAAAACTGGAAACAAGAGAATGATGGCCAGGCGCGAAGGATTATTGCAAATAATATGTTTTGAAGAGCATTTTTTTTCTGTTTTTGTTTTCGTTATTAAGAATATATAATATATATAAGATTTTATTTTTATTACTAGCACTTGCGATTTATTTTTGTTTAACATTTTTTTTTTAAAAGCGCAACTGGTTTCAAAATGTGTGTTTTTAATTATTTTTATAAGACGTGTTTATTACTTTTGCTCATTTTTTTTTTTTCATTGAAATTTTTCTTATTTATTTAAACGACGAATCGGTGAATTTGTTTATTGTTTCGTATTCTTTCTTTTTATATATTAAAATATTCTATTATTTAATATTTTTTTGTAATTGGTTTTTAATGTTTTTTTTTTTTGTTTGTTTATCATATATATTTATGTATATATGTATATATATGCATTTATGTATAAAGTGTTCCTGTTTAAGCTTCGGCCTTCTTTTTCTCCTTCTTCTTTTTCAAGAATGATGGTGTCCTGAGCCCCTTCTTCTTTTTCTTGTCCTTTTTGGGAGAACCGTCTGTTGAAATATCCTGGAACAGAAATAGAAATTTTCAATGAAAAAATCGCTTGTATTCTTGAAACAAAAAACATTAAACAACAAAGAAAATAATAATCAACCAACTAGAATATTTAGGGAATTGAGTCTGTAAAAAAGCTGTGAATCTAAAAGAGTTAAGTTGAGTTTTGCAAACATGTAAGCAAATGCAAGTTGCGAGTCAAGAGAAGCAAAGGGTTTCGCTCTTGTTCTTCTATGGTTTGGACCTTGAACCTTGAAAACGACCGACTTGGGCCAATAATAAAATTAGGTATTATTTAAACCATTCGAGCTTCCTATAGAGACTATGAAGGTCTATGTTTCCATCATATGGATCGTTGAAAAAGAGTTTTGCCAAGAGTGTTTTCCGTCTTTGAGAGAGCGCAGAGCATGTGCACAGAAGATGTGGAACGGTTTCCTCTTCTTCCTCATCCATGCAGCTTCTACAGAAGTCATTTGATGGGACATTGAGCTTTGCGGCATGTCTACCTATGGAACAGTGTCCGGTTATGACACCAAATACGGAGATAAGGTGCAATGTCAACAGACAGGTGGAGCATTGGTCTATCTACTGTTCGTTGTCTTTATATCTTGCTTTAGCATAAGTTTGCATCACAGACGAGATACAAGAAGAGGCCAAACTACACACACACCACGGCATCTGTCCCGAAACTGACTTCAGAAACACCACTTTATTTTCAGCGTTCTAAACCAGTTTGAAATTCTCCGAAAATAAAGTGGTGTTAGTAAACGTTGACACAGCTTTATATTCAGCTTAATACGTGTATCGCAGATGGATCTCGTGTTACAAAAGCAAATGGAAGTTGCGGGGCAAGAGAAGAAATGGTTTTCCCTCCTCTAAGGTTTACATGTAGTGATGGTTAGGTTAGGTTAGGTAGAATGGGCTGACGGTTGATCTTAATTCCGCCACACTTAGATCAATGTAGATCCATTGTGATACCCTGACGTATTGTAACGTCCTTGAAACCTATGAATTTATGTCTAGTCGGTGTTTAGCCATTTTGTGGCCTTAGTGAAGTTTAACAGACTGCTCTTTGAAGCGTAGTGAACATGTAGTGATAGGCATTCCAATTTTTATTCTTCTGGTGACATCGACAGGAAGTTCCTTTCCTGGCGAGTTCATCAGCTTTGCAGTTTCCCGGAATTACTCCATGCCCCGGCACCCAAGAAAGGTGAATGTTAAACTGTTCTGTTATCTCCATAAGAAACGATCGACAGCCGCGGGCGGTTACAGAGTTTGTAGAAACATTTCAGTGATTTGAGTGCTGCTTGGCTATCCGAGAGATATTTGTCGAAGATATCACGTTACCTCTGAGCCATGATAAGACCTCTTTGATCGCAAGATTTCCTGCTGGGAACACGCAAAGTGGTTTAAGAGTCGAAATGATGGACTAATTATTCAGCCTTATTATGAGTTTCACGTGAACAGCTTTTCGCCCGGAACAATTTTGTTCGCCCGGAATTTTAAAAGCTATTATGAGTTTCACCTCAACAAAATTCCAGACTTACAACTTTTCCGCTTTTGTTGTTCACTTGTTCGCCCCACAAAGATAAGTGAAATAAATTGCTTTCAGCGTTTTCACATTTCACGGGTAAAAATAGCTAATAAAATAAAAGAAATTTTTCGAAAATGGAAAATTTTTCCCCCGAAACTCATAATAAGGGAAAAGTGAAATGGGATATTTTTCGAGGGGAATGATTTCACGTGAAACTCATAATAAGGCTGATTAGTTATTTTTGGTACATACCACCCATCTACCCCGTCCTCGGTTTTCGAGACGTGTAATAACGAATTGAATCATCTTGTAAAAAAACCCTATCGTCCCAGGCGATTCTTGTGTCATGGTCACTTGGAAGTTCTTATCAAGTCGGAGTGACTTGATTTTAGTCCGAATAAGTTCAGAATGGAACGTGGTAGAGGGTGGACTTTGGGAATATTCCCACAGGAGCCTTTCTGCTTCTTTTTTTTTTGTATACATATTTGATTTCCAGTTTAGCTTTTTGTCTACGATAAGACGCAGATAGTGCTTATTTGTGTAATTTTGTATCCCTCAGCTTCCAGGTTTATAAGTTCTTTGAAAATTCATGCTTATTTTGACATTCTATTTGAATGAGAGTTTAGTCGAATTCGAAAGAAGTGCATTTTGAGATTCCAATGAATCGAAATTTTACATGTTTAACATTCGAATCATTCGAGTCTCAAAATGCCCTTCTTTCGAATTCGACTAAACTTTCATTCGAATAGAATGTCAAAATAAGCATGATTATGTTAAAAAGAAGTGAATAGGACTCTTCCTTGCGGTGTGCTTCTACTGTCAGTTATTTTAGTAGAGAAGACTTCTAGGGTTGAATTGATTATCCTGCTATTATTAAGCATAAGTTTGATTAGTTCGTCTAGTGAACTGTCTACTGTTTTGTCAGTGCCTTTGTTATTGCAGGATTAGAGAGGCTCCCTCGTATTTCTTTGTGATGAATATATTTTATATTTTTATATTTTTTTTTTTAGACAGAAGTCCTCAGAATTAAGTGGCACTTCGATAAGATTTAGCAATATTGCGGTGAATGGAAGCTCAAAATCTACTTCTAGAAATAGGAAATAGGAACCTCGTTTGCCTTGGGTCTCAATGAATACAAATAAGAACTGGAAAAAGCTAGTGATCGTTAATCTACATGACTACCAATAGGTAGCAAAAGCGAAGCAAAGTAGGAGTCAAGTACCTCTGCTTTCGGCTAAATCAGTATCTATACTTTAACAAGCATATTGATGCGGTTCTGGTATTGACTACACCAACTTTCGCACTGAAAAAGCGACAGTTACTAGTTTTAGAGGGATGTCTGCGTACCTGTCTTGGGTTGTACAGACTACAGAGCACCAGAGTCGAAGTACATTGTTATCCTAATGGGGATAATTTTCTGACCTAAATAAACAGAATATATGTATAAAACTCATTTGGGTCACATATCACATTGCAAGAGCGATGACTTCTACCAAAGGCCTGATATCTCCCACCTTAAAATATGGAAAAAACGTATTTCAGAGGATTTGTTCCAGGAAAAAGGATTCCTCTTTTTTGATGTGAAAGAACTGATCTAGGGCTGTTTGGGGGTACTGTTTATATACCACGTCTGCCGTAAGTCCATGCAGTATCGGCTCTTTTACAACTTGAACTTCACCACAGTAGGAGATATTGAAGAATTTCTTCTTCTTGTGCATAATCAATTTCTGGTGGTGGTGGTTGCAAAAGCTAACAAATTGGAAAGAGCTCTATGGTGTGCCATTTTCACTGTTTAACGTGAAATGGCTGGCTTACACAGTTTTAGTGGGTAAGACATTAGTATTAAGGCTGTTGAAATTGCATAAGACAAAAGTCGTTCAATAAAAAATTAAACTTTATAATAAAACAATAAATTTAGATATTTACCTCTTTACTGCTATGAGAAAATGTGCTCAAATGAGCCTCCGAATGATCTCCATTTTGTACATTTTCACCTGAAATAATCGGACAGCAAAACATTTTAATTATTATTCGGAATACAATAGTCCTGATTTAAAATTTGATTTTCGTAGTAATACTTATTAGTAGTAAAGCTTTAAGTTAAAATTATAAAAATATGATTAGTTGTTGTATTTGAAATAAAGGCAGAAACATGCAATTATTTAG
Organism: Melanostoma mellinum; assembly: GCA_914767635.1. Taxonomy (NCBI): domain Eukaryota; kingdom Metazoa; phylum Arthropoda; class Insecta; order Diptera; family Syrphidae; genus Melanostoma; species Melanostoma mellinum. The sequence goes on from OU612060.1 coordinate 54,919,207, forward strand.
ATGAAGAAGAAGTGTAATGTGTGATGATGTGGGCCAGCATGCAGTGGGGTTAGTAGTTTTTTTGTTTGTACATTATTATACAACATAGAAATACACAATAGGAAATAGAACAACTTAAAAGTAAAAAACAAAAAATTACCTCGGCTGACTCATGTTTCTTCTTTAAAAACTAAAAAAAAAAATCAACAGAAAACTAGAAAAATATTAAAACTCATTCTGAAGCCTCAGGTCTTAAATGAAGGTTCGCTCGGATGTCCTCAGTGATTTGCGATATCTTCGTTTTGCATTCACAGAGAATTGTTCGATTGTGTAGCTCATTGGCTTGGATAATCAAGTTGATCAGGTTTTCAAGCTCATGTTCAAGCAACATCAAAACATTACGATGCGTTTCTTCATTGGTCTTTTGCGACACAACAGCAACTGGAGGAATATTTTGTAACTGTTGGGAGATCAAAGATATCTCATCGTCTATGACTCGTTCCAGTTGTGATCTGATCTCCTCTTCGTGTGCAGCGAAGCTTTGAATATAATCCGTGTTCCGAATTGCAATGTTGATAGATATCTCCACAGATTTTCCAGAATCTGCAGATTCAATTGAACTCATCAGGCGTTTGTGACTACTCCCTTTTCGAATGAAGTTTGAATCAAAAATCTGTTCCGATTCAGGTTTGCTGCTGAGCATGTCAAAACTTCGACTACGAATTGGTTGATGTACGTTCAACGTGTAGGTCTTTTGCAACCGTTCCAATGCAATCTCCTCGTCACTCTCGAATTGTGATGCATTTCTCTGTGACAGTAAACTTCCAAGACTTTGTGACAGATCGTCCATTAGGATTGATCCTGATTTCACACTAGTCATACTCATAGCTACAGGCGATGGAGTTGGTCTTTCGAGGTTTATTTCTTTGATCGAAACAAACGGACCTACTGTCGTATTGCTAATGAACTCGACTATTTTCTGACGACGCAATTGCAGTTTGGCTTCCAATAAGTTTTTAGGAAGCAAGCTTACTGTGGGTAGGTAAGTCAGCAAAGATTTGGGACAATTGAAACCGGAATGTGAATGGGTTCGATAAGGTTTGGGCTCCGAAGATGAAGAATCTTTTATGTGTGAGTAAAGACTTGTCGAAGGATATTTATATTGCGGCGATTGTTCTACTTTATGAATCATATAAACCTCAACCGGTTTTAGACTACTGATGTGGGTTTTTAAAAAGATATCCTGCCAGAGGAAAGTGTATTTATTTATAAATGTATTTTTGTGGGCTAGTTCTAGAGCTCGACCAAGAGTTTCAAGGTCAATATTTGCTGGTTTCTTGTGAGTTAATGGGTTAGATGAGGTTCTTGAGGGCAGTGGATGGAATGGGAGCTTTTGAAATAATTGTGTTGTGACAGCTATGGGAAGAGAGAACATGAAAAGAAAAGATCAAGTTACTTAGATGGACAACCCAACAATTCCAACATGAAACACTGGACAAAGGACACACACAGCTCTATACACATAAATTGGAACGTAACGTCAGACAATCTAAAGAGGTTGGAAGAATTTTTAAAGCTTTTTACCGGCTCTGGTTATTATTTTTATTCAACAGTGGATTGGGATGAAAATACTGCTGCCTGTCTTGCTATGTTTGAATTCCCATTGTAGAGAAAAATGGCTCTTTCGAAAAGGTCGACTGATTGAATACCTTGACTTTTTGGTAAGAGGGGAGGAAAAAGCAATGGCTAATCTTTGTAGTCCACTGGTTTGGTTCTGTCTTTTGTGAGGTAGTATCGTAATGACTGTGATTTCAAAATTTGATATTGAATCAGGATCTTAAAAATCTGCTTAACATCAAAGAGTGTAATATTTGCTCTATGCATGGCTCTTCATAGCAATATTGATCTAGCGGAATGGTACGGTATCACCTGCCAAGGAGATATTCTTATAGGACGCTGACTTAAACATCTTTTAGGGTTCCTCTACGTGCTGACTAACAATTCCAAAGACAAGAAAACTCTAAACAAATTCAAATCGGAGCTACAGACAATTTTGTTATAACTTTGTCGCTCAGTCTCTAATCCGCTCACTACATGGCCGAGGCTTTTTGGAAAAATCTCGTCCTCTCATTTTAAATATAAGACTCACATTCAAGCTAATGTAATACATAGATTTAATTTTATTAAATCGGCAATTCCATGCAAAACGATTCTGTGAATCTTTAAGTACATAGCTTCAGAATATGTTATAATGTTATATAATAAGAATACATATTTCATTTAAAAAGATGTTGAGTGGTGGCAACCCTTTACAAATGTTCCCAGTACTTCAAATGCAAGGTGTAAACTTCTAAATTTATATCATTTAGGTTTCTAATTTTAAAAATATTGCTGCGAAAGGATTTATTATTTTAAACATCGTACAACAAATTTGCATACATTAGACGAACAGGTATATATACTTTTTTCACAAAAAAAGAAAAACATAAACGCGTATTTACATGTATTTTGAGAAATCAACAGAAGTGTTTCTATTAATTTCACAAAATACAAGTCAATACGCTTACAAAAAAATAATTCATTCAAAAAGAAAACGATAAGAGATTACAGTTCACTCAATGGCGAGCTTTACAAAAATAAAAAAAAATAAACCAAAAGTAATTAAAAATCATGCCAAACTCATTTCATCTTTCAATTCTTAAAGTTTTGACTTGTAATTCTGAAATCAGTCATCGGCTTCAGAGATGGAAAAAGTCTGAACATCACAACAGATTCTTTCAACATACTGATTCAAGATTATAGCTTCGCGCATTTGCTGTCGGGACTCTTCAATTTCATTTTGTGTCTGTATAACACCATCCATCGATTCGGATACCTTTACAATTTGTTCACCATAGTCATCGATTGACTTCTTGTACTGGTCGAGACGTGGATTGAGAGTGTTAATTTGTTGGCCAAGCGATTCAATTTCCTTGTCTACACAAGACTCAAGTTCTGATGACATTTGTCTCACATCAATGCTTTTTTTCTTCAAGCGTGTAGGTTCTTCCGATTTGTTTTTGTTAATGTCATTTAGCTGATCTCTTCCTCTTTTGGCTGTTGTTAGAGGACGCGGTGTTAGAATCTTATCAATGGAAGCTGTGGGGGACAATGTTACCCAGAACCTTGGTGATTCACCAACTGTCTTTGTTTGGAATGAGTAAACCGAAGGGGAAGCCCCTCTTGAGGATGACAGACATGGTGAGCTGGCACTTCCTTCAAGAAGGTGAGAAGTTTTTTTAGCATAGCGTGGATGTGGATTCGAAGCATTTTTAATGTTTTCAGCGACGAAGTTACGTTTAACGCGCTTGCGAGCTTGATGGCATTCATCACAGTCAGCTCCTATTGGCCGCTGTCGCTGTTTTGATGGCTTTTTTGGCGTTAACGACGTGTGAAGACGACGTCCAACAGGAGAATTTTCAGACGAAGAAGAAACTTTCCGATCGATGACGGAAAGGTTATTTAGCGTCGGAACGTGACGTAGGCGACGTTTTCGATTTTTCGAACAAGGGGCCAAAGACGATGTCGGCTTAAAAGCATCATCCCCAGAACTGTAAACACATTCCAGCTTTTCAACTTCGGAAGTATTCATTGAACAAAAACTATCGGATATCTGCAAACTCTTTGTCTCGGGTGTAGATGCAGTTAAGGTAGAACTTGCTTCAGTCTTCTGTTTTTGGACGATTCTATCCAATTTCGAAGGAGTCATTTTGTGTAAAATGGTTTTCTCGATATTCTCAAAGATCTTTTCCTTCTTCAGATCGTTTTCTTCAATTTTTTCGATAATCATTAGTTCTAAGGAATTCAACTCAGAATTGGAAGCCAATGGTTCATTTTCAAAAGAATAAAATTCAATCGAACCCCGCTCAGGAGCAACTTCTTGATTCGATGTGGTTGAACTGGCGACTCTATAAGTTCCACTCACACTGTCATTTGATTGACACTCTTCATTGCCAATATTCAACATATCCACACTATTCACTCGACACTCGCCGATAAAAACTTCTATGCCATCACTTTCGGCGGTATCTACTTCAGAATCGCTATCATACCTTGGACTATAATACTGAATGTGATCCTCCCAGAGTTCGGAGAACTCGTGCTTACGCTGATTGCGTTCCTCGCGAGTCATTAGTTTGCGTGCACTATTGTTGCCGGATGAACTCATATCTGTAGAACTATTTATATCCAAGTTACGTTCATCAGAGAGTGGTTGTTCTGCTGGAAGAATGTGAGTTTCTTCTGTTGGGTTCTTATCAAGTGACAAACAACTAATATCATTGGTCAAACCATCGATATTACGCTCCACAGTTATGTCCGATGTTATGGTTTTCGACGTTTGGAAGGATAAATTTGTGGATTCCCCGGAGTAGTTCATGCGAGCAATTTTATCTAAAAAGGTCGAGCTCTCACTTACGGCAATTACATTTGCATTGATGTCACACAAAGGGATGTTCGCATGGTTCTGTTCGTCTTCGTCAACTTCCATCACTGGCTCAAGTACTCTACTTGCATTTAAGGGCTCCTCATCCATCCATCTCTTGAAGTAAGTTTCCAGAAAGTCACGATCTACGTCGCTGTCATCAGTGCTATCATCGTCGCTAACATCAACCAATGACATCTTGGCAAATGATTTTCGCAAGTTCTGGTTCTCCGAACTAGGCGATCTGCGACAAGGAAAGTCTGGACGAAGGCTAACAACCTTCTCAAAGCATATATCACACAAGTCAATGTAACGTGGGCTCGAGAAAACTTCATTAAAAGTCAATGGCTTTTTAAGTGGCACGTACTTACTCGGAGATGTCGGCACGTGATAGTGATCGGGGTAACTTTCATGTTTTGGACAGTTGAAACCAAAGTGTGAATAAGTCCGATATGGTTGAAATTTAATAGACTTGAAATTCTTTCGGCTTATATTTGAAAATTCTGAAGCGTCACCTCGAGGTAGACTACTTTCAAAAATACAGTCTGACAGTGATTTGATGTCCGACCGTACAACTGGTTCGCATATTCGTGGCGTGTTACATTCGCTGATGTAATCTTGAATCGAGTTTAGCTCATATTGCAAATCAAATGAACGATGATTCAAATGTGTTACCAGCGGGAAGAGTTCTCTGAAAAATGGTTTTTGCAAGACGCCACTAATGTCAGTGCATATGGTTTTTATAAGCTCATGGTGATAAGGTCTGTCTAGTGCGGAACTTATATTAAGGATAATATCCTGTTCTTTTTCTTGATTTTGATCTTGATTGACTTTAGTTATATTAACCGATGATGTCTTGTTAGTTGGGTTAGTGATTATGTTTTCTTGAGCTGGAAAATTAAGAAGAAAAAAATGTTAATGACGGAACCATTCTGAGTGTGTTTTTGGGGGTCGGGAGAAACTGGAATTGATGAATGTTGTCATGTTGTAGTATTTGCTGAAGTTTTATATAACATCAAAATATAAAAAGGTCCGGTTCGGCAACTTGGAACTCAGGATCAGGACTCATGTCTTACATACATAGCACCGCATTGCAGTGATTTGCATTTCTCAGAAATTTATCTTAAGCTGTTCATCCACGTTCACTCATGAAAGACTCTCCAGACGTTAAAAAAAAAACTCAAAATTTTTGAATACACGCTATGACACTGCGACCAATCCAACGGCTTTTATAAAATTGCACAAGCCGGTTGTTATTCGTTATTGCCAATGGATCCAGCTTTAGAAAATAACAACAATATTTTTAAGAATACTTGTTTGTCGATTCACCATTGAGAACACTTTTAGCCTTATCGTACTCGTACCAAAGAAAGTGTTTCCAATACTGTTCGACCGACGGTTGGACAAGTTTCATTCACTAATTGGAAACATCCTCCAATTCCAGATGAAAATGACTTGATGGCATATACCTACAGGTGACTGATTTAAAACTGTCAGTCTGTGCCTTTTGGCAGTTTGACAGTTGAATTATTTAAAAGAGTGTGAAGGAACGTTTGGTGTTTAACCAGTTTCAATTGCGAAAAATGGCACGGTCAGTGTTCAACAGTGTTCTTTTTATTATTGAAGCCCACTGTGTCTAAAATCTGAAAACCAAAAATCACACTATCCTTGTGATTTATTCCCTTAAATTGGTTTTGATGAATAGTATCAGGGCTGCCGAAGAAGTCCTTGAAGATAACAACTGAGTCCAAATGTTAAACTTATCTGAATGAAGTACATATGTACTATAATTAGGGACTAAAACTTAACTAAGCAGGGGCCACAACAGATTTACAAGGTCCATGTGCAATTCTAGAACACCAAACTATTCATTCATTCTCATCCATATTTAAAATGAAAAAGGTTGATTGAAAAGACGGGTTTTTTTTTGTATGTATTGAGAGTAGTACATGAGAATAACAGAAATTCCAGTAAGTGCACTACAGCATTCGAATGAGTCTTTACTTCAGGTTTTGGGGTCACTTCACCAGAAGTCAAGATCCTTTTCAAAAAGGAAAGAACTTAACTTGTAAAACTATATATCATCTGGATAAAACCACATACATGTAGATGCAAGGTAGGATTTTAACGTCATTTTTAGTAAGAAGAGATGTGAACCTAAGTGTAGGACACCATGGAGTACACCAAACAAAGAAAAGAAATGATCTGAACCAACGGATCTTCAAACAAGAAAAATTTAAGCCTATTTAAGCCTTTGCCAAGATAACATCGACTTTCTTGCTAAGGCTGAGAGGGTAGGAGAACAGAAATTCAATACGGTTAATGGTTGCAGGCCTAACTTTGAGAAAGCCATGTTTTATACGAAAAATGAGTAATAAGAAGTTTAAATATTTAATTTCAAAGTATATGCGAAGGTTTGGCCTTCTTCTTAGCCTCTTTTTCGGCGCCACGAGCTTAGTGGCCTCTAATAGTTCACAGCTTCGGCATATGTCTGGTTCGGACTAGTGATCTGCTCGTAGGGTACGCCGCGTTGACCTCAGAAAGCGTCGACAAGACTTCCGATTTCAGATTGCTCCATATCTGAGAACAACTAAGTGCTGATATCGTAGCATTTGTCTATTTGTTTGTTTCTTCGCATAGTATTGCTTTAGTCGAGTCGGTCATGCTCTTATTTCTGGTTTTCTTGACGTGAAGGCTTCCACCGATCTTGGTACTCATTACACGATCAAGCTTTGTTACTCCTACAATCATACGGAGCATCTTCGTCTCAGCTGCCTTCAACTTACTCTGAAGTCGTGAGTCTTCCCTTCAGTGTAGGTGGATATATATTATATTATATTATATAGAAAGTATTGAGGGATATTTTTTTTTTTAGAAAAATTTAAGGGATGATATACTATCGATTCTATGATTTCGATTGAGAAAAAATAAATCAATTTGAGAAATGAGATCTACAACGGTCGCACGAGGATGTTTCGCAATACATCTTGGTATTATTATCCCACGTTTAATAGCTCATCAATTGAATCTGAAGGTTGCGGGGCGTTTGCCAGTTGATAGCGCGGCTCTCAAGAATTCAGTCGCTATAAATCGCTCCTCAGGATCGTACCGGGTGCTGTTCGCGCAAGAATTTTACAAAAACGGTGATTCAACGACTATAGCGCTTAGAACATTTTTTAGTATATTCGATGGTTTCATAATGTAAAAGATGCTCTTTCGAAAATGAGTCAAAAAATTTGAAGAGACCGGTTCAACCTCAGGAAAACCCAACCAAGGCGGACAAGATGATCAAGAACGGCAGACAACGTGAACGGTATTAACCCGTCTAATTCTGAGCATCCGAATCCTTCAATTTGGAAGCGTGATCAGATAGATCATCATTGCACAGCATTTTGCAAATTGATCGAAAACTGCCCGTATAGAATTCATTTGGTGAAAGAATAAAAATTACACGATGCCATGCATAGGCTGGATTACTGTGTTTAAAAATCTGAAAAAGTAAGAAGCATCAATCACTGAAAGCGAAGTTACTTAATACAATCGCCGATAGAAGATAATCGTCTACTAAAAAGAAGCCGGGTCGAGGCCCCCAATGACATTTTTCTTTTTATATAATTTACGCGCACTTCAAGGGGTTGTGAATATCCTTATAATGAATACAGTGCGGGTGTTAGGAAATAAGGAAAGGGTAAGAAAGAAGATATCGAAGCACATTATTCTTGAATTTCTGTGCATTGTAGTGCGTGTGGAAAATTGAGTTCGGTACAGCATTTCACATCCGGGTTGGATGGCTAAAATATGAATTTCTGTTCTTAACTGTACGACCGAAGTTGAGTTGAAGGGAAAACTGATGTGCATTCCTTTCGAGGCGTGTATTGCGGTAAAATTGTTTAAGGGGAGGAATGCAACTGGCTACTTCACTAGAGCACTGTCTGTAAAAATAGCGATAGCAATGAGTGAGACATGAAACGTTATGACGATTGTTCCAGCGAATCAATTGAATCTACAATTCGATCTATCAATTTGAATGCCCTATTTTGAACTCTGTCGAACAGACGGAATGATGTTTGAGGAGCACCTACCCAAACATGGAATTATACTCTAGTGTGGAACGTTGTAGGCTTTGTAGCCTGATCAGAGGGACTAAAAGATTTCCTGCATCGTTTTAAGAATTCTAAGCATTTTGCAGCATTTTGGCAATTTCAAATATGTGGTCGTTCCAACGACGGTCGTCTTTAACACACATACCGAGTACTGATAGCTCTTGGTTTCTTGGATGCCATTCCTGGATAATTGTAGTGGGCTGAGCTTCAACGACAGAAGACAATTCGATTTTCGATGCATTAAATTCTACTCGGTTCTTAAAAAAAAAAAAAAAACAATGCTGTCAAGGTCAGAATTCAATGAGTTAGTCATACGCAACCAATCCAGTGTCACATCCGAAAAGCAGGGACGTGAAGTTGGAAACGAATATGAAAAACTGAGAGTAGAATCGTCAGCAAAACAATTTAGTGGATAAGATGTTGGTTGCAGACAAAATATTATTTATGAAGATAAGGAAGAGTGTCGGTGACAAAACGGAGCCCTGGGTACACCAGCATTTATAATAATGAGTATCAGACTTATCTTTAATCTAAGTTCAAAATTAAAATCACCACCGATTATCGTTAAACGATATACTGGTAACACTAATTAATAATTGTACGGATACGATGTGTCCTTTCCAATTTACTCTGATTTCTATCAGAGATCAAAAAATCCCATTACGCTGAATTTTTTCCAATCGTAGATTAGATAAGGATCAGTAGATTCTCCAATTGGTTACGATTATATAGACGATTGCTTATTGATTGAACTATGACGGCGCCGGCGCTGGTTCTTCAAATTTCGCCTTTGAAATTGACAATAGTATTGAAAGCAATTTGTAAGTAATTAATAATGTTAGCACTGACGTTTACACAATTAGGTGCGGGAACACAAGGTTTTTAATATACGAAAATGGTATAGCCAGAAAATAGTCAGGAAAGAAAATGATTGAATAGAACACCAAGTATAGAATAGTTGAGTAGAAAGATTTGTTTTACAATTAAATACCCTGATCCAATTAAAAGTCAAAACAAGAGTATTTTAACTTTAAACCATGTACCAAAATTCAATTGTTATGTGGTGTGTTATTTACAAACATCCGTGCCAAAAACATGTTTTTTTCTGTTCTAAAATACGTATTTTTGTTTTTATAATTGTTTTTACCTCGAGGCGATGGTAGAGATTTAATTGTTGCAGTATGCTGCCTCTCTCCATTAAGAAAGTCAAGGGTTGCTATATTTGTTGGTTTTTTATCAAAAAAAAAAAATTTAAATTAATATTTAAGAAAAATACAACAAAATTAAAACTAAATGAAATGGATATTTCTTAAATTTAGGTTATTATCACTTTGAAATCAAAAATAATAGCTGGATGAGAAACAGCTAAAATTCTCTAAAAGGTAATTATTTTTGTATTTGTTATAAATGGGTGACGGTCGCAGCAGGTCGAGGGTGAACTTTTGAACATTGTCAAATAGGAAATCAAAAATAAAAATTAAAATACAATCAAAACATGACAAGACACAATAAGACAGTCCACAAAGAAAGAAAAAAAAAACATAAACACACTGAAATAGTTTATATAAAAAATTTACTTATATTATATTACATACTATAATGCATGTCATGAAATATTCAAACTTATATACAAAAAAAAAAAAAAAAAACTGAAAGAAAATAATTTCCATGCGGCTCCCATAAAACGCAAAACAAAAGATGAATGTGACACATTTTCGAATTACTATTTGTTTAATATCTAACATCTCGAATGAAGGTTTGGAATATAACGGTGAAATAATTCTGATGAAAATGAAAAGAATAATAATTGTGCGCCAGAGGAATTGTAATATATTAGTTCCCACCTCCTACAAATGCCATAAATACGAAACAAATGATCGTCACACGATTACCACAAAACTAATGAAGGGATTTACATTGAACTTTTTAAATATTCAATAGACAGCTCTTTCGAGGTAACCGTCGAAACGGAACTATCTCCGATCGGAGACATTTTGCTTCGTAGTAGTTCTCCGATCGGAAGATCCGACGTTCTCCGACAAGTTTTTGATGCGGAGATTTTAGTTTTCGGAATCCAATGCATTGCCGCATTCTTGAAAAATTTCTTACGACGACAACTACTTTGAATCAAAAATTGAATTTCCGAAAAAAAGCGTTGCGGAGAAAACTCCGCTCCGACGGTTACCTCTATAGATTCCATCGTAGGAAAATTCCACACGGAAAGCTAAGTTACGGGCTACGAAAATTTGTGCTAAAAATCCGAAATGGAATCGAAGAAAGTATTTCCAGTTGCAACACTAAATATCGCCATGCTGGTCTTCGAAATCAGCTGTTTTATGCCAAATATGCAAGATCGTTCACAATTTTCTGCAATCACAACTTCTTTCTACGACGAATTTACATTCCATTCAGATTTGGAGATACAAAATTAACGAATTTCGAAATTCGTTCTACTCCGAATGGATTGGCCCCTATCACAAGGCCCGTCGTAGCGATATCGCACTACGAATACCACAGTAGAAGCATCACAGACGCCCTTGTAGTGAATGTTTTGCCTCAAAATTTGTTAATTAAATAAAGTTATTAACAAGTTACAAATATCTGTTGCCAAGCATTAATTACGAAGATGTTTTTAGTCATTTCTAACGCGACGGCCCTGTGATAGGAGTGATTATGTGATGGTTACATCGGAAAACTTAGACTTTTTTCAATTATGATGAAATATGTGATAAGGCTGAATACGTATGTTGACTAAATTTTAATAACAAAATTTGGCATTCAATTCAACGAAATATCTTTCGCCTATCGATGTTACAATCCCCCAAAAAGTACCATTCGAATGTCTTACGGCTCGCGTACACTAAATCAGACATCGTCTGAATTATAATCGGCCGTTGTCGGCCGAACTCTGACTTTCGAACCAACCGACAACGTCAGATGTCGTCCGACTACATCCGATCAACCGACAAATCCGAACTTGTTTGGATTTATCGTACGTCGTACGTCAGTTTGCCAGTAGAAGTACACAAAAATACAACCAATAGATAGTGAAAAGTTAGTAAATTTCATTTTTAGTAGGGCACCACTGTGGGATAAGTTTTCTAAGGGGTATAATAGTAAAAATCACCCCTATTATGAAAGGCGTTACACTTGAGTGACAATAGTCACTTTATTTGTCGAGTCACTTTTTAGGCGTTCAAGTATCGGTATTATGTTCCTTGAACGCCACTTAATTACAATCCAAACGCCTTCCACATGTTGAGCTGATCATGACAGATTGGGATTTGAATAGAAATTCCTGGTTTTGTCTTGAAATTTTAATTGTTTTTGAATAACAAATGAAAATGAATAGTTTTCCTCTGTTTATTGCAATGAGAAATGACAACGAAAGGCAGAGGATATTGAAAAAAAAAAAAATAAATAACTTGATAAGAGAAAGAAGAATCCTTTACAACTACAACTACAGTGACTTCCATTTGCTTTTTTAGTGAACAGAATCTGTTTAATTCTGTTTAACTTTAAATTTTGCATCGAACGAAACCTTTAAAATATACACACATGAAAAATACGGCATGAAAAGATTTCGTTTCTCAATTATTTTAAGTTTTGCCATTCTTTTTCAGTTCTAACCGCTAACTGCTATTCATTCTTTTTTTTTGTCCTCCGTTTGGGAGATACCCTGTCGAAAATTTGTTGCAAGTTGAGGATTTGCTCCATCGATATGCTCCTAATCTGGCTTTTTTCACCCTAAATTCAGTCAAATAAAAGTTATTTAAGAAAAAAGAAGCAACCAACTACAACTTACATTTTTATTCAAGTAAAACAATCTTGGCGTTTGCAAATTTAAAGTCGCCAAAAAGTAGCGTTTTACTAGTCGTTTAACTGAAATAAAACGACAGCTGCAATACCGAAGAATGACAGAGTGTCGTTCGAAAAAATTACATTCCACTGAACGCTAAATGTCAAATGGCGTAACGCTAGGTTAAACGACTACATAGTGACTTTCATAATACCGATTTCCATAAATGAAAGTTGTCGTTCAAGCAAAACGCCTACCATAATAAGGGTGAATGTCTTGTCAAAAGCCGTAAAGAAATAAATTCAATATCAGGATGTCTGTCAGTCATCGTCAGAGACGGGCAGCAGTGTATGCAGACGAACGTCCGAGATTGTCGTCCGAACAGCTCCGATCCGATATCGGCCGATAAATCGGATTCAGTGTACGCTAGCCGTTACACTAATTGACATTTAAAATTCGCCATATGCTTTGTGACTGCCATCTTCACGGTGCCGAAATGTCGAATGTTCCATGGCCGTTTTAACATAACTTCACTCTTTTTTGTCGTAAAGTCAAACGAAACCCTAATGTATCAATTGAATATTAACTTGGAGGATGAACTATCATCAGAAAAGGAGAAGTCTTGAGGCGGAAGATGATGATTTCAAAAGTCGTGATGCAGAAGCTGCATTTAAGATTTTCTGTATTCTTAACTTTGTACATTTTGTGGTTATGTACAAAACTATTAAAATCTCGTCTCATGCCAAAAACGTTTACAGTTATAAATAAAAAAAGTCGCGAAACTATCCTAGGAAGCCAGGACGGCCGTCATGCAAATAGCGGCACCGGTACAGTGTCAATCACCGCGCCCTTTCGAACTACACCATTTTGTTTACGACGTTTCATGACCACACCGCTATTCTAGAAAACCAAAGCTTAAGGTGTACAAAAATTTTCCATTTGAAATACACGTCAGTTTAGTTAGATATTAGGCTTTTAAGTTCAAGTCTGTAGTTTGTAGGTTTCGCGGATTATCAAAGAATTTTATAGTAGGGACTGTTAAGCTAAATAGTAAAAATGGTTGATTTTTTATTTCAAAACATTTCAAGGTATTTCCCACAAAATTTCGAGTTGGAAGTGAAAAAACATTAAAAAAAAAGCACTTAAATGCACATATAAAATATAAATAATGTTGTTGACAATATAATAATACAACTTTGTCGGGATTAATACAAAATTAGTATTATTACTTTTCCGTACTTACAGCCAACATGTGCGTGGCCTGATGGTAAGCATATCTGCCTGTCAACCCAAAGGTTCGCGGTTAGAATCCTAACAGAAGCAAAAATGTTTTCACGGGTATCGCCTTTCGCGAGTAATTGGCAAGTCATTTCAACTATTTCAACAACAGTTTTTATATTTTTACATAAAGTGCTTTTTGCGACTAATTTTTTTATTTTATTTTCACTTAGAACTTGTGGGAGTTACCTAAAAAAACGTTTGATTCAAATTTAAGCCCTCAATATTAATATTAGGTACTCCGTCAAGGAAGAATTACATAATGCAATTTTTGTTCCCCGATGTAATGATTAACATGTCTGCCTGGTACGTGTGGGGTTCGATGTTCGAATCCCAAAAGTAAACAAAAAATGTTTTTCGTGTATTGCCTTCCGTGTGAAACGGGGAAATTAGGAACAAAGCATTATGTAACATTTAGTTATGTATTTCTTAAGAAAAAAAAGGATATTAAAATTTCTGAAGCTAAGAAATCGTTTTCGATTATGTTTTACGTGGGATCCCTTAATTGTATTTTATGTTATTTTTATTTGTGTGCTGACAATTTGGCAGCCCTTTTCGTTTCTTTACTTTTTAACTAAAACTGAGATAGTTCGATACTTTTTTTAAGGAAAGGGGTACAGACAAACGTTCATAGCATTACAGGGAGAGGTTCTGAAAATCTTCAAAAATTGGGCTCATAATATTGCCCCCAACGCCAACGCCAAGGAGACTGGATACTATTTTTTAGAGCAGAGAAGAATAAAAAAACACAGCGACCATCCATGAAATCAACTACAGTGGTGGTCCAGTATAACGAACGATATAATGTCCAGAGTCAATTCGTTATATCGAAGATTCGTTGTATCGAAACGTTTTCGTCATACAAATCTTTAGGTAAAAAGACTCAATTTGGACTCAAATTAAAGAAAAAAATCGTTAATGTGCATTAGTGTTGAATGGCTCTTCCCGTAAACTTTTTAGAACTAATACTTTAGAGTTTTCAGTGCCATTTTGTCTGAAATTCGTTATTTGCTCCTCACATAGAATACCGAATGGACTTGAAAAAAGTGTTCGTAATATCGATCATTCGTTATATCGGCATTCGTTATACTGGACCACCACTGTATTCATACTCATACGGTTCACAAATGAACAACGGTATTGGTCACTTTTCAAAACTACAAAACTAAGTGCGTGTGGCACTTCATTGCTGAGCTGGGCCCTTTTCCACAAAGCTTTTCAAATTTTTCAATTGGGAAAGCTATATGTCCCTCAGAACTACCTATATAAAATTTGAAAAATGAAAAGTTGAAATTGAGAAGTGTGATTTGCAAAGTCGTTGCAGTTTTTTTTTATCTCTTTGCAATATCTGTTCCACGTACGTTCTCTTCTGTAAAGTGCAAAGTAAATATTTATGCTTTCCTGTTCCACAAAAACTGTGAATTAAATTTTTGCAAATTTTAATAAGTTTTTCAAAAGCTTGCAAGGCAAACGATCGCTTTACAAATGCATATCGTTACAACTAGTGAAGCTTTCAAAATGTTAAGACGTGAGTTTTTGTTGGACGACAGTGAATACACGATTGTTTCAAGAAATTATAGAGAAATTATTTTTTGGGTTAGCAATTGATTTTAAAGAAATTGATTCCTATATAAAACTAGCTGACTAACATAAATTGAGATGTAAGCTATCCTATCTTTCAAGTTGAATCAAACTGCACACGGTAAATCGGTTAAGTAGTTTAGGAGTCCATCGCGGACAAACATCGTGACACGTAATTTATATATATTAAGTTTGGGAAAAATCAGAGCACAATACACAGCGTAGTCATGCTTCGTCGGCTGAAAGTCAACTGCTGTGTTTGCTTTGGTTCGGAAACTGTTGTGAAGTGAAAAGTTGATAAGTTTTTTTTGTAGAATAGAGCCCTGATCACAGAATAGCTGATTTACGACAAAAACGCACCTGCTAATGTTTTACATCAAACCAATAGATTTTGAAAAGGATTGACGATTAACAGTCGTATTTATTTATAATCCCATTCCAAAGTATGTCTAACTTTGGACAGCTCTTAGAACAGTGTCCAACTCCAAATCGCATTTATAAACACTTTCATCGCTGTCTAAGAAATTTCTAACTTTAGACACCGAAATTGGTTGTCTAAACTATGGCTAAAGTGACCATTGATACAGCAAAAAACAATTTTGTTGAAGATGTTATAAAACACTGTTGAGAGTGTTAAGATCGAAAAAAATAAGTAGTTTGAGGTGCAAAAATACTACTTTCAACAATTCCATTTATAAATTGCACAAATTTGATCATTTTATGAGACTTGGAAAAGCTGTAACACAAAGTCAAGTCAGCTGTTTTTATGGTCTAGTTCAAGTCCTACGCCACTCTCTTTTAGAGCTTTATAGTTGTTGTACTCGTATACCAAAACACAGACAATGGTACTGCACGGATACACCATGAACGTTACCATTTAGTTTTTCTTTCGAAGTTGACAGTTTGAAGGGTTGTTTAGACAACTGTTGGAATGCATTTATAAATACAAAATTGGCTAAGGCTTGTCCAACTCCTTAGGCACCGTCTAGCTGGACAACTGTCTAAGGATGTTCTAAGGAAATTTTATAAATACGACTGTAAGACTTTAACGAATGTAATAGCTTTTTTTTTAATCCTTCCCTATCCTAATGGTGTAATTGAATTTTGAATTTAGCAATAGCTGTAACACCAAACACTATCTTTCGATTTTATAATTCGTTTCATTTTTAACGTCTTCCATATGGAAGCAATTTTGAAGATGAAGATGAAGAAATGTAGTAAGCTTTTGTGTTTTAGTCAGAATGACTTTTAACATACACTACAACTACAGTATAGTTTTGTATTTAATGTGAATTACTATTTCTTATACATATGACATAGTGCGCGTCAAGTGGAAGAAACTACAAAAACATTTGTTCGTGGCACACAATTAAAATTAAAATATTAATCAAAAACTTATTCCTAAAAAAAAAAAAATTTAGCTCAAACTAAATGCCTAACAATGCATTAGTGTTCATTTATGCACTGAATTGCATTTCAGAAACCATAAATAAGAAGCAAATCAAAGAAACAAATTCTCTCCAACCAAAGTGAAACACAATATGCGAGTAGCGATCTCTTTGTATTATTGAATCGACGGATAGTCTCTATTCTAAACAATGAATGAGAAAATATAAAAAAAATTAAGTACAAAACACAAACGCAATTGAAAAGGAAGTTTCAAAGAAACAAATAATAAATAAATAAATCAAAAATAAAAGGAATGATTGAATTAACACGAAAGGAAAAAAAAAAGTTTGTTAATTTTGAAAATGAATTCTTGTTTTTTTTTTTGCGTAACTAATTTTGAAACTCACCATGATTTACTTCTTTTTTTTAAAAAAAAACTATAGTAAAAAAAATCGGTTTGTGTTGGTTTACTTTTTTGATTTTTATAAAACTGGCTGAGAGATTGTGTTGAGTTGGAAGTATTTTTTTTTCTTTTTCATTTATTATTACAAACTAGGTTTTTTTTTAATTTGTTATACTCGTATATAAAAACTATGCTTCTATTTTGATTTAGTTACTAATTCACTTTCGTTTGGAATTACGAGAGCTGGCTACGATGGAAATTTTTTTAATTTAATAATTATTATATAGGTAGTTATTTTTTTATTTAAGAAAGTCTATTAAATCATTTGAAAAGCAAAAATAATAAAAAACTATTTGGAAATTAATTAAATAATTGTTCAGAAGTTTTAAATTATGCAAAAGTCACTTAAAACACAGCATAAAGGTTGTTGTTCCTGTTTAGATTTTTTTTTATAATAAACAAAGAGAAACAACATCTATTACTTTATAATAAAAATCTAAAGCAAAAAGAAAAAGAAAACAAGTTTAAAATTGTTTAAGTTGGAGACTTTTGTGGAATTTAATTAAAAAAAAAGAAAGAATTTACTCTACTCTTAGGAATGGGGTAGATATTCTACTTAATGGTGTATAAATACATATTTGTATATATTGAAAAGAAGTGGCTTTAAGAGCCGAAAAGTATAAAAACTTAACTTAATAACTTCAAGTAAGAGAACTTTATAAAAAGAACTTATCATCTTAAAATAATATTTATGTAGATGTTTAAAGAAAACAATTTACCGCTTATAATAAAAAAAAAATGTATAACAGAATCGTCTCATTAGTAATTTTAAGAACAGAAGAAAGCTCTTTTATTAAGCAACACTTATTTATTGCATTGACCTTAACAGGTTCTAGGACAACAACGACTCTATCAACCCAATTTTGAATGAGGACTCACAGGGAAATGTTTTTTGAAGAAAGGGGTCTTCTAACTCAAAAAGTCTAGTGAAAATAATTTTCTTATCGTTTATCCCCTAATTAAATTAAAACAAGGCTAATAAGAATGCAACTTTTGGAGCCACCTTCTAATAGACCTATAAGCTATAGCTCAATCGGCTATTTTAAAGGATGTGTTTTGAAGACGTGTGGTTTGTTTTCAAAAAAAGCTATGGCCAAGAATGTAGTTTTACTATAAAAATAAGGATTTACCATTTTGTTTTAAAAATGAATGAATGCCGCAGATGGCCCCAATAAATTCCAGTCGAGAGGCCCAATTTCTGAACACTTTTTCCAGCATTTGGGGTCGTATGTCAGCAATAACGCCCTGCTATTCTCTTCCAAGACAAGCGTCATAACCCCACAAAAAATAATCCAGTAATACCAAATCGCATGATTTTGGGAATAACATATAACACCCAGGTTTAAAACTCCAATTTATGTAAAAATCTGTTTCGAGACAGTTTACCGAATGTACGCAGTGCCAAGTGGGGTCGTTCGGCTTCCATTCTTTCACGATGAAATGTCAAATCAAACTGAGCATAAATCAAGTGACAGCTGTCAAAAAGACCAACTCCGACAAAAATATTGTCAGACTTTATCAATTGTGTATCATTCTAAATTCATTCACCAAATCACCATCCCACCGAAATCCATGTGGGAGGATAAGGTTTTCCCACGATATGATTCAATTAATTTTTTTAATTTAATTACACGCTGATTGATTGAATACCGGATTCCGAGGTTGGCAGCGTCTTGTACTCAGAACTACATATTAGTCTCTCATTAATTCTTCGAAACCACTGTACCTTCTTCGGAAATTCTGAAATCAAAGAGGTCTAATGGCTGAGATAGACTCCAAAACAATTTTTAATTTAGTGCAGCACTCCTTAATAAAAAGATCGTTACTGGAACATGTTCAGGAGAAGACATAGTTCTCAAAATATAAAATACATTTTTTTTTATAATTAACGCGCACATCAAGGGGTTATACTACCCTTATAATGTTACAGAACACAGTGTGAGTATTTACGAAAACAGGAGAGGATTTGAAAGGAAACATCGATGCACGTTGCTTTTGAACTTTTGTGAATCGTAATGAAGGGGGAAAACAGGGCCAGGTAGGGCATTACACATTCGGATGGTGCGACTAAAATATGAATCTCTATACTTGACTGTACGCCCGAAGTTGGACGAATATTACGAACACAATTCAACGTACGACATGGCTGCACGAGTTGGTCACATGTTAACTTCTATGTTTTTAAAGAGCGTCCATGCCATGTCGGTGCCTTATTCAGCTTTAAGACACTCAGTCAGTAAACCATAAGCATATCATCAAATAAGTTGAGCCTTAATTTCGACTTAAAAATTAGCTTTAGTTTAACAGACAATGACACTATCAATTCAATCCCAAAACGAGATACTTAGGTGTGTATTTTCAGCCGCTCTAGCTGATGGATCTGAGCACCAATCTTTAACATAGGATTACACAACTGGATGCGTTTGGGTCGACTTCTTGAACGCCAACATTAACTTGCGGATTGTAATACACTTGGAGTTTTGGTTAAGCTCGGAAATTGCTCACAAGTTAAGCAAACACATCAAGATTAAAACCTTATATGAGAAAAGGACAGAAAAAAATCTACAATAGTATATCCCCATGTTAACTTTCAACGTCAAGACATGCGCTAGCTATTAACATTAACATTTCCCGGGTGTTAAAAAAAGTTTTTAAGGCGACAAAAGTATGTCAAGTATTTATTCTTTTTTCATCGACGCATCGTGCTCGAGAGAACATAAAAATGTTTGATTAAAAAATTGAGCTGGTGATTATGGTTGAGTATGATTTAAGATTTCATCAAGCAAAAATTATTTCATAAATTGAATAGATAAGTTTGAAGGGCTTGCACTAAATAATGAGGTTTATCAGGCGGCTACTTCAACCGCAAAAGAAAAATTAAAGGAGAATAATTCAAGAAGCTTTAGTCACTACAAACGAGTATACGTTTCCTGCATAATTGGGCTAACAAGCTACAAAACAATTTTTTTTGCTTGTCTAACTAATCAATACAAATCTTGCTATCGTCTGACATAAGTTTTGTTTAACAAAGTTCACTCAACTACTTACTTATCCCGATTGCATTGATATTATCAGAAAAACAAAACGAGCTGTCAGTTCGCAGATATTGAAGCGGAGGCACAGGACTATCTTTTAATGAAGTACACATAGACTTTGTCAGACAGTTACCATAGACAAATATTGATTAAGTTTTGAGTTAACGATCAAAACAGTTTGCGTGATTATTACTTCGCAAAACAACAACATATGTACATGGCAGAGAGATTACTCGAAGAATAACTCTTTGCAATGCTGTTTCTCTCGACTTACAAGGGTTCAATAATAGTCATTCTGGCCCTGCTTCGTAGGGCACAGAAATGTACTCTCTCACAATCCAACGAATATTTGCAACGGAAAGTCTCTCTGGTTGGTGTTCGATCCAGTGTGTGTCGATGCTTTTTGAAAGGGGTAAGAACCGTAATGCATATGATGAACAACGCAGCAGAAATAAAACTATTTTAGGGAGCTCGCAAGAAGGGTTCAACCAGTTGGGACCCGATCCAGTGTTGGTGTTCGATCCAGTGTGTGTCGATGCTTTTTGAAAGGGGTAAGACCCGTAATGCATATGATGAACAACGCAGCAGAAATAAAACTATTTTAGGGAGCTCGCAAGAAGGGTTCAACCAGTTGGGACCCTACCATATAACTCTACTCTACTTTCGAATCATTCGAGTTACACACATAGCTACCAAAAGTTTGTTTTAAACTCAATTGGATAAAACGAAGTGTTGGTTGAAGCAAAGGTTCATAACAGATTGTAAGCTATTTATTAATTTCTTTATTTTATCTACGATTCGTGGACAACTCAGTCAAAATAAAAGTGAGTATAAATTAATTTAAGTCAGTCATCTAATATTTTTGATGATAATCATCTTTTGTCACCAAGCTCATGAACGAACAAAACTGTAAAAATCTTCTTACAAAGAATAAAAGCTCAGTTTATTAGAATCAAACGAAGATCTGTTGTCGCTACTATCTGGAATAAACATTACCATTTCATTCCTTTGGAACGCCTAACAAGGAACACTAATGAGAGGATTCTGTTGTAAATAACCCCCTCAGAGAGAGTCAAACTAAGTACAAATTCACATCTATTCCACAAAAGACTATTTTCATATTATCCGTCTTAGTCTTTGTGTTTTAAAAATAGCAAACATAAAAAAATAATCAAAAGTTTAAAAAATGAAGCAACAAATTTTCTAACTTACCATCACTCAATACTACTTCAGGTTGGCTAGGGACTGGCGCTTGCTTTGTTTCTATCCTCATTACTTGGTGCTCTGCAGTAAAAATTTTATTATTACATAAAACTTTCAAAAATTATCAGAAAATCTATGTTGTTACCTGAAGCATCTTCAGTTTCTGATTGGCTAACAACGGCAGTTTTCGACGAATTTTGCTGTTGTGCTCCAGAAGTTTGTAGTGAACTAAGAGCTTCTGATTCTGAAAAATCGGTATCGGTATCTGGAAGTTAAAAAAAAAAAAAGGAACGATAACCAAGCTTTTTGGCACTGTTGTAGAATAAAAAAAACTCACATTCTCCATGAATATTCTTTTTCTTTTCGACGGTTCTCTTGTATTCGTTGAGTTCGTCATCTGTAACATTATCGAATGGATTCTTTGCGTATGGTGCCTTGTAGACAGTTGCGTTGTGTTGAAAGCCGCGTTGAATAATACCCTTGGATGCAGCACCCATTAAAACAACATGATCACCAGCCGAGGAGACGGTTGCATCTTTGATGCGATTCGCCTCGTCCCATGTAACACCTTCCAAAATGTGGGATTGCGGGCCAGCAGAAATTTTATCAGCGCGACGATTGTCTTTGATCTTAAAATTTGAGAGAAATATTTTGGAAGTTTATTAATATATGTCGCAACTATAAAATTTATTGCAGCCGTTCAACAAATGTCGTTAATAAGAAAATTTTAGAAACATATGTTATGAAAGTTTTTCACTGCAACAGTACAAGCGAAGCGTGAAGCGCGTGGTTCGCTTAAACTCTGTAATAAAGTAAATTAGGACAAAAAAAAACGGATTTAAGACAACGAGGAAGGGAGTTGAAGACAACACGTACACATATGACACTAAAAACTTTATATTTTAGTTTAATTTGCCAGAAAAATCCCCTACTTTTTATGATTGCAATAGTCTGGCAGGAGAGGGAGAAAGAAAAGAAAAATTTGAACATATACACTCCATGGAAAAAGTTGAAGACAAGTTCAGTCACTAAATTCATATATGCTTCGTGGCTGATTTTGAGATTTGAAGGTACTTTACCACAGTGTATAATGCATATAGTTCACGCAATACGCAAAAGACGAGGAGTGCTATCGCCGCTGAGCGAAATGTTCAAAGAGCACGAGTGCGAAAAATTAAGTAACTGACGAAAAAGAACAGATGATTTTTCAAAAGAACAAAATGGATGGAAAAAGATGCCAAACGGCAGATGGAATCTTCTACATTTTCCGATATAATTCTTGCGTTATAAATCACAATTCATCACAAAAGAAAGAATGCACGAATTTGAAAAGTTTTGGTGCGTATCCCCGAAAGTGATTACTTTTTGAACGCGTTTAATCAGAATCAAACTGGACTTCTTGGGGAAAAACCACCGTCAATACGCCCTAGATCTACAACTGGTCAGAAGGATATTGTAGTAGAGACTACAAGCAAACGAAATGGGCGGAAAACAGCACCCGAAATAAACACAACAAGGTTTATTAAACTGTGCCGAGATTTAGCTAATTTCACTTTCCAGGGAGTTAGTTTGTAAATGCGCTGCTGAGTAGTCTGACACAACTCACTCACTGAATTCTGTTAATGAAATCAGCTAAATCTCGGCACTGTTATCAGCAGCAACGATCAAACGGAGGCTAAGAGATTCTGGACAATTTAGACAAAATGCTGTTCGACCACAAAACAAAGTGTAACGATTAGAGTGGGCTAAAAGGCATAACAACTGGACGGAGGAAGAATTCAACACAGTTTTATAGAGCATTGAATGCAAGACACTGAACTCATGATCTGAGTTCGTTGTCTTGCAGGGCTTGGTCTGTCGGGGTCGTCAGTGAGGGCTTTAATCAACGATTGGATCTTTCAAAATCACAATCGTAGATGACATGCTGCCGTTAAATGTAGACATACTAAACGTTGCTATCCCGTAATAAAAAAGAATGTAGTTAGTTTGGTACGCTAAATGGAGAGTAAAGACGACGATAGCATCGATTTCTCTGTGTGATGCCACTATAGTTTAAAAATTCAATGGCCATCATCAAATCAAATACAAACAATGTATGAATTTTTAAACCTTTCATTGTATCCGTTAGGAGAGAGTTTTCGATCGAAGTATTTATCGCGAAGACAATAGGAAAGGATATCCTCATTCGTACCTAGGCTAAAACGGGGTAGTTGTTAGAGTAAAAGTTGGCCATTTGGCAGACACGCCCATCACTAATGATAGAGTGTCTAGCATGGGTCGCAACATGGTCAGCTTAGGCTATTAATACGAATTACGAAACCCAAAACAACGACAGCCACGACATAAACCGATTATGAATAACAAAAATGGATCCATGAAAATGTCGAAACGATAACAATACAACGGCCAAAAGAAGTCGTAAATGAAAACAAGTATCGTAAAACGTAATCGCAAAAAAACCAGGCAGTTTTTTAAGAGTATTGTAATTTGTAATATGGGCCTTGGCCCTGACAGTTGATTTATTTGGAGATCAACCTTTATGAATTTCGAAATGACCCTCACTTCCAAAGTGGTAGGTGTTCCTTGTATTTTTCGTTAATATTCGAAAGGTTCGCTGAGCTTTTTTTGGCTATCTTTTTTTGTAATTTATTTCTCATGCTTATACAAACTTTTTTTTTTATTGTTTTTGCATATAATCTAGATTATATACACAATTTAGCTCGGTGAAAGACGACGAAAAAAAGAAGCAAAATGAGGAATCGATCCAGCTACCAAAGCATTATCGGATCACGTAATCCTATTTCAATCCGATCTATTTTTTAGATTACTTCTTTTGTTTATATTAAATAAAAAATCAGTTTTGTCCAAATGATGGAATAGTCTGTCTAATCCCAACAAATTAAAGCACAAAACAAATCCGGTACACAATCTACAAACGGCGACCACGACGACCTCCCTTCCTGCGTGTGGAATCTGATGGAATTGGAGTAACATCCTCGATGCGGCCAATCTTCATTGATGAACGAGCCAAAGCACAGAGTGCTGACTGAGCACCAGGTCGTGGGGTCCTAGTTTTGTTTCCACCAGTGGCACGGAGCTTGATGTGCAGGGCTGTAATTCCAAGAGTTTTGCATTTTTCAGCAACGTCTTGTGCGGCCAACATAGCAGCGTAGGTTGAAGCTTCATCACGATCAGCCTTTACCTGCATACCACCGGTAACACGGGCAATAGTTTCACTGCCCGACAGATCGGTAACATGTACGAATGTATCGTTGAAACTGGCATAAATGTGAGCAACACCATCACGCACTTGTGGTCCCAGGGAAACCTGGACCTCTTCCTTTTGAACTTTGTTCTTCCTTGGTGGCATTTTGATTGAATCCTTTATAAAACGCAACCCAATCGTTTCATTCATCGGACAGTTCTAAAAAAAATCAAACTACTCTTTCCACCTCATACACCCCCTGATGCGGACTCAGCCAGAAGACAAAGTACCTACTTTACAAACAGCTCATCAGACAAATCATCACTTACTGCTTCCCTGCTTATATATCCAAAACCGGCATGAAAAAACTCCGAGCATTTGAAAAGAAAATTCCGAGGATCTGCACAGGACTCAGCTTTGACCGTCAACGACAGAAGTACTTCAGCAAAAAAAAAAAAAAAAAACTATACGAAGTATCGGGAATATTTCCCCTCTATAGATTTCTTCTGAACGCTGCAAGAACAAACAAACTGGGCAACCATCCTAATCCACTGGTGAGAAAGCATGACGAGTGAAGAGACATCCCGCGATACTTAGATGTATATTTTTGCACATCAAACTACTACTTATTTTTTCCATCTTTTCACTCTTAACACTGTTTTATAATATATTGTGTTTTGCTGTATCAAATGTCATAGTTTAGACAACCAATTTCGGTTTCTAAAGTTAGACATTCCTTAGACAGAGATGAAAGTGTTTATAAATACGATTTGGAGTTCAACACTGTTGTTCTAGGAGCTGTCCAAAGTTAGACGTAGTTTAGAATGGGATCATAAATAAGATTGTAGGTATATGCACATATAAGCTATGGTAATTGACAATATTCAATTGTCAGTCCTTTACTCTTCATTTACTAACCGTTATTTTGATTGATCAGATTATAACCAATCGTGCTTGCTACAAACTATTCAACAATACCAAGTTCAAGTACTTAGTGTTAATTCATTCAGACAAACGAGTCTGAACACATTTTACGTAAAAATATCTGGTTAATATCTTTGTGGTACCCGTGGCGTAATGGTTAGCATGTCCACCTGCTAACCCAGAGGTTCGAGGTTCGAATCCCAGCAGAGGCAAAATGCAAAAATGTTTTTCCACGGGTATCGCCTTTCGCGAGGAATTGGCAAGTCCTCCGTTAGTTCTCATTGCCATGAAAAGCGCATTCTCAATTAGCCGTTCGGAACCGGCGAAAAATTGTAGGTCCCCTCCATTCCCTCACAAGGCATGGTTGTGAGAAATGCGCTAGGCCCAGGGGTTCCTCGCTCTGTTGCACCACCCTATTTATTTTATTTATTTTTAATATCTGTATCATGAATCCTTTAAAGCCAATCTTATTGATCATCCGCTGATCATGCTTCACCACGGAGATCAAGTGAATCTCTGGGCGATAAAAGGTCACGAATTTTTAGCTTAAAATAATAAAATTGCAGCAATATATTTCTATGACTTTTCTTATTAACAAATTCTTATGAATCGAAATATAAAATAAGCACATCACTTACCTGTTGTTGTAGTTTCTTGAATTCTTTCGAAGTAGTTCCCGTTGGTACAAACTGTAGGGCACCCTCAATCCGCACTGGCGTGGAATGCGTTGGAGAGCCTTCTGCCACCCACTGATACAATTTTAAAGCGAATCAACCAGTTGGTTAAATTTAAAAAAATAAATAAAGAAAATAGCCATGTCGTTGGGTTTCAAAAGTAGAGCGAACGTACGAAAGAACGAACGAACGAAAGATCACACGCAGAAGAAAAGTTCAGTCAATATGAAAGAAAAAAGAAAACATTTTTGTTTCTCTTTAGAAATGATATTCAATCAAAAAAGTTATAAGCGACATTTTAGTGTTTTAATTGTAAATGGTGTGTGTTTAGATGTAGTAAATAAAATGTTTGTGTTGAATGTAAATGTGGTTAAAAAAATGAATAGACTGTTAGTACATTTTATAGCAAAACAAAATAAATAAACAAAACAACAAGCAAGCAATAAAAATTCAATACAAAAGTAAAAAAAAAAATTTAAAAAAATAATTTTGTGCCTATGGACGGACGTATGATTTTCTTCGAAAAAAAATATCAACTCATTTTTAACATGCTTCTGAAGAGACAAACATATAAGAAAAACATTCATTATAAACAAAAAAAAAAAAAACAACAAAGAGGAACACGCAAAATAAAATAAGGAAATATAAATGCAAATAAAATTAAGAAAATAAGGAAACAGAGAACTTGTCGCTTAACTTTTTTCTTCTTCAAAACGATTGAAAAGATTTTTACGTTTGTATTCCAAATAATAAATATTTTCTTTTCTCTTTCAATTTAAAATAAAAAAAAACTTTTATCGCGTAGACAACTCTTTTGTTTCGAATCGAATCAGTTCCGTGGAGAGTGGCACAAAATTATCTTTTTTTCAACAATCAAAATAAAAATGTTAAGATTGATAATAAAGACACTTGCATTTATTTAAATATTTTGTTTATTACGCAATTGTTGGTCTATATAATTAGGTATGTATGTAAATTTTTGTTACAAGCAATTGCAATGAATACCTTTGATAACGCATTGAAAAGTATTTAATATATATTTTTGAATATCTACTCGTTAATGATTTCTTGTTATTTTTTTTTAAGAATTCACATATTATGAAATATCAATATTTTGTGTTGAAGGCAAAAGCATTATAAGTTGATATTGAGTATCTGCATTAAAATTGCTAAGCTGCTTATATATTTTTTCTAGCTACACATGTGTAACTTTGATTTTTGATTTAAAAACTTTTTCAATTTCGTTGGAAAGCTAAGTGTTTTTTTTTTTTAACTCGGAATGTATACGAATGGGACATGTTACACAATTATAAAAATATACTTAGACAAACTGGAGACAAGTGAGTGTCTCTGGAGTGCAATTAAAATTTAATGGCTTTAAGCGCAATGGAGACTTAGTTACGCTCCTCATTATTTTCGGTAAAGCTAGGAAGGAGTTACAAGCAAAACGCAAATAGCACGGAATTGCAAAGAGTCTAGTTATAAATACTGTCGAGGGACGATTTTACGATTCTACTTTTCTAAATCAAAAGTTGTAATGGATTTGAAAATGTAAACTATTAAAAATTAATTTGTTTGCTTTGATTCCAAATGAAATCCCATTCAAAATACTTTGTGGGTTTCCAAATGTTGTTTTTTTCTATGAAAAGAACTATGTAACAGCTAAATATCTCAGAAAGCAGTAGGCCCTTAATACAAGTATCGAAATGAAATTCAAATGGAAACGAATGTTTTTGAAGTTTCGTTTCTAAAGTAATCGAAGCCCTTCCTTTTTTTCAACAATCATCGGGATCAGATCACTGGAATGTGTCGGCAAATCCATTGGTTTTTTGAAAGTTCCATGTCTAAGACAAACCAATTTGTCTGTCAAAGAGTTGGTAAAACTTGATAGGTATACAAAAATAACAAGTTCGGTGAATTTCGGGGTCTAGTGCATTTCTTTTCTATCATAGCCGTGTACCCCACGAAAGGATCACTAATATGAAACAGATAATTGGAAGAATTGTGATCCCTTCGAGATCAACCCCAAAAAGGAAAAATAAGATAATAATAACTTGTGAGGAATGGCGGAGACCTTAAATTCAGAACGACTTAGTGAGAAGCCATATAGAAAAAAGTATTAACTTCGATCGACTTATACTGTTGATGTAATTATAGAATTCTGTCGTAGATAAGATTTCGTTATTTATGTAATTGATTTGGAGGTGTTTCGAAGATCACTAATCGCTCTCAGATTTTGTTTTGATAAGTTCATCAACTTCTGTCTTCTTTAGTAAGATGTATTGGGCTGGTTCACGAATTGACTTGATCAGGTAAGGCCTATTCGATATTGTTTGGCTAGTAAGGAACGTAGTTATACAACGAAATAACTTTTCCAACTAACAAATGAAACGTTTTCGACGATTAATCCTTCAATTGAATATATTTGACCTTCAATTTTCATGAGAACCAAAAGTAAAACAATTTGTAAAAATTCTGCTTTGCAGAAAGAGCAACAAAATGACGCGACGCGACGGTTCGAAACTGAAGTCTTTCAAGACTAGCTCTGGTCGCATACTGTAAGCTATCACGAAATGCGCCGAAATTTACCTTAAATCAGTAATTTTTCGTGATAGTCAACAGATAAGATTTGCTGTGATTTTCTAGCAAAAGTCGTTTCTTTATTTTGTTTGTATGGCGCACTCTTGAAAAGCTGTCGAATTGTTAGTTTCTGTGCACAAAGTAAAGAAACGGGCCTATTGATGCGAGCGTTTGACCTCGTCATATCGATAGAATCAAGGCATGTGGCAATTATGAAATATATATGAAAGGAATCACTTGATTTCTAACTACATTTTATCTATTCCAGCTTACAAGGCATGATCTTCCATAAAATGCAAACGGACGTTAAATATCACCAGATGAAGGGCCACCATAAAGGTCAGCGCTGAAGTTCAGCTAATTTTATTTTCAAGAATGATTGAGTAGAGTCTGAAATGTTACGTGAGCCATTTCTCAATTTCCACTAACTCACTGACTGAACTCCACTACCTAAATCGATATTCAGTTAAAAATGAGACTTACTTCCCTCACTTTTAAGCTTTTCATTTCAACAACAAGGTTGAAATGCAAGACTACGCGTTTCTGAGAAGGCATGTCATATTCTATTCAGTTTGATATTTAATGTTACATGAATGTGTATTCAACGTTCAATCTAAGATCAGTATCCATGACTAGACTCGAGTATCGTAAAATTATATAAGAACTTTGTTTTGATCTAACTAAATTGAAAAAAAAAACTTAATCATTTATAGCACAATTACCTGACGACTACAATTATTTTACATAATTCAATAGATAAAAGAAAAACATTAAAATTATTGTATTAAATTTTCGTAAGGAAAAGAAAACTAGTTCAGAGAAACTAAATAAAATAAATTGTGCATTTGTTTATCATGTTATCACAAGCAAAACTGAAATTATTAAAAATTATTGATAAAAAAAAAGAAACTGAAGTTCTGGAATGGTTTGATTAATATTTGTTTACGAAAAAAAATAATGGCACAACTTTAAGATTAACAAGAAAGTTTTTATATTATAAAATTTTATAGTTGTGTTGTTTTGTGTTACTCAAAAGGTGGATTTTGTTGTTTTTTATATTTATTTAATAAAAATTTTATTGAAATAGTTGAGAAAGAAAGTTATTTAATTCTTATCCTCGAATGTTATGATTTCTACCTTTGTGATTTTCTTCGGATCGGGTGTTCCAGTTTCCAGCAC
Source organism: Melanostoma mellinum (assembly GCA_914767635.1). Taxonomy (NCBI): domain Eukaryota; kingdom Metazoa; phylum Arthropoda; class Insecta; order Diptera; family Syrphidae; genus Melanostoma; species Melanostoma mellinum. Next base: position 54,949,061 of record OU612060.1, read on the forward strand.
TTCAACCTTTTGGTAAACATTTGGTGAATTGAGCCATCGGCTGCGGTCTCCTCCTTTGCGCCAATCACCTTTCTTCCAAATTCTAGAAAAGGCAAAAAGAAAATGACAATAGTAAGAAACTTGAGTTTTTCCTTTAGAAATCTTTTTATATATTCAATGTTCTTTATTAATAAAATCATTTTTTTATTATTATTCAATATTTAACTGAAGTTCACCTAAAAGTACTAGGCATAGAGAGCAACGACCAATGCAGATACTGCAACGAACAGGAAGAGTTTCTTGACCACCTCTTAGGTGACTGCGAAGCTCTATTACACCAAAGGAAGAAGTACCTAGGATCCTACTACGTAGAGGAGAGGGAGCTAAAACTCCTAAGCGTAGCGCAGATACTAAGTATCATCAGAGGAACTAATCTGGATGAAGTACTTAAAATTAAGAAGTAGGGGGTACAATATGCAGCTCTATAAGGTCGATGTGCAATACAAACCCCAATCATTCATTAAGTGAAATTCACACTTAAATCATATTACATAAATATGAATGATAAATTGAGTTTTTGGTTCACTTAGAGAATTCGTCGTGGTTTTTCTAAGTTCTAACAAACGCGAAAAAAAAACTCCCCTGAAAAATTATTTCTTTCGGATTCAACCACTTCTACGGCCTTGATCAGAACACAGATCGATGTCTATTAGAACCTTCTTTGAAGTTCTATCCTACGAACCATTCCCATTTTTAAGACAAGTATGCAGCAGTGGCGTGCGTCCATATAACACGATTCCTATCGTCTTACCTTTTAAAATTTGTCCCTTGTTCATAGAAAAAACCAGCAACATAAGCAGTCAACAGCCTATCTTTGTCCATACACACAATGTTCTTCAAACACTTTTAAATTTGCGAGATACACACACAATACACAAAACACAAATCATACACAAAGCATTGAAAATCGCCGTGCAGAACATATTTTATGTATGTCCCTGTCTTTCCTACGATAAACTTCCACCCCGGTGCACCGCGGTGCCACCCATTTCTATACACGTTCTCTTATTCAAGAAAGTAAGACGATAATATTCGTCTTGCTGCAATGTGCAATGTCTGCTTGGAGAAAATAATACAGTTTTCGCCTTCGAGTAATGTACGGCGAATTAGGTTTTGTTTTACTGTTTTGTTTTGTTCTACATTCTAAATTCTGGAAATTGTGAAAAGTTAACGTCGAAGAGAACTGTTTTGATTTAATTATTTGAATGGCTTTGCTAAATGTTGACCGCCGTATTAATAAATGCGGAATAGCCTTATTCCATGGATTAAGTTACCATTATACCATTTTCCATTTAATTAAAGTTACCATTATACCATTTTCCACTTAATCCATGGAACCCAGCTATTCCGCGTTTATTAATACGGCGGTGAGTGTTGTTCAACCGATTACCTTTTAGAAGAGGAAACCCAATGAAATGAAGTTCTTATTTTTTTTTAATACTAGTTACGTTACTTAAAATTTTATTTTATGTTTTGCATTTCCACATAGGCTTCTTTTGAAGCCGCTTTTTTTATGCCTTAAGGTCATTGTGAATTTTAACCTAAATGACTTAAAGTATAGAAAAAGTGGCTTCCATTAATCCACGTTTGGAATTTAAGGTACCTTCTATTTATTCCTTATTAACTTGTGTAGGTGATTCATTTTTCTCGACTTACCATTTGAAAATATCCACGCCACGCCACGTATTTGATTTGAAGGATTATATGCATGTATCTTTTCATTTTTATTCTCTGATCCTCTCATTCATGTGGTGGAAGTAATTTTGTTTGGACTTAAAAAAAGTTTGTTTTTAGATTTTGATTTACTTGCGCTCAGTTAGTTTTGAATTCTTTTAATTATTTTAACCTATGTAGATTTTATAGAAACATGTTTTCAGAATGCCACCAAAAAGGAGAACTTTGACTTTAACGGAAAAGGTAAACGTAATAAACTTTAGCCAGCCAAAAATTAAAAAAGCATATTCTGTTCCTAGTTCACAGAATTTAAAATAGGAAAAACCCAAGTTGCTGAACTACTAAAAAAAAGAATGAGCTTTTGAGTGAATGGGACTCCAATGCAACTCATTACTCATCTTAAAAAACGATTTGTTTCATCAAGCGATCTTGATAAAAAGCACCATGACTGTACGTCCAAGGGAGATTTCACTGTATAATTTGAGTGGACGACTAACAGACAGTTGGCGGACAGCACAACCCACTCTTCTGCTTTGATCGAATAAGAGACCACCCAAATGTTTTTTACGTCCTTAGGAGTGCAGGGCATGAGTAGAGAAGCTTTGGCTGCAGTTTTAGGAGAAGTCATATGATGGGACATTGAGCCTTGCGGCCGGCGCGCCGTGTCTACTTATAAGGCAGTGTCGTCTCGTTATAACACCAATTCTGCTTAGAGATAAAAAAAAAAAACATCTGGTACGTTTTAAACCCACCTTTGGCCAGATCTTTTTAGTAACCAGACAAAAGTGCTGATCTCTGTCTACCTGTTTTTTATCAGCCTTAAGGAAGATAATATTACAATGGTCATCATTTTTAGTGGCATTAGCATGGGAGTTCCTTTTCTCTCTCAGTAAATATTCGGAATGTCTATGCCCTGTTATCGACAGACACGGGCGGTTACAGAGTTCATAGAAATATTTTCGGTTAATTTAATGGCTGTTTGGCTTTCTGAAAAGGCCTTGGTATAAGACGTGGATATTACGTTTTCCTTGATCCACAATAGGACCTTTTTGATCGATAGAATTCCAGCTTGGAAAACGCTTTTTGGCTGAAACAAGCGGAACTTTGTACTTAACTACTGAAGCATTTGAAATCGAGGTAATGGCTAATTTTGACTTTCGAAACATTGGTTTAATTAAATGCTTTCAATTTAAGCAAAATCTATTTGATTTTTTTTTTTTGGTTGGTTGGCTGTATGAGGTAGTGAAACAGATGGACTTTAGTTTTCTCATACTAAGTCATCACCATAAAAGCCAAGCAACTAAATTAAGAAATGAGAGATTAACATTTAGTTTTTCTAAGTTCATACCGCTACTCCGTCCTATGTTTTCCAGCCGTAAGTATAAAAATTCTGAAACCAATCTGTCATAGAAAACTTTTTTCACACTCCTGCTGGTTCACGGGACCTGGTGATAGAATACATAGCCAATGCATTTCGGACAAAGAGAGAGCATTAAGCACGTGTGCTAGATTCTGAACACATATATGTATATGTACATTAAACTTCCCTTTTCATAGGAAACCCTTTTTTGGCGTTCCTAGTGATATATGGTACCTGGTAGTAGCATTAGCACGTGTGTTTGATTCTCATCACATTAACAGACATTTAACCCCACAATCTAAAATGATCTGTCGCTCGCACTGAACTGATGTGACTTGATTAAAATAGCCAAGAATTTGCAATATTTTACTCCCAAAATATAAATGAAGTGTTATACAACAAGTTGTTGTTACTTTTCAGAGATTGCACTCTAGTACCTAACATCATTAGTTAACTTTTCAGAGACTGAAGTTGACATCAGTCCAGAGGACATGAGTAATTCGTGCCCCTAATTAATTTTTGTTTGAAATATAAGTAGAAGCAAAGCACGTATCAATGTGAGTATCTCATAAGTTAATCGACAAAGGTTCGTAAAAAAAGCTCAAAGCACCGCTTTTGTACTAAGACATTACCGTATCTTGGCACACGAAGTACGATAGAGTATACGTGCTTTTTGTCGCCTGCGAGTTAATTGATCTTGTCATTACAATTTTCAAACCCACTCGTTTTTGTTCGATGACTTAGTAAACAAAAAAGTCTTAAAAAAATAATATTATTATTAATTCGCCACCGGTCGCGTAAATAAGTTTTACTGTAAAAGGTCAACCCAATTAAAGATAAACAAAATAAAAGAAATGCACGAAAATGCGTGTTTGAATCAACCAAGAAGCTTGTTTACTTTCGCGATTAATATTACTAAGTTCAATGAACAATCAAGCAAATTTCGACATTAAACATATTTACCTTGTTTATAAATAAAATATAATAAATAGGGTGGCACAACAGAGCGGGGTGCCCCAGGACATAGCGCATTTCTAAAAAATTGTGAGGGAATGGAGGGGACCTATTATTTTCTGCCGATTCCGAACGGCTAATAAAGAAAGCGCTTTTCATGGCATTAGATTTACTATCGGAGAACTTGCCTGTTCCTAGCGAAAGGCGATACCAGTTTGATAAAGGTGCTTATTAAAACCAATAACAAAATTGATATCGCTGAATAATATTTTGTTTGTACCCCAGTGACGAAATCTATCAACGAAGTTGGATGAAGTTGCGAAAAAACTCAGACGTTTCAGTGATATAAAAAGTCACCCTTAGCTAAAGGGAAGAATCTACTACACAATGTAGAAAAAGTATAACAGAGCCACTTGACGACAGCTGAGACGAAGACGCTTCGTGCGACAGCAGGAGTAACATGTCGTTATCGCACCAAAATCCGTTTAAGCCTTCACGTTAAAAAAAAACTGTTACGTTCAATCCAGATAACCTTATAGGTAGGTTTCTTTACTGAAAATTCGCACGAAATGCACCGAAATTCGGCGAAAGTCAGTCTAATGCCGTTCCAGCAGAGCGATTTTTCGTAGCAGTGCACAAAAGAGAGTGCTCACAAGAGAGTAAAAAATTTCCCCACCCTGTGAATTTCGGCCACCTAAATTTCTGTGGACAGAAATCGTGCACAGCCAAAACAAATACAGCAAGTGTCAAACTGACAATTTTCCAAACGCTGCTGCGAAAGTTTTGTTCAAGGCGTTTCTTTACTTTTAGGACAATTACGCTCTTTCAGAGAGTTTCTGAGAGTTTCAGAGAGAATTTTACCCCCACTCCTTATAATATGACAGATTGTGAATTTCTGTCCACAAAGTAAAGAAACAGACCTTATGTTATGCGTTTTTAGTTTGTGGTTGATACAATTTATGGTACACAAATGATTTAGTTTGTAACTTATTTAAAATTTAAGTATTTTATTTTCAATTATTTCCTTGACCACTTTCGAAATTTTTACAACTATCACTAAACATTTGTTTGTCAAATCTGAGCTCGGAAACACAAATAATTTGAAGGTGATAGCACATTCACACCTCTCCTAGCTACGAAATATTTACAATGTCAAACCCAAACCGGTTTTAAAACTTTTTTTCGTCTGTTTCTTTTACGCTCCTACAATTATTGTGATTCCTAGAAGTTCACAGCAGTCCTTTCCTATTCTGAATTGAATATGAGTGGTGTTCTTATTGCTTCGGTTTTGGAAATCAAAAAGAAAAGATAGATATGCGACAGAGAAAATAAAAAGACGTATATTGAGAGACATTTCTAATCCATTAGAAATTGCAAATGCGACGTGTGTATTGATATGTGGCAAGTAAAATTGAAATGTTTTCATTGATAAATTTGTTTCAAATGTTTCTTTTTATTATTATTGACATTTTTTTTGCATCTTTTGACTTTCTGTCTTTCCTAAAGAATCTGCGACGACACGATCTCCTTTGATGAATCTTTGGGCAAAATCTTTATGTTGGCTCATAAAGTTCATAAATATTTCTCCTCCTGTATTTTGAAGATTTCCCTTGTTCAAAACAAATTTCTAGTAAAATAAACACATTTTGTGTGGTTGCAACGGAGTTTTTTACTTACATTTTTAAACGCGCCTGCTTTCTTCTACCATTCCACACAGATAAATTAGGGTGATTTCAAATCACTTGGAAACCGACGAAATCGAATTGTGGAACATTTCGTTTCACTTTGATTTCGAAAAATATGAAATCGATATCGATAAAAGTGAAATGCAGAACACCCAATCTTATTTTCGATCGATTTCGATTTCATTTCACGTGAAAGTGAAATGTGGAACCTAGCTGTTAATTTCATTTGTTTCTTCTTGTAGAATGTAGAGTCTTCGTACGACTTGCAAGCCTTTAAGGAATTTATTTGATGCCGTTAGCTTAATCTAGATTAAAATTAAGAATCCCACCAAAAATGTATAAAAGAATATTTCTGCGTAAAGTTGAAAAAAAAAAAAAAAAAAAAAAAAATTCAAAAGCCATCCACAGACGAGAGCTATAACTCTAAGAACAAGTGCAACGAGCCTTGATTTTTTGATAATTAAAATTTACTATGCTTTATAAAAACAATATGTACTCACCCTTGACGATAGAGTTCTTCTTCTTCCAGCAAATAACCCAAAGAAGATACAGCTGGTGGAAGTTCGACATCATTCTTCGGTTTAGGCAGTTCAGATTTAATTAATGGATGACGATAAATGTAACCGGTACGGAAGCCAGCATTGTCCAGCATGCGCATTAAAGCTTCAAATTCAGCACCACCAACACGCCATTTCGGCTGTTGCAGCATCTTATGGCTTGTCTCCTTGCTATTTTCCGTCTGCGATTCATCTTTATCGGTTTCATCACCACCAGCCGCTGAGACTGATGCTTTCTTTTCAAACGCATCAGCAATATCTTCAGGTGGTCGACGTGCAGCATCGTAAATAGATTTTCGGGATTCCTCAGGAATCATGACTAAGTTATCGACACCCATTGGCAGTAGTTTCAATTGAGTTTCACATGCTTGTACAATGTGATGGGCAGCGAAGAATGCCTCTTCAATAGTTTCGCCACAACATAAAGCCCCGTGATTTGTCAGCAGCATAACCTTTGAAATGGGACCCAGGTTGCGAACAAGTTTTTCACGTTCCTCCGCATCGGACAGGCAACCAGTGTACTGGTGTGTGGAAATTTCACCAAGGACCACAGAGTCATTGGTCAGTGGCAGTAGACCGACTTTGAGTGATGAGACCGCAACAACGGGATTGCAACCGATGTAAATGGCACAACGGATATCTGGGCGGGCTGCATGGACGACAGAGTGTAATATAAAATCTACAAAGAAAAGCAAAACATCCTCGTTAAATACAATTCGTTACAATCCTTGTCTGGCTTACGATTCTTATTGACTCCGAAATTTGTAGTTCCCTGCTCAACGACATTGCCTTGCATATCGACTTTGTTAAGTGATGATGCAGTCACTTCATGGAACAATAGGCCATATGGATTCACCAGAAATAGCTCCTGGTCGACTTTTAGACGAGCTGTAATCTGTGCGCTTAATCCCTTGGCCCATCCATAAACATCTAATAGACGAAATGAAGCTGCCAATTTGCATCTGAGTATTTTCTCGCCTTTGGAATAGCCCATAGATTCGACACCGCGAATATCATTGATTGGTAGGACACAATTGGAACTTTTGAAAACGGTACCAACTCGTGAGGTTGGAATGCCAACGATATCCGACAGTTGCTGTAGGATACCAGATGATCCACCCTCACGAATCTGACTGTCAACAATACGCTCCAATTCTTCGCGGAACAATTTTGAGCCCATTATGGCTTCCACACGTTTACGCCGCTCCATTTCTCGCATGTCCTTGAAGGCAAAAATTAAAATGACAAGTTTGAATAGAATGATAAGAGAGACTTTTATCACAGCTTACCTGTTCAATATCAGCTGGCCTTGCTTTACTATTTTCATCTTCCTCTGTCGTCAGTTCTATACCGTTCTGTGATGGTTGCTCAACTTCGGTCATTTTTGAGTAGTTTACTATACTATAGCGTCACGTCAGTAAAATCTGAAAGGAGAAACGAAACATGTATTACAAGAGTATATAACAGAAGAATACTTTGCTGAGTGGAAATATTTCGGGGATCATTCAAACTGACAAAGGCCAGTTTTGATAGTTCACGGCAATGATATCGAGTTACTCTGTCAAAACACAATAAACAATATTTTCTCGGTTTCAAGATTAATTGATGAAGTCAATCCATCGACTCATCGCATTCATGTCTTGAACGATATCAATAACCTCATTCTAATGAGAAGAAACAGAATCCGATGGAATAACTACCGCAAATACAAACAGAGCGTTCGTGAGAGATAAAACTGAAACGTAACCATGAGCTCAATAGACCCAGTCGTTAGTTGATTGAAGGGATTGAGAGGGGTATATCTCTTTACAAACATGGCAAAAGTGCCCGACCTTTGTTATCTTTGTTCGATATCATTATGATACGTTTTTCTTTCTGTTTTTCTGTACTCATTGTATCAATTAACTTGTATTTCATAAATGAATCTGCATTAACTCGAGATATGTAGAAAGGCTGCCATTTCAACTCTTTAATAGGAGAGAAGAGTGAAGGAGAGAGTCTGATTGAAGGTTTACTTTGCTCTTGTTGTTTTTTTTTTCTTTTTTGTTAGAAATTTGAACGCCGCAAAGGTTGGAGTTTTTTTTTTTTTTTTAATATTTTGTGGTTCGTGGCATTCGTCATGGTCCGTTTGGCGGCGCCATATCCTAACCCATGCCGCAAACCGGTGTATGTAATTAAAAGAGGAAATTATTATGTAGTCGACGTTGTCGTCGTTAGTCGGATAAGGGAATGTGCATTACCAGCGCACGAAACAGACGCCTACAGGCTGCACGTAACAAGTACTCTGCAGAGAGGGTAAGCAAATTCGTTTCTATTGATTATTTTTTTTCTGCTTGGAACTTGGGCTTGGGCCTCACAAAATAAAAAATAAAAATAAAAAACAAATAAAAACGCAAAACAACGCCCACAATAAAAAAAAATATGAACAAGTTGGGGGCTAAGCAAATAACAAGTTCAATGACACCGAATCGTTGCTTGTGTTCTTCAGTTGCGTGAACTTGCTTCCGTGACTTTCGGGAGTTGGTATAAATATTTTATAGGTTTTTCCTTCTCTAGTTATTTATTTTTCTTAATTTTTTTTTCACTCAAGTTCAGATCTCAAGCCCTATTATGTCATAGCTGTGATGTGGAGTGAGTGTTGCTATCTGCGCTATCTGCATTGTATCTGAAATGATGTAATAATCACTCCCAACCAAATACATACTGAATATCCTGCATGGAACTTAAATTTTCAGACTAAAAATTTTATTGGCAAGCAGCGCAGCGCGGTCGTGAGAATATTTCTTGTGAAGCGATCGATTTGATGAATGCTAAGTGGTCTGTCGTCTCGCTGAGTACAGTGGTGAATGAATTACGTATTCCAAACAAGTTTTTGGGGCTTTGAAATGCAATGAATGACGTGATGCAATTGTATGGGCATTGCATGTGGGGAGACTAATGCGCGTGGTGGGTTGTTTCTGTGATTAGGTTAATTATCGCGTTGTGAGGAAACATTTTGTCCAAAAAGGAATTTAACACCGTTTTCGATTTTTATTTTGTTTTTCTAAGAAATTGCAATTCTATGAATTGAGGAGCGTTGCATGCGTATTCGTCTTTGAATTTCAGTTACTGCATATTTAAACATATTTTGGCCAAGATTTGGTTGAGCACAAGCTGGGTGTGGCTTTTTAGAAGTCTAATTGGTATATGTAATCGTAGAAAATGTTCAATGTACCTTGTAAATAAGTTTACTTTAGGTTTGTTCCTAAAGAAAAGAAAGACGATAGTTCCAAACACTCGAGCTCCTCGAAGAAACATATGAGAAACGCCCTAGACATGACGTAAAAATCGCGATTAGCGATTTTAAATAAAACTAGGGAAGAAAAAATGCAATTGGTAAGCCCATATGACAAAACATCGGAAAGACGCTTCCGGAATCTCAAAATTGAAAAAAGGTAATTAGTGAACCACAGATCAATCATAACCGTCAACCAAATTGACCATGTCACGATCGACGCAAGACATTCCAACTTTGACTCCCAAGACTTCCTTGTTTTAGCCAATGTAAGAATAAGGATATCCTGTTCACGACTTACGCGAGTTAACACTGTGAAACGATTTGCCAATGCCGTTTCCAATCAACTGTTCGGTGTTCGTAGCTCCAACTATCCTTGAATCTTATGCCGCCAGCACTCAGCGTTTTAGACCAGTTGGCAGCAAATACCAACAAACTATCAGATCCGCAGCCTCTGAAGTTCTTGTTTCACTCGGTTTTCAAAACGAAACATATGGTTGGATTAAGAATGCAGGCAGGTCAATGCAGTCCACCATTACAAATGATGAAGAAAAAGAGAACAAGGTTGGTCTTTGAACTTTGACGGGCTTTATAAGGAGAAAAGAAGGGAAGAACACCAAATTCTTAAAAAGAAAAAGAAGCAGCATGAGAAACGCTCGTTTGAGGACACTAAGAGCGTTTTTCATTGATCTACTCTTAAATCCACAACTACTCCTTTCAATGAAAGATCTTTTCGGGTTTTTGGCTTGTATTGGAGTTTAAACTGTGATGTGATGTGAACACGGCCAGCCGAGGCAGCCATTTGAATGAAATTATTTTTCATTATTATATTATCCGGAAGGATTGTACTTTGAAATAAAAAAAAAGAAATTTGAGAAAATATCAGATTTTTTTTATAGCATGGAAAATGGAAAAATTATTAAATCTTTGCAAAAAAGGAGTAACTCTTTTTGACAATGAAAAACGATATAAGAGTTTCCATGAGAGAAAGGAAACTCGAAAGTTTGTCTCGTAGAGTCGAAGTCACTACTGAGGATTTGAAAAGACTTTTCGACGGCGATGAAGACACTTATACCACTTTCAACCAGAATGCCAAGTTAACCTTGCGTATGCAAAGTTAAATCAGATAAAACTGCAAGTGCAAATGGTCTTGTCGCCGAAAATTTCAAGACAGCGGAGATTAGTTGGAAAGGAGCATGTTTTAGCTGATCTACATATTATATGGTCGGAAGTAAGTATGCCCGATGAATCGTATGCCCCATGCGCCATGCCCTATCCTAAAAGAAAGATATTCTCGCAATTGCACCAGTCATAGAAGAATAAATCTCCTCAACGTCGAATATAAGATCTTGTCTGCTGTAATATGTGAACGTCTGAGATCCCAAGTTCCCACGTCAACAATTTGATAGGTCCTTGTTAATACGGTTTAAAACCAGAAAAGATCTTGGGAAAAACCTAAGGCCACGTATGAGAGTATTTTCCAAGACAAGCTCTGCTCTACAGAGCTATGTCTAGTTATGGCATCTCTGCAAAACTATTACGACTATGAAGGATGGAGAATTCACGCTGCTTCGTCAAAGTCGGTAAAGAACTCACCGAGACCTTTGATCTCTGCAAAACTATTACGACTATGAAGAATGGAGAATTCACGCTGCTTCGTCAAAGTCGGTAAAGAACTCACCGAGACCTTTGATGTCGAAAAACGCTTCCGACATGGTGACACACTAGCTTCTTCAACATCATACTTGAAAAGATTGTGCAAAACTCAAACTACAACCAACACCAGATGCATAGTCTTTCAAAAGTCTGTACAATTGCTCGCTTACCCAGATGTTGACGTAATGGGAAGAAGCAAGCCTCATGTCATAGGTGATTTTGCTAGGACTGAAACAGAAGACGTAAAAATGTGCGTAATGGTTAATGAATTTGCTGACTTTAAAAAAGAACAGAGAACATTGAAGAACTGGACAAAACTTCACAATTAACAGACATAATATAACTTCGAGACATTACAAAACTTCGTCGAGGAAGCGAACACTTCGTCTTAGGTGGCGCAATGAAGTGGAAACAGACCTCAATCGACTTAAGAGTGTAAAACTGGGGAGAGGAGCTCGCTCGAACTCGAGTTGTTGGCGAAAGACGTTGGTTGAACCCCAGGTTCATGCCGATCTGTAAGTAGGTAAGTATATTGAACTTGATAGAACAGAGCAATGTATACTCCTGCAACTTCAACAGGTTACTGAAAGAAGTTCAACAATAGTTCGTCATTATGATATTACCTCTGCCAATATTGAATCAAATGAGGGAAAACGAATTTCGTCCCAAGTAAACCTTTGTCATGAGCCGCAATTTCTATCCTTATCTACAAAATCTAATGTCAACAACAGGTTCGATTCTGCCGACACTGGCTGGTCTTGTTGACCAAGTCGGCTTCACAACACTATTTTTACTACAAATGATTAGCTGATTGTTTGCCTTGGGCAAACAATTTCATTAAAAAAATATCCAAATGATATGTCCGATCATCTGCTGAATGTACTCACACACATTCACATGCAAGCACACGCATGGCATAACAAATAGATCGTGCAAATGACCCTTTAATTAGGTGCTAAACATTTTTCTCACAACTGCCTGACCTTTCATCTATGAAGATACTAAAAAAAAAAAACTAGTGCCAGAACAAACAACAACGTTCAGTGTGCTACTGATCTCGAATTGGAACTTATTATCATGTTCGAACTACATATACACTCATAGGCGACAAACACTCATATTGTTTGTTGCTCTGCTTATGTCACCATTAGATTCCCAATCCCAGCAGAGATTGTACAAATAAATAAGGCATAAAGAGACTCGGTCATTGATATAGAATTTTTGTGTGAAATCTCAGCCGCTGTATTTGCATTGGATCATTCTTCAAGCCAAATTGATTTGACCTCGTATAACTATGGAACCAACAAACGAACTAAACTACAAACGTACTGTAAACATATTGGGATATAAATGCGAGAGAAATAAGTGCAGGTTTTTGGTTCTGTTTTTCTTTTCATTTTTTTTTTTTTTGTCTGTAACTAGAACATACAATTGAATGAACAATCTAACTGTGAGATTTAATTGATTATTATTATGGAGCATTTGAAAGTCCATAGAGCAAAACATTACATTAATGGATCTTTGCCCTCAAAGAGAGAAAAGTGAGTGGAAACTATTCAGTGAGACGAGAAAGAAGGTTAATAAGGGTGGCCTGGCAGCTGGCACACATTTGTAGCAAGAAAGAAAAGAAAACGTTTAAAGTTTTTGTTCAACAATTCCATGGAAAGAGTTTATGATTATTTGAAATGAAAATTAGTACAAGGCAATACAAAAAAAAGACGCAATTTTGGTAATAAAATGTGACTGTTGTAAGTGGCTTCAAATGTCATCGTGCTTTGACCTAATAAAGGGTGATTTTTAAGAGTTAAGTTTTTCAGGTTGGTACTGGTTGGTAATGGCGTCCAAACATCGTCGATAAAAAGTGATTTCAGTATACTCTGCCATTTCATCTTACAAACGAACAACGATTGCAATTGGTGAAATTTATTACCAAAATTCGTGCTCTGTGAAAAATTGTGTATCGCTTGTTACGACCATATTATGGTCTATAAGCGATCTGGTAAATCAACGATTCGTGCTAAGTATGTTCGGCTATATTTTTAGATGTTGCTCAAGCATTCGATAAGGTATGGCATGAGGGGCTTGAGTACAAACTGCAAAGAGACCTACCCAGGCAGTACTACGAAATATTAAAGTCTTATATCTCAAACCGGCTCTTCAGAGTACGGTATGATCAAGAATATTCAAAGCTAAGTAAAATACAAGCCGGTGTTCCACAAGGAAGCGTCCTAGGACCTACCCTGTATTTGCTATATACAAGGGATATTGCAGTGGATGATAACACCATTATGGCCACTTTTGCAGATGATACTGCAATTTTGGCATCCAGTAAGTGCGTCGTCAAGGCTGCTGAGAAATAGCAAAATGCCGTCGACACCGTTAGTGATTGGACCAAAAAATGGCGTATCAAGCTCAATGAAGCTAAATCTGCACATATAAACTTTACAAATAAAAAGTTAAGCTACGTACAAATATTCATCAACAACCAAGCTGTATCTTACGCCAATACGGCCAAATACCTCGGGATGAATTTGGATGCAAATCTAAAATGTAAAGAGCATATCAAAAAGAAAAGGGAAGAGCTCAACATGAAATATAGAAAAATGTACTGGTTACTCGGTAGAATTTCTGACTTATCTGTCGAAAATAAAATAATGCTTCATAAACAAGCACTTAGACCTGTTTGGCCCAATGGAATTCAATTATGGGGCTGTACAAAGAAAACAAATACTGAAATCATCCAAAAGTTTCAAAACAAAGTCCTTCCATGGTATATAAGAAATAGCGTTTACATCTTGACCTACAAATAGAAACGGTTACAGAAGTTGTAAGAAAACATGCTGTATCACACAATCAGCGACTGCAGTCAACTCTGAAATGGAGTCCTTATTAAATACGAGAGGCAATGTTCGGAGATGAAGAACCAAGCCACACGAGCTAATGGTCTAAAAGTCATGGGAAGCATTAAAAGTTTAAGCTTTTAAGAGTTTTTAGTGAGGTAAGAATCTACAAATAAGGTCTGTTCCATGAAAATCCGCTGTTTTATCGAAAAGTTGTATTCAGGGATGAGGCTCATTTCTAACTCAACGGATACGAAAATAAGGAAAAATGTTGCATTTGGATTGATAAACAACCACATGCCCTACAAGAATTGCCGATGCATTCCGAAAAAACGACAGTTTAATTTGGCATCATCGCTCTATTTTTTTTTTTTTTTTTACAGAGTACAGACGACTATGAAAGAAACGTTACCGTCAACGGCTGAAATTGATACGCGTATTCTTTTGCTCCAGTTGGCTGAGTTGAGCTCGGTTGACATGCGGTTTCATCAAGACGGTGCCAAATGCCGCACAGCTCGTTGAGCAATAGACATGGTGCAAAAGAATTTGGTTAACAGCTTATCTCTCGAGCCTGTTAGTTGGCCGTCAAGATCATGCTATTTAACGCCTCCTGATTATTTCTTATGGTACCCGTGGCGTAATGGTTACCATGTCTGCCTGTTAACCCAGAGGTTCGTGGTTCGAATCCCAAAAGAAGCAAAAATATTTTTTCAACGCCTTTTGTGAGGAATTGGGAAGTCCTCCGATTAGCCGTTCGGAACAAGCATAAAATTGTAGGTCACCTCCATTCCCTCAGAAGACAATGGTTGTGAGAAAAGCGCTAGGTTCTGGGGCTATCGCACTGTTACGCCACCGTTAGTCTATGTGATTGAAACCTTACAGGATAACATAATAAGCGCAATTCGTGAAATACAGGCCGAAATGCTTGAAAAAGTGACACTAAATAGGAACCTCCGAATAGACCATTTGAAACGCAGCCGCAGACAACTTTTGCATGCATTTATCTTTGAAAACGTAAATGGCAAAAGCCAATTTATAATTCAAAATAAATTTGTGATGTAAATTTAAGCGTTTTATTCGATTTAAAAAGAAGAACTACGCTTAAAAAATCATCCTTTATGATTGTTCATTGAAGTGTACCCAGGGTTGACCATGGTTTCCTTGACACACCTATGAGTTGTCAATAAAAATAAACCTAAGTTTTCAGTTGTCAAAAAAGCTAAAATACAAAATCACCACACATCTCTGTCATTTGAAGAAAAACATATGTTTTTTGACAGCTCTGTTCATTACCTGAACTCGCCCTAGCAAAACCCTACTGCTCAAAAAAAGACACTGTTTGACATTCAGGCCAAGTTGAGGCTTTTCAAAAAACGCTTTGTGGGGACCACAGGGCAACCCCAAAGGTTCAACAAACAACCCGATTTATCTGAATGTTAACAGATTAGAATAGTTTGACACATGCCAGCAACAAAATATTTTCCGTGAAAACAGGGCCCAGTTTTTTGACAGAAAATTCATGTAGAAGAATAGTTGTTCTGTGAAAATATTATTATTAAATCTTCCCACCGATAATATCCAAAATATTTGAGAAAATCTTATTTAATAACCTACTTCCAAAAGGGCCTTCCAACTGGAACTTCCGAACTTTGACAGTTGATAACAATTTTGTAACGCGGAATTATCGGTTCCTTTTAGAACACCACACCGTCTGAATGCACAATGATTTTGCATCGCTCACAAGAACGCGCAGGCCACAACTTGAAATATTTTACGTAGTGGCTAGGGTTTAAACCCGTACCAAATACAACTGACCCAGGAACTGGAAGTGAATGACTATAACAAGCCACAGTCAACATAACCCATGCCATAGGTCAAATTTAGCCTGACTTGTGCATACAGAGTCATAGAATATTGGACATTTCGGATACACTACAAACAGAATGAAAAGCTTTTCTGATCGGAGAACGACTTGTCGATGGGCTCTAGGCTCTAGAAACAACCTTTCAGCAATTGATCAGGCCTTAAGAACAGCGAAATGGAAACGATAGCGTTTAGAGTACAAGTTCTTCTTGAGCAACTGTAGAAGATACTTCTCAATTGTTTCCTGATAACAGATTAAACCCTGAAAGACAAGGAATGCAGTATTCGGAATAAATAAATAAACGCTGGAGTTCCACAGGGAAGTGTTCTTGGCCCAGTCCTGCTTGTTCTTCATACTCGAGATGTAGCTCAAGAAGAAAGCTCTTCGTAAGCAACGTTTGCCGATGTTCGTCACAGTTCGTTGACGTATTTAGTAAACGTTGGGTCAGACTAGTCAATTTAAACAACCTTGATCTTAATCGTTTCTAGCGTTTCTATTTTTGAAGAAACCTTCCGCATTCTTGAAGGAGGACTCCGTCATGTTTGAAGGAGGACTCCGTCATGTTTGAAGGAGGACTGCGTCATATTTGAAGGAGGACTCCGTCATATTTGAAGGAGGACTCCGTCATATTTGAAGGAGGACTCTGTCGAAAAGGTAATACATACAACGTTCCGACACGATCGCTAACTAGAGATAAGGAAGTCAGACCAAAACACTACTGACACAAGCAAATTCAACTAGAAAAGAAAATTGAAATTTGTCTTAGACGTGGAGTAATCCATAACCAGGGGGCTTGATCAGGTCAGCACGTGTGTATCACTAGTGTGAAGTAGGGACGTGGCCGGGTTGTGAATCTTTTTAAATCACAATACTCATACCACCTAGACAAAAAAGGATTCAAAAAATTGATAAAAAGCGAAGAATGCGTCATATATTTTAAGGGAAATCAATGAAACCACTTTCATTTCAAGATCGCGTACGGATTTTGGAAGAAAAGAAGCACCGTCAGCTCCGTATGTTCGCTATCTTGTTTTGAAAAAAGTGAAAAAAATTGGCATCCGCTCGCATACATTGAAAAGCCGATACACCCAAAACGAGTCACTGTTTGGTGCGGATTTTGGTTCAGAGGCATAATTGGCCCATTTTTCGAAAATATGTAAGCAAGGAGTGGCCGTTACAGCCAATGGCGATCGTTATCGGGCCATGTTGAACGAATTTTTGTTCACAAAAATTGAAGAGGAGGCTATTGGCAACATTTGGTCAACAGGAAGACGATACGTGCCACACAGCCGAAGCTACACTCGATGTTTTGCGACATTTTTTTGAAGATCGCATTATCAGCCGCAGAGCTGATGTCGTTTGGCCTCCTCGGAGCTGCTATTAGACACCGTTGGACAATTATTTGTGGGCTGCCGTAAAAGATATGTGTTACGCCGACAAGCCGGAGACAATTGACGCTTTAAAGGACAATATTCGTGAAGACATTGGTGAAATACAGCTACACACAATCGATAATGTGCTTAAAAATTGGATGCACCGATCGTGTAGGCTACTGCATGGCCAGCCGAGGCAGCCATTTGAATGAAATTATTTTCACATTATTATTTGGCGGACCCTTTATTTGAATTAGAAGTTTAAAACTAATTCTTATAATCATATTTAATCCATAAGAGTGTATCTTATTAGTTTTGCCCTACTCTGTATTTCGTTTCGAATCGTAGGTCTATTCGAAAGTGATTTTCGATCTGATTATGAATTCGTACTCTGTATTTCGTTTTCGAATCGAAAAAAAAGTACTTGTTAATATTTTCATTAACGGAATAGATTTGCGAAGTCTTGAAACATTTTTCAAGATATCTGTCAAATCAAGCAAAAAAATAATATCAAAGCAAATTACAAACAAGTAAAAATATAAATAAATGAAATTAAAAAAACGTTTTCGGATTTGCCGTTCCGAAAGTGGCTGATTCGAATCCGCTTTAGAAATAAAGAGTACAAAATATTCGTTTTCGGAAATTTTTGCTTTCGAAACGAATTACAGAGTAGGGCCCCAGCTTGGTTGTCTGAGAAGATTCGAATATCCGTGGAGGATATGACGTTTTCTTTGAGCCAAGACAGCACCTCCTTAATCGCCAGAAAGAGAAAGAAATTGCATATAATATTTTTTTATGCATTAAAAATACCCACCCACATTCCACCAGAGTTAAAGATTCCATGGCCAGACTTACGTAACACAAACACTCAAAGGCTCATTACTCCCCCATGCTAATGTTAATGAAAAACAAAAATTATTTGTTTTTCTATTTTGTATGTACTTGACAGCACGTTAGCGTGGAATCATTAAAAAGTGTAAAAGCTAATTAAGAAACTAGACATTTATTACTTTTTCTTGCCAGAGAAGTGCTCAATTAAAATTCTATTCCATTTTCCTGTTGGATGCACTCTCCTGTAAAAGTTATTTGCTTATACACCTTGTTTCGAGCCCCACCCGCACTCCTCTTCAATTAACACTCAATTTCGTTCCAAGTGGCTTCCTCTTTCCAGTCAAGTTGGTTGGTTGTTTGTTTGGTATGCGCGCAATTTCGTACAAATCGGTTTTTAAAAAAAGGGGGACCACCGACCAACACAAATGACTACTCTCGTTGTCGCTCTTTATACAACTCACATCAGTCGATCACGAAAAGACTAGACGTCGAGTCGCCATTCACTAAGGCGCTGCACTGCTATTAAGCCAGAGATTTGCGCTGCAGCTCACCGTAAACAAATATAATTGTAAGGAACATGTTTTGAATACAAATCAAACAACAACAATAAAAAAAAACTTCAAGTAAAAAATGAAACTACGAGGAATAATAATGAATGCATAAATATTGGATATTATGCAACAGAATTCTGGGTTGTGTTGTTGGTTAACCACTTGGAGGAGCAGAGCAGCACACTTGTCACGCGCTTTTTGCCGATTCTCTCATTCCGTATGGATTTTCTTAAGCCTTATCATTTAGAGGAACACTAATTTACGACATCCTACTCTGTGACGAGACGCTTAAGAAGAAGGCACACTTCTTCTTCGTCGTCGTCGAACGTCGACGTCGACGATTTGAGTTCACTGTGTTAATTGAATATTTTATCAGCCTTCTGTTTGGTTCTCTCGAAGCGATGATGATGTTGATGGCGATGATGTAATTTGCTCGCGAAGATTACGCGACTTTGTTTATTTCCTATAGAAAAATGAAATGTGTGGATGTTGTTTGTAGGTCTTGCTGTATAAACAACGGAAATGCATGTTTGCCAGGGTAATTGAGCGAAGGTAGTGTGTGAAGTGTGAATGTTGGCCAGACTTGTAAGACTCTACAGTCGTGCGACTCGCAAATTCTCTTAAACCTTGAACGGATTGTTAAGTTGTGAGTGAAAGCAGGCTGACTTCGCAGACATCTTATCTTAAAACTCGTTATGTGAAGTGTGTCCTCTAAGTGGAAAACCTACCCCACTAAAATCGCTGTCTGAATTTTTTCTCAAATTGTAGACTGTTAATTGCTACAAAACAACGGGCTTTCTTCTGTGCGGTTAAAGAAGTCTGAATCCTACTCAGACTAGTGGTAAGGGAACGCCCCAAGGCATAATCATGGTTGACTAACTTGGTAAAAATGAACAACAGGGATACACCCAGTTAATGTGTCTACAAAACATCACATTTATCACCAATGGTGTCTGTCAAATGGTTTCCAGTAATGACTGGTCATAGAAATAGCCAAGTTCTTTTGACAAATCGAAAAAGAAGTTTTGTTATAGTGTGTAAACAATTTTGTGTTAAAAATGTTACAATATTGCCATCTCACAAAGTCATTGATTAACTAAGTTTTAAGTTCTAAAACTAAGTTATCCTAATTATTCCAGTTAGCTACAATAAGATGGATAAATAGCACAAAATATGTTCAGCTAACAGTTCGAAGATTGATTTATTTGCCTTGTCTAAACCCAGGTTATTTTACGTTAGATCGTACTCCACGCGGTAACCACTGGCTACTAGTATTTTCCAACCCGATGTGACTTGCAACTGATGCCAAAGAACAATAGAGCAACACTACAATGCTCTACGAGTAATGACTGACTGTCCGCATCTCAGTGGTCTGCCTGAGCTTATTGGGAATGTCACAGCGGATGAATTCGACTTACAAGAAAAACCGAGGGCTCCAGCAATCAAAAAGTAGAAGGCCCTGAATGAGCTACTCCAAAATATTTGGATTAAAGGTCTTCAGGGTCTTTCAATACTAAGGCAGGGTATTGGAATGGAGATGGTGGTGGATGGGCCCCATCTAAAAACCCTGCAACAGGACAATAGCACAGTATTATACGGCCCTTTATGTCAAAGGGATCCGAAAGGACCAGTCCCTCCAGGTCGGGGGTTGTGAGTAAGGTTAACTACCCAACCACGTAAAAACTATATGGGTCCGAAACAACCAATAGCCTCGGCTAACAATTATGATTTTAACGTCGACGACCCAAGCAAACGAAAAAAGGACAAAGACCTCCGGATCTGCACGTGAAACGTAGTATCGATTACGTTCAGCCCGAGAGTTAGCGGAAGACCCAGACTGCTGCAAAGCAGACATAACCGCCATTAAAGAAGTGCGACGGAATGAAACGGGCATAAAGGAGATGAAAAACTGTTACATCTGCTATGGCAAATGCTAAAGACAACAGAAACAACTCTTATTTGCGTTAGGATTCGTCGTTAGAGGTAGACTCAGGGATAAGGTTAGTAATGATAATAATGTTATAATGATCATAAGCATCAGGGCTAAACTAGCCAAAATTAGCCTAGAGAGATAGACGATAAGTCCAAAGACTGTTTGTACGTCGTTGACGATTTTATCACCTGCGTGACAAAACTTTCGAAAACCGACTCAGGGCACTCGATTTTGCTGCAAAGCTAAATTTTGTTGTTAGTAGTACACGCTTCCCGCATCTCAAATTTCATAAAGGAACATGGCGGTTCCCAGATCAATCAACCATCAACGGAATTGGCCATGTTGCGATCGACGCAAGGTACCTTTCCAGTGTGATAGATGTCCAAACATTCTGAGGGGGCAAATTTGATTCGGATCACTACCTTGTTGTAGCCAAGATACGAATAAGGATATCCTCTTCACGACTATCAAGAAATAGCGCTTTGAAACGATATGACGCTGGGAAGCTACAATCGCAACGACGGCTATCAACGTATTTTCCAAACGAGTATCGCTACAACTGTGGTACCCGTGGTGTGATGGATAGCATGTCCGACTGTTCATCCAGAGTTTCGAGTTCGAATCCCAACAGAGGCAAAAATATTTTTTCCACGGGTATCGCCTTTCGTGAGGAATTGGCAAGTCCTCCGTTAGTATTCATTGCCTTGAAAAGCGCTTTCTCGATTAGCCGCTCACAAGGCATGGTTGTGAGAAATGCGCTAGCCCCTGGTCCTAGCTCTGTTGCGCCACCCTATTTATTTTTATTTTTATCGCTACAACTAATTTTGAATCCTATGCCACCAGCAAAAGCACTGAAAACCAGTGGCGGCATTGGTGCATCAGATCTGCAGCCTCTGAGGTTCGGTCTTTCACTCGGTCTTCAAAACGAAACCCATGGTTCGATTAAGAAGGCAGGCAAATGCAGCCAAACAGAAAGCACGACAAACGATGAAACAAATGAGAACAAGGGACTTTCGAACAGTACAACGAATTTACAAGGAAAAAAGAAGGGGAAAATAACGAATTTTCCAAAAGAAAAAGAACCACCATGAGAAACGCTCGTTTGAGGAAATTAAGAGATTAGATTCCATGAGAAGAAAGAAATTCAAAAGTCCAAGACGAAAATGAAAAGTGGCAAGTTTCAAACTCAAGTCTGTAAAGACCAACAGAGAAATATAGTCTCGTAGAGTCGCAGTTGCTACTGAGGATCTTAAAAGACCTGGCAAACGAGAATGAATACACAAATTCAAATAAATCAGATAACACTGCAGGTGCAGATGGCCTTGCCGCCGAACTTTTCAAGACAGTAGGAGATCAGTTGGAAAGGAACATGCGAGCTGATCTGTATGATAAGGTCGAAGGAAAGTATCCCTGAACCTCAGTATCGTATGCCGTAGTTGGTATCGTACCTATGTTTCGAAAGAAAAATAAAATCCGATTGATCTTTTATGCGAAGACATCGTGTGGAGGAGATAGATCAACGAGATGTATGAGCTGTACTGCAACATGCACATAGCTAGAAGAGTACGCTTTGCGATAGGCTACAATGGCTGGGCCATGAACAGCAGATGAACATCAACGCTCCGGCTCGACGAGTTTTCGAAACCACATTGCAGAGAAATCACAGAAGTTGAAGACCTCGTCCTAGGTGGCACAATCAAATGGAAGGAGACCTCAACTGACCTAGAAAGCAAAACTGCACAGAGCTCGCACGAAATCGAGGTTGTTCGCGAAAGGTGTTGGTTGAGGCCAAAGTTTACTCCGGGCTGTAATGCCCACCTCAGAAATTAGGCTGTGTTTTTTTACAAGGTGCATTTGATCCAAAAAAGTTCAGAATTTTGGATAAGACTTAAATATTCTACCCCATTTCGAAAAGTGGTGTGTTTAAAGTCTTTAAATACTATAATCTGTTTCAGCCCAGATACCTTTCCTCATCAAGTTTGATTTACTTTTAAGTACCTACCTTTGTGCTTTCAAGCAGGCAACTAAAAGACTTTTTCCAACAGAAAGCACGACTTCATCATCGGCATAAGCCTAAACGAAAACATGAAATCTATTGGGCGTATCAAGCAGAGAGTCAACCGTTCTCCTGTTTACATTTTGCTCATAATCCGCGTCCGCAATCAAATTTCCATTCGTTAAAACATTAGGCTCTAACCCGAAACATACAAATGATCCATTTACAGTTTTACACCGTTAAGCATCAAGTTACTTAGGTTTCACTAATGGCTTCGATGAACAAACCTCATTTGAAATTCTCATAGCATCACAATGCCGAAAAATTAAGACCAAACCTTGAGAAGACTTAATTTGAAAATTCAAAAATTGAAAAAAAGAATGAAAAAAAAAAGTTTAGACACAGCTATTCTTCCCCAATATAATTACTACTCTTTCCTATCTTCAACCTTCAAAAATGTCACACACAATTAATTTCACATTGTTCAGCTTAGAACATCAAAAGTATATATTCGTATTCATAGTTGCCGCCACTCATCAAATTATTATTCAAACATGTATATTCGTCCCAATTATTATTGTTTAACATCACACAAATTACCTCATTCTAGTTTTAAATTGGGACGCATAGAAAAAGTATCAGAGTGGATCTTAGAATGCGCGCTACTCAGTAATGTAGCCCTCTGCTTCTGCTGTAGTCCTCTGTACCAGAACGACGACGATAGCCAATGACTCAATCGTGGGTCAAGCTTAATTCAATTTACTTTCTCGGACGAGTACATTCTTCAATTTTTTTTCTTTTTTTGTGCTTTTTTTCCCCTTCTCATGAATATATATGTATGTATATGTTTTATGTACTTGGACGCGTGGTTTTTATCCGCCCATGATACTTAAATTTAATTCCTTCTCTTTATTCATTCAATTGAAAAAATTGGTAGAGGATATACACTTTCTTAAACTCGTTGCGTTTTTTTTTCTCGAGAGAGAGACTTCCCAGATACTCAGTCATTTTGTTGAAAATGATAAGATTATAGCGTCGTTTCTTGATTTGAATAGGCCAGCCAGACAAAAAAAAAGTGTAATTGAAAAGGAAATTGAATTCGATGCTGCCTAAGGTGGTACACATTGAGAATGGATTGTTTGCAACAAAAAGTTACCGAGAACTCATGGAACACGATGAAAGACCATGAAAGCTTTTAATGTTTTCAACAATTTACAGTCATGTTCGATTGGGGCAGCAAAAGAAAACTAAAAAAGAAATTAAGAAATTTGGCTCGAAGCCAATCTCTGAACCACCAGACGGGGATAACTCAACAAGAAAACTTCATGAAAATAAATATCTGCGTAATTATTGAGTACATCAGTAAAAACGAACCGAATGGGTGAAGTTTATTTTATTAAACAAAAATTATTAAATTTCAAGAAACATACCACGCGCCGTTATACAGGGTGTCCGGTAATTCGAGTATTATCTTTTGGGGTGTGATTCTTGGTCATATTCTTAGAAAAAAATTGTTCTACAGTAAAGTTCGTTTCTCAACTTTGACATCACTTTTTGACAATTTAAAAAAAAGGCTAACTTTGGTGTACCCTGACCTGTGTTAAATTCGATATCTCTGTCAATACTGATGATAGAGACCTAATCTTAAACTTAATTTTTTGTAGAAATAACAATCTTTAACTATTTAAGTTGAGCTCCTATAGGCTTAGGGTTGCCAGATCTTCCAGCCAGATTTTAAGTGGTGTTCAAATTTTCTTCCCCAAACAAAGTTTTGACTTTGAGGTCACTTTTTTTCAGAAAATGCCTGATAAACATAGTTTCTTTATTTTTTAAAGATGAACAAAACAATAATAAAAAAAAAACTTATCAATAAGTGCACTCAAAACCCATACATTTTACTAATTGACTTACCTCTTCTCAGGGAAATTTTTGGGGCATGAATGTGAAATGGGTCGTATAAAAGAATAAGGAAACAAATTTGTTCATCAGTTTATCAAAATAAGCCACGATTGCAGTTTGATCAGAGAGCTTTTTGAAATGCTTTTGAAAAGAAGAATACGCAGACATTTTATTCGTATATGGGTTTTGCAATGGAAATTCAAGAAGAGAACATCGAAGATCCCAGGAACTTTATCCCAACAGACGACTTCCTCCTGAAAATGTTTTTGGAAGAACCTTTCGGAGGCTTCGAGAAACTGGATCAGTATTAACTGAAAGACCTAACACAGGAGCTACAACCATAAGAAGAGAGTCTCGGTCGATGAAAGAATACTGGCAGCTGTTGAAATCGATCCTTCCATCAGCATAAGACGCTTGGCTCTAAAGTATAATGTTTCCAAAGAAACAATCTCTAGAGTACTGCTAGGCAAAAATATGCATCCATATCACCATACACCTGTACAGGAACTACTTCCGAATGATTTTGTGCTGAGAAGCTTGAGAAGCTTGAATGACAACCACTTTATAAACAGAATTGTTTGGACAGACGAATCCCAGTTCACAAGAGAAGGTATCACCAATTTCCATAACCTCCATACATGGGCTTCAAGCAATCCACATTCAAGAAGGCAAAGATCGCTGTCAATATTTGGGCAGATGTTATTGGAAATAAGTTAATCGGACTTTTAAAGTTACCACCCCTACTTAATTCTACAAATTACCTGGTGTTCTTACAAAATGATCTACCAAGCCTATGGGAGGATGTTCCACTGCGTCAGCGAGTTTCATCATATTTCACACAAGATGGTGCTCCCGCCCACCATGGTCGTGAAGTTAAGGATTTGCTGGATGAAAAATACGGTGGTAGATGGATAGGCAGAAATGGACCAATTCAATTCACTGGCCTGCACGATCTCCCGATTCACTGTACTGAATTTTTTTTGTATGGGGACGAATGAAGAAATTGTTTACTCATCTGAAATAACAACCTTAACTCAATTAACGTATTTCCGAAGGATCACTACAAGCAAGACAAGAGTTATCGAGAGCAAACAACGATGAAATCCAAAAACAGGCTCTGGCATGCATTCAAAACGAAGGACGGCACTTTGAGCACTTGTTATAATTGTATTTGTATAAAATACATAAGACACTACTAAAAGTTCTTTTAAAACTGCTCCCTTTGCAAGTTGTTGCAATGAAAAACCGTAAAAAACCCAAAATTAGATTTTTTACCTGTCTTAGTTTTTTCCAAGTATCATAAAATGTATGGGTTTTTGAGTGCACTTATTGATACATTTTTTTTTTTTCATTATTGTTTTGTTCATCTGTAAAAAATAAAGAAAGTTTATGTTTATCAGGCATTTTCTGAAACAAAGTGACCTCAAAATCAAAACTTTGTTTGGGGAAGAAAATTTGAACACCACTCAAAATTGAAAATGTGGCAACCCTAAGCCTATAGGAGCTCAACTTAAATACAATCTTAAAGATTGTTATTTCTACAAAAAATTAAGTCTAAGATTAGGTCTCTATCATCAGTATTGACAGAGATATCGAATTTAACACAGGTCAGGGTACACCAAAGTTAGCCTTTTTTTAAATTGTCAAAAAGTGATGTCAAAGTTGAGAAACGAACTTTACTGTAGAACAATTTTTTTCTAAGAATATGACCAAGAATCACACCCCAAAGGATAATACACGAATTACCGAACTAACACCATGCAAACATACAGGTTATGTTTTTCGTAGAAAAGCTCTCTTATGTTTCAGTACACAGTTCGATGAAGAAATTACTCAAAATTATTACTTATTTCCTCAGTTCTGAAAAGGGAATATTGGCATTAAATGTACTTGTGATCTAGTTAGACATTTGGAAAAACTTTTCAGTTGGTCCTCAGTCGTCTGGCATATCCTTTAGATAATGTCAAGTATCTTACTATTTCCTTGCCGTAACGAAGGTTGGCCTGTTGCCAATATTTTTTAATTCTAACAGAGGATTTAATAAGAACATCATAAGAGAACAAAACAGTTTGTGTATTTTGTGGAAAGTTGTGACTTGACTGGAAAATTATGACTTGACTGGAACGTTGTGACTTGTGAGGTATCACTGATGTCTGGCACAATCGGGCTGTAAGGTGAATCACGCTGATGCAACGACGAAAAAAACAGCAGGCTTATGCTTATCTGAAGCACTCAGACCTAGTTGCTGGTTCATTATACTACCACGGTAGCTGCCTTTCCCTTTTTTGTGGTTGTAATTTCACATAAGCCTCAATGGCGGCCGGCGTCCTAATGAAGGAGGCTGAAAGAAAAGTAAATGTTCAGAGCGAGATTCGAAACCACGCGTCCGTCCTATTTACTGAACACTTTACCTGCCCCACGACCGCCCTCAATCAAAGTTTCGACTAAGAAATTTACGAAGTTATGATTTTTTTTTTTTTTTTTGAGGTTTTTAAAATACCAGCTGGAGCACTCAGACCTAAACCGGTCCATTGTACTACCAGATAGCAACCTTCTATTTGTTATAGCTTTCCAGATGTTCGGAGAAAAGCCAAAAGACGCTGCCATGATAAGGAGCTTAAATTACCAGCTCTCACCATGTCTGCGCCGAGTATCTGTAACCTCATGCGCGAAAAAGCAGGACATTCCCAGAGGAAATGCTCTGCGGTGTCCTCATCTTCTCCACAAGAATCACAGAGTGTGGTATCACTTAAGCCTAACACGTTTAAATGCTTGGCAAAAGAGAAGTGCCCGCTGGCAACGCCAATAAGCTTTCTACAGTCTTCTCTGCTACGAGCTAGCAAAAATGTTGCAGTCTTCTTACTTATACCGTTGGGGAGCAGACGCTTGGTTTGTCTGCATCCAATGGAGGCATGCCATCTACGGTTGTGCTCTTCACAGATCCAATCATTGATTGAAGCCCTCACTGAGGACGCTGGCAGACCTAGCGACGGTTCAGGTCCTGAGAAAGCTGTCTGAGATCCCTGCCTAGCGAGTTCATCGGCGATCTCATTTCCAGTTATGCCGTGATGGCCCGGAACCCAAATGAGACTCAAGGAATTTAGAATTTAGTGGTTAGAGGGTTGAGAAGGGCCTTAAGCACAGCTTGGCTGTCGCTGCAAACAAAGATACTTCTCCCCGTCCATCCATTGTTCGTAACGTGGCTCAAGGCCATTAGGATAGCATATGCCTCCGCTTGGAAAACGGATGCGTATGATCCCAAAGATGTGTGCATGTGCAGTCGTATGTCGTCGTTCTCATCAAAGGCACCAGCACCAGAACCCTCGTAGGTTTTGGAGCCATCTGTGAAGATAGGATAAGAATTCTTTCCAGGCTCAGATTCTGGAGCGAACCAGTCCTGAACCGAAGGAAGGTTGATTGAATAATTTTGACGCAGTATGAGCCTTGGGATCATCGTGTCAGACGGCATATCCATTAGACGTGACACGTGAGTCAAAAGATATGCTGCTAGCGAGTTCCTCAAAGCTCCAGTGCGAACTGTGCCTTAGACCTCATCGCTTTAAACGAGAAATGGTCTTGGGAGTACACCCCATGATGTAGGTATCAAGGGGAGGAAGATTCAACAGTGCGTCGAGAGCAGCTCCCGGTGTGCTGGGGAAGGCCCCCGTAACACCCAGACAAA
Organism: Melanostoma mellinum; assembly: GCA_914767635.1. Lineage (NCBI taxonomy): Eukaryota > Metazoa > Arthropoda > Insecta > Diptera > Syrphidae > Melanostoma > Melanostoma mellinum. The sequence continues at coordinate 54,977,229 of OU612060.1, forward strand.
TTGTTCTTTGAAGTTTGGCAAACGAGGCAATAACGTATTTACACAAGAGCTTATTCCACCAAACAACTGACGCAGAGGAGAGGATATAGCCGTATAGATCCAAAGAACCCTTTTCGGTGAAGGACCCCATGTCTTGCCAAAGGCTCCTTTACATTGCCAGAAAACTGGCAGTGCTTTTGTAGTTTTAGAATCGACATGTTTAGACCAAAGAAGTTTGTTATTCAGGATTACTCCAAGATGTTTGACTTCATTTGAAAAAGGGATGTTGACGCCTTTAAGCGTGTATGCTAAGACAAATCTCAGATAAATAGTAGTTTAGATAAGACAAATCTCAGATAAATAGTAGTTTAGGAGTATTTTTTACCTAGACCAAGAACACGTAAGTGGTACCCGTGGAGTGATGGTTAAGAGGTTCGCGGTTCGAATCAGAGAACGGAATGATTGCAATCACTTGCGCTTTTGAATCATCACCCGAAAAACAAGCGGTCAAAGTATCACGCCCACAATGATGAAACAAATGTGATGCTTGTAGAAAAAGTACACAACACTCGTGAATACGACCCTTCGCATTGCTTGTGCTTATGAATGATGAATGAATGGACCATTCAACATCAAACAGGTACACCATTCGCTTGCATTCGAAAAAAAAACGAATGTTCACGAATGATGAGGGATGACAACGAATATTTTTTCATGTTCATACACAATTTTGTGACCTAACTTGGGCGTTATTTATGTTTTTTGGTTTTTTTTTGCTGTGTGATGTGTTCTTTATCACAGTACTGCACTGTGAAGTATTCGTTGCCTTATGATATGAAGTATTCTTTGCACTGTAGATGATTCGTTGTTTAATACACTATTGGCGCAAGTTCATACACATACAGTTAAGTGAGTGAGAATGAGGACCTGTCTTGTTGACTAAAAGAGAGTGCAGTGTGTGTATTGCTTTGGATTAAGATGAATGGTGCCTGAATAGTGTGTAAGGCAATGAATAAGTGAACGGGCCCAATAGCGAAGCTGACAGCCACTTTAACCTAACCTATGTAGAAATCGGCAAAAAAAGCTTCAATTCTTCAACAATGAATTGCAAACCAAACTGAGCATAAATCAAGTGACAGCTGTTAATAAGACCAACTCCAAAAGAGTATTGTCAGATTGGGAGCCACACGCCTAAGAAAAAAAAACAATCTCTTCTTCTAACTGGATTACTAACAAAGATATTCAAGTATTCAGTCTTTGTTATGACATTTCAATATTAATCTAAAACAATGAGGCTGTACCAAGAACATTACAGTTGACATTTAGAATCCCTAGACACCATTCCTCGTCTATGTTGTGTCACAAAGGGATTTTCCCAAAGGAGTCACCAAAAGGAGTCCTACACGTCAAAGTCAATGTGACTGTTTTTCTATGTCACTATAGCTACACAATCAAGATTAATATACCCACAACAAAAGCCAGGTCAATGACATTAAATTGACGCCATTACACCAAATGGGATAGACTCTAATAGTGTTGCTTCACATATGAATGTCTCCAAACAAAAGCAGTCACGTGTGTCGTCGTGTATCTCACTGGTCTCTAGCCAGCGTGCTAAAAAAACAAAAAAAAAAAAAAAAAACAAGCCAACAACACATTCATAGCATTCTCATGAGCTGCAACAACAAAAATAAGTAACATTTTGTCATTTTTGCTGAGCAAAACAAAGAAACTGTACCCGGCCGGCGCCCATGAATTATGTATAAACATCATTTTGTTTTCATTCTGTTTTTTCTGTAATAACACATACACATTTGTTACACACACACACACACACACAAAGACACACCAAATAATTGCGAGTGCATAATAAAGTGACAAGTGCTTAAGACACAAAGCCGAACCACTGAGTTGATGGGGGAAAATGGAGTTATCGACTTTTGATTGAACTTCAGTGTACACAAGATTTGCTATTTAAATGCATTATACGGCCGGTGGCTGTTGTAAGCACTCAGAAGGTGTCGGCATTCAAATGAACTCAGATTAGATAATTTTATTAAAACGGTGTAGGTGGGCAGGCGCCTACGCGCGCTCATGTTGACAATAGTTGGATTCGCCGCTGCCGCAGGACGATGGCGATGGTGGGTGTCGACTGAAGAGTGTCTTATGGTTTTCAGTTTACACAGTCAGTGCAGACTTCAGGGTAATCCCGAGTAAATTAAGTCTTATTTGAAGTCAAACACTTGGAATCTTATTTGCATGACTTGATAGGCTTCGTTAATTCTATAAATTGGAATACACAAGACGGAGGTTTTACTGAAAGTCATATTAGCAGTTTGTTGTTGTTCTTTTTCTGCCCGGTGCGGTAGGCTGAAGTAATGGTTTTGTAACAAAAAGGTCAATCACTCATCGATGTGGAGAGCTTCCCTGCTTCCACTTCCATAGCCAAAATATTCTTTGTCTCGGCAAGAGTTTTAAAAACAAACTGTTTCAATAAAAATCAAACCTTCTATCCGAGTTAGAGCTTGGCAAGCACAAGCATCAGAAATTGCATGCGACTCAACTATAGACTTATAGATATTATTCCTTATTCCATTGCTCACGCTACTGAGTATATAAGGATTCTATTTTTGGATTATTTACTCCCGTATGTTTGTTGTCAAAGCGGAACAAAAATTTAGTCACCTTCGTTTATACTTTGCTTCCATAGGTGCTGACACCGTCGATGGTATTTAAAATTAATTCCTGAGGTAAGAATGTAGAGGCACTAACAACAAGTTTATGGATTTCTTTTAAGGGTGTGGGGTGTCTCTGTTTTTGAAATGGATGACTTTTTAAATCCAAAAAGAAGAGGAAGTGTGAAAAATTTTGATTATTGTCGGTCGCTCGTTCGTGGCTTTTCTTTTTGTCATTTTGATTTGAATTTTTTCTATAAATGGAACTTTGGAATTCACAGACTTTCGAAGTATGGTTATAATTAGGTGGGAAGGAAATCAATAAACCAGACATGATTTAATATTTCATTTTCAAACGAGGTGATTTTAAACGCGCATGTAATAAAAAGAAATTGCGATGCTTAAATAAAATTAAACAACCTCAGTAGATTAGTAGACGACAGGCAATAAAGTACGTCATAGTACCGAAAATAATTTGGATACACTTTTCTGTCATCAAGACTAACTGCGGAACAGAATGGCGTATAGCTGTAGCTGTAGTATGCCGCGCTGTCAAATCAAAAATCAGAATGCAGCTGAGGAATGTAGTAAAGCTCGTCCACAATGGTGTAGAGCAAGATGTCAATTTTGATGAGCCATTTTGCTTTGTTTTGTTTTTTTTTTTTCTGTGTGAAGTTGAAGTTGAGTCAACTTGTACTACAGCTACAGCTACTACTACGCATTGTGTTCACTCTTATGGCATTTGCCTACTTTCGACTATGAAAAAACAAAAACAAAAAACCCCAGATCTTGACCAGACTTACTTTTCCTATCTTCCCCATTTCACTGCTGGGCCTTCTAATCTAAGCTTTAATCAGTCAACTGTTCTTAATGGTCTCCTCAAACTCAAAGACGAATATAATCCAGGTCCAGATGGCATTCCTGCCATTTTGCTTAAAAAATGTTGTTCCAGTTTAGCCTTTCCTATCACTAACCTTTTCAAACTATCCCTTTCAAGTGGAGTTCTTCCGGACTTATGGGAAATATCTGTTATTTCACCTATCCATAAAAAAGGCCCCAAAAACCTAACTTCTAACTATAGACCCATAGCCAAACTCTCTCATATCCCTAGGCTTTTCGAAAGCATTCTGTATGAAATACTTTCTTTCTCTCTTCTCTCTTCATATCTTGACAACCGCCAATATAGAGTTCGTTTCCGTTCTACTCTTTCAGTTCGATTTGTGGCTACATCCGGTGTACCCCAAGGCAGCCATCTTGGACCCCTCTTTTTCATCCTGGCTATTAATGATGTCGAAAAGATCATCCAATATTCTTCTATCTCACTTTACGCGGATGACGCTAAAATTTTCAAAGTCATCACCTCCGATCGAGATTCTCTCCAGCTTCAAAATGACCTCGATTCATTCGTATTTGGTGTTCTAAAAACTTCCTTGAGTTAAACATTGCCAAATGCGAAGCAATAATTTTTGCTCGTAAAAGTAATGAACCTCTCCCCAGATCCTATCATCTTCAGAACATTTCTATAAACCGTGTGCAGCTTATCCGAGATTTAGGAGTTCTCTGCGACAGCGAATTAAATTTTCGGTCTCATATTGACGAGGTAATATCAAGAGCTAATTCCGCCCTTGGTTTTATCAAGAGATGATCCAAAGAGTTCCACAACCCCCTTGTAACGAAATCCCTCTATTTTGCCTATGTTCGCCCTCTCCTAGTGTATGCTTCGCAAGTGTGGGCTCCACATCAAGCGGTTCATATCTCAAGGATCGAAAGTGTTCAACGTCATTTTCTGCTGTTTGCCCTTCGGGATCTCTACGATGTTAGAAAGTTTCTCACCCTGCCTCCTTACCGCGATCGTCTCGCAATCATTAATCTAGAAAACAATCCCTAGAAAACAGAAGGAATGTCTTTGACATCATTTTCTTTCACCGACTTCTTACTGGTAACACTGACTGTCCCCCTTTTAGTCCTTATCTCTTTCAACACTAATCCCCGAAACGTAAGATCACCCCGATTTTTTTTCCTTCCTGCTCATCGTACATTCTATGGTCTCAACGAACCCATAACCCGCATGATGAGTAAGATTAATTCTGTTCCTTTTCTTTTCGACCTCAATCTTCCAAGCCCTTGTCTAAAAGTCCTCCTTTTAAACCATTTCTCATCCTTGTAGGTTAATAGTTTAAGTTAGTTTTAATTAGTTTAAGTTTAGTATGTTTAAGTTATTTTAAGCTTGTATTAAGCTAATAAATGGGGCGGTAGCCCCACCAAAATTAAATTAAAATTAAAAATTGACAGCGCAGCGTACTACAGTTACAGCTACACCATTCTGTTCGGGCAGTAAAATGAAAACGGAATCAATTCTACTGCTGAATGAAAAATAAAATCTAACTATGATTTGAGAGTTTGAGACACACTGCAAGTCAAAATGTTAGAGAAGCACACACTTTTTTTAAAGTGATCATTTTCTAAATCTTGTTATACAGGATGTCCGCTAATTCGTGTTACATACTTTGGGACGTGATTCTTGATCATATTCTAAGAAAAAAATTGTTCTACAGTAAAGTCAGTTTCTCAACTTTGACATCAATTTTTGACAATTTAAAAAAAAGGCTAAGTTTGGTGTACCCTGACCAGTGTTAAACTAGGTTTCTCTGTCAATACTGATTGTAGAGACTAGAGACCTAATTCTAGACTTAACTTTTTGGAGAAACAATAATCTTTAAAACTGTATTTAAACTGGGCTTCTACAGGGTAAGGGTTGCAAGATTTTTTAAATGGTGTTCAAATTTTCTTCCCCCAGCAAAGTTTTGACTTTGAGGTCATTTTTTGTTTTAGAAAATGTCTGGTTAACATAGAGTTTCTTTATTTTAAACAGATGAACAAAACAATTATAAAAAAACTCATTAATAAGTGCACTTAAGACAGGTTATAAATGTAATTTTAAATTTTTACGGACTTTTATTGCAATGGGAGTAGTTTTCCATGAATTGATTTCTTAGAGTACTTTTTATGACTGCGCACTGATGCAAAGGGTAAAAAATGCATTTGACCTGCTACCAAAATCCTAATAGACTTTTTATTCTGTAGGCCTAAATGCATGGAATGAACTATTATCAAATGAATATGCTAAAAAATTTTGTTTTTTGCTGTAAAAATCGAAGTTTTGTGAATTTTTAATTGATAATAGTTCATTTCTTGCGTTTACATGTGCTGAGTGTACCTTTGAAATGAAGGAAAGTTTGAAATACACAGTTTCGAGAAAAAAGCGAAGTTTCAAGTCCGCTTAAGACTATGAAGCTATGAAACATCTTCTAATTGCGTGTCTTTTATTTTACCTTTCCGAAAATAAAAGAAACTAAACAAAAATACATGGAAGATAAACTTAATGATATTTCGTCGGCGCGACTGCAATACCGCGTATCAGTATTTTATCAATTTTACAGGAGAAAGAAATAATTGATTATCTTGGTCAACAGAATAGACCTGTTTGACTAAACTTTTTCGTGGTTCCTTTGCATGATATTGCTAATTTAAATGGCGTGAGTTCCAGTGAGTTCCATTAGGTGCCAATAGACACTCGAATTTTTGCGACTTTTGTAAATACGCGGTATTGCAAGTTGCTCTTACGCGTTGTTGCAGTCGCCGATTTATTCTCCAGGTGGCATTCGTCAAAGCGATAATCCACCCGTAGTTTTCTCGAACGCGACAGGGATTTTGGAGGCCCCATCTGACATACAAGCTTTCGCCTTTTCAGGTGTGTGTTATTGTTCAGCTGTTGATCAGAGTGGTACTACCGCAGGATCAAATGAGGTTGAACAGTCTGATCTTGATCCAGTATTGGTGAGTTCTGGTTGATGGCTTTCCAAGTGGAGAGAAAGGAAAGAAGGTGAGCAGTGAATCCTCAGTGCATTAGGGTGGTCACAGGCATAGAGACTAACTGCGACCATTTGGCAGCGGAGGCGAAAAGGAAGAGGTCTTACCTTCTACTTCAGGTAACCGATGTTGCCCCTTTTTCTGAGAGGCTCTGTCAAAATTCCTGGTGGTCCAACCGAAACACAGGTGAATGAAAGCGAAAACACAGGTGAATGAAAGTCGCAAGGCTTGCAAATCAGATCCACGGACACCGCACCGGTCGGACGCGATAGAACCATCACGGTCAAAACGGACGGAGGTCAACCGGAAAGTCGGTGAATGAAACCGGATCTGCCTGTCAGTCTGGTCCACGGACACAAATCAACAAATCAACCTCCAGCACTCTAAGGCTGCTACCTCACTCCTTTGCAGCAGACTTTCAGTGCAAAGTACAAAATCACACATCGTAGCCATTCAGGAGCCATTGGCTTGGAAAGGTCGAGTTCTTGGTCTTGGATGTCTACGTGGTTATATCATACTCTATGGCGAACGGGCTGACTTACCCCGGATTTGTCTTATCATATCGAGCTCTTTTGCAACTACTAAAATTGATCAATTTTGTGGTCAGGACTTGGTTGCGGCGACGGTAAATTACGAAACGACCGGTGAGTGGCAAACTTTCGTCGTTGCGTTGTCAGAAGACTGTTAGTGCTTTAGCAGTCTTTGACTCCACGTGTCAATTCGACTTATTCTGCAACAGACTGTGCTTGGAGGCTGGAACCAACGGAGAGCACGGCAACGTTGATCTTCGGTATATGCTTGGGCGTCTAAGTTCGTTCCATTGAGCATTATAAAAAGGGAATCGATCAGCATGCACCACAGAAGCGGAGATAGAACACCAACTTCTGGACAGCCATTATTCACTTCTGTTGCACCATATTATCTACACTCCGCTTCAACGATCACGGTTCTATTCACTAGCATCGATTTAATTCACAAGACTAATGATTCGTCCAACATTTTTTCCTGTGCGTTGGGAATTGGGATTCGAACCACGAACCTCTGGGTCAATAGGCAGACATACTAACCCATCATGCTACGGGTACCACAATTCAAAAATGAATGCATTAAAATAGAATTACCAGAACTACGCGGGTGGATTCACAGCTTATACCTCGTGGAAAAAGTTAAGGAACTGCTTTCTTTCAATACCCGCCGCGCAATGGTTAGCGCGTCTGTCTATTCCTTGAGAAGTCCAGATTAAAATGTCAGAAACATTAAATTACTTCGCACGGAATTGGAAAGTTATCATAGAATAATAAGGCTTCGATGAAAAGCGCTTAATAGTTAAGCCCTTCGGATCACTTGTAGAGAATTAAAATTCTTCTTGAACTAAATCTTTTTGAAAGCAAACTTTTTGGTAAAATGAATACTCTGCCTTCAAAAACGTGTTTGTCCAGAACAGAAGAGCCACGCAGTCACATACTAAGTGCGTTCTGTCAACAACTACGCTGATGTTTAGTCTTGCTGACGTGACACTAAAACCATTCCCATAAAACTCTATACAGACCGTGATTTAAATCTATTCAACCTGTGCACACTTTATCCCCTGTGACACTCCAATAAACACTTTTGTGCACAAAGACTCCTGCTATACCCACAATCAAAAGATAAAGACAACATATCCAGGTTATGCACACACCTCCATCGCTTAAGCACTTCTTTATCTTTAAATAAGTACATGTCCCACATTCACCCAAAACTATTCAACTCTTGCCCTCAAGTGGAAAGTTTTCGATAAGCTTGATGAGAAACGAGCCATTATCAGCCAGCAATGAGTTCAGGTCAGAGAAGCAAAACAAAAACGTCCATCACACACATCACGGTTTAAATAAAAAAAAAATCATAATTAGTTTTTTTTTTTCTTTTTTGAAACATTTTAATATCATGCACGGCTTAATGTTTTTGAAGAAATTTCTTTCTCCCACGTCGACCGACGCCGCGTCGCGTCGCGTTGCCGTCGTCGTCCCCTCGTTTCGTCTTCTGACACAGATTGAGTTTTTTTTTTACTTTTTTCCTCTTTTTGGCTATTTGTTGCAGTAGCTATGGTGAATAAAAAAAAGGGGGAAAGCATAATAAACTTGGTTTTTGGGGTCATCCAACTTGCAACTGACTATAAACAACAGCAAATACCAACTACGAACAACAAGAAACGTCCGAATATCAAGCATTCGTAACGGCAAGCCGGGCAAGCCGATTGCATTTATCAGCTTTGGGGCTCTTAGATCCGCACAGTCAATATTAAAAATGCATGTGTCTTCTTTCATATAATCAACCAACAACTTCACCTGCGCTCACTGACTTATGGGATTCTTCCTTAACTCCCACTTTCGTCACCACAATCTACTCGTAGACCCTAGACAAAAAGATTTGCCACATTCAAGAAACACATGCAATGTCTTTTCATACATTCTTGGGTGCAAATTGAGGAGACAACATTGATGGAGTGAAACGGAAACGGCCAACTCAGTGGGATGGTTGAATGAATAACCCATGTTGACGGACGGTTGTGTCGAAGATGTTTTATTGCCTCAAGGGTTTAGCATTCAGCTGAATGCATTATAATAGAGAATCACATTGTATCACTCGCAATCATTAAACAGCCAGCCAGAAGTCGATGAAGAAGAGAGCGCGTAATAAAATTGCATGGCAATAACAAAAAAAAAACAGATTGTTTATTAAGGATAGAAATGCATCACACAAGAAGATAACGGCGACGACGACGGCAAAACGGACGGGATGCTTAAAAGTCTCTGCTTTATATTGGTAGTCAGAGAAGTGAGAGTGCAGATGAGACTGACGTTTGATCAAATATGTAAAGAATGGAGGCATTCAAGTAGAAAATTATGAACTCCATCTGAAGATGCTGTCGTTCAATTTAGGATCAAGCTAAGCTAAAAAGTCGCTAAGGAATGCGTTGCATTTTTATGAAGATAACTTTAGCTTATTCATCTCAATCAAGCTATTTGTTATTCTTATGGTGTGCCAAGGGAAGAGATGGCAAAATAGATTAGAAAATCCGAATTTCCCCATATAGCTTTGATTTTTCACATTTTCGGATCGAAACCCTGATAAAAAAAATTAACTTTTGCCAATTATTTATTTTTCATATTTCATTTTGACAGAAAGTTTTCCGAGTTTTCTTTAAAAAGATATGAATATGAGCATTTACACCTGTTATGTGGGAGTTTTGTTGTTCGGATCTATGTAAGAAACATCGGAAAAAAAGTTTTCATAGTAGTCGTAAATGACAGCGAGTATCGCAAAACGTAATCGTAACGAAAATTAAAGCATATAAGCAAGTATCGTTATTTATAATACGGGCCTAGGTATAGCATTTCGCAAGGATTCGACAAGTCCTCCCGCATTTAAAATTACGAAAAGAAAGCCAAAAGCTGTCGTAAATGATTGCGAGTATCGTAAAACGTAATCGTCAAGTAAAATAATAAGAGATTTTAGGGAGTATCGTCATTGATAATACGTGCCTAGGTATCGCTTTTCGAAGATTCAACAAGTCCTCCCACATTCAAAATTACGAAACGCGAGCCAAAAGCAGTCGTAAGTGACAGCAAGTATCGTAAAACGTAATCGTAACGCAAAATAATAACAAAGACTTTTTGGCGATTATCGTTATTTATACTACGGACCGCCATGTATTCGCTTTTCCTCCGAGAGTAAATTACTTCTTGCCGTGAAAAGTGCATTCTAACATGCCGTTCGGAATCGCAATAAAATTGTAGGTCCTTGAAATATGTAAAGCTATCAAGATATTTTTGAAGGGAAAATTCAAAGACAAGACGATGTATAATGAGAAATTGGTTTCTTATTTCCGAAATCCATACACGTATCTAACTATAAAAACAAGAACAATGTTTTTATTAGTGTTGACTGGAGTTAAGTCGGAAAATAGCCAAAGCTTACGTAGACTAGTGTAAATTCTTCCGAATGTGTAATTTGTGTGGTCTTCGGTAGACAGCGGTCTATTTATTTTGATATTAAGACTGTTAACAGTGTCCACGAAACTTAACTGAAATTGAGAGAGAAAAATAAGAGGAAGTGAACAATCAACGTTCTTTTAACACACTGCACTAAGTTAATACCTTGCCGGGTAAAGTCTAAGACCATTTTGAAAAGACCAATAGCGAACTGCATCGTGATTCTCATTTAGTCTACACACTCAGTCTTCTTGTAAGCCAATCGGAATATATACTATAAGTATATCCGCATAAAGATGTAGGACCAGATCTAAGCAGACACTTGGAGATATAGATGCAAAAACCTTGAGGTTAACCCATTTGCAAATAGTTTATCTGACCAATGTCAGATATCTGACCAATCTTTGACTAAGATAACAACAAAAATAATTTCTAATAAGCTGAGCTACTCTCTCACGAAAACCAAAGAAGTATTCCAACTTTTTGCAAAGCATGTTATGGTTAACTCTGTCAAAAGCCTTCGAAAGATTCAAACAAACAAAGAACAATTTCATTGTTTAGAACATATTGAAAGCCTAACCCCGATTGCACCAAGAAGAGTAAACAAAAGGTTGCACTAAGTTCATAACGATCAATGGAATTAAAAGAAGTCTCCTTCTTACCGACACGCGACGCCAAGACAGCGTAAATTAGTTTCACATTAGTAAATGAGTATGTTTTAGACGAAAGTTGGAGCAAGTTTTGCCCTTCCTCTTCCTTACACATACATATATTTAATTCCATTTTAAGCACCTATTTTACCCTTCTATCTGGAAAGTTGCCAAAATTATCCCTATTCCCAAAAACTCAACTTCAAACCTCGTGGAATTTCGACCTATTTCAATTTTACCTTTTATCTCGAAGGCTTTTGAAAAAATAATATGTCAACAGACTTCCATGGCTTTAACGGAGCACAAGCTTTTATCTATCACAGTTGTTTGACCGCACTTTTAAAATTAGTGTATGATATTCGTCAAGAAATTAACAATGAAAATATTTCGACCATAATGATGCTTGGCTTCTCAAAGGCATTTGACACTGTCTTATGAAATTCTCCTGAGAAAACTGAATTTTATTTACGTTTTTAAAAGAACTGCGGTTACTCTAAAGCCTGGACTACATCGAAACACAAAGTAAAAAGTTTCTGAAAAAAGTCAAATGATATTCCGAACTCTTCTCTCAAAAACAAATTTGAGTCTCTTCCTCTCAGTTTTAAAAAAGTGTGATTGAAAAAAGCTAGCCTATGTCGGAGCTTTCACTTTGAACATTTTTTTTAAAAACAAACACAATCAAGTAATATTGTTTATTTTTCTTGGAAGGTAGCGCTTTAATCACTGAAATCCTGTAGTTTTCATAACAAAAGGTCTTTCAAACTTTCAAACCAATTTCGAAAATTATAAAATTAAAGTAAATGTCAATTGTGCTATCAAATTTTAAAGTAAATTGAAGCATATTCAATTAAATTTATTGAACACTAGCTGACCCACCCGGCGTTGCTCGGGTCTAACTTATTTTAAGCGTTGTTCACAATGCCAAGAATGCCTGAAAATTTCTAGATTTATATTTGTTTATTATATGAAGTTGATATGACATTTACACTGAGACTGTAAAATCTAATATATAAAATTCTCGTGTCACAGTGTAAATTAAAGAAACAATGTTAAGGGTAGATGGCCCTTATCACTTAGAGGTATGGAAAATAATTAGTAGCCGATTCTCAGACCTACTGAATACGCATATAAAATTTGGTAAAAATCGGTACAGCCGTTTCGGAGGAGTACGGTAACTAACATTGTGACAGGGAAATTTTATATATATAAGGATTAACCATAGCCAGCTCCCAAAAACAGAAATTTTTCTTTTTTGACAAATTGTTTGTTGTTTTGTTTTGAAATATTTAACCGTCGAAAAATTTTCAGAGTTTTTCTAATGCTGCCAACCGGTGTCACGCAGTAATATGTGTGTATTTTAAAAGCTTTTACTTTATTTAGTTTTTTACTATTTTCACTTTGTGTTTCGATGTAGTTCAGGCTTAATTCAAAAATATTTGCACGGAAGAACTCAAGCTGTGTCGATGAAAGATAAGCTTTTTAAATTTTGTACACTAACGCCGCCGCCGGTGTTCCGCAGGGTTTTATTCTCGGTCCCCTACTATTTCCGTCATTTATAAACGACCTTCCTGATGTTCTCAGGTATCGTAAGGCGCTTATATACGCAGATGATGTCCAACTGTATTACAACTATCGAATCGGAATGATTGATGACGCTACCGTCCGGCTAAACTTTGACCTGAGCAAATAATTCAATGGGCTGTTTACAATAAATTGCGATTAAATCCCAAGGAAAAGTCAACCCATTGTCATTAGCAAAAATGCCATAGATACGACCTGCTTCCGAAAGGTAGAACTTGGTTCTTCCGTTCTTCTTTATATGAAAACAGTTAAAAACTTAGGAATCATTTTCAACCTAACTTTAACTTGGGAATTTATTGCGTCCGTCATTGGCAAAACGTATGGTGCACTTAGAGTGCTCAGTTCCTCAGGTCTTCCGATCAAAACTTAAAACATTTTGTCTAAAACCTTAATCCTTCCCATCATGCTGTATGGAAGTGTAATTTTCTGTAACATAGATAGCAATAGTCACCGAAAACTGCGAGTTGCTTTTAAGAGTATAGCACGTTTTGTACACAGTCTCTGCAGGTTTGAACATGTCGTCACACAGTCTGCAAATGGTATCCTTCAACATTAGCTAGACAGCAAGGTGTTATTGATTCTGCTTAACTTAATACGGATTGGAACCCCGGATCCTATATGATAAAATGGTTTTTGCACACTCGCAGAGAAGTAGAACACTTATTGTACCAACACATTGGTATACTGTTTCCAAAAGACAATTTATTGTTTATGCTGTTGAGCTGTGGAACTCCTTACCTGCCAATCTGAGGAGAATCAACAACTTAAAAACAATAAATAAAAATAAATAGGGTGGCGCAGCAGAGCGAGGAGCCCCTGGGCCTAGCGCAATTCTCACAACCATGCCTTGTGAGGGAATGGAGGGGACCTACAATTTTTTGCCGGTTCCGAACGGCTAATTGAGAATGCGCTTTTCATGGCAATGAATTTACTAACGGAGGACTTGCCAATTCCTCGCGAAAGGCGATACCCGTGGAAAAACATTTTTGCATGTTGCCTCTGCTGGGATTCGAACCTCGAACTTCTGGGTTAGCAGGTGGACATGCTAACCATTACGCCACGGGTACCACATTTTTTATCAACAACTTAGCTATATTTAAAAGAGATCTTTTCGATCAATCATTTTTCTCTTGTTTTTATTGATGTTAAAATAGTTTAACAGTTTTTTTTCTTTTGCTTTATTTGTAAATTATTTATGTCTCTATTCAAAAATTCTTGTGTAACCCAAAAATTGTACCTCATTTACTAAGTATTATCTAAAAAACATTATGTTTTACTAGGTATACTTATGTTTGAATTTGGGGCTTTCAATTATTACGTAACGCAGGTTTTAAACATTTCAAAGCCTCCCTCTCTCCATTTAAAATACTGTAACGTTTTCCTGCATCTCTCCCTCCCTAAATGCTACGTAATATTAAGTAACCATTTTTACCTAAGTCACAATTATATTGCGCAAACTACTGGAAATGCTGTGAAATGCCTTATACTTAACAAAACATAGTGTCTGAGAAAAATTCCGAACAGATGCTCAAAACAATACCTCGAAGCAAAAACCCCTCCGAATCGCGAAAATTTCTTAGAATTTTTCTCTCCTGGCGGATACCTCGTTAGGGCCAGATTATTTTATCACGTTTGAAGTAAATAATAATAAATTAAAAATGAGAAAAACCACGTCCAGGGATTCCCCATAAAACATAAACGAGAAGAACTGCCAAATAGACAAATTTTAATTCCTTAGTAGTTTATTAAAATAAAAAATGTTCGGTAACTTTTTTTTTCAATGCGCCCTTACGTTTAACAACATCAAATTTTGTTACCAGATCAATATTCGACAATTCGGAGGAGAAAGCATCTCTTTTTATCTTTATAAAGGTAGGTACGAAGAAGTCGATCAATTTAAAAATGAACCTGATGGAATGTGTTATACCAAATCATTCTGGTTCACTCCAGTTTGTGAAGTAATTAACAAAACACTATTTATCAAGTGATGCACTTGTGAGGGAGTATGTCCAAGTAGTCAACTTACTTGAACATCGACACCATTCGCTGCTGTTCCATTTTTTGAAACTAAGAATTAGAACACTACACGTGAATTGCTAGTTGTAACCACAATATCGACTTACAACACAACTTTACCAATTCTATTATTGCCGAGATAGAAATGAAAACATTCCATTCGGTCAAAGACCTGTGCAACTGTCAATCGTCTTACAATACCTGAAAGTACTGAGCTCAATTAGAAATGTTCAATTCAATTCCCCACTTAATCTTCAGTCAGAACAGAACACACCCAGAATGAGTGCATTTATTTGAGTTCCTTTTGTTCTCTTAATTGAGATAGAGAGAGAGAGAAACGAAGACGACACAAATAGTGCAAGTGTTTAAAAAATTAAATCAAATTAGATTTCAAGTTCATGCGTTGCTCTAAAGAAAGTTTAAGCACAAAAAAAGGAATAGGTACCTACTCATTTTTAGAACAAACCGGCTTTTTGAAGATACATTTCGCCAATGAATCACTTCAACCAAAATAAACATTCCTCCCCTTTCTCTTCTTCTCCCCGTTCGTTCTTCTACTTCTAGTCTTTCTTCAATTATTTTCCTCACCAAACTAAACCGCTATTTGTGTACACATACTCGTGGTCGTTCTCGTCTCTGTCTATGCTTGCAATTCCAATAAGCAAAAAGGAAGTTTTTAATCAGCCGAGTACATACGTGCGCTCTGCTAAGTAATTTCGTTTGCCGTTTCCACAACAGTTTATTGCCCGCCGAAGCCGCACCGCCTCGCCTGGCTGTAGTGGTTTTTATAAAAATGATGTCATAACGGAAAGAGAAAGAGTGCAAAAATTAGCCCAAATAGGAATAAATTATTTTTATTCGCAAAGTTGTAAAAGGAAAACCCAATTTAGGTCGAACACGCTCCTTCTTCTTCGGGAAATTAGTTCCGATTTGGGTATTTCTTTCTTTAACAACAACTTTCGTGGAAAATGCATACAAAAAATTGTTGCTTTCTCTTTTCTTTTGTTCTTAAAACGAAAGTATTTTTCACTGTCCTCTACTGCGCCCCTCTTTTCATCTTTCATTGTCTATAAATACAAAAAATGAAAAATAATGAGTCAACCATCAAACACTAGAAGACAACGACAGAGCCAATTTAACAACAACAAGTCGTAAATACTACACATTTTTGTGACTTGAATTCAAGCCAACTGAAACTGAAACAGCCAATTTGGAATTGGTTTTTCAAGCGTTCTGTTATTCCACTTTTCTCCACAGCAGGAACTATAAGTTTCGTTGGACTTATCAATATGAAGTCATAGTTACACCACGGCGACGACCGTTTTGGGACCAGCCCAACTCCCCAAAGTTTCAAGAGACAATGAAAGCAAACATGCTGAGATTTATGTGAGACTGGGGAAGTGTGGAAGATTATGGAAAAATTCGAAAGTGAAAACTAAAATAATGTGAATAGCGTACAATATGAAAACGCGTCGGCCCTGTCAGTGAAGAAGGGGAGTGATGAAATCTTTTTGAAATTTATTTATTTGAAAATTTAAATTTTTCAATTTAATTTGACTTTTTTTTGTTCGGTTTTTGTGTTTGTTCGGTTGTGCTTCCGGCGAATGCATCTGCTTATAGGACTGGTTGTTGTTGTTGAATGATTAATGGAAAGGTGGTATTGGGATTATAAATTAAAAATAGAAAACTTTTCAATCAAAACATGTTTTAGGTTTATTTTTTCCAGTTGAAATGCGTGTATGACACGTGTTTCCGCAACCAGATAATGTAACGGAAGCTCAGGTGTAGTTGTTATTTATTTTGCGATCTGTTTGCAATTTCAATACTTTATAAAAAAAAAACAAATATAATACACTATGAAGATCGTTGAGCGGGTTTTGGATAGCCGACTGCGGAAAATAATAAGGCTGTCTGATGACCAATGCGGGTTTGTCGCGGGTAAGTCAACTACAGACGCAATCCAAAGCATAAGGATCATTATGGAAAAACACCGAGATGCCTTAGAGGATTTGCATATTGTGTTGGTTGACTTCGAAAAAGCATTCGATCGACAACCACGAGATCTGATATGGGTGGCCCTCAGACACCGAGGAGTTCCTGAAGCCTATGTGCGAATAATTATGGACATGTACGAGGGAGCAGTTACAAAAGTGAGATGCCCAGCTGGAGTCACCGAAGAATTCCAAATAACAGAGAAGTGTCTTGAGTCCACTGCTCTTTGTTGCTGTTCTGGATTATTTGCTCGAAGGAAAAGTAACGGAGACAATAAAGTACAACAATTATTCTTTGCTGACGATGGAGCCATCATAAGCGAGGATCCTACATCCCTGCAACGAGCACTTGACGTTTGGATTGATGTTCTGGAAGGAAATGGGTACCGTATTAGCGCTAAAAAGACTGAAAACCTGTGCTGACAGACATTTACTTGAATGGAAATGTGCTTCCCAAGTGTGAAAAGTTTAAATATCAGGGATCTATGATCAATAGTGAAGCAACTTGTGATGACATATCAATCATCGAGTAAGCGTAGGGTGGATGAAGTGGCGAGAAAACTCCGCTATCTTCTGTGATCGAAAAATACCCCCTAAGCTGAAGGGAAGACTCTACACAGCAGTTGTCCGTCCAGCTCTGACATACAATTCAGATTCACAATGTTGGACAATGTACAAAAAGTATGAGAGCAAATTGACGGCAGCCGAAATGAAGATGCTTCGGATGACAGCATCAGGAGTAACAAAGCTTGATCGAATTAGAAGTACTAAAATCCGTGGAAGCCTTCATGTCAAAAGTAAAAATAAATAAATAGGGTGGCGCAACAGAGCGAGGAGCCCCTGGGCCTAGCGCATTTCTCACAACCATGCCTTGTGAGGGAATGGAGGGGACCTACAATTTTTCGCCGGTTCCGAACGGCTAATTGAGAATGCGCTTTTCATGGCAATGAATTTACTAACGGAGGACTTGCCAATTCCTCGCGAAAGGCGATACCCGTGGAAAAACATTTTGGCATTTTGCCTCTGCTGGGATTCGAACCTCGAACCTCTGGGTTAGCAGGTGGACATGCTAACCATTACGCCACGGGTACCACTGTCAAAAGTACCATCTTGGACAAAATTCAGCACGACCGGCTCAGTTGGTATTGTCATGTTCAAAGGAGAGATCCGCAGAACCCCGTCCAAAAGGCAATATCGTACAACGTTTCAACAAATTCGCGACGAAAAAGAAAAGGCAGGCCAAAACATCCCTGGTACAAGCAAATGCTAAAACAGCAGCATTTGGTTGGCCTCAGACATGGAACAATCCAAAACGGGAGACTTGCCTACGCTTTCTGAGGTCAACGCGGCGTACCCCACAGGCGGATCACTAGTGTGAAGCAGAAAAGTGGGAGAGTTGTGATCGCTTCAAGATCACTACTCGTAATGCCGGAAATGAAAAAGAAGAAGAAGAAGAATAAAAAAATGCAATTTGTTTTTCAGCCGCTTTGGATAAAGTACTTTCCTTCGAATAACTTAAGCTTCTGAAGCTTTTGCAAAGATTTTTTTCTTCTTTTTTCCTGCTTTCTTTTTTTCTAGGACCTATTTTTCACCGATTCCAAACAACTAAGTGACAAAGCGCCTTTTATGTCAGTCTGATAACTCTCAGAGGAGTTGCCAATTCCTCGCGAAGGGCGATGTTTATAGAAAAATGATTGTAGTTTATGGAATTCGAACTGCGAACTTTCACATAACAGGGAGACATTTGACCTGGAACACAAAACTTGTAATACAAGTGAATTATGACTATGTAAAAATTGTCTGTAACACACAATTTTGCTCGCTCTTCTACAAGCGTAATGAACACAAATCCTACAAGAAGTAGCTCTTGATTTTCTTGATTTAGTGGTACCCGTGATGGATAGCATGTCCGCCTGTTAATTCAGAGGTTCGAGTTCGAATCCCAAGAGAGGCAAAAATGTTTTTTCCACGGGTACCGCCTTTCGCGAGGAACAGGCAAGCTCTCCGTTAGTATTCATTGCCATGAAAAGCGCTTTCTCGAATTAGCCGTTCGGAATCGGCAGAAAAT
Source organism: Melanostoma mellinum (assembly GCA_914767635.1). Classification (NCBI taxonomy): domain Eukaryota; kingdom Metazoa; phylum Arthropoda; class Insecta; order Diptera; family Syrphidae; genus Melanostoma; species Melanostoma mellinum. The sequence continues at coordinate 54,996,033 of OU612060.1, forward strand.
TGTAGGTCCCTTCCATTCCCTCACAAGGCATGGTTGTGAGAAATGACGGAGCTCCTCGCTCTGTTGCGCCACACTATTTATTTATTATTTATTTTAGCTCTTGATTTGTAGACTTGTAGCTTTGTGTTACACACCCATGCTCACCCTTACGCCACAGGCAACAATATTTGACCCTATCGAGGTAACCGTCGCACACTGGGGCCCACTGTATGGAGAGCGTGCTCAAAATGCAAAATTGAGAATATCTGTTTTTTCCAAAACAAATGTTTTGTTGCAAAGTCAACAAGATTGTCTAAAAACCGGTAAATTTTGAAGGTCAAAGAGATTGTAAGTTAAAAGAAAATCAGTGTTGAAAGTTGTGTCTTAGGCCAAAGGAATGTGTTGTGACCGATCATCAACAACGTCTTTTATTAGCTGATTGGATCCTTGAAATGCATAAATATGATCCGGAATTGAAACTAAGCCATTAACCCAACGTCGCCGTCGATTCAATACCTCAAAGATAGAGTTCGTGAAGCTATTGAGGACATACAGCAGGCACTCTGTGATTTTGTGATGGAAAATTTAATGAAATTTATATGCGTAAGGTGGGCAAAATCGCATCGTCACCTCCCCGCGGTGCCCGCTGGATAGCCGAAAGGTGAACTAACGACGAGCGTTGGATCCATCGTATCCATTGGTTGTTGATACCTGAGCTCTCTTTTCAGGAACTAGGAGCAGGAGAAAAAATATCAGAATATCCAACCCAACACGATCAACACGTCATGCACAGGCATCACAAGCCGGTCATGAAAGAGAAAAGATAAAGTGATGAAAAGTGAAAGATATGCCTCGGATGACCAAACCAAAAACGTTGACGACCCCACCCCCGCAAACGAAAAACGGACAATGATTTACGTATTTGCACTTGGAACGTGCGTACGTTGAATATGCGGATTCGCTGTCAGAGGAAGACTTAGGCAAAAAGTCTTGAGCTTTAGCGAAGTCAGTGAAAGAGTGACGATTCGCATCAAGGCCAAATTCCACCACCTAAGCCTCATAAGCACCCATGCCCCTACAGAAGAGAAAGACGACGCTACCAAAGAAAGTTTCTACGAGCTCCTCGCCAAAACTTATGAGCAGTGCCCCAAACATGACATTAAAATCCTCTTGGGAGATTTTAATGCCAAAATTGGTAGGGAGGACATCTTTGGTAAGACGATCGGAAAGCATAGCCTGCACGACACCACTTCCGATAACGGAGTTAGGCTCATCGATTTTGAAGCGGGAAAAAACATGGTAATAAGTAGCACGCGATTACCACGTCCCGTTATCCACAAGGGCACATGGCAATCCCTAGATGGTCGAACCTGCAACCAAATCAACCATGTTGCGATTGACGGAAGACACTCCTCCAGCATCCTGAATGTCCGTACCTTCTGAGGAGCAAACATCGACTCGGACCACTACTTAGTTGGTGCAAAACTCAGAGTACGGATCTCGATGGAAGCTCTTAGGCGATCACCAACTACGCCGATGAAATTCAATGTTGGACGACTTCAATCGATAGAGACCGCCGCTGCCTATGCCGACCGCGTATCCCTTGAGCTTGCGAGGAATCCTTCGACTGATGACATGAACCCGGAAGACCAATGGCAGCTATGTCAACAAGCCATAAGAAGTGCTGCGTCAGAGGTATTAGGTTTCTCACCAACTATAGAGGCATTAGTCTTCTAAACACCACCTATAAGATCCTTTCGAGCGTATTATGTGAACGTCTCAAGCCGTTTGCTGATGATCTAATAGGTCCTTATCAATGCGGCTTCAGACCTGGAAAATCTACAACCGACCAAATATTCACATTGCGCCAAATCCTGGAGAAAACCCAAGAGGACAACATCGACACCCACCACCTCTTCGTCGACTTTAAAGCAGCGTACGATAGTGTTAACAGAATTGAAATGTATCGTGCTATGTCTAACTTTAGAATCCCTGCTAAACTGATACGCCTTATCAGGATGACGTTGGAAAACGCTAGCTGTTCCGTCAAGAGACTCTACTGAAACCTTCGAAACCACCACTGTCATGAAGCTGTTTTAACATTTTGCACCATTTTCAATAAATCAACACAATTACTTGGGTTTGCAGACGACATAGACGTGATAGGAAGAACAAAGCGAACAATAACTGGTGCATTCGCTACTTTGGAGTCATCAGCAAGCCAAATGGGGCTGAAAATAGACGAGGACAAGACGAAGTATATGCTCTCATCAACAAAAGCCCAATCCCACCACCGACTTGGTCAAAATGTCACCATTGACAGGTATAACTTCGAGGTAGTCAGTGAATTTGCCTACCTGGGCACTGCTGTAAACTCAGCCAACAACATCAGTTAAATCAGGGTTAAATAAGCAATTGAGGAATAAAACCCTATCGAGAAGAACCAAGGAGACACTATACAAAACACTCATCATCCCGGCCCTGCTATATATGGTGCAAAAGCATGGACCCTCTCCCGATCGGATGAAAAGTCACTTGGAGTCTTCGAGAGAAAAGTTCTGCGTACGATTTATGGTCCTGTTTGCGTTAATCGAGAAGACAACGTTTGGCGAAGAAGATACAACGACGAATTATACGAGCGACATAAGTTTACCAGAAAAATTAGAGTCCAACGACTAAGATGGCTGGGCCATGTAGAGCGAATGGACATCAACGCTCCAGCGTGTAAAGTCTTCAACGCCAAACCAGAGGGAGTCAGAAGCCAAGGTATACCTCATCTTCGATGGAGCGACCAGGTAGAAGGAGATCTCCGCCAACTTGGAGTGCAAAATTGGAGACGGCAGGCTAGAGATCGAGCCGGATGGAGGGGCATATTGGACAAGGCCTAGGAGCACCACGCTCTAGTTGAGCCACCTAAAGAAAGAGGAATATGCGTAGCCACGACTACCATTCGTCTGATATTGTTTTCCATTATTAACGACATACCTTCCTCTCTACATTTAAATAAAAGTCTGATCATTTCCTCAAGAAATGCAATTTTTCTTTGAATATCAAAATAGCACGTCGTATTGGAAAACCTTTTATGTTTAATTCAAATGCTTCTCTGTTAATTTAGACATTTAAATTTATCGTTCGTCACACCATCGATCGCATCGATCCAAAACAGCCACAAATATGTATTGGTATTGAAAAACTAATTCAAAAAAGTTTAGGTGGGCAACAAAGGTCGTTATTTATTATTGATATCAATGAAAAACCTTCGTTCAAAAATAATAATCGTGTTTCCATCTCATAAGCTTAAATAAGACCTTCTATCGAAAAACCATTGTAAGTTCAAACCCAATAATTTTTAGCCTTAATTAGATGTACAGTTTTTTGTAAAACTTACCTTTATATCAATAAAATGCTTGTCCTTAATTTACGTCAATTTTTTATAAAAATCTGAAAATAAACAAAGTGAAAAACCATTGTTACTAAATTTGAGTCATTTAAATGCAATTAAATGTAAAGCTATACGCTTGCTGAAAGGTTACAACTTAATTTTAGATATGTTCAATTCGATTGAATAAACTTAGAGTCACTCGTCCGAGTTATTATGCCTCAGTTACCCAATTTAAATAAGTCCATCAAGATTATTTAATTTTATTGAAACTAATTCAAGCTGAAGTTTCTTAAAACCCTTTTCAACATTAGAGGATGGAAATTAAAAAAAAAAAAATAATAATAATAAATGGCCCCAATTTTTCACGCACATGCACATTTTGTTTTTCGATTTATGATGTGTGCTCGCTCTTTTGTTTGTTGAATGCAAACAATGCCAAACCACAGGCGAAACACACAAAACACAAAACATACCAGCCTTTGGTTAGAGGAAAATATTTTTCATCAGACAGACGCACGGCCCACAATTGGACTAAATGCATTAAGGTCAAGGGGCACGCTGCTTGACTTGGCTGCTAGTCTTGCACGTAGTCGCAGATAGAAAGGAAAATCTTTTTTTTTTTTTTAATAAAATTGATAGTAAAGTTTAAACAAAGAGAGAATCAATAAATTAACTTGGCGCCATTCAAATCAAAACAAATGACTTACACTTTCGTCGAGTGATGTCATGTATATCGTTTTTTATTACGCAAAGCAAATTCTGTTACACAACAACACGGAGAGATGGCGATAGGAAAAACAAGCTAACAAACGATGTTTAAGACGTAACTTGACAACATTATTGATTCTGCGATAAGTTTAAATCGATAAACTTGAGGTAGTGCTTTGGGTTGCAACGCAGGTTGAATAAGAATTTATCAAGAGGTTTGAATTGAAGGACTGACTTATGACGATGGAATGTCGAGAGGAGCCTTCGACAAACAAATGAATGTGAAATTAATATTTTATCTCGAATAGCGCACATACGACTGTAAAGTTTTACGTTACATATTCGAAAGGAAATGGTTTATGATCTTTCTACTCCCAAAATATAACGACATATGATAAGTGAAGCCGAGTTTCATTGGCTATTCTATACTAAACTTAACAAAACTTGGCCCTGAGATCAAAACAACTCAATGCAAAATATAAGCATGTTCACAATTTACCCCTCAGAAAGCTACTCGGAATAAAACGTAATGCTGTAGTCGTAGCTGACACTCAATCACTGTAGAGATACGTTTTTTTTGTGAATACAACTTTTTATTTCTCGAAATCTAAGTTCAAAAACAAAGAGTAATAGTTTCTTTTTGAACGAAGAAAATGAACGAAAGGCGATCCTCAGGGTTCGGCACTGGGACCTTAGTTGTTAATTTTATAAAGGGTTTTTCAACAGGGACACAACAAAAATAAAGCAACAGGGACAGCAAACGACGTCATATTTCTTGCCGTTCTTTTGACAGTTCTCTTCAGTAAGATTTGCCATTTCATGATATACAAGCCAACAACGATTTGAAATTATTAAAATTTACTACCGAAATTAAGAGTCAGTGGCCTCAACGTTAAGAGCGCTACGTCCAACTTATGACCGTCATTATCGTTCTAGCAGATCAACAATTGAGCGTCTAGTGGAAAAATTTGAATCCACAGGCATAGTAACAAATGTTCCCGTGCGAGTGAGGCAAAGAAGTGCCCGTAGTGTCGATAATATTGCTGCCGCTGAGGCTTCAGTTGCAGAAAGCCCAAATGTGTCTCTTACACGTCGTTTTCAAGCGTTGGACATCTCTGTGACGTCGTTGTGGCGAATTTTGCGAAAAGATCTTGGCCTATATCTTTACAAGATTACATTGACGTAAGAACTGAGGCCGCTTGACCACCAGAAGCGTCGAATGTTCGTGATTTGAGCTGAGCAACAACTTGAAAATGATTAGGATTTTCATCGAAAAATCATCTTCAGCGATGAGGCTCATTTCTGGCAGAATGGCTTCGTCAATAAACAAAATATGCCGGATTGGTCAGGCAGCAATCCACACGTACTCCATGAGTCATCATGGAACCCGAAAGAACTACGGTTTGCTGTGGTTTATGTGCCGGCGGCGTTATTGTGCCGTACTTCTTCCGTGATGATCAAGACCGGCACGTTACTGTGAATGGGGATCGCTATCGTTCATTGAAAACTGAATATTTTTGGCCACAATCGGATGATATGGACTTGGAGGACATGTGGTTCCAACAGGGCCGCAATTTTTTGGCAACCAAGTTTCGAGAACGTATTATCTCTAGTCGCTTGGCCGCCTCGGTCGTGCGATTTGACGTCGTTGGACTATTTCCTGTGGGGCTACGTTGGCATGGTCTTTGCCAATAAGCCAGCGTCGATTGATGAACGTCGTACGAATATCGAACGTGAAATTGCAGCAGTATCGGTCGATTTATGCTTGAAAACCGTCGAAAACTGGGTTCAGCGTCTGGACTTCTGCAAGCGTGCCCATGGTGGCCATGCAAAAGAAATCGAGTTCCATACATAATGGAATCGAACGAATACAGAAATAAAGAATTTAAAAAAAAACTTCTGTAGCGCTCTTATTGAAAGAACCCGATTTATACATAAATGATCTGGCCCTTTGTTCTCTGAAATCATTTTTATACAAATGGTTCAAAAACTGGTGAATGGGTGGGTGGTAGAGTAAACTCAGACAGGCTAAACTTAAGTCTCTCATTTCGTCTTCCAAGCTACAATAGCGTGTTCCAGAAATTTTGGCGATCAAAAAGGTTCAAGCAGCCCTTAAAGCATTCGGCACGGTTTCCATAAGCTCAGAAACCACCCGCAACTATCGACTTTCTTTCATTTGAACGGCAGAAGCAGTTCAACATTAGCCTGTTTTCGGGTGCCGGAAACAGAGATATTCTAAGAAACTGTAAACCCGATAAACTCATTAGAAGTGAAACAGTTACAACGATCTTAGATAAGAGGACGAACATCGGTATACCAATCTCCTTTTGATGTCTTAAACAGAGCTCAAAAGATCCGTAATCAGTGTCATAAACGGACATCATCTTATAGGTAGACGCGTCATAAGACTTGTCTCGAATTCGGGTTGGCTTTCGGTGGTAAGGAATGCCGAACGGGACGTTCACGCCAATTCGATATTGCCGTATACACGCACAATATGGACGTGCTTTGAGATTTCTAATAAATTTAAAAATTGAAGAAGTGAAGACTTTAGTGAAACAACAAAAAAAAAAGATTCAAAGAGACACAAAGCTTTTAAAAGTATGTAATTTTGAAAAAATGAAGAACCTTTCACTGACGACAATTATCAATCTCAGCGCATTTCCGTCGCCATACCTTATGAAGAAATGGAAGAGACCTACAAATCCTTGACGTTTCCGAACGGCTAACTGAGAAAGTTCTTTTCATGGCATGGAATTACTTTTCAAGAACTTGTCAATTCCTCGAAAATTACGATACCCGTTGAAAAACATTTTCTTTTCTTTGATATTTCAGGGATTCCAATTTCGAACCTTAAACACAACAGGCAGACTCGCTAGCCTCCATCAAGGGCACTCAAATAAGACTCTCTGCATTTCCTTCTCTGTGCATCCTACGGTCTACTATAAAGCAATGGGATTCGCATACCTACACTTTTGCTTTTTTCAGTTTCTCAAAAATACATCGATAAAAAGCATAGTAGAGAATTGATCATGCCACTTGAAGCACTGGTTGTCCTAAGCAAGGACGACAAATCACCGGCTTAAGGAACATTCGGCTCTATCAAGGTATCTGCTTGGAGCGGGGAATTGTCCGCAACTTCGGATGAAATGGGAAAAACAATTGCCTGTAAGAAATTTCACAATTAAAGCACTTGATCGGATTTCAACGTTTTTATTTTTGTTTACTTTCTTGAAGGAAAAACATGTTGCATGTTGTACCACCCAAAATTCGAGTCTAATCGTTTTTAGTTCATGCGACACACTTTATGTTTTTCTCAAATTGGAATTTACCGGTTTGACATAAACCTTAACTGTGTTATGTTCATCATCCTTCAATGCATACGCATTCTCTAAAACACCATAAAACTTTTGAAATGGCATTTCCCAAATCTTTTGCCAACCCAGTTGATCACAGATCTTTGCTGTCGCCATATGCGTGCAGTCAATGCGTATAAAGTCGAAACCCAACAACATGCCCATATCGGCCGAGCTCTGAATCAACTTCTTTGCTATGCCCAATCGACGATGGTTATGTGCAACCGAACACCCAGCTAATTCCAAAATTTTTAGCTTACGGCCATCATATGATTTGTACAACGACGACGATGACGAAGACGACGACGACGACAGGGGGAATGGAACCTCACGATCGATTTTGTCCCACGCCAGTAACAAGTTGCGTGTAGCTTCTCTCTTAACCAGTTTAGCCAGTTGGATAAAGGTGTCATTAGATGAATCTCCCGTTCGTTGCTGCGTATGCAGACAATTAATGCACAAACCGCAGATTTTTCGACGATGTACTGCTGCCAGTGACAATTCTGCGAATGGCAGTTCATAAAATACTTTAACTCTTTTTTAATCGATTCAAGTTACCAGATCTGAGAAGTGTTAGCCATAGGTTTGAAAGAAAATGTTGTGTTTCTTTGTGACGCACTGATATACCCATTGAACGCATGAAAGGATCATCAAGGAAATTGCTTCTCATGAATGCCACCGCTTCTGGGAACTGGGCTTTCCGAACGTGAACTATGTCAATTGATTTCTATTGAACGGAGATTTTCGATATATTTGATGGTTTATTTGATCAAATACGAGAGAAGAACAACAACCTTGGATTTGAATCGACCGAAACTGCTAAACAATCGACGACTGGTCGCCATTGAATTGCTTTTTTTTTTTAAATTTAGTTGAATTTAGTTTGACATCAGAGAATTTTGACGGAAGTGATTTTATTTTTACATACAAATTTTACTTAATTTTTTTTTTTTTTTAATAAAGTTAAGAGTGAAATCGATTAGCCTTTCTATACAAAGAGCTCCTCCAAAAAGAGCTCACAAGCAACGCAATTTACTAGGTTAGGTTAGGTTAAAATGGCTGTCAGGAAAACAACTGACACAATTAGACCAGTATTAGAATTAAGTGAGGGAGTACCTCACTTAACAAAACCATTTGGAGCTTTTGATAAAGCGAAAGAGATGCAGGGTATCTGTGTTCAGCAGATCGCTTAGATCATCAAGAAAATATTTTCCTGGATGCCGTTTTCTTTTAAAGGAGAGTGCAGGACATGAGCAGAGGAGGTGTGGGATTGTCTCCTCCTCCTCCTCATCTAAGCAACTTCTGCAGAAGTCAGAGGAAACGCCGAGTCTTCCTATCAGATAATGTCCAGTGATGACATTGATTACGGAGCTATGGGCAATCTGGTTGGCAGAATGAGAGACTTACGTTAAGTCGGTTTGAGTACACCCCACAGCCAACCCCTTCCTCAGTTTTTGAAACATCTGTATAGAAATGAATTGCATCATCTCTTAAGAATTCTTTGATTGAGACTTGGAACTTATTATCAAAAACCAATTGGGTTATAGTGTAGTCGGAGTGGCAAGGGATTGATCTGAATAAATTCAGGATTGCAGCGTGTCCGATGTTGTTATCGGTCCATTGGGAGATAGCTTTGGTACGAATGGCTGTACTGGCCATTTGTTTGCTGAAGATGTCTAGTGGAATGAGATTAAGGAGTATATTTAGGGCAGCTGAGGGTGTTGATCTCAGTGCTCCGCTTACATAAATAGGCTGTTCGTTGGACCTTTCTTAGATTACCGTAGTAGGACCTTTTATCAAGAGCAGTCCACCATACAACTGCTTCGTATGTGAGTATTGGTCTGATAACCACGGTGGTGTAGAGCCAGTGGGTGATTTGGGAACGCAATTTACAAACCAGGAGCCAAGCTTTATTCTACTTTCGAATTATTCAAATGTTATTGAAATCGGCTTTGAGTTCTTCAAACCGATGTCGATAAAAGCTTTCTTTAGAATTTCTTTCGATTTGCTCATTTATTGCTACGTCCTTAAGAATTAAAGAAAGAAGAAATTTGGGCTATTTGAACACTTTTATTTTAAATCCGGTTACAGAGTAGACCCCAGTAACCATTAACCTTAATGTGACACCATTCACTGCGCAACTTTCAACTCTGGTTACAACCTGAAATTACTGCAAAATCCGTTTGAGAGACAGCTCGACTGGTGAGTTGATGTCGAGTTTAGTTGCCCTGTTGCAACGATTTTAGTTCATTTCGAGTATCGCTGTAGAAGAGCTTAGAAACAGAATCAACTCAGGCTTAAGAATCAAGTCACTGTCGGAAGCCTCTTTGATATAAGCGCTAAAATTATCAAAATTTTCAGTTTTTCCCATTCTAAGTTTTTCATCGTCCACCGCAACACAAGAACCCAATGATTTTCCTATTTTGACTCTACAACTTAACCAGCTAATTGCCATCACTTGGAAGAAGAACAGCAAAGCAATTGAGCCAACTCTGGAGTTTCCGTTCAAAATCTTGACAGAAAGTTAGTATCATACGTCTTCGAAACGAAATGAATCGATTTAATCTTGGAAAATGTTTGAAAATACTAAAAACTCACTTCCAAAAAGTGCTGTGTAGCCCAAACAGTTAACAGTTACAGTAAACATTAATGGTCCCCGTCTTCGTACGGTACACACACACAAGAATGTGGCTGCTTTAACCGAGAGTGTGAGATTCAATCGCAAAATTGAACTTTCATGAATCGTAATGCAGGGAAAAAACACTCGGGTAGTGCGACTAAAATATGAATATCTTTACTTTAGTGTTCGCCCGAGGTTGGGTTTAAGGTAAGACTGATGGGCATGCCTCGCGAGGCGAGTGTTGCGACCAAATTGTTTAAGTGGAGGAACGAGGAATGCTACATACGATTTCAATACAGCACTGTTCATGAAAAAATTCATAGGAGAGAGAAAGCCAAGTAACGTTTGAACGATGTTCAAGAGAATTAATCGATATTGAACTATCTCCTATCAATCTAAATGCTCTGTTTTGGACCCAATCAAGTAGGCGGAACTATGTTTGTGTTTGAGAAGCATGTAACAATTCTGTCAAGCTCAAGATCCTAAATCATAGGCAACCGTTTCAGTTCCATATCTGAAAAGCAGAGACGTGCATTAGGAAACAAATATGAAATGCTAAGGGTTGATTCGTCAGCAAAATTATTAAGAGGATTAAAAATTTCGGACAAGAGATCGTTAATGAAGATATGAAAGAGAGTCGGAGACAAAACGGAGCCCTGGGGCACACCAGTTATTTAAAAAGTGGATATCAGACCATCCAAGACAACTTGTATTTAGCGGCTGAAAAGGCCGTACGTCGATCATTTGGGAAGCTTTCGTTTTTCAAAATATTTCATGAGTTGAAAATGAGTTAAAAACTATTGAAAATGAGTTTATAAACTTTTCCATTACCTTGGAAAGAAGGCAAGTTAATCCAATTGGACGATAATTTTAAAGGGAGGAAGATTTATCGTTTTTAGGGTCGGGCTGAACAAATGCATTTTGCCATCTACTCGGGAAGTGCCCAGAAGAAGAGAATAGATAGAAAAGTTTACGCAGTGATTTTGCCAGGGTAGAAGAAGACGACTTCAAAATTACGACAGCGAATACCATCTGGAACAGCGGATTTATGTAAATTGAAATTTTTGAGGACTCTCGCAACTGAGCGAAAAATATTTGCTTCTTCATAGAATTTACGAACTCATGCTCAGGTTGAGCTAATATGCTATCAGGAAGCGTCGAGTTGGCAGCAAATTGACTTTGTCGATGGAGCTGACATAAAAAAAGTCGTTCAAGACCAGTTTTGGGACGGATGACGTTAACGATCAACGTTCTTAACAAAAGATTAAAAGCCTTTGTTTCCTTCTGGACACGATATTATTTTTTGACTTACTTTTTGGTCATGCAAAAACTTGGGCTTTTGTGTAGAATATTTGTGGCCCTTTTGGACAAATTCCGGTTCTCTACTGTAGGGTCATCTTTATATACTCGAAAACTTCCTTCTCTAACCCTAATCGCCTCTTTTCAGCTCAAATCAAACTACGAATTCTCTTTGGGGATATTACTTTTTCTGTGAGAAACAAAGCACCTACTTTCTAGAGAAGAGGAAAAACTAGGTGACATGGGGGACACATCTAGACCACACTGATTGGCTCACTTTGAAAGTTTTTCAAGAGCATTTCATTGTAGTTCTAGAGCGCATTTAAATGCTTTCTTGTGACCATTGTTTATATAAACTAAAGAAGAATTGTGTAGACTTTTGGACTGGTGATGAATCTATTGCCTACGCCCTACGGTCTAACCTAGCAGTCTCCGGTCCAAGCTATTGGATTCACCATTGTACATATATTTAAAAGCGATTGCTGCGCTGTCGGTGTCATCAGATCCATTAGACTTTTAACTTACTTACTTAGACTTTTTGACTTACTATAGTTTATATACAGGGTGATTCGCATAAGGTGTGACAAAAAGATAGGGTGTGTAGGTTGGACCTAGACAAGCAAAAAATCGTATGGGAGGGGGGGTCCATTTTCCCCCGTTTAAGCGGGAGGGGCAATTTAAGAAAAAAATCACTAAAAATGGGAAAAAAATTATTTAAAAATAACGGTAATACCTACAGAGTCGTGCTATAGCATTTTGAAAATCCACAAACTTAAACATTAATTTAAATTTAAAAATAAGTTTTTCAAATAAATAGTTTTTGAAATATTAATTTTCAAAGTCAAAATTTTGAAAAAAAAAACATAATTTCTTTTTTAAAACCACTTTTTTCCAAATTTTACGTAATTAAGTAGTATTTTTCTGGCTTATTTTCAATGCTCTTATTTATTTTTGATCAAACAAAAAAACCGGATGTCAAAATAACCTGTAGTTTTGGAGAAAACCAAAAATTACAAAAACGACTTTTTTAAATTTTTTTTTCTTAAAGTTTTTTTTTCGTTATTTACCTACACACCCTATCTTTTTGTCACACCTTATGCGAATCACCCTGTATACAATGCTTGTGACAGCTGTGGCAATATCGCCTGCAACTTGGCATTTCAAAGGTTTAAAGAGGTATTTTCATCCAAAAGTAGTTAGTCTAGCGATATCTTTCTGAAAATTTGGTATCCCAGCATTGGAATTTTTTAGAACACCCACTGGAGCTCACTGATAATTCACGCGCTATCCCACAGAAAAAAACTTGAGATAGAATAAAGTACCTATCACTGCATTGTGATTTCCTACAAGTATCAGGTAAGAATATTTACACGTCTGGCAAAAAATCGAGTATGATTGAGTTGGTGTTGCAATGTTCAAACGAGAGATCCGTCAAAAAGGCAATATCATACAACGATCAGACAGAGTCGTGAAGAAACAATAAAAAAAAGGCTGACCAAAATACTACTGGTCAGTGGCGTGGCGTGGATATTTTCAGATGATAAGTCGAGAAAAACGAATCACCTACACAAATTAATAAGGAATAAATAGAAAGTACCTTAAATTCCAAACGTGGATTAATTTAAGCCAATTTTTCCATACCTTAAGTCAATTAGGTTAAAATTCACAATGAGCTTAAAGCATAAAAAAATGCACGTTACTTAAAATTCACTTTAAACTTGCAAATAATCCAAAACAATGATCAGTAGAACAAAACAAAACAGTAAAACAAAAGCGAATTCGCCGTACATTACTCGAAGGCAAAAACTATTATTTTTACCAAGCAGACATTGCAGTTATTATCAAATTAAATATTAAATAAATATTAAATATTAAATTATCGTCTTACTTTTTTCAATAAGAGAACGTGTATTGAAAAAAGAAGCACCGCGGAACACCGGGGTGGAAATATATCGTAGGAAAGACAGGGACAAACACAAAATGTGTTCTGCGCGGCGATTTTCAATGCTTTGTGTATGCTTTGTGTATTGTGTGTGTATCTCGCAAATTTAAGTGCTTGAGGAACATTGTGTGTATGGGCAAAGATAGGCTGTTGACTGCTTAGTTGTAAACTTATGTTGCTGGTTTTTTCGATGAACAAGGGACAAATTTTAAAAGGTAAGACGATAGGAATCGTGTTATATGGACGCCACGCCACTGCTACTGGTCCAGACAAAAAATGCAAAATCAACGCTTTCTGAGATCAAAGCGGGGTACTCCAGAGACCGACTAGGTACTGTGAAGCAGATAAGTGATAAAGTTATGATCCCTTCGGGATCACAATGCTTGTAACGCCGAAAACACAAAGAACAAGATCGACAAGTTTTGAAGAATGAATCAAGTGAATCAAAACTTCATCTCAAGTATTGAATCAATTTAGATTATTATTAAAAGTTGTAGGCTATTTTATCAGAACAAGAAACGACAAAAGAAGTTGATCGTCAAATTAAAGTTGGTACCTCTATCGAAACCATTGATCGGACGAGACTTCTTTAACATTAGAAAAATAAATTTTAAAACAAAAATCAGTAACCTTACTCAAGGTTTCGATCCCTCGTGACTGAATAGCTGCTTCCATTATATTACTTCAATTGACGAGATTCCAGTCTAACCTACCTACTACCTACTGGATTTTGTATTGCGTCAAATTATCTGAATTCCACTCTTCTTAATCACGGTGGGAACTGTCCTTGCCAAACTTTTCAAAACAAATTCTCCATTGTAAACACTTAAGCCACACCCTTAAAAATCTACTTTGCATTTCAGTTGATGTTTTGGTTTGGAATCCACATAACTCATACACAAACCAGTTTTAGGAAAAGTAGACAATACACTACGAGTATTAATCAAACTGTGTTTCTATTTATAGGCATTATACTACAATAAGGAATTCACTACAGAAGATGCGTCTGTCGTCCACTGCTCGTTCAGCGAAGCTGGCACTAAATAAAATCATTCAAAGCCAACACAAATAAATCGCCATGCATAGAAACTAAGCCTCTTTTGTCATAATAATTTCAAATACCTAACAATTTACAAATCAAATTTTGCACCCCCTCTTTCACACAAATGCGCACGATCGTTGTGTCGGTCGTTGTGTCATGGATGGAACAATGAACAACAAAACAACAAAATAATAAAATAAAAAAAAATAAAAGATTGATTGTGAGAGTCTCCTAAACATAAGTACCTATCTAACTCTCCAGATACATAAAATGTTTGTGAATTTGTAGTGCGCGGCATTTCGCAGTACAACCAACTTACTATGATGTTGACGACGACGACGACGACGCGACGACGATGCTGTTTGGCAGTGTAGGTACTCCTGGTTCCGCTTCCATTCACTCTTGTCGTATGTATGGTGTGGCAGAAACATCACCTCTATTGAAGTGATGGCACTGCGCCTTCCTGTTTTTTCAATTTATGCAATCAAGAGTAGCTCATACACCAATAAAAGATGACAAAAAAAAATAAAATAAACAACAAAACTCAGCATGTGCTTTGGCTTGTGCTGATGGATTGGTGACGCCATCATCTGCTAAAGGCTATTACGTAATCAGGTGGCTAAAGAATATGATGTACAGCACTACAAAACATGGAAATACACGTCTCGACTCTCGGGTCTCGGGTGTTATTTGTTATAATGTTCACTTTCCTCAACACAGTAATGGCTCCGTGTGTGCAAAAGAGGGTGACCGGACGGCGACGATGGGGTGGAGCTTTTTATCGTAAACATTTTGTTGCAAGAACATTGTTTTTTTTTTAAGATAGCAGAGATAACACAATGTATTTTAGGAATAGGTTTTCTACATGCGACCGTTTTTTGCATGGCTTGATTATTTAAATTTTTTCTTTCTTTTTTTTTGCAAAAAGTCACAATTTGATTTGATGGGTGTGGCGAGGTTATCATTTTGATGAACGACAACGGCAGTCAGTCAGCAGTCTTCTTCAAACAACCAAGAGAAACAGTAAAGTTTCTGACTATGAAATTGAGCCCAAAGAGAATAAAACGAAGTGGTCGTCAGTACAGAAGAAAAATTCAAGGTAGATCTCGGTTTGAATGAGATGATTGGCAATGAAATGTCATTATTTTTATAGCTCAACAGCTTTTGCAAGCTACATTATCCATGAGTAACCTTCAATTTATGCCATCTCCACATTTCCACGGTCACGGGAACGGTCACTTTTTACCATCAGAAAACTATATTATCATTGAGTAGCATTATACGAACGGGAACTCAAAAACTGCTGCACCGATATTTATTTTTTTATTAATTAATAACTTTTACAAAGTGTTTAAAACTACCGCCACTTAGGGTTTTATAAGAGGCATTTGATAACTTTAAATTCAATTTGTGAACGCACCCTTTCACTAATCATTGAACTTTCAGGGTCAATTTATTCAGTAAACTCAACATTATCATCATCATGGTTAAGTACCTACACGTCTGCAAATTCTAAAAATTTTCGAAACCTGGAGCTTTAAGCGCGTTTACTACAATTTTCGCCGCCTACAATTCTCGCCCTTTTGGACAGGCGTTGTGTGAAGTTGACGTTACAGTCAAACAACGGGTTGGTCTAAGTGTAAAATATCGCTGCCGTTCGCTGCCGTTCGGGCGTTCGGTAGCAAACGGTCCATTCAGTCAAGTCCAACGAATCGACCTCTGCAAAACGCTCTTACGGTGGTTATATAAACGAAGTCGAGTTCTATTCATAAATGTTGTGATTGCACTAAAATAATAAATAAATAGGGTGGCCCCGGGAGCCAGCTCATTTCTCACAACCATGCCTTGTGCGGGAATGGAAGGGATCTACAATTTTCTGCCGGTTCTGAATGGCTAATCGAGAAAGCGCTTTTCATGGCAATGAATTTACCATCGAAGGACTTCTTATTATATTTTATAGGTATACCTATCGCTACATGTAAACTCCTACTTAGACGCTTCAGGGATAACAAACACTAGATGGACTGAGAGTAACAACTGCCTTACAATCACTCGAAGATTTTGCTAGCCTTGAACCGTCTATATCTAGGTTCTACCATTATGTGCTCTTACGGAACACTGTCTAATAGGAAGACAGTGAAGCCAAAAGACTTGGTGTGTTTTCCAATGATTTCTGCAATAGCTGCATGGACGAAAAAGAAGAAGAAACCATTCAACACCTTCTTTGCTCATGCCCTGCACTACTTCATAAAAGGAAAACTCATCTCGGTGAATTCTTCTTCGACGATACTAGCGACAAACCTCCTGCGTTACAGGCAGACATGCTAGCGATTAAGCCAGGTATGGTTGAGTTTCAAGTCGACAGTAAAGTTTTTCTCAAATGGTTTGGGCTAAAAAAAAGTCCTTATTGGAAAACCCGATATATGTTATCGTCAAACAAGGACAAAGAACATCAACGAATTAGACAAAACGTTACAACGGACAGACTTTACTTCGAGTTAGTACAGGACTTTGTCTACCTAGGACACGCAAAATAACATCCGTATGGAGATCAAACGGAGAATCATTCTTTCTAATCGCTGATGCTTCTTTGGGTTAAGAAAGCAATTGAGCAATAAGAAGTTAGCCCTTTACAAGACCTTGATCATCACAGCCCTGTTTTACGGCGCAGAAGCATTGACCTTATCGAAAGCGGATGAGTAAACCCTTTATCGTTTCAAAAGAAAAAGAAAATCCGATTGATATTTGATCTTATGTGTGAAGACAATGTGTGGAGAAGAAGATGAAACGAGCTGTATGAGCTATATATCACGACATGGACATTGCTAGAAGAGCACGAATCGCGAAACTACGACGGCTGTGATACGTAGAGCGGATGGACATCAACGCCCCAACTCGGCGTGGTTTCGAAGTCAAATTGCAGGGAAATCACAGAAAAGGATGACCTCGTCTTAGATGGCGCAATCAAGTGGAAGGAAACCTCAACCTACTTAGAAAATAGCGCCGAATATTCTCTTCCAAGGCGTCAATTGTCTCGGACTTATCTGTAACTTTACATTATTCCACAAAAAATAGTCTCGGTGTTTAATCGTTCCATCTTGAAAGTAGATTAGATTAGATTAGATTAAGGGGACGGGTAGAGCTTGCTCAGCTCTGGGCACTGCGGTGTCTGAATGAAACCTATTGTGCCAGCCCATGTGAGGTTTTAGTGCAGTTCTCCAGATCCTGAGTTGAACCAGAAGTTGTCAATCTACTGTGGGTGAATGAGTTTGAGTTTACCTAGGGGGATGATCTCATAGTCAGTGTTTGCTTTCTAAGGCGGAAAAGTGCTGGACATTCTGTAATAATGTGCAGAGATGTTTCTTCATTTTCGAGGCATAGTCTACAGATAGGCTCCACTACCAGCCTCATTTGGCGAAGATATTTCTTTAAAGAACAGTGGCTGGTTAGTAGTCCTGTGCAAATTTTTAGGGTTTTCCTATTGCGGTTCAGTAGGAATTTTGATGTTTTTTCAGTATATTCTGAACTGGTTTGTCCAGATGAGTTACGCCAAGCTTTATTTGATTCTTCTAGAAGGATATTCTTGGCAGTGTTTTTGAAGGTGTTTTTATTTACACCGCAGAAGGGCTCAGTTCCGACGAATGGTTTAGATGCATCGTCCTTAGCTTAGATGTCTGCCTTCTCGTTACCATCATAGCCTTTGTGTGCTGGGATCCATTGAAGGATTACAGCGTTTTTCTTTGCTAGTTCAGAGAGTGACATGACTGTATTATGAAAGGTGAGCTTGACGCCTTAAGTGCAGCTTGGCTGTCTGAGAAAATGAACATTGTTTTGTTTTTCGTGTTCGATGAACATATTATTCTCGAACATTCGTTAATGGAAATGATTTCACCTTGGAAAATGCACGAGTGACTACCCATACTTACTGAGAAATTCGTTCATTTGTAATATGGTAGGGGTTGAAGGTTGGGAAAGGTAGTGGGATAAAGGAATAGGATTGGGAAAGGTAGAGGATTGGGTTAGGTAGTGGGAAAGTTGAGGTAGAGGAAAAAGTAAAGGATTGGAAAGGAATATGGAAAAGGAAAGGAAAGAATAAAGGAAAAGTAAAAAGAAAAGGAAGGAAACGGATATTGAAAAAGGAAGGGAAAGGGAAGTGTCGTGTACCAGACCATATCTTGCCTTGAAGGATGAGGCTTTGTGTTCTCCCAGTCTTCCTTAGGAGATATGACAATGGAGAAGTTGAGTTTGAAATTGTACATGGGAATAATAGCATCCAAGCACATACTAAAGGTATTAAGTTTTTTCTAGACTTTCCATTATCGACAGATGTCCTTTCGGGTTTGGATTGAAGGTAACTCACAAGCTTTAAACTCGAGGTTGTTTAAAAATAAATTTCCTTGTGGTCGTGCGGCTTCAATTCTTCCACGATGAAACTGCAAGCCATGAGCATAAATCAAATGACAGCTGTCAAAAATACTAACTCCAGATTGAAAAGCACACGTCTAAAATAATTACCCTTTACTTGCTTAATCTATATAGATCACTGATCCGGCCCGAGCAATGCCGGCCGAATTAGCTAATTGCTAAATAAGTTCAGTACTACTACTATTTTTTCTTACAATGGTCAGAGAAATAAAGAGCAAAGGGATTACGGCAATTTGTATTTAAACATCAATTGTATCGCCATCAGCACTGTCGTTCACTTCTCGTTTTAGTAAAACGACGTTCGTAACGACTTCAAACCCGAAATCATTTTATATCAAAACTCTTCAAGTACAAAAATCAAGATTTTAATAAACTGAACTTGGAAACCATAACTGTTTTTAACTTAGCGAAGCCAAAGTTTGAAGATAAAACTGGAAAGTTCTCTCAATATTGAATATCAGTGGAGTTAGTTTTGTGCCCTTTTCCAACACTATCTACCCTGCCCGAAAATTTAAAAACGCATTGGTGAATAATTGCGTCTTTCTTGTGGCAAAAATTCAAATATGCTCTTGCTTCTTTCGTTCATCCATCCTAAGCCCACAGAACTAGCATAAGATAAGACGAGTACAATTACAAGGTGCGCTTGTTCTTCTTCAGCCAATTTAAAGTCATCTCAAGCAGTCTTCTACCCACCCACACTCCAGATTGAATTACAAAACAATAAAAAAAATAAAATAAAGATGCACTACGTGGAAGAGAGATCGTCATTGTATCCTACTCCCTCTGTCCGATTGCAATTTATAGACCCAAGAACCAAGATGATGTCTCTTCGCAAGCAACGAAAGGAAGCCATTAGCGATGATGCTATTGTCACAACTGTACCCATGAGCACTCATTAACTGGCTTAACAACAACTCCCTGAACTGCACAAAAGTTAAAAAAAAAAAAAAAAAAAGAGTCAGTTCCTAAGACAGACTTCTCGGAGTGGAGTATGTATGTGTTTATGTTTAAATGTGCCTTACTATAGTGCCCTCTACAGTTGAGTTTGGCTTATGCGGTGCATCACCATTGGGACTGGTTATGCAACTATACTTGATGCGAGTTTTTATAAGTCTGTATGCACTTCGTTGCTTCCTCAGTGGCAATAAAAACAAGTAATTGATAGTGGTTGAGTATATAAAGAAGAAGCATACTAAAACAGGATTCACTTCCGCTTGTGCATAATTTTTTGCATCCTGTCTTTTATAGAAGTGCAATCAAGAAGAGCCCAAGTAATCGATTACTGTCGATATGTTCGCTTCAATGAAAAAATAAATATAAAAAATAAACTTGGTCGTGATGGTCTGTCTCTGTCTGGAGACCATTTGTCCATTAAATTTCAAGTGGGCAAGGTTACCAAATTGATATAGCAAGATTGTCGCAATGTCATAGGAGGCGATTATAGACAATTGGAATGAAATTTTTGGCATTGAGTTGAGTCTTTGGACACTTTATTATAAGGTCGTTTGTTGTTTGTGTGAGGAATGGAACACTTTGAATGTCTAAAAAATACTTTTATGGCGCTCGAATACGAGAAGAGTGAAAGATCATTTGAAAGGTGAGAACAATGTTACTCCTAGGTTAGATTGGGGTCTATGCATATTTCTCCTTAGATCAAAATGGTATTTCAAACACATTTTATCACGTTCACATGTTTCTCTCTTTTTTGGACTTGGACGATCTCTTGACTACATGGAAAGCTAAATGAAGATCGTTAAACCCAATATGCTTCAGAAACAGCAACTGAGACGGTATGTGCTCTACAAAAAGATGGTAGATGATCAAGACAAGTAACGCTTGGCAACATTAGAAATCGAATTGCGAGCAACCACACAACTAAGAGGTGTAGATGATGTCAGTTTCAATGGATCTTCCGATTTAAATCAATCTTATGAACCCTTAGAAATTAGTTCCTCCGAAACCAACCAATTACGTAGTTTAATCGAAGTCGAAGAGGGTGACAAAAGCCCTAACCAACGTCTTATTGACGATTGAGTCGGATTCAAAAATGGAAACGACGAATGCTCTCGCAGAAATATTCGATACTTTAATTTAAACAAAGGTTCCGAATCAACGTTGAGCAGATGAAAACTATAGCGTTTGAAAGAGCATCTGCTTCGCAGAAATTAGGTATTCGCGTAATTTTTGCAAAAAGAATGTTACCTTCGTATGTTCCAGACCAACCACTGAGGAAGCGGATTACGAAAAACGAAGCATTTTCAAAGAATGCTCAGGAGGCAGTCAAAAAGCAGAAAAGGATAGTTTATTCTCCCATCTTATGAAATTATTAAATGTGCAGAAGCTGCATCTAAGAAAACACCCAATCGGTGAAATATCTCAGCAACAATTAATGGTAGTTAATCTTCCAAGGCTGCCGGAAATCCTACATTGATAAATAAATAAATGCAAATTATGGTGGAGAGAAGCTAGTCTTCATACCTAAAACCGGCAAAAACTCCCATGTAAATCCAAAAGATTTAAGACCTATTAGTCTATCATCCTTCCTCTTTAAAACACTGGAAAGAATGATTGACATATACTTTAGACAAGAAATTAAACCTAGTCTAATCTGAACGGCGCAACATGCCTATACAAAAGGTAAATCAGTGAAAACTGCACTTCACTCTCTGGTTTGCACCATTGATAAATTCCTGCACTATAAAGAATACTCTCTCGTCGCATTCCTAGACATAGAGGGTGCATTTAACAATGTTAACAAAACAGCAATCACTAATGCTCTTGATGGGCTGCTCATAGAGGAACACATCAAGAACATGATAAAAACAATGCTCAGCAGCAGAATCATTAGTTCCGAATTGGGGAACTACAAAACAAGCAGAATGGCCAATAGAGGAATCCCGCAGGGAGGAGTTTTATCTCCTCTACTGTGGAACCTGGTCGTTAAAATATTGTTAACCGACCTAGAGGACGAAGGTTTCAAAACCATAGCCTATGCCGATGATGTAGCAATTGCCGTTTCAGGCAAGCACCCACAAACCCTAGCTGAGCTGCTACAAACAGCACTTAACAAGCTTAACAATTGGGCTGTAGATTGTGCTCTGAACATCAATCCACACAAAACGGAATTAGTTCTGTTTACGAGGAAATACAAAATTCCGGACTCCAGACCCCCAACTATTAAAGGGGTAACTCTCACACTCAGGCTAAATATCTAGCTCTCATTTTTGACAAAAAACTGACCTGGAAAACCAATATTGAGGAAAGAGTAAATAAAGCCAACGTGGCACTCTTTTCCTGTAAAGAAGCCATTGATGGGAAATGGGGTTTCTCCCCCCAAATCACCCATTGGCTGTTTACCTCGTTAATTAGACCGATACTCACATACACGTGATCACATAGACGTGATAGTCTGGTGGACCGCACTAGACAAGATGATCAACTACAACAAAATTCAAAGAACGGCTAGTCTGTGTATTAGTGGCGCACTGAGGACAACCCCAGCGGACGCCCTCAATGTACTACTAGATCTCACACCCCTAGATATCTTCAGCAAACAAGTCGCAGCTACCTCAGCTACTCGACTCAGAGCTACATCACAGTGGACCAATAATCAAATCGGCCACACTACTATTTCTAGATAAATAGGCCACACTACCATTCTAGATAACTTTAGATTCTTACCGAATCGATCCGACTACAAAATTGTCAGATGTATCTGAGGGAGATGTCAAATCAGTTTAACATTCACCTTTCATGGGTGCCAGGGCACAGGGACATACCAGGCAACTGTATGGCAGACGAACTAGCCAAAAAGGGCACGACCACTTCCCTACGCTCAGAATGGAACAACATAGGTGTACCTATCGCTACATGTAAACTCCTACTTAGACAAGACGCTTCAAGGATAACAAACACTAGATAGACTGAGAGTAACAACTGCCTTGCAACCAAAAAAGTTTGGCCCTGTGTAGACTCAAAACGCTCGAAGAGTTTGTTAGCCCTGAACCGCCTGTATCTAGGTTCTACCATAGGTGTTCTTACGGGACACTGTCTAATAGGGAGACACGCCAAAAGACTTGGTGTGTTTTCCAATGATTTCTGCAGAAGCTCATGCCCTGCACTACTTCACTCATCTCGGTGATTTCTTCTTCGATGATACTAGCGACTTAGCTTACATAGACCCTAAAAGTCTTTCGAAATACATTAAAAGTTCAGCGTGGTTCGACTAGCAAGTGATTAACCGTCTAGTCCCGTAATGGAAGATTAATGGGTGATCAACGCGTTAGTCTTACATCGGGTTTCTAAGATCAGTTGGTGATTAACTTGCTGATCTCTGTGGTATCACAATAGGCCCTTGCGGCCTAAGTGTGTCAGGCAGTGTACTCATTGGCTGACAGCCACTTCCATCTAACCTAACCTAAATGATGGTGCAAAAGAGCGGGTACCCCGGGGTATTTTTCACAACCATGGCTTGTGAGAGAATGTAGGAGATCTACAATTTTCTGTCGAAAGGCTAATCATGGCAAAGAAGTCACTCCGAAGGAATTGCCAATTCTTCACGAAAGGCGATACACCCAGAAAAACATATTTTGCTCTTTTGCTGTTGGGTTTCGAACCACGAACCTCCCGCATAACAGGCAGACATGCTAACCATTACGCAACGGGCATCAGTCCTACATTTTTAGCCTCCCACGATCCGATGCGTGAACTATTCCCACCTCGAAAAAAAACTTCAAACAGAAGACAGTAGAGAGCCGCCTGCTCAAACTTGCCGTTTGCACCACGATCTATTTGAAAATCAGGATCAAGACTGATACCATGAGGGGAAAGGAATTCACCAAGCTCGATACATTAATTACTGAGGAACTTCCAAATTTGGAAGATGTCTTTGGCACTCAATAAAAAGAAGAAAACATATTATGACAGACACTGTTTTTTTAATGCGGTGTCAAAATTCATTCACATTTCTCGTTTACAATCAAACAAAGTGACAAAATTAGGACAAGTTTTAAGAACAGAGAATAACATCTTATCGTAGCTTTAGAATTCGAGATTCAAAGAGACTTGTTGTTGCCTGTTGGCAAAAACTATTTTCTATCTATCGCTTTGTCCAAATAAGATAGTTTCTATTCAGCTCGGACTCCTTGAAGTTGCCTACTATCTAGGCGTTGATAATCGGCTTTTCTCTTTTTTGGCGTTAAAATCAGCTCTCTTACTTACCTGCTTCACAATAGTGATTGACCTCAAAAAGCGTCGAAAAGCCTTCCTTGAGGACAACCAAGTGAAGATTCTCTATCAGGAGTGTTCTGATCTGCCCGCCTTTCTGTTTCATTGCAAATCTGTCTGGTTTCTCAACATCTCTCCTTTGAATAAGGCAATTTCGGTAAGGTATTTTTGACTTAAAGGCTTCTACGTTTCTTAGTTCTTCTACTACAACCAAACTTTGATACCCCTGGTGTCAAACGGAGCATCTTCATCTCAGCTGCCGTCAACTTGCGCTCAAACTTTTTCAACATTGTCCAACATCGTGAACCGTATGAGTACTGGAAGCACAACCACCGTGAATTGCTGTCTAATTCCTACAAAGACAAGTTGTTTCTAAATAACAAAAACTAAAGGCCCCGACCCATAGAATCCGTTGCGTCCGTTCGCTGCCGGATTATACTGACAGCTCGATTAAATACATACACACAATCTTATGAGAGGTGACCCATAAGTATCGGATGCAACGGACGCAACGGAAAAAGTAGCCCAACTTTTAACTTTTGCGTCCGGCAGAACTGATGACATGCGCAGTCAAAACCAATTTGAAGTTTTCTCTTCACACCGCAACGGATTCTTTGGGTCACCCCAATCCGTTGTGTCCGGTAAAACTCACTGCTGTCAATTAAATCTGACAGCGAACGGACGCAACGGATTCTATGGGTGGGGGCTTAACTCGATCTCTCCCATTCGTTGGTCAAAAAAAAACCTTTGACACTAGAATCCCCACAGATCGTAAACCTTTCAGAATTTCCACGGACTTCCAATATTTTCCAAATGTGAGACCACTCTCTATAACATGTTCACTTTAACCGCTTGCTTTGTTGACAAGCATCTTTTGAAAAATTTCTAATTTCATAGAAGAGAAGCTAAAGAGGAAGATATTTTGCTGTTTGTTTTGTTTCTCGACTTAATTTATTGTCTAACAGACCAATGCACGCAAAACACGACTCTGTGTCGCGTCACTTGAGTAGGTATTTGCACGAGTTGATTTCCCAGAAGCAAAATTGTGTGTAATATATGCGAATCCCAAGTACCTACTCGTGTACTATTGTACCCACATAGGAAAAGAATTTGCAGTGTAAAGTTGGTGGTAAAGTAGGATAGTTTGATTTGCAAACCACACAATCTTAAAGCAATGGGAAGTAGCGAAAACAAAATAAAGCCATTCATCGCACATCATGAAGAAGAAAAGTGAAAAACCAACATGCATGTCTTACACTTTCATTTTTTATGGGTTGGGAGTATTTTATGTATTTTTGCTTTCCTCACCTACGAGTCCATTAGGTGGTGTTCTGAAAATAAATATCAAATTTGTTAGCCAAATATTGGCTAGGCGCATAATGTGGAAGTGCCAGGTGTATGGACGGCATTCATACAATTGACGATACGGAAATTATTGGGTGAGACTTTTTTGTTTGTTTTAGACACTTGTGGTCATCGTTTTTTCTGTCGGTCATGATGGTATGTGACTTTATTTTAAATAGGAAGTAAAGGTATCAATTACCATGAGAGCGATCGATACTCTTAAGAGCGAAATTCGTTTCGACTTGGTTTGCTTGTCAACAAACCGCAGAAAACAAAGTTTTGTGTTTGAAATGAGTGATCGAATTAAATTCCAATTAAAAGATACACAATGGCTTTTCTTAGGAAATAGGTAGGTACTATTCGAGCGAGTGTATATGGTGACTGTTATAGATCTGTGGCCGGATACATATACATGTACATAAATGGAAGTGGCGAGATTCCTGGTAACATCTGATTGATTAAAACAAATTATGTACTCTTGTTTCTTCCCTTTCCGCGACTTTTCTGCAATAAAAATAAATTAATAGTGTGGCGCAACAGAGCGAGGAGCTCCAGCATTTTTCACAACCATGCCTTTTGAGGGAATGGAAAGGACCTACAATGTTCTACCGATTCCGAACGGCTAATCCAGAAAGCGCTTATCATGGTAATGAATTTGCTATCGGAAGACTTGCCAATTTCTCGAGAAAGGCCATACCCGTGAAAGACATTTCTGCTTCTGTTGGGACTTATCTGCAATGAATATTCGAAAACCCGTCGAGTCGGATTGGTGTCTATCCACTCTACATATCAGAGCCATCGTAACTTCGCGAGAAATCCTTTAGTTATCACTGTAGTATTTTCCTTTCGAGAAGACCAAGGGTTGCCTCACTCGCTTAAGACGAGGGCCATTATTCTGCGCGCGCCGTAGGTAAAGTTTGACCAGCACCGTCTTTTGTTGACAGGCTTTTTTATGAAAGCGGCGAAGGAAATCAAGCCAACAAGGCGTACTAAGAGATCGAGGTATTATAATTTGGCCAAAATAAAGGTGAGGAATTCGTTTTGAACATAACACGATAGCATCATCAATACAGTCCAAAATGCATGGAGCACAGCACAAACTATGTGGGTTTGGCCTGCAACAAACTTGTCTAAAGAGAGCTCAGTCATTGTTAGAAATTTCAAAAGAGACATTAATAATAAGCCCAAGAAACTTTGTGGTGGTGGAATGATGAAGCTAAAGCAGTGATAAATGAGAAGAAAACAGCTTTTCAAAGGTCCTTCAAATAATAGACACGAAAAGGCTCTTTTCGAATTGGAACACAGAGTTTGCAAGTGCAAAACGCATCCTACAAAGTGCACGAGGGCATGTATCGGGAGCTGGAAGATATTTCTGTCCGGCTGCTGATATAAACCAAGTTATTCAAGAAATACGACAGAACAACTGGAATAAGGAGGCAATTATTTTTATAATAGCCGCTCGAAGGAAGAGAAATGATGGAAGTTCATCAACGACAGTTTTCTACAGCATTGTAATGGCATCTTGAACGAACAGTTACCTCGAAAGCACTTTTCAGAAGATGAACTGAGCGGACGCAGAAGTGGCGCGAAGGTTTCAGATAATTATAAGTAGGCATAATAAGGTCTTGGCTTCTAAGAGATTGTGTGAATTGAATTTTACTGTTAATGAGGCTGTGCTAAGAATTGACTACATCTAATTTTAAGGAACTGATCAAAACTACATCCAAAAACCTTTCCATGGTAGTGCGATATATGCTCGCAGCGACGAAGTTCAAAAACGTATCGAATGGCATCATTAACTGTGGCAAGCAGCTTATGTAGAGAGTGGGAGTCTAGTTTGCAGTATAATTTTGAGGAAAAATCAATCAAAGGGACGAATAATGCTTTGACAAGTCTCAACTTAGTGTCTACTGGAGTAAAACTAAGAGGACAACCACAGTTTTCTCAAACCTGCATAAATTCGTCCAATAATACAGTTTGTGTGGTCCAAGGCGTTAAGCGATCGACTTATTTAGAAACCAAGACTAGTTACAACATCAAAAAATTTTATTCGATTACGAACACAGGTGGTAATTAATCAGTGTCATAGTATTTTTTGTGATAAGAATCATTTGAGTCTTGTCTGTATTGAAAGTTAAACCGTTTGTTTGAGACCATTCGAAGATTACTGCAAGATTCTGATTCATTCTGGCTTTGAGGTCTTCAATCAGACCAATAGGGCGTGACTGATAAGCTTGGGCATCATCAGCATAAAGGTGAAAAGTAACATTGATGAATAAACTGAACAGTATAGGTCCCAATATAGACCCTTGATGTACACCAGCTTTTAAAGCCAAACATTCAAAGGATTTCCCATCGTGTATAACTCTTTGAAAGCGATTTTTTAAGTAATCCAAAAAAAAGTTTTAGCTTCTGACACAGCACTCTATGATCCAAATTCAAATTTTCAAATTCAAATACAGTCAAACCTGGATAAGCGAGAATTCAAAGGAGCACAATCTCATTCTCGCTTATAGAGGTTTCTCACTAGCCCGAGTTTCTCGCTAATTAAGGTACATGGGTAGCGTTTCTCACTTATAGAGGTACGCAGCAATATCAAGTAACAGCAAGAACGAATGTAGTTAATATGTAATAATGATAAAATTACATAAACACAAGGACACGTGTCCATTCGAAAAGAATGCGATAAAATAACAAACATTTTTTAGTTCCACGAAATAGAATATGGGTACAATATTGACGAGGAAACAATACAAAAACAATGGTAGAAAGTTCCACGAAAGTTAAGAACGAGTCATAAAATAGCAGATGTTAAATTTGTTTGCTTGACTGTCGCTTAGAGAGGTATAGTTAAGAAGCAGAGTCACTTACGGAGGTCAATGAGGGAAAAACGACTCTCTTACAGAGGTTTCTGTTTCTCGCTAATAGAGGTTTTGGTAGTTTAAAATGGCGGGTCCTGGCTATTACTCTCACTTATAGAGTTTTCTCACTTATCCAGTTCTCACTTATCCAGGTTTGACTGTATTACATAACTCCACTGAGTCAAAAGCCTTGGAGAAAACAAGTAAGCAAAGTACCGTTAACTGATCCATATCATATTTTATTCTTATATCATCAAAAATTTTAATCATAGCGGTACAGCAACTATACCCTTTTCTACAACCAAATTTCTAAAATGAAATTTGATTTGCGAGGATATTTTTCAAGGCTTCCAGAAAGACATGATAAAATGGTAATTGGGTGGAAGTCAACTGTTTGAGTCAGTTGAGGTTTTAAAGGCACAGGAATAACAGTAGCTAACTTCCAGTTATCAAGAAAAGTGAAAGAAGCAATACAAAAATTGAAAATGTGTGTAAGACTAATATGATATGGGTTAAAATCAATACCTCTATTCACCTCCTAAGAGTTGACCTTGTCGTGGTGGAGGTGCTTAAATACATCTTCTCTAGCAATCCAGCTGCAGAACCTGGCCAACCAACATAACTCAAACAAAACCTCTGAAATAATGGGAAAAGTTAATAAAAGATATAAAAAACGAACGGGGATATACGTTCACAAGTCGGCAAGTGTCGCGACTGCCGGCGATGGCTCGGCCTCGAAAGAAGACAAGTCGCCAGTGACAAATTTATTAACGATAAAGACACAAAAAGCGATTGGCAGAAGGACTGGGGAGCCGACTGCAGTTCGAGGAAGGCCTCACAAGCCAACTAAGAAATGTGGAAAGCCCTCTGGTTCTAACGCCCCTCCTAAGGAGGATGCCCAAACCAGTGGAAGGGTTGCAGTGACTCTCTGCAATACTCATACTGCCCGTATAGAAGGGACCCCGGAGAAGACCATTGCTGCAAGCAGAGGGGCCGAGACTTTCGGTTCTAACGCGAACAGTGATGTGTTGGCAAAGGGGCTACCCTTATCAAAAACTCCACTGCTCCAACCTCCCACCTCATCCCGTCCAATGTCAAAGGACTCGAGGTCGACCAACACGGACGGTACGGGTGCCGAGACTATCGGCTCCGTGCCTGAAAGGGGAGGACCTCTTTCGAGCTCCGGAAACACTGCTTCCCTCCCCCAAGTTGTAGGCGAAACTGTGACTTACAGTGGGACAAACAACGAAAGGGTGTCCAATGCCCCTAACCCCAAAGTTGGAGGTGAAACTGTGACTTTCAGTGGAACTGAAAACGAAAGGGTCGCCAATCCTCCAAATTGGAGGTGAAACTGTGACTTACAGTGGAACTGAAAACGAAAGGGTTCCCAATCCCCCTACCTCCCAAGTTGAAGGTGAAACTGTGTCTAACAGTGGAACGGACAACGAAAGGGATCCCGACCTCCCTGCCTTCGCAAACCATAAAATGATGCGGAACGTGGAGAAAATTGCGAAGGTGTTAGGTGCGGTACCTAAACTTAAGCTTGATTCAACGCAATCTGCCAAGCTTGAATGGGCAATGAAAATCATTGCAATAAACGAAAAAAAACTGTGAAGACTCAACGTCTCAGCGCCAACGTTCGTTCGAGGAGTCAACCCCGAACGCCAAAAGGCCTAAGGTGCAAAAATCAACCCTCAGCTCCAAAAAGGACATGTCGTACAGTGACGCACTGAAGGACAAAACCATTTTCGCTGTCATTGACAAGAGTAACGCGGATGGTGCGATCTCTTTCGATCAATGGGCGATTATTATGAACAAGCTCCAGGCCTCCTACTGGATTCTTATGATGGAAAACCCAGGGGAACCTGCCATCTTTGAAGACACATGATGGTATTACGGGTGCGTCAGGCTAATCGCGTTTGATGGAGAGAGATCGCGCGATCTGTATAAGCTCGCGATCAGCATGTTAGAGGGACTCTGGCCTGGTGCTAAGCTTGAAGTCGTGTCAAAGGAGGATATCCCTTGCAGGTCTATGGCTCGCGCTAAACTACCAGCAGAACTCTCCTGCAAAGACACAATCATGAAAATGATCCAATTGTGCAATCCAACATTGCCTACTCATGACTGGAAAGTCGCGAAGCTGGAAGAGCCGGAGGGTCACTATAGATCGGCTATGATAGTCATCAATAAGGACTCCCTAGCTTCCCTGGCTGCGACAAAAGGCGTGATTCGGTTCGGCTGGTCAAACATTGCCCTAAAAATATACAAAAAAGATGAAGAACAGAACATCATTCCATCTTACGTAACAAAAAGTGCGTCTTCAGTGGAAGAGTCCGCAGGGCAAGTCGACCCTCCATCCATGGAGATAGACGAGCTCGGCACATCCTCTGTTGAAACGTGTGAAAATAAACCCTCCACATCTCACTTGGATGCCCAAAACGTCATCAAATTCTCCGACTTGGAGACTGATGACTCCGCTAACGAGGTTTCGCTCAGCGAGAATGACCTTCTTAGGTCAAACTCTGAGAGCGAAACTAACCTAACCCTTTCATTACAATCTTAAACAATTTAAGAACAATGTGTATCAGGATCTCATTTGAAATGCTCTGCTATTTTCTTAAGCTTGTACCTACTGTCTTTATCAAACATAATTAAGAGATGGAAAGTTGTTATAACCCGCTGAAAGTGCACAAATAATAAGAAACAAACAGCACCAAGCCTCTAATGTCTTTCAAGTAAAAGATGAAAACCTACACTGAGAAGTTAGCACAAAAGTGGAAAAGAAAAAAATATTCTAAAGTTGAAAGGGTATGCCACAGCCTCCAAAGCAGCCCCGAATGTCTGCGTCCAAGAGAAACCTGAAATTTTATTATCAGTTGTCGTCAACACCAGTTGATGTGATTCAGATCAAAAACCACATGAGAGTGCAAAATGCATTTTTCGCTTACCAACCAATGACGAACGACGCAAGTCGCAACTCTGAAAGATGAACTTGAGGGGTCCGCATTTGAAAAGTTTTCGACACGCAACTTTAAACTTACTGCAAATATTGTTTGACGACGACGACTGTCCATGTCCAGACGCAAAGAAAGAATTTTTATCGAACAAAAGCATGAACAACATTGCACCATGTTTGATTAGCATAGAAATAAAGGGACTTTCTGTTTTGTTCATTCATATGTCCGGTCTTCCAAAACACACAACCCTTTCCTCCACAATGCTACAACTTGCGCATGTTGCTATGGAATCTCTTTGTTCCCAGTGCAACCAGCAGCAGCGAGTAAGGACTGGGGACACCCTGGCTTTTTCGCATTGTAATTACTGGGCGCCCTTAATTATTTAGCGTATGATAGTGTGTGAATTCATACAATAATCCTAGTAACTAGAAACACTAGGTATTGCTTAGAATTAAGAAAGCAACCAAACCTCAAGGTTAAACCCGCCAAAATAATAATAAAAGTCTTCCAAATATTTAATTAGAAAACACATATGTATATAAAAGCACTTCCTGTGCCACTTAACCACATTAAGCCACCACACAACAGATTACTGAGTTTAGTTAGTGTCATTAGGCTTAATTGTAAATTAAATAAAATATCGCGCACTGTACATCTTCGTCCTCTCTATACATGAAAAATGACGTCATTCTTGTCCCACATAACACTTTTTCACCTCTCCTATCTATCTACATACATCGTCGTCTGCTTGATGTATTCACAATTTTATTTTAGATTTGACTTTTTTTTTCTTTATAATTGAACACATTTTGTAAATATAAAATAAACCATTTAAAAAATTGATGACATTTTCTATGATTTGACTAAAAAAAAAAAAAGAATAATGAAAACTTACAAAATTCCTGAAAACCGGCAAAAGTTCTGGAGAGTGAATTTTTCCTCGATTAATTTATCGAAACACTTAAAAAATCTTTGATTGATTAATTTTATTTTATTGGCTTCAGGTTTCTTATTGGAACATACAAAAATTCACAAGAAAAACCACAAGAAAACGAACGACAAAACCGACGACGAAAAATATGTGTGCAAGAAATTTCCGACCAAAAAAATATCCCAATAAAAAATTCACTCTACAGGGAAATGTCACGCCAAGTATGGACAAAACTGCATATCATCGCGTTCAAACGCAAGAATAAAAAGTACTTACACACACATACACAAAGCATACTTTACTTACCGACTTGTTTCTATTTCGTTTTTCGTCTTCTTGCTCTCCTCTCCGCACAAAAACGCACACACACACTCTGCACGAATTCGAATCAGAATGAATATAAAGGAGAAAGAAAAATTATAATCCAAAGGGAAGAGAGAGCCAAAATATAATAATCCAACGATCGTCGTTAATTTGACGGCACACACATTTAGAAAATACTTTGAAATTTAATAAGCTACAAAAACAAAACAAAAAAGCAAAATTGTAAAATTTTCAAGTAGTTTTTTTTTCTTCTTGTTTCTTAAGATAAACGGTTGCAACGCGACCACAACCGTATACACACAACGAACAAGTACCGCGCGGTTATATCGTGCTTCGTGCCCGTGCGCCAGAGGGAAATTTATCAATTTGAGATTTTTCAACCGCACACACGCACATACGGAGACGGACCAAAGTAGCAGGAAAAATTGGAAGAATAAACTTCCCTCTATAATTTTAGAAGCATACGCCCAGTTGACGTACTAAAAAGCGAAAATGGAGAATGAAAAAAATTATACATAAATCAAATTTTTAACGAAAACTATGAAAATGAAAGGGATGCGAATTTTTCACGACTTTTACTGTTACTTTGGTGTTTTGCTTTTTATTTGAAATTTATTTCACTTAATTACGTCACCGGGGTGGTGTCAGTGCCGGCGCGTTACTGTCCCGTTTTCTTTACTTGACCGATGGAACAGGTTTTGGATGTTCCAACTCTGACGCGCTTACGCAAATTTCACGAGTTTCCTTTTCAAAAGTTAAAATCGAAGTTTTCACCGTTGGTCAAGGAAATGAGTTAAATTTACCTTATTCGATCCACCAAACAACAATTAAAACAGAAAAATATTATCGCGTTCGTCAGTCGAGATGCACACAACGTTCGATCCGGTAAGCTTCTCCTTTGATTCTGGTCTGCTGAAAATTTCCCTTGGCGACGAAACGACTGTTGTACGAGGAGAAATTATATTTTTTGTGTTCAAGCAGTTGGTGTCACTGCTTCAAGTTTTGTTTACTTCACATGAGAGTGAACGAGATGACGGGAGATTTTGGAACTCCTATGCGTTGTCTGGTTGGTGGTAATGCGATTGGGTGCGATGATGATGATGTCAACCAAAATTTATTTGAAAAAGGAATATTTTTAGGGGGAAATTTGTTTTCAACAAAAACTGGGAATAGAAAAGGGAAATATAAAATTTATTTACACTAGGCCCGTTTCTACATGACGACTGTACTTAACCCGGGGGCTACACGATCAAGATATGGTAAGCCATTTACAATACATTTAAATTTTCTTACATATACAATCAAATTTTTCGAAATTGAAACCCAGCTGGTATGGAATATTGAAAGCCACCCGAGAAGCAGTTTCAGTAGCCATGAAATTGACAGCTTCGTCAAATCCCCTCAAAAAGAGAAAAGAGTGCCTGGAAAAAAAATTTGAATTTCAAATTTCTTGTGGGTGCCATTTTGAAAATATATAATGACATGTCGATTGAAAGCCATTTGCCTGGCAAATTGTAAGTCGCCTACGTCACAGTCGAAACACGAACAGGAATTTGACAAAGTGTATATGTAGGCTGATGGCTTACCACATCTTGATCGTGTAGCTGCAGGGTAACACAGTCGTCGAACAGTAAGGCCTTGACCAAACCAACGCGGTGAGTGCGTGCGATGCGATTGCGATAAGTCAAATCCCTATGCATTACGTCAAACGTCCATAAGATTACATAGGGATTTGACTTATCGCAATCGCATCGCACGCACTCACCGCGTTGGTTTGGGCTTTACATTAAGTCAAACGTTTATGGACGTTTGACTTAAAGCATAGGGATTTGACTTATCGCAATCGCATCGTACGATCTCACCGCATTGGTTTGCGCAAGGCTTAATACGGTTTCAGATGAAATCAACGAACATCTTATTTCGTTTCGCTCGGCTATTTTGGTGTACCAAAGACAATATCAAAATTTTTCAAAGCAAATCTGGGGTGGAATCGCGTAAGGTGATATTTGATAGTTGACAGTCAAAACCAGGGGTGGAATCGCGTAAGGTGATATTTGATAGTTGACAGTCAAAACCAGGAAAATCGGTCTGCGTAAGCTGATAATCAAATTTGACAGTCATATTTTTGTTACTAATTGAAGTGACACCTATTTAGGTGTCAATTTGATTAAATTTGATAGATGAAATTTTACTATTCCTTTCGTTTTTTTTATAAAATATGAATATTTTTGTGCCTGTACAGTTTTCAATCCCACAAAATAATGAAAATCGAAACGAAAGAGAAAATAGGATGGTCAGGTTCACTCGTATTAATTTGAGAAGAAAATTAAATATATTTTTTGATCTCCCTACAGTTAAGTAAGTTCAGACCTATAGCTTATTGAAAATTATTAACAATATGTTGCCTTCAATCTCTGTTTTCAATAGATTCATTCAAAATTTTCGAGTATCAAAAGATACTTTTAAAAGTTTACTACAACTTTTGGATTTGCCAGTTGGAATTCGTTCAACACGTCTTCACCCAGTCCTTCAGCTAGCAGTAACGTTAAATTTTCTTGGAGGTGGTGGGTACTGGATAGGTTTATGTCATCGCTATTGTGAAATGACAAGGAAATGTTAGTACGCCGGCGGATACATAGATGGCTTTCAGAGACCGGTTTGTTTTCGATAGTGAAGTACACCTGTGTATTACCGCTCAATGCTATAAATTAGATTATAGATTATAGATAGGTAAGAATTGACAGAATTCAAACATTTTCTCTTTAAGTGATACCAAATCAGTAGAAAAAAATTTTGATTTCAAATTGATCATCTTACACAGACGGAAAAGCTGTAACTATCAATTTGATAGCAAGAAAAAATGACAGTCAACTATCACCTTACGCGATTCCACCCCAGGAAAATCGGTCTGCGTAAGCTGATAATCAAATTTGACAGTCATATTTTTGTGACTAATTGAAGTGATACCTATTTAGGTGTCAATTTGATTAAATTTGATAGATGAAATTTTACTATTCCTTCCATTTTTTTTATAAAATATGAATATTTTTGTGCCTGTATAATTTTCAATCCCACAAAATAATGAAAATCGAAACGAAAGAGAAAATAGGATGGTCAGGCTCACTCGTATTAATTTGAGGAGAAAATTAAATATATTTGATCTCCCTACAGTTAAGTAAGTTCAGACCTATAGCTTATTGAAAATTATTAACAATATGTTGCCTTCAATCTCTGTTTTCAATAGATTCATTAAAAATTTTCGAGTATCAAAAGATACTTTTAAAAGTTAACTACAACTTTTGGATTTGCCAGTTGGAACTTGGAATTCGTTCAACACGTCTCCACCCAGTCCTTCAGCTAGCAGTAACGTTAAATTTTCTTGGGGGTGGTGGGTACTGGATAGGTTTATGTCATCGCTATTGTGAAATGACAAGGAAATGTTAGTACGCCGGCGGATACATAGATGGCTTTCAGAGACCGGTTTGTTTTCGATAGTGAAGTACACCTGTGTATTACCGCTCAATGCTATAAATTAGATTATAGATTATAGATAGGTAAGAATTTGACAGAATTCAAACTTTTTCTCTTTAAGTGATACCAAATAGGTAGAAAAAAATTTTGATTTCAAATTGATCATCTTACACAGACGGAAAAGCTGTAACTATCAATTTGATAGCAAGAAAAAATGACAGTCAACTATCACCTTACGCGATTCCACCCCTGATCTGAATCAGATCACGGGAGAGCAAAGTACGGCTATGGAGTTGATGAATTTAAATGCATCTAATTTGTTTAATTTACACAATGAAATTTGACTTTTGAAAATATTAGTGGTTGCTTTCTGTCAAATTCTAGAAACGATGCAGCCAACATTTAGACATAAGTTTTTTTCTGATCCAAGATGTTTTATTATTGGATCTGATCCCACGAAGGATAATAAAACACGGCTAAACAAACTTTCCGAAATTGAAAGCCTCTGTTTTTTGCCAAGAGAAATAGTAATGCACTGTCAACTGCGGCTTGAAAAAAAATAGGGCTGTTGAAAATGAAGTGCTGAAAGAAAACTGCTTCAACAGCAACTGGACTATGATGAACATGTTCATCTGCACCCATAGTTTTTCATCTGCAACCATAACTAGGAAGTTCGTTCCCTCTCTATCAGACAAGTGTGAATTTTACATCTTGTGTCTTTTTCCGATTTTCATCTGCACTTGCAGATGCATGTAAATCCACCATCTAATGTCTATTTTAAATGAATCGTCAAAAGATTGTTTCATGTAATTTGAAAGACTATCGTCTTGAAAATGTTGCTAGCTTTTCCAGGGGTGGACTGAGCATCAGATGTCCTCCTTTCCTTAATGTTTCTGAGATTCGAACCTCGGTTTTTTGAAAGTAAACTTCACAGAGGATTAAATAAAAATATTTTCATGCACATGTTTTATGCAATATTATGCTGGATTTACATGCATCTACTACTACAGAAGTGCAGAAAAGTAAAGCGGGAAGGATGAAGATTATTAAAGCACAGAAGTTAAAAAGAGAAACGAACACAATTATGGCTGCAGATGAAAAATGATGGGTGCAGATAGCAGATAAACATGTTTTCTCTGCTTTTCTGCAGTAGCAGATGCATGTAAATCCACAATTAATCGCCGATAAAACGAGCCAATAAATAAACATAAATAAAAATAAACATAATAAATAAGGCTGAATGTTTCTGCATGAATTTTTTTTTCAACAGTTCACATGTCATCGTACCCTTACTTATTTTTTCGAATCTACCACTGAAAAAATTCCCATGCACAAAAAAAGAATGAAAAAAGTACACGCTCACTCAGCTGTCATGGTAGAAAAGTAGAAAGAAATTAAAAAAAGCAGTGGTTGGAGGTGCACTCGTAGTCCCGCGGAAAAAAGAAACTTTATTAAGTTTAATTTTTAAGTGAAATGCCGGTGTCAAATATATGTCTATGACACAATTATAAAACGGTAAGTTTATGCTAAATTAATAAAGTTCATTTGTTTTGTAAGAAATAGTTTTTCAAACCTAAACGTTTAAATTTCATTCCACATTCTTGGTCTTTTTTTTTCTTTTCACCCCACAGGCATTTTTTTTTATTATTTTTTCCCTTTACAAAAACTAGTCTAGATAAAAAGAGACAACACAAATATGGGACGCAGTCCATCACCTGTACACAGACGACGCGAAAAAGAACGAAGCGAAAGAAAGAAACGGCGCGAAAGACGTTCCAGAGAACGTGAGCGTGAGCGCGAAAGGGATCGCGAAGGTGGTGTCAGTCATCGTTCAACAAGAAGACGTTCGAGAGAAAGAGAACGCAAGAGAAGTCGGAGCCGTGATAGATCATCTAGAAGGCGTTCGAGGTGAATAATGTGTAGTGTATACGAACCATGACAAAAGCGTTAAGTATAAAAATTTATGAAAATTATAATTTTTTAAAAATGGCAAAAGGTAAGCTAATCCAATTGAAACAGTAGTTGTTTGCTCAGTAGTCATTTGTTGTTATGTAATTAGTTGAGGGGTTTTTTTTTTAAATAGAAAAAAATCCCAACGGCCATTGCTAGGCGTGGTGAAATTTGTGACAGTTGTGAGTTGTAAAACCTCGATGACATTTCTCGCCGCATTTCATTTATCTTTTCTGTCTTCATCTCCACGTGAATTTCATAAAAGTTGAAATTTTAAGACCAACTTTTGTATTCCATTTCGATCAATCGTTCCGAATAGTTGAGGGAAAATTTTAAAGTGCAAAATAATAGATTTGAATAAAATAGAAAAATGGCTTTACGCGTACAGTTCGAGAACAACGATGATATCGGTGTTTTCAGCAAATTGACAAATTCCTATTGTCTAGTAGCCATTGGTGGCTCTGAAACATTCTACAGCGTTTACGAATCAGAATTGTCTGAAACAATTCCAGTGATTCACGCTAGTATTGGAGGCTGCCGTATTATTGGTCGCCTCACCGTTGGCAACCGCAATGGACTTCTTGTACCAGGATCCACTACAGATGTTGAACTTCAACACATCCGCAACAGTCTACCAGATAGCGTAAAAATTCAACGTGTAGAAGAACGACTGTCTGCTCTGGGTAATGTGATTGCCTGCAATGATTATGTTGCCTTAGTACACCCAGATTTGGACAAGGAGACTGAAGAAATCATCGGAGACGTTCTAAACGTAGAAGTCTTCCGACAGACTATTGCCGAGAACACATTGGTGGGTTCTTACACAGTGCTTAGTAATCAGGGTGGTATGGTGCATCCAAAAACGTCCATTCAGGATCAGGATGAATTGTCGTCGCTGTTGCAAGTTCCTTTGGTTGCGGGAACGGTAAACAGAGGCAGTGAAGTTCTTGCAGCTGGCATGGTTGTCAACGATTGGATATCGTTTTGTGGCATGAGCACCACCGCAACAGAAATGTCAGTTATTGAGAGTGTGTTTAAGCTTAACCAAGCACAGCCATCCACAGTAACAACAAAACTTCGAGCAGCCCTTATCGAGGATATGTCGTAAAAACTCAGGAAGGATTTTTTTTTTGTTTGAGTATAAGTTAGGACATTTAAATGTAACTGAACTAGAGATCAGGAAGCTCTTTTATGTAAAAAAAAAGCAAAACTAAATAAAAAACTTTAAAATTTGTATAACGAATCAACTTGTTGTTATGTCAGTAAAGCGAAAATCAATGTTTTTCAGGCAAATGTTGCACAGTTTTAAAGAACTATGACTCATACTCGTAGCAGAACATCTTCGCATATTATCTCTGTCGTCAATCTATGTAATTAGAACCAAATTACGAAATATCTTTGATTGTCGATAGCGGAAGCTCATAACTTTTTAAAGTCTGAAACATTTCGATTTGAAAAAGGTTGAATATCTATAGTTAAAATCAGTAAGGGTAGAAAGGTAGCGTAAATCACGCCAAGAAGTGACAAAAACATGATGTTCTCGTCTTATAGGGTGAGCGTATAGTACAAGGAAATGATTGAAAGAGTTGCAAGTGTAAACAAGAGTACATAGGTTTGAAATTTTTTTTGTTTGTTTGAGAAAATTTTTGTTTTCATTTTCACTTTGATGTTGGTCAAAACTATTACACAGTATTACAAAAGATTCAATTGCTTCTAGCACTTGTTAAACGAATAAAAATGCTGAGCTTCCTACTTTTTTTTAGACTTTCCATTCTTACAAACATAAGGTGGCGCAACGGAACGATGATTCTTGGGTCCTAGCGCTATTCTTGAAACCATGCCTTATGAGTTAATCGAAGGGACATACAATTTACCGATTACAAACGTCTGCGAATAGAGGAATCCAGCCTTCGTTCTTTAGTGTTTCCATTATTTCTGTAAACTCAGAGAAGTAAATTCTTTTATTGGTATTGTCTTTGTTGAACTCCGTTAGAGTAAGTTCAAAGGACTTTTTTCATTCATATGTTCCAGGGAAGGCGATTTGTTGTGTTACCTTTGACGTATTTGAAAGGGAAGATCCAATTATTTGATTTGGCTTAGGAAGACGTTTTATCATTTTTGAATTTTTTTTTCTGTTGGAGGTTTTTAAAATACATACCAGCTGGAGCAATCAGACCTAAATACCGGTCCATTGTACTACCAGATAACAACTTTCTTCTTGTTAAAGCTTTCCAGATGTTCGGAGAAGCCAAAAGAGGCTGCCATGATAAGTTACCAGCTCTCACCATGTCTGCGCCGAGTATCTGTAACCTCATGCGAGAAAAAGCAGGATATTCAAAGAGGAGTGCTCTGCGGTGTTTTCATCTTCTCCACAAGATTCACAGAGTGTTTTATCACTTAAGCCACACGTCTAAATTCTTGGCAAAAGAGAAGTGTCCGCTGACAACGCCAATAAGCTTTCTACAGTCTTTTCTGCTACGAGCTAGCAAAAATGTTGTAGTCTTCTCACTAACGTTGGGGAGCATACGTTTGGTCTGTCGGCATCCAATGGAGGCATGCTACCTACGGTTGTGTTCTTCACAGATCCAATCGTTGATTGAAACCCTCACTGAGGACGCTGACAGACCTAGCGAAGGTTCAGGTCCTGAGAAAGCTGTCTGAAAAATGAAACACAAGGAATTTAATCTTCCGATCGCATTCAGAGAGCTCTTGCATTCCTGGATCACTTTCAAAGTGGTTAGAGGGTTGAGAAGGGTCTTAAGCACAGCTTGGCTGTCGCTGCAAACACAGATACTTCTCCCATCCATCCATTGCTCGCAACGTGGCTAAAGGCCATTAGGATAGCATACGCTTCCGCTTGGAAAGCAGATGCGTATGATCCTAAAGAGGTGTGCTGTCGTTTGTCGTCGTCCTCCATAAAGGCACCAGCGCCAGAACTCTCATCGGTTTTGGAGCTACCTGTGATAACAGTTATTTGCAGGCTAAGATTACGGGGCGAACCAGTCCTGGACCGAAGTAAAGTTGTCATTATCGGATTACTCGTTGTGTCTATGTCTCTGTCGATGATGGAATCGTAAAAAAACACAAGTTTTGGTATGATTTTTAAGAGGTTTCCAGTTTGTCGCTGTTCCAAAGTGGGAAGTCCTGCTTCTACCATGATGTTGCTGATCTTTGTTGTGTGCATTCGTATTTCTTCTTGTTGATTCGTGGTATGTTGATTTTAGAATATTCAAAGTGGTCTTTGGACATTTACCATAAAAAAGGCCATCAACGATTTTACTTAGAACTAAAGCTTTAGTAATATTACATAAGCAGCCTTATTATGAGTATCACGTGAACAGCTTTTCGCCAGGAACATTTTTGTTCGCCCGGAATTTTAAATGCTAATATGAGTTTAACCTGTAAAAATGTCCACCATACATTTTTCCGCTTTTGTTGTTCACTTGTTCGACTCACAAAAATAAGTGAAATGAATTGCTCTCAACGTTTTCACATTACATGGTGTAAAATAGCTCAATAAGGAAATTTTTTCGAATATGGAAAATTGTTCCTCCGAAACTCATAAAAAAGGAAAAGAGAAATGGGATCTTCTTCGAGGGGAACGCTGTTCACGTGAAACTCACAATAAGGCTGAAGGTTTTGACATTAACATTAAGTTTATTATTAGAACTATTAGCCTCTTTTTAAGTTGTACAATGTGGTTCTCAATTAAAATTATGATCAAATCTTAATCCTAAGATATCTAACTTTTCAACTTTTTCAATGCTTACATTGTTTATGTGACTAGGTCGAGTTTAAAACAAGATAGCTTACGATATATATGAAGAATTTTATATTTGTTCAGCGAAATCTTAGCACCAGAGTTGTTGCCCCAACTTTCGATATCTTTAATAGCTTTTGAAAGAATATTTTTAGTTTTCACTATCATTATGTTTACATAAGAAGGTCATCAGCGTAGATGCAGAAAATTGAATTCATCGATAATATTGCTAATATCGGTAAAAGCGATTAGAAACAGTGCAACTGATAAGGGCGATCCTTGTGGTATTCCATTGTTAAGTGGGGCATACGGAAGAAAAATGTGCATTGGCTTTCACAGATATTTTTCTGTTACAAAATAGATTTAATAAATCCATATATTTTGGGTCCAAAGACCCAGTTGAGGAGTTTGTCCAATATTAAATGTATTCCTATTCTATCGTAGGTTAGGTAGTATGGGTTGACGGTTGATCTTATTTCCACCACATTTAGATCAATGTAGATCTATTGTGATACCCTGGAGTATTGTAACGTCCTAAAAACCTATGAGTTTATGTTTGGTCAGTTTTTAACTATTTTGTGGCCTTAATGAAGTTGAACAGGGTGTGTCTTGGAGTGTCTGATAAATAATTCTTCTAGTTCATTGAAAAAGTAATTGCCTAGAAATTTTTTCCTGGTGTGGCAGATGGCTGGGCAGGGACAAAGGAAGTGAGTGGTATCCTCATGTTCATCCTCGTCATTGCATTCTCAGCACAGATCTTTTTCTTTTATTTTTGTGGAAGGTTGTGTCCTGTTATGATACTGATAAGCGATCGTAATGAAGGCCTATCCAACTTAGATCCGTTCTTATCGTATTTTGGTCATAGTTTCCTGGAAGTCACACAGAAATCTAGGCATTCCCATCTTTCATTGGATTTTCGTATTATTTTGTTACCAATGAAAATGATCTGCTTAATTTCACAGGGTGGGACCCTGATTGACTGATCAATGAGAGAACACTATGCTGTGTGCCAAGAACCCTTAGGTCTTCGCGACAGCAAGAAACAAGCTTTGATTTGACAAGAGTGGCAGAAATCGCTTTTATTGCTGCTCTGCATTTAATGAAAACGTGATATCAGCATGTGATAGCGCCATCATGGACACCTGTTTTGTAGCGTTTGTAACTGCCAAGATTTCGGCTTGGAAGGCTAGGTTCAGGCTTTCTGAAATGAAGCCTGCACC
This sequence comes from Melanostoma mellinum, assembly GCA_914767635.1. Classification (NCBI taxonomy): domain Eukaryota; kingdom Metazoa; phylum Arthropoda; class Insecta; order Diptera; family Syrphidae; genus Melanostoma; species Melanostoma mellinum. The sequence goes on from OU612060.1 coordinate 55,038,830, forward strand.
TGTTCCAACTTCCATTTTCGAGCCGTCGGTGTAGATTGATATAGACGTTAGTTCGTATGAGGTGTTTCATTCTCTCAATCCTGTCTATTGGAGAAGCTGGTTGAGAAGGATTTTTTAAAGTCCAGGTATGGAGTTATGTAATCCGTGCAGATATTGTTGTCTGCTTATCGTGATAAAATCTGTGCGTGTCATGTTTGGCTGGTTTTCCAGACATTACACTCATTTAGTCTAAGTGCGCTGTTTGCTGCCGATTATTGAACATAAAGATCAAGGGGTGTTAGATTGAGGATTACTTCCAAGCTCGCGGTTGGTGTAGTTTTCATTGTGCAATGAAACGCAAATTCAGGCTGTTCTTTGTACTTTGGTTAGGGTTTTTAAATGCGTGGATTTTTTCAGCGCCTTCCACCAGACCAAATTGCCATAAGATAGAATAGGTCGGTCTTCTTTTGAGAGTTTCGCGGTTCAAATACCAGAAACATCAGAAAACAAAGTTGCTCACGGGTATCACCTAGCGATGGGTACTCTTTTAGTTATGCTCATGTCACGGTACAGCTAAAACGTTGTTCAATCTTCTTTTCCACACAGTTTGTGAAAACGCCACCAAAGATCACTCGGAGCATTTTTCTTTCGAAGCGACCAAATGTTTCCTCATCGGCTTTAGTCACTTTTTTCCACGTGCCATAAAGTTTTTGAAAACTCATACTTTGTTCTTTAATTAACATTTTTTTTCAAGTTGTTTTGTATTAAAGAGTTACTTTTTTGAAATAATCCTATTAATATTATAAACGTGAAAGTTTGTATGTGTGGATGTATGTTTGTTCCTCTTTCACGCAAAAACTGCTGCATGGATTTCAATTAAACTTTCCAATAATATAGCTTATACATCAGAATAACACATAGGCTACAATTTATCCCTAAATTCCCTCGGGAGCAGGAACGTATACGGGAACTTTGACACTACAGCACCGATTTCAAAAATTCTTCCACCGTTGGAATGCTACACTATTCCTGTGTAACATTAACTTTAATTCATCCACATATTCCTACCGGAACGGGAGTCCTTACTAATACAACAAGTGTGAAAGGAGCTCTGTCTGTCCGTCGTTCTATGTTACCATCTCCCGCCCAAACTAATAAACCGATTTAAATGAAATTTTGTACAAGGATTGTTCAGAACCTGAGGAAAGACATAGACTATATATTTTTTCCCTATATTCCCACGGGAGCAGGAACGTATACGGGAACTCTTACACTACAGCACCGATTTCAAAAATTCATCCACCGTTGGAATGCTCCATAATCCCGGAGTAACATTAACTTTAACTTATCCACATATTCCCACGAAAACGGTCACCATATTCCCACGGGAACGGGAGTCTTTACTAATATTGAAAATGCGAATGTAGCTATGTCGGTATGTTTTTCGTATGTCTCCCGTTCAAACTGCTAAACAGATTTTATTAAATTAGCTACAGAGATGGTCTAGAACATGCGGAAGGATAAAGGCTATATATCTATCCTTATATTCCCACCGGAACGGAAATTGGAATTCAAAAACTACGGTCTCAAAAGTATTTTTAACAGGGCTACAAGGTGTTGAAATAGGGGTTGAATGTTTTTTTTTTGGAAATATGTACCGCCATTTTTAAGGCTAGAAGTTTTATTTCCTAAAACGTTAAAAATGCTGCTGAAAGTCACTATTCCACGCAGACGAAGTCGCGGGCACAGCTAGTCAAAAATAAAGAAGGATTTTATGGCAAAAAGAACCAGAACCTTTATTTTTTTTTAATTTCTCAAAAGCTAAGAAAGCTTTTCACATAGGGGTTTCAGTTTTTGTATGAGAACTGCCTCCTTAACTGAGGGAACCAGACCCTCCTCCCCTACGATATTTTTTCTTGTCTCGATTTAACCTAACCGTTATGGGCTTTTGTCGCATTTTATGCAAAAACCCCTCGTAACAATGACGAACTACAAATGACAAATAGGAAGCGTCAAAGACTCATAGAAGCCCTTGTAGTGAATGAAATTTGAAGATGTTTTTAGTCCTTTCTGTTTGACGTTCCTAGTCCGAAATTTTTACCACTAGTCCTAGTCTAGTGCTTTGAACTTGATTTTTCTTATAACCTTTTTTTCAGTTCAATTGCTGGGTCTTATTTTTGGTTTGTTTTGATTTTTATATTAATGCAAACAAATTTTTGACAATAGTTGGCCTTGTTGAATCGTTTTTATTTTACTGTTGTAAAAGCATTACAATTACTTTCTTTCCTTTAAAGGAAATTACTAATAGAACATTTTTTTCTTGTTACATCAAAAATATTTCACAGATCAAGATCAACGCTCTCTAGAGATCGAGATTATCCATCGACATCATCCCGTGCCCGTGCAGAACGACCGAAGATCACAGAAGCCGATCTAGAGGGCAAATCAGCCGAAGAAATTGACATGCTAAAAACAATGGGTTTCTGTAACTTTGACACAACTAAAAACAAAAAGGTCGACGGCAACGATGTTGGCGAAGTGCATGTCATCCTGAAACGTAAATATCGTCAGTACATGAACCGTAAAGGTGGCTTCAATCGACCGCTGGACTTTGTTGCCTAGCAAAACGCTGCTTCATCCACCAGCACACGAATTTCTTTTGCTAAGCTATATTCTAATTTAATAACGTATTTTCAAATTAACTCCAACACTATCACACACACACATGCACACACATATCTTATAATGTGTTTGTGTGATAAATGGATAGGTTTTATATAGATTTTTATACGAGTGCCTCGGATGCATTTTACTCGCATTCATTTATGTTGGTTGAAATGCATCAGAACTCGGGCCATCATTATATTACTATATAATACTACTCTGACAATCCTGCAATTTTTTGCCATAGCCCGGTTTACAAAATTATCAAAATTTCCACATATTGCCTCAATTCTCAAACACAGAAATAGTTTAACCAAGGTTCGCGATGAATATTTTTTGTCGCAAACCTAACACAATCAAAATGTTGAAACACATTGAACTGCTCTCTTTTAGTAGCAGTCGTGAATTATTAAGTTTATTTTGTTGAAACAGTCTCTTAAAGATAGACCATTACGATCAGCTAATTGGGAATTAGAACATCAAGGATATTCGACTTCGTTTCGGTTATACGTAGTTATTTGACCAACTACGTATAACCGGGTAGAGGGAATATCGTCGCTGTTTGCAGTAGGCGTTCCCCAGCTGATTGTAGTTATCAAAATCTTTAATGATGGTATATTTATATATATTTAAAAATATACAAATACAAAATTTACACACACACACACAAACACTCACACCACAAACAATTCCCATCCGCAACAGTCCCCAAAATCCCCATCACTATCCTCCACATAATGCAATAGTACAATTTTTTTATATACAGAGCTTTATTTATGAAAATATTTATTTATACAACACACACTCACCACTCCACCCCTGAACCTGAACAACCCCTTCCTACAGTTATCCTGTACATATTAACCAACAACAATAGAAACAACATACCCCTCCTACCAACCCGAGCAACTACAACCCCCCAATCCTTACAATAGACCAAATGCAATAGCCAGGATTTTGTTTAAAACTTTACACACAAGTGCCACAATAATATAAACAAAAAATAGTTATACCTCAGAAAAAATAAATGAACAATAGTTATATATAGAAAATATACCTCCAGTTAATGATTTTTTTTTTTTGTTAAAATGAAAACGAAATACAAATACAAAAGTGCGGACTCAGCTGCACAAACAGTTTATCTAGGAAACTTTTTGGATCACTTTTTTTGGTTTTCTCATATAAGCACACACACCCTCATACACATTTAATCAATGATAATAGAACGAAATTGCAGAGATTTTTTCTTTCATTCTTTTTTTTTAATTTTTGTTGTTATAAAACATTATCATCATTTTATAACATAACTTTTTCTCTTTTGTAGACATTTGTTTTTATTTTTAAGTGTTTTTTTTTGTTTGTTTGAAATTTAAATTAGAAAATCAATTGAAGAACTGTCTGGATTTAGGTTTTCTTTTCTTGTGAATGAATAACTTTGAATATATGTAATTTGAAATATTTAAGAAATTAAAGAAACAATAATATTTAGGTATGAAATAAATAAAATAATATAACGAACAAGTTGTCATAATTTTTTTTTTATAAAAACAAAGGACAGACAAAACTAAGATGGAAAACAAAAGTTTTGTTAGAAAATAAAAATAAATAAATAAAAACAAATAAAACTTTTTTTTTTTGTACAGAGAAGTCGTTGAAAACCCTTCGGATGCACAGTTTTTTTTTAGTTTTCAGAGTTAGGCTCATTGTTAACAAAATCGATAGGCTTAAGAAGGCGAAGGAGTGGAATGGTGTAAGGTGTTCGTTAATTCGGTGGACTAGATTTCTCGAGAACTACTCAACCGATCGTTCCTCGGGATTGGATTCGAAGACTTTCCGGGCCGGAGCGTTGGTGTCCATTCGCTCTACATGACCCAGCCATCTAAGCCGCTGGACCTTGACTCGTTTGACAAGGTCAGTGTCGCTGTACAGCCCGTACAATTCGTCATTGAATCTTCTTCTCCATTCTCCATCTATGCAGACGGGACCAAATATCACCCGAAGAATTTTTCTCTCGAAGCATCCTAAAGCGTTCTCGTCTGCCTTTGACAAGGTCCATGCCTCTGCGCCATTATATAAGAACCGGGATGATAAGTGTCTTATACAGGGACACTTTGGTTGCTCGAGAGAGGACTTTAGTCCGAAGAAACAGCGATTGGCAAGAGTTATTCTTCGTTTGATTTCAGCGCTGGTGTCGTTGTCAATTAACAGCGGCGCCTAGGTAGACAAAGTCCTTAACTACCTCAAAGTTACAGCTGTCTATCGTGACGTTCTGTCCAAGACGTCGGTGTTGGGTGTCCTTTCTTGATGACAGCATATACTTCGTCTTGCAATTATTTACCACTAAACCCATCTTCTTCGCTTCCGTCTCAATGCTCATAAACGCGCCATTAACATCACGCTGCGTTCTTCCAATTATGTCAATATCGTCGGCATATCCGAGCAATTGAACGGATCTTTGAAATATTGTGCCTCTTGTGTTGACGTGGGAGTTTTCCACTATTCTTTCAAGAACGATGTTGAAGAAGTCGCATGACAGTGCATCGCCTTGCCTAAAACCTTTTTTTTGACATAGAATGTATCGGTGTGATCTTTTCCGACCCTGATGGAGCAGCGTGCGTTCTCCATCGTCATCCTACACAATCGGACAAGTTTGGTAGGGATGCCAAAACTAGACATGGCTCTATATAACTCCTCTCTATAGATGCTGTCATATGCGGCCTTAAAATCGATAAAAAGGTGGTAGGTATCGATTTGAAGCTCCTGGGTTTTTTCCAAGACCTGGCGTAATGTGAAGATTTGGTCTATGGTGAACTATCCTGGTCTAAAGCCGCACTGATAAGGACCTATCAGGTTGTTGACGAATGGCTTCAGACGCTCGCAAAATACGGCAGAGAGGATCTTGTACGCGATGTTAAGAAGACTGATACCTCTAGTTGGCGCAGTTCAGAGGTTCTCCTTTCTTGAGGACCGGGGAAACAATACTGAGGTTCCATTCATCGGGCATTCTTTCTTCCGACTATGGCCCCTATGCCCTATCACAAGGCCCGTCGTAGTGATTTCGGACTACGAATACTACTATAGAAGCATCACAGACGCCCTTGTAGTGAATTTTTTGTCACAAAATTTGTTACTAATAATAAAGTTACTAACAAGTAACAAATATCTATTATGTTTTTATTCATTTCTATTTGACATTCGTAGTCCGAAAATACTACGACGGGGCCTGTGATAGGGGTGTATATTTTGCAAATGAGCTGGTGCATACTCCTGACCAGGTCATCGCCTGCCGTTTAAACAATTCGGCAGTGAGGCCATCAGCTCCAGCAGCTTTGTTGGACTTCAGCTTGGATACTGCTGTCTTCACTTCGTTCAGGTCGGGTTGGCGGAATTCTTGGTCTACGTCGCCTTAATCGAATGGTTCTATCTCTCTAACAGCGGAATTGGGTTCATCATCGCCGTTATAGAGTTTGGAAAAGTGGTCTTTCCATATCCTCAGCATTAACTGCGGTTCCACCACGATGTTCCCTTGATCGTCTTTGCATGCTTCGGCTCGGGGCTTATAGCAAGGACTTGAAAGATGGAATTTGAGTTTTCACAAGCTAGCGTTGAATAGCTTGGAGTTCTTTTTTTTGAAAAATTCAAATCAAACCAACATGCTTAACACACTCTTCCCAAGGCAAACGGTTTCTTAGCTCTCCTTCGCCGTCTTATGAAAGTAAGAGGCTACTAAAGCTCTACGTAACTTTTCCTCATGGACAAATACCTACTATGACCAAAATGCTAAGAAAAATTCCATCCCAACCCTCTTATTAAATGTAAAAATAAAATCATTTTTATTTTCTGTAAGCTAATAAATGATGCTTTTAATGCTATGCGCTACGGTGTATGGACGCCCGTGCACGACGCAGCCCTGAACTCTCATATTAAACAGACAGCCAAATGCGCGTCTAACCTTACCCACCAAAAACAACCGACACGGCTGAAAAAAAACTGTCGATATGGTTGCGGATGTTGCTACTGAAAAACTAAGCTAGGCGCTACGCTGTATGGAAGAAAGCCCACTCACCATGCAGCAGTAGATTTTCGTAGGTATAAGGTTCTTCCCCCAAATGAATGGCTGCCTGACATGTTATATTTTATCTCAGTAAGAAGCACCGATGCAATCGTTGAACTTTAGTCAGATTTGACCAAGGTTTCCTAAGGAACTCCCTGAGTTGTAAAAAAAGAACTTGGTTTTTCAGAATGTGCTAAGTAACGTTTGTCCGGCAAAGTTCTGCCAGACAATGATTTAAAAAAGCTGAGGATCATCTGGAGCACTGTTATAGTCAAACGCCTATTGTAATAAGAGTTATCGGCCGCATTGCCTTTAAATAAATAAAAAAAAACCTCACGCTGCGGACAGGATTCGAACCTGTGCGGGTAGAACCCAATGGATTTCAAGTCCATCTCCTTAACCACTCGGACACCGCAGCCACACGAAAATAGCTTGTCAAAGTGCTTTGAAGTAAAGTTCCAAAAATTCTATCTTTGGTAGCGACATCTGTAAGGCACTAGTAAACTCAAGATTTTTGGTAACGTAACGCGGTTACGTGAATGCTCTTGCGTATTGTATGAAATAATAAAAATTAACGTGTGATAGAATTTGAAATTGGGGTGTAACTGAAAATAATAGTTTTGCTTAAATGGCTCTTCAATAAACGCAAATTTTGAAGAAGAGTATCTTCATTGAATATGACATATAGAGGCTAACACCTTACTTATGTCGAATTCTTTTCAACAAAGGAATTGATTGAAGTCGACTGCTTTTTTTATGTGGAAAAAGTCAACCAAAGAAAGTTATATTTTTAAATAAATGATAAATCTCAACCAAAGACTTAAACAATTATTTTATAAAAATAAATCTATCAGTAAAAGAGCATGGTCTGCAATGTAATATCTCTTAGTGAGAAACCGAATGAAGCAATGTGGTTAGCAATTATTTTCCAGCTCTGATTTTAGGTAGTTTCATACATTTTTGCAAGTTAATTTTAGAAAATTTAATCAAAAAGATAACAGAGTTATCATTTTTTTTATATAATCAACGCGCACATCAAGGTTTTATGACTACCCTTACAATGTTGTAGAACACAAAGCGAGTATTTAGGAAAACAGGAGAGGATTTGAAAGGAGACATCGATGCACGTTGCCTTTGAATTTTTGCGAATCGTAATGAAGGGGGAAAACAGGGCCAGGTAGAGCATTCCACATTCGGGTGGAAGCATTTGGTGTACTGCGTGACATAATTGTGACTTTTTTTTATTTTATTACCTTTAGAAAGAGGAAGGAGGGTACATAAAAACGTTATGGTGCGTTACATGAGAGAAGGGAGGATCTAAGATCTTCAAATAAGTAATGTAATACTTGAACGCCCTCTATAAAATTTTGTATTCTCATTTGGAATTTAAGAAACACTTTGTTTGGTTCCAAGGAAATGTGATAGCAGCCCAACCCGATTAAACTATCGGCCAACTAAAAGTCTGCGGTCTTCGGGACTCTCACGGAAATTCGAAGATCAGTCAACAGAAAATTTAATTACATAATAGGTGTTATATTTTTGATGTACATACATATAATTTGTTCTTGCGTAATATGGATCCTGGCAACAAGACTTAAAATTACATGGAATGTTTCCTATAGAGTCCGTTCTACTTCCTCAAACAATTGACAGTCTTTCCTCCTTCTTCAACACTTTTTTACTGGATTTAATTCTTAAAAAACACTTATTTTGCTTCCAAACACGTAGAAAAATATTTTGAATTTGTACAGAAATAAAAGCTTATGACACGGGAACCAACAACCGACTTCTTTGAAACAAATAACACAGATAACAGACTAAAGTTTCTAGCCTGGTCAGGTCACAATAATTGGTTAGATGAGAGGTAGGTTAGGCATGAACATTTTTTTTGTAGCGGGCTAACGACAAGCCATAGTGGGTGCGAAATCGCCAGCAAGCGAGCTCTAGTCCATCATGAAGAAACTAATACTTTCTCTAATTTTTCTGTACTACGATAGGACAACTAAAGCTCTGCCTCTGATCACTCACGTTTATACATTACAAACTGCTATTGAATCGAAAAACAGAAAAGACTCGAACGATTCGAAAGTTAGCACGTAAAGTCTCTAATCGACCGAATCTCAAAATTTTTTCGAATTCGACTAACTTTCTACGGAAATAGAATTTCAAAATAAGCATGACTGTATGAAACATAACTCTGTAGATAGTTTTTTAAATGAATATACGTTCCTCTTTGGTATGCTATAATCCACAATCAGAGTATGGACTTGTGTCTAATGGAGTTACGTTCTTGTACCAGTTTATTCACATTAAGAATAAGTTAGAGTGCTAACGCTGAAAATTTCTCACCTTTCTATTAAGAAATGATATTTGAGTTTTCAGAAAAAAGAAATAAGGCCCGCTGCTCTGACTGCCATTTCATTAAAGAAATAACCCCAGTGGGCCTTACTTCCAAAGTAAACAGAGGGTAAGACCCTAACGTCTTGTTTTTGTCTCCATAAGAATAAAGAATTAAGTCACCAAAGTTTCTTTTTACTCGAATGTGTTTTGCTATGACAGCTCATATAAGCCGTGTTTCACTTTAATTGATAATTGATAATTGAGTTTTTATTGAGACTTTTTTTTTTCATAGTTACAATTTTATGTGAGTAAAATATACAGTGTTTTATGAAGTAGCTGACTTTGAATTGGTCTAGCTTTTACGTAATGGTTTTGATTTAAAGAATAATTATTTAAATTAATACTTAAAACAAATTAATACATCAGATGAGAAAAAGAAAAAAGTTTTTAAGTGTTGCTCAAGGACACTTACAGATTTTACAGTTTGTGATGGTTTTCTTAAAACTAATGATAGAAAGAACTTATTTACAACTTACGACTAAAATAATAATAATAATAATAACTTAGAACTAAAAAGGTGCTTAAGTCAATTCAAGTGAAATGACATTAGCACAATTCCGAATCTAGGAATGGACGAAAATAACACACTACACATTTTAATGCAATAAAATAATGTTTAAATTAATTCAAGATGAATATTTAGAGAAATGTTATCCTCTATAAGTGACGGGATTGCTCCTCGTGAAGAAGCCAGAAAGATATTCGTTGTTGTTTAGTAGGAGGCATTGTCTGGAGGAGTCGTTAGCTAGGCTAATTGGGGACATATAATATCTTTCTTCTAACATAAAATTTATATTTTATATTATATTTTATATTATATTCAAAATACATATTTTTTATTAGAGGGTTTTCATGATAACTAAATTTTTGTATTCTTTTAATTGCCAGGTCAGAAAGATAATATAAAAGAGGTTGATTTTTGGATTCTTTATATAAAATTGAGTTTTTAAACCATTTTCCATTAGGCCTTCTATATTTGCGAAGACAATTTCTTAAAATATATCTCTCGAAAATTTGAAATTCCTTAGCTACTGTGGGAGAAATTTTGAACCAAGAAATAAAACCGTAAGAAAGTATGGGACGAATAAGAGTCTTATACAATAAAAGTTTTGTATTTTTATTAATAAATTTAGATCTAAAAAGAAATTTAAGTTGACCGGCTGCTACTTTACTTTTATTGAGTGAGAGTCTTGCGTGGGGATTCATTCTTAGTCTATGATGAAGATTTATTCCTAGATATTTTATTTGATTTCTTAATGGAATTGGATTAACGTTGATAAAGAGTTGAAGCTGTTTACTCTCTTTAACTGCTAGGTAATGTCCTCTAGGGGAAGCATTTCTAAAGCAAATCAGTTCACATTTTTGAAAATTTATTGAAATTCCCCATTTATCAAAATACGAAATTACCTGCTCAAGGTGAGATTTAATTAGTTTAAGTCCTTCATGGGGTCTTTTGTGAGGGGCATAAATGATTGTATCGTCAGCATATTGAATACTCTTTGAAGGTCCTATGGAAGATGGGAAGTCGTGAATAAATATATTATAAAGGAATGGACCTAGAAAAGAACCTTGCGGTACACCAGTGTGAATTTGAATATGATTTGAAAAAAGTGAACCAATTTTAATTTTAAGGAAACGATTGCAAAAAAAACTGTTTAGAATTTTAATAACATTAACTGGAAAATTTAGTGAAATCATTTTGAAAATAAGTCCGTCTGGCCACATTGAATCAAAAGCTTTCTTAAGATCCAATGCGCATGTTACCGTACATTCTCTTTTTCTCAAATTATCTAAAATATTATTTTCTAAAAGTAATATTGCATGTTCTGTAGAATGACCTTTTTTAAATCCAAATTGTGTATTAGGAATAATATTGTTTTCTTCACAGAATGGTTCAATTTGTTTATATATAGCTCTTTCTAAAATTTTACCAAAATTTGAAATGAGGGAAATCGGTCTAAAATTGTCAAGGTCATTACTATAACTTTTTTTCTTTATAGGGATAAGAATGGCTTCCTTCCAAGCCGTGGGAAAATAAGAATTATTTATACAATTGTTAATGATGATTGTAATAGGTCTTAGAATTGGTTTACTGCATTTTTTGATAAAGAAATTTGAAATTTTGTCAGGACCAGACGATTTTTTATTATTTAAGTTAGCAATAATGTTTTTGATGAAGGGAGGTGAAACAAAACAATTTTCGGAAGTAGAATCTGATTTATTTTGGAGAGAAAAAGACGTGTTTCACTTTAAAGTAGATAAGCTTTTGACTAAATATTTTTAACTTTAAAAATGTCGACTAACGCTGGCTGCATTTTTAAAGTGTTGGTTCTCGTCACTGTTAGTTCTTGTTCTATTTCTTGAACCAGTTGTAGAAGCTACATATTTGTATCTATTATTTTTGAGCTCAAAAAAATGGAAAGTGAATGGTTTATGGTATAAACACCAAATATTTTTCTAAATACTTTTCTATGCTCTTATATTCACTTTAAAAGTTCCCCTTTCTTTATTTAAACTTAAACTTTGCTTTGCTTTTGGTACCCGCGTAAAATTTAAGTTAAATGGTTACCCTCTTTTAAATAAATGTAAGCTATACATAATTGTATGGCATACAACTCACTTTAGACTACAATTGGCAGTATCCCACTGTAAACTGTATTTTTCCAAGTAGAGAGTAGAAAAACTAACTTTTATTATTATGTTGAAATATATTTCAAAGTGCATAATCAATAAAGTCATTACATTTTTTTTACATACATTCCTCTTCCCACATTGTCAATGCAGTATAATCTTATAAACTAGATCTTTACATCCAGCTTCAACATTACTCATTCAAATAAAACAATTTTTTTAAGATAAATGAAGAAAATATTCTTTTTGAAATAAAAAATAACAAACTGGTGTATTGTTGAATCAATAACAAAATAAAAATTGTCCAAACGCACTCAATATTTTCTTTTGACGGTATGATTTTGTTTCTAAAAATTCATTAATTAAATGAATCACAGATTTTATTTTCAAACTTATTTAGAGACTTTTTTTTCTAATAACAATTTTTTATTTTTTTTTGAAACTTATAACTTAGCTCGTGATTTGACTGCGGAGTTTTCTAAAGCTCCTGTATCTTCCAAGTGTTTGAATAGAAGCGACAAATATTCATCTCGATGGGCGATATAATGAGCAGCATGCAATGACTTTTCCCAAGTTTTAAATTCAACTTTAACGTTGGCCCTTTCCCAGTTGTCAGTGACGGCACGATTCGATGATACTGGTCCAATTACATCGTTTTTCGACGTAAATACAAGCGCTGGTGCTTTGAGTAATGTCGAATGAAACATTTGACTAGATCGCATATAATGAATCGTAGCTTGATTGTGGAATGTTTTTAAGTGGTAACTGTAAGCAAAATAAAATAAAATCAGTAATGTTATAGCAAAAATGCAGAACGACTTAATGTTTACTCACAGAACGTAGTTACGCAATGCTCTCTCCATTCGTGGATTTTTGGGGAATATTGATTTTGGCAGGCCAACTGGAATCTCGGTAATATCAGCAGCACTGTCCCAAATCTGAGAAATTATCCTATCCAAAATCGGTTGGTATCTAAAAAACAGTAAAAAAATTTTTGTTTTTATGTTAATATAACGATGGCGACTTGTAATTTTGTAAAAGTAGAGGGTGGATTTTTAAAAGTTTGGTTTCAAGGTTCAAACTGGCAATATTGTTTCTTGTCAATGTCAATTGGCGATATATTTGTGGTCAGTACTTTTGCCATTTCACAATGAATAGACTTATTTCATAACAATGCTTGCAAAGTGTTATTTCTAAAATACGGCGGTATGATTTGCCGTAGGAACTCCTGATTGCGATCGTTTGTAAGCACTAATGGCAAAAGAATATCTTTTATTTAAGACCAATACCATCATAATGAAACAAGTTTTTTTTAAATTTTGTATACCTCAAAAATATCTCTGTTATAAATAAATAAATAAATAAATAAATAAATAGGATGGCGCGATGGGCAAGAAGCTTCAGGGCCTAGAACTTTTCTCATAACCATGCCTTGTGAGGGAACGGAGGGGACCTACAATTTTCTGTCGGTTCCGAACGGCTAATCGAGAAAGAGCTTTTCATGGCATTACATGACTCTCTGTAATAAAAAGGATTAAATCACTGAATGTGTATTTTAAAATAGCAAACCGTTACACACTCTTATAGCGTTTTCCATACACGAAAATAGTTTCATTTTATGTTTCTTGAGAACTAGAGTAAGTCCAGAGTTACTTTGAACGTCAAAGTTCTACAACTCTCAATTGGTTGGGAGATGTCTAACGTAATATAATTTGCTTACTTCAAATTTGTTTTGGTTAAAAAAATTGATATAAATTATGAGAAAACGAATAAATAAGTTAAAACTCAATAATTTGCTGAAGAAAACAAATTACAAAATATGAAAACATGAATTCCTATATGTGAGCATCAGTTTAACCTTCGATACTAGGAAAAAACCTAAATACATTTTCAAAAGAAGTAGTTCTCAATTTAAGAACTTCAATAAAAAACGCAAATAATATTGATATTAAAGAAACTATAACAAGAGTGGCAAAAATACAAACACAGCTGAGTCCCTGTAAAAGCTGATTTTATTATAATATAACTTTAAGTTGGGCTTAGGGAGTGGGGACTCATGTATGTATATAAAAGAAAAACGACAGTATAATTAAAAGGAAGTTGTGGAAAAAATAAGTAAATATTTTCCTATTAATTGTAGTTTCTCGATAGTTGATATGAAGCAATTTCTTTGATGCGAATATTGCGTATTCACACGAGCCTGATTCCGACTGCAAAGTAACAAATCGGCTGTACAACTTCTTCTTTTTCCTTTTCGGTGAAAGCAGCAACATGATCTCTAAGGGAGAACAACTCCCCCACTTATTTGCTTTACACTTTCGATGATACTGGTAGAATCATATCCTTTTCCATTTAAATACAAAATCAGGTCTAATGCTTTGAGTTATGTTTAGTGGAAAATTTAACTAAATCACAAAGACAAAAAGTTATTAAGACTGCAAACGCAAAGCAGATTAGTGTCAATTTCGATAGGTAGTTCGGAGTACACTTTAGAGACCTTCCGAAGGAAAATAATGTTACTTTTGTTCTTGGGAATGGTTTTTTTTATCTTTCGATTTCATTTTTGAGTGACGTTAAGGTACATGATATATAGAAAACTACATAATATATATGACGTATTTCGTTATTCTCATTCTTTCTGAGTTGATCGTAAACCAAACACTACTTCCTCCAAAAGAATAATAACCAATTCTAAAATGGGACAGGTGTCAATTTTTTTTTCTAATCCAATTAAGATGAAGAAGAAGAAGTCCGCTTGTTACATGGGAGGTTCGAAATTCTAATCCCAGAAACGTCTTAGTAAAAAAATGATTTTCACATGTATCACCCTTCGCTACGAATATAGAAATCCTCCGAGAGTAATTACTAATTACACACAACCATGATAATATTTTTTTAACTTAGCCGTTCGGAATCGGCATAAAATTGTATGTGCTGGAAACGCGTCAGGTCCATACGCTTGTTGCGCCTTTTTTACTTTATTATTATTGAGGATGATTATATTTCGAACCACTATCATCCTTGGGATTCTGGGACAGGTACAACGATAAACTAACGAAGCGATTTTTTCTACTTGCAAGAGCTGTATGTCTCTTTTCGTCACATACGAAAAATTCGATCTTCCTTAAAAAATTTATATCTTAGTCTAAAAAAATTAAAAACCATACACTTCTTATTAGAACACAAAAACCTGACTCTGGTCAATTTGAGAGCATGTAGCAAGGTTGGGTATCCTGTATAACATCCACTGCACTGTCGAAGCAACAGAAATGAGAAACGAAAGCAAACAGTTTTACCTACCTCTTATGACTTACTGCTAAGCCCTCTTCATCTTGATGACCTTTCAAAGAGATCATTCAACAATCTCTTTTTTTTCTTTACTCAATAATATGGCTATGAAATAAGTCCTTATTAGTCCTTATTATTATTAGCTTGTCTTGATGCTCGGTGTTACATCAAATTCCTTGCAAGCTCTTGATGGTTGAACTTAGTAGTTAATTTTTCAATGTCAGCTTTCGAGCTAACAATAAACCAACTAGTTTTGGTACGAGGTTGATAAAATTCAAGCTTGAAATCCCTTACAAATGTCATTTAAGTTTTTGAAGACTTCAAATAATGGGAGGCTTTTCACAATGCGGCTTGTCAATGTGAAAGTTTGTTCATCCCAAACCAATCACACAGAATAAAAATCAAGTGAACATGAAGAAAATTCGATAGAAAATTCACATTGGTCGGCAAAACGAAGGAACTGTGATTTTTCACTGAAAACTTATACCTCAAAATAATTAATATTGTGAAACTTGGGGCTCTTTATATGAATCATCGAAACTCTTTCGAAAAATTATTCTTTTTTATGCGCTCGAGTATCTTTTCGACATAAGTTATTGGTAAAACAGTCAGTTTTTGTCGTTTTGCGAAGGGAACATAAAAATGTCTATATTTGGATTTAACAAAAGAATCAACAAGCAGCTTTGGAAAACCTTACCTAAAATACCCTAAATAAATAAAATTAAATTCTAAAAGTTAATAATTAATTTTAAAAATAATTAAAAAATTGAGAGCGGTGAAATTTTATTTTTTAACTTTTTTCTATACGCCATCCAAAACACATTTCCCAAAATTTCATGAAAATCCATGGACTGGCCCTGGATTCCTAGGTTTTGCCTTTTTTACGTCTAACGGTCCTCCACTAATTATGTAAAAGCATAAGAAGTAAACAAATGAGATGAGCTTGTGAAGAAAGGAGCTAATCAGCATGCATCACAGCAGTTGTAAATAGACACCGCCTTATGGGTAGTATCTCTTAATTCCTCCAGTCATGTAATATTGCGATGCAAAAAAAAGTTCCCATTCACCTGTATTTGTCTATACCTTATAAGATCACTCCTTCAATCATATATATTTTACAGCTTAGCAAAAAAATTATTGAATTATTGACTTAAGCATGTTACCTCTTCATGTCCCTGGACATCATAAGCATCATCTCGCCAAACTGATAGGCACCAACAGAAAATCCATGCAGAACAATTGGTTCATACGATGCGTTGTTCTCTAAGAACTTAAGTGTATCAGCAGCAATAAGCTTCAAAAGAAAAGAAAAAAAGTTAAATCGCACATCGTTCTTTTGTTATATCATGTCAGTCTCAAACCTGTGTGCCTTTAGCTGGCCATAACAATTGCCAAGGGGTGATATGAACAACCAAAACATCAAAGCCCAATTCTGTGTATATTTCGGCATATTTTTTTAAGTGTTTTTGTTTAGCCAACAACCATGACATCATTAAAACCAATGGATTGCCAGAAGGCTTCTTAAATCTAAAAAAAAAATTAAATAAATTCCAGTTTTTGATTAGGAGTAGATGATAGAACTTACGATAATGTTTTCGGATCCCATTCGATTTTTTCCGTATTTTCGGTGAAAAAGGTCATGTTTTTCGTCAGATCGCGAATTATGATATTTCTTCCAGCTTTTGCAGGTGCCATGGTTTTCTGTAAATAAGAACAAAATTCAATATAAGAGTCGATGCCATTCCGAATTTTATCTTTTAAGAAATTTGTTTTTGTAGCGCCTAACAATTTAGATTACCAGCTGAGGTTGGTAAGAACTACTTCATATTGGAAGCTTATCGATAACGATGTTTTTTTTGCACACCAGCTGTTGCTTTGTTTCTGGGGCACACGTTTTTTTGCAGGGTCATTAGTTTCTAATGACATTGATATACATTTTTAGAACATTTTTGGTCGGTAATAATTTATCAGTTATAGCGTGGCAAAAACAAAACAATTTTAAGATAATAACTTACAATTAAATAGTATCATCGAGCGTCACAAAATCGAAGTCATTAACTAAAATTTAGTGCAGTAGTTATAGTTATCCCCTGCTTTACTTTGAAATATTTTGATATGTTATACATATACGCAAATGAATTAAAAATTGAAACACACTAATAATCGTTGAAATCGATAAGATTCAAAATGCCTGAGGCTTAAGATGACTATGTATGTATATAGGATTGATTATATTAAATAAATAAATAAAGATTTGGCGTAGCAGAGTGGTTAGCCCCTGGGCCTAGCGTATTTTTTAAAACCATAACTTGTGTGGAGGGCCTCTTTCGCCGATTCCGAACAGCTAATAGAGATAGCACTTTTCATGGCAACGAAATTACTATCGCGGGACTTGCCAATTCCTCGCGAAAAGCGACACCCGTGGACATTTTCTTTGTTTTCTGTTGGGATTCGAACCTCGAACCTCCCATGTAACAGGCAGATATGCTAACCATTACACAATGGATAACACATTGTAAAAATTAGATTAGGGAATAATCGACGAATCAAAATCAATTGATATCTTGAGAAAAAGTTATTTTATTTGATAAATGCATCATAGCGAATAAATTGAGTAAGTACTTGATTAAAATAACCTCACGAAAGCTAATCATCCAAAAAACAAGCAACAAACGCTAATTTTTTCGCAAGTTACTTCAAACTGTCGTTTGCTCAAAAAATCTAACATCAAGATCTTCCATACTTTTATTATCTCCCACATTCCTCTACAGGCTCTTCTAATCTAAGCTTTAATCAGTCAACGGTTCATAATGGCTTCCTCAAACTCAAAGACGAGTATAATCCAGGTCCAGACGGCTATCCTGCCAATTTACTTGAGAAATGTTGCTCCCATCACTTGCCTTTTCCAGTTATCCCTTTAAGTGAATTTTTTCCACACTTATGGAAAATATCTGTTATTTCACTTATGCGTAAGGAAGGTCCCAATCGATCGACCCATGGCTAAACTTTCTCATATCCCTAAGTTCTCCGAAAGTATTCCTTATGAAATACTTTCAAATCAATGATTACCTCCAGGCAGCATGGATTTCTAAAGGAAGGTCTACCACCACCACTAATCTAGTTCAATTTGTGCTCTCTCTCTCTCTCTCTCTCTCTCTCTCTCTCTCTATCTCTCTCTCTCTCTCTCTCTCTCTCTCTCTCTCTCTCTCTCCCTCTCTCTTTCGGAAAAGAGAATATTTTAACAAGGTTTTCGACAAAATTACTCACTTTTTAAGCCTTTTAAGCTTTCCTTCCTCGAATTCAGTTCTATCCTACTCAAATGGATCTACTCTTTCAGTCTCTTTTGTGGCAACCTCGGATGTACCTCAAGGTAACTTACTTGGGCTCCTCTTTTTCATTCTTGCCATTAATGGTGTCGAGAAGATCACCCAATATTCTCCTGTCTTCCTTTATGCTGAAGACGCCAAATTTTTCAGTTATCTCCTCTAATCTGGATTCTCTCCTGCCTACTTTGATGAATAAGATTAGAATTAAAGGCAATTATATTTATCTTGAAAAATTAAAAGGCCCCCCGCCAGACCGTATCATCTTTAAAACCTTGTGTAGCTTATCCGTCATTTAGGTGTTCTCTGTGAATACGAATTAAACTTTCGTTCTCATTTTCACAATTTAATATCAAGAGCTAGATCTGCCCTACGTGGTATCCGTGGCGTGATGCTTAGCATGCTTTCCTGTTACGCAGGAGGTTCTTGGCTTGAATCCCAACAGAAGCCAAAAATGTATTTCCACCGCCTTTCGCGAGTAATTGGCAAGTCCTCCGTTAGTAAATTCATTGCCATGAAAAGCGCTTTTCGATTAGCCGTTTGGAATCGGCAGAAAATTGTAGGCCCCCTCCATTCTCTTACAAAGAATGGTTGTGAGAAATGCACACTGTTGCGCTACAAATTTATTTTTTATTTATTTGATTCCACCCTTCCGCAACCCTGAGTTTGAGCTTCATATCAAGTGGTTCGCATTTCACGGATCAAAATCGTTCAACGTCGAAGCGCAAACCTTCGAGATCTCAACGTTAGAAATATTTTCACCCTCTTTACAGCGAACGTCTTACAAATATAAATCTCCACTCCATGGAAGTCCGAGGGGATGTGTTTGACAACATCTTCAATCACCGGCTTCTTACTGGTGACACTGACTACTTCCTCTTGTTAGACCTTATCGCCTTCAATACTAATCTTCGAAATGTAAGATCATCCCGCTATTTTTTCCTTCCTGCTTATCGTTCATCCTATGTTCTGAACGAACCTTTAACCCGCATGCTGAGTAAGATTAATTCTGTCCCTTTTCTTTTCGACCAGAACCTTCCAAGTCCGTGTCTAAAAGTCTTCCTATTAAACAGTTTTTCATCCTTTTAATAATAATAAATTTAAGTTTAAACTTGTAAGCTAATAAATGGGGGTAAACCCACCACCAAATTCCAGTTAAAAATAACACCAAAATTGAAACTAAAAATGACGGCGTTTTAGGTTGAGGATGGGATTAAGAGGTAGGAATCTAAGGAACATTCAATTGTTTTCCACAAGTTTCACCTTTTGCGAGAAACCGGAGATTCTCTGATGCTAAGTAATTACACTGCCATGAAAGAGCTTTTCAATTATTTTTATGGAATCGATAAACATTTTGTAACGAAGTTACAAATACACACTTTACCACCAGCCAATATACATACCATTGTTTTCATATGATATTTTTCACTCACGCTATAGAGCTCACACTCACTAGTTGCAGATAAATTTATAAGGCACCCTGAAAAATACGAGAAGAGAGAACAGAGAAGCCAGCCCGTGTTGAAAAGTACCAATCTCGAGTACAGGCTACTTCCACTAAGAGGAAAACCAGGGGTACGTAGTGTGCCCAGAGATTCCCAATTTTAAGCAAGGTCTCCTTGGAGTTCCTAGCACAAATCCCCCCACTTTGTCTGTTGATGCCAGTATTTTTATTGTTGATGCCAGGATTTTCCTGTTGATGCCAGTATTTTTACTGTTGCTGCGAGGATTTTCCTGTTGATGCAAACGTTTGACTGTTGATGTCAGTATTTTTACTGTAGATGCCAGGATTTTCCTGTTGATGCCAGCGTTTGTCTGTTGATGCCAGTATTTTTACTGTTCATGCGAAGGATTATCCTGTTGATTTCAGCGTTTGTCTGTTGATGCCAGTATTTTTACTGTTGATGCCAGGATTTTCCTGTTGATGCCAGCCATTAAAAACCCGTACTTAATGACCGTTTTGCCAGCATAGATTAAGGATCTACCAGCGTTGGAACCACCACCAGAATTAGTGATAAGAATTAATAAACATTATATTAGACTAGCTTTAAGACAAAAAAAGGATTGGACCTTCTTCATAACCGAAGTTTTACGTGTTTTCTTTGGTCGACCCTGGACCCGATGACCATACCCAACCTCTAGAGAAAAAAGCACATCACAATTTGTAGGTCTGTTCCAATTCCAATTTTCACCAAAGTACTGTTTAGAGAAATGTGGTAGACTTCGCCAAGCTGTATTGTGATATCCTATCAATTAGAGCGATTCACATTTCACACTGTACAATTAGTTGAATTGAAGGATGTGTGACGATCGGATGCAGTTTACGTTCAGATACAACATTCTTGTCGTCAGACCTCATTCTTAAACAAAAATATAAAAAAAATTTTGAAAACCAAAAAAAAAAAACGTCGTTTTGACTTGAGGCTTACATTATCAAACATTGTTTGTTCAGACCAAAGCCTGTCCAACAAATTGGCTTATTTAGGGGGAATGCGAGCGAGACACTTGAGCCGCATTTTGTTAAATCGCTCAAAAAGACTTTTGTTTTCATCTAAGTCGCATCTCGCATGTTGTATGCACCATTTTAAAGATACATTATTCGCAAGTGATTTTTGATTTTGATAACAAAAACAAAAAACACGCTTTTGGGGAGACTTGATCATATTTAAAGTCCTTTAGTAAAACAACAAAAAAAAAAAAAATAGCTGACATTTTTGAAAACTCGTTTTGCGCTATAGGTTAATCAAATCACTTCAATTATGCAGCAATGAAGAGATTGTTGTCCCGCTGTCGTTTTCGTATCATTTGCTCAAACGATAGCGACAGATGATG
Organism: Melanostoma mellinum; assembly: GCA_914767635.1. Taxonomy (NCBI): domain Eukaryota; kingdom Metazoa; phylum Arthropoda; class Insecta; order Diptera; family Syrphidae; genus Melanostoma; species Melanostoma mellinum. The sequence continues at coordinate 55,060,001 of OU612060.1, forward strand.
TCACTTTTTGTTTAATTAAGGCCTTGACCCATAGAATCCGTTGCGTTCGTTTGTTGCCGGATTCAACTAACAGCAGTGAGTTTTACCGGACACAACGAATTGGGTTGACCCATAGAATCCGTTGCGGTGTGAAGAGAAAACTTCAAATTGGTTTTGACTGCGCATGTCATCAGTTCTGCCGGACGCAAAAGTTACGGTTGGACTACTTTTTCCGTTGCGTCCGTTGCATCCGATGCTTATGGGTCACCTCTCATAAGATCGTGTGTATTTAATCGAGCTGTCAGTTGAATCCGGCAGCGAACGGACGCAACGGGTTCTATGGGTCGGGGCCATTAATGTCGTCGCACAGAATCAAATATGAACACATTCAAGAAATTATTTTTTCATTTAACACGAAGAAAATGAAAAACTGAATTGGTTGTCACAATTTTTGTTGCGACATTTTTATACGCGAATCCAACAACTGCAAAAATTAAAAACATACGTCAGAGTTCTTATATCACACAAAAATAACAAAATTGTGTACTTTTTCTTAAACACAAAACCACCTATTTTTAGCTTATTCAAATAAAGCAGCACATTGTGTGATGTGCTTTTCAAAATGTCACTTCAAATGGCACCTTAGCATAAAAACCAAAACAAAAACAGGTAAAATATTAATGTTAGAATACATAATACTTTAAACTTTTCTGTTTTGAAATTATAAATACACAAGGCTCATGTTATAACCCATGAGTGAAGGGGCATCTTGTGACTACAAACTTATTATTCCTTGATTCAGTACTGTGAACCTTAGTTGCAAAAATAGTCGAAAGCATTTCGTTCATTTTATAAATCTAGTATTTATGTTTTCTTTTTAATGTTTATGTATTAACACGGGTGTCTGCCGCTTTGGGGATTCATAATTCTTTTAAAAACGTCAGATTCGATTACTTATTCATTAAAAGTAATAATTACAAATTTTTATTCTGTTATAGTAGACTGGGAAAGAAGCTGAAGTGCTTGCAATGTGAAGTGAAGTCAATATTTGGCGCGCTTGGGCTAGATCAAGTTTTTTTTTTTTTGTAAAATAACTCTAGAGATAACGAATAATCTTTGAAGTAGCTTTTATTTTGTTTAAAGATTATAAGACACCAGACATTTTTTCTTTTTATTGCGAGTTCAAAGTACATGTTTATATGGATGTAACTTAAGTACCTACAAGAGCTGTCTGACGGTGATAAGTCATGAGAAATGTCGGTGATAACAATTGGAGATTCAATGGTATCAGTCATCGTTGTTAATCAGCTTTTTGTACGTACGTTTATTATTTTGCCTTATTGACATATTTGGTAAGAGTTATAGAAACGAAGGAAGAAATGACGAAAGGAGTTAACATGTAAGCATTTTTTGCGTTTGGTAAATGACTTTTCTCGTTTATGCACTGGAATACGATTAGTTTGCAAATATAATATGTAAAAATGTAGATGATGTATGAGCTCCTGGTGAGCCAACGGCAGCTCTCCAACCCCTGCAGTAGGATACTGACACTGGATATTATATAGCCCTTTATGTCCAAGAGGATCCCAAAAGGAACTGGCTCTCCAGGTTGGGGGTTGTGCGTAAACCACGTGGGGCTAACAACGTAAAAATTATATGGTTCCGAAAAAAACTAACAGCCTCGGATAACAATGAGTTAAAAGTTGATAACCGAAGCAAGCGAAAAAAGGACAAGAACCTATGCATCTGCACGTGGAACGTAAGATCCCTTAACGGATTATGTGCAACTGGAGAATTATAGCGGACGCCCTGGACTGCTGCAAAACAAACAGAGCTACTATCGAAGAAGTGTGATAGAATAAGCCGGCCATAAAGAAGACGAAAAACTGCGGCATTTGCTATAGCGACTGAGAATCCGCATCAGGGCTAAACTTGTTAACAGAAGTCGAATATGCGGTCACGTCCGCTGGGAAGAGAAAAACGATGACGGAGCAAAGAATATTTCTACGAGCTTCTCGAAGAAACATATGAGCAAAACTCTAGACATGATGGGAAAATGGCGATTTTAATTCAAAACTAGGGAAGGAGGACATCTTTGGAAATACAATCGCTATTCCGAAAACGGACTCAGGCTTATCGACTTTGCTACAGGGCCCAGGGCTGGATATTACTGTTAGTAGTACACGCTTTCAGCATCTCAAAGTTCATTAAGGGACATGGCGATCGCTAGATCAATCAACAATCAACCAAATTGACCATGTTGCAATCGACGACGCAAGGCACTCTTCCAGTGTGATAGATGTCCGAGGGGCCAATTCTGATTCGTACCACTACATTGTTGTAGCCAAGGTACGAATTAGGATATCATATCATGTTCATGACTCGTGCGAACTAACGAGCGCTGTGAAGCGATATGACATCGGAAAGCTACAATCATAGAAGATTACTAGTGCTAGTAGTTAATCCTATGCCGCCAGGATCAATAAATTGAAGACCAGTGGCAGCAATGCCAACCACTGCTTCTGAGATTCTGTGTTTCACTCGGCCCCAAAAACGAAGCCCATGGATCGATATATGCATATGCAGCCAAACAAAAAGCACGACAAATGTTGATGCAAAGAGGAACAAGGGCTGCTTTCGACCAGTATAACGAGATTTACAAGGAGAAAAGAAGGGAAGAACACCGAATTCTCAAAAAGAAAAAGAAGCAGCATGAGAAGCGCTCGTTTGAGGAAATATTTTTAAATTTTTTTTTTTAAATTAAAATTTTTTTTTTTTAAATTATCATATGCCCGATTTTAAAGAAGGGAGACCCTCACAATTGCGCCAATTATAGAGGGATAAGCCTCCTTAAGGTCGCTTATAAGATCTTGTCAACAACTTGATAGGTCCTTATCAATGTGGTTTTAGACCAAATTTTCACATTACGGCAGATCTTGGAAAAAACACGAGAATATAAGTAGCGTTCGAGTACGCACCCACAACCGCACATTAAAACACATTCATCCACATTATACCTCACGTTTTGTTCGACTATTTTATAGACAACTTTTTTTTGACAGAAAACTCTCTCCGTGAGAGGGTAAACAATTTCCCCATGCTACACATTCTAGCCGAAGAAATTTCTATGAGCAGAAATGTGTGAACATTTTTTTTGACATTTTGAAGTTTCTGTGCGTTATAAAAAGAATTGTTTTCAGTTGCAAATAAATTAATTAATGGTAAGTTGAATTAGAATAATTAACCAGAAACCTGTACAAATTCTCATAAAAACGTGTTATCTGTTTATTTGGTATTTAGGACGTTAAACAAAATGAAGAGTTTGAAAACGATGGTGATGTCGAAGAAATGTGGGCTATGAAAACGGTACATGAAATCATTTATACAACATTGAGCCTTTATAGAAAAATTCAAGAAACTAGAGCACTTTTCATATTGAATTCTTCTTAGATCGGAATCTTAGAAGGAAGTCTCAACTGAAAACTCATTGCCTGTTGCATGTGTGCAATTCTTGGCCATTAAAAAAAGCAAGGGACCGCGAAGGTTATAACGATGATGTTTCAGAAAAGTTCAAACCCAAAGTCTTATCAACTTTGACACCGGTTGGGGAAGCGACATAGTTTGTAACCATCTTGAACGTAACGAATTGTATCAAATTTAGACTAAATAAATGTTTTGGAAGATTATGAAAGAATCATTTTTTCCTTACATGAAAATGGTGAGTAGTCCAGGCGCAATAGTTTCGAAGAGTATTGCCCCTTCCAAAAACTGGCAAGGACAGTGAAAGTACTGTTGTAGTATATTCGAAACCATCGAAAAAAAATTTGGTTCTTTTTCCTTAATGCTTAGTGACTTTGGGAATATCACAATAGCAATCTGTTGGCAGAAACCAATTCAGCCCGTTAATTTACTTAAAGCACGGGTCACACACGGCTGCTTGCCAGTCGCTTCTTGCCAGCGGCTGGCAGTAGCAGAAGCAGGCAGCGGCTGGCAGCCCGGTCACACACAGCTGCAGAAAACCATACAAAAATTTGTTTTTGAATATTATTTCTAATTCTTAAGCCTATTTATTATATTTGACACAAATTTCGAATGAACAATTACTAAAAAGAATGTGTATCAGTATTTTTTTATTTTGTCAGCCGCTGCTAGCAGCCAAAAGTTGAACATGTTCAACTTGCCAGCCGCTGCTAATTACTCGCCGGCTGGCAGCGAGTGTGGTGAGTTTCATGGTCACACGAAGCTAATCAGCGGCTGGCAGTAGTGGCTCCTCGATTCGCCGCTGGCAAGCAGCTCTGTGTGACCCGTGCTTAAGACAAAAACGTCAGTTCAAATTTGATGTTTAAATGTGTAGGTTTTGTGTCAACAAAACGTTCGAGTACTTTTATGTACATCAATCGCTCTCAGAGAAATTTTACCCCCACTCCTTAAAATTTTTCTGACGGCCGATTTCACGAAGTCACGCTGCTCCGTCAAGGTCGGTAAAGAGCTCACCGAGACCTTTGATATCAAAAAAGACTTTAGACAAGGCGACAAACTGTCATGCGATTTCTTCAACATCATACTTGAAAGGATTGTAAGAAACTCCAACGTCAACACCAGAGGAACAATCTTTCAAAAGTCTGTACAATTACTCGCCTATGCAGACGATATTGACGTAATAGAAAGAGGGAAGCGTGATGTCATAGGTGCTTTTGCGAGTATTGAAACAGAAGCGGCAAAAATGGGTTTGATGGTTAATGAGGGCAAAACGAAGTATATGTTGTCATCAAACAAGGATACAAAACATCGACGAATTGGACAAAACGTCACAATAGACAGACATAACTTCGAGGTAGTACAGCACTTCGTCTATCTAGGATCGTCCAAATAGAATCCGCAATATTTCTACACGGAAAATAACACCAGTGCAATACGGCGCGGAAGCATGGACCTTGTCTAAGGAGAATGAGGAAACTGTTGTTCGTTTCATAAGAAAAAAAAACTATATACATATGCTCTTTGATTTCCTTATGTGAAGACAAAGTGTGGAGATGAAGATACAACACACGAGGTGTATGAGCTGGCAACATGGGTATAGCTAGAAGAGTACGCTTTACGAGACTACAATAACTTGGGCAGGGGCTAGATTCCGCAAGAGTGAGTATAAAAAACTCACACTCACGGCCCTCTGAAAACTCACGCTCTGAAAGACCGTGAATAGATTTGAAGGATAGTGTACACGTCTTCTGTCAAAAAAACTCACCTTCACCCTTGCGGAATTCAGATAAGAGAGTGTGCACAATTTTTTGTGTACACAATAAAAATTCACTCTTGCGGAATCTAGCCCCAGGACTAAATTTGAGTGACATGTGGAAATTGGCTGATTGACACTTAATCATTCACTGACATCGACATATTTTTTGGCATCGTGCTGAATCTTTTGTCAATGAAATGACAAGTAATAACAAGAGACCACATAAATAAATAATATATTTATTAGGTATGGAAAAAGTTCAAGAGGAAAAAAATCGAAGACAGAGGAAATCAACGACGGAGTGAAGTGCAGAATCTTACATAAAACTTATAAGCAACGAGGCAAAGAGGCGTTTGAAAACCTTTAGCAAGTTTTATAAGAACCGGGACACGAATAACAATTCATGGGAAAGCATTTCTCTGGCTCTCCTTCCTCTTCGACATTATTTAATTTGTTAATAAAAAAAGATAAAAACCTTGCAACACAAAACAAAAATTCAATGAAGCAAGGAGTTAAATAGTTTTCAGTGACAATCCACTGGCAGTTCAGAAATGACAGCACAAGTGGAAATGAATACCGTTCATTGAGTTGACAAAACATTTTGTCAAAATTTCCTTATCAATGAAATGGCAACCAATTTTTTGACAGTAAATGACACAAGTGGAAATGAACTGGCAATTGTATCAATTTATTGACAAAACTTTGATCTGTCAAACTATGTCATTTTAGTGACATATGGAAACCTAGCATTAGAGTGCAAAATTGAGGAGAGCTCGATGCCAAATTTGTTAGCGAAAGATGTTGGTTTACATCGAACTGTAATGCCCATCTAAGTAAGTAGTAAGACCAAACAGGTCAAACTTCTATAGTTTGACTACTTATCGTCATACAATTTATTAAAAGTATTACCAGACAAGAATTTAACAGCAAATGTCTCGCATTTTGTAGCGGTAATGCTAACCTCAGTCAACAAAATGAATAACTTGTTTAGTTTATTTTGCCAAAGTAAGACAACATTAATTATAAAAAAAACAAAGATTACATTACATAGAAAATAAAGCAAAATACATTTGTTGTACTATGTATTATATATAAAAACAATTTTTTTTTTCATTAACCCTTAACTAAAGTCGTGGGTCCAGTGGACCCACACACAATCTATAAATGTGTATAGAAAACGGCACAGTCACCGCAGCTCTCTCAACTTCTCAGTACCTTCCTACAGTAAGCCAATGTATGTGTAGTGAGAAGGACGCATTTAGCTCGCTTCTCCTTAGGTGTGTTTTGGCGTGTACATGGGTCCGCTGGACCCACAACTTAACTTACGTTACTTTTTTTCGGCTATTTATTTTATTTATTGTTTCAGTTTATTGTAATGTTTCAGCTGATTTATAATTGCAAATCAAAGAAGTTTTTCTGGATATCCCGAAAACATGTTGGAGCAACAGCTGTTTATGGAATTTAGCAACGAAGAAAAGGAAATTGATCTTAATTCTAGCAATTATTCGGAAAAACGATTTCTCTGCCGGCAGTGACGACGATTTGGTATTGAAATGATCACCATTCAGACTCAGAATTGTCTTCTGAATAGTCAGACAATGGCCAAGATGACGAAAGAAACAAAAGAAAAGGTGCTATTTGTGTCTGGCGAAGACGGTACATTTGTGTGCTAAGTGCAAGCTGCCCATTTGTATGGCCTGTTCGAAAAAAGTATGTTTTTCAAGTTTTTAGCTTGTCTGACTTTGACCATTGTCAAAATTTTTTCAGAAACTGATTTTAATTTTTTGAATTTACAGTTTTAAAGAATTGGTTTTAAAATTGCCAAAAAATCTATTGATGGATTTTTAACTTTGTTTTTAGTATTTAATTTTAAATTTTTTTAAACACACTACTTTTAAACTATATAAATTGAGACTGCTTGGCGAAAGTGCAAATTTGAAGTACAAATGATAGTCCCTGTGTTTGGTTTCTTAAAAACTTGTTTGTTATTGTTTAAGTATGAAGTTTGATAAAAAAAATTTATAAAATATATTATACTTTTTTTTTTATTGACATTTAAAACGGCTTGGGTCCGCTGGACCCACGACTTAAGAAGCGTAGGAAATAATCACGACTTAAGTTAAGGGTTAATAAATCGGATTTGCTATGTAAGAGATTTGCTAAACAAAAGAAAGTCAAGAAGAGTCTTCAAACGTCATTCTATTTATTATATTTCTCCGGAAGTTTTCCCTATTTATATTTACATTGAACAAGTCAAAATATTTGCTAAATGTTTTTGAACATCTTTTGAAACATTCATGAGAAGCATAATTAGTCTTTGAGTTGCTCTCCTTTAAAAATTGGTATGTCTTAAAATACGAACGTTAGGATTTACAGATATTTTGGAACACAAAAATGGTGAGTTAATATTTCCATTTAAAAGATCGAACGCAAATAAAGCTTCGGACAACTCTCTACGATTTGCAAGGCTGCACATATTAATAAGATTTAGTCGATGTGAGTAACGAGGTAGGACAAAACTGTCGGGATTCCATCCAAGACCTCTCAAGGCGAACAACAAAAATTGCTTTTGGACAGATTCAAGTTTCTTTATATCAACAGCATACAACGGAGACCAGTACCAGTGACCGTATACCAACGAACAATATATAGCTTTAGTGATATAAGGATCACTAAATTCCTTGGATCTTCGCTTAACGAAACCAAGCATAGCCATACTCTTGGAATAAACTTTATCAATATGATGTTTAAAAGTTAGTTTTCTGTCAATTAAAACAATTCTGTCAATTAACACCTAATTCTTACTAACTTTTGTCCGTCAATGGAGTAGTCAAAATTTATTGCACATGTTTTTCTTAAAAAAGAAATTGTATTACATCTCTCCACATTTAACATCATTCCGTTAGCTTTACACCACTTTGCTAGGCTGATAAAACATTGCTGCAATAATTGCGTATCGGCAATATTGTTAATTGTATGAAACAACTTTAGATCGTCGGCATACATCAGAAATCTACAACCTTCAAACAGTAAGGGCAAGTCATTTATAAAAAGGAGAAATAAAAGTGGGCCTAGATGGCTACCTTGGGGTACACCAGAAGTTACATTAATTTGACGTGACAAGACATTACAAAACTTGACACACTGCGTCCTTTGCGACAAATACGATTGGATCCACAATAACAAGGCGTCATGAATGCCATATTTTTTTAATTTAAAAATAAGCAGATTGTGATCAACCTTGTCTAAAGCTTTGCTGAAGTCAGTATAGATAGCATCAACCTGGTTCCATTTTCTAAGAGAATGAATGAGGTATAATCTGCTAAATTGGTAGTTGTAGATCTACCTTTAAGATAGCCATGTTGATGCTGGCTTAAAACTGAAATCAGCTCCGCGTTCAGCTTGTCAGTTACCAATTTCTCAAATAATTTGGGAATAGCTGACAGGATTGCAATTAATAATTTTTTTTTTAATAATTTAAATAATTTTTGATTGGATCTGTCTCCGTTTTTAAATATTGGCGTTAGAAACGAGTTACGCCACGTGTTTGGAAATATCCCATTAGACAAAGATTGGTTGAAAAATAAATAGTTTCAGCGGAGGAATGCCATCGGGACCACTAGCTTTGTTAACATCGATGGTTCTAAGACTACGGATAAGGTCTTCCATAGTGATTGAAATAGGGCTTCGGCTATCATTGTGATCCGTAATGTAATTAAAATCATTTCTGTCAAAAGTGATTGGATTTGAATACACAGATTCAAAAAAAGAAGCAAAAAGTTCACATATATCAGATGTTTCCGAGCAAACACTACTTTCAGAGTATATCGTAGAAGGGAAGTTAGTTACGTTACGTTTATTGTTAATGAATTTATAAAAGTGACGGGGATTCTTTTTAATAAGAGATCCTGATTCAACCACGTTATGGTCATAATATATTTTGTCATATGATTTGAATTCAGCGTCGTAACTCTGAAAAGTTTCGTAGTCAGGAGAATTGCCCGAGGCTGTCCATTTACGATGAGCTTTATTTTTACGATTTTTTTAAATTAGTTAACAATTTATCATACCAGGGAGGGGCTTTAGAAGAAGTAATAATCTTTTTAGGAATAAAATTTTCACAAACAGAATTTAAAGCTTTATACAACTTAACTTAACTTAGATGAAGTCTCTTCTAAAACAAAGTTATCGCAAACATTAGTAAATACAAGATCAAGAACGTTTGAAAAATTATTCTTTAAACTACAAATTTGATTATATACGTTTTTTGTAAAAAATTCAATTAAAAGAGATTGTTGATTAAATTGATTGTTGTTAACGAAATTACAGTCATCTCTTAACAATCAATCCAAACACCTTAAATGTAGCCTAGCTTTGTCCAAGAAAATATTCGTACTTGTAATCGAATTTTTTTAAAGCAAGCTGCACCCTTCGATAACATTCAAGCAGAATGAATTTCAGTCGTAATAGGGAGTTTAAATTTTTAAAAACGAAATAATTAGCATTTGTTGGAATATTATATGCAACATTTTATTTGCTAGATGGAAACGTCTTCCATGAATTGCGATTCTTACATTTACAAGGTAGGATTTATAGCTATCGGAATAAGTGTACAATTCAAGCTCAAATAAATAAATTATCAAACACTCACTGAAAAAAGATAAAAGTTTTTATACTCCTCCTTCCTATTAAACAATTATAATGACTACTTAACGACGCGACGCCTTATAAAACTGAGGCAGGTTTATAGTCTTTGAATCAAAAGTAAAATAGTTTTTTTTTTATTATTTCAATTTTTGACGTTAAAAAGTACCTACACTACTTGGTTAATAAATTCAAGGTAACAAGGTAACAAATTAAAAGCGATAAGATTTGCCTTAATCTTATTTAAAAAAAAAGTTGCACTTCATTTGATGTCTACTTCAACAATCGGCTTGACTTTCTTCTTATAAAAAAACAGGTTTCATTGCACCTATAATTACGTAAAGTAATAGAGGGCCAAGGTTCAGCAAATATGTGCTTTATTTGTAGACAATACATATTATTTTTAAATTACATGTTACTTTTAATCGTTAACCTCGGATTGTGTAATATTTTCTTTGATTGCAAAAAGAACCTCTTCGTTGTTTAAATAAATCGTCAGGTGTAAAAACGAGGATAACTAAAACTATACCCGTGACCACTTAAGGAAAGGCCTCTTGGAAACAAACCCGAAGACATGTTTTTTGCAACTGAAAATTCATAACAGTTTCATTCAATTTAGCAGAGCTCTTTATAAAGGAGTGACAATTAAAAGAATTTGATTTTTTGGTTTCACGTTTGGTGCCACGCTTCGAATACCTTTCAAACGAATGAAGAAACCGACCAAAAAGTCTTCAAAAAAGACGTGACTTAAATGTTAATCTATCAAGCCAAAGCTAAAGAACACTTGCTTCAGTCATTATTGTGACGGTGTCTTAACCATTTGTTCGTACCCACACCCAGCACAAACGATAGATAAATTTATGCACATTTCTTTTTTACTCCTGAAAAGAAAAGTGTAGTTAATAAGAAACACAACACAATAACAACAAAACAAAGAAAGAAGGAATTCGAAATAGAAAGACGGCTTCAGCCATGTCAGGATCACTGTTCAACAGAAGCAACAATTTAAAAAATCACCAAAAACTGAATTTTCTTAACTAAGCTGTCTATGTTGATTAAAACCTTACATGTTGTTGCTATCAAAATGTTAAAAAAAAAAACTACATACTTGTCTAGTTTCTGAGGGAACCAAAGAGCTTATTCTAGACGCTCATATCATGAATATTTTGGGAGGACAGAGGACACCCTTTATCAAAGTCTTAACAAGCCTTCATAAAGGTCGTTTACCTACGAAAAAGACCGTTTGTTAAGTTTGGTACACAATGGAGTAAAACTTTCTTGCAAAGTACTTATTTGTCTTACGGTCCTAACGAAGTATCCCTTCGAAGAAGAAAGTTCTCCAATTTTGAACGATTCTGAGATTTTTGCTTCGAGGTATTCTCCGCTCCGAAAAGATATCTCTCTATGGCCGTTAGTCTCTTTCACGTAAGAGCAGCTTTTAAAACTTTTCCACTTTTCGAGTTTAGAATATTTATATATATTTGAGATAACTGATTGATTTATACACGATTATTCAAATATGGTACTTTAGCCTTAGATAAGCTTCAATATTGGAGGTCTATGCAGTTCTGGGCACTTCTGTGTCTGGTTGAAACCCATTGTGCCACTGCAAGGGAAGTTGCGTTTTCTCTTGAATTGAACCAGAAGTTAATGATCTTCTGTGTAGACAAGCTACTTCACATAGCTCAATAAAAAATAGTACAACGGTGTTAAATCGTTCGATCTTGGAGGTAAGTTACAGGTTTATAGTGTGACGATACGTCACACTTTTTTTCTCTGCCGCCACCGAACCGCCTACATCTCACCAAGCAATATTAATTGTGGGAATACTACTTTAATATTCATTTTCGCTTCTCCATTTTCCTCCTCGAACCCGGAATTACTCGGACGGTGCTCTTAAGGGGCCCCCCGATAAATTTTCCATATAACCCGCTGAATTATTCGGACGGTGCTCTCAAGGGGCCCCCCGATAAATTCTCATATACCTCGTCGAATTACTCGGACGGTGCTCTCAAGGGGCTCCCGACTAATTCCCATATACCTCGTCGAATTCCTCGGACGGTGCTCTTAAGGGTCCCCCCGATAAATTCCCATATATATCTCGCCGAATTGATCGGACGGTGCTCTCAAGGGGCCCCCGATAGATTCCCAAGTAGTCTGTTTGAATTACCCAGGCGGTGCTCTCAAGGGGCCCTCTAGTTCAATTCACCATCTGTGGCTTTGCAATAGTTACTCTTCTCCCTGCTGTTTCAAGAAGCGTTGCGCCATATTCTGGGCAAAGTTCCTAATATAATCGCTTACTTCTTTACAGGAGCGCTTCAAGTACAAGGCCGCAATAACAAAGCCAGCTGAATCCCCGTGCCACCCGACGACAACCAAACCAACACCTACCTTTCCAAAACGAAGAAGACGTGTCGGTTGCACTCAACGCCCCGACCTTACCGTTTTCAAGACGCTTGGCGATTAATTAACCGGAATTGTAAAATACTTTCACACTATTTGTAAAGACTTGTCTCTTGCTAACTTAGTTTGAAAAATAAAATTATTGTAATTCGTATTTGCCGTGTCTCGCCTCGTTATTCAGAAGTTGGACTTTGTCTTTGTCTTCAGCTGGGGCAGAACTCAGCGGGTCCAAGGTTTTTCCCAAGTAAGCTCGAAAACTTGCGCTGCCCAAGTTTTCGAGCTTACTTGGGAAAAACCTTGGACCCGCTGAGTTCTGCCCCAGCTGAAGACAAAGAAGCCTCACAATAGCTGAAAGGCAACGGCGATTCCATTTCGAGACAATTTACCAAAAGTACGCAGTGCCTAGTGTTCGTGCAACTATTTTAGTTCCATGATAAATAGGCAAACCTAACTGAGCATAAATCAAATGACAGCTGTCAAAAATACCAACTCGGAAAAAGTATTTGCCATGGATTGAAAAGAACACTTCTAAAAAAAAAAACCTTTATTTTAATTAGTTTTTGTTAACAACAAAGAAAGGTTCAGGGCCAACGAATTGTTTGGAGGCGCCATTTTTAGCTGGGGTGTCTAAATTTTTGTTACTAACATAGCCAATAACAGAGTTTTCACTTGCTAGATCGGAGAGTAACGTAATTGTCTCCTGGAAAAGCTTGAGTCTTATCACAGACGCACAGACGAACTCAGTGCTATTTAGGGCAGCTTTTATATCTCAGAAAATGCCGATTGTTTTGTTTTTGGTGTTCAGTGAACTTATTATTCTCGCACATTGATTCATACATGACAAAGACTTCAGCCTAGAATATCGAGGAATGACTGACTACTTAGACTTACTGAAAACTTCGTTCTGAGAAAGTTGCCGAAAATTTTGAAAACTATTCCAATGGAATTGAGCGACATTGATATCGAGACAGCGGTATATTGTTTTCAGATATGTTGCTTTAACTTTCTGAGTGTTTTGATATTTTTTTTTTGCAGGGCATTTAGTTTTTTCTTTCTGTGTAAAGTGGTATAAAAGATAGATAGATTAGACTCAAGGCTTGAATTGGGCAGCTATGATGCGCCTCTTTCTTGCCAACACAAGCTCGCTTTTGACTCTTTTAAACATTTTCATCCATAAAATTAACGTTAATTATTTAAAACCGCACTTTTTACCTAATGTTCTACTGAAGACTTAAAAAGCAGTGGTGGCACTAGTTATTATCTTTGATATATTTATTTGTAAACTATGTTTTGAAATAGCATGAAACGCAAACGTGGATTTGATATGAGAAAAAAGTAACAGTATATTTTCAGCTTGACAAGCGTCAATTGACTTTGGTTCGTAGTGAAAAGATGGATCTGATTGTAAAAAAAGGTGGTGCAGTCAAAATTCTACGTTGTGTCAAAATTTCAAATCAATCGGTGAAGAACTTGCGAAGATTCGTGATTTAAAAAAAAAACGAACACTTAATATAAATCAGTTATACTTTTGTAACATACATCATTATTGTCTTCGTCTTCTTCTTCTTCGTTTTCCGAGCTTCTCCAAAACAGAATCCACGAAAACCCCATAGTGGTTATTTTAATTCAAAAAATATCCTTGTTATCACTTTTTTTCTATTTCACTAACTCTACACTTATTTTTATCTAATGGCAGTTTATAAATTACTGTGAGCCTTTTGTCAGTCTCAGTCTTACTCAAAGTAGTTTTCAACATACTGAATGTGAAGTAAAAAAATTCGTAGAAGGGGCAGCTTCTTTACAAAAAATAAAAAAAACTCAGAAGATACAGGTGCACCTGCGAAATTTTCACAATTATACATGGTTTGCATATAAATTTCTCTTTTGCACAAAGGAAGGGTGGGTTGGAATTGAAATCAATTTACTGTTTCAAATGCTAATTGATCCAAATGATAATACTCTCAATATGGATTTAAGACATGTGCTTGAGTTTGCTTACACATACACACAACTTTCTTTGTTATAAGCGTTTCACATCAGAATCAATTGGAAAGTAATTTGTTTGATTGATGCAAATTTGAAACATACTTTTACATTATGGTCTTTGAGTTTTTCCATTTGCTCTTACTAAAGGGGCAAGGTAAATAAGGAAGATCAGTCGATCAATTATAGTCAATGTTTTTCAATTTGAATACATAGCATGTCGTCGTGTCCCACGTGCGTCAAGTAGGGTTCAAAGAAAATTATATTTTGGGAGTCTGCGACATGTTTTAGTCATTCATTCTACCATAGCCTTTTAGTTATATGGGTGATTTGACAGTCACATTAAACTTGAGGTTATCGTAAAGGAGCGGTTTGGTTTGTTGGCGGAGATGTAAATGTTGTGAAGACGAACGAGGACTATGACGACTGCCATGAAGGCATGGGATACGGTACCAGGAACCCTCCTGAAGACGATATCTTGAGTATGTGCAAGTCACATGGCCTTATCGAATTAAATACTATGTTCATCAAAAAAGACCATGTCGCTCACAGCAGTGGTGGAAATAAAACCCAAATGTTCAAAGTTCTCTTCAATGATAGAGATGAAAAGGTTATTTTTGAAGTGTAATACAGAAACAGAAGCGAAGAATAAATGCTCCCAACTCCAAGCAACGAGCACTGATGTTATGTATCGGGAGCTGAAGAAATTTCTGCCCCAGCTGCTGATATGTATTCAAGAAATACTATACAAAACAACTGGAATGACGTAGCAACCATTTTCAAAACAGCCGCTAAAAAATGACAAATGCGATTCGATCGACGACGTTTATCAACGATACTCAAGCAGGGATTCCAGACGAGATAGCATATGAGTTTTGGGGGGAAAATGGGAGACACTGGGCTTAAATAGCTTATAAGCTCATAACAGTTGATAGCTCTAAGTTAGCAATGGGGGGAAAGTTACCTTTTACCAAAGTACAAAACTGAACTGGTGAACTCACGAAGTTGCTTTAACTACCATTCGATCAAACTGCGAGGTCCCACACTTTGAAGATCATTGATCGTGTTTTGGGTACCAGCAAACTAAATAAAATAAGTAACAGGGTGGCGCAAAAGAGCGGGGAGCCCTGGAAGCCTTTATTTAAACCATTGCCGATTTCGATATCCTGATCGGGAAAGCGCTTTTCATGGCAGTGTAATAACTATCCGGGAACTTGTTGATTCCTCGCCAAAGGCCATATTAGCGGATAAACAATAGGCAAAATATGGATGCCTTAGACGATTTCCATTTTGTGCTGGTTGACTTAGAAAAAGCAATACGTTTGACGACAACAACTGAAAATTCTAATATGGGTGGCCCTTAGATAAAGAAGAGTTCCAGTTTTTTGATGATCAATTATCATAAATATTAAGGATCAGCGATGAAGGCAAGATGCCCAGCTGGAGTAACCGAAGCATTCCATGCCACAGTTGGTATAAAACAAGGAAACGTGTTGAGTCGGGTGTCGTACAGAATCTCCAAAAAAAAAAATCCCCATCGATCAAAATCCCCAAAAATTTTTATCCACCTAGCTTATATCCCCATTGAGATAATGCACATTGATGAAATTCACACCTAAACAATCTTTTTTGTCAAAATCCCCACGAAATCTCCAAATCCCCAGAGTCTGTGTACCTACATATAAACTATGTGCATTTATAGTTTTCAGAAAAATCTCTCTCTTTCGTTGTTTTTGTAATTAATAAATTATAACGATTTTGTTAATGATTTCGAAAATGTATTTTTATTTTAATAAACGTTACAAGCATTATAATTTTAATTTTTTGGATTACATTTGCTGTAATACATAAAGGAACCTAATATCCCCAAAACAAATATATTCAAGTAGTGAATCATGCGATCAAATCGCGCGCGCGATTTGATCGTATGATTCACTACTTGAATATAGTTGTTTTGGGGATATTAGGTTTGTAGATTCTCTCTTTGGGGATTTTGGGAGTTGGGGATTTTCGTTTGGGGATTTTGCGTTTGGGGATTTTCGTTTGGGGCTTGTGTTTTGGGGCAAACGTTACCAACCCTGTTGAGTCCTTTGTTCTCTGTTACAGTCCCTGACTACCTGTTCGAATGTTAAGTACAGAACAACAAATAGCATCAAATATTCCTGGCTGACGATAGAGCCATCATAAGCGAAGATCCTAAATCACTTCAAGAAGCACTTTTAGGTATGTGTTGTATAGTGCAAAAAAGACTGAGTACTTGAGTTGCCCGTTTTCTGATCCAAGTGCGTCTATTCCAGAAATTTTTTGGAATGAAAAAAAGGTGAAAAATTTGAATATTTGTGACCTTGTGATGACGACATCAATAATCGAGTAAGCGGAGGGTACATGAAGTGGTGAAAAATCCCATCTTCTCCGATAGAAAAATTCCAACTAAATTATTGGAACAACTCTACACTTGTGTCCAACATTAAAATACGGTTCGCAATATTGGACAACATATACAAAAATAGAAGGGTACGGTAATCATCTAACTGATCGTCCAATTGCCGTACCTGGGCGATAAATATACAAAAACCATGGACTAAGTAGCTGCGATGAAGATGCTTCGTATAACAACAGGAGTACCAAAACTTGATGGTTTTGGAAGACTAAGATCCTTGAAAGCCTTTACGTCAAAAATACCTCTTAAAAATAGAGCACTACCTGCTCAGTAATTCTTACTTGACATGTTCAAAGAAGTAATCCAGAGAACTTCGTCAACAAGGCAATGTTATATTACGCAACGTTTAGACACAATTGCGTAAAAAACAAAAAGATAGGCAAACAAAAACACAGCCAAATGCAACGTCATCAGCTTTTTGGTGGCCAAACAAATGGAACAACCCAAAACCAAGATGATTGACAAAGCTTTTTGAGCTGCGTATCCCTCGGGAGGATCACTAGTGCGAATTAATAATCCTACTAATATTATAAACGTGAAAGTTTGTATGTGTGGATGTATGTTTGTTACTCTTTCACGCAAAAACTGCTGAATGGATTTCAATTAAACTTTCCAATTATATAGCTTATACATCAGAATAACACATAGGCTAAAATTTATCCCTAAATTCTCTCGGGAACGGGAACGTATGCGGGAACTTAGAAACTACAACACCGATTTCAAAAATTTTTCAACTGTTAGAATGCTACACTATTCCTGTGTAACATTAACTTTAATTCATCCACATATTCCTACGGGAACGGGAGTCCTTACTAATATAATAAATGTGAAAGGAGCTCTGTCTGTCCGTCGTTCTATGTTACCATCTCCCGCCCAAACTAATAAACCGAAAAAATGAAATCCCCGAGTAACATAAAAACTAATTCATCCCCATATTCTTACGGTTCCCTACATTCCCACGGGAGCAGGACTGTATACGGGAACTTTGACACTACAACACCGATTTCAAAAATTCTTCCACCGTTAGAATGCTACACTATTCCTGTGTAACATTAACTTTAATTCATCCACATATTCCTACGGGAACGGGAGTCCTTACTAATATAATAAATGTGAAAGGAGCTTTGTCTGTCCGTCGTTCTATGTTACCATCTCCCGCCCAAACTAATAAACCGATTTAAATGAAATTTTGTACAAATATTGTTCAGAACCTGAGGAAGGACATAGACTATATATTTTTTGCCTATATTCCCACGGCAGCAGGAACGTATACGGGAATTTTTACACTACAGCACCGATTTCAAAAATTATTTCACCGTTGGAATGCTCCATAATCCCGGAGTAACATTAACTTTAACTTATCCACATATTCGCACGAAAATGGTCACCATATTCCCACGGGAACGGGAGTCTTTACTAATATTGAAAATGCGAATGTAGCTATGTCGGTATGTTTTTCGTATGTCTCCCGTTCAAACTGCTAAACAGATTTTATTAAATTAGCTACAGAGATGGTCTAGAACATGCGGAAGGATACAGACTATACATATATCTATCCTTATATTCCCACGGGAACGGAAATGGCAATTCAAAAATTACGGTCTTAAAAGTATTTTTAACAGGGCTAAAAGGAAATAGGGGTTGAATGATTTTTTTGGAAATAAATGTAGGCTAGAAGTTTTATTTCCTAAAAAGTTAAAAATGCTGCTGAAAGTCACTATTCCACGCGGATGAAGTCGCGGGCATAGCTAGTTAATAATAATTTCGAAATGCTCTTAACGCTTAAAGGGAAAAAGATGGGTGAAGTCAACTCCTATATCTGCGAGGCATTTCAATTGCATAACAATTTCGATTCGCTAGCCATGTCGTCGTAATACCATCTATCATTTGCGAAAATTCTGCTCTCTCCCATCTTAAAAGTTATAATATTTGACTTTCAAAATTTTGACTACCAAAATCTTAAGTTTGTATTATTGAGACATCCGAATTTTCATGAGTTGAAATGACCTAGGTATATAACTCTTATGAAAAAAAGACAAGGCTGTTTTTTTTAATAAAGCAAAATGGTCATTCCAGCGAAACCGACACCGTACGCATAAAAAATAAATGACTTAATTTATATTTAAATCCATATCATGACTCATGAGAATAGAACATTATAAATTCTTATGAAATGAAAAGATTACTTAAGTAACATTTAAGTAATTCATTAAAGTGCTGATTTAAAGTTAATTAAAAAAAAATCTATACACTTGTATGTTTGTCCAAATATTACTCTTCCCACCCGTCATAAAAGTACTGTCCCACCCGTCACAAGCATTGACAAGCATATTATTGTTGTTTAACGAGATTTTTGCGGAAATTATACTTATACGTTATACCTAATCTGTAAAATACCAGGAACCATATAAAATTAGGTTCTTTAACAAAAGTTTCATAGTTTCTTCCCTATTGCGAATGGTATAAGTCAACTCGCAAAGGAAAGATAATTTGATGTCCCACCCGTCACACTTTTTATACCTTCAATTTCTCATAATAATAATCATATTTTCATACCTTTTTGATGGTACGTTATGGAATGACTATTCAAGAATGCGAAAATGTCATATTCAGTCAATCGTTGCCGTTTGACAGAAATGAAGTAAAGTGTAGGCAAAAAATGAGTATAAATGTCCCACCTGTCACAACGGAATGACCCAAAAGAACTTCTAAAGTAATTTTTTTTAGATTAAGGAGGCCAATCTTTTCTCCATCTTCCAACTGCGCGACGAATATCGCAATCAAATCTGATATGTTTCACATTAGTGATCCGCCCGTGGGGTATCCCGGCTTTAGGGAGGCCATTAATGCTTTCGTCATATGTTTTTGCTATTTCAACTCTTTTCCCTTCCTTCAATTGCAACTCTTTTTTTTGTTCCTAAGTTTTGTTTTAGTGCTTCATTTGATTTTATGAAAACTATGAGCCTTCAGAATTGTGCATTAGATGTGTTGATAAATCTGCAAATTGTACTTCAGATCGTGAACATCTGAATAAATGAGCAAAAAGATACCAAGTAATTTTGTTCTTTTTTTTATGATAGTGACCATTTCCAATTTGTTTTTCAACCAAGAGGTCAAATTAACAAAGTTTTACATGATACACTTTCCTTTTAGTCAGCAATCAATTTAACATTGTGTTAACTGTTTCAAATTAATTTGAAAGAGAGACTTGCGAATAAAACAAAAATCAAGTAAAACAACGAGACGAGACTCGTCGACTTAACGCTATTTATGGGAAACAACTATACGCCCGTAGTGTGTGAGGAACACATTCACACACACCGACAAACAGAACAAGTGGATAATATGCGATAAGAAAAAAATAAATAAAACAAATTCATAAATAAAACAAAGAGAAAACGAAAGAGCACATAATGCAAGCAAGATGATCACGCACATGACAGTTCAAAGTCCAAAAAAGTGAATGCTATCGAGTCTGTGCCGCTGCCAAGATATCTAAAAGAGCCACGACCTGCTGACAGTGTATAATGGCACCAGACAAACGCCCCAACATTTTGTAATAAAAAAAAACATTTGTTTCGGCATACTGACCCGACGGAAGCACTCTACACACCTTTGTGTTGCCAAAACTAGTTTTTTCTGGTCGAAATCTTGAACATGATTCAAGTGTAATAAAAATTAGGGTATGGTAGACCCTACTGAAACGCAATAATTATTTTTGCACAAACTAGTTTTCAGATTAGAAAAAAAATATCAATTTATTAATAACTCAAATCATTAGTATATTTATTGTGAGAGAGAAAAACGTGTACACTGTACACTAATGAAAAGCGTTCCTCTTGGGGCTGGCAAAACTCACCCCAGTCAGGGGACAGAAGATGAAATTTCATTTTGCTCTACATTATGGTTTCGTTTGCATATGCAAAAGCTGCAAAAACACAGTGGGACCAATTAAGAATATTGCGGCAATAACACAGATTATTTTAAGCGAAGCCCGCAGATATTTGCACAGCTGCTTTCAGGTCTCCACAAATATTTCCTGGTTAGAATGTGGTACCATAAGTTGTTCTTGATTTAGACAAGACGATTGTTGTTATCTCTCTAGATAAACAAAGGTAACCCTTTATAAGATCATCTTAGTCTTGGGGTACAGCGCGGAAGCTTGGATCTTATCTAAAGCGGATGAGGAAACCCTTGATCGTTTCGAATGATTTTTGGTTCCGTATGTAAAGACGAAGTGTGCAGAAAAAACTTCAAAACATGGGCATAGCTAGAAGAGTAAACATCACGAGATTACGATAGCACCAAATTATCGACACCAAAACTCCGACTCGACGGGTTTTCGAGAGCACATTGCAGGGAAATGGCGGAAGGGGGAATACTTCGTCTTAGGTGGCGCAATCAAGTGGAAGAAGATCTCAACCGGCTTAGAGTGCAAAACTAGAGAGAGCCGACCAGAAATTTAAATTCTTATCGAAAGATGTTGGATGAGGCCCAGGTTAGGGATGCTCATGGAAAAAAAACATCGATGTTTTATTCGATGTGATACATCGTAACCATACATCGATGTTTGTCGATGCATCGCATAAAAACATCGATGTTTTCGATGTATCGATGTTTTTCAGCAAAGCGTACGCGTCGCGTGTGCAGCTGCACATCGTGTAGTCTGTCTCTGGAATCCGAATAGATAAAGTAAAGGAAAAGAGAGCATATTATGTATGACATGAATTAAACAGAAAAAGAACACTGAAATCGGTTTGGTTAGGTACTGTAACTGTGACTTGTGAGTGTGTATTGTACGATGCTTGCTATATTCAATATGGATCGAATAAAATTCACCATCCCACTGATATGAAATAAATTTAACTGTTGAATTGGCACTTTGAGTGAGTCTCTTCAATGCTTGCTTCATTCGATGCATCGAATAAAAAAGCATCGATGCATCGGTTAACATCGAAAGGGTGCGAAACATCGGATTTATTCGATACATCGGATAGTAAACATCGATGTTTTCGATGTATCGATGTTTTTTGAGCAACCCTAGCCCAGGTTCATCCCGAACTGTAATACCCACCTGTATAAACACGTAAGATAACTGGTTTTTACGATTTTTGAATACAAAAGAGGCTAACAGCAAACCTCTTTCATAGATTTACATAGAATTACCAATAATATGCACTAAGAAATAATACATTTTAACTTCGAGAGGGATTGGCAAGTGATTTTATTGCCAAGAGAAGCCCTTTCTTGATGAGCCGTTCGGAATTGGCAAAAAATGCTATGGTTGTAATAAATGCGCTACGACAAGGTGATCGCCGCTCTATTTTAGCGCACCCTTTTTATTTTTATTTGATGTCTCACAATCAAACATTGTAATATATGATCTACGAAATTGGCTCCTTGATGCCATCAAACAAAAATAAAACCGTCAAATAGTGTAAACCTATCCATTAAACCTATCCATAAACTACATCTAATCACTATATCAAGCTTCTTTATTTAACGATGCGTTAACAACACACTGCTTATCAAAAAGACGAACTGTCTGTTTTTAAACTACTTGTAATTAGCGCTCACAAGTTATTTCAAATATAATTTGGTAATCTGTAAGAGGCAGTCAGTATCAAATTTTACAACAGCTGAGCAAACAAAAATACTGCACTGTCTGAAAGAAAATTATACTCAGGTTCATCGAAGACCTCGTTTTCATATATACTTGAAGGCCTGGAACAGTGGAACTAGGAACTCAAGCACAGCTTGGCTGTTGCAGACAAAGGAGGTGTGTAGTTGTATGATATCACTCCCCAGAAAGGCACTAACGTCAAATCCATTATTTATCGGTTTTGAAGTCAAGCATGAAAATTCGATAACAATCCTTTCCTGGATCAGCTTCTAAAGCGAACAAATCCTAAAGCGAACAAATCCTAAAGAGACGGAAAGTCGAGCTGTAATTTTTGAGGCATATCCATCAGCCTCAATCAAAAAATAATCTGCTTGAGAATATTCAAAACTCCAGGGCGAGCTCTTTTTTAAAAAGCGACATGGTCCTCAGATTTTATTTATTTTAAGATGAGAGTGCATCCCATGATGTAGCTATAAAGTGAAGGAAGATTTAGCAATGCGTAGAGAGCAACATCCTGCATAATGAGAAAGTCTCCTGTACAGCCAAAACAAGTTATTGTTTGAAATTTGGCTAAAGAAGCAATAACGTATTTACGTGAGAACTTGTTCCACTAAACAACTGACGCATAGAAAATAATTGGTTTCATTATAGCCATATAGAAATAGAGGACCCTCTCGATGACTGACTCCATGTCTTGTCAAAAGTTCCCTTACACTGACTCCAAGACGTTTTTGATTTGATTTCATTTGAGTAGGGAATGTCAGTTCGAGTTGAGTGCCGTTAAAATTTTCTGAGTACATACATACCGGCGACCCCCGGAGCTTAACTTTGCCTTGTGAGGGAATGGAGGGCACCTTACATTGTCTGCCGATTACAAACGGCTAATCGAGAAAATTTTTTTCAGAAAACAACTAAGAGATTCGAAGATCCAAGAATTGCCAGCTGTCTCTGATCTGATACAAAAAGCTACGAGGTTGGATCCAACAGAGAGCATTGCAACGTCCAATGACGCTCGTGGACGTTATATCCATTAAGCACTTTGCACAGCGAGCCACCTGGTATGTTATATTTTAGTTTAATTTTTTCAGAAAATAAACTTCAATTTTGCCATTCAAACCTTAAAATAACTACCGAGGAGGACTTCTAGGTAATTTAAGGACTGTTCATTAAAATTAAATGCTATAATAAGTAGAGCATGCAATATCCGCAGTAACAATGTTATCATTAGTTTTGTGCCTTTGTTACTGTGTCTTAATAAATTGCACACTTATTCACACTTTTTTGACAAGGTAGCATAGACAAGTGTTCTGACATCGTGACAAAAAAAAAGTAAATACCTTCACAAATCACTGCCATAAAAAAGGCGACTATAGTTAACACTTTTTTGATTCTAAGCTAGTTGCATTTTTTTATTGTACATTTTAAAAGGCAATTGCGATTCAATTGATTAAAGTAAGAAAAATAAAACAATTCTTTTTCCAGTGAACAAATCTTGTACAGAAAAGTTATCCATGTTATTAGTTTTTGCGTCTTATTTATATGAGGAAATGCGATCACTGCGCAATGGTTAGTTTCTTTTTTTAGTAAACGTTCTTAATCGAAGATCACATGCGAGTTTAATAAAATTATTACATTACAACTCATACACGTTCTCAGTAGCAGTTCAAAGTTCGAATCATCAGAGTTCAGAGTTCATATAAAATTTGAGTTTTTCACTGCACCTATGCAAGAATAAATTCCAAAAATCTGAAGCGCAAGAGAGATATAACATAACTTTCAATTTAAGCGGTTAAGATGATACACCCACACTATTTTCGTTTTATTGGTTGTAAAATGTGAATGAAATGACCATAAAAAAGAAAGTAGCTATCAAATAATTATCTCTTTAACTCTTTGCGTGGCGATTGACTTGACATTTGGCAACAATTTTAAAGCGGAACAAACAAGACGATTTGATTTTTTCAACGAATTAAAAACCATATAGCCAAATTATTCGGTCAAATGGTCGCCTAGATAGTGCGATTCAACGCCTCTAGATTATTTTTTTTTTGACTATATATGGACTCCTGTCTATAGCTACAAACCCGCTTCGATTGACGCACTGGAAGCCAACTTTGAAGCATTTATTCGTGCTATATAGGCCGAAATACTAAAGAGAGTATGCCAAAATTGGAATAAGTAGATGGACCATTTGAATAGTCTTCAACCATCAAATTATATCGACCGTACTATTGATTTAAATAAAAGTTTCTTGCATTTTTTTTTTTTTTACAATTTCTGATAGGTCTTAAAAAACAATGTAGCAAGAATATTATCTACCGCATTCGGCTGCTATTGATGACCATGCGACCACTATCCGGTTCACTACTCTCATCTAGATTGTAACATGTGCAGTGCATACATAGCCTGTAAACAAAAACAAAAGTCTGCTGTTTTAAAAATCCATAACATGTAGCAATGAGCAAAGAAGAAACACCTACTTACACTAACCAATGAAAACGACACTTCTGCTGATTATAAAATAAAAATACGGACTATCTCTAAACTAGTACCAAGCCCCAACGCACACTGGGACAGCTCCACCATAAAGATCGGTGAGCAAAAGGTCACTTTGAAATTTTTCGGTATACAAAAAAAAACTGTTACTTTTCATAAAGTATACGTTACTTTATTTCGTTTTTATGTTTTGCACTATTTTATTCAAGCGATCGAAGTTGACTAGTTCAGTGTAATGTTTGCAATTTTGAAAAAAGTAGTTCATATTATTTTTTCAAGGCGTCACTTAAAACTGATCAACATAATTTATCGCACAAAACAACTACTTCTGCCTCACTGTGCAACGGCCAGTGATGACTGGATGAAAGCTGATTTAACGTGTGAAGCTGATAACGCGTAATGCGTTCAATTTGCAAATTTTAGACTTTATCGCCTTTTTGGTATGTACGCGATAAACTAGCGTACTGTATTCAATTCAATAATTCAAATAATTTCAGACAGCTTTATGCCATTGTTTTCGGAACTGTCCGACGGACGTTGCGGAAACTTCTCTGCTCCGAAATGATAGTCCGCCAAGGCCAAATACCATTCAGACATGCGCTAGCATACATACAGTAAAAATACGGCTTGTTCAAACAAGAACTCAAACACACGATTACAATGAAAGTGCATTTTGGCACTATTTGCTATTCCCAGTTAATAGTCTAACCCCTTACCACTGGTAACAGTGTTTGCCTTTCCAAAAACATGTGATTTTTAATTAATAAAAATAAAATATTAGAAAAATTTTGACTTTTGAATTCTTTGAGAAACAAAACCCTCTCCAGAAAAACCAAGGTAACCTTATATAAGACCTTAATCATCCCAGTCCTGCTTTACGGCGCGGAAGCATGGACCTTATCGAAAGCGGATGAGGAAACCCTTGGTCGTTTCGAAAGAAAAATTCTCCGAATGATCTTTGGTCCCGTATGCGAAGGCAATGTGTGGAGAAGAAGATACAACAACGAGCTGTATGAGCTGTACCGCGGCATGGGCATAGCCAGAAGAGTACGCATCGCGAGGCTACGATGGTTGGGCCATGTTGAGCGGATGGACCCAAACGCTCCGGCTCGTCGGGTGTTCGAAAGCACATTGCAGGGAAATCGCGGAAGGGAAAGACCTCGTCTTAGGTGGCGCAATCAAGTGGAGGATGACCTCAACCGACTTGGAGTGCGAAATTGGAGAGAGCTCGCCCGAAATAGAAGTCGTTATCGAAGGATGTTGGTTGAGGCCCAGGTTCACCCCGAACTGTAATGCCCACCTAAGTAAGTAAGTAAGTATTCTTTGAAGCTCGGTGAGCCCTCGGGTCTAGTGGACATCATCTTCAGAGTAATGGAGGGACAAAATGTTTACCCATTACAAAAGAATGGTTGACAATGACACAACCCTCAAATATGTATTTTTTTTTGTTTCATGACTTTTCATGTTGTGAACTTTGCCAAGTAGTCTCAACCATTGGCTAATTTTCATTTAAGTTTCGTGGATTGTATTTTAAAAAACGTGCCAGCTTTTCAAAATTATACGTTCAATGGTTCTACGCTTCACTTTTCTCCGATTCGAGAAGGGGGTACGTATAATTGTAAACCAAGATGGCGATACCACTAACTACAGTTCATAAATACAATGCGTCGCCTGAGAATTGTTTTGTCGTATCTCCCAAAAACACGATTTTGAGAAATCGCATTTAAGAGTTTACGTTAATATAAAAAGAAAACGAAGCGATTAAGTTGTTCTTTTTTTAATTAGAATATATTGTGTGGAGTATCTTCTTTTTATATATGTATTCAGAATTGTCCTAACTGTTTTGGTTTTCAAGTTATAGAGCTTTTTACCCAAAATGAGTTTGTCGTATATGCCACCAAAATAAGCTTTTTGTTTCGATCCCATACACGTACGACAAAGTGAACGCACGTACGACATTTCAATGTTCAAGCGTCTTGTTTAATCGTACAGGAATTGAGAAACAATTTAAAAAAGTAAATTTTCAGTGTTAACAATTAAATTTTAGTTATTTTATAAAGGTTAAAATAGGAATACAAATCTACATCACAAGTAGTGTGAAAAAATTAACTTAAATAGTAATAAAAAAAAAAATACAATAACTAAAAAAGCATCCTATATGACCATAAGATATCAATGATATTTATATTTACAGGTACAAAATTTCATTCACATTTTGTTTTATAAAAATTAACGGAAAAGTCATTTTCTGACTATGAAATATAAAATTAAATCTTTGAGATCGAAATTGTAATTTTAGTTAATAGACCTAACGCTTACATAAATAACACTGTATGATTTATAGCACATCATAGTAAAAAAGAATAGTTTCGGATAATAAATTATTGATGATTTCCTTTTTTTTTTTTATAATTAACGCGCACATCAAGGGGTTATGACTACCCTTATAATGTTATAGAACACAGTGCGAGCATTTAGGAAAATAGGAGAGGATTTGAAAGGAGACACCGATGCACGTTGCTTTTGAACCTTTGTGAATCGTAATGAAGTTGAAATACAGAGCCAGGTAAAGCATTCCACATTCGGGTGGTGCGACTGAAATACGAATCTCTATACTGACTGTACTGACTGTACGCCCGAAATTGGGCTCAAGATAAAACTGATGAGCATTCCTAGCGAGGCGGGTGTTGCGGCTAAATTGTTTTAGGGGAGGAATGCAACTGGCTATTTCACTAGAGCACTGTTTGTGAAAAAAGCGATAAAAGAGAGTGAGACAGGTGACGTTTCGACGATGTTCAAGAGAATCAATCGATTCTACGATTTGATTCGAACAAGGCTTCGTAGTAGTTTTAGTCTACCTTTGGCATAAAAAAAAAACAAATAAACTTTTAAGATAATTAATTTTGTCTTTAAATAGTTTTGAGTTGTTACCTACTAAAAACAAGACGATTTTGAGTGGACAAATTTGTTGGAATTGCCCAGCTACTTTTGTTTGACTTTCTCTTTATTGAAGCTGTTTTATACCCAATTTCTCTTCTGTTCGTTTTATAATAGAGTGTACATTTTTCGTCCTTAATATATTTAAACTTTTTTTTGCTAAATGAAATTGACGAAAAGTTTAATTGGCCCGCTCTGGTGAAAAATGCTTTGAAATCTGTTGGCAACATTTGAATTAATTTTATTTTAACGTTCTTAAAGTTCAAATAAGATGTCGCATAAGCGAAAGCTGGATAATATTTCCAAGTTGCCTCTTGAATTAGAGAATGTCCAGGCTCCAAAAATTTTTGTGTAATTAATTTTAAGAATGTTGAACTTTGAATGAGAAAAATCACAGCAGTGGATATGGCCTTGTTTAAATTTTGGGAGGCGCAGGAGTCACTCCAAAGAGGCAGAGTTTCAACAAAAGGATTGGCAGAAAATATTTGATGCAGTATTTTTGAAATTGCGCTGGCAATATCTTTGTATTTACACTTCCTGCACCGCCGCCCCAGCTGAAATATCTATACACGTACGACAAACCAAACCGAAATCCTCTTTTTCTCATTTTTGTTGTACTTGCATACGAACAGTCCTAAATTATATGTGGGTACGTGTATGTACGACAAAGCAATTTTAAGGTTTTATTTTAAATTTTTGATCGTATGTATTAAGCCTATACACTTACGACAAAACAATATTGAGAAAGAAAAAAGAGGGAAAACACATGGAATTTTTGTCGTATATGCCAAAAAATGGCGGTTACGACAAAACAAAACTCAAGGAGTGATTATTTTCTGGATATACGACAAAATGCATACTAATTTTCTCAGCAACGGTAAGAGATAGGCAAACTCCGACAACAGAAATGAAAAGAGCACCTTGGAAAACATAAGACTGGATATCCAGTTTAAAAAAACCCATTTTGGCGCTTACGACAAAACAATTCTCGGGCGACGAATGGTTGTGAGTACTCTCTACAACTTTTTATGTCAATGAAGTAAACGAAAAAGTTAATAGGTTCGTTCGTTGAATTTTCCCTAGGGTTGACCCAGCTTTTATTGACAATCCTATGAGTGGTCATAAAAACCTAGGTTTTCAAAATCATTTCAAAATCACTACACATACCTGTCATTTGAATAAAAACACATGTCATTTGACAGCTCTCAATTGCACAGAGCTCTGGATTGCACAGAACTTGCACAAAACACTAGACCCGGAGTACAAAAACTATTATCCAATCATTGTTTTTTTGATTAGAAATTAAGTATATTGGAGAAAAGCCCGATGTTGTGGTTAGCTCAAAAGACTCAAGAGCAAAGTACACTTTTGTGAGTTGTAATTGAAGTCAATACAACTGTATTGCAAATAGGTTGGCGCATCAGAGCGGGAGTCCTGGGGCCTAGTGCATTTCTCACAACCATACCTTGTAAGAAATGGAGTAACTTGAGATTTTTGTTGATTTCGAACGACCTTTTAAGAAAGCCCTTTTCAAGGCAGTGAATTTACCATTGGTGGACTTGCCGGTTCATCGCGAAAAGCGATACCTATAAAAAAAACAGGTGGATGTTTCTAGGATTCGAACTCTGAACTGCCACGTAAAAGGTAGACATGCTTACCATTATGCCACGGGCTCACAAGTTAACAGAAGAATGTAAATAAGCAAACAAAAACAATCATCCCTATTATGAAATTCTTATCTTGGATCGTATATAATTTTGGTCGTACATTCAGAGCCACTTTCTAAAAGTTTGTTTAGGAAGCTTTGCGGAGTTTTACAATCTTCCATATTTTTATTTTCTTTTTTTTGTTAGTATGTTGAGAACTATGGTTTTCAAATCTTAATAAAGTCGTATACGTCTCCAAAAAGAAACACGAAGAGATTTTAGCATAAAACATGACTGATAACCAATACGCATTTGTCCAGATGAGACAACAGATGCAATCGAAAGTATAAAAATCCTCATGGAAAAACACGATGGTCCCTTAGTGGGTTTTGCATGTTGCACTGGTTGACTTTGATAAAGCTCTCGATCGACAACCGCGAGATTTGATATTGGTGAGCATCAGACAACGAGGAGTTCCAGAAGCCTATGCACATATCAATGATTGAGGATATGTTTGAAGGAGCAGTAACGAAGATAAAATGTCCAGCTGAAGTCACCGAAGCATTCCAAGTCACAGTAGGTGGTGTACACCAAAGTAGCGTCTTTTCTCTAAAAGCCGCCAATGACAGGTGGTCGTCTTTAGAAACATTCCGAGTCTCCAGAAACCTTTGGCCAGATATTTCCAAAAAAAAAACAGAATTTCTACTCCAGCTAAGCAGACCGCGGCTCTCTCTCTCTCTCTGTTGATTGTTGTTGTTGGGTACCCACATGATGAGAGTGAGTATCCTAGCTTGGCTCACACTCGGAAAAAACCCCTCGGAGAATACTTCTTCGACGAACTGGGCGGCATCTCTAATCTCCTATTGAGCAGCGTCCTGAGATTTACTCAGGGCTCCAAATGGTTCAGTGGGGGTTCCCAACCCCAATAAACCAATTACCAACCCAACCCTCTACCTCTCCAATTCTCCCACCTCTTCATCCTCAGATTTTCCCGGGGAGCACAATGGATCCTTGAGATCCGAGTGAGGTGCTGCCACTTGTGGTTGCACCCGCCATGCAACCTAACCAAACATAAAGCAGCGTCTTGAATCCTTTTCCCTTTATTACAGTCCTTGACTACTTACTGGCTGATAAAGTACAGAATACAAAAGTACATCAACTATACTTTGGTCGGAATGGAGCCAATCATAACTGAGGCTAGAGGGTAAAGTGAAAGTCCAAAAAAGACTGCGTACTTGTGTTGCCGCCCGTTTTCTGATCAGAATATGCTTATTGGAATGGAAATGTCCTTCCCAAATGTGTGTAATTTAAATACCTGAGATCTACAATCAATAGAAAAGCAACTTGTGAAACCGATACCAATCATCTTAATGAAGGTCCCCCTAGAGTAAGTTGACGGCAAGTGAAATGAAGTTGCTTCATAAGACAACAGTAGTAAGAAACAACAAGAAACTTTACCAAAACAATACTGGTAGGTACAAACAAATGCAATACCATTAGCTTTTCATTGGTCTGGAACAAATCCAAAACCGGTACAACTGTCGACACTTTTTATGGTCAACGTGGCGTATCACCAGTTTGAAGCAGATAATTGGAACAGCTATGATCCCTTCGAGATCAAGATGCTCGTAACACCGGAAAGAAAAAGAGATGAAGAAGAATATTACGAAACATGGCGAGCACGGAATCACTCCAAAATGTTAAATAACAAAATAAAAAGAAATTTGAAGTATGATCCTATAATACTTTGGAACCGGTTGTACTTGGCCGACCTCAGTACTTGATTGTCTGTTTTTATTTTCAACTTCAATCCTTCCCCATCATTTTTCTTTATATATGCACCTCTAAAATCTAAATAAATATTCGATTACAAATTGCCCCAAGTCTCTGTTAAAATTATTCATACTATGCCGGTTTGTTAAGACAATGACGAGTTCTTTTATTGATTTGCAGACATCCAGTTTGAGATGGAACTGGTAGAAAAACACGCTATGTTATAAATTAAACAAAAAGAAGAAAAAAGAACTCGAAATTCAAGTCGATCACGCACATGGTTTGAAGTCCATTTAAAATCGAATGATTCTTGAGTCTGCGCTCGTTCCAAGATGTGCGCCATACAAAGATATTCACTTTAATTATCGAGATCGAATTTATTTCTGAATATCATGTGTTCACAATCAATTGGGTTTTCATTGGTTGAATGTAATTTGCTTTCGTGACAACAATTATTCAAAGCGTTGATAGAGTTTCTAAATTATGTTCGAAATACGCGTAGATACTAAAATACAAACCACAATCATCAACAAGATTCTAATAGCTTATCCAATTTTTAGCCCCTAAAAGTTTATAGTTGGTTACGGTCGGTAGATTTTTATTGTAAAAGAAGCTATTAAAAATAAATTTGGGTTTGCTTTTCTTTTGTAATAATTAGCATGCAATCAATCGAAACTCAAATGCGTATCACAAGAAGAGAAGAGACGAAACTTATACGAATTGTAAGATTCTTCGCGGATGGTCACCGTCAAGGCAAAGGGCACATAGGCCTCAATTACAGAACTTTTTAGCTGCCCAAGGTACTTCGTCGCAACAACGGCTTTTTTATGAGACAATGACGATGGAGGCTTAAAAATGATATCCGAGCATGGAATGCCCTGCACTCGGGCCGACATACTGGAGATTTGTTGAGAAACCAATGTGAATGAAGGCAGCGCAAAACCATAACAGAGACGACACAAAAATGATTCAAAGAGTCAATAAACTACAGCAATTTGACCTCAATTAATTTAGCACTTTTTAAGATTTTCTGTCATTAAAACCCCACTGTGTCAATTCGTCACTAACGCTTGCAGCTCTCTCTCTGCTTCTTAATAATTTCTAACGTTCCTCAACCAACTGACAACCCAGCAAAAGTCTTCAATAGCGCTCCACCACCACGATTATTACATGGCTATAATCATAAAGTACAGACAAACACAATTGCAAGAGAAGTGGTGCTAAGAATATTGATTTTTTCCATCTCACTCTATAAGACATAAAATATGTAATTTTAAAAACGACCTTACACTATGCATTAGCCGTGCCATTGTTGGGGGTTGAATTATTTGTGCCTGCAAGCTGGAGAACAACCGAACTTGTTCTTGCTGAACCGAATTCTTGTTGTACGAATTGTTCAGCTGATGCGTTGCTCCCACAAAAGCAACTGCTCTCATTAAACGTTGATTTGGTTTCCGAACGACTCCTGAAAAAAAGAAGTGCAAAACAAACATTCCAATAAATTATTGGCTTCATCCATTTCTAGACCATTTATATACAAATGTAATTTCTTACCGGAAGATAAACTACGATTTGAAGCTGAATTGACTGCCTTAGTCAAGACATTATTATGAATCGATGAAGACAACGATGCTGATGAGGAAATGGACAGGAGGCGAGAAGTAGTCGCACGAAACAATGACATTTTGGTTATTTTTTGTACGACAGACAGAATGAACAGAAATAAAATTTGATTCTTTCAGATTACTGTGCCCGCACGATAATGGCCAGCTTAAGAACACGATTTGATTTTTTTTTAATTAAATTGATTCGGCCTCACTTTTTTTTGCTCACCAAAAACAAAATACGTAACAAGCTTGATTTTGCAATCAATAAAATATACTACAGGGAGCCGATTGGTAGATTGCGAGTACGCCAATTTTATTTGCACTTTTTCAAGATATACTAGTGCTGAAAGCAAATACAGGGTATTTGGTATTGAATTTTTCACTGAACCGCAGAGCAACTGACAACTCGACAGTACGAAAGGCGAACCGATTTTGCTCAATGAAAATAAAAAATAAAATGCTTTTCTTGTTGTTCACTTCGATATGCTCCAAACTTTAAACCCCAAGCTCCAATACAAAGACGAAAACTGCAAAGTGCATATACAAAAAATTCAAAAGAGAAAAGAAAAATGAGAAATTTATGGTGAATTCCGGTTTTTGGCTGGTGAGTTTCGTTGACAGCTGACATTTTGCGGTTGTGAGTGCTGCCAGTAATAGGTTTGTTCGTTGAAGCCCTGGGGTTGCCCTAGGGTCGCCACAAATCGTTTTTTGAGAAACCTAAATTCGCCCCGAATGTCAAATTGAGTGTTTTTTGAGCCATAGGTTTGCCATAGGTTTTCCCCAAACTCGCCCTAGATTTTTGCTGTGGTGATTTGAGGGCTGTCAAATGGCATGTATTTTTATTTAAATGACAGGGATGTGTAGTGATTTGTGGTTTAGCGTTTTTTGAGGACTGCAAAACCCAGGCTTTTTTGACAACTCACGGGGTTGTCAAGAAAACCTGGGTCAACCCTGGGGAATGTTCAACTAACAGACCTAATATAAAACTTTAATCGTAGTTCATTAACGGCAGCAAACGGCAGTTTCTATTGACGAAGATTACAATTATTGATTACATTAGTTGATTTGTTGGTAAAACAAACCAACCAAATGATTACATTGCTCAACGAATCGACCTCAAAACCGTACACCGTCAAATTAGAGTAATGAAGAAAGAAAACATTCGCTTTATTCGCAATTTATTGAGACTCACAACAGTGCATGCTGGATATGATTTTGGGAAGCATTCCTTCAACTTTCAATTAATTTACAATAGGTGCTTTTTTATACGCGGATATACGATTGTTAAATTTCTTGCTCGTTAAAAACAACAACAAAATACGTAGATAGCGTGGATAAACATCGCCGCTTACTTCATAAGCGGATATAAACTGCAAGTGTTTCCAATTTGCTCGCGTAGAGTGTGTGTTCTCGTGCAGTGTTCTGAATAAAAAAGAAAAGCATTTTGAGCGTTCAGGTGTTGCTGAACTGAAAAAGAAATACTCTTACGTTTTTGACGTTTCACTTTTCTGTTCTAAAAAAGAAAAACCCCTTTTGTTTTCAGAATTTATTTAAAACCCATATTAGAGGGATATTCTGGTATAGAGCCGTAATTTTCAGGTAATTTTTGAAGAAAAGAAATATAAAAAAGTAAAAAACTGACGAAGTGTCTCAAAAAATTGGCATGTGGCCATACCGCACCGTGGCCATACAACCATTTCTTGATTTTTGACTTTTTTTTATTTTTTATATCCGCTTAAGAAATAAGCGGTGATGTTTATCCACGCTAACTACTTACTTTGTTGTTTTTAGCATGCAAGAATTTGAACAAGCATACATCCGCTTGCAAAAACCCTAATATTGACAAAATAGTGAAAAAAGATGTAAGCCGCTATTTTGCAACGAATTTATAATAATTATACTGAATGTATTAACTACTTTTTGCTTCGTAACGTAAGGTGCTTACTGAATTTCATTTCAATCCACCAACAGGAGAATGTCCAATTCCAATAACTAGATTTAAACCAAACAAATATTTAAATAAACAAGCACACAAACAAAAACGGGACATACTAAATAGAAACGTTAAAAAAAGGGCACAATATGGTTCTCAGCTGCGGTTCTTGTCGGTCTTATTTAGCTTGAAGGCAAAATGGCACTACCTTGCCACAATTGACTTTGTCGTTCTACCTTCTATTCTACTGTGAATATTACGCTGAATGCAGTCATCAGTGATGTCGAACTGAACTCTGCTAGTATTCAACAAATTTCCAAAAGAGTCGATGTGCCGGTTTTTTATAAAAAACGGTAAATCATTCTTCGGGAAGAAATTGTAAGAAATATTAGATGTCTTAAACAGTATTTTGTTTTTAAATAAATAATCAAATCCACTTAAGTAACGTATTGCGTTGTGTTAAACACAGTAGGTTTTCGTTGCCATTTGCAATTCATAATTTTTGCCACCGGTTGGTTTGGTTGGTCGCCTTCGGTGTCTTACTTTGTGCCAATAAAACTACATGGAACGATAGAACCATGTTCCTAAAAAAATTTCATAAAGTTCTCGTTGAGAAGAAAAAGAAAATTGTTTGTAATAAATGCTCTTATGTGAAGAGTAATTTTCGATTGCAATTCAATGAGGAATTGAAATAATAAATCGTCGTGGTGGATTTCCATTTCTACCACCGTGATTTCAGTTTCCGCTTAAAGAAAATAGTGCAGTGAATGAATGGAGGTTCAGTGCAAAGTGGAGTTTTGGTTTTCACGTACAAACAAAATAAAAAATCAAAATTATATTGCAGTAAAATTAATGTGTACACATAAAAAGTCGCTGATTGAAAAATGCAATGCATAAATACAAGTGCTGATCAACAAAATAGATGACGATCAAGGTTCTCAATCAATCTCCAATATCGCTTTGCCTTCGCTAAAGGCATGTCGATCTGTCCTTAAAGTATTTCCTCAACACTTGAAATATAAAACTTATTTCTACTAATTTTCGTATAATCATGCTGATACTCATTTAAAACTTGTGTAAAAGCAAATAATTCATTTGTACTTATTGGCACTCTCTACGGGATTCCAATCGGTTAAAATTTCTTCAGCACATACACACACGGCAATATATGTATGTAGCGGTACCGGAAAATGAAAAACATATTTTCAGCTTAAATCGGATCTGAGATGTAGAGTTTTTCATTAAAATCACCTGCCCTATTCAGTGTTCATTGCTAGCAAAAAATTAGTTTTGCAAAGGAAAGTAAAAAGCCTTTCTTTCGGTGGTAGGGCTAGAAAAATAAAAAAAGCAAAAGTTATTCCAAGAGTGAGTGCTGTATTTTTAAGTGTTATTCGATTCAAGTGTGATTTGGCCCTAAAATTTCATATTCATAATGCCCCTGTCGAATTTCGTGCTAGAAGAATAAAAAAGCCAAGTTATTTCAAGAGTTAGTGTTTTTGTGTTTTTAGTGTGGTTTTGTAAAATATTATCCGATTCAATTTTTTGCCCTTACCTGCTTCTGTGCTAGATGAATAAAAAATGTCAATTTATTTTAAAATTGAGTGCTGTGTAAAATGTTATTCGATTCAATTCAAGTTTAATTTGCCAAATCGAGTGTTTTTTTTTTTTTAGGTGCTATTCAATTCCCCTCAAATCTCATACCCAAATGCCCCTGTCTGTTTTTGTGCTAGAAGAATAAAAAAGCCAAGTTATTTCAATTGTTAATGTTATTTTTGTAATTAATTTGCCCCTTAAATCTCATACCTGCCACCCATCAGCTTCTGTGCTAGAAGAATAAAAAATGTCAAGTTATTTCAAAAGTGAGTCCTGTTTTTGTAAAATGTAAATCGATTCAAATCTCATACCTTAAACGCCCCTGTCGGTTTTTGTGCTTGAAGAATGAAAAAATTTAAATAATTTCAAAAGTGAGTCCTGATTTTGCCCCTAAAATCATGATGCCCAAAATGCCCCTGTCTGTTTTTGTGCTGGAAAAGTGAGTAACGTTTTTGTAAAGGGTTGTTGGCTTCAAGTGCAATTTACCCCAAAGACCTCATATCTTTAATGCCCATGTCTGTTCTTGATTTTGTGTTAAAAGAATAACAAAAGCTAAGTTTTTTGAAGAGTGCGTTTTTGCAAAGTGTCTATTCGATTTATCTAAGTATAAAATGTTCCCAAGATGTCCTTGTCTGTTTTTGTGCTATAAAAATAAAAAATAAATCCAAGTTGTTTCAAAGCAGAGTGCTTTACATGTGGTGTAAGATGGTTTAAGTCCCAAAAATCTCATATCTGAAATGCCCATGTCTGTTCCTGTGTGATTAAATCAGAAAATTAAAATCCTTAAGTGCGCCACAAATTTACCAAGATTTCTGCAGTTGAGTACCTATATGACCGGCCGACACAACATTTTTTTACACCACAAAAGGGTAAGTTTTAAAAATCCACATTTGCGTAGTTTAATGATTTATGATTATGATTAACTTATACAGTTTTTCTAGTGAACAAAAGTAAAGCTTTTGTTAGTGGAATCAAAGATAATTCCTTTGAGTCATGGGCCATTAGTTTTTATGTTTGACCTTTAAAAACATTATCTTTTTTTTAGTAGTTCAAAAGCAAGACCCGAGGAATAGGGTCTTAAAAATAACTTCTTTGCCCAAAGTTGCAATCTGCTCTTTGCTTTAGAGAAAAGTTTTTTTTTATTTTTAAACAAATTTAAAACATCTAAGATAAACATACTTCACTCAAGCTACGTGCAGACACCATACAAAAGACGCAAACGTTTGCGGTTCTTTTGGGAGAGACTGGAGACTGCACATCTTAGAGGAATAAAGAACAAGAGGGAAAATCATTATTTCAAACTGGTTTTAATATCTTAAAATAAAGTGGTGTCTGCAAAGTCAGTTTGAGGACATATAGGTTAGGTTGCAGGTGGGGAATCTCAAGGATCCATTGTGCTCCCCGAGAAAACAGAGGATGAGGAGGTGAGAGGATTGGAGATAGAGGGTTGGGTTGGTAATTGGTTTATTGGGGTAGGGAACCCTCACTGAACCATTTGGAGCCCTGAATAAATGCCAGGACGTTGCTCAATGGGAGATTAGAGATGTCGCCCAGTTCGTCTTAGAAGTATTCTACGAAGGTTTTTTTCCTAGTGTGGAGCTGTTGGTCAAGCTAGGACACTCACAGATGAAGTGGAATGACCCTTCCTCTGCCTCCTCATCTTGGCATCCTCTACATAAGTCGGATGTGCTAATGCCCATTCTCATCATGTGGGTACCCAACGAGTTGTGGCCCGTGAGAATGCCAATCAACCGAGAGAGCCGAGGTCTGCTTAGCTGGAGTAGAAATTCTGTTTTTTTCTTGGAAATATCTGGCCAAAGGTTTCTGCAGATTCGGCATGTTTCTAAAGATGACCACCTGTCATTGACGGTTTTAAAAAAATTATGTTTGATTCTGTTTTTTTCTTGCTCTGTTCGTTTCGCTGGATTCGAGTGCTGACCCAATTTAAGCCAGCTTATCCGCCATTTCATTGCCGATTCACGATGTCCTGGAACCCAGGTTAAACTAACTGTGTTTGTTTCGCTGAGCAGTCTTAGGTTACTGCGACAGTTGTCTACTAGTCTGGATTTTGTGATAATGGATGAGATAGCTTTAATGGCCGCTTGACTGTCTATAAGGAAGCCAATATTTTTGTTGATCAGGTTTTGCGTAGCTAGGTGCTTCGCGGCTTCGCACACTGCTAGTACTTCTGCTTGAAAGACACTGCAGAAGTCGGGAAGCTTTATTGATCTATTCATGGTAGGGTAATCAGAGAAGATACCTGATAATACCCCTTCGTCCGTTTTGGGACCATCTATTCTATGAAGACGGAAATGTGATTTCCTATTATAACCCTGTTTTCCTCCCAACTTTCTCTTGTCGGAAAGACTGTTAGGGCCACTGGATTGAAATCAATATGCGGGGGGGGGGGGGGGGGGGGTATAGTCTGTTTGAATGTCTATATCTGTATGGTTCATGATGGTGGTTGAGGACCAGATGCCGTAGTGTGTGTGTGACTTGGCCTGTTGTTGTATCTCCTCTGTGCTGTACATGCACGCCAATGTTTTGCGTACGATGTGCGAACACCCTCGCATATTTTTTTTTTTTGACACTTTGAGTGCATTTGAGAGCATGGGCGATCGTCCGAATTGAGAGCAAAACTAGATTTTCAAACAATCTATTAAGTAACCGCAGCCCTGCATATATGATCGCAAATATGTGACACTTGATGTGCAAGCAATTCAACAATCAATTGTCCAATTCGTCGCTGATTTCTCTCCTTACAGGTGACAGTATATACTTCGTTTTAACCTCATTAACTATCAAACCCATTGTTGCTGTTTCTTTTTCAATGCTCGCAGAAGCACCTATGACATCACGCCTCTTCCCATTATGTCAATATCGTCAGCGTAAGCGAGTTATTGCACAGAATTTTGAAAGACCAAGCCTCTGTCTCTGTTGAAATTTGAGTTTTGTTTTGTGTGTCGCCTTGTCGAAAGTGTTCGGAGGAGAACCATGACGGAGCCGTGGGAGTTCTGTTAAAGTTCTTGCAAAGTCCTATTTTAAATGGCTCTGTAAAACACGTTTATATTCTGTCACACGCGGCCTTGCAATCGATAAATTGATGTTATATTGATATTATTTTTCCGAATTTTTTCTAAGACCCGCCTTAAAGTGGTCTAGTCTAAAATCACATTGATAAGGACTTACCGAACTGTTGACGTGAAATTTAAGACGTAACAACATACAAGATCTTACATGCGACGTTAAGGAGGCTTATTCCACCTAATTGGTGCAATTTTGAGAGTCTCCCTTTTTTTAGGATCAGGCATACGATACTGAGGTTCCATTCCAGACCATATCTAGCAGACTACCTGGAGTGCACCTGCAGTCTTATTAGATTTAAGTTTGCATATGGCAAGGTTAACTTCCTCTTGTTTGGGAGGACGCCGTTCTTGATCATCGTCCAAGTTGAATGGGGTATTCTGAGCGGAATTTGTGTCTTCATCGCCGCTAAGCAGTCTGCAGAAGTGATCCTCAGTAGCGACTGTGACTCTATAACTATGTTTCCCTGGTGGTCTTTACAGGCTTGAGTTCGGGGTTTTCCACCCTGACATGATCTTTTTACCCTTTGGCAAAACTTCCAAACCTCATTCCTGTCATGTAATTTCTCAATTCCCTTAAAAGAGAGCTTCTCATGCTTTTTTTAAGGATTCGGTGTTCTTCCCTTCTTTTCTTCTTGTAAATCTTGTATACTGGCCGAAGGCAAGCTTTTTCTGTTTTGCATCAACATTTGTTGTGCTTTTTGTTTGGCTGCATTTGCCCGTCTGCACTCTTCATCGAACCATGTGTTTCATTTTGGAGGCCGAGTGAAACCTAGAACCTCACAGGCAGCATTTTTGATGGCTTGTTGACATTGCTGCCACTGGTCTTCAATGCTTGTCGCTGGTAGCGTAAGATTCAAGGATAGTTGGAGGGACACTCAAGGAGAAGGAACTGGAAATGTCTTGCGATTGTAGCTCTCTTATGTGATATCTTTTCAAAGCGTTGGTTCCCGTGAATAGTGAACAGGATATCCCCATTCCTACTTTGACTACAACTATTACAAGACAGTGGTGCGAATCAAAGTTGGAACCTTGAAAAGTTGGGAAATCAATAGCATTGGAAGAGTATCTATATTGAAAAATTGTCATTTTGGTTGACAGTTGACTGATCAGGGGAGATGTCGCCTAGTTCGTTGAAGAAGAGGGTTTTTTTTTCTATTGCAATCCAAGCTTTTCGTTTCGTTGGATTCGAGGCGGACCCGAGTTTTGGCCAGGTTATCTACCGTTTCGTTACCAGTCCTAACCCAAATCTGAGTTGCTGTGTTCGTTAAGCTGTGCAGTTTTAAATTACTGCGACTGCCGGCTGGCTGCGTCTGTAAGGATGTCAATATTTTTGATGACCAAATTTTGCATATCTAGATGTTTTGCGGCTTCACAGACACTTCAAAATTTGGGGAGTCTAATTGATCTATGAGATATGGTTTGCTTTAGGTCGCCGCACCATCTCCTTAGTGAGTAGGTCTGAGGCAGCTATAAAATGACAGAAGATCATTATTTACTTTCCATGAAATATGCGGTAAACATATACCCCCAGGTCTACCTCTAACGACAAATCTGCGCCTAATAAGGATTTTTTCCTGTTGTCTATAGCAGTTATTTTAGGAGAAGTAGTACTTCGCAATTCTTTGATGGTAGCTTTATCTATTTTTCAGCAGATTAGGGATTCCGCTGATTCTCCGGCTGCCAGTAGAACGTTAAGGGGGAGGGGTTGTGGGTTTCGGGTTTTCACTTTGAAAATCAAAATTTTTTTCGTTTTCGTGTCTGATCTTATTGTTTAATACTGTAAAAAAATGTTCCTACAATTTTAAGTCGATGTAAGCAAACAACTTGGAGTTATTGTCTTACTAATCTCCAGTCCTCACACTCTTATATCTGCGAGTATAGAATTTTAAACGCATTTTTCTCAAAACTACTTTTTCACTGCCATTTAAAAAATTACTTACTTATTATATCATATACACTCTAGATGTAAAATATTTCTCCCTTAAGTTTAGTTAAGGATTTTTTTTACAATTTTTCGTATACACATTTAAAATTCACTATTGCGTAAGAGGGACTAAATACCCTGTGGTTGTGGAGCATAGTAAGCACAATTGACGTGTACTACGTGTACTCTAACCTCTAACCACTTCTTTCCCTACTTTTTAAAAATGAAGATGAATTTGTTCGGTTTTGACGCTAATTATAACTGGGTCTCTCACTCAACTTAATTCTGTGATGAAGCAGATTTTTTCGAACTCGCTCGGTTGCGAGAGTCCTCAAAGATCTCAATATACGTAAATCCGCTGGTGCAGATGGTATCCCCTCCGTTCTTCTGTTTCTAAACCACTGCGTAAACTTTTCCATCTTTCCTATTCTGCTGGGATTTTTCCGAGCAGATGGAAAACTGCTTTTGTCCAGCTGGTCCCTGAAAAAGGCGAATCTTTCTCCCCCTCAAATAACCGTCCAATTGCTTCTTCTTTCCAAGATCATGGAAACGTTGATAAACCGTCAACTTATCAAATATCTTTGAAACAAAAGCTTCTCAACGACCGTCAGTACGGCTTTAGTAGCAAACGGTCCACTGGTGATTTGATGGCTTATCTCACCGAAAAGTGGAACCAATCTTTTCATTGTTTTAGAGAAAGAAAGATTATTGCGCTTGATTTTCTAAGGCATTTGATAGAGTTCGGCCTCAGGCTCTTTTATCGAAAATGCGTGCTTTTGGTATCGATGAGTCTCTTCTTCGTTGGATTAGAAACTACCTTTCCGACCGTTCAATACAAGTTGTGTTGGACGGTTTCAAGTCTGATACCCACTTCATAAATGCTGGTGTGCCCCAGGGCTCCGTTTTGTCTCCGACTCTCTTCCTCATTTTCATTAATGATCTCTTGTCTGAAACTTCTAATCCACTTAACTGTTTTGCTGACGACTCGACCCTCAGCTTTTCATATTCGTTTCCAAATTCACGTCCCTGCTCTTCGAATGTGGAACTGGAGCGGCTGCGTATGATAAGCTCATTGAATTCTGACCTTGACAGCATTGTTACATGGGGTTATAAAAACCGAGTAGAATTCAAAGCTTTGAAAACTCAATGCTGCCTCTTGTCGTTGAAACTTAACATTCCCCCATTGTCATTATCCATGAATGGTACCTGCATCGAAGAAACCGAAAAGCTGTCAGTACTTGGTATGTGTGTAAACGATGATCTTCGTTGGAATGACCACATATTTGAAGTCGCCAAAAACGCTGCTAAATGCTTAGACTTCTTGAGACGATGCAGGAAATTCTTCACCCCCTCTGATCTGGCTACAATTTATAAGGCCTCCATCCGCCCAAAACTGGAGTATAACTCCCATATCTGGTCAGGTGCTGCTCAAACATCTTTGCACCTGCTTGATAGGGTGCAAAATAGAGCGTTAAAATTGATAGGTGATAGTTAAATCGTAGAATCGATTGATTTTCTTGAACATCGTCGAAACGTTTCCTGTCTCACTCTCTTTTATCGCTTTTTTCACAAGCAGTGCTATAGTGAAGTAGCCAGTTGCATTCCTCCCCTGAAACAATTTAGCCGCATTACTCGCCTCGCTACGAATGCCCATCAGTTTTACCTTGAGCCCAACTTTGGGCGTATAGTCAAATATAAAGATTCATATTTTAGTCGCACCACCCGAATGTGGAATGATTAACCTGGCTCTGTATTTCCCCTACATTACGATTCATAAAGGTTCAAAAGCTCCTTTCTAAATGCGAAGATAAATGATAAAGAGTATTTATAACCCCTTGATGTGCGCGTTAATTATAAAAAAAAAAAAGTAAAACCTAAAATTCTGAACATGATTCAAAACCATATGTACATATCTAGATTTTTATTTTTTTATTAATTGTCTTTATGTGGTTTACTTAACTCTAATAAATAAGTTTTAAAACAAAAACATTTGTTGCTGATAAAATATATGAAGAACACATAGTCACACACGGTTCGTAATAATTTTTGTTTTGTTTTGTCAACAACTGTTATTATTAAAAACAATGCTCAAAAATTTAACTTTGCTAAGAGTATGACAACTCCTAATTTTTTTTTTTTAAATTATACACATACGAGATTGCATTTTGGAATTGGGGAAACCTAGTTAAATTGGTTTATCAATTTTCATTTCACTATAATAATAATTCATATGATTATAACATTTATTATAAATATACTTATTGCCACTCGCACGAGGCACATTTTTTTTCTTTTCTTTTTTTTTTTTGATAAATAGTTTCGAGCAAATTGATTAAGAAGAAAATACATTTTTTTTTAGTAAAAAGCAAACTTTAGTAAGTAGGTACTTGCGGTATAATATAATTTATTATCACAAACAATTCAAAATTAAAAGCCGAAGTCTTATGAAACGCTAGACGTTCTTTATTTTTTTGTTTTTGTATTCTTGACTTGGCAAAATCGATTTTTTTTAATATTTATTTTTAGGCCAAACAAATAAAGAAGAATTTAAAAAACAATTTGACTAAAAGAAGCATTTGGAAAGGCAGATTTTATTTTGTTCTTACAGTTAAAAGTTCAAACCCTGTTTTGGTTGTTTGAATCATGTATTCTTCGTTGTTTTTATAATTATTGTATTCTTTTTCTATAAGCATTGTTTTTTTTTTGTTATTTTTAATTGACACAATTAAATTGCACTAACATAAGTGAGATATTTATAAATTAAAACTACATTGGTTAAGTAAAGTTTAATTGTGTTCATACAAATATTATTTAGCTTTAGCTAATAAGTTTTTAAAAACAGAATTTTTTTAGATATGCAGACGCAATTTTGATATTTTTCCTTTGTTTTTGTTGTTCGTTTACTTTTGTGATCATGAAGATAGTTTCAATTATTTGTTCTTCGGCTTGTGATTTGAATGGAACTGTAGGCAGCCATAATAAGGTACGGTCGTTGAGTTCTGCATTTGCCCTAAAGTCGGCTAAGGTGGTATTTTCAAAAAAAAAAAAAAAAAATATATATATAACTCGCCCTTAGAGACAAACTCCGTGTTTTTCGATTACTGAATTAGCCTCAAACTCGACCCAGAGTGAATCTTTACGTTTTGCTGGGGGAAAAGTTCATAAGTCATTACCAT
Organism: Melanostoma mellinum; assembly: GCA_914767635.1. Lineage (NCBI taxonomy): Eukaryota > Metazoa > Arthropoda > Insecta > Diptera > Syrphidae > Melanostoma > Melanostoma mellinum. The sequence goes on from OU612060.1 coordinate 55,104,480, forward strand.
TGTATAAATGCCAGGATTGCATCTAATTTTGCCTTAAGGCGACAAACATTTGTTTAAGTTTCATGAACCTGTCTTTTTTGACAGCCTTGGTCTTCTTTCTTTTCTGCCGTTACGATTTCTTCGAGATCACAACTTACCACGTAACTAGTTCACAGTAGTGATCCGCTTGTGGCGTATGGCTTTTTATGAGCCCTTAAATGAGCCTAAAACCAAGTTTTTGATTAAGCTTGTCAAGAAAACCTGTATAGAGCATCTGTAAATTTTAACGAATGAATTTAGAGGTGATTTACAATTTATATTATAAATACGGGGGAAGGGGCTCAACCCACGAGATTTTTATTTAACTTTCGCAGTGAAAAAGTACTCATACGCCAGAGTAATTTTTTTGGTTAACATACACTGCCAACCACTAAAATACTACTACTACAGGGTTTTGCATTTTGTTTCTTGTAAACGCGCCCTTAAGGTCTTTTGACATTCTGTAAACGCCAGATTGCTCATAAAGGTCTACCATTTCATCATGGTGAGTTACACGAATCAACAACGTTTCCAAATTATTAAAGCGTACTATCAAAATTTTGAGTCCGTCGCTGCAACTTTAAGAGCGCTAACTCCGATTTTTGGTCGTTATAATCGTCCCATCCGTGCCGCAATTCTTAGTTTAGTGCACAAATTTGAATCCACGTTTTTGCTGCACAATGTTCCCGTGCCAGTGAGACAAAGATTAGGACGGAGTGCTGAAAATATCGCGGCCGTAAGCGCATCCGTTCAGAACGACCCAAATCAGTCAATTCCACGTCGCACACTGGGGCCCACTGTATGGAGAGCGTGCTCAAAATGCAAAATTGAGAATGACTGTTTTTTCCAAACCAAATATTTTGTTGCAAAGTCGACAAGATTGTCTATCAACCGGTAAAATTTGAAGGTCAAAGAGATTGTAGGTTAAAAGAAAATCAGCGTTGAAAGTTGTGTTTTGGGTCAAAGGAATTTGTGTTGTGTCGATTTAAAATGCAATAAAAATCTTTTCGCGTTGAATTACGCAAAGTTGCAATATGTCATCGATTGGTCATTGTCAGTAGATAATAAAAACGTATTTTGTTAGCATCAAAAACAAAAGCCATGGAAATAGAAACCAAAAAGCGAACAAAAATGTAAAAACACATTTTTTTCCAAAGTGCCTTCCACTTATAACTTATGTTATTTTTTTTAAAGAAGGTATGCACTATAAGACTGCATATTTAGTTTTAAAAGACCAGTGTGCAAATTGGAAAAAAGTCTATTTAAATACTTACTTACTTACTTACTTAGGTGGGCATTACAGTTCGGGGTGAACCTGGGCCTCAACCAACATCCTTCGATAACGACTTCTATTTCGGGCGAGCTCTCTCCAGTTTCGCACTCCAAGTCGGTTGAGGTCATCCTCCACTTGTTTGCGCCACCTAAGACGAGGTCTTCCCCTTCCGCGATTTCCCTGCAATGTGCTTTCGAACACCCGACGAGCCGGAGCGTTTGGGTCCATCCGCTCAACATGGCCCAACCATCGTAGCCTCGTGATGCGTACTCTTCTGGCTATGCCCATGTCGCGGTACAGCTCATACAGCTCGTTGTTGTATCTTCTTCTCCACACATTGCCTTCGCATACGGGACCAAAGATCATTCGGAGAATTTTTCTTTCGAAACGACCAAGGGTTTCCTCATCCGCTTTCGATAAGGTCCATGCTTCCGCGCCGTACAGCAGGACTGGGATGATTAAGGTCTTATATAAGGTTACCTTGGTTTTTCTGGAGAGGGTTTTGTTTCTCAATTGCCTTCTTAACCCAAAGAAACAACGGTTGGCAAGAGTTATTCTCCGTTTGATCTCCGCACTAATGTTGTTTTCCGTGTCTACAGCGGATCCTAGGTAGACGAAGTGCTGTACTACCTTAAAGTTATGTCTGTCTATTGTGACGTTTTGTCCAATTCGTCGATGTTCTGTGTCCTTGTTTGATGACAGCATATACTTTGTTTTGCCCTCATTAACCATCAAACCCATTTTTGCCGCTTCTGTTTCAATACTCGCAAAAGCACCTATGACATCACGCTTTTTTCTTCTCATTGCGTCAAAATCGTCTGCGTAGGCGAGTAATTGTACAGACTTTTGAAAGATTGTTCCTCTGGTGTTGACGTTTGAGTTTTGTACAATCTGTTCAAGTATGATGTTGAAGAAATCGCATGACAGTTTATCGCCTTGCCTAAAACCTTTTTCGACATCAAAGGTCTCGGTGAGTTCTTTACCGACCTTGACGGAGCAGCGTGAATTCTCCAAAGTCATCCTGCATAGTCGTACGAGTTTTGCAGGGATGCCGAAACTAGACATGGCTCTGTACAGCTCGTCTCTGTAGATACTGTCATACGCGGCCTTGAAATCGATAAAAAGATGGTGAATATCGATATTGTGTTCTCGGGTTTTTTCCAAGATCTGCCGTAATGTGAAAATTTGGTCTATTGTGGACTTCTCCGGTCTAAAACCACATTGATAAGGACCTATCAAGTTGTTGACGTGGGGTTTCAGTCGTTCACATATTACAGCAGACAAGATCTTATAAGCGACGTTAAGGAGGCTTATCCCTCTATAATTGGCGCAGTTGTGAGGGTCTTCTTTCTTTAGGATCGGGCATACGATACTGAGGTTCCATTCATCGGGCATGCTTTCTTTCGACCATATCATGCAGATCAGCTGGTGCATGCTCCTTTCCAACTGATCTCCAGCTGCCTTGAAAAGTTCGGCATCAAGGCCATCTGCACCTGCAGTCTTATTTGATTTAAGTTTGCATATAGCAAGCTTAACTTCTTCTAGGTCGGGAGGACGGCATTCTTGATCATCGTCCAGGCTGAATGGGGCAGTCTGCCTGACAGCGGAATTTGTGTCCTCTTCGCCGTTAAGCAGTCTGCAGAAATGATCTTTCCAGATCCTCAGTAGCGACTGTGACTCTATAACTATGTTTCCCTGCTGGTCTTTACAGGCTTGAGTTCGGGGTTTGCCACCCTGGCAGGATCTTTTTACCTTTTGGTAAAACTTCCGAGTCTCGTTCCTGTCATGGCACCTCTCTATTTCCTCAAACGAGCGCTTCTCATGCTGCTTCTTTTTCTTTTTGAGAAGTCGGTGTTCTTCCCTTCTTCTCTCCTTGTAAATCTCGTTATACCGATCGTGAGCAGCCCTTGTTCGTTGTTGCTTCAGCATTTGTCGTGCTTTTTGTTTGGCTGCATTTGCCTGCCTGCATTCTTCATCGAACCATGGGTTTCGTGTTGGTGGCCGAGTGAAACCCAGAATCTCAGAGGCAGCGGTTCTGATAGCTTCTTGGCATTGCTGCCACTGGTCTTCAATGTTTAATGCTGGCGGCATGGGATTCAAGGATAATTGAAGGGACACTCGATTGGAAAAGGCATTGGCAATCTCTTGCGATTGTAGCTTTCCGACGTCATATCTCTTCACAGCGTTAATTCGTGCTGGTCGTGAACAAGATATCCTCATTCGTACCTTGGCTACAACAAGGTAGTGGTCCGAGTCAAAGTTGGCCCCTCGGAAAGTTCGGACATCTAGCACACTATTTAAATATTTTATACAAATTTGTTCGCTTTTTTGTTTCTATTTTCATGGCTTTTGTTTTTGATGCTAACAAAATACGTTTTTATTATCTACTGACACTGACCAACCGATGACATATTGCAACTTTGTGTAATTCAACGCGAAAAGATTTTTATTGCATTTTAAATCGACCTCTAAATCACAACACAAATTTTTTTTGGCCTGAAACACAACTTTCAAAACTGATTTTCTTTTAACCTACACTCTCTTTGACCTTCAAATTTTTCCGGTTGATAGACAATCTTGTCGACTTTGCAAAAAAAATATTGGGTTTGGAAAAAACAATCATTCTGAATTTTGCATTTTGGGCATGCTCTCCATACAGTGGGCCCCAGTGTGCGTCGTTCACAGGAATTGGGCATCGCACAAACCACATTGTGGCGTTTTTTTGGCGTCAGTTGCGTGGAATGGATATTAGTGACATGTGGTTCCAGCAGGATGGAGCTACAGCCCATACAGCTCATGCAACCATCAACATTTTGAAGAGGAAATTTGGTCAACGTGTTATCTCAAGAAATGAACCGATCAATTGGCCGCCGCGCTCGTGTGATTTGACACCTTTGGATTTCTTTCTTTGGGGCTATGTCAAGTCGTTGGTCTACGCCAATAGGCCAGAGACTTTGGAGGAGCTTCAAGCCAATATTGAACGCGAAATTGCCGCAATACCGGTCGATATGTGCGAGAGAGTGGTCGAAAATTGGGTTCAACGTATCGATCGATGCAAGTGCGCCCGTGGAGGACATATGAACGAAATAGAGTTCCATTCGTAATGGTATTGGGTGTACTTTAATATGAAATAAATGTTTTTTTGATATCTCAAATAGCTGGCGTTTTTATTTAAAAAATAAAATGGATAGCTTTTAATGGAAAACCCTGAAAACCAACTTGGATTTTGTTACTATGGATGAGATAATTTTTATGAGAGCCTGGTTGTCTATTAGAATGTATAGTAGGGAGTAGACTGCAAATACTTCTACTTGCAAGAGGCATTAAAAGTCTGGGAGATCTATTCAGCCTTATTATGAGTTTCACGTGAAATCATTCCCCTCGAAATAGATCCCATTTCACTTTTCCCTTATTATGAGCTATTTTTCCCCGTAAAATGTGAAAACGTTGAAAGCAATTTATTTTACTTATTTTTGTGAGACGAACAAGTGAACAACAAAAGCGGAAAAATTATTGTAAGTCTGGAATTTTGTTCAGGTGAAACTCATAATAATGCTGATTGATCAATTTATAAGGAATGTTCTGAGAAGAAACATACTCTTTACTCCAACTACCTAAGACAGATGTCTTTCTCTTTGAGGGATGACCCAAAAAGGTTTTGGCGATTTGTAAATTCAAAGAAAAAATCTGATGGGTACCCAGTGAACTTTATTTCTGGTGATACTCCGCTAGAGAATACTGACGATATTTGTAATGTCTTCGCTAGTCATTTTCAAAGCTCTTTCTGTGATACCCCCATAGTAATAGATGAAAACTACTTTACGTATTTACGTAACTGGGCTCAAGTAAATTTAAATAATATCCCTGTTCATAGTGATAAAATTTTAAAATGTTTATCACTTCTGCAAGATGACTTTTCGTCCGGTCCGGATGGAATCCCGCCAATTCTGTTAAAGAAATGCCGTTCTTTAATAATGTTCCCACTTCAATATCTCTTTCGGCTTTCAATCAAAACAGGTATTTTTCCTAGTCTTTGGAAAAAGTCCTTTATGACTCCGGTTTTTAAAAAGGGTGATAAGATAGAAATAAAAAACTACAGGCCAATATCCAAGCTATCTTGCATCCCCAAACTCTTTGAACAGGTTGTTTGTGACAGCATCTCATTTTTTACAAAAAATATTATTTGCAGACAGCAGCATGGCTTTATGCAAAAAAGATCAACGGTAACAAACCTTCTTTCTTTTCTTCACATATGTTCCAATGCCCTTGAAAATGGGTATGAGCTCGACTGTATTTACACTGATTTTTTCAAAGCATTCGATCAACTCTCTCATGATGTTATATTATATAAGCTCAAAGCTTTTGGATTTATTTATTGCAAGGATTTGCTCTTATCTCGAAAATAGAACGTACCAAGTAAAATTTCGTAGCAGCTTTTCGAGTCCCTTCAACGCTCTGTCGGGTGTACCTCAAGGCAGTCACCTTGGGCCTTTGCTTTTCACTGTCGCAATCAATGACGTTGTTTCATGCATTTCGTATAGTGAAATTCTGATTTTCGCAGAAGATATAAAAGTTTTTAAATCCATTCAAAATACTACTGATCGCGTACTTCTTCAAAAAGATATTAATAGCTTTGGAACATGGTGTGAATAAAAGAATGGTCTTAGTCTTAACCCCTCGAAGTGCCAAACAATGACATTCTCGAAAAAACGTGAACCTAGCAAAGCTATATACTTAATGTCTGGTCATTCATTATGTAATGTCTCAAGTTTTCGTGACCTAGGTGTTTACTTCAATATTAACCTTGAATTTAGTGAGCATATAAGCTCAATAGTAAGGCAAGCAAACTCTATGCTAGGTTTCATAAAAAGGTGGTCAAAAGAATTTGATGATCCTTATGTAACATTATCTATGTATAACTGTGCTATGTTCGCCCTCATCTTAAGTACGCCTCACAAGTTTGGTCTCCCCTATATGAAATTCATAAACATCGTATCGAGGCAGTACAACACAAATTTATACGTTTTGCTTTGAAGGGTCTTCCTTGGGAAGATCCATTCAATCTACCTCCTTATGAACATCGAATTCAACTTTTGCAATTGCAAACCCTTAGTCAAAGACGTATCAACAACGACCTAGTATTTTTCCATCAGCTTTTGACTGGCTTTATAGATGCTCCTTACTTGCTCTCGTCCATAGATTTTAACTACCGCGGAGGATCTCACCACTTGCGTAATTTGGAGTTGATTCATTGCCCCCATCTTAGAACCAATTACGGCATGAATGAGCCGCTATCGCGCATGAGTAGATTATACAATAGTTCTAACTCCCTACTTTTAGATTTCAACATTAATAAATATAGTTTAAAACAAAAATTTAAAACCAGTGCTCCACATGCATGATTTTTGGTCAATGTTTCTCAGTTTATTGTTTTTCAAAATATTTGTAGTTTATACTTTGTTTTGTTTTTAGTAGTTTTGTTTAATTATTATTGTATTTCATGTTAGGTGTTCTATATTGTATGTCACTATTTGTATTTTTGTTTTTCTCATATAAAAATTTTCTATACGATCTCTTTGTGCTGCTGTTGGTGTTTTCTAACCTCTAACACTTGCACTTATGATGAAGAGCGTAGATAAGTACGTACAAATGAGCTTGCTCTAAGCTTCGTGCGAACTTAAGTCTCTGAGATGCAAAAAGGACTGCAGCTTAGGTCGCTATGCTGTCTCCTTTTTTTGGTTTTCCAGGAAAGTAATTTCATAACCTACAATTGAATTTTTTAAATCAGACAATTATAATTTTTTTATTCCACTTTGCATTGACACCCATACATTTTTGAGCATTCTACTTTGCCAAACTGATTCAAGCCTGAAACACCGTATTTAATAAAATTGTCCCCTCTCTTTACACCTGCATTCCAACCAGTTTTATGGTTTGAATGCTGACACCTCTCTGCTCACAGTTAAATTTTGCGCATAGCGAGGGACAAGAGATCTTTGAGTGATCTGCTGTTGAATATGTTGACAACTTTATGTTCAAACTGGACAGCAACGTAGGTAAACGGGTTTTGATAAGCAAACGAAGCTCTTACCGTATGCAAATAATGGCAAATTAATTTTCACATCCCACTTTTTTCTCTGAGTAGATTCAATGATAAGTGATCAGCGATAATTTGAGGTAGGCAATGCTTGTCAAGCTCTGATGATTGTGCCGTCTTAACGAACTTAAATTTTTTAGAAAATCTGACTAGATCCAACTTCTGATTGGTCAGAAATCAATTGCCAACTGAAAATTTAATTTCTCACCAATAAGAGGTTGAATCAAGTTAATTTATTATCAGCGAAACCTAATTTCGTTGATCACGCTCAATAACAATAAAGATATGTCAAAAATTACATGTAACTGTCTGCAAGTTGTAATGAAATGACAAAAGTTTTGTTTTGCACAGTCTAATGTCATTAACTTTAAATGTGTTTTTTTATTTTTAAAATTAATTTTGGAGTTTTTTTGACAAAATGAATAATTTCAAACCCGTGAGTTCTACTCCAAAAAAGAAGGCCACAAACCATCCGAAAACTCAACAAATGGTCGATGAGGCCTTAAGTGTGATAAATAAAAGAAAGTGTTCCTACAAGGCGATCAAGAATTTCATTTCGACTACATACAAAGTGAACTTAAGACTTATTTCCAACCGCATCAAAAGGTCTTTTATTATACTTTAACGAGAAAAGTTAAATAAAAGCAAAATTAATATTCACAGATACATAAAAGCAGCTGTGGAAAATGGAAAATTTATACAAATAAGTGGACGGGGTGTAAACGGATCATTTCGTCTATCAGCGGCTGCAAAAAGAAACCCAAACAAATTCATAATAAAACCAGCTAAGCGAACTAACGTTTTGAAAACTCCGACTATAATTGATACACCAATGAGACAATTTCGCCGCCGCACCAGAATATTTTCAATTCATTCAAGACGTAGATCAGGAAGAATTCCAAGACCAAGACTAGCTAAAGTTGGAGTGCAGTATAGTATAGACTCTGAAAATGAAGATGAATCTCCATCGACATCGACTGAAGCTATTCGAAGAGCAAAAGAGCGGGATACAAGTGTTTCATACTATAGCCCCTGAATTGTGATATTTCTGTTTTATTAGTTTATGTTTCAAGTTATGTTTTGTGTTTTTTTTAAATAGTTTTGATTAAATAAAGTTGTTAATGTTTCGTTCTCTCATCTCGTCATATTTTATTCAATTAATTTTAAAACTAGACAAAACTTTTACGTGGCCCACGATACGCAGATCACTAGTGTGAAGAAGAGAGTTGAGATTGTGATCCATTCGAGATTGCGATGCTCTTAACGCCAAAAAGAAAGAAGATGAAGAAGTCAAAGTTTCTGAGTTTAAGTAAACGTAAAAACAATCAACACAAACTTCAACGAAAGGTTTGATTACATTCAGCTGAAAAGTTCTCTTGACATAAGCAGGCGTAACTAAAACGGGTTGGAAAAAGTTGTATAAATAAGGATTCGTTTGAAGTGGCGTAAAGGTGGTGTAAGTTCTACAACTTGCTCTAAGAAACACAAGGTTGAAACGAGTATTAGTGAAATCTAACAAATAAGGCTGTTCAGAGTTTCAGAGGGGAAGAAAAAGATGATTTATAAATATATAAAACAACTACCTAACCCGCCCGGAGTTGCTCGGGTCTGTAATTTTAAGGTTTTCGTTCTCGTTTCTTCGTTCTCGTGGAAAAATGGGAATGAAATATAAGTTACTGAAGGAAAATATAGCATCCTAATGCTGAAATAATTTTTGAAATCTGCCCAGTAGTTTTTTACTTCCGTTCCGTTTTTTACTTTACATTTCGTTCCCGTAGGAATATGGGGATGGAATATAGCCTATTCCAAACTCTAAACTATCTTTGTACCAAATTTTAAATTTCGTTTAAATCTGTTCAGTAGTTTAACAAACAAACCCACTTTCACATTTCAAATATTTGTATTTTAAAATAAACGGACAGGAGCGGCCCCGTGTCGATATCACGAACACCAACCAGCTGATGTCGAGTAGGTTGAATAGTTTCCTTGGTAAAACTACTCTTCAAACAAGATTTTCTCCTGCAAAGACACCCAACAATAGGTTAGTTCGTTGAACTTTCCCTAGGGTTGACCCAGGTTTTCTTGACAACCCTATGAGTTTTGTTTCCCAGTCCTCAAAAAACGGTAAACCACAAATCATTACACATCCCTGTTATAGAAAAAAAAAAATACATGCCATTTGACAGCCATGGGTTTTTGCTGTGGCGAGTTGAGGGAAAACCAATGTCAACCCTAGGGCTCAAAAAACACTAAGTTTGACATTCAGGGCGACTTTAGGTATCTCAAAAAACGCTTTGTGGCGACCCCAGGGCGACCCTAGGACTTCAACGAACAAACCTAATAAGAACATACGTGTGTCAGCTGACTTTGACTTTTGATATTTTAAATTATTCCCAACTAACAATCTCTTGAGAGCTAAACTCTTGAAATCTGAAAAAAAAAACTCCCATAAGATTCTTTTAGATCCCATAGCTAGACTTAAGAATAAAGATCTTGTTATGGGACTTAAATGGCTCTCATAACAGTCTTATTATAAGAGTTGATCACTTTTGCTGCTTATAAGTACTTAAATCTTATAGCAAGACCAATTTTTGTACTTGTTGTGAGAGTTAAGCTCTTGGCATTGTTTTAAAGTATCTACACTCCCATAACAAGACTTATTTAAGAGCTTAAGTCACTTTACACTTATATGAAAATCCTCATAGGAGTTCCATTTTAAACCTCTTATAACAAGAAACTGTGAAGAGTTCAAATAACAAAAGTCTTGTTGTAGGATCCTTATGAGAGCATTATTGCTTTAAGTCTTGTTATAGGATTTGCAGAACCAAAAGCATATTCCAGTTTATAAAGAGTGTCATTTCATTAATCGATCTCAAGCGGAGTGGACATATATGGAAAACTTCGTATGTGATAGATAAACTATTCATTTATTTGTATTTTTGTCTCAGGTTTAAATCCTAATTTTGCAGAGAATTTCTGAAAATATTTTAAACAAATTCTTGCCATTATCCTTATAATTTTTTAATTCTTTAGGAATAGTAAGTGATAATTCACCATCTCCATGTTTTACAAGGTATTTTCTTACACTATTTTGGATAGCACAATCAATATTTATTATTTTTTAGAATGTTCTACTATGAACGACTGTCGAAGTGCAAGTTGGGTTTGTATAAATGGAGCAGCCTTATACCCTGCTTGATTGCATTTGGCGACTAGCTCTTCAATATAAAATTGTGTTAACACCAGTAAAGCCTAAGATGTCATTTGAAAAGTGAATAAGGATATTCTTATTTTTCTCAGTGCCAAACACTTGTTTAAAGAGCAGGTCATATTTTGGATCTAAAAATTTAGATAAAGTCATAAGAAATTAATGAGAAAAAAATTAAATTATGAACAATTGTGAAGAAATGTTCAAGTGTTTTATTTTATGTTGGCTTTACGGTGCCTTTACGAAATGAATGATGGATCAAGCATTCAATCTAGCATATACACTCTTCAATGATTGAAGCCTGATTGAACGAAAATCAAAACGATTTGATTTTGCTTCCAGCACACACACAATGCTTGACAAGCATTTGAACAGTGTATATGCCGCATTAGATCCTATCCAAAAAAAGCATTTGAGCTCCTATAAAAAGTATTTTGCTCTTATATCGAAACTCTGACTCTTGGCTTTTACAAACTCTGCTCTCTTAAAGATAATTTGGCTCTCATAAAGGTGTAAATAGAAGATTTGAGCTCTTGTCAGCGGTAGCCATATTACAAAAAATGCAAACAGAATATTTCGATGTGGTTTTAGAGTGACCATCCATAAGAAATTGCAGCTCGATGAAATAGCTTAGCATGTTTTCTAAATTTCACTGAGTTAAATTTTTTTGCTTGGCTTGTTTATGTTTTCATTTTGTGTTGCGACTGTAATTAATATATATTTTGTATAGCAACAAAATAATATTAAGGTGCAGTTCATATTATGTGACTTAAGCCATATATTACTCAATTGATTTTGATTTAAGAAACAAATTTGTCATAGTTTTCTGTAATGAAAAGATTGTGAACATATTTTAGTTGGCTTACAATTTATATGCCATGCGTTTTGAAGAAATGAAATGATTGCCTATTTTTTCCTGTCAGTAAATTATTGCCCAAATCTTCTTTATGACGGATTTGTATTGAAGATTATTTCTCAAGATTTCTGTATGTTTTTGAGAGCATTTGCAATTTTTTTGGATAAAAATTATTGACAGATAACCTGCTAAGAAAACTGCCAGTATTATAACCCGTATGTTTGCAAATTATTGACAAGTATTTGACAAGCACGTGCCGCAATCATATTATTCGAGAAGGACAACAGATGCCTCGCTCATACTGGGCTTACACGGTTTACATTTTGTTAGTAAAAGTATTTGTCATAATCATTATGCTTTGCCAAAAATTACTGACGATAAAATACCAGTAGGTATGGAAGCACAAAAAAAGAAGAATTTAATTATTTCGTATCAATTTTTTGATAGAAATGGTAACCCTTTTGTTTTTATATTAAATTGGGCTTTTTTGGTCACTTTCATTTGAATATGCAAATAAAAAACTTTATTTCATATTTTTCCCTACGTTTCGTCGTAACTTCTCGACTTCTTCAGGGGAATTTTTATTAAATATGATTTTTGTTGTTTGTTACATATAATAATAAACACTATTTTTGACTATTTAAACTGAGTTATTTCTTAGAGAAAAAAATACATGAACTGCATGAAAGTAAACAATCAATTTTCTAGTTAAAATTATTAATGATATTCTTAAAATATGCATTATTGCGAAGGCGCTTTGTTTTTTCTAAGCAAAATGTCTAAATTAGTAGATAAAATTTCAACCGCATGCATTTTATGTGGCTTCCCGTTTCAATTAATTAATATGTTATGTGCATCGCCCTTGACTTATGAGAATCATTTCAAAACATAATTATTTTCGCACACTATCATTTATTGAACAAGACATACAAACCAAAATCAAATAGGAGTTTGTTTCTTTCTTTCATCCTTATTTTGAACAAGGCATTAAATAGTAGTTTGTTTCTTTCTTATAAAAAAATGTTAAATGAGAAAGGTATATGACTCTTTGCAGTTTAAAAATATTCCTTTCTCGTTTTAGTTGCTCCTATAGGAAGAGACGCGCTCTCATAGTAAGAGTAAGCAGAGCCTTATAAGATTCTTTCCAGAGGCATTTGATTCACAATCTGTCATCTCATAAGAACAACTTAACTCTGGTAAGGAAACAACAATTATCGCAAAAAGAGAGTCTAGCTCTTGCTATGAGTAGCCAAGAGCCTCTTATAACTAGGCCATTTAAGGCTTATAAGAGTCTCATAACGATCTTGGAGAGCTCTAAAAGATTACATTTAACTCCCAGAAATAAGTGTAGTAAAGCTCTGGGAGAGTCTTATGAGAGTAAAAATGTTACATGGATAGCCAGCAAAGGCCTGTCCTAGATCTACTTAACCACGAATACAGCATAAACCTAGATTTGATTGTGTATAGGTTGATAAACTTTCAAAACTCTCTATGGCTACCGACCCTAGAGCCACGACTGCGGGGAAAACACAGAACCTAACGAACAAAGTGAATACAAGTTATACAAGAGTTATCCAAAAGAGTCGATCTTCAATTTCTGTGTCTTTTCATAAAATAAAATATTTTTCTAAATTTACCTATCGGGAATGTGTATTTTGTGTATTCTTAATATTCACACATTTCGTGTGTATCATCTCTTCACTTAACGCTGAGTTTTAATCATTACAATTTTTAATTAAGTAAATAACATAATTCAAATTATACATTAAATACAATTTTCCATTTTCAACAAAATTACTTTTTGGAAGCCCAATTAAACTAAAAACAATTATGAGTATTTAACAAAAAATATGAGTATTTGCTAATAGATATAATTATGTACGTTGTACTGCAAATCCCAAAAAATGCACAACACATATAAACTTACAATTAGTCTAGGGTTATAGTAAAGAGTAATAGTTTTTATGATATATTCTTGTTTTAACAACAAAATGCTATGCACACACACTTACTAGGAACACATCTTCGGGAATAAATTGTTATTCATATATAAATACAATATTTATATAAAATTGTTGTTAATGCAGTGTTGTTTGAATTTTAATCCTCCTATTCGTTGTCAGCGTCGTCGAGCATTTCAAGGAATGCACGCGGAACAAGACCTTTCATGAGGCCCTGTTTGCCATACATGTAGTCACTGTGTTGTGGTGAACATTCTGTAACAAAGATTACCTAATCCAGGGATACACATGAGTTTTCAATTGTCTCAGACACCCCGACATCGGTTGCTTATAAAAAAAAAAGTCTACTAATTTACCTCGTTTGCTGTAAGGTTTAATTCTGTGTGATCATTGGCATCGTACGAGCAAAGGACACGAGCTCTTTTCATTTGCTCTGGGTTCATGTCCGGGCTGCGACTCTTGTCTTCGTCAGATTTTTGGTTCTTGCCTGATGCAATGGGAACATATGGAGTGGGGCCTCCCAGACTAGATTGTGAGGTGAAATTAATGATGTTTGGATGAAGTTGCTTAATACTTGGTTTTTAATCGTTTTAGTAACATTGTAGGTATGTTTTAGGCTTTGATTTCTAATGTTACAATACGACGTCTATAAATCATAAAGTTGATATCTACATATCTACTGAACGGAATGACACTTGACTACAAAGCATATGTATGAATCTACATGTTTGAAGGAGAAACAACAGAAATTGCAATGATCCTTAAATGCGATATTGTTAGTGTGAAAATGAATGTGTAAGAAATGTTTTTGAAAGGAAAGGCGTTAAGAGAGTAAGTTAGAAAAAAGGTTAAGCTTATAGAATGACGAAAAGAATTTTGTGAATAGGAAGTTACATATATGAGTTTGAATATTTGTTGGAAGTAAAAACTTTTTCTTCGAAATCTTGAACGTTTTCAAATTAATGAAGCATAGGTTCACCTAAAACCTGTCGAGAACACACGGCAGACTAAACAAAGAGACAGTGGATCGAGCTTTTGTTTTACTACGTTTTTTGATCATTTATTTCAGTTGTTTATTCAAGTTCTACCCAAAATGTACTGAGTTTAAAGCATATCGCCTCTACAATATGAAAACGAAAAAAATTGTTGTCAGTCGCATGTTATCTTTTTGTGAATTCCCGAAGTCAAGAGCAAATAAATGACAGTAAGAAGCGTTCTCTTTTGTCTTATGAAGAAACAACAGAACAATATTCCAATTTTGCAGAAATTATTATTAATGAAGAATCTAAAAATGGAAAAATCAAAGGGAATGGCCCAATGACTCCGTCACGCTTCAACTTCAACTTCAACTTTTACATGAATCCGTCGCGTTAATGCGCTTTTGTTACACAGAGCACCATGTGTGTGAACATGTGTGTCTATCAACAAAATAAAAATACGAATAGCAAATGTCAATGTCGTTAAGTGCGTTGATATTAAAAATGTTTTAATTTCAACACGAAAAAATAAATCCAACAGGCACATCAGAGGACAACGTCGTAACTGATTCAGAATTTGCCAACAATTATGTTATTCCTGTTCGAAGATCCACCAGAGCTCGGAAGCCAAACCCTAGATATGATTCATGTAAGTGCTAACTTTGAAGACAAGGTCCCAGAAACCGACGACGATGCCATGGGACGGCCTGACAAGCCACTCTGGCAAGAAGCAATGAACGCGGAGTTTGAATAACAAAACTTGGCATTTGATGTTTCTTCCGAAAGGCAAACGTGCAATCAAATGCAAGTGGATATTCAAAACAAAGACAGTGGTCGAAGGCAAAATTTTAATACACAGGGCCAGATAGTTAGTTAGACTATCAGGAAATTATTTAGAAAAACATTCTTCGATGGCGAAGTTTGGTTTGAACATCCTTCAAATAGCATTTTTAAATAGAGAGATCGGAGAAGAAAATTGCTAGAACAACCAAAGAATTTTGAAGATGGATCAAGGAATGTTCAAGTGCAGACCTTCGTCACAGTTTTTGTTGATGATCTTTTGATCTTTAAAATAAAAAATAATAAATGTTTATTAAGAATAGTTTAAAGAAAAACTTTAAAGAAATAATGAAAAACTTTGACAATGCGAAGTCAATTGTAGGAATGTTATAACTCGAGACATGTCAACTGGAACGATTTCAATTGATCAGTCTTCAGTCGCAATAAATGAATGAGCGATTGTAATACAGACGCAACACCATTACCCAGACATTTTTTGCAATGAAACTTATTAAACAGATAATGCTATATCCCCACCTGGCACTTAAACTTGTTCAACTCAAAACTATCCCAAACCTACATGACAACCAATTGGTTTGCCATATAAATTAAAACCTTTTTAGTCACTGGGTTTCATCTTAACCTGCTTGAAACCAAGTTCGCTGAGTGCACTACTTCCAATATTCCAGTGAATTTCACGTTTAAGAGAGTGGAAGTGAGTGGAAAGAGAATGAATTCTCTCATAATTCTGTCTCTTTTTAACTTATGACAAAAAGAAAAACTCAAAACTATTTTTCATATGCGGACACTACGTGGTTAACTCAAGCCATCCGGTAATGAAATCCAGTTTAACTTCAGGTGCGCACATAGCAATAGGTTAACTTCGACCATCCTGGAATGAAACTTTAAAAGGGACATAGCATAAAGCACTAATCCAGGGAAAACGCACAGGACAGTTATTAAGACGATACTACGTTATTTAAACATCATCAATCAACAGCTAATCTATCATAAAGAACCTATTCCGTTTAAAGGATATTGAGATGCTGAATAAATGCAAGTGACATCGGCCAACAACTGGCTACTTTTTCTGGTTTTGAAAGGCGGCTCTATTGTCTGGTCTTTACAGCGACATCAAACAGTTCACAGTTGATCTCTCAACAACCACCGGGTCAGAATTCATGGCCATGTTTGCTGCAATTCAGGAATGGGTTTGGTTGAACAGAATTTTTCCCAAACTGCTTAAAAGAATCAATTTTATTTGGTGCCAACATAAGGCCAATTAAACTTTCAAAAAACAACTCTTACTCTTCCAGAACCAACCAAACATGTTAAAACAAAAAAAGTTTGTTCAAGTAAAAATTCAACATGGATTTATCAATCTCAAATACATTCCCACTCAAGAAACGTTGGCTGATATTTTTACCAAAGATTTGACGGCAGCAAAACAAACGAGAGACAATCTATTTAAACATATTTATTCAATCAGGGAAGTATTATATTTATAGAATGAGTATTTTGCTTAAAAACACTTTGTTTTAAATATCAATTGACCTATACAAATCCCCTGGACCTGATGGTATAATTCCAGCCGAACTTCAAAAGGCCGCGGATATTATTATCCCTGTCCTTGAAGTAATTCTCAACGGTGTACCACCTTGAACTATATTCCCACTCAGTGGAGAGAGGTCAATGTTGTATTTATACCAAAGGCTGGGAAATCATCCCACGTAAACCCAAAAGATCTCCGACCAATAAGTCTATCATCTTTCCTTCTTAAAACTTTAGAACGACTGATTGATATCCACCTGCGTATAGCTATAGATCCAAAACTGTTATCAACAGCACAACACGCTTACTGTAAGGGTAAATCTGTAGAAACGGCCCTACACACCCTGTTTCGTACTATAGAATATTCCCTCCATCACAAAGAATACACTTTGGCCGCTTTCCTCGACATAGAGGGTGCCTTTAATAACGTCAGTAACTCTGCAATTACAAAGACACTGACGAAGCTCAAAGTAGATAGTTCCTTAGTGGAATTATAAATCTTATGCTAAAAAGCAGGAGAATCAACTCTACTCTAGGAAACTTCTCTGCAAAGAGATCTGTCAGTAAAGGAACACCGCGAGGCGGAGTCCTATCCCCTCTTCTATGCAATCTAGTCGTCAATGAACTTCAAGTTGACCTAGAAGCTGAGGGATTCCAAGTGATTGCATATGCAGATGACGTCTCCATTGCGGTATCCGGTAAGCATGCTCACGTAATTACGGATCTGATGCAAACCGTTCTAAGCAAACTGGTAAAATGGGCGGGGAAAAGTGATCTAGGTGTCAACCCTAAGAAAACTGAACTCGTTTTCTTCAGCAGGAAATACAAAATTCCTCAAATAACAACTCCATCAATAAATGGAATCCCAGTTGAACTTTCCAACGAAGCTAAATATTTAGGTATAATCCTAGACAAAAGGCTAAACTGGAAAGCCAATATACAGGAAAGAATCAGGAAATTCACCGTAGCCCTATTTTCCTGCAAAAAATCCATTGGCACTAAATGGGGTTTTTTTCCCCCAAATCACCCACTGGCTCTACACCGTGGTCATCAGACCAATACTCACATACGGAGTAGTGGTATGGTGGACGACTCTTGATAAAAGGTCCTACTGCGATAATCTAAGCAAGGTCCAACGAACTGCTTGTTTATGTATAAGCGGAGCACTGAGATCAACACCCTCAGCTGCCCTAAACATAATGGACCGATAACAACATCGGTCACGCTACAATCTTGAGTTTATTCAGATGAATCCCTTGCCACTCCGACTACACCATCCCCCAATTGGTTTTTGATAATAAATTCCAAGTCTCAATCCCACCAAGAACGGCCTGGGAAGACGAAGAATTTTTGAGAGATGATTCAATTCACTTCTATACAGATGGGTCAAAAACAGAGGATGGGGTCGGCTACGGGATGTACTCAAACCGACTTAACGTAAGTCTCTCATTCCGCCTCCCTAACCATTGTAGCGTGTTCCAAGCGGAAATTCTGGCGATCAAAGAGGTCCTATCATGGCTAAAAGAAAACGTGATATCCTCAACGAATATCCGCGTTTTCTCAGACAGTCAAGCAGCCCTCAAATCACTCGGTGCCGTTTCCACGAACTCAGTAACCGCCCTTAACTGTCGCTTATCTCTTAAGGAGATGGCTGAACAGTTCAATATTCACCTTTTTTGGGTGCCGGGGCACAGAGATATCATGGGAAACTACAAAGTCGATGAACTCGCCAGAAAAAGAACCGTTCTACCGCTCTCAACCAGCAGGTTGAATATTGGTATACCAATCGCTACATGTAAACTTATGCTAAAGCAAGAGGCAATGTATAGAACAAATTATTGGTGGAACAGTATCACCACGTGTGTGGCAACAAAACAGTTATGGCCAGGACTAGATCCAAAACGCACAAGACATTTGCTATTCATAACCAGATTGCACTTTAGCTCCGCAATCAATGTCATCACCAGACATTGTCTGATAGGAAGACACGCCATAAGACTCGGCGTTCCCTCTAATGACTTCTGCAGAAGTTGCCTAGATGAGGAGGAGACAGAAACTATTCCACACCTCCTCTGCTCATGTCCTGCATTCTCCTTTAAAAGAAAACGGCATCTAGGAAAATATTTCCTCGATGATCTAAACGATCTGGCAAACACAGATATCCTGTTTTGTTAAGTGTGGTTCTTCCTCGCTTAATTTCTTATGGTATCACAATGGACCTAATAATGGTCTAAGTGTGTCAGTTGTTTTCCTGACAGCCATTTTTAACCTAACCAAACCTAAAATTTCAATTGCTTAGTATTAAAATTATTAAATAATAAATAGACTTTTTCTGTGTGTTCCTTTAAACATTTGCAAACATTCGTAAAGCATTTGCTTCCTAATTATTATAAACTATGTTCATAAGGAAAGAAGAGACAACTAAGCTCCCCATTATTTTTTTTCTCCAAAAGCATTTCGATAGTAAACTTTTTTCACAATAAGAGAATTGAATTGTTCCTGGTTCCATCAATCTTCAATTTTATCGGTATGACTTAAAACAACAAACTAAAATGAACAACATTGAATGTTCTCGATCAAAGAAAGTGTTTAAAATGTGCCAATATAGACACAAAAAGAGGAAATCAAACTGAAAAGCACCCCTTTCGAAAGCGTGATTAAAAATGCGATTTGTAACGTTCAATAAATTGTGTTGTATATTTGCCTAATTAATATTTTTTATATTTTGTTCGAGTACGAGTACATTATCATTCTCTTTCTTTTTATACATAACCATATTCGTAATAACTAAAATTTCAAACTTGAACAAAGATTTTTTTATAACAAGATACAACAGAGTTTGCGGGTAGTGTTCGAGAAGATAAAGAGACATGCGTAGATTTATGTTTCTAATTTGTTCGTTTAAATAATACAAGCGTTTACATTTCAATAACAAAAAAAAAGAAGAAAATAATAAAAAATTGCTGCACAGATTTACATATAAAACATTTTTACACACACCCAAATGATAGTTATAAGTAAATAGAATTCGTGTATTAATATATTGTTTTTGACAAAGTTGAGAGGTTAGAGAAAGATACGAATAACATTTAGAAGGATAGAAGAACCGTAAGTTGGATGCTGTTTTAGAGTATGGATATATCACTTGTGTCGTAGGTGATATTCATTTCGTTTAGTATATGCGAGTTTGGGTTGTTATATGAGGTTATGGTTTGTTCGCTGCTGGGATGGACAGTGGGAGGCCCATCTACATCTTCGCTGTTAATACGTAAGCGAGGTGTGTGTGGCCGCATGCTGCAAACCAAGGAAGGAAGTTGTTTTTTTTTCGTTTGTTTTTGTTGTATATTTTTTTTTTCTTAATTTTATGTATGAATGATTCTAATTGGAAATGAAAATAAAATGATCATGTATAGAAAATCAAATGAAGAGAAAAAGTAATTAAGTAAAATAGTTCAATTGAGAAAATTAAAAAAAACTTAAGTATGGCATTTACTTACAAATAAAAAATACATTTCAAAGAAACAGTACAAGAAAACTAATCACTAGCACATACTAACATAAATTTTGTTTGCTGAACAAGAGTTTCTGTACAATGGATTGATACTTACCTAGCTAAGTCGTTTTGGAGATCGCTCATTACTTGGACGCACTGTGAGTAGTAGCGTACTTGGGTCTCGACAAAGGAATGCAAGTGGCGCAAATGGCTAGCTTGTGAAGTGCTTATGCCTTCCAAAAGAAGTTTGGTTATTTCAGCTTGTCTGTCGAATTCGGCTTGGGCCACACGAAGATCACGTTCAGCCTATGATAGAATTGAAAGATAAATTATTAGAAACATACTTAAATGAAACTACGGAACTATTTTGTTAGTAATGATGATGTTCTATTAGTACCTGCTCCAAAGCAGCTTCTGGAGAAATACCATCTTTCTGTTTTTCAGTAAAGCAGCATAAACGAAATATATAATTTTCAATGTAAGTTTATTGTTTTAAATAAAAATGGAATATAAAATGAGTGTCGATTGAAAAATGGCTGGTACAAAAAGAAGTTATATTACAAATATACAAAACAAATGTAATCTGAATGTACTCAGTTCAAGGCACAAATATTATGCATTAGCATATTTTGCGCATTAAATATATAAAATTCCAATTGGTCTTACGAAACAGCATAAACATCCGATAAGTCCTTTTTCAATTCATCTTTTGCAATTGACAATAAAATAAAAAAATAAATAGGGTGGCGAGACAGAGCGGGGAGCCCCGGGGCCAGCGCGTTTCTCACAACCAAGGTGGATGGGCGTTGTACTATTCGGGTAGGCTCTGATTGGTGCTAACTTGGCGGCGCCCAGATGTTGTAACTTATAGTACACGTCAACTGTGCTTACTATACCTCCAAGCGGTATCCACTGGGACCTGGGATGCTCCGTCCAGAGCTGACCTGCTAAACTAGTAAGTGCGAGTGTTGAGATAAGGGAATCCGGAACAAAGAATTGTGATCGATCAACACTATAATTGCTCTGCGAACAATGACTGACTGCACGAATCTCAGTGGTCTACGAGAGCTTTCGTGTAAATGTCCAAGCGGATGAATTCGAAGGACAGAATCAACGGTGGACTTCAGCAGCCATAAAAGCAGAAACCCCTGAAAGAGCTACTCCAACATATCTGGTTTAAAGGTCTTTTGGGGTCTTTCAATACTAGGACAGGGTATTGAAGTAGAGATGGTGGCGGATGAGCTCCTGGTGAGCCAACGGCAGCACTCACACCCCTGCAGCAGGGTACTGACTCTGGATACTCCAGCCCTTTGTGTCCGAAGGGATCCAAAAGGACCTGGCCCTCCAGGTTGGGGGTTGTGCGTAGGGTTAACTACCCAACCACGTAAAAAAGATATTGTTCCGAAACAATCAACAGCCTCGGATAACGATAATGATTTCAAAGTTGACGACCCATGCAAACGAAAAAAGGACAACGACCTCCGGATCTGCACCTGGAACGTAAGATCTCTTAACGGAGAAGGTGCAGCTGGAGAATTAGCGGACGCCCTGGACTGCTGCAAAGCAGACATAACCGCCATCCAAGAAGTGCGATGGAATGGACCGGGCATAAAGAAGATGAAAAACTGTGACATATACTATGGCGACTGCTACAGACAACAGAAAAAGCGTTTATTTGGGTGCGGATTTGTCGTTAGAGGTAGACTCAGGGATAAGGTGATTAGCCAAAATCCAGTCAATGAGCGTATAATGACCATCCGCATCAGGGCTAAATTCGCCAACATTAGCCTTATATGCGCCCACGCCCCCACAGAAGAGAAAGACGACGATTCCAAAGATTGTTTCTACGAGCTCCTCGAAGAAACATATGAGCAATGCCCTAGATACGACGTGAAAATCGTTCTTGGCGATTTCAACGCAAAACTAGGGAAGGAGGACATCTTTGGAAACACAATCGGTAAGCATAGCCTCCATGACAAAACCTCCGAAAACGGATTGAGGCTTATCGATTTTGCTGCGGGGCTAAATCTTGTTGTAAGTAGTACACGCTTCCCGCATCTCAAAATTCATAAAGGCACATGGCGGTCCCCAGATCAATTAACCGTCAACCAAATTGACCATGTTGCGATCGACGCAAGGCACTCTTCCAGTGTGCTAGATGTCCGAACTTTCCGAGGGGCCAACTTTGACTCGGACCACTACCTTGTTGTAGCCAAGGTACGAATGAGGATATCTTGTTCACGACCAGCACGAACTAACGCTGTGAAGAGATATGACGTCGGAAAGCTACAATCGCAAGAGATTGCCAATGCCTTTTCCAATCGAGTGTCCCTTCAATTATCCTTGAATCCCGTGCCGCCAGCATTAAACATCGAAGACCAGTGGCAGCAATGCCAAGAAGCCATCAGAACCGCTGCCTCTGAGGTTCTGGGTTTCACTCGGCCACCAAAACGAAACCCATGGTTCGATGAAGAATGTAGGCAGGCAAACGCAGCCAAGCAAAGAGCACGACAAATGCTTTTGCAAACACGAACGAGGGCTGCTCACGATCGGTATAACGAGATTTACAAGGAGAGAAGAAGGGAAGAACACCGACTTCTCAAAAAGAAAAAGAAGCAGCATGAGAAGCGCTCGTTTGAGGAAATAGAGAAGTGCCATGACAGGAACGAGACTCGGAAGTTTTACCAAAAGGTAAAAAGATCCTGCCAGGGTGGCAAACCCCGAACTCAAGCCTGTAAAGACCAGCAGGGAAACATAGTTGTAGAGTCACAGTCGCTACTGAGGATCTGGAAAGATCATTTCTGCAGACTGCTTAACGGCGATGAGGACACAAATTCCGCTGTCAGGCAGATTGCCCCATTCAGCCTGGACGATGATCAAGAATGCCGTCCTCCCGACCTAGAAGAAGTTAAGCTTGCTATATGCAAACTTAAATCAAATAAGACTGCAGGTGCAGATGGCCTTGATGCCGAACTTTTCAAGGCAGCTGGAGATCAGTTGGAAAGGAGCTTGCACCAGCTGATCTGCATGATATGGTCGGAAGAAAGCATGCCCGATGAATGGAACCTCAGTATCGTATGCCCGATCCTAAAGAAAGGAGACCCTCACAACTGCGCCAATTATAGGGGGATAAGCCTCCTTAACGTCGCTTATAAGATCTTGTCTGCTGTAATATGTGAACGTCTGAAACCCCACGTCAACAACTTGATAGGTCCTTATCAATGTGGTTTTAGACCGGAGAAGTCCACAATAGACCAAATTTTCACATTACGGCAGATCTTGGAAAAAACCCGAGAACATAATATCGATATTCACCACCTCTTTATCGATTTCAAGGCCGCTTATGACAGTATCTACAGAGACGAGCTGTACAGAGCCATGTCTAGTTTCGGCATCCCTGCAAAGCTCGTACGACTATGCAGGATGACTTTGGAGAATTCACGCTGCTCCGTCAAGGTCGGTAAAGAACTCACCGAGACCTTCAATGTCGAAAAAGGTTTTAGGCAAGGCGATAAACTGTCATGCGATTTCTTCAACATCATACTTGAACAGATTGTAAGAAACTCAAACGTCAACACCAGAGGAACAATCTTTCAAAAATCTGTGCAATTGCTCGCATATGCAGACGATATTGACGTAATGGGAAGAAAAAAGCGTGATGTCATAGGTGCTTTTGCGAGTATTGAAACAGAAGCGGCAAAAATGGGTTTGATGGTTAATGAGGGCAAAACGAAGTATATGCTGTCATCAAACAAGGACACAGAACATCGACGAATTGGACAAAACGTCACAATAGACAGACATAACTTCGAGGTAGTACAGGACTTCGTCTACCTAGGATCCGCTGTAGACACGGACAACAACATCAGTGCGGAGATCAAACGGAGAATAACTCTTGCCAACCGTTGCTTCTTTGGGTTAAGAAGGCAATTGAGAAACAAAACCCTCTCCAGAAAAACCAAGGTAACCTTATATAAGACCTTAATCATCCCAGTCCTGCTTTACGGCGCGGAAGCATGGACCTTATCGAAAGCGGATGAGGAAACCCTTGGTCGTTTCGAAAGAAAAATTCTCCGAATGATCTTTGGTCCCGTATGCGAAGGCAATGTGTGGAGAAGAAGATACAACAACGAGCTGTATGAGCTGTACCGCGACATGGGCATAGCCAGAAGAGTACGCATCGCGAGGCTACGATGGTTGGGCCATGTTGAGCGGATGGACCCAAACGCTCCGGCTCGTCGGGTGTTCGAAAGCACATTGCAGGGAAATCGCGGAAGGGGAAGACCTCGTCTTAGGTGGCGCAATCAAGTGGAGGATGACCTCAACCGACTTGGAGTGCGAAACTGGAGAGAGCTCGCCCGAAATAGAAGTCGTTATCGAAGGATGTTGGTTGAGGCCCAGGTTCACCCCGAACTGTAATGCCCACCTAAGTAAGTAAGTAAGGAGGGAAATACAATTTTCTGCGGATTCGGAACGGCTGATCGAAAAAGTAAAAGTGACAATGAATTTACTTTTGGAGGACTTGAAAAGGCGATACCCGTGGAAACACATTGTCCCCTATTCGAATTCGAACCACGAACCTCCTGCGTAACAGGCCGACGTGCTAGTCATTACGTAACGCTCACCAATTTTGCAAAATTTTGCAATTGCTTTCGAAAATGAGATTGGGACTCTTCCTGGCCTTGCCTTAAATAACTGAAGCACAAGATAAACTAAAGAAAAAGAACAGAAGAGGAATAGAATAATAACTTTAGTTATTATTTCTTGACCAAATCAGGCTTTCACTCTCTTATTTACCTACCAACCACTTCCATTGCATTCAACATCCCCTTCGCTCGCCCCAGATTGAAACACACGGACACTACTCAACAGTACATGCTAAGAAGCTTCATGTACATTTATATGTTCAACAATTGACAACATCCGAAATTTACTACACTTCTCTGATCCAACTACATTTAATAGCTTTGTGTACTAGCGGACAAAATTGGCGTTATTTGTAGTGCAGCAAAGCAAAGCATATTTTTCTCCTCGAAGAAACGTATGAGCAGTGCCCTAGACACGACGTGAAAATCGTTCTTGGCGATTTCAACGCAAAACTAGGGAAGGAGGACATCTTTGGAAACACAATCGGTAAGCATAGCCTCCACGACAAAACCTCCGAAAACGGATTGAGGCTAATCGATTTTGCTGCGGGGCTAAATCTTGTTGTAAGTAGTACACGCTTCCCGCATCTCAAAATTCATAAAGGCACATGGCGATCCCCAGATCAATTAACCGTCAACCAAATTGACCATGTTGCGATCGACGCAAGGCACTCTTCCAGTGTGCTAGATGTCCGAACTTTCCGAGGGGCCAACTTTGACTCGGACCACTACCTTGTTGTAGCCAAGGTACGAATGAGGATATCTTGTTCACGACCAGCACGAACTAACGCTGTGAAGAGATATGACGTCGGAAAGCTACAATCGCAAGAGATTGCCAATGCCTTTTCCAATCGAGTGTCCCTTCAATTATCCTTGAATCCCATGCCGCCAGCATTAAGCATTGAAGACCAGTGGCAGCAATGCCAAGAAGCCATCAGAACCGCTGCTTCTGAGGTGCTGGGTTTCACTCGGCCACCAAAACGAAACCCATGGTTCGATGAAGAATGCAGGCCGGCAAATGCAGCCAAACAAAAAGCACGACAAATGCTGATGCAAAAACGAACAAGGGCTGCTTACGATCAGTATAACGAGATCTACAAGGAGAAAAAAAGGGAAGAACACCGAATTCTCAAAAAGAAAAAGAAGCAGCATGAGAAGCGCTCGTTTGAGGAAATAGAGAGGTGCCATGACAGGAAAGAGATTCGGAAGTTTTACGAAAAGGTAAAAAGATCCTTCCAGGGTGGCAAACCCCGAACTCAAGCCTGTAAAGACCAGCAGGGAAACATAGTTATAGAGTCACAAGTCGCTACTGAGGATCTGGAAAGATCATTTCTGCAGACTGCTTAACGGCGATGAAGACACAAATTCCGCTGTCAGGCAGATTGCCCCATTCAGCTTGGACGATGATCAAGAATGCCGTCCTCCCTTGAACTTTTCAAGGCAGCTGGAGATCAGTTGGAAAGGAGCATGCACCAGCTCTATCCGCCTTACGTCTCAAATGGGCTCCAAAGTTGCACACAATAAATTGAGTGCAGCTTTAAAGAACATGAGACGGGAAAAAATGGGAGGAGATGGTAACGGGAAAAATAGATAACACTCCGCACGAATTTATTTAATTTTATGTGGGCGCACTGCACTGATTTTTACTTGCGATTATAGGTACTATAAGGCAAGTCTTGCAATCGTGCAGAAAAAAAATTTTGAGATAACAATTAAATATGACATTACGATGATAGAGAATACGAAAAAAGTGGGTCCTGCAATTCTGTCTGTCTGTCTGTGTGTCTGTCTGTATGTATATGGATATACAGCCTGAACTAATAGACCGATTTTCTTCAAAATTTGCAGTTAGGGTCTGTGGAGCAGTCTACAGAGGGGTTTTTGGAATTGAGTCTCTAGGTCTTGAAATAACGGTACCTGCCATACAACCGATATGATAATACTTTTTTTTCTCGAAAATGGCTCCAACGATTTTGATTAAATTTTCATCATTCATTTGTATTAGCGATTGCAAAAGAATGGCGTTTTTAGATTTTTGCTTGAAACCTTTGGAATATTTAATTTAATTTTTTCATTATTTTACGTGATTTAATTCAATTTTCATAATTTATGTGTAGCTGGCAACCCTGTACCACAAAATATATTATGAAGAGCTAATATCAAAACCTTTAACTCAGCCTTTAGATTTTGATATCGTATTTAGAACACAATCGCAAGTTCGTGCGACCCAGTCGTGCCCACTTTTTTTTTTTTTTTTTTTTTGTATGCACTGCACTGAAGGCAATTTAAATTTTTTGTTGATTGCGCGACGCGCTTTTCGGATTGTATTGATTTTAATTGTTCTTATTGCTTTTTTTTTTTGAAATAGGTAATTGAGTTGGTATGAAAGGAGAGCTTTGGCTTTTTTTATTTTATTTTTTTGATAACTAGTTTGGAGGGCCGGGAAGCAGACGTGTTAAACTATTATCACTCGCGTGTGGTCTAGTCAAGTTGCAGATCGGCACTGATGGGGTTTCTCCCCCCAAATCACTCACTGGCTCTACAACGCGGCCATCAGACCAATACTCACATACGGAGTAGTGGTATGGTGGACCACTCTTGATAAAAGGTCCTACTGCGATAATTTAAGCAAGATCCAACGAACAGCCTGTTTATGTATAAGCGGAGCACTGAGCTCAACACCCTCAGCTGCCCTAAATACACTTCTTAACCTTACACCACTAGATATCTTCAGCAAACAAATGGCTGCCAGTGCAGCCACTCGTATGAGAGCTATCTCCCAATAGACAGATAACAACATCGGTCACGCTACAATCCTGAATTTATTCGGATCAATCCCTTGCCACTCCGACTACACCATCCCACAATTGGTTTTTGATAATAAGTTCCATGTCTCAATCCCACCGAGAACGACCTGGGAAGGCGAAGAATTTTTGAGAGATGATTCAATTCATTTCTATACAGACGGTTCAAAAACCGAAGAAGGGGTATGCTGCGGGGTGTCTCTCGTTCCGTCTTCCAAACCATTGTGGCGATCAAAGAGGTCCTATCATTTCTAAGAGAAAACGTGATATCCTCAACGAATATCCGGATTTTCTCAGATAGTCAAGCAGCCCTCAAATCACTCGGCGCTGTTTCTACGAACTCAGTAACCGCCCTTAACTGTCGCTTATCTCTTAAGGAGATGGCTGAACAGTTCAATATTCACCTTATTTGGGTGCCGGGGCACCGAGATATCATGGGAAACTGCAAAGCCGATGAACTCGCCAGAGAAGGAACCGTTCTACCGATCTCAACCAGCAGGTTGAATATTGGTATACCAATCGCTACATGTAAACTTATGCTAAAGCAAAAGGCAATGGATAGAACATAGGTGGAACAATATCACCACGTGCGTGGCAACAAAACGGATATGGTAGATCCAAAACGCACAAGACATTTGTTATCCATTACCAGATTGCAAGTTAGCTCCGTCATCAATGTCATTACCGGACATTGTCTGATAGGAAGACACGCTATAAGACTTGGCGTTCCCTCCAATGACTTCTGCAGACGTTGCTTTGATGAGGAGGACGAAGAGACAATAACACACCTCCTCTGCTCATGTCCTGCACTCTCCTTTAAAAGAAAATGGCATCTAGGAAAACATTTTCTTGATGATCCAAGCGATCTGGCGAGCACATATATCCCCTTATTGCTTTTTTAAAAGCTCCAAATGGTTTAGTTAAGTGAGGTACTTCCTCGCATAATTTCTATGGTATCACAATGGACCTAATATTGGTCTAAGTGTGTCAGTTTGTTTTCCTGACAACCATTTTAACCTAACCCAACCTAACTACAAAGCGACGTCTTACAAGCAATTTCACGGGACCACATTCATTGGAATTTGAGCGAAAAGTACTGAAAAGCTGCCCTCGTTTGCTTCAGAAGATCCGTTTCCTAATGGCGCTTTCCATTGGTTTCACTCGGGGAAGCACTCATTTTAAAAACCAATGGAACACCCAAAATTGTTTCTATTCAGTTGAACGTAATTTCCTT
Organism: Melanostoma mellinum; assembly: GCA_914767635.1. NCBI lineage: Eukaryota > Metazoa > Arthropoda > Insecta > Diptera > Syrphidae > Melanostoma > Melanostoma mellinum. Next base: position 55,133,378 of record OU612060.1, read on the forward strand.
TCTGTGAGTGAAACACCTATGGCTCTTAAAAAATATTCCTTGAAGAAAATTTTCTTTTTTACATTTGAGTAACATGTGTTAGTGCTGCTGAGTCGATTCTCAAATCGAGAAGCGGCTGTCATTCCTCAGAACCATGAGAAGCGATCTTTTTGCACAAATGGAACGGTTTGAAAATGTTCCTGGACGCTCCTGGACGGTTCTTTCCGTCCAATGGAAAGTGACATAACTATCAGCCAGCATCGGCAAGTTTTCCTAGTAGCAGTACGGCCAAAAGCGACTTTCGCGTAGGTTCTTAAATTCACCAAGGGCATGCAGAATCCGAAATAAAATAATTCCTACACAAACCAGATTGCAATATAAATAACCTATTCACTGAAGCCCTAATAACAATGCCTCCTAAATCAAAATCAAACTTAAAATACTTTTAAAAATATATCCGCAACCAAAATAGTTAACAAGAAAACATTTCGTCGTAGAATGTTGTCAATCCTATTACAGGTCACATTTATCACACTAAATAACCAATGCAGAGGCGACAACTTGAACTTGACTATTTCATAACCTCTACTATAGTTACCAATCTAAAGTACTCACAGTTTGCTGACCCAACATACTCCTTGCCTTGCGCACACGATTCTTGCATGAATCCAAATCCAACCTACAAAAATTCATAAAAAAAACCATAACTAGAAATAAATCATAAAAAATGACGCAACAACACTCTCACCTCTTCGATTCTAAGATGCCCCTTTCCTTTGTGATTGTCTTCATCTCACCATCCAGGAATTTTCTCAATGGCTGTGTGAAACATATGCCAGTCGATGCAATAAAATCTCGTTCGCAGTTTCCAAGCTTTTGTTCGGCTTGGCCAACTTTAATCAATGCCATTCCATAAGGACTATCCTGACCAAAGTCACCTCCACCCTCAATCATGTCCAGTGCCAAGTATTCCAAGTTACTCAATCTTGAAGGTTTTTTCTTTTCGATTTTCTCAAAAATAAAATCTTCTACCCTATTGCCCGGATTAGGTATCAAAACAGATTCTGTGTCACGGACAATTTTTTCTGTCCAATTCTTGGTGCACTCGGCTCTTTCTGCTAGTTGTTCAAATTCCGAATCCAGCTCAGTGCGCTCTGATGTGCCCAATTTTTCTTCGGTTAACTAAGCGTATCAGTTAAGAAACAATTTATTTATTTTTTTTCTTTCTTGTTTTCACTTGACTTATAACATTTACCTGTACCACCCTTGAAAGAGTACTCCCAGCCTCCTTTACCAGTTTTTTCACATTGAAATCGGGCATTTTCATGTTCATTTTGATGTGTTTTTGAGTCTTTTTACTTGTTTCGAGAATTCAAGTGTATTATAGAGTAGATATTTGATATTTTTGATTATAGATTTTTAATATTTGCTTAAGTTATTAGCGAAATGTCTTTTAAGTTTTTGTACTGCGACGAGATAGGTACGAGAAAAGGAAAAATAATTGACAGCTACTGCAAGTGGACTATTGTGAATACGTCTTGTTATGACAAATCCAATAACTTTCAACAACAACAAGCACGCAGTGGTGGGACATTATTGATTTGTTGTGGGAAGTTTGTTGTTGTTGCTTTTAGCTTTTTGCCAGTATATTTTGACGGCAAAAAGTTTAAGCATGTGTTTTTTGTTTATGTTTCAAAATGGATTCACTCGTGAGCTTTGCTTGGTTGAGAATACTTTTGAAAGAAAACAAGAGATGGATATATTAAGTGAATTGAAATTCCCGCGCTCTTGAATTTCTGTACAAACAAACCAGATCCACCACAAAACATACGAGGACGTAAATTGAAAAGTGGCCGCAAAGTCTTGGAAGTTTAATTGTTTAGTGATACTTTTTTATTTGAGTGCAGATAAATTAAATTAACTAGTTAAATTATCGATTAAAGGGTAAGTTGATTTGATGATTGGTTGGACTAACATACAGAAAAAAGGTCAAATTATTATTTTAAGATATTGCAAGTTATTAGTTAAACTCAACAGTTTAGTGTTGTGATAACATTTGTTAGTTACATATTTTAATTGAACTGCAAATTAAGTAGTGACAAAGACAGTTCGCCTACTCATTCTATTATCTGTTAGGTAGTGTTTTTTTATTGTGCAAACCAAAGAAAACGAAATTTAAATGCATTTATGTATGTACATGCATACTTGCTTAAGCAGATAAATACGTACCTACATATTGCAATCTTTTTATCACAAAGGAGATACAACAAGAGGCCTCTATGCTTTTTATTAAGGGGGTGATATCCAATTCTATGCTTTGACTATGACTTTGGGCACGTTCAACAACCTATCGGATAGGCTATCTCGGATACCCGTATTTTAGATATTTGTAGATTTCTGCAAACCGTGTACACACAAATTCATTTGTGGATCTGCAAATTCATTTTCAGTTCATTGTCACATCGCATCTGCCAAAAAAATTTTAAAGCTTAAAGTGAAATATCAAAAAACATTAGAAAATGTTCACGTAATTAACACATTTTCAATAAAAAACAAAAATCACCTTTAAATTTTCGATGAGTTGTGTAAGTTGGCAATCCACGTGGTTTTTTCCTTGTAATCCTTAGCAAATTTGTCTGCCAGTGAATAAATTTGAAAATGTTCTTCAAACTGGGTCTGCAAATCTATTTATTGCCAGACATTTGCAGAAACGTCAGAAAATGACCAAAATTTGTGTACAAACGATTGCCACATCTGCAAATCAAGTTGTCTTTAAAATGATTGATGGTTGTCAGCTTGCGTGTACACGATTGCCAGATATCTGCAAATTAATTAGCAGATATTTGTCTACAAATTAGCAGCCAAATAGTTTTTCTGCAAATTAATTTGGTGTGTACACGATTGTCAGCCATTCGAGACCAACTTTTCACTGACATCCCTGGCAATTTTTGCAGATCGGGCAATCGTGTTCACTTAGTTTTAGCTTAAACGCTTCGAACTAATTTTTCGACTTTCCGCGCATTTTAAGAAACTCTAATAAGTTTGTTCAATGTGCGCACTGGGGCGCCCTAGTGCGCACTGAAATCGCACTGATGCGTTCGATGTGACATTTTTTGCCCCAGTTTAATTGCACTGTGTTCTATGTTTGTCCGGTGCAAGCACTCAGTGCGCTCTGCCATGCCCTAGATTTTTTCTGTGTTTGAGGTTTTTAGGGCTGTCAATGACGGTGTTTAGACTGGCGCAAGTCAACCGTGCAATTTTGACATTTCGCCACCCCGTCGCGTCGTGTTCAGACTGAAAGTAATCTGAACACGATGGATTTATTTTGACGATTATTTTGCCTTCAGATTTGGGGAAAAAAAACTCAGAAATTGAACTGAACTGAAAAAATAATTTATTTATTTCCGTATTTTTGCTTCAGGAACATGAAAAAGAGCATTTATTTTTCAAACAACAGTCTCTTTACTCGAGAAAAAAAAAATACAAGTGTCAAAACAAGGAAATGTCAAAACTCCGCCAGGAAAATTTTAAAATTTTTAAAAACTTCGGCGCAAAAGCTGAAAACTTAGCCTTGTGCTGAAAAAAAAATCACTTATTTGTTACGAAAATACGCTAAATTAAATTGATATCAGAAAAAGGAAAATTGGTGGTTGTTTTTTTTTCGTTTTTGTTGTTGCTTATTTTGACAAGTTTGCTTGCTCTAACTTGCCTGACGTTTTTCACTGCTTCTCTGCTGTGCTGTGCTGTTCTGATCTAAAAAAAAAAAGCCTTATACCGTTTTCGTTTGGTAAAACTAGAGTACCCTTTCTTTTTTAGAGTACTCTGATTTTTGACAACTCAAACGAACATGAAATCAGAGTACTCCGTTTTTGTTAATGTATGTGTGCGTTTGACATATAATTTGCTTTCAATGCAATTGACTACTTTCAGAAACATATCTCTGCGTATTTCATGAGCAATTAAGTAAACATTTTTTGAATGAAGTAACAACTGACAAAAAGAACTTATATCTTAAAAAGATACGTAATAAACTTCATCAATGTCCAGATTGATTTTATACAAAGGTAATTTAAGGCAATAAGAAATTTGTATGAGCTCGGACAACAACAAAAACAGCATGGACAAGTTATGCAAACCAAAACCGATAGGTTTGTGAACGCCCGCGTGAACACAAAATTCGAAATGAGATGCCAAGAATGACAAACGAGAAATGTCATTTATGTTGGTGTGAGTTTACTCTGAAAAAATTTCTAGAGTAGCAAAACTTGCTCTGAGGGTAATTTCAGATTACCCTGAGAGCAGCCAAACGAACACAACGTCACTCTGACAGCAAAAAGAGTACCCTTAGGGTACAGGAATGTGGTGATTTGCGGTTTAGCATTTTTTGGGGACTGGAAACCCCAGGTTTTTTTGACAACTCATAGGGTTGTCAAGAAAACCTGGGTCAACCTTGGGGAAAGTTCAACGAACAGACCTTTTGAACGAAAAACTAAATGGTGGCGTTCATGATGTATCCGTGCAGTACCATTGTTTGTGTTTTGATACACGACTACAACAACTAAAAGGCTCTGAAAGAGTGTGGCGTAGGACTTGAACTAGACCAAAAAAACAGCTGATTTGACTTTGTGTTACAGCTTTTCCAAGTCTCATAAAATGATTAAATTTGTGCAATTTATGAATAAAATTGTTGAGTTGAGTTGACAGTAGTATTTTTGCACCTCGAATTAGTTCATTTTATCGATCTTAACACTCAACAGTGTGTTACAACATGTTCAACAAAATTGTTTTTTGTTGTATCAAATGCCACTTTAGCCACAGTTTACTGGCTGAACACAATGCATACGCATACGCATACGGAGCCGGAGCCGCAAGAGTTAAAATCAAGTTAAAAGCCATCACACAATAGCGCGTTTGCCTCGCGTCGACCTCATTTGACAGAACAATCAAAAGTTCAACTATACGAAATCTGTAGAGTCGCACACAATCACGCTTTGTACTCAGACGCGTCGTTTGACAAACGTAAGCAAACGTAACGAAGCGACCAAAAGTTCAGCTATGTTGAACTTTTGCTTGCTTTCTGACATATCTCTCTTTTTCAGTTTTACAATAGGGAAGAGTAAAAAAATCGATGTAAGTAAAACATCGATTTACGAAACAAATTATCGATATATCGGTATCGATGTTGGAATGTGTTTCAGCTGAAATTTATCGATAAAAATGCTAAACAAATATTTAAGTTCTCGTTGTTACAGCTGTATTAAATTTAATTTTTGTTGGATTATTCAATGTAGGTGTTGTTGAAGGATTTTAACCTATGAATTTGCAATTATGTTTTGAAAAATCGACTTATACTTTATGTTATATTTTTCATATCGGGGATTTCGATGAATTTTCGATATATGAGTGAGTATAAAGTCGATTATAGATTTTTGTGGCAAACAAATCAATCAAATTGTACTTCATATTTGTGCGTGAAGTGTACTTAAGCTGAATTTTAGAGTGTTTTAGCAGAACTTTGTCGATGTAACTAGTATATAGATATTTCAGCTATCGTTGTTAAACCTGTATTAAACTCGACTTTTGCCAGACGAAGGTGATGTTTAATCACTTAAACTACTATAATTCTGAAAAGATGTTCTTAAAAATCGAGATTTCGATTGATTTTCGATGCATGGCCGCATGGGTTAATATAAAGTCAATCAATATGGGCGATATTGAAGGATTTAAATAATTTTATTTTTGTAAAGGTGCTCGACCAACAACTTAAGCGATAATTTCATACCGTATATTGCGATAACATTTTTGATATCTGTATGAATATATCGATTATGTTGAAAAAATCGACAAGTTTTTCATTTTAAACAGCAAATGTTATCACAAACATGTGATAACACAGTATAGAAATGCAACTACGCACATTATACTTAGCTCAATTGATTACACTACACATTTTACTTAGCTCCTCATTCATCCCTTTATCAGAAGTAACTTACAAATTAGCAATCGATTTAGTTTTCCATGTATTTAATACAAAAGAAAAAAATCGATTTTTGTTATCGATAGTTACTGATAACGACGATGGTCGTTCGATACTTCAATCGATATATATTCTTAATTTTGCACAAGCTTAGACGAATGAATGACAGTAGGGCGTTTTGAGGATTTCTCATGTAACGTGAAGCCTACGTGAGGTCGACGCGGCGCAACGCTCTATTGTGTGATGGCTTTAACTTGTCAAGCTCCGTCTTGCGTTGTTGTTCTACTCGCTTGTATTTAATGTTTTGACATCTCTTGCGGTTACTTTAGACACCGAAATCGGTTGTCTAACTGCGTGAACACAATGGCTGCAGAGACGCAGCCGCAAGAGATGTCAAAACATTAAATACAAGCGAATACAACAACAACGCAAGACGGAGCTGGACAAGTTAACTTGATTTTAACTCTTGCGGCTCCGGCACCTGTCTATGGTGAACCAAAAATACTCGGATACCTTTAGATAGCTTTTTAGTAGAAGTGGGTTTGTGATTCTGCTAAAAGTTTTAAAACTACAACAACAAAAAGCTATCACGATTCTCCCATTATGTTGGAAAAATGTAAACCTTTAAACGCGCGCTTGAGAAAAACTATCAAAATGTGTGCCACAGAGTAGAACCGGAATGAACTTAGAGTGCCATTTTGTCCACAAGTTAAGCTAGACCAGGAACCCTCGTCGCATTAGGTTCATTCGTTAAACTTTATCCAGGGTTGACCCAGGTTTTCTTGACAACTCTATGAGTTGTCAAAAAAAAACTGGGTTTTCCAGCCCTTAAAAAAACGTTAAACCACAAAGTGACCACACATTCCTGTCATTTTAACAAAAATACACGTCATTTCATAAACTCGCCCCAGCCAAAAACTTAGGGCGATTTGAGGGAAAACCAAGGGTTCAAAAAACACTCTGTTTGACATTCAGGGATAGTTTATGTTTTTCAAAAAACTCGTGTCGGTGTCGACTACAGGGCGATTACAGTGGAAATAATGAAACTTAATTTAAGCCGTATGTAGCCGTTAATTCAAATGAGCATTCACCACAAAAAAAAAAACTGAGAGTCTTAGGCGAAAGGAGTACGTGCTGACTCTGTATTCTCTGCTCTATGATGAGTTCTGACATTAAATAAAGCTAGCGGTTAGTATTTCTTAATTTTTTATAACATGTTTTCTTACTTGCGATTATAGCTACTATAAGACAAGTTTTACAATCGTGCCGAAAAAAATTGAGAAGTAACAGAGAATACAAAAAAAGTGTATGTATGTAAAGTGCGTATGTCTGTCGGTATATGGATTTACAGCCATAACCGCTTGACCGATTTTCATTAAAATTTTCAGTTTGCGTCTGTGGGGCAGTCTACAGGTAACCTTTATGACAATATTTATTTTTCTCGATAGTGACTCTAAAAAATATTTTGTCAAAAACTTCTTCTAGCAAGATTTTTAAAGTTGAAAACTTGATTTAAAAAAAAACATGTTTTTAAAAAAAGTGAAAAAACGGGTTTCAAACAAACTGGTCTTGCGTTAAAATCTCGTTTTTATATTAATTTTATATTTTAGTATTTTATGTGATTTTATTCAATGTGGGACCTTATACTGAGTTGACAACCCCGTACCACAAAATAATTTTTGAAGAGCGTATGCTAAAATCTTATACTCAGCCTCAAGACTTTACCTGTACTTAGCACACAATCGCTAGTTCTTGGGACATTTTTTCTGCTTCTGTTCTTGACTGGAATCCCGTAACTTTTTCCCGTTTTCCTCAAATCTTCAGTATATCCATGCTCAACTGCGCTTTTCATGTTAGTGAAATTGCTATCGCTAAAGGTTATACGCGTAAAATTGGTAAATCATTCCACATTCATTCACATAAAAGTTAATGTTAAAGGCAGAGCAAGTGGAGGTAGTGTCTACAGGATTAAAACAAAGAGCATGAAGGAGTCACGATTGTTAAACTCTTACGAGAAAATAATCTGTACATTATCCCGTTCTATATAAACTGTAACAAATGGAATGACGATTACGAACGTTTGAACAACATCATGCATCACCTGGCAGGGAAAAACGTTCTACTAATAGGAGATTTTAATGCGAGAACCAGCAATCTTCTAATCACCACATCCATGAGTATTAAAAACACATCATTAAATCTTGATAACAGATCATCAAAAGTCGCTGTACGCAACCAAAACGGCACACATCTCCTGGAAATGCTACAGTTGGATGTACGAACGGTGATAAAGATGGTAACTTCACTTTCTACGGTGGACACTGGACAAGGAAATTCTGTTATCGACTATTGCGCGGCAAATAACAATTGGATTAATTTAATAACCAAATTCGAGGTGCAGCATCAAAACTTCTCCGACCACATGCCCATTACTGTCGTTTGGACCAGTCAAAATTTTAATCAAGATAAAAATCTGAAACTTATCCCTAGATTGAAATGGAAGCAGGAGGATGCTGAGAAGTTCCAACAAAATGTAGATCACCATCTATCAACGTTAAATGTATGCTATGAGTCAACTGAAGTACATTCAAACCAACTTATGCGTTGCATTAGAAATTCAGCATCATCTACGGCTCCTAATAGAACCTTAAAGTTCAAGCAAAAGTGGTTCGACAATGAATACATGAAAAGTCGTAAAAAATCATTTGTTCTTTTTAATGATATGCGGAATTCCAACTGTCAAGCCTTAAAAGAATTGTATGTTGAAGCAAACTTTCGGTACAAATGTGCCTGGAAAAAAAACTGCATATGAAAATAACCAAGCATTCAACCTTGGTCATACAAAAAGTTCTAAGGAATTCTGGAAGATCACAAGGGAGATAAATGGTTCAAATTTCGCGATAGGCATAGGACTAACTGCTGAAGTCCTAGCAATGCACTTCAAAAACCTTTTTTATGGCAAATCGATTCTGAGCTACCAATTTGCGCAACCTTGGGTAACCAATGGGAGCTTGAACCAAGAAATCACAGTTCCTGAAATACTTGCTGTTCTTCAGAGAGCGAAAAATGGAAAAGCACCGGGTGAGGATGGAATCACATACGAATTTTTCAAGAACGCTCCCCCGAGCTTTATCAACCAATTGAAGATCTTATTCAACAAAGAATTCCAAAACGAGGAAATCCCTAACTCATTTAAAAGATCAGTGATCTTCCCGATTCACAAAAAAGGAGATGTGGACGAGGTTGAAAATTACCGAGGAATCTCATTTATCAATGTCCTGGCGAAATTGTTTTGCGGAGTTCTTGCAGCCTGGTTGGAACCGTGGGTTTTAGGAAAAACTATTCAACCACAGATCACATTTTTACAATAACTTCAATTGTCAAAGCTTTTCAAGCTAGGAACAAAAAAGTATTCTTTGCATTCTTTGTTGATTTCAAATCAGCGTTTGACCTGATAAATCGGAATGCTCTGTTTTATAAGCTCTCGCAAATAGATATTTCCACTAAATTTATACACGTAATAAAGGAAATGTATTTCAATTATAAGCTGCTGTCTGGGATGGGTCAGATTATTCAAAATGGTTCCCAACGGATAATGGTGTCAAACAAGGATGTCTCCTCAGCGTTATTTTGTTCACATTATTCATTAATGATATTGTGAATTATCTTCCTGGTGGAATTCGGATTTCCGGAATGTCAATAAATGTACTGCTATATGCCGATGATTTGGTTTTATTGTCAGAATCAGCCGATGTACTTCAGCTGATGATTAACCGTCTATCAGAGTATTGCTGCAAATGGGATCTTGTGATTAATACTAGCAAGTCTAAGATTATGGTATTTTCAAGATCTTCTAGGAGCCAGAGCCGTTATAATTGGTACTACAATAGTAGCCTTCTAGAAGTAGTTCGCAAATATAGGTATTAAGGAGTAAAACTTAATACGAAGCTGGACTTTAACGAACATTTAATTGAGAAAACCAACTCATGCCAAAGTATGTTGAATCTCTCGTGGAGAAATGTCTTCACAAACAAACGAGTTCCACTCTCTGCAAAATACAAAATATTCGACGCTGTTGTGAATTCTACACTTTGTTATGCTGCTTAAGTGTGGGGTATGGATGAGTACGAAGCTGTCGAAAAATTCCACAGAAACTTCTTAAAAAAGCTTTTTAACCTGCCTCTTAAAACCCTGAGCTATGCGTTATACACAGAAACCAGACTTCCTAAACTTTTTATAAGTACATTGAAGCGGACTATATCGTAAAAGTTTTTGATCAACCAGGTGAACGGCTGTCCAAAAAAATGCTTCTATACGAAATAAGAAATGAAGATTGGTGGATGAAGAAATGGAAAGATATGGCAATCAATTTTAATGAAGATATATCGATGGATGGAAGAAACTTGGTTGTTTTGAAAGAGCAGCTCTATCGCATTATTGGAAAATACGAAAACTCTGTGCGTGATGGATTTAAAGCTAACGCTCACCAGTCCTTTAGTAGATTCCTGTACTCCCAACTCAATTTGAGCTTAAATCAAGCAAATTATTTTAATGACTCATTGAGCTACAACGAGATCTCCCTAATATTTAAAGCAAGATGTGAACTCTAAGGACTCAACGGAATACCTTACAATGGAAGTTTTAACCAATTCTGCTCTTTATGCAATCTCAAATCCAAAGAAGACTGCTTTCATTTCATTAGTATATGTCCAGTTTTTGCATCCCAACGTTTATCATATTATGGAAAAAGATCGCTAACAATGCATGAAACAACAAAACTTTTGAACGAAACGAACTGATAAACTCTCGCATCATTCTTGAAAGAAATATCCAAGTATAGGATGTGGCTAATATCAGAATTTGAATAGTTATACTTTTTTATTATTTTGTAATGGATAGGAATTATACTCTAGTTTTGAATGGATGTAGGCTTTAAAAATTGTAGCCAGGTCTTCTACAGAAAACTTAGCATTTAGCGGCATTTTTGGCACTTCAAATATGTAGTCATGTGGTCAACGAAGGTCATCGCTTACAAACATATCAAATAATGACAACTTTTAGGTGCCGTTGATGCAGTTACCACTCCTGGATAATGGTAAGGGAGGAATGTTCAGCTTTAACGACAAATGAAAACAATGTGATTGAAGCATTGAATTCAACTCGGTTCTTACCACCCCATGCCACAATGTTGTCCAATTTTAAACTAGACTGCAAACAGACGTTATTAAGAAAACAGATTCGTCATTGTACAAATGTTTGGTTTTCCATCGCATATGAATGTATATACGAGTTGTGTTTAGTAAATAACGGAAAGTTTAAAAATTTAGCAGGCTTGGCTCTGGAGATTGCAATAGCGAACTTTTTGTTTTTATTTTGTTGATATACATACATATGATAAAATTTTCAACTGTATTCATTGCTTACTTTGTCAAAGTTTGGCGTTACCATCTGGCTAAAGCTTTTTAAAAAAATTTATGCCAGAACAGACTGAAAAAACATCGAAATTCCTTCAGAAACCCAATAGGGAGACCCTCAAAATTTGCACCGCATTATTGACCGGCCATTGCTCTTGAAATTTCAATTTCAATTTATTTATCAGATGGTTTGTACATTAACCCATGATCTTTTATAGTACATGGTGTTTTACATATCAGTTATAATAATTTCAAATACTTAAATCTAATAACAATATTTATCTTGATCTAAGAAGTGAGAGAATAGAGGAAAGGAAGGTAGTGGGTAATGAGGGAAAAAATTTAAATGGATGAGGAGGAGAAATGTTGAAAAATTGCACTTTTAAAATCGTTTGGATTTGAAATATTCTTCAATTTAATTTTATTTGAGACTTTAATGTATTGAGAAGAAGCCCATTAGCTTCAGACCAGGTTGTAATATGTTTTAAGTCTTCATTCATGAGAAAAACAAGTTCATTAAGGTTACCTGAAGCTTTTGCTAGATGTAGTTCAACATCGTCTGCATAAACATGTACTGAATTATATTTGCACACTGTTGGAAGGTCATTAATATACATGCAGAATAGTATCGGGCCTAATATGGAGCCTTGAGGGACTCTCTGATTTATTTATTTCAACAGTGAAAAACGTTCACCAGAATTAACCTTTTGCGATCTGCCAGAGAGGAAGCTACTGATCAATTTCAGAGTTCTCTCATTGAAACCGCAAAGTCATTCTTCAGCTTCCAGACTTAGTCTCAATCCTTCAAAGAGGTTATTCATAGCTGTAGATGTAGAGCAACTGCGGTTAGCTTTAAAACCAGATTGTTGAGCATACAGCAATTTGTTCAGAGACAGGTGTTTCGTTATCTGCTTCGCTACAACCTTTTCAAAAACCTTTGACAGACACGGCAGAATGCTCACCGGTTTGAAATCAGCAGGTGAAGATGCATTTGTTTCTTTTGCTATTGGCAAAACTCTTACAAATTTCCAGTGCTGAGGAAAAGTTGAGGTAATTATGCACCAGTTAATTATATGAGTGAGATGCGAGACAATTTCAGGTAAAATAATGTCACTTTCCATTGGACGAAAAGAACCGTCCAGGAGCGTCCAGGAACATTCTCAAACCGTTCCTTTGGTGCAAAAAGATCACTTCTCATGGTTCTGAGGAGTGACAGCCGCTTCTCAATTTGAAGTGAGAATCGACTCAAGAAGCACTAACAAATGTTACTCAAATGTAAAAAAGAAAATTTTCTTCAAGGAATATTTTTTAAGAGCCATAGGTGTTGCACTCACACAAAGGAAATTACGTTAAACTGAATAGAAACAATTTTGGGTGTTTCATTGGTTTTTAAAATGAGTGCTTCCCCGAGTGAAACCAATGGAAAACGATATAAGCTTAACAAATCGAATTAGAAAGCCATCCTTACGTATCGAACCGTACCTTATGGCCGCAACGCATTGAGCAATTTCAACTTCCGTGGCGACTTCAAAACTTTCGAATATTGGTGCAGAGCATACACAATCTATTGTTCGATTAGAAGTTGAGCTGCCAGCAGTAGGGTCATAGCCCAAGAAAAAATTGTTCAAGTCATCTGGATCCAGAGCAAACATAGAGTTATTCTTTTCAACAGACATTCCGATCGTCCTTAGGTTGCTACAAAGTTTCTTTACAGGAAGGGAAGAGTTTATTTAGTTTTGAAGCATAAACGTTTTTTCTTCAATCTCTATTTCCACACTATCTCCAGACTCAGAACGAATAATAAAAGATCATCTTCAATTTTTAGAAATGAACAAAACAATTTTATAATATTCTATTGCATCAAAGATTTATACTCACTTTGAATTGCTTTCTCCCATTCTGGCCAATCGTCTCTAGCTCTTGCTTCAGCAATTGTAGTTGGATCTTCTTCAACATACTGCTCTGCCGCTAGAGCAAAATGAGCGTCCTCACTACCAACTACTTCATTGCTAGTCCTATCACCAAACCTATCTGGATTTCGTCGAGTTCGGCCACTTCTTCTTGGCTTTTCTTCATCACAAGTAGTTTTTTAGTCCATTAAACTGTTATCACCATCCAAATCAGAGTTTTGAATAACTTCATCCTGACAATCAGAGATTTCTTCACTTGTTATGTTGTTAACAGCCCCATCCAGTGATTTTTGTGACTCTAGATTTCTTAAACACGGATTCTTCATTGAAAGTAACGTGCCTTCCAATAATAAATTTTTCTTCCTCAATGTTCCAAGGACGATAAGAACCCACTGAAGAGGTATTCAGCAAACTTTGAACGTTTTTCTTTTGGTAAAAAATTGTAGCAATCTGAGCCAAAGATTCGTAGGTGGGACAACTCTGGCTTCCTTCCAAACCAAATTTCAGCCGGTGTATGACTTTCAAACTGCTTTCCAAATGCACTTGTAGGCGAACGTTTTCGGTTTAATCTTTCAGCGACGGAGTTCATTTCTGGATTATAGGGAACGGTAGGTATACTTCAAATGAATACCCTTAGATTTGCAAAGTTCTTTGAATTCGAATGAAGTATACTCTCCACCATTGTCAGCTTTTAAATTGACAACCTTACAAGAATGTAATACTTCAGACATAGCCACAAACTCTTTGAACTTGTCGATTACTTCAGATTTTCTTTTAATAAAGTATATCATTGAAGCTTTTGAGTAGTCATCGGTGAATGAAACAAATTATCGGAACCCATCATATGCAGGAACTGGCATAGGACCACATACATCACTATGAATCAATTCTAGAATTCTTCTGGACCGTATGTTTTTGTTCTTTGCAAATGAACTGCGTGGTTGTTTGCCAATAACACACGATTCGCAGAAATCAAATTCAAGATTAACATTAACCTGCTCTAAGCCCTTACCCATTCGCCGACATACTAACTTCTTCAAGTCAGGCAAGTTCAAATGCGCCAATCTATAGTGCCATAAAAGTTGGGAGGAATGATTTAAATTTTGGTCACCTGAGATACCAGCAAAATTTTTAACAACATGAAAATCAACTTCGTACTCTAGCATGTGCTTCAAATATTGTATCACCATTGAACGATACATACGCATGATCTCCCTCAAATTGAATGTTGTATCCTTTCTTGGTGAGACTTCGAATAGACATCATGTTGCACTTCAGATCTTCGACAAATAAAACGTCCGACATCTTCTTCGGAGGACTGTCATGAGAAGTTTTAATGATTATGTTTCCAATTTGACTCGCACTAATACTAGAACTCTTCTTTGCAACTGAGATTTGAATCTGCTCAAAATTTTTTTAAACAGTCAAAATATTGCTTACTGTTCACCATTATGTTGAGTAGCTCCAGAATCCAAGACAAATTGTACTTTATTGCCACAGGATTTTACCACTTGTGCTGCATGTTCATGCTCTTTAACCTCAATTGCACACATTGACGAGCAATTATGTTTAAAATTTCTTTTGTTATCTGCCTCTTTATTTCGTTTGGATAAACATTTGCTCTTGATGTGTCCAGGCTTACCACATCCGTAACAAATCAGTTGCTTCTTTTTGCTTTTAACAACCATTGCACCAGGCTCAGTACAACTTGAAGATGATCCACCTTTTCTTTTATTGAATTCATCCATCAACCGAGTCTTCACTAATTCCAGGGTGAGATCGTCTTGTTTCATAGTCTCCAATGCAGTCACTAAATTGTCATAGCTTCCAGGTAGGGTGAGCAGCAAATGAATAATGACATCTAGTTCCTCTGTCTTTGCTCCAGTTGATTTCAGCTGCCGAATTTTTGTATCGAAAAATGATCAATTATATCCTCACTCTCATTATACCTCATCAAAAGGAGCTGCTTCCGCAACAACAATTGGTTTGCAATGCTTTTTCTTTCGAAGATACTAGTCAACGCATCAAACATCTCCTTTGCCGTTGATTTATCTTTAATAATTTCCAGTTGTACATCATGAATAGTTTGGACTAAGATTGAAATACATTTCTTTTCATCTGGAACTATCTTACTGCGAACAGCCTAGCCTCATCGGTGTCTTTCCCAAGATTAGTTGCCAAATCTTGCTCAATATATTCCCGCAGGAGTTTTTCATCCATCAAAATCCCCACACGATATTTCCAATTACTGAAATTCGTGCCATCAAAAAGTGGAATCTTGAAAGCGCAAGAATTATTATCGGCCATCTTTACTTTTCCTTCTTCTGAAATTGAAAATAATCTCTTATGCAGTGAAAAAGAATTCTAATTAAAGTCCTTCAATCCTTCTTATTCAGGTCTTCTTAGTAACAGTATTCTGGGCCCATAACCTCAGAACGAATAATAAAAGATTATCTTCAATTTTTAGAAATGAACAAAACAATTTTATTATTAAAATATTCTAGAACGAAGTTATCAAATGAAAGTTTTGAAAGAGACAGACAAAATTAATTTTGAAATTTGAGAATAATAATTTCAGACCTGTCAAAGTGAACTATGTTTCATTAAATTATTCAAAGTAGTTTTCATGCAAAGTATTTAACACTGACTATGCCTCGAAACCCATCTCTGCACTTTATTACAGGATGTCTAGAATTTTTCCACCTTAAAATTCAAATACTTAACTATGAGAACATCCCCCTAGATAATCTCAAACTCTTCCCCTTTTTTAACATCCATAAGACAGATATTGTAAAATTCTTTAGTTTAGTAAATTTTTTAGTTAACTTCCTTTATAAGTGTAAAGTGCTTTAGAAGAGGGTCTGCCGTGATCCATTTTTTAGAACCTAACTAAACCTATAGTTCTTCTATTTGACACCATTAACCGCATTCTTTTTGACAAACAACGCACCTGAAGCTTGTTCACCATAAATTCAACAAAGCTGATTCAATTTGTTTTCATTTTCGAAAAGCTACATATGTATGTTTTAGCTCTGGGGGACTTACCCTACCTATACCCTACATTACCTTACCTATACGTTCATAGGACAATCCAGACTCCATCCACGCAGCTATTTTCGCATCACCAGAATGTGACCCACAAATAGTTCGCTGTTTTTTTTTTTTTTTTTTGAATAAATCAGCGGAGAAGAAAAGAGAATATTGTTTCTTTTGATATTTTATTCATAAACGGTCAAAGCTCTACAGCAGAACAAGTTTTTTTTTGTTAACTTATTTTTAAAACGAATACTAATGAAATAAGGGGTATAAAGACAAGTTTATTGGCCTGAATTGCCTCTCTTTGAAAACAAGAACAGGAATGCTTTATAAATACATACTAAGCTTACTGATAACTAAAATGAAATGATAAATAAGCGTGAGCCATGAATTGTAGATGAGCTCGAAAAATCCAACTCAAACAACTAAATTCAAAAATCTCAGTCCCTTTACAAGACTGCCAAAGCTATGACTGCGGTCATTGAATTGTATTCCATCAACTTCATCCGATTGTACGCTGCAGGGATATTCGGCACCAAAAGCATTTGCTTGCCATGTTAGTTTGACTCGGTATTCAACGTCGGGTGAGAGGACAACTGCGTCATCCCATAGAATGTTTAGATCGCAATTGTATCTGGTATGTTCTTTGTCCACGAGATGCTGTAATACGACTGTACCAGCGTCGTTGGCTTCATTATTCGCAGCAATTTGTGAACGAATCTCGATTTGTAAATTCTCTCTGTATTCATTTGCACTGGCTATGGAATCATCAGCTAAGCCGAGTGATGGTGGCTTCAAGCGACTTTTAATGATCAATCCCAAGAGCGAGATAAATCGGTCGCTACGCAACGTTACGTTCCATTCGAAATTCTCTGCATCGATTGTAAAAGGGCGACATGCTTTGTAGTAGCATCTCTCTATGCTACTCGATAGCTGCTTGATTTGTGAACAAATCTCTTCGTAGCCTCTTTTAACCTTGGGCATGTCGAGCTGAAGATCTCCAATGATCAGCTCGCAATCGTTTTGCTTTAGACCAAGTTGCTCACACTCATGATGGCACCATTCGAAGACAAACCATATGAGGTATTTAAGATCCTTGTTGTGCGAGATGATTGCCTTGACACATTCTTTCGAGACATGGAAGTAGTTGTTTTTCAAATATGTCATGAACTGCATGTCATTGAGGCAGCAATGGGTAAAGAAATGGGTGCATATCTGTAGCAGTGGTTTCAGATTTATACAAAAGCTTAGCTCCAGTGCTGGCAGGATGTTATCAAAGCGTAGCTTTTGTTTGAGCGCATTCAAGCAACCTACAATGAAATCATTGAGAAGATATTTCTCAGCTCCGTAATACAACTCGAAGACATCTTCAATAGATTCGGCCTCCAGATCCACTCGACCTGTATACACATAGTAGATGAGTTTCTGGAAAACCTCGGGATTCATATCACGTATCTCGATGGTGTCCTTTTCACGCATAGCACCATAGAACATTGCATCGAATACTGGACTGGCGGCGGACAGAATTAGTTTATGACATCTAAATGTGGATTCCCCAACTATAAATACACAATCGGAGTGATTTTCTGATATTAGCAGCTCTTCATAGCGCTGACTGAGAGATGCCGCTCCTGCTGGGGAGTTGTAGGCGTTGTGTTGATAAAATTTTATGGACATCTATAAAAGAGAAACAAAGAAGAAACGTCAGTTGTTATTGAACTGAATTGTTCAATTTAAGTTAATTATAATCAAAGGTATTGCGTTTCGTTCAATTCATTTAATATTGCGACCAATAATGGGGATTTCCCTTTGATCGAAGTGTGAAATCAAATCAAACGGAATATTTTTCAAATAAAAGTCAGTCAAAGAAAGATTATGGGCTACCTACTTGTCATAAACTGAAAACGCACATTTGGGGACTTGCGTCTTTATTTTTATTGTGATGTGGTTATTTTAGGGTTTCTCTTAGAAAGGAATATGTACGTCTAAATGACTTGATTAGTATGAAACAAATATGGGGTATGGAGTTTATAACAATTTTTGGATTAAACAAAGCCTTACTATGATAGCGAAGTAGTTCGTTTCATTATTTATAGAAAATCATACAGTCAGTAGTTTTAATACTTCGTCCCTGGATTGATTGCAATTCCTGATGATCTTATTATCTTATCTTATTTTTCTGTCCAAGAAGAGTATATAGTATTTTCTTTAACGTCAGCTTGACAAAGACCATAATTAAGTGGAAGATCGTTTCTTTGAGACACAAAGTTAAGCCGGCGTAATTCTAGTCGTGCTCAAAAAATTGTTGAAGCTGTGAATTGCTGAAGGATCTCTATAAAATACATTTTTAGGGTGGAACAGCCAAGCTCATGGAGCACTGCTGCTTTTCTCTCAACCGTTTCTTAGTGTGGCATTTTCGCGATTCCACATTGCTAGGAGAGAAAATGCTTTTCATGGCAATGTAATTGCTACTGGGGGACTTGCCAAATCATTGTGAAAGGTGATACTCGTGCGGAAAAATGATTGGATTTTTCTGTGATTCAAACCTTGAGCTAACACGTAATAAGCTGGCATGATAGGTTTAGTTAGGTTGGATGGGGGTGCGCAAGTAAAACATCACTCGGATCTCAAGGACTCCGATCCCTGGATTAACAGAGGTGGACGAAGGAGGGTGGTGAGAAAGAGGGAGGATCACTTTGTGGGTTATTGGGGTCGAGGAACCTTACTAAACAATTTGGAACCCTGAATGAACTTTATGAAGCTGCTCATTTGGTAAATTTTACAATTAAGCCTTGTTATAGACTAGCTGATCTTCCCGGCGAAGCTCGGGCCCAACGGTTACCAAATTGAGTAAATTAAGTTAAGTAATTTGCAGTGGGAAAATGGGGACGAAGAATAGTCTATGTTACTCAGGGGCAATGAAGAACTCTAACGTCGAAAGGTGAAAGAATTTTTGGAATCGGTCCAGTATTTCGAATTTCCCGGTTATATTTCCGGTCCGAAGAAGTATGGAAAGGAAATATACCCGGCTTACTAGTTTTGGAGCATTTTCAATGCAAACCATTAGTTCTAATTTACGTTCTCGTTCCCGTTCTTGTTTCCATTCCCGTTCCCGTTGGAAGTTAATAGCATTCTAACGGTGAAAGAATTTTGAAATCTGTGAAGAGTTTCTAAGTTCCTATGTTCCAGTGTATATTCCCGCTCCCGTTCCCTTGGGATTATGGGGATAAAATGTACTTATAAACATTTCTCTTGGAGTAGTAGTTTTGAAGATCTAAGCATACAGACAGATAGCGTATTTTGATTTCGGGCAATTGTCCGCCTTGGTTGGCTCGAA
Source organism: Melanostoma mellinum (assembly GCA_914767635.1). Taxonomy (NCBI): domain Eukaryota; kingdom Metazoa; phylum Arthropoda; class Insecta; order Diptera; family Syrphidae; genus Melanostoma; species Melanostoma mellinum. The sequence goes on from OU612060.1 coordinate 55,153,031, forward strand.
TAAACTCCAGCCGAGATTCCCAATTTTCGGCAGCGATATGGCGCGGAATATTCAATTTTAAAGCGTTAATTTTACCGGGCTTATCTGCGTAGACAAGCAACAAGCCACAAAGCGACAAAGACAAAAAATAAAATTTAGCTTTGTTAAATTGCCCGAGGAGGTAAACTCAAAACTATGTAAAAATAGGCGCACACAGCGATTATCACTGTTTATCCATGCCTCTTAAATGAAAGCTTAATCATTGTCGTTCTTTGACAACAACGCGGCCAAGGAGGCAAAGCCTAATTTACTTTTTTGTTGTTTTCATCCAAATATTTTTTTTTTTTTTGTAAGTTGGGAGCCTTGTTAAGGCCAATGTTCAGTCTATGTCCTTTTTCGTCATTACTATGACTTCTTGGCATATGCTTTTAGACCTTCCATTTCCTGAACTTTCCAGTCTGCGCATGGAGTCAGTCAATTCCATTAGATTGTCAGGAATACCTTCATCGATCCCTGCTGCAGCCAGAAATGCAATCTTTCGCATTCTCTATCTTCTTTGTTTCTTTTCTTGTCTCTGGCGACTTGTCTTCTTTCGATGTTCAGCCATAGCTCACTGCTAATTTTTGAACATATATAAATGAATAAATAAATAAATACAGCGACGCAACAGAGCGCGAAGCCCTGAGACCTAACTCTCAACCATGCGTTGTGAGGTAATGGAAGGGACCTACAATCTTTTGCTGATTTCTCTTAACTATGCCTTGTGAGGGAAAGGACCTACAATCTTTTGCCAATTACAAACGGCTAATATAGAGAATGCTTTTTATACATATCTGTTTTGAGATTTTCTAGGTTGTCCGACACAGCAGCTGATTTGTTGGAGTGCCAAAACATAAACTCCCTCACCGTGAAAAGTTGAAACCCCCTCTCTTCAATAAGCAGACATTCTAACAATAACGCCGCAATGATTCCTTCAGAGTAAGTATCAAGCAATTCACTCAGAGTTGAATTAGTTTCTCTCTATAAGGACTGACGTGCCTTGATCGCTCGATCATGCTACCTCTAGCTCTTTTTGTTTTTTAAATCACAATGTGGCTCCAAGTTTCCTTGACAACCCACCGCTGCGCCGGAAGAAGTGCAACTTCAAAATTCCACCGAAGAACACATTTCACTACAATTAAATCGTCTCGCTGAATGACGCGGAATTGATACAACTGTTATAACAACAAATTGCGAGCAGTGCCGAAAAGTATGCAATCGATAATCCGCGTTTAACTTTTAACGCAACTTTGTTGGAAGTCGCATAAGAAGTTTCACTTCAAAAATATACATATGCATTTGACAGTTCTGTTTACTTGAGCGCGCAAGTTGATGCTAAAGGTCAAAAAGTACTCAGTTTGAAATTCACCGCGAGTTGAGGCTTTTTAAAAACCACAGGAAAGTCTCGGAACTTAATCGAACAAACCTTACGTAAATATGTTCAATGTTCATTCATTCATTCGCAGCATTTAGCCAAAAAAAAGTGGATACCTTCCCTTTGTATGCGTCGCAAGTACTATTACTGTATAAAATGTCAAAGTTCTGCGGTGATTCAATGTTTTGGTGACCAGTCAAAAACATGAAAAAACGACTCAAGGCTTAAGTTTTTATCTTCAAAATGTTATAAAAATCGATAGGAAATGCTCTCCGCTCGGCTTATTTTTATTTTGCTTAGTAGGCGAATGTCATTCTGTTTTTTTTTTAAAGCAAGAAACTTGTCTTAAATAACCAAACCCATCAAAATGAGGTTTGACGTAAACAGGGGATTCTTGCGGGCTAATTCCTCCATTTCTTCAAATGACAGGGATGTGTAGTGTAGTATCATTTTTAAGAACGGAAAACCTAGTTTTTATTCTTTTTGAAAGCTCATGGGTTTTTTAAGAAAACCTATGTAAGCTCTGGTTAAAGTTTAACACACTATTATTTTACCAAATATTTATTTTAAACTAATCAAAGTGTCATATAATGTGTTTGTCCATTTTGAAGCACGTCTGACTACTTTAGTCAGTTACTGTTTTCTCTAGATTCATCATATACCTGTTGATAAATATGATCTAGTGTGACGCATTATGTTTATAGCTGAAAGTTATTTTATTTTTCTCACTTTAAATAGAACATCAAAAAAGCATTGTATAATTCCGAACTAAGTAAAGTATGTAGGTATTATTCATTGGATTTTTCTCAACATATTTTTTTCTTTTCGATGACAAATACTGTAGAGAAGAGAAATATGTACAGTGTACATATGTTACATATTTTGAATTTCAATTGAGATATGCGAACGAGTTATTCGATTTACTTACAAACAATAGTTTGACTGAACACGCCTGAGATAGTCGTGTGGATCGAAGGGAGACTGCACATCTGGGGAAATAAAACTTGTTTATCGTTGCCGGTAGCGAAATTTAAAACCTTACGTATTTTAAACCTCATGGCAGAGATTTTTCAAGTTCAAGAACTTCAACTTATCGTAATGTCGTGTGACGTTGTTGTGCTGTTTGTTAATATAGATTTGCTTTGTTATTGAGATGCTCACGTGTCGTAAAGTATACAAGGCTATTGGTTAGCAAACTTTGTTCAAGCATTAGAATAAGTGTTTTGTTTGCATTCGATTGGCCTTATCGAAGAGAATTGGATTAGTCTCAAATACTTGCAAATGCGGGTGCAAGTAGGTGCGATTTGGATTCTATAGTTATTTGTGTTGATTGGAAATTTGAGAGTTGCTTGCGATTATTTCGACAGTTAGACAAATGTCTTGAATTTTAGCATGAAATAAAATACACATGCGTTTGATCACTTTTCGGTAACTGTTGATGAAAATCGAAACCTCATTTTTACCTATACTCATACAGAAATATAAAAAATCCAACAAAACTTAAGTGTAATATTTGAAGGTTGTAGCCCTAGACTCTTTTTTCGCAAATTACTTCAAACAGTCTTTCACGGATGATTCTTTTGTTCCTGATTCAGATTATTTCTCGTTTTTACCGAATTTTTCTTTTGATCCATTCCTTCCACGTTTCTTTGACTCCTAATCTAATTAAAGATAAGTTAAATCATCTAAATGATGAGTATATTCTTGGCCCCGATGGTATACCTGCCATATTTCTTAAGAAGTGCTCCTGAACTCTTTCCCTTCCCCTCTCAAAAATCTTTAACTTGTCCATATCCCTTGGAGTTTTCCCCCAAGCTTGGAAAACGGCGTTTATAACCCCCTATACATACAAAAAAGGTCCTAAGGGCGACGTGAAAAATGATCATCTCATCGCTAAACTATCGCATATACCCAAAATTTTCGAAAGCATTTTATATGAAAATTTAAGTTTTCGTTGCAAATCTCTCATTTCCCCTAGACAAAACGGGTTCCTCAAAGGCAGGTCAACAACAAAAAACCTCGTTGACTTTGTCTCATTTTCCCTCTCAGCCTTGGAGAATGGAAAGGAAGTCGATGTAATTTCAACTGACTTTTGAAATTATTTTTTTATTATTATTAGTACTTATTCTTTTTAAACTTTCCACCCTCGGCTTTGAACCCATTCTGTTGAGATGGATTTCTTCTTATTTAGAATACCGTTTTTACAGCGTTCGGTTCAGATCCGCCTTATCCAGCCGCTTTCTAGCTACATCCGGTGTTCCCCAAGGCAGCCATTTAGGCCCTCTCCTCTTCATTCTCAGTATTAACGACATTGAAATGATCATCAAACACTCCTCTATCTCTCTCTCTATGCGGACGTTACTAAGTTTTACCGGATCATTTCTTCTTCTGAAGACTCTTCCCACTTCCAACATGACCTCGACAATTTTTCAATATGGTGCTCCAAAAACTGCCTGGAGCTAAATGTTTCCAAGTGCCAATCAATAACCTTCTCACGTAAACGCATCAAATCTCCTCCCCGTCTCTACCTTTTAAACGGTCAAACGGTCACCGTTGAGGTGATCCGGGACCTTGGGATTATTTGCGACCGTGAGCTGAATTTCCTCAAGCATATCGACGATGTAATCCTTAAGGCAAATTCAGTACTTGGCTTCGTGAAACGATGGTCCCAAGAAATTGCTGACCCCTACGTAACCCGATCCCTTCACATTTCATTTGTTCGTCCGCTTCTTGAATACGCTTTTCAAGTCTGGTCGCCTTTCCAACAAGTACACATTGCCAGAATTGAGAGCATACAACACCGTTTCCTCCGATTTGCTCTTCGAGGTCTTAATTGGAGTAATCCCCTGATATTACCTTCTTATCAAGACAAAAAAAACTCCTCAACCTAAATACGCTGAAAGATCGAAGAGAAATATTTGACTTTCTCTTCATTCACCGAATCTTCACAGGTAGCATTGACTGTCCAGCCCTTAAGGAATCCATTTTTCTAAATACTAACCCTCGTAACACCCGGAATCCCCGTCTGTTCTATCTTCCCACCCATTGAACCTCTTACGGCTCCAATGAACCCATCTCCCGAATGCTGAGGAATGTCAACTCCCACTCCTCTTGTTTTGACTTCAATATGAGTACTCCCTGCATAAAACTTCGTCTCCTAAGCCGTCCAACTAGTTAGTAAGTCTTAGCTATTAAGTTTCTTAGTTTGTAAGTTAATAGCTTGTATTAAGCTTAATAAATGGGGGTTTTGCCCCCACCAAAATTAAGAGTAAAGCGATAATTTTACGCAAAGAATAGCTGCGTTCAAGCATTTTGTGCCCTGAATTTGGCAGTCAGTAAAATTTTGAGGAGTGTGGGTGAACTACACGTTTTAACGTCAAATTCGAACTGACTGCAATCAGAATTGTTTAAGCCGTCTCGAACATCTTCGTCGTTTTGGCCTTGTGCATTCTCTGGTTTTTATTTATTTATCACTTCCTCCAAAAACGAGCAAGACTGAACCTTAAAATGGATCGCAAATATTGAGTTTTTTTTTTGATACATAAAATGAACAGAAAAATCAATTAAACAGTAAATATTTGCAACTAAAATTAAGCTTTCCACATCATTAAAGCAAATTTTACATTGTCAATTGCTTTTGAAATGTCAAGAAATGTGTTCACATATTTTTGCTCATAGAAACTTCTTGGGCTAGAATGTTCATAAATGTTCTAAAATGTGGCGGTTATGAACACGTAAGACGCTATTTCCACGAACTCATTAACCACTCGCAACTGTCGATTATCTCTCAAGTGGATGGCGAAACAGTTTAACACTATCCTTATCTGCGGGTGTCGGGACACAGATATAGCTCGAGTCGAGAAATTATAACTCGAATTAACACTACTCAGCATTCGGGAGATAGGTTCATTTGAGCCATATGACGTTTGATGAGGAGGTAGGAAAAAAAGAGGCGAGGATTGCGTATGTTGCGAGGATTAGTGTTAAGGAAGATACTAATTTCACTTGTTTAAAAAAGCGCTTCAGCTTCAGTGACTGTTAAAGAAGCTAGTCCTGATGGTTGGACGTGTACCATTCGGGAAAGCTCAGATTAGTGCCAACCACCAGGTTTTCATTGAATTTTTCGTTGATATTAAGAAAGCATTTGACAACATCAGGATATAAAGGTTTGTTCATAAATGCTAACTATTTTTAATTTTCCGCCTACACAAATGAAAGTGGTGCACGAGGCATAATTGTAAGCAAAGCATGCTTGCCTAAAGAAAAAGGTTTTTGCGCAGGCATCATATTTCGAGAGGAATTGGTAAGTGAGTTCATTGCCTTGAGAGCGCTTTCTCGACTAGCCGATCGGAATCGTCAAAAACCTGTGGGACCTACAGGCATTTCTTTCTCACAAGGCATGATTTTTAGAAATGTGCTAGGCCCCAGGGGTACCCCACTCTGTTGCGTTAGTCTAAGAGCTGGATGCAAATTTGAAAATGGTAATTTTTCTGATTTTGAGATCGAAGTGATAACCACATAAATGAAACGTCAAAAAATCAGAAAAATTCCCCTGATTACAAAAAAATGTGTCCCAGCCTACTGCTTGCCAGACGCATTTTACCAAATTCAGTTTCGACATTCTGGCATGACAACACCCGAAAGGTTGTTGAGATTTTCGCTGAGTTTAATCATTTAACTCAACTTGTTGATGAGCCCACTCGGGTTCCAGATATTGAAGGTCATGCGGCCAACACTCTCGACTTATTTCTCACTTCTCATCCCGAAAAAAAGGGTTAACATCTCCATCTCCTCAGGGCGAATCGGACCATTGTGTCATATCGGTAGATTTTACGTATTCCGTCACTGTTAAAAAAAAATTTCGCTAAAAGAACTGTGGCAATATGAGAAAGCCAATTGGGACGGACTGAATAATTTCTTTCGAAATTTTAATTGGCCATTGTGCTTTCTCGACGGAAACGTTGATGTATCAGCTGATATGTTATATAACGTAATTCTCAACGGCATGAGATGAGAGGTTCTGGGTTTCACTCGGCCACCAAAACGAAACCCATGGTTCGATGAAGAATGCAGGCAGGCAAATGCAGCCAAACAAAAAGCACGACACAGTCTGCAGACTGCTTAGCGGCGATGAGGACACAAATTCCGCTGTCAGGCAGATTGCCCCATTCAGCTTGGACGATGATCAAGAATGCCGTCCTCCCGACCTAGAGGAAGTTAAGCTTGCCATATGCAAACTTAAATCAAATAAAACTGCAGGTGCAGATGGCCTTGATGCCGAACTTTTCAAGGCAGCTGGAGATCAGTCAGGAGCATGCACCAGCTGATCTGCATGATATGGTCGGAAGAAAGCATGCCCGATGAATGGAACCTCAGTATCGTATGCCCGATCAATGTGGTTTTAGACCAGAGAAGTCCACAATAAACCAAATTTTCACATTACGGCAGATCTTGGAAAAAACCCGAGAATATAATATCGATATTCACCATCTTTTTATCAATTTCAAGGCCGCTTATGACAGCATTTACAGAGACGAGCTGTACAGAGTCATGTCTTGTTTCGGAATCCCTGCAAAACTCGTACGACTATGCAGGATGCCTTTTGAGAATTCACGCTGCTCCGTCAAGGTCGGTAAACAACTCACCGAGACCTTTGATGTCGGAAAAGGCTTTAGGCAAGGCGACAAACTGTCGTGCGATTTCTTCAATATCATACTTGAACAGATTGTAAGAAACTCAAACGTCAACACCAGAGGAACAATCTTTGAAAAGTCTGTACAATTACTCGCCTATGCAGACGATATTGACGTAATGGAAAGAAGGAAGCGTGACGTCATAGGTGCTTTTGCGAGTATTGAAACAGAAGCGGAAAAAATGGGTTTGATGGTTAATGAGGGCAAAACGAAGTATATGCTGTCATCAAACGAGGACACAGATCATCGACGAATTGGACAATACGTCACAATAGACAGTCATAACTTCGAGGTAGTACATGAGTTCGTCTACCTAGGATCCGTTGTAGACACGGAAAACAACATCAGTGCGGAGATCAAACGGAGAATAACTCTTGCCAACCGTTGCTTCTTTGGGTTAAGAAGGCAATTGAGAAACAAAACCCTCTCCAGAAAAACCAAGGTAACCTTGTATAAGACCTTGATCATCCCAGTCCTGCTTTACGGCGCGGAAGCATGGACCTTATCGAAAGCGGATGAGGAAACCCTTGGTCGTTTCGTAAGAAAAATTCTCCGAATAATTTTTGGTCCCGTATGCGAAGACAATGTGTGGAGAAGAAGATACAACAACGAGCTGTACGAGCTGTACCGCGACATGGGCATAGCCAGAAGAAGACGCATCGCGAGGTTACGATGGTTGGGCCATGTAGAGCGGATGGACCCAAACGCTCCGGCTCGTCGGGTGTTCGAAAGCATATTACAGGGAAATCGCGGGAGGGGAAGACCTCGTCTTAGGTGGCGCAATCAAGTGGATGAAGACCTCAACCGACTTGGCGTGCGAAACTGGAGAGAGCTCGCCCGAAATCGAAGTCGTTATAGAAGGATGTTGGTTGAGGTCCAGGTTCACCCCGAACTGTAATGCCCACCTAAGTAAGTAAGTAAGTATGAGATGAGAAATTTTGTTCGTCACAGAACAAAAAGTATCATCCCCAAAGAGAATTTGTGGTTTGATTTAAGCTGTAAAGAGGCGATTAGGGATCGAGAAAGTAGTTTTCGAAGATTTAAAGATAACCCTATTGTAGAAAACCGAAGTTTGTTCAAACGGGCCAAAAATATCTGTAATGCTCATATACAAAAGGCTAAGGCGAAAAATACTATTCTGTCCAAAAGGAAGTAAAAACTTTTAGTCTTTTGCAAGAACATTAAGAACTCACTGACTGAAGACTCAATGACTCTCCATTATTTGTAGAAAGAGAGAAAACGGAATCAATATTGTTATAGTAAATTAGTAATCATTTTGCTTACAGCCGAAGTACTGACTTCCTTTGAAGAAGATGGAAGGAAGTTTATTTATTTTTGGTTGTAGCTTGTACTCCAGAAGATTTATTCTAAAAACAAAACCTGCTTTTAACTCCTCCTCTGAAGTTTGTTCAACATATAATTTTCAGTGCTGAACAAGAGAAACTATAGCAGCTCTGTGGATATTCAACACTCAAGATATTCCTTCACCTTCTTGTTGATCGATCCTTGAACAGTTTGTGTTAACGTGATGAAAAAATTACAGAAGTACACGAAAAAACCACCCTACAATTTGCACCAACATTATTATTGGAGTAAACTATTTGAATTTGAATGCTTTGGCGGTTCATTTTAAAGTGCCCCATTCGCCATGAATGCCAGAAAGAGACAGGTGTGTTTTTTAACTAGAAAATGTCAAACTGCAATGAACCGCGGCTAGTGCAAGTGGTGCAGGTAATGTCGCAACATTTCTGTAAAAAATTAATTGTTTTAGCGAATGTTTGTAAAGTTTCAACTTCAAATTCACAATTTTTTTTAATTTTATTGTTTAATAGTTGAAATGGAACGAAATTTAGTTGGTTGGAAGCCATTTCTTGTAAATTAAAGTCGTGATGGTGCGTGGTGTAAAATCGTAATGTGTTGGTATTCAATCTGGTCAATTGTTGTAAATACGAAGTTTTTTGTCCAGCAAGTGTTTCAATTTAATTTCTTGACTTAGGTCAATTTTTGGTCTATTTAAGTTCAATCTAGTTTCTGATTGTGTGAATATAAAATTCATATGATTGTGATGTTTTTTTAGTCCCTCGCGAGTGTTTACATCTGATTATTTGTTTTCCAATTCAAATTTTGGATTTCGTTTTTCGTGGTGAGTTTCTTTATAAATTATCTTGTCATCATTTGACAAACATTGACGAACATTCAAATTGCCACTCTTTTACTTTCTAAAGCTAGTTTTTTAGACGTGGGGTTCAATAAAAAATAAGTATAGGAGTTTAGAAACTAAGAAACTAATAGCTAACGTCAATCGGGAGGGTGATTTAGAAGATGGAGTTTTAGGCAAGGGGTGCTGAGGTTGAAGTCAAAACTCGAATTAACATTGCTCAGCATTCATTTGAGCCATATGACGTTCGATGAGGACCTGTGTGAACTTGGCACCCGAGTTTCGAAAAAATAACTTTTTTTTGTTTCTGGTAGATTTTGGATTGTAGTAGATTATAGTGAAAAAAATTTTGTTTTTAGTAAAGTGGAAGTCAGAAAAAATTTCGGTCAAAAAAATCTTCAGCACCCCAAATGCGAAAATTCAAAATTTTTTAATTGAATATGGAAGAAAAAGGTTGGTAGAGGATTGTAGTGAATTTTTTTTTTTTGTAGTAGAAGAAATATTTTTTTTCCACTTAAAATCACTTAAATATGTTCCTAAAGGTTTGTAGTAAAAACATTTTTGTTTGTAGTAGAACGAGTTGTTGCAATAAAAAACCGTGAGGAACCCAAAATTATATTTTTTACCTGTTTAAGGCCCGTATTATGAGTAGCGAATCGAACGTTCGCTTCCAGGCGAACTGTTCAGCGAACTACGAGCTTCGTGGTATTATGAGTAGCGAACTTCAACATTCGCTTTTGATGTGATAGGTACCAACATAAAAATGTGAATATTTCATAAAGTCATATGTCAAATTGCCCTTTAAGTTGTTGATCTGTTAACACAACATCTTTCTCAATTAAATATTAAGAAAATGACTCATAAGAAGTATGATTAATAGTGTTGATTTGTTTTTTGAAGATGTGGAAGAAAATGAGAGTGCACGGAACAAATTAGTGAGTTAGTTTGGCCTTTTAAAAATTTTATATGTGCATTTTCTCTTTCATTCAAACTGTTCTCCCCTCTTTTATAAGCTGGCAGGGATCGCCGCTGACCAGATGATGATGGTCCTTGAACATGCTGGGTATCTTCATCTTTCAGAACTTGGGCATCTTCATTATTACTTCTTTATTAGAAGATACAGCCAGATGTATTTACTGCATTTTTAGGGCTGAATAAGTAGTCAAATGCCTGTTCTAAAGGCAACAAAGACAGTGGCGTTTATTGTCTCCCTCCAGTAGCTACAATCACTTTTTCGATTTCTGAATTTTTTTTTTTAAGTTTGAATTTGAAATCCAACCAAAACTAGAACCTATAAGAAAACCTTATGCCATTCTTTCCTCTAACGAAAAAGAGAGCCAAGTGGGTTGAGGTCAGTTGCAAAACAATTGCTCAAATGCGTTGCGAACTGACTGCTGTTTGTGCTTAATGAATCGAAAGAAATTAGCATCTTGTTTTGCAAATAAAAATATAAGAACTTATTTCTTAACTCACGCATTTTTGCCAGAAATGCATCCAAACAGAAACAGTTAACAAACACAAAAAAAAAACTAAACCCTTCGTTCGCTTGCTTTATCACCAATAACTTTCGTTCGACTGATTTTGACGAGCTGGGCGAATAGAATATCGAATGTTCGCTACTCATAATTGGTCGATAGCTCTAGTCGATATCTTTTTGACATTTGAAGCGAACTTCATTTAAGCGAGTCGCTACTCATAATACGAAATTATCGAATTCGCTTGTAACTATTTTAGTTCGATTTGCTACTCATAATACGGGCCTTAGTTTTTTCCAAGTAATGTATGGGTTTTTGAGTGCACTTATTACTAAGTTTTTTTTTATTATTTTTTTTTTCATCTGTAAAAAATACAGAAACTCTATGTTTATCAGGCATTTTTTGAAAAAAAGTGACCTCAAAGTCAAAACTTTGTTTGTGGAAGAAGATTTGAACACCACTTAAAATTGAAAATCTGGCAACCATAAGATTATAGGAGCTCAACTTAAATACAGTCTTAAAGATTGTTATTTCTACAAAAAATTAAATCTAAGATTAGGTCTCTATCATCAGTATTGACAGATATATCGAATTTAACACAGGTCAGGGTACACCAAAGTTAGCCTTTTTTTAAATTGTCAAAAAGTGATGTCAAAGTTGAGAAACGAACTTTACAGAACAATTTTTTTCTTAGAATATGACCAAGGATCACATCCCAAAGGATAATACACGAATTACCGGACACCCTGTATAACCAACATGTTGGAGTTCTAAAACTAAACAGATACATACATGTCACTATTCAAATTTTTCCTAGCTTAAAACTTTTAAACACCACTGTAGAAAAAAGCGGGGTAGTAAAAAACAAAAAAACAAAAAAATATTCACTCAAATGACCCACAAGCCGCAACGTTCGCCGCTTACCAGTATCATTGTTTATTATGATTTGTTATTGTTTTGTTCTTTGCAAATTTAGATTTACCTTGTAGATCTTACAGCTCCTCGTGATATCGATTAAATGAAAACAATAATCCTGGTTTATCCCAAAGTTTAGACTCGTGGTTGTGATTTATGTGTTTTCAATATATTTAAATGTTTCTTTTCTTTTTAAAAGACACTAGTACCACAGCGTGATTTTATTAATACGTAAATTCTAAAACTGGTTGTGTAGCATTATTCATCACTAAAAACATTACGTGATTTATTTCAAAGCCAGAACTTTTTGATTGTGGTGAGTCTATCTAGCCGTAATTTTTTGCATGTCTTTTTCTTACGATTCCTTGAATTGTGAGGAACAAAAAAAGCAAAACAAAAAGATTTTCGATATAAAATAATCCCCGATAGTGTGCACCGCGGACTTGTGTCGTTTTATTAATATTTTGTTATTGATTTGAATTGATTGTTTTTTTTTTTTACTCGTTCATCGATTATAGAAGTGCTCTTGACTTCAATTATGTAAGCCACTTGTTGAAGAAAACAGACGAAACATAATTTATCTAAATAGAAATATAAGTAGGTATGTCTTTTTTTGTATACAGTGGTTTTGCTTTTCGACGATTCGAAGCTTAAGCTTTTTCAGACACAGAGAATCGTTGCACGTGCGAGTGGTTTTTATGCGAGTTCTTGTTCTAGCGACGGGACAGCACTTACTGATCTAAAATTGTTTTCTTTCAGAACGTTTATACCAATCGGTTTGATGTGATGTCTGAAGTCTGATGTTTGTATCGGCGCACTGTTCGGTCTAACTACTTATACTTAAGAACAGGTGTGTGTTTGAGTGCAAACTTTTGTGGATACTTAAATAGAGGCTTTTTTACAACCGATCAATTGATAGTAAAAGTAGGGAGAATTTAATTTTGGTAGGTTCTCTAAAGTCTAAACGACAAGCCTGTTGAATCATCGTGTGCCTCTTCTTTGATATTTGCATTTGCTTGCATAAAATTACACAGCGGAAATAATATTGCATTTTTGGAATCATTAAAATTCATTGCATGTGACTTTTTTTGTTTTGGCATTTTTTGTTGGAAAAATAGGTTCAAAAAACTTCTATCTACCTGTGGCGTAGGATTATTTCGTCTGCAAAATTTAAATGATTTGTTGTAAGCATTAGAACTACTCACTTTTTAGAAAGTTACAATGGATTTATTGATTCTTCGGGAGGAGATGTGTTAGATGCGATTGTGAGTGATATTTTCCAAAGTTGGTATTTCAAATGCAGATGCTATCAAACTTACATTTTGTAAGGATAGCGATAGCTACTATGTTGTGTGCAAATTCGAGTACATTGACAAAGTGTTAGTAATGTTATGTTAAGTGATAGATAGATAGATAGATAGATAGATTGTTTTATTCATTCCTTAAAAAAATTATATTTACATTTGCGCTTCATTAAATTGAATAAATTAGAGCATGGCATTTGATTTATTAGTGTTTTCTTTCATAATAATTAATAATAAATATTGTTTTATACATATTTAAATTTGTGGAAATATTTAAATTTAAATCGAGTAACTTTAAACATTGATTTTTAGTTTGATTACAATTTATTTGATATATCTTAAGTGTTGACCCAAGCTATTTTCTGAGTATAAATAAGACTAAAAAATGTTGTTTTGTTAATTTACATTAACATTAATAAATACTTACTTACTTAGGTGGGCATTACAGTTCAGGGTGAACCTGGGCCTCAACTAACATCCTTCTATAACGACTTCGATTTCGAGCGAGCTCTCTCCAGTTTCGCACTCCAAGTCGGCTGAGGTCTTCATCCACTTGATTGCGCCACCTAAGACGAGGTCTTCCCCTTCCGCGATTTCCCTGCAATGTGCTTTCGAACACCCGACGAGCCGGAGCGTTTGTGTCCATCCGCTCTACATGGCCCAACCATCGTAGCCTCGCGATGCGTACTCTTCTGGCTATGCCCATGTCGCGGTACAGTTCATACAGCTCGTTGTTGTATCTTCTTCTCCACACATTGTCTTCGCATACAGGACCGAATATCATTCAGAGAATTTTTTCATCCGCTTTCGATAAGGTCCATGCTTTTGCGGGGTAAAGCAGGATTGGGATGATCAAGGTCTTATACAAGGGTTACCGTGGCTTTTTAGAAAGGGTGTTGGTTCTCAATTGCCTTCTTAACCCAAAGAAGCAAGGGTTGGCAAGAGTAATTCTCCGTTTGATCTCCGCACTGATGTTGCTGTCCGTGTCTATAGCACATCCTAGGTAGACGAAGTCCTGTACTACCTCGAAATTATGTCTGTCTATTGTGACGGACGTTTTGTCCAATTCGTCAATGTTCTGCGTCCTTGTTTGATGACAGCATATACTTTGTTTTGCCCTCATTAACCATCAAACCCATTTTTGCCTCTTCTGTTTCAATACTCGCAAAGGCACCTATCACGCTTTTTTCTTCCCATTACGTCAATATCGTCTGCATAGGCGAGTAATTGTACAGACTTTTGAAAGATTGTTCCTCTGGTGTTGACGTTTGAGTTTCTTACAATCTTTTCAAGTATGATGTTGAAGAAATCGCATGACAGTTTGTCGCCTTGCCTAAAACCTTTTTCGACATCAAAGGGCTCGGTGAGTTCCTTACCGACCTTGACGGAGCAGCGTGAATTCTCCAAAGTCATCTTGCATAGTCGTACGAGTTTTGCAGGGATGCCGAAACTAGACATGGCTCTGTACAGCTCGTCTCTGTAGATACTGTCATACGCGGTCTTGAAATCGATAAACAGATGGTGAATACCGATATTATGTTCTCGGGTTTTTTCCAAGATCTGCCGTAATGTGAAAATTTGGTCTATTGTGGACTTCTCTGGTCTAAAACCACATTGATAAGGACCTTTAAAGTTGTTGACGTGGGGTTTCAGACGTTCACATTTTACAGCAGACAAGATCTTATAAGCGCCGTTAAGGAGGCTTATCCCTCTATAATTGGCGCAATTGTGAGGGTCTCCCTTCTTTAGGATCGGGCATACGATACTGTGGTTCCATTCATCGGGCATGCTTTCTTCTGACCATATCATGCAGATCAGCTGGTGCATGCTCCTTTCCAACTGGTCTCCAGCTGCCTTGAAGAGTTCGGCATCAAGGCCATCTGCACCTGCAGTCTTATTTGATTTAAGTTTGCATATGGCAAGCTTAACTTCTTCTAGGTCGGGAGGACGGCATTCTTGATCATCGTCCAAGCTGAATGGGGCAATCTGCCTGACAGCGGAATTTGTGGCCTAATCGCCGTTAAGCAGTCTGAAGAAATGATTTTTCCAGATCCTCAGTAGCGACTGTGACTCTACAACTATGTTTCCCTGGTGGTCTTTACAGGCTTGAGTTCGGGGATCTGGCAGGATCTTTTTACATTTTCGTAAAACTTCCGAATCTTGTTCCTGTCATGGCACCTCTCTATTTCCTCAAACGAGCGCTTCTCATGCTGCTTCTTTTTCTTTTTGAGAATTCGGTGTTCCTCTTTTCTTTTCTCCTTGTAAATCTCGTTATACTGATCGTAATTCGTAAGCAGACCTTGTTCGTGTTTGCATCAGCATTTGTCGTGCTTTTTGTTTGGCTGCATTTCCCTGCCTGCATTTTTCATCATCGAACCATGGGTTTCGTTTTGGTGGCCGAGTGAACTCCAGAACCTCAGAGGCAGCGGTTCTGATGGCTTCTTGGCATTGCTGCCACTGGCCTTCAATGCTTAATGCTTGCGGCATAAGATTCAAGGATAATTGAAGGGACACTCGATTGGAAAAGGCATTGGCAATCTCTTGCGATTGTAGCTTTCCGACGTCATACCTCTTCACAGCGTTATTTCGTGCAGGTCATGAACACGATATCCTCATTCGTACCTTGGCTACAACAAGGTAGTGGTCCGAGTCAAAGTTGGCCGCTTCGGAAAGTTCGGACATCTAACACACTGGAAGAGTGCCTTGCGTCGATCGCAACATGGTCGACAAATCCGCACCCAAATAAGCGCTGTTTCTGTTGTCTGTAGCAGTCG
The DNA here is from genome assembly GCA_914767635.1 of Melanostoma mellinum. Classification (NCBI taxonomy): domain Eukaryota; kingdom Metazoa; phylum Arthropoda; class Insecta; order Diptera; family Syrphidae; genus Melanostoma; species Melanostoma mellinum. The sequence continues at coordinate 55,168,743 of OU612060.1, forward strand.
CCATAGTAGATGTCACAGTTTTTCATCTTCTTTATGCCCGGTCCACTCCATCGCACTTCTTGGATGGCGGTTATGTCTGCTTTGCAGCAGTCCAGGGCGTCCGCTAATTCTCCATCTGCACGTAGTCCGTTAAGAGATCTTACGTTCCACGTGCAGATCCGGAGGTCATTGTCCTTTTTTCGTTTGCTTGGGTCGTCAACTTTGAAATCATTATCATTATCCGAGGATTTTGGTTGTTTCGGAACCATATTACTCAATGCTCCAAATTTAAAAAAAAAACCTAAAAAATAATCAAATAATAACGTATGATTGTTTTCAGTTGTGTCAATATATGTTTTCCTATGATGAACGGTGTATTGATGATCGACAACTTTTACCAGCAACTGACAAATGTGCAGATCCTTAAGTTTATATTCTAATTTAACCTAAAATCCGAAATGTTGTATATAAGTTCAAATTTCTTTTAAGGCCAACTATCTATTTTACGAAAACAAATCAATACTGACCTAAAATAGCTCAGTATTGATTTGTTCCTAAAAGAGCTGAGCATTGATTTGTTCAGTGGTAAAATGCGTTGCTGAGCAGATTATAAAGCTGCTGAGTTGCGACAAAAACGCACCTAGTGTTGGGTTGGTTTTGAGAAGCAAGTACTCGTAATATAATAAAATGTTTTTTGTTTTTATGTACATATTGATTTATTACATTATGTAACTTTACATGCACGTTTCAAGAATTTGTTCAAGTTAGTACTTGTTTGTCTATTTTTAGATATCAACGTCTAGGAATGTACGAGTTCTCACAACAGAAGTTCGTCCTTCTTTTGCTCTTGATCCTGCGTTATCCAATTGATAAGGACAGTCAAGAATTTAGTAAGATTGAATCTTACATCGGATACGACTCTCAAATGTGCCCCAAGTGTTTTCAAAATCAGTCAGAATTTTGTCAGCGAGTTCGGATTGACTACAAATTCGACGAAAGTTTCACAAACAACCTCAATGTTCTGTTTGGTGTTCGGCATAATCGAATCTTGAGAAATGTCAATGATAGTAGTAATCTGATATTCGCCAAATATTTAGCTCGAAACTTTGATTTTAGCTCGATTACACAACACACAAATGAAAAACAAGTAATCGATGATCTTTCAAAGCGATTCTTTAATGAATCTCGCCTGGATGGCATGCAATTCTGTCCAAAAACCAAAGTAAAACGGTTTGTAGATTTGTTTGCAAAGCAACATTCCGAACTTAGTATTTGGATGCACATGAATGTGAATATGCAGCCAATTCTCTTACCACATCTGTATTCACTGGAATTTCCGGTACCTAAAACGTATGCATCTTGTGGATTTACAATATTCCAATCATATGAAGGGGTTCCGCTGGCAAATTTATACTCGAGTGATTTCACAACGAAGGCTAAGATAGCAAAGCAACTGCTTGAGGGAGCAATGAAATTTTCCGAAGGATTCGACGATTTCCGGATATACATTACTGATCTGATTATGGACAATTTAGTTTACGACCACACTAAAGACAAAGTTTCCTTTGTAGACCTGGATACAGTGCTCATTGTGGATGGACGAGCTCATTGCGATTCAACACATAAACACGAATATTTGGATTGTTATGACTGTTTTGCCTTTTCGCCAAAAGATATTTGCAGCAGCGGTAGGAGCGATATCAATGTGTTTGCCGTTTGTCAGCTGTTTCGTGAGGATTTGAAAAGAGATCGCACAAAAGGATTTCTCTATCCGGTGCCGGAGAAATTTTCGGAACTGGAACTTATGCTCAATGAATGTGTAGACTGTGTTGGGGAAGTTTGTAAAAGTAGATTTGTTATAGCATCAGAGTTGATAAATTTTTTTGAAGAAGTAATAAAAAGTGGATCATAATTCATACGGAATTCTTTCAGTGTGTTCCAATAGTTTTGCCAACTAGCATTGTTTTTCTTTTAGTTTATTTTAAAACACTTCCATGCGTTCATTGAAAAGTGGCGGGCTAATTTTTGGCCATTTTGTTCATTAATTCTGCTAGTCTGTAAGTCGGTAAAGTCTGTCCGAAAGCTTTGAAATTAAAAATATTTGAAAACGGACAGATGTGGCTTCATACCTAGTCTGTCAAGACACACGTATGACCGCCTTTCAAAATTTGTGGTATGGTTTTCAAATATTTTCAATATTTTGGTTGTTGGATAGATGTGGTTGATAATGTGAAGTAGTGATTACCAGGCCTACTTTGTCAAAAACTTCTCGACAGTAACCCAGTATACATATATACTCAAATGCTTAACATTAAAAGGTTTTAAAAGTGAATTTGCAAACAGCTGGTTTGGTTATTGAGGATTGTTTGGCGTTTTTGGTTTTTCAGAAAAATGATTAAAATTCCTTAATATACCTCAACTAACTGACAAGCGAAATGCCAAGCAAATCTTTGAACAGCGTCCATTGTCAAAACTTTTATTGAAGAACAATAGCCAGATAATCTCGAAGAACTCACAAAGCCAAATATTTCCCAATCGGTAGTGATGAATCGATAGACATCAGACATACATGGTGTTGGAATTTGCATGTATAAGCCTTGAATACCTTTTTCTTCTTACTTCTTCTTCCTCTACGAGCGTCGTGACCTCGAAGGAATCACAACTCTTCCACTTATTTGCTTCACACTGCTGATCCGCCGCCGCTGCGTCGCGTCGAAGGGTACATGCTTTGACTTCAAAAAGCGACAGTAAGTATCCCGGCTTTGGATTATCCATGTCTGAAGCACACAAACTTCTGATGCAGCTACATTTGTTTGTACCAGTATCAACCTTTTTTTGTTTGAACTTTGTTTGGTTGTCCTTTCGGTGGGTTTTATCTGAACCGGTCGACGTCAACCTTTCTTACTCCTGCTTTCATACGAAGCATCTTCATCTTGTCTGCAACCGACTCACTCTCATACTTTTTGTACATTGTCCAATATTGTGAACCGTAATGTGTGAGTGCTGGCCGCACAAACTCTGCTTATGAAATATCTCACAGGAGATTGCGGAATCCGCCTTTTCTTGCTTCACTTTTAATCATAGATCCATGACATTTAAACTTTTCATGCATGGTGAGCACATTTCATAGAAATAAATTGGTGTAATGGAAATTTTGGATCAGTCTTTTTTGGACAAATGCGATGCTCTACGTCTACACCTTCCAAAAAGTCTACCTCATATGTTGTGATTGTTGCAGTGATGTAGTCAACTTATGATGGCTCCATGCATCGTAAGCAAAGAGTAGTTGATGGACTGCAATAAAAAATAAAGGATGTAAATCTACTGCGACTTGGAATGCTTCATTGACTCCAGTTGGACATATTATCTTCGTTACTGCTTCTTCATATACATCTCCTCATCCGTATATTGGCCTTTGGGACTCTTTGTTGTCTGAGGGCCACTGGAGACTGGATAGCGCGATTGTCAATCGAATATTTTTCCGAATTCAATCACCACAACATGCAAACCTTCTTAGGAATTTATCACAATTTTTTTCCATGAGGATCCTTATACTGGCCGTGCCCGTGGCGTGATGGTTAACTTGTCTGTTTTGCTACGAGGGAGGTTTGTGGTTCGTATCCCAACAGAACCGCGGGTATCGCCTAGGCGAGGAATTGGCAAGTGCTCCAATAGTAACAATGCCATGAAAAGTTCGGAATCGTCAATTGTAGGTCCTCTCCATTCCCTAACAAGGCATGGTTGTAAGAAATTAGTGCAGTCAATGAAGCGAAAAATACGATCTTACCTCCGAATTTTTTTTACTGTGAACCGATTTGCATGAAATTTTGGAATTAGGCTCATCTTACCCTTAACTTCAAAAGTGAAAATGATTTGAACTCCGCAACCACCCTGGGGGTGATTGCCACCCCTTCTCGGTGGTGAATTTCCCCTTATTTACAATACAGCTCATTTATTTTACGTGAAAAAGACTTTTAATAGTGCTCATTTTAAAGCTTATTTCAAGCACTACAAAACCCTTTTGTATTAGATGCCATAAAATGCATCTGCTCGCCGCTAGATGGCTTTGATCTTTAATATCTAGCTTTATATTGCACTTAGAATACTTTATAAAAAACCAAATTGTTCATTTGACATGAAAAGCGCTTTCTCGATTAGCCGTTCGGAACCGGCAGAAAATTGTAGGTCCCTTCCATTCCCTCACAAGGCATGGTTGTGAGAAGTGCGCCAGGCCCAGGGGCTCCTCGCTCTGTTGCGCCACCCTATTTATTTATTTCATTTTAAATTGTTCATTGTTTTACCTGCTACAATTTTGTTCTTTATAAAATTTTCGATAAAACGTATATTTTTGGAGATATTTGCAAAAAACCGATAAAAAACGTGAAAAAATTGTGAATTTGATCGAACGGTAGTTATCGCAACTTCGTCTATCACCTTTTTCTTTGTGCATTGGTGGAAAGAAGGTTACGTTCCCTCCAATACTTAGGTGGACTTTCACCTCTTTAGAAATGATAGTCGTTAGCCATCGAAACCAGAAGTATTCCACCTTTTTTTTATAAATCTCCTATGGTATCTCGTCTGCTGATGCAGGACCTTTGCCTTTTTTCGAATTTATAACAGCTGCTTTAACTTCTGCCACTTCTGATGTCGGGTATTTACCTTTAGTTAGAATCAGATGCTGTTGAATTTTGTCGTCATCCACAATAAGCTGTCTTTGAACTTAATGAAGTTCGGCGAACGAATTTCTCGATCATTTCTCTCTCTTTGAGCTGATGTTTTGCGGATGACCTGCCCTATTCATGTTGTTTTGTCGTACTTTTTGTATAAGCTTGGTTTGCATCTGCAGACGGGGTAGAAATTACTTCCAGCTCCCGATACATGCCCTCCATGGTCTTTGCTTGAAGTTGGGCACTTCTTCTTCGCTTTTTTCTTGCAGCATTTATCCCTTCTTTCGAGGCGAGCCTTTTCATGTTATTATTTTAGGGAAACTTTGGCCATGCTTTGAAAGTTGCCTTTTTCTTACTTATCACTACTTCAGTTTCATCATTCCACCACCATGTTTCTTTGGCTTGATGATATTGTCATTTGAAACATTTCGGCAGTAGGCAGTAGATCTTTTACCACACTGCAGTGAAATGTTTAAGAAGAAGTCGACCGTGTTTACAAATTTCTTTTTACTAAAACGAATTTTGCATGCAGTAAAAATTATAAGGTTTTATAAGGTTTGATATTTTCCAAATATCCGTTTAAATAATAAAATAAATAGAAAGTAAAATCGAAATAGAATCCCTCAAGAAACTAAAACTCCCCAATGTCTCTATTTAAAATAAACTGTTTCAAAGCTTTTTGCTCGAGTGTACTCGTATAAATATCCCATTCCTGTTGCTTGAGTTGTACTCCAGGCTTCTTCAAAACTAGTTTCACTTTCATGTGCATCTTATTTTCTTCTTGAGTTCAACCATACACCTGCTAAAGCAATTCTCCAACAAACATCTCTTCAGTTGGCTACCGTATTCATGTAACATGAGTAAAATGTTATTTTGGTATCTGCTCATGCATTTGCTGGACACGCATTTAATTGGAAGAAATAATACAACCTCAGCTAGAATGTTCCGTCCTTTCTTGCTGCAAGATACCACAGTGGATTCTTTAACTTGCACGGCAATGCATAAATGCAGAAGAATAAAAAGAAAAGGAAAAACGTGGTTGGATTGGATTGCCTCTTCAGTGCTTCGATGCTGCAAGTTCTTGTATCTCATATCTTAAGATTCTTTTCAGCTTTCCTTTAACCAACTGATTTCTATAGTGTGCTCTTCCTGTGAAAACGTTGTTTTAAACTCAAATCAAGTAGTTGGAGCTTGTGGAAGCATCATCATTAAGATCAAGAAATACAACCACTCGCAGCGAAAGAAAAAGGTTAAGTCCACTTGGTGTTTTGTAGTTGTAGGGTACCTATGGTGCAGAATGCATCGGTGGAAGGAAGTACCCGATGTTGTGTTTTTCTTGTGCTGCAACAGTTGGTATTATGATGATGGTCATTATTGTCTGCAGCCTTGAACTCAAATTTAAACCATAAACTCATCCTTAAACAGAATTTACCTCAGTTTTGTGTATTAATAGAACAAGAGGGCGATTCCTCTGCAGGACAAAGATAGTTCAAAAGCTGTTCGAACAAAAAGTAAAAAAAAAAAAACAATAAAATGACCAAGGTGTAGATGTATGGGAACTCATACAGATTTTTAATTAAATAAAGTCGTATTGACACAAAGATTGGAAAAGGTTTTTATGAGGGTTTTAAAAATTTATTTGAGGGCAATTTTGTGTCTTTTTTGATAGTTGAATTTGTGTGATTGATAAGGAGGGAAGATAAATGAGATTGATAGACAAGATTATTGCCAGAACGGTATTCCCAGTGTTATGCGCTATAATGGTATTACATCTTCTGATATATCGGTTATTTGTAACTTTTTTGCTGAAAATTTTCAATCTGTGTATTTAAATAGTCCTTCCATTACTCCTGATTTGAATCTTAATTGTCCAACATTTGAGTCTGTGAGTATGGTAGCATAAGTTTTACTAGCTCTGAAGTAGAATCAGCTTTATTTTAATGTAAATCAGACACGAAACCTGATCTTGATGGAATTCCTCCAATTATTTTAAAAGCTTGTAGAACAGATCTTGCAGTGCCTTTACAGATGATCTTTAGTAAATCTCTCGAAGCTGGTGAGTTCCTTAGTACTTGGAAACGATCAGCAATTACACCTATTTTTAAATCAGGAATCAGGCAAGAGATCTCAAACTATTGTCCAATTAGTAAAATTCCTATTATTCCTAAAACACTAGAAAAGTTGGTTTATCAAAAGCTAACTCCTACTCTTAAAGGGAAAATTTCTTCCCATCAGTATGGTTTTTTTCCACAGCCACTAATCTTACCATTTTTTGTAATGAAGTTTTAAATGCTCTTGAGAAGGGCTAACAGTATGATGTAATAATATACAATGATTTTGCGAAAGCATTTGACCGAGTAAATCATGATGTTTTACTCAATAAACTTGGTAATTTCGGGTTTCATTCAAATCTTCTCAACTGGTTAGAACAAAATTTAAAAGATCGCGTTCAGTATATCTGCATTAATAATATTTTTTCCAAGCCTACTTATGTCACATCTGGTGTTCCTCAGGGTAGCCATCTTGGACCTCTGCTCTTTTTGCTATTTATTAATGACATTCCTGACAGAATTCTTAACTCAAATTGCTGATGACCTAAAAATTTATCGTTGTATAACCTCCAAAGTTTGACTTTTTGTCGCAAACATTCGTCCCAGTTTCATATTATATAAAATTGATACTAAGGATCTTTTATAACTTTTAAAAAAGATCTTGGATCAAAAAATTAACTTTTCAAGACATTTTGATTTTCTAGTTGCTAAAAGCAGCTCAATGCTGGGCTTTGTTTTACGAAATTCAAAGGTTTTCAATGATCCTCATACTCTAAAAAGTCTTTATTTTGTATTTGTTAGGTCAACATTGGAATATTGTAATACCGTATGGAACCCTTCATTCTCAATTCACTCTTTAAGATTAGAAAAAGTCCAAAGACGTTTTACTAGAGTCGTTGTGAAAAGACTTGGATGGAATATAGATATGCCTTCTTAGGATACAAGATGCAAGTTACTCGGAATATTGCCTCTTCAAATTCACACGCGAAGGAAATACTTCGCAGTCTTGTTTGTTCGCGACGTAATGGCTGATCGTATTGATTATCCTCCCATTTTATCGTTAATCGGTATCAATGTGCCTGCTAGTAGATTGCTTAGAAACAATTTATTTTTTGATATCCCATACCACAGAACTGTGTATGCAGCCAACGAACCAATATCCAGGTGTTTAAGAAAAACAAATACAATATTCGATGTGATAGATTTTAATATGAGTAGACATGTATTTAAGTCAAATCTTTTATTGATGCTAAGTCAATTCAATTCACCCCAATGGTGAAATTTTTTAAATAAATTTAAAAATATTTATTTATTTATGTACTACTTACTATCTTATTTATAATCTAGTAATCATAGAAGATTTGTTATACTTTGTTAGATGAAATAAACTAAACTAAATTAAAATTAAACTTAAATCGTTTTCGAAATTTGAGAAAACCCATTTTTGGAAACTGAAAATATAGTGGTGTTTTGCGATTTCACTAACACAACCTTGTATTCAGTTTAACATAAAGATGTTGTGATAACAGAAGAAACAAGGTAGACAAACGGAAATTAAGGAAGCAAAGGCTTACTCTCTTTGCGTTATTGTTTTATGGCTCATCTTAGGATTAATATTGAACTCAATGTTCCACTAATAATTATTATATCCAAGTTAATAAATTATAATTTATTAACTTGGATAAGAAATTGATAAACATTTGTGGGGTTCCCCGCTATTTTACGACACCTTATGTATTTAAGTGTTTTATTTAATAGGGAATTTCATGCATAGGTGTAGAACCCGCGTAATCCGTGTAGTCTGTGTTGTTTGTTTTTGTGAAGAACGAGTTCAAATTTCTTTATTAAAACCAATAATAATGGCAGCAATTGTTCGGACGTTTTTCAAGAGTTGCGATGCCCCTCATAACTTGGTGCTGGATCATGTAAAATCCAAAACTCAAAGCTTATTTATTTGATAATAGTTTTTACCAGATATTGTCGTGGGGGTTCTTTCAAAATTTTAATTTTTAATTTTTTTTTGGAACAATTTGAAGGGAAAAACGTGATTTTTGGTGAAAAAGTCGGCTAATTTGTTAATCGAAAGAAAGAGTGTTCATTTTAAATTAAATTTAAATAAATATTTTGCTTTGTAGAGTGCGTTATTAAAAACGGTTTTTGAAATGAATTCTTCTGTTGCAGGTATTAATTTTTTGTTAAAAAAATGTGTTATGGTATGTACACATATATAATATCCTTTAAAGTGTATTTTTCTGTTTTTTGTGCAATGTTCGTCAATCGTTTTGTTTATGTATTCGGTCGAATTCGATTGTGTGGTTTGTGTTAAACAGTAAAGTGATACATTAAGCTTCCTTTAAAAATTGGGTGCTGGTTTTTGCTGGTTAATGTGGAATTTGTGTCAGAAATGTGATGTTTTTTTGCTTTATTTTCTTTAAAAATACTTTATTTTGATGTACTTAAAGGATTTTCTTTGATGTAACTAATAAACGTTTATTGGAAATTATGATAATGTGTCCTGACATGGAATTTCAGACTATATGAGATTATTTAGAAAAATATTTGACTGATGAGGCTTGTTGTGAGGAGAATGAACTTAACAAATTCAAATTAAAAATAAAGCGTTTATGGTTTGCATTTTACTTAAAATTATGGAAATTGTTTTGTTTTTATTTTATATTATTTTATTGATTTGAATTCAAAACCACATGGCTTCGCGCTGCTAGAGTTGAAAAAGATTTCCTTAAAAAAAATGAAACTTGGCTCAACAGAAGCTTCGGCATACCAAACAAAACCCGGCCTGGTCGACCCGCTAAATCGTTACTACCTTTCCATTCGTAGTAAATGCATACGAACTGAAAACATCCGGCGATCTCATCAATCAAAAAAAGAAGAGCTCACGTTTGCAGCACAAATAAAATTACGTGAAAGTAGAAACCCAGTATCAGTGAAAGTTTTGAAAGATAACAAATTCTTCAAGAAGGGCCAGTCTTTGTAAAAAAGCTTTAAGCAATAACCCCATTTTAAAACGAGAAAAATTGTCAACTTTAAAAGCGCTGTCAATTTTTGTTGAAGCTGGTTTATCCCGCAAGCAATACGAAATTGTAACAACAAGCGATAAGAAACTGTTCCCGAGTTACAGTACACTTAAAAAAGCTAAAATCGATTGCTATCCAAGCTTAGAATCTTTCAAAGTAACGGAAACTCTGGCTGAGGTAAAATTGCAGAGTTTGCTTGATCACACCATTAAGCGCTTGCTGATGTATTTGGATATTCGTCAAACTTTGACAGAGGAAGAAATGAAAACCTGGAGCTTATTTCAAAATGTGGCTGTGATGGATCGCAACAAACCCAATATAAACAAAAATTTGAAAATAGTTCAGATTCACTGAATCTGATTCAGACGCAAATATATTTCAGTGCTCTTTTGTGCCTTTGAGATTGTTTTGTGCATTTAATGGAAAAATCGTATGGCAAAATCCGACACCATCATCACCAAAGTATTGTTGACCTATAAGAATTATTTTCAGCAAAGAAACTAAGGATATAACGCAGAGAGTGAAATTACTTATATAGAGTCGCAGATCGATTGCCTGACAAAAACAAAACTGGACGGTTTTGAGCCAATAGAAGTCAAACATACCTTGGTATTTACAATGACTGACGGCAAAGTCTGTAATGCTGCAACCGACACAAAATCAACCATGAAGTGCTATATATGTGGAGTAACTTCTAAAGCCTTTAACGATTTGTCGAAATCAGGAGACATTGAAAAAAAGCATTGAAATTCGGGTTATCAATTTTACATGCCCGAATTCGTCTTTTTGAGAGCATTTTGCATCTTGCATATAAGCTTCCTCTAAAAAATGGCAACTCCGAAAACAGGAAGATAAAGATGTCATTAAAGAAAGTAAGCGCACACTGCAAGAAAAATTTAAGAGCCGGCTGGGCCTATTAGTGGATGTACCAAAGCCAGGTTCCGGTAACACGAATGATGGTAATACAAGCCGTAGATTTTTTAATGATCCACAACTTTCAGCCGAAATTTAAATTTATAGGCTGAAGATTATATTGGAGGTTTTGTCCACTGGATATAAAATTGATATTTCAAAGCTTAGTAAATACTCATTGGAGTATTCTTGGAACCCGATGACACCAACAATGCACAAAATACTAATCCATGGAGCTAATTTAAGAAAGCACAAATTGTAATCTTGATGTTCTTAATCGCTTGTTGTTGACCTCTGACCCACTTTTAACAAACCTGAGACCTACTCCTGTTAAAAAAACAAAATGTTTTTCCAAAGAATCAATGGAAGTGCTTTTATCGGAAGATCTAATTTCAAATAAAAATTTAGGAGCTCAAGTGTGCGACTCAGAAGATGAAAAGAGTGGTGCTTATTCTGTCTCAGAAAGCGATTCAGACTAATGTAGATAAAAGAAAGATAAAATGTAAATAAAATGTATAAAAAATATTTAGTTTTCATGAAAAAAAAAATTTTTTTTGCTCAAAACAGTGGTCGATAAAGATTTTTTATTGGAAAACATCTTTTCAGGTGGATATCTAATCATTGAATACAAAAAATAGTTTTGTCTTGTTTTTTCATGCTTTTACTTCATAGTGCGACGGTTACCTCGATAGGGCAGATTGTGAAATAACAATTATTAACAAATTGGAAAAACATTTCTTCGTCACTATCTCGTAAGTTATGAACAGAAATAATGTTCAAAATTTCGAAAGGCTCGGTGCAGTAGCTTTGAAGTTATGAGGGGCATCGAGTTTAAAGAAGTGAGTTGTGGGAAAAACGATTTAAAGCTGCGAGGTAACAATAGCGCTGTAGAGCCGAACAGGTATAAAAATATTTATAGTCCTCAATTTTGCATTGCAAATTGCAATCAAAAGACTCTAAAGCGGCGTCACTTTCAAACAATCAGAAGACTTCATGGTTCATTTTTTCATTTGCAAGTCCAAAACAGCGTTTAACCGGCTAGTCAACGAACTGAAAAAACAAATCTACGAATTCAAAAATGATTCATTAAGTAGATCCCTGAAAAATTAAACGACTGATTCTTCAACCGATTATTCGCTCTGGAAAGCAGCTAAGCGCCTGAAAAGACCGCAGTTACAAAACCCGCCAATAAAATCTCTAAACGGGAATTGGATCGGAAACTCGAAAGAAAAAGCTTACCTGTTTGCAGAACATCTTGCGAATGTTTTTAAGCCATTCCCAGCAAATACATCTGAAAACAGCTTACAGTTTACTGATAAAGTCGATGAAGTTGACATACCAATTGTCACACTCAAATAAATAAAAAGTATGTGCAGAAATCAACTATCGAACAAAAAATCACCTGGGTACGATCTAATAACTGCTCAGGTTTTGAAAGAAATGCCATCAAGCCTTCATAAAACTCCAATTCATAATAAATGCATGCATAAAGACCCAATATGTCATTGGAAAATTGCTGAAGCAGTTGTAATACCAAAGCAAGGTAAGCCACCAACAGAAGTGACGTCTTACAGACCAATATCGCTTATACCAATTATTGATATTGATACTGAAAAGACTAAGCAAAGTCGTTGAAGAAAGAAATCTAATCCCAAATCATCAGTTTGGATTAAGAAATAAACATTCCACGATAGACCAAGTTGATAGAATAACGGATGCAGTTGAAAAAGCATTAGAAGAAAAACAAGTATGTTCGGCTATATTTTTAGATGTTGCTCAAGCATTCGACAAGGTATAGCATAAGGAGCTAGAGTACAAACTGCAAAGGGACCTACCCAAGCAGTACTACGAAATACTAAAATCTTATATCTCAAACCGGCTCTTCAGTGTACAGTATGATCAAGAATATTCAAAGCTAAGTAAAATACAAGCCGGTGTTCCACAAGGAAGCGTCCTAGGACCTACCCTGTATTTGCTATATACAAGGGATATTCCAGTGGATAACAACACCATTTAGGCTACTTTTGCAGATGAAACTGCAATTTTGGCATCCAGTAAGTGCGTCGTCAAGGCTGCTGAGAAATTGCAAAATGCAGTCGACACCGTTAGTTATTGGACAAAAAATGGCGTATCACTGCCTGAACAGAATGGTGTAGCTGTAGCTGTAGTACGCCGCGCTGTCAAATCAAAAGTAAGAATGCAGCTGAGGAATGTAGCAAAGCTCGTCCACAATGCTGTAGCGCAAGATGTCAATTTTGCTTACCCATTTTGCTTTGTTTTGTTTTTTTTTTTTTTCTGTATGAAACGTCAGAATGTAGCGCTGCAGCGCGCTCAAAAGTTGAAGTTGAGTCAACTTGTACTACAGCTACAGCTACCGCTACAGCTACTACTACGCGTTGTATTCACTCGTATGGCATTTGCCTACTTTCGACTTTGACAGCGCGGCGTACTACAGCTACAGCTACACCATTCTGTTCGGGCAGTCAAACTCAATGAAGCTAAATCTGCACATATAAACTTTACAAATAAAAAGTTAAGCTACGTACTAATATTCATCAACAATCAAGCTGTACCTTACGCCAATACGGCCAAATACCTTGGGATGAATTTGGATGCAAAGCTGAAATGGAAAGAGCATATCAAAAAGAAAAGGGAAGAGCTCAACTTGAAATATAGAAAAATGTATCGGTCACTCGGTAGAAATTCTGACTTATAATCTTCATCCGTTGGATTACTTCTCTGCACTTCTGTAGTAGAAGATGCATGTGAATCCAGCATTAAAGCGACTGTTAAGCCTGAACTACATCGAAAAACTTTAAAATTTGAAAACACAATTGGCATTTGTGAATGTGCTTCATAGCTCTGACATGAGCTAGCGTTTTCAAACACACTTTTTTAAAACTGAGAGGAAAAGATTCAAATTCAAATTTTTGATAAGCCCTGTTCACACTGTACAATTAGTTGGACAGACTTAGGTTTGAACGACCAATGCTTGATAGTGTGAACCCTTCATACTACCGCTTGTCCAACTTGTTGGATGGTTTTCAAAAATTTTTGAAAATCTAGAAGTTGGACGGAGTGGAAGGGTATGTGACATAAAGTTGGACGACAAGCTTGATAAGTTCGAACGAAAACTACATCAGACCATCAAACGAAGTCTGTCCAACTAATTGTACAGTGTGAACAGGGCTATAGAGGAGTTCGGAATGTGATTTGACTTTTTTCAGAAACTTTTTAGGCCTGAACTACATCGAAACACAAAGTGAAAAAATTAAAAAACTAAATAAAGTAAAAGCTTTTAAAATGCACACACTGCGTGACACCTGTTGGCATCATTAGAAAAACTCTGAAAAAGCTTTTTGACAATAAACAATTTGTCAAAAAAGAACATTTTCTGTTTTTGGGAGATATCGTTAATGTTCAATAAATTTAATTGAATATGCTTCAATTTACTTTAAAATTTGAAAATACAGTTGACACTTACTTCTATTTTATAACTTTCAAAATTGGTTTGAGAATTTGAAAGAGCTTTTGTTTAGAAAACTACAGGATTTTAGTGATGAAAGCGCTACCTTTCAATAAAAACGAGAAAAACAAACAAAATTATTTGATTGTGTTTGTTTTCAAAAAATTGTCTAAAGCGAATACTTCGATATGTGCGAGCTTTTTTGAAACACACGTTTTTAAAACTGAGAGGAAGAGATTCAAATTTGTTTTTGATAGAGGAGTTCGGAATAGCCTTTTTCGAAAAACTTTTTACTTTGTGTTTCTTAAATGTGTGGCTTAAATTTAAGAATATTCAATTGAATTTACTGAAAATCAACCATAACCTACTCCTGATAACAGAAATTTTTCTTTTTGGACAGATTGTTTATTGTTTTGTTTTTTTCATAAAGCTTTTCAGGTTTTTTCTTATGCTGCCAAAAGGTATCACACAGCAATATGTATGTAATGTGTGTGTTTTAAACGCTTTTACTTTATTTTTGTTGTTGCTTTTTTCACTTTGTGTTTTGATTTAGGATATACAACAAGAGGCCAAACCACACTCACACCACGTCATCTGTCCTCAAACTGCATCCACAAATATCACTTTATTTTCAGATTTCAAAGCCAGTTTCAAATGCGAAAATAAAGTGGTGTTAGTTAATTCACTCACACAACTTTATCACAAATAGATCTCATGTTTCAAAAGCAACAATAGGCGTGTTTTTTCACAAGACTGTTATATACATAACATCATTTTACCTGCAAAGCAAAAACAACATCCCCGACAACCGATGTTATGGATAAAAGGATGGTTAAGATTTGGTCGGGGATAGATTTTTGACGTTTAGTCGAGTATCGAATGAGTTTTTCTTCTTTTCAATTTTTAATGTAATCGTATACACTGAATCCGAATTATCGGCCGATATCGTATCGGAACTGTTCGGACGAAAATCTCCGACGGTCGTCTGCATACACTGCTGCCGTTCTCTGACGATAATTGACATACCTCCTGTTATTGAATTTATTTATTTCAGTTCAATTGAAACTTTTTTCATAGATATTTAGTGACATCTCTATTATTATGCGCCTTAGAAAACTTATTCCACAGTGGTGTCCTACTGAAAACGAAATTTATTAACTTTTCACTATCCATTGATTACTTCTATAGGCAAACTGACGTACGACGTCCGATAAATCCAAACAAATTCGGATTTATCTGTTGATCTGATGATGATACATAAAACAACGTAATAGCAATTAAAATAGGTCTGTTTAGTGACTGAAAGCAATTTTTGCATATTTCTTTTCACATTTTTCTATGAATGTTGACATTTTTTTCAAAGGTAATTGTTAAGTATGGCATAAAAATGGCTTTATTTTTTTATTATTATTAGTTTAATACGTTTGAAACAAGTAACAAAATATTTTTTCCAACTCACATATAAATCACAATCTCATATGAACTCAACCCCAGCATGTAAACAGAGTCAAGAGAAATTCCTTGTTACCTTTGTGAACGGACGCATTTTTGACATTTCTAAACTAACAGAAAACGGAAAAAAAAATTGTTTACCTGCATTAATTTCATTTTTTATTTTCCACTCTATACTTAACAAACATTTTTTGTGTTTTTGTGAGAATTTGGCAAAAAAAATTCATTTGTTGACTTTGATTGGTTTGACAAATGATCAAGAACACCAACCCACAAATAAAAAAAAACAGAGCGTTTTTTTGGATATCATGTTATGTACATAACATCCTTGTGAAAAAAAACACGGCTAATGTTAACAAATGAAAGTTGCGGGCAAGAGAAGTAATGGTGGATTTACATGCATCTACAAGTGCAGATGAAAATCGGAAAAAGACACAAGATGTAAAATTCATACTTGTCTGATAGAGAGGGAACGAACTTCCTAGTTATGGTTGCAGATGAAAAATTATGGGTGCAGATGAACATGTTCATCTTGATTAACAGTTTAATTTGTGCCTTTGTGGAAATTTTAATTCATATTTTTCAACTTAAAATTTTGTTCCCAATCACAGCTCGTTTTTGCATTTGCATTTTGGACCTTTCTAGTCAACTTTTTCGTTGTACTTTAATTTTATATTTTTCTTTACACTTTTAACAATCTATTTCAAAAAGAATTTCGAATATTCGACCTTCAACACATTCTATTCTTAAACAATTTTGTTTGAAAAGTGCCAATTTCCATGCAAATTGTCACTTGTTGTGCCCCAGCTTAGTCCTACCAATAGCGTTGTTTAAAAATCAACGGATACATCCGGCTTCCTTTGAGTTTCATTATTTCGACTTTTTCAATGTATTTTCATCTTTTCACAGCAACGACTGCGTCCAAATCATTTGCCGTTCAATTTTGGTTCAATTTAATTTTCAACAAACATATGCCATCAGGTAATGCCCTAAAGATCTAGTAAAACAATTGACTCACAGAGGCGCTGTTACGCACTCAATTGACATTTATGACAGTAGAAAATTTTTCTGTATAATTATTTTTTATTATTGACTTCGGAAAAGTTTTGAAATTTTCACATTTATTTTTTATTAATATAAACCATATAAATACATATGACTATTTATTTAAACAAACGTAATGCAGTGCATATAAAGTTATTTGAATAATCGTTAAAAACCATACAATGGACGTCTACGTACGCAAAGTACTCCGTGTTTCGGTGGCACAGATTTGCCAAACAATTGGCTACAACTCTTTTCAGTCCATTCCCCTAGAACTCCTTGTAGATAGTTTACAAAAATTTCTTCAAGAATTCGCTAGAGATCTCCATCGTCATGTTGAATTGTTTAACCGCACCGAAGCGAACCTCGATGATGTTGCGTTGTCGCTGCAAAGTCTCAATATCAGTGTTGGTGATCTTTTGGAGTATATTAATCACGTTCAACCCGTGAGTTGTAACATTGAAATTCCACAATTGCCAGCGCCCAAGACGTCGAACTTGAATTTTTTGAAACCCGGCAGCAAAGAAGTGCTTACTAGACCCGTTCATATCTATGAACACTTGCCGCCTATTTTGAGAGACAACGATGATGTTGACGACAAGTCTAACATTGCTTTAGCTTCACCCAATTCAGGACAGGCAAACATCAGTATAGTTTCGAACAATTCCAATGAAATCACAGACGAAGTAGACAGAAAGATGACCGGACAGCAGCTGTCCGAACTAAATAATGATGCAAGTCTCCCACCAAGTGCTACACCTGCAAACTCAAATCTGCCTATAGACCTACAAAATGCCATCAAATCGACTATCCCTAGCAGTGCTACCAGAGAGATCAGTAGTGTGATGATGACCTCGGGTGGTTTCATATCCCCTGCGATTGAAGGCAAAACCCCGGAATGTCTTATTCCCGATATAGTGGACAAGTACTTTGGTCTAGACGCCCCACGTTCAGCAACACCTGTCCCTCCGCCCGCTACTCCAGCTACGACACCAAGTACAGCTCCAGCAAGCAACTCTACCCAAAATAATAACCAGGACACAGCTCCGTCCTCAAAATTAACCAAAACAAATCAAAATGCCGAAAAGAAGACACTCAAGAAAGTTAAGAAGAAGAACCTGTCGGGATTGCCTCCCAATTTGCTTGGAAGTGGACCCAATCCTCTCAATGATAAGGCCCAACGCAAGCGATTCAAAATGCTTCAGAAATCGATGGCAAAGAACAACGCTGGCGGCAGCAACGGAGCAATAAAAACAAAAAATCACAACAATATGTCGCATGCTTCGCAGGAAAAACACCTCAAAAAGCAGTTCAAGCTCAAACAGAAGCAAATCCGTCAAAAGTCCAACCAGAAACATTTGGAAATTGCTCTCGATGCTATTCCTCTTGGAGCTGGTGCTTCTCTCAACAGAGGACCACCCGGTTTGGTGCCCATACTACCGCCGGACATTGACAAATTCAAAGTGAAGAACGAATTCACTCCTTTACCGCCTCCTACATTGCCAAAGGAGCACCCCCCATTACCTCTCTCAGAAGCAGAATCGTCCACACCAGTTTTTGGTTCGCTTCCTTTCCCCCATGCCAACAAAAATATGTTCCATCAGCAGCAGCCTATGGCTGGCTCGCAAATGGACTTGAAATTGAATAATCCCCTGGTGCCGATGTCCCAACAAACAGCTCAACCAATGACCCTATCGCCAATGACCCAGTATGATGAGATAAAGCTGAACAACGAACCTGACCGCAGCAAGTTGAATATTTTCAAAAAGATTTCCTCATCAGGACGTAAGGAACGCGCTGAAGGAGGCACAGGTGCGAATCAACCTGGTGTTGCCCCACCCGGGGTAATACAGCATCCCGAAACGAAGGCGTCTGCATCAGCGAATACGACCATATTTGGCGACTCTCAAGTTATAAGCCTTCCCTCGGGCACAACAATCACTCCTGCTCCTCCGTCGGGCTCAGGACGGCATGTGTATGCTCCTCCGCCTTCTTCTCAGCAGTCTGGCGACTTTAGTTCAGTGATAACTGTCGATGATAGCAGTGGCATTCCAGAGGGAAGTGCAGTTCTGATGCAACGTGGTGATCTTATGATACAGAAGCCGAAAAAGCGCGGACGCAAACCTGGCAGCAAGAACCAGCCGAAGATCCTTGGACTGACGACCAAAAAAGCGAAGAAGATAAAGAAGTCCTTCTTCGGTCACCATTCAGCTGCGAACCTGATGGAACCATTGAACCTTTCACACAACTCAATTGACAACATTGCCAACATCCCTCTGGGCATAGCCAGCACATTCCCAATCGATGCCGGAGTAGGCATGAAGATGAAGAAGGAACGTAAGAAGTCAAAGATGGGCAAGGATTCCGGCTTCATGCACAACCACAGCAAATCGTCTTCAACGAGTGGAGGCGGCAGGAACTTAGCTCCAACAAAAGAGGAATTTGCGACCATCAACCAGAAGCTGATGATGATGGATACAGTGCTACAAGCTGCTCCGCCTCTGCCCTCTGGCACTAGCCTGTCAATTCCAAACAAGCCTCGCACCGGTTCGCCCTCGTTTGCACCTGGTTCGTTGCCAAATGACCCTGTCGATTCTGCATTGCGAGCTAAAAAAGAGAAAAGGAAGGCTAAGCAGTTGAAGGATCAGCAGAAGCAAATCATGCATCAAGCAGCGAATCCGTTTGGCAGCCATAACACAATGCCACATGGTCCCCCAGGTCGTAGAAGTCCGTCGCCATTCAACGCTCCGCCGAATTTCCCCAACGTCCCTGGCATGGAGGGTATGCCGATGTTTCCGTTTTACCCATTCCCAGCTCGTCCTGGCTTGATACCATCACACAACCTCTTCTCTCAGCTTCCCAATATGCACAACAACGGCCTGTTCATGCCGCCTCTGATGGGCTTTCCCCCGCTTAACTCCTCCATTCGTTCGTATCTGAAGGACGAGAAAATGAATCCGTTGCCGCTCCCACTGGCTCCTGAGGGCAACTACAGCAAAGTAGCATCACTGGTTCCTGATACAATGAAGTTAGAACTTTCACCTGGCGCCGGAAGTTCCAAAATGAAAAACATCTCCCCCCGAGGATCAGGTTTTACCCAAGAGCCTTCCAACATTGGCTTGTCCATGATGACGGCTGGGAATACGAGTATTGTCCGAAAGAAGCCTGATGAACACCAGCAGGCTGCCAATTCAGCAGCGGCAAACTTGAACATTCTTAAAAATTCCGCCGATGTTACAATCGAAGTGTCTTCGGATGATTCAGTTCAGGACGAAGTACGAAACCCACCATCGACCGCATTCACGAATCGGGGGCCAGCATTGCCCTTGACTGGGATGCCACCGGGTCTATACCGCCCATCGAAAAGTGATCTCACATTGAACAACGACGAGATGAATGTTGTAGAGGACATGGGTCGCTCTTCGTCGGCAGAGCGACGCAACAAAGAGCACAAGAAGGTGAAAAAAATCGGCAAGCAAAATAAGAAACAGTCTCCATCGAGTGGATTGCCTGAATTTAAAAACCCGAGCAGACTAGAAGCAGCAGGTTCCGGAGGCGATGCTATGGACATTAGTTCAGAATCGGGAAAGAAACACGAGGATTCGGCGAATTCCTCGGGTCATACTGTATTCGAATTCGAATCATCTCCAGAGAGACGCAAGGATCACAAAAAAATGAAAAAGCTTCTCAAAGAAACAAAAATCAAGAAGAAGAAAGATAAGAAGGACAAGAATAAGAACAAGGAGCGCAGTATGGAGAAAATTGTGAAGAGTGAGAAGACAGAGAAGGAGAAACGGAAAGAAGAGAAGAAGGACAAGATAAAGAAGTTGAAAAAGGACAAGAAGAAGGGAAAGGATGAGAAGGATCGTGTTGATGGAGATGCAGGAGGATCAGTGAAATACACATCTTCCGGTGGGGAAGGTGGTGGTTCTGCCAACGAAGTCACATCGATAATTCCAAAAATCACACTTAAACTGGGGCAAGCAGCGCAATCGCCGACGTCTGTTAAATCTGGAAATAAATCGTCTTTGATGTCTGTGGGAGCATTCAATCCATCGGAAAGGGAGCTGTCACCAGAACTAGCGCGGATATCGCCACTGGTCACACGACCACCAAAACAACACAAGTCAGGGCCTGAGGACGTTGGAAACAGCATTGGTATTATCAATTCGTCATCAGCTGCTGCACAGGCATCACATCAAACTCCTTCCCTGTCGGCATCGCTCAACATCCTTGGCGATTCGGTTATAGATATCGATAGCAACAGTGGTCCGTCGACATACATGCTTCCAGCATCAGCCACGATACTTGGTGGGCTTGGCATGCCTCAGACCAGCAGCATTAGCAAATCTCCTGCGAACAGTGGTGCGACGACGTTTCACAACCCTAGTGGTTCAACTACTCAGCACCAACATGCATCATCCACAAACAAACATTCTTCATCTATGTCGTTGATTTCGGAAGCGAATCGTCCAACTTCTTATGTCGATACCTCCACCAAAGATGCTGAGGGCAATCGTGTCTGGATTTGTCCAGCATGTGGCAAGGTCGACGATGGATCGCCCATGATTGGATGTGACGGATGCGATGCGTGGTATCATTGGGTATGCGTTGGTATTTTGGTCGCTCCCGAAGACAACGAGGACTGGTATTGTCGTGTGTGCATTGCCAAAAAGCGCGGTGTACACGGTGGCGATAAGAAACGCAAGCGTAACAAAAAGAAGAACACCGCAGATTTTTAGAGTTTTACCAATAAGTCAAAAGTGTTATTTTTTTTATAGAATTAAGCAATCATCATTGGCAATTAGGCGACATTTATATTTACATCTAAAGTTTTACTATTTTTTGTTTTTGATTTTTTGAGATCATACAAACTGCTGTTTGGTTGATGGATAGTT
The DNA here is from genome assembly GCA_914767635.1 of Melanostoma mellinum. Lineage (NCBI taxonomy): Eukaryota > Metazoa > Arthropoda > Insecta > Diptera > Syrphidae > Melanostoma > Melanostoma mellinum. Next base: position 55,190,247 of record OU612060.1, read on the forward strand.
TTTAACACTAAATTATGTTTAAGATATAAAGTAGTTCTTTGTCGATTGTTCTGACCTGTGTCAGTTGATTTAAACAACAATTTCTTATAAATTTGTGTCATTGGTAGTAAAAATTTAATTGGAATTTGCAAGTAAAATTGTAGAATTTCAAATTGTTAAAAAATTCTGGTTAGTTGGTTTAGAAAAATCAAAAATTAAGCATTAAAATTATGTGTATTTTATAAAGACAACGATACGTGTGTTTAATTTCAAATTTATTGGAAAGTACTCACAGAGAAGTGTTGAGGAAATGGCAGTTGTTGGTTTGTTTTGTATTTGTAGTCTCAAGAAAGCTTAGCCGGTAGTTTTCGTCTTCTCAACTTAATCAGTCTCTAGCTAAGCTAGCTAATCACAGCGTTTGGAGACTGTTAGCTGCAGCCAACGACAGCTGAGAGAACCTCTATAACAGATAGTTTTAACTGCTCTCCTGCTCTTCATACCACTATTGATATGCTTTCTGTATATTACCAAAACCCTGTTGGTATGAAAACTAAGACGATGGATTTCTACGTTGCTGTATCCTGTTGCCTTCATCACATTATTGCGTTAACAGAGACATGGTTGCCTGAAGATGTACTTTCCACTGAACTATGCCGGTCTGCTGATTTTAATGTGTTCAGAAGAGATAGATCGTTTGCAGATACTGGCTTCGTCAGAGGTGGTGGTGTATTTAGAGAAGTTCCTATTGAGTTCAAAACCACAGAACAATTATGTGTGGAAGTAACCTTGCCATTTGGATTTAATCATCTTTTTATTATTGTATCATATATTTCACCTGACTCTAATATGAGTATTTATCAGATGCATATCAATAACATCCTTAAGGTCTTTAGCATCATTTTGCCTTACAATTTTATTTAAAGTTCTTGAATTTCGGTAAGTTAAATTTTGATAAACGTGAGTTTTACTCTGTTCGGGATTTCAGCAAAGCTAATTATGCTGAATTGAATAATTTTTTTAACGCAATCGATTGGAATGAAGCCTTTCGCTCTCGTGACTTAAAAGAGTGTTACGATTCTTTCACTGCTATAATTGAGGAAGCATATAATTTGTTTATTCCATTTAAAGAGCGAAAACATTAATGAAGAGGAAAGCATAGGAGATCTAAATGGAGCCATGGACTGGGAAGCCCTTTACAATTACATCAAGCTACTAGCACTTAACTACAGGACAAGATTTTCCAAATTTAACAATCGATGTGATTACGGAGGAAGACCTCAAGACCCCTGAACAAAAAATCAAATGGAAAGCGTTTGTAGAAAAATAAAAAAACTAAAGGACTTTTTATATGGAACTCTCCTAAAATCGGAGCCTTCAAAGGAATTTTCCCCTGAAAACTCATTTCTTGTAGTTCGTTTGCAATTCTTGGCCATTGAAATAGCAAGGGACCGTGAAGATTATCATGATGCTGTTAGAGAAAAATTCAAACCTAAAGTCTTATCAACTCCGACACCGGTTGGGGAGTTTCATAATAGCATCTGTTCACCAATTCAGCTCTTGACTAAATAAAAAGATGATTAAAAAAAGAAGCACTCCGGGAGTGCCGACGGAAGTGAAAACAGAATTGAATTTTCAGTAAATATTTTAATGTAGGTACAGGAAAATCTTTTATAATATACTTATGCAGATGTACATATAGAGGAACATCAATGAAACTTATGAGTTTTCATTCACAATTCCATCTCTACAATCATCGTATTCTAACACTGAAATAACAGGTCTATGGTAACTTAAATAGGAAACGAACAATTTTGTCTCAAATCTATTTAAATATATCGCAAAGACTGCATCAATTGTCGCTTTATATTTCGTTGTGCTAAGGCTGCGGTCATTCGTCATTGTAAAATAGTATTCTTCTTTTAAAAATTGAAAAATGTTAAAATCACCACTCAAAATCATTGGGAAATCATCAAATCTCTCCCCAATTTTATCGTGAAGGTATGCAGAAGCGTCTTCAGACTAAATAAATAAATTTTTATATAAAAGCTGTCGTATTGCACTTGAAGACGTAGTCGGTAAATTATAAACCCCTACTGTTATAACTTGCTGTCCATTTCCAGAAAGGCAACAATAAACACACAAATCGCCGATATCAAAAACATTAGTAGGTACTAAACATACTAGTGTACCTCGTATGCAAATCCATATGATTTGAGCAAAATATGGCAGTTGTATCAGACAACCTTTTACAGATAGCTGCTCCTGCTGTTGGACGATCGTGCCTTCTGAAACTAGCAACTAAATTGAAATCTGGAATATCATATCTATATTTCTTCCTCACCCTTGTGAAATTCTGTTAAAATCAATACATTCAATTTTTTAACGATAGTCGATAGTTTCTACAGATTTTGTAACTGCGCTCGTAAACTTTGACAATAAAATGAAAGGACAATGCATTAAGTTTAGAAACGAAATTAGTGAATATTTGAGTAATGGTTTTTCAAACTATTTTCATGCAACCATTTCAATTCCATCGATAAATCATCGCGATGAGTTGTTGATCTCTTTTATTTTGTTGTAAAGTTCGAATCAACGACCAGTGCGTCACCTACTCTGCCATGATTCCAGCTTCACTCATCCACTTCATTGAAATGGTAGTAAAATATTTGGTGCTTTTTATTTTGCATAAATTTTTCTCTGTCCTTCAATTCAATTCCTTTCTTTCTTCTCTGTATTTTTCCGAGTCGGTAAGAATACTAGGTAATGTTGCTATTCTATTCTTTTAAGTCATTTAGGGCCAGTTGCTCAATCGAATCATAAATTTAAGTTCTACATAAAGTTCTACTTTAGTATGGGGATTTTATGTAGAACTTAAGAATTCCGGAACGTCTCATACAAAAATGAAAACTTTATGATTCGATTGAGCAACTGGCCCTTAGCAGTTTAAAATTAATGTGTTTCTTGGCTCAGTGGTAGAGTCGATGGCTATCAGACTAAGGATCTCAGGTTCGAATCCCAGCCATGGCCACAATTTTTGTTTATGTTTTCACTTTAAATAAATAATAAAATGGAAGTCATTGCTGGGAATCGAACCTGGGACGCTGGGCTATGACGAATTTACATACGAAATACGATGAGCCAAAAAATGGTGTCGGTCGCGAATTCATTGCTTTACCCCCATCGCAAAAGTGCCAAACGCGCCTAAAGAAGTTTTCACTTCAAAAAAAAAAAAAAAAGAATTCTAGACTTTAACTATCTCACAAGGTTAAGATGTAGGTTTGGTTAGGTTGGATTGGGGTCGCAGCCACAAGTGGAAATATCTGGCCAAAGATTTCTGGAGACTCGGCAAGTTTCTAAAGACAATAACCCGTCATTGGCGGTTTTTAGAAAATTATGTTTGAATCTGTTTGAGTTTGAGATGTACCTACATAACAGCTAGTGTAGACATGGATGAATTCGGTTGATAGATCACGTTGACGTTTAAATGTGTGTAGCTTTTGTGCCAAGAAAACGTTCGAGTTCGCTCTCAGAGAAATTTTACTTCCACTCCTTAAAATTTCTCTGACGGTCAATTTTGGTGCACAAAGTACTCGAACATTAGAGGAATTAAAGAACAAGAGGGAAAACCACACTAACACATTGATACCACCCCACAAGCTGGTGCACGCACTCATTCACAAAATTTCACTAGTACCACTTTATATTCGGATCTCAACACTGGGCTTACACAAAATTTCAATAGCTGAAAATTTAAGCAGTTAATTAATTGAATTAAAAAAAAAAATCAAAAGTAAAAGAATTGAAAGCGGATATCAAACTATGTAAACATTTTTTGAAAAACTTATCTCAGCCAAAATATTGAAATGCAGCTATCTTGTAGATATTATGGAGAGCTCAGAAAGCCTTCATTCATCTCTGTAGCACAATTACTTACAAAGCGCCAACACTTTAAGTTTTGATTTTTTGTTTTTATTAAAAGCTCGGTAGAAAATTTTTTAAAAACTTGTCTCAATCAAAATCTTTAAATGTGGAATTTTTGTCCACGTTGTGTTGAGATCAGAAAGCTATCATTCATCTCAGTAGCACAATTATTAACAAAGCTCCAACACTTTAGGTTTTCAATTTTTGTTAACACAAAAAAAAAAATTAAAACTTAAAGTGTTGGTGCTTTGTTAATAATTGTGCTACAGAGATAAATTAAGGCTTTCTGAGCTCTGCATAATATCTACAAGATTGCTGCATTTCAAAATTTTGACTGTGATAAGTTTTTCAAAAAATGTCTACATAGTTTGATATTTAGGTTTTGGTATTAATAAAAAGTTAAGACAAATAACCGAGCTGAGGGAGCGAATCACAATATAATGAGTCCCAATAGGATCGGTATAGTTGCATGTTTATGAGTTTTCACATCTTGCCCAGCTTTACAAAAAAAATTTAGTTTTTAAAAAACAAAAACTTTGGTGTTGTTCAAACCCTCCCCTTAAGAATTTTTCAGTAGTGTGGTGAAAATTAAATTTCAGGTTATGTTTTAAATAGCCAAGCGTCAAATGAAAATAAACTCACCGCACATATACTTCCACAACTTTTTCGCGCCTTTTTGCTGCAGCTCACACGTATTCACAGATGGAGGCTGCGATTACGAAAACAACAATGTTAACAAATGGAAGTTGCGGGGCAAGAGAGGTAACAGTTTTCCCTCTTGTTCTTTAATTCCTCTAAGACTCGAACGTACCTATTATAACTTTTATGAAATAAAAAATCATTTGAAACTTGAAACTCTGAAGCTAAGCTAGGTAATTAAAGCGTGAGATTGGAGACTGTAAGGTGCAGCTATGTGTAAACATACAAAGTCCTTTCAATGATTTGAAGGAATCGATTGAGATAATGGGCGCGTTCATCACAAGTTAAGCTACGTGCAGACGGCATATAAAAGCCGCACACGTTTGCGGTTCTGACGTCATTTTTTCGTCATAATTTGCGAGTTTTTACGCATATCGTCTGAACACCCTTTTGGGACAGTCCGCACATGCACGCAAATGGTTTGCGGACGGTGTGCGACAGTGAAACCGCACATAAATGTGCGGCTTTCTCGAAAATCGTCTGAACACCCTCGCACATTTTTTGTGAAAGTTTGCGTGCATGTGCGATCTTCAAAATCATGTGCGGTGACACGAAAATAGGACAACGCAAATGTGCATATTTTACGCAAATCAGTAGTGGTTGTACAGCATAGTTGTGATCGGTTTTCAATTAAAAAAAATTATAAAATGAGCGAAGCGAAGTATGTTGGTAGTAGGCTGTTTTTATTTTCATGAATACAATACGTACTTAAATAATTATTAGGTCTCTTGAGTATTATGTTTCTTTTTATTTTGTTGACTTAAATATTTTATTTAATTATTTTGTTATTTTTTTTCTATTGATTAATTATGAAAACATTAAAATTGATTGCAGATAAATCATATCCAATGCCAAAACAGCAGTAGTACCCCACTTTATTTTCGACATTTTCAAATAATTTCAGCACTTTTAAATTTATGTACGGATTAGCTTCGTAAACAACCACAACCCATGAATAAAACACAAAATTCAAACAATTTATTGAATTAACGCAAACCTGCATATGAACGCAAATGGGTGATGTGCGGATTTTAACGCCTACCGTGTGAACATGTCGCACATCGACCGCAAAATTTGCGTACTCATTTGCGTACACTTGATATGCGAGTAAATCAACGCAAACTAATGTGCGGCTTTTGGGACAGATTCTGCACATCGTCTGAACACCCTTATATGCGAGTTTGCGTACACTGATTTACGTTTAGCATTTGCGTTGAATTTACAACTTTTTATGTGACGTCAGAACCGCACATATGTGCGACTTTTTATATGCCGTCTGCACGTAGCTTTAGATTTTCAGATTAACTAACTTTTCTTGGCCTCTGATTGGCCAGACGTTAAGTTTTTCAGTTGACAATTCATCTGCTGTTAGTTTTTTCAGATTCAGTTTTTCAGTCAGGAAAAGAAGGCTGAAAATCTAGATTCAGTTTATTAATGATGGTGATTTTTTTGTGCGTGATTTTTATTGAAAAAATACAATTAACTAATTCTAACTCGCTTACTGATTGTTTTTTACGCTTATGAAATGTTTATCGCAGTAAAGTTAACAAGTTAATGAATTTTTTTTACATATGCAAATCAAAACCGTCGTACCTGACATATCTTGTTAGATAACCGTTCAACGCAAAACTGAATAAGTTTTTCAGTTAATCTTAAAATCTGAATTGCAATGAACGCACAGAATCTTTGTTCAGGTTTTTTTTTTTTATATATGTACATACCATATTTGTTTAACGTGTTGGTATTTCTTAATAGGTTTGTTCGTTGAAGCCCTGGGGTTGATCTAGGGTCACCACAAATCGTTTTTTGAGAAACCTAAATTTGCCCTGAATGTCAAATTGAGTGTTTTTTGAGCCATAGGTTTGCCATAGGTTTTCCCCCAACTCGCCCTAGCTTTTTGCTGTGGCGATTTGAGGGCTGTCAAATGGCATGTATTTTTTTTTAATGACAGGGATGTGTGGTGATTTGTGGTTTAGCTTTTTTTAAGGACTGGAAAACCCAGGTTTTTTAACAACTCATAGGGTTGTCAAGAAAACCTGGGTCAACCCTGGGGAAAGTTCAACGAACAGACCTAATAACTTCACGATCTTATAATAGGTTTGTTCGTTGAAGCCCTGGGGTTGACCTAGGGTCGCCACAAAGCGTTTTTTGAGAAACCAAAATTCGCCCTGAATGTCAAATTGAGTGTTTTTTGAGCCATAGGTTTGCCATAGGTTTTCCCCCAACTCGCCCTAGCTTTTTGCTGTGGCGATTTGAGGGCTGTCAAATGGCATGTATTTTTTTTTAATGACAGGGATGTGTGGTGATTTGTGGTTTAGCTTTTTTTAAGGACTGGAAAACCCAGGTTTTTTAACAACTCATAGGGTTGTCAAGAAAACCTGGGTCAACCCTGGGGAAAGTTCAACGAACAGACCTAATAACTTCACGATCTTATAATAGGTTTGTTCGTTGAAGCCCTGGGGTTGACCTAGGGTCGCCACAAAGCGTTTTTTGAGAAACCAAAATTCGCCCTGAATGTCAAATTGAGTGTTTTTTGAGCCATAGGTTTGCCATAGGTTTTCCCCCAACTCGCCCTAGCTTTTTGCTGTGGCGATTTGAGGGCTGTCAAATGAGATGTATTTTTTTTTTTAATGACAGGGATGTGTGGTGATTTGTGGTTTAGCGTTTTTTGAGGACTGGAAAACCCAGGTTTTTTTGACAACTCGTAGGGTTGTCAAGAAAACCTGGGTCAACCCTGGGGAAAGTTCAACGAACAGACCTAATGATGGCTTCTGTACTCAAAAGCGGTAGCTGATATTTCTTGACAAAATATAAAACAAATGAAACTAAGAAAAAAGCTAAACTCGTAATTTGATAACGAAGATCGGGTTCTATTATACATAAAAACTTTTTAGTAAATTTAATTAATTTTCAGTTATCCTCAGCAACTTTTGAAAGGCGTTTAAGAAAAATAAAGGAATTCTTCGTCTATAGGGTCTGCTTGTAACGTTTGTTGCAATTTGATTGCTTCCCCTCGGTTGAGTGTTTAATTGTAAAACCTGATTCAACTGCAGATTGTACGGATATTGCTTATCAGTCGGTACAAATATTTCACCAGGAAGCATTCTGCAAAAAACTTTTTGTTAAAATCTATTGAAAATAAGGTTCTAAATGATACTCACAATTGAAGATTTTCGGTATACCCAACGGTGTAGTTATTCATTGACAGGAATGCTGGATTTTTTGACATGCATACGCTAGGCGGTTGAACAGCATAGAAAGGATATTCGAATGAGTTTATGTAGTAGTGCGTACATAATCCATGTGAGGTTATTGAAGAAGTTTCACCCGATTGACTGTATCCACAGTTCCCGAAGCGAACATTTTGGTGGCAAGAATAATAGCGAGTTCCCTTATTGCGGCTAGTGTGCCAGCATCTGACCTGTTGTGCTGCTGGACGATAATCTTCGACTCCTCGAAAATCAAACCCTGGTCCAGCACTGTCGCAAGCTGAGAATATTTAATATCAGGGCAATGTACCAGTTATTGAACTCAATAGAAACTTACTGTCAATTTGTTTGAATTGTTTTGGTCCAAATTGTTTTCCAATAGCTGTCGCTAGTTGTCCACCAAAACTAAATCCAAAAATGTAGCCTCTATTGGGATCGAAGCCCTGACCCTTTAACTGTACCATTTTTGTAGTTAAAGCATTTGTCATAGGCTTGAAGTATCGTAGGAGACGTATGTATGAGACACTTTTATAAAATCCATAGTCAATGCACACAATGCAACCTCCCCTGTGTTTTGTGAGTTCTAAGAGGAATAATAAAAGAATAAACAGTCTGGATTCCGTTAAAACGATAGCTGTATTGCAGCAAATCAGGTGTGGGAAGATATCAAACTAGTCCTAGTCAATGATGAAATAACATTTCTGGTGATGGTGGATTTCTTAAAAATATAGTCTTTAACTAATTATTTTAGATTTTTACTTTTTAACAAGTACAAGTACAGAACTTATCTCATTTTCTTTGTTATTTTTCTGGTATCCCACAGGATTCTATTCTTGGCCCTCTTTTGTTTTCAATCCAAGGCATCAACAAACAAACCCAAAGCGTTTGCCAAAAATTACGTTTTCAATTTTCTACTAGAAATATTCACGATCTAGAAAGCACAGTGAAGTGTAAATTCAAAGGGTCTTTCTCTGGGCGTACAGGTAGGTGGGCAAAATTAAAAAAAGTCTTATGAGACCAATCTCAGTATTGTAAAAATCCCGCTAAATTTTTTAAGGGCTCTTTAAATATTCATTTTGTTTCACTAAAAATGTGATTTAAATCACTCGCACTATATGTACATATGTAAAAATATACAAGCTCCATGCCTTCTCCGAGTAATCATAAGGCGTTTTTCTTTTTTAGTTCCGAACAGAGAAGTGAAACGTCAAAAACGTAAGAGTATTTCTTTTTCAGTTCAGCGACATCTGAACGCTCAAAATGCTTTTCTTTTTTCTTCAGAACACTACGCGAGCGCGCTCTACGTGCTCTAAATAATATGACGGGGCATCTAGAGCAAGAGTCTGAGCGCAGCCAACTTCACATAGCTCAGTTCAGAACACGTTCACGCTGTTCGTTCTCCGTTCAGTTCACGGTTCGGAACTAAAAAAGAAAAACGCCTATAGAAAAAAATCTGACACATTCAAGCTATGAAAACTACGTAGCCCAGCCCTCCAGCACCGATAAAAATCCAAATTATTTTCATATGAATTTTTTTGGTGGCATCAAAAATGTAGTAAGCGAAGTATCTCGCAGATGAGTAAAATCAAATCGAATATCAATGGTACTGCAACCAAACCCTGTTGAATTGGTTCGAGGTTTTGTATCGCATTTCGACCTAGTGATCTATTAACCCTCTTAAGGAAGGTAAGGTAAGGTAAGGTAAGGTAAGGTAAGGTAAGGTAAGGTAAGGTAAGGTAAGGTAAGGTAAGGTAAGGTAAGGTAAGGTAAGGTAAGGTAAGGTAAGGTAAGGTAAGGTAAGGTAAGGTAAGGTAAGGTAAAGTAAGGTAAAATAAGGTAAGGTAAGGTAATGTAAGGTAAGTTAAGGTAAAGTAAGGTAAGGTATGGAATATTGTTCAGGTTGATTTTGCTCGTCTGTAGTATAATTCGATTAACAGTTTACATCCCAAAAAAATTCGTCTCACCTTCATGAATCTAAAATCAATTTTTAGCGATGTTCGAGGACAAGACTGTGTGGCTGCCATAGCAGGTTTCAGAGAGCCTCAGCAAACTACAGACTCTAACTGCGTGATTGCGTCCAAAAATCGAAAGTTACAAAGTCTGGACCTGTGTCTGCAACACAAAGCTACAAGTCAACAAGTCTAGAGCCACTTGCAGGATTATGTCAATTACACTTGTAGAGAAACGAAAAAATTTGTAACTTCGTGTTACAAAACTTTTTTACAGTTGCTATAATTCGCTTATATTACAAGTACTTGTTTTATGTTACAGGTCCCTGCTCAGAACCACATCACAATTTAAGTGGAAAGTTGAGACTTGAACATTTTGGCTATCAGTAATGTCGGCGAGAATCGGGGTTTTAATCGGCGATAGTTTGATCAGGTTGAGTTGCTCGCGCAACTAGTTTGACACTGCACCCACTTGATTGTCGGATTTGATTAGTTTGAACTTAATCGTGAATAACATCAAACCTTTATATCGGTCGGTACCTTATAGTTTTAATGTACGCATTACAAGATCCCATAAGATTAAGGGAGCAAGTTCGTACGGCACAGCCGTGCACATTTTTTCTGAGTAAATAATCGTGAAACCAAACACTTATTTTTACCGTAATTTCCCTGAACTTCATTGAAACTTGGCACTACACGAATGTTATACAAATGTAGGTAAAACAGATAGATAAACATGTCGGTACTTACTTTCTCTCAATTTGACTGTCCAATCGTAGTTGCAGTCTTGACCCCATCCATGTATGATGAATGCAAACTTGTCTGATGGCAAACATCCAGAGTCCGCCAGATTTCCTTCCAATCCATGGTCCTCAGACACTTTGATTCCATCTCTAGATTAAAGAAAAAAAATTTAAAAAAATATGGAAATTTAAGGCCAATAAGCCTTAACCACTTAACTCGACTTATGGCAATACTGAGTTGATGTTATAATCTTGTTCAGGGTATCCAAATCTATGCTCACCAAATTTTTTAGGTTCGTATCTTTTTTTATAAGAAAGTTATAGCAGAAAAGCCTTATGACTTAAGTCATTTTTTCAGAAAAATTTTACCAAAACGAATTAACTAACAAAAAAATATTTTCTCACGGCTCTTAAGTTGTTTAGCTTCAGTTAAGTTTTCAACCATCAAGCTAATACTTTGTCATAATCACCTATCTTCAGTTGATTGAATTTTTTACTTTCATTTTTCACTTTTGTTAGTCAGGTTAAAGGGCTTAACTTACATAGGAAATCACATGAAACAGATATAAACACGACATAGAGACCTAAGTAGATATAAGAGACCTTAAAAACTATGTTTTATTACAGAAAACCAACTTAATTCCGCTTATGTATTATGTTGTTCAAAGATTATAGACTACAATGAGAGAAAACGGTTTAAGTGTGCTTATTTCCTATTTGCTGCTTAATTAAAAGACAAACACTCACAGGCTTTTAGAGGGCAGAAAAGAAGCACATTATCTTTATATCCACAAAAAAAGTTCCTGTTGTGTATAAAGAGTTTTAAAAAGTTCATAACTTAAAACTGCTTCTGAAAAGTATGAAAAATCGACGTAAGCGGTTAAGGCTTGTAAATGAATTGGATCAAAACTTTGTTTCGGGAAGAAAATTTGAACACCATTTAAAATCTGGCAACCCTAAACCTTTGGAAGCTCAACTTAACAACAGTCTTAAAGGCTGTTATTTCTACAAAAAATTAAGTCTAAGATTAGGTCTCTATCATCTGTATTGACAGAGATATCGAATTTAACACAGGTCAGGGTACACCAAAGTAAGCCTTTTCTTAAATTGTCAAAAAGTAATGTTAAAGTTGAGAAACGGACTGTAGAACAATTGTTTTCTTAGAATATGACCAAGAATCACATCCCAAAGTATGTTCCAAGAATTACGGAACACCCCGTATTGATATAAGATAATTTTTGTGATACTACCAAACTTTCTTCTTATAAAATACGAAGTTGCTCAATTTGACCGTTAATTTTATTTAAGTTTTTGATATGTCTCATTTTTTTGGATTTAATATTTTCCATTAGCCAACCCTAAACTTTTCGAAAGCATTGTGTATGACTCTCTGTATTTTCATTGTAAACCAATTGTCTCTTCACTTCAACACGGTTTCCTAAAATGGAGGTCTACTACGACTAACCTTACCCAATTCGTAACAAAGATTCTCTTGGCCATGGAAAGGGGCAACGAGATCAATACTACTGACTTTAGTAAAGCATTCGACAAAATTAACCATCAAATTATTTATCTCAAACTCAAAGCCTTTGGCTTCCCACCTTCAATTATCGAATGGGTCGTTTTTAGAAAAGAAAAAAAAGAAGCTTCTAACCCAATATTTGCCTCTCCTGGCGTTCCCCAAGGTAGCCATCTAGGTCCACTTCTGTTTGTGCTTGCAATAAATGACGTCGCTAGTATAATTGCTTTCTCTGATCTGTCTATTTATGCAGATGACATTAAAATTATAAAAGTCATATCCTCTCCTCAAGATTCCTCTCTTCTTCAAAAAGACCTAAATGCTCTTCTTACTTGGTGTAATAAGAACTTTCTTGAGCTTAACGTTAATAAATGCCAATCTATGACTTTCTCGCGTAAACGCTTACCTTCTATTCTTCAGTAACATGCTTATCCCCAAAGCTTCGCCTATACGTGATCTTGGGGTTATTTGTGATAAAGAGGTGAATTTCGACTGTCACATTAACTATATTATTGCGAAAGCAAACTCCTCTCTTGGGTTTATCGAACGCTGGTCTAGAGAATTTTCCGACCCCTACGTCACTAAATCATTATTTCACACTTATGTTAGGCCAATCCTTGAATATGCTTTAGTCAGGTTTGGTCTCCCTACCAAATAACTCAATCTCGTAGAATCGAAGCTGTGCAGCGAAGATTTCTAAGATTTGCTTTTCGTAGATTGCCTTGGTCTGATCTGTTCATTTTACTTCCATATGAAAACCGTTTGCGACTAATTGAGAAGCTCACCCTTTCTAAACGTCGTCGTATCGCAGACATAATTTTCGTCCATCGGATCATGTCCGGTACCATAGACTCCCCGGAATTGCTTGAGCTGATTTACATGAACACTAATCCACGTAAACTACGTTCTGTCTCCTTCTTCCGCCTCCCTACTCTCCGAACAAATTACGCTTATTTCAACTCCATGTGCAGAATGCTACGTTCAGCGAATGCAGTAGGAAATACCTTTGACTTTTTTCTAAGTTCCTCTTCTCTCAGAAAAAATCTATATTCTTGTTCCCCTTTCAACTTCTAACCCTTGCACTTCAACTTAGTATTAAGCATTGTATATTTGTACATATATTTATTTGTTTATATTTTTAAGTTTAAATATTTTTAAGTTAAAATTTATGTTCTAATCGCTTGTAGTAAGCTTAATAAATAAATAGCTATACATCTACGCGATAGAAAAAAGATGAAAGATTTTTTTGTTTGTATTGAAATAGATTCCAGAACTACTGAGCCGATTGAATGAAATTTGGAACAGAGATGGTCTAGAACTGAAAAATTACATATAATTTATTTCAGCTCAAGTACAGAGATTTTTAGTTTAGTCGCACTATCCGAATGGGGAATGCTCTACCTGCTCTAATAAGACTATATTTCCTCCCCATATTCCCTCGTTTACAGGCACGGGAACATAACCGAGAACTCAGAAAATACTATACCGATTTCAAAAATTCATTCAACGTTTGAGTGTTCCATTGTTCCTGAGTAGCACAGATTTTGTTGCATCCCAATCTAAGAGAATTTAAAGAACAAGAGGGAAAACCATTACGTCTCCTGCCCCGCAACTTCCATTTTTTTACATTGTTGTTTTTGTAATCGCAGCCTCCATCTGTGAATACGTGTGAGCTGCACCAAAAAGGCGCGAAAAAGTTGTGGAAGTATATGTGCGGTGAGTTTATTTTCATTTGACGCTTGGCTATTTAAAACATAACCTGAAATTTAATTTTCACCACACTCCTGAAAAATTCTTAAGGGGAGGGTTTGAACAACACCAAAGTTTTTGTTTTTTAAAATCTAATTTTTTTTTTGTAAAGCTGGGCAAGATGTGAAAACTCATAAACATGCAACTATACTGATTCTATTGGGACTCATTATATTGTGATTCGCTCCCTTAGCTCGGTTATTTGTCTTAACTTTTTATTAATACCAAAACCTTAATATCAAACTATGTAGACATTTTTTGAAAAACTTATCACAGTCAAAATTTTGAAATACAGCAATCTTGTAGATATTTTGCAGAGCTCAGAAAGCTTTCACTCATCTCTGTAGCACAATTAATAACAATGCACCAACACTTAAAGTTTTAATTTTTTTGAACTAATTTAAAGCGGACATCAAACTATGTAAATATTTTTTGAAAAACTTATCTCAGTCAAAATATTGAAATGCAACAATCTTGTAGATATTATGGAGAGCTCAGAAAGCCTTCATTCATCTCTGTAGCACAATTACTTACAAAGCGCCAACACTTTAAGTTTAATTTTTTTTTGTGTTAAGAAAAATTGAAAACTTAAAGTGTTGGATCTTTGTTAATAATTGTGCTACTGAGATGAATGATGGCTTTCTGAGCTCAACACAACGTGGACAAAAATTCCACATTTAAAGATTTTGATTGAGACAAGTTTTTAAAAAATTTTCTACCGAGCTTTTAATAAAAACAAAAAATCAAAACTTAAAGTGTTGGCGCTTTGTAAGTAATTGTGCTACAGAGATGAATGAAGGCTTTCTGAGCTCTCCATTATATCTTCAAGATTGCTGCATTTCAATATTTTGATTGAGATAAGTTTTTCAAAAAATGTCTACATAGTTTGATATCCGCTCTCAATTCTTTTACTTTTGATATTTTTTTTTAATTCAATTAATTAACTGCTTAAATTTTCAACTCAGCATCAAGAAGAGAATCGAAAGCTTAAGTTGGAATCTCTTTCATCAAACAAATGCAAAATGAATTCATATTTATTGGTTACAGTTTTGCTTTAGTATATATTTTTTAACAGTCATACTTTTCTGTCTATTTTTCTTAAGAAACGTTTTTTAAAAAAGAAGAAATAGAAGGGAGGAGACCACTCAGAGAAATGTTTAACAAAAAAGAAAATATTTTAATATTTTGACGCTCGAGTTTTTATTTCCAAATACTTAAAAAGTATATAATCAGAAATAAATTTTATTTACAAACCCAAAAAAAGTTTTAAATCCAAAAATTCTGCCAGACGTAGCCTTAAGGTGACTAAAAGTAAAAAAAAAAAACAAAAACCGGTTCCCAGACGAGAATAAAGTAGTATTGGTACAATTTTTTGTGTAAGCCCTGTGTATGGATCCGAATATAAAGTGGTGCTAGTGAAATTTTGTGTAAGCCCAGTGTTGAGATCCGAATATAAAGTGGTGCTAGTGAAATTTTGTGAATGAGTGCGTGCACCAGCTTGTGGGGTGGTATCAATGTGTAAGTGTGGTTTTCCCTCTTGTTCTTTAAATCCTCTTAGATCCCAATATTCCCACGTGAAAGGTAACTTAGAAACAATGGGCGTAGCCAGGGGGGGTTCAGTGGTTCAACCACCCCCCCCCCCCCGCCCCCAAATGTAAGAATATATCTTCTTAATTAGCCTAACATATTTCTATTACGTATAATTACACTAATAATGTATATTCGATTCGCTCTCTCTGCCGCCCGCCAGCCGCCGCGCCGACCACAGTCGATTGGCTGATCGCATTCGGTAGCCTTCGTATATTTTCGTGCCGTATCAGTACGCACTATTAGGCCGATAGGTTATTGATTTAGAATGGGACAAGGAAAAGGCTTATTTAAAGAATTTTCTTTTAGAAATTGCAATTACTAAAAATGTTCACTTGCGACAAAACATTATCAAAACCCCACAGAACCCCTGCATAATAGTTCTCTTAAAGGATTCTCACTCTAACCTGGAAGCTGGTTTAGAGCGTGAAAAAATGGGCATAATTTATGAATTTTGTGTGACTGAACAAAAAGATCAATCGAAAATCTGTGAAAGAGGTTTTATAATTTAGGTTTTAATATTTAAATACAAATTTTTTCGTGTCAATTAAATTCAAAATGGCAGCTGTCCAGCATTTCTTCGGAGGCGCCTCATTTTTTGACGGGTCCATGGTCGAAGATGTAACCTCCTTAATTTCGGTCCTGAGATAAAATCCCGAATATATAACAACAGCAAGAGACGTACGCAGGATTTTTTCGATATTTTCTTTTTTCACGAAATGGTGCACGTTTGAACAAAACATTAAAATTTTCTCTATAAGAAACGACAAAATTGTTGATTAAAAAAAAGCTATGCAATATAAAAAAAAAAATCCTGCGTACGTCTCCGGAGAAAGGTATGTCGAACGTACTGTCAAAATTTCGTATAGATCGGTGAAGATTTGCTCGAGTTATGTCTTCGGCCAGTTCGAAAAACGTGGTTTCGGGAAAAAAGCGTTTAAAGTTTTAAGTACTATAAAATCACATGGCATACCTGTGGGGCGTTGTCGCAGAATGGAAAGGTTGGGCATTTAAACATTTTTGCCGGCATGCATCCTTTGGTATGTTATTTTTAAGCCCCTAAAGTACCTTTTAAGATAAAAAAAATTTCGGTTTCTTCAAAATTCTAGACCAGCTTCCACTCTTAAGGGAATTTTTTCCATTGTGGGTCATATAAGACTATTTCTGAGATTCGCTTTGTTTTATGAAGATTATAACCAGAGTGTATCTAATAATGAGTGGGTATTTGTATGGTGCCCAAGCGTATATTCGTAAAGAATGTGCTTTAGCTCTGTATGTACATTGTTGTGCACACTCTCTCAACCTTACTATTGCTGACTCAGCAGAATTGCGTTGGGATCGTGCAGTCTGTTGGTTCCTACTTTAGATATACTGCTTAACACACTGCTGTTTTGAATGGTAAAATTCGGGACCTATTACCGGCTGGAAATTAAAAAACCCTGCTGGCAATGTGTGAAACACGGTGGGTTCACAAGCATGAAGCCGTCATGCGATTTAAGCTAATTTATCCAGCTATTGTCAATGCACTCGAAGAACTCCAAATCAGCCACAATAAAGAAACATCGCAGCAAGCTATTCAAATGCTTAACACAATTCGATCTTCGAATTATGTTATGTGCCTAGTGATTCTTCAAAAAGCCATGAGCTTTACATTTTCGCTATCAAAAAAACTGCAATTAACACCGATAACAGCATTTAGTCACGCGAATAAAGTTATTAATGCTTTGCAACTTTTGAGAAATAAATTTGTCAAAGAGTACGATCATCTATATTAAGAAACAAAGGTGATGCTTGATAAAAATGCTGGTACACTGTAAATGCTACCTATCGTTGGAAGGCAACTTAATCGCTTTAACACTTCTGCGTCAAATTAAATTAATTCGTCCCATTTCTAGAGCACACAATTCACCAATTAACCGAGAGGCTTGCGAAACACCGTAAAGTAGTATTGTCATCATCTGGTGTACTTACTTACTTAGGTGGGCATTACAGTTCGGGGTGAACCTGGGCCTCAACCAACATCCTTCTATAACGACTTCGATTTCGGGCGAGCTCTCTCCAGTTTCGCACTCCAAGTCGGTTGAGGTCTTCATCCACTTGATTGCGCCACCTAAGACCAGGTCTTCCCCTTCCGCGATTTCCCTGCAATGTGCTTTCGAACACCCGACGAGCCGGAGCGTTTGGTTCCATCCGCTCAACATGGCCCAACCATCGTAGCCTCGCGATGCGTACTCTTCTGGCTATGCCCATGTCGCGGTACAGCTCATACAGCTCGTTGTTGTATCTTCTTCTCTACACATTGCTTTCGCATACGGGACCAAAGATCATTCGGAGAATTTTTCTTTCGAAACGACCAAGGGGTTCCTCATCCGCTTTCGATAAGGTCCATGCTTCCGCGCCGTAAAGCAGGACTGGGATGATTAAGGTCTTATACAAGGTTACCTTGGTTTTTCTGGAGAGGGTTTTGTTTCTCAATTGCCTTCTTAACCCAAAGAAGCAACGGTTGGCAAGAGTTATTCTCCGTTTGATCTCCGCACTGATGTTGTCCGTGTCTACAGCGGATCCTAGGTACACGAAGTCCTGTACTACCTCGAAGTTATGTCTGTCTATTGTGACGTATTGTCCAATTCGTCGATGTTCTGTGTCCTTGTTTGATGACAGCATATACTTCGTTTTGCCCTCATTAACCATCAAACCCATTTTTGCCGCTTCTGTTTCAATACTCGCAAAAGCACCTATGACATCACGCTTTTTTCTTCCCATTACGTCAATATCGTCTGCATAGGCGAGTAATTGTACAGACTTTTGAAAGATTGTTCCTCTGGTGTTGACGTTTGAGTTTCTTACAATCTGTTCAAGTATGATGTTGAAGAAATCGCATGATAGTTTATCGCCTTGCCTAAAACCTTTTTCGACATCAAAGGTCTCGGTGAGTTCTTTACCGACCTTGACGGAGCAGCGTGAATTCTCCAAAGTCATCCTGCATAGTCGTACGAGTTTTGCAGGGATGCCGAAACTAGACATGGCTCTGTACGGCTCGTCTCTGTAGATACTGTCATACGCGGCCTTGAAATCGATAAAATTACGGTGAATATCGATATTATATTCTCGGGTTTTTTCCAAGATCTGCCGTAATGTGAAAATTTGGTCTATTGTGGACTTCTCTGGTCTAAAACCACATTGATAAGGACCAATCAAGTTGTTGACGTGGGGTTTCAGACGTTCACATATTACAGCAGGCAAGATCTTATAAGCGACGTTAAGGAGGCTTATCCCCCTATAATTGGCGTAATTGTGAGGATCTCCTTTCTTTAGGATCGGGCATACGATACTGAGGTTCCATTCATCGGGCATGCTTTCTTCCGACCATATCATACAGATCAGCTGGTGCATGCTCCTTTCCAACTGATCTCCAGCTGCCATGAAGAGTTCGGCATCAAGGCCATCTGCACCTGCAGTCTTATTTGATTTAAGTTTGCATATGGCAAGCTTAACTTCTTCTAGGTCGGGAGGACGGCATTCTTGATCATCGTCCAAGCTGAATGGGGCAATCTGCCTGACAGCGGAATTTGTGTCCTCATCGCCATTAAGCAGTCTGCAGAAATGATCTTTCCAGATCCTCAGTAGCAACTGTGACTCTATAACTATGTTTCCCTGCTGGTCTTTACAGGCTTGAGTTCGGGGTTTGCCACCCTGGCAGGATCTTTTTACCTTTTGGTAAAACTTCCGAATCTCGTTCCTGTCATGGCACCTCTCTATTTCCTCAAACGAGCGCTTCTCATGCTGCTTCTTTTTCTTTTTGAGAATTCGGTGTTCTTCCCTTCTCTCCTTGTAAATCTCGTTATACTGATCGTAAGCAGCCCTCGTTCGTGTTTGCAAAAGCATTTGTCGTGCTCTTTGCTTGGCTGCATTTGCCTGCCTGCATTCTTCATCGAACCATGGGTTTCGTTTTGGTGGCCGAGTGAAACCCAGAACCTCATAGGCAGCGGTTCTGATGGCTTCTTGTCATTGCTGCCACTGGTCTTCAATGCTTAATGCTGGCGGCATGGGATTCAAGGATAATTGAAGGGACACTCGATTGGAAAAGGCATTGGCAATCTCTTGCGATTGTAGCTTTCCGACGTCATATCTCTTCACAGCGTTAGTTCGTGCTGGTCGTGAACAAGATATCCTCATTCGTACCTTGGCTACAACAAGGTAGTGGTCCGAGTCAAAGTTGGCCCCTGGGAAAGTTCGGACATCTAGCACACTGGAAGAGTGCCTTGCGTCGATCGCAACATGGTCAATTTGGTTGACGGTTAATTGATCTGGAGATCGCCATGTACCTTTATGAATTTTGAGATCATCTGGTGTGCTACCTTCAAATTTTGCGGTCAGTTCTGAAATTGAAGACGCAATTTTTATGTATTCGGCAGGGCAGTGCTACCCGAAAGAGAAACATCCTATGACCTCCCCTAGTCCAAAATCTGCTTTGGAATGCTTGGATAAGTGCGATAAAACATGTTGTCCAGTTATTTACACGTTACTACAGATATAGGCTACCATACCTGTTTCCACTGCTACACCAGAAATGACTTTTCAAGTCTACGGAGACTTAAAAACTAATTGCGGAACACAACGAGTGAAGACTGAACAGCTTCGCTCTTATGAATATTCACTACGGGATAGATATAGACGTAGATGAAGTTGTGGATATATTTAAAAACAAAAACAGAAGATTGATTATATAATGCATATGTTATCAAATGAACCTTCTTTTTTCATATAATATAAACGCTATTTATTTCATCCACTTCCATTTGTTTTATTGTCTTAAACCCCCCCGAAACTTAAACCTGGCTACGCCCGTGTTAGAAACTACTTTACTTAATTTACTTAATTCGATCACCGCCACCGTCAGCCGGCCGGGTCAGCTAGTCTTATATAAAAAGCAATTTTAAATCGGAAGGCCAAAATTTTCCACATAAAAATACAAAAAAGTGTGACTTAAAGCCATTCACCAATTCACAACGATCAAGTTTTCATATTTAAACAAATTAACTTGATTTGTTATAGCCGCAAAATGAAGGTAAAATTTTCAATGGACAAAAGTTCTTACTTCCGATATTAGTTTATCTCACTTATATTTACATAATCCAGCCCATGATCACATATTTACAACAATAAACCCTTTACTCACTTGTAATAATAAAACACCAAATTTTTCTTCACATTTTCTTCTCTGTTTGTCCTCGGTGATGGATTATTGGGATCAAATAGTCCTTCCGCATTGAAAGCTTGTCTATCATTGCGACATTGCACTTGCACCAAACTTAAAAATATCACAATCAACACTATCAGTATCCTTTGCTTGTAGCGACAGTTGAAACTAAACATATTTGAATCACAATTCGATGGTATGGTTCTCGATCTTGTGTGCACTCGGAGCAGATGCAATTTTAAGACTTGCGGTTGAGAATTTATTTAAGTTCGGTTGCGTTTTTCTGCACAAAAATGACCCAATTTCACTCACTGTTCCCTTTTCTTTTTTTATAAATTTCGTTTACACTAAATTTGAGAATACTGATCTTTCTTTGGCATAATGATCGTATTGAGCTCTTACCGATCGATGTGAGTTCTTCCGATATAATACCTCAATCAACACGACAAAAGCTTAAAATTTGTTTACACAGATTGCTTGCCAATACCGTGAAAGGGTTCATCATATGGGCCGTTTGCCTTGTGTAAATCCATTAAAATTTGTGTTAATTAGCATAATTTTTTTTCTACCGTTTTTAGAGCTTTTTTTTATTGCATTCATAAATTAAATATTTTGCGTAATTTCAACTCTCCGCCAATAAGAGTGAAATTGGTAGACGACCAAAGACAAAATTCATACAAATTCTATTAAATAAATTTGCATCAATTCGGTTAACAGTGTGATTGTTGGTAGTAAAAGCGGTGAATCAGTGCTTGAAATTGATAAACATTTTGTGTATTTGTTCAAGAGCAATGTCAATTTGTTTTACAAGGTTCGCTATGGTTTATGGTTGGACTAATTGCATGAATGGTTAGGCTTGCAGCATTTTGAAAACGTTAGAGACTATTCCAGAAAAGCGATAACTCCAATCAATCAACTAAAAAAAAGAGATGAGAGTGAGAGCATTTAGACCAGTAACTCCTGACATCAAAATGAACCATCCGTGCATTTGGGTTGGACATCAATTGTCTGTAGAGAGGTCGATGTGATAAAATTAAAAATGAATAGTTTCAAGGCAGACGGTCGGGGAAGCCGTTTGACCGGCATATTCGTTTTGATTTCTACTAGTTATGTTATGATGCGACAAAGCAATAGACGACTATATGAGGTCATATCAGAATTATATAACACCGAAGTTTGATTCAGTAAAAAATAACGATGAATCTTCACAGACGGTTCCAAAACAGCATTAGGTCTAAGTCTGGTTACTTATGGGAGAAATCTCAATATTTGATGCTCTGTGGTGTTCTGGTAATTTAGACTACTTACCATGAAAACCTTCTGACTTTTCTAAAATAAATTTCACAAAATAAAAAGGCTATCACGTTGATATTTAAAGTGATCTTAGCGAACATTGAAACTTCGATTCACTTTATACACAAACATGTACAAATTATGTCAATAACAACAAACTCCATTTAATGCTGCAACTGAAAATAAACTGAAATGTACTGGCTCCGGTTGCTTTGATTTGTTTTACTAGGCGATTATTTGATGGCTTATATCGCCCATTTTTTGTCTATTGCGGTGGTAATTGAAATCGAAAATAGTTAATAATGATAAATTAAACGAAAAAGTATTTTTACTTGTTTTGGCTTCTCATGATGCACGCAGATATACAGGGTGTTTCCAATTTCAATAGCCGTACCATTGAATAATTACATCGTACTTCGTACTAATATTATAAACGTGAAAGTTTGTATGTGTGGATGTATGTTTGTTACTCTTTCACGCAAAAACTACTGAATGGATTTCAATTAAACTTTCCAATAATATAGCTTATACATCAGAATAACATATAGGCTACAATTTATCCCTAAATTCACACGGGAACGGGAACGTATACGGGAACTTAGAAACTACAACACCGATTTCAAAAATGTTTCCACTGTTAGAATGCTTCATTATCCCCGAGTAACATAAAAGCTAATTCATCCCCATATTCCTACGGTTCCTTATATTCCCACGGGAGCAGGAACGTATACGGGAACTTTGACACTACAGCACCGATTTCAAAAATTCTTTCATCGTTAGAATGCTACACTATCCCTGTGTAACATTAACTTTAATTCATCCCCATATTCCTACGGCTCCCTATATTCCCACGGGAGCAGGAACGTATACGGGAACTTTGACACTACAACACCGATTTCAAAAATTCTTCCACCGTTAGAATGCTACACTATCCCTGTGTAACATTAACTTTAATTCATCCACATATTCCTACAGGAACGGGAGTCCTTACTTATATAATAAGTGCGAAAGGAGCTCTGTCTGTCCGTCGTTCTATGTTACCATCTCCCGCCCAAACTAATAAACCGATTTAAATGAAATTTTGTACAAAGATTGTTCAGAACTTGAGAAAAGACATAGACTATATATTTTTTCCCTATATTCCCACGGGAGCAGGAACTTATACGGGAACTTTGACACTACAGCACCGATTTCAAAAATTCTTTCATCGTTAGAATGCTACACTATCCCTGTGTAACATTAACTTTAATTCATCCCCATATTCCTACGGCTCCCTATATTCCCACGGGAGCAGGAACGTATACGGGAACTTTGACAATACAGCACCGATTTCAAAAATTCTTTCACCGCTAGAATGCTACACTATCCCCGAGTAACATAAAAACTAATTCATTTCCATATTCCTACGGTTCCCTATATTCCCACGGGAGCAGGAACGTATACGGGAACTTTGACACTACAACACCGATTTCAAAAATTCTTCCACCGTTAGAATGCTACACTATCCCTGTGTAACATTAACTTTAATTCATCCACATATTCCTACAGGAACGGGAGTCCTTACTTATATAATAAGTGCGAAAGGAGCTCTCTCTGTCCGTCGTTCTATGTTACCATCTCCCGCCCAAACTAATAAACCGATTTAAATGAAATTTTGTACAAAGATTGTTCAGAACCTGAGGAAAGACATAGACTATATATTTTTTCCCTATATTCCCACGGGAGCACTACAGCACCGATTTGACACTACAGCACCGATTTCAAAAATTCTTCCACCGTTGGAATGCTCCATAATCCCGGAGTAACATTAACTTTAACTTATCCACACATTCTCACGAAAACGGTCACCATATTCCCACGGGAACGGGAGTCTTTACTAATATTGAAAATGTGAATGTAGCTATGTCGGTATGTTTTTCGTATGTCTCCCGTTCAAACACCCGCTAAACAGATTTTATTAAATTAGCTACAGAGATGGTCTAGACTCTAGAACATGCGGAAGGATAAAGGCTATATCTATCCTTATATTCCCACGGGAACGGAAATGGAAATTCAAAAACTACGGCCTCAAAAGTATTTTTAACAGGGCTACAAGGTGTTGAAATAGGGGTTGAATGTTTTTTTTTTGGAAATACCGCCATACAGGCTAGAAGTTTTATTTCCTAAAAAGTTAAAAACGCTGCTGAAAGTCACTATTCCACGCGAACGAAGTCGCGGGCACAGCTAGTATTACATATAGAAGCTGACACCCGATCTACACGACTTTCTCAAACACGGCATAAGAAGATTATCTATCGAAAGAGTTACTACGGCTGGCCAGGTTGATAGTCTCATAGATTTTTTTATAGATGTTGTAAACAGAGCAGCTGAATTATCTATTCCTAAGACCCAACCCGTTTACACAAATCAATTTATATTGCCTGAATCTTTCTTAAGATTGATTCGCATACGAAATGCTAAAAGAAGACAATGGATTCGGCTTAGACTAAATTCAAGATTCAAGATTTTAAATACTAAAATAAAGTACAAGATAGAAATTTTTAAAAACAAAAAATGGAATAACTTCTTATCAAGTTTTGATAAGGGATCTAAAACTTTTTGGAAGGTAACAAAAATAATAAAAAAAAGTACCTACACAAATTCCAAAAGGTAACCGCAATTGGCTGCCTTTTTTTGTCAAAATCATGCAATATCACCACACATCAAGTTGAGCTTGATGAAATGAACAACAGATTACTAAAAGCATTACCATCAACGGCCACCAGATATCTCACAATGGTTTTCTACTGTTGTTTGACTCTTTCGTATTTCCCTAAAGATTGGAAAATAGCAAAAGTTGTAGCTATCTGCAAACCTGGTAAAGCAAAGGATAATTCTAATAGTTACAGGCCTAGTTTATTGAGTACTATTTGTAAACTGTAGGAGAAGCTTATTAAATAACGATTGATAAACCATATAGAGAATGCAAACATATACCCTAGAGAGCAATTTGGCTCAATATCAAATTTCATCAAATTTTAAGAATTAAAAATCACATCAAAAGCAATATTAATTCAAAGATATCGACTGGTCTAGTTCTTTTAGACATCGAAAAAGGTATTGACACTGTGTGGCATTAGGGGTTGATTTATAAACTTATAATGTTCAATTTTCCCACATATTTGGTTAAATTAGTATGGAGTTTTTTACTTAATCGAAAATTTCCTATATATGCAGGTAGTGTGAAATCTTCTTTATATGATATAGTAAGTGGCGTTCCGCAAGGGTCTGTGCTGGCACCCTTGCTTTTCAATGTTTACATGTCCGTCATTGGATGAAAACACTAAACTGGCAATGTTTGCAGACGATACTGCTCATTTTTCGTCTGGCTTATTGCCTCAAACTCAAAGTGCTCTCGATAGTTTACAAAGTTCACTCAACATTCTCCAAACTTTTTTCCATAAGTGGAAAATCAAAGCAATTGCTCAAAAATCACAGGCAATCTGATTTTCTGGTCGTAGAAAAGTAGATTTTTTGCCATAAACAATTTTACAGCTCTTCTCTTTTGATATTGAATGGTCTGAAAACTGCAAGTACCTAGGACTAACACTTGACAAGAAACTGACTTTTGATAAACATATTGCGAACAGGATAAACAAAACTAATCTTGTATTAAAAATTTTATACCCTTTCATTAATCGCAAATCGCAAAAAAAAGTGTTCAAAACTGTTTTCCAGCCTTTACTCACTTATGTGGTTTGACTATGCTGAGACCCATTTAAAAAAGATTCAAAGAGTTCAAAACAAAATATTAAAAATAACGCTTAGTTTGTCCCGTCATTATTCAACAATAAGGCTTCATGATAAAGCCAATGTTAAATAAATTGTACTATATCACTTACAAGACATTTTTTTCAGAAAATGTTCATATTCCGATAGTGACATGCATTCAAAACGAAGGAGGGCACTTTGATGTTATAATTGTATTTGTATAAAATACATAAAAAACTGCTGTGCCCATATTATTGTTTTATTCAAAAAAACCTCAAAGCTAAAAATCTTTTTTTTTTTTTTAATTTAACCCATTTTGTATTTTTTCAAGTATCATAAAATGTTTGGGTTTCAGAATGCACTTGCTTATGAGTTTTTTTTTTTAAATAAAGAAACTCTATGTTTATCAGGCATTTTCTGAAAAAAATAACCTCAAAGTAAAGACTTTGCTTGGAAAAGAATATTTAAACACCATTTAAAATTGAAAATCTGGCAACCCTAAGCCTATGGAAGCTCAATTTGAATACAGTCTTAAAGGTTGTTATTTCTACAAAAAATTAAGTTTAAGATTAGATCTCTACCATCAGTATTGACAGAGAAATCGAATTTAACACATGTCAGGGTACACCAAAGTTAGTCTTTTTTTAAATTGTTAAAAAGTGATGTCAAAGTTGAGAAACGGACTTTACTGTAGAACAACTTTTTTTTAAAATATGACCAAAAATCACATCCCGAGGTATGTAAAATGAGTTACGGAACACCCTGTATAGATAGATTCGATTCGGATTCGTTTATTAAGCAAACTTGTTTAGTATCTTCTCACTCCTAGGCAACTAGTGAATTTAAGATAATTATTTACTTAAAAAAGCATCCTAATAAACTTTTCATAAATCCATCACATATTGCAATCCTTCTCAACTGATGGTATTACCTTTCGCGAGGAAAAATTCTTGAGCTTTGCTGTGACACCCTATTTATTTATTTTGCTTTTCAAAGTCAACCAATATACAATGTAAATGCTCTAGGGCAGGGGTGGCCAACAGGTCGATCGCGATCGACCGGTCGATAGCGACTGTTAGTCCAGTCGATCGGGGCAAGGCAAAAATATAAATACGTAGACCAGACATAGTCTTAAATGGTTTCAATAAAAACATATACAATTGTGGTCACCGAATTTGAACAATTAATTCTAGAAAAACTGTCTACTTTGCGTTTTTTACTAGAAAATCTTGCTTAAAAACATATACATACGCCCGTTTGTTCGAAACAAATCCGCCACAAATTGTGTTCATACTTATATGTTCATATCTTTGTCAGTGTGCCTTATGATATCTGTTTTCTTAATGTGCCTACTAGCACAGCGCATGTTCACATAGTTGAGGCAAGTTTTTACAAAGATTTCGAGATCTTTTGGACGAAATAATAAAATTTCTTGATGAAACTGGTAATAACTATCAGCAATTGTGTGATAGACTCGCAATGTGATTTAGTTTTTTTGGCAGATTTTACTGAAAAACTGATTACATTAAATCTGAATCTACAAGGCAAGAATAAAACATTAACAGAAATGATGAGTTCTATTGCAGCGTTTCAATGTCAAACAGCGTCTATGACAGTTGACATGGAGAAGAAAAAAATTTGAACAATTTGTTAACATCAGGGATCATATGGAAAAATATCCTGCCTACAGTTTCATTTCTGAGAAAAGAAATTAGGGCAGGGGTAGCAGACTTCGAAATTCACTTTGGTAATTTCAGAAAAATTGAGAACTTGGTTCAATTAATCAGTTATCCGTTCAATGATTCCTTTGATAATAGAGATATCTATGAATTGGCTACAAAATTTGCAGATACATTTCAAATGGAGCACATGATGTTACAAAACGAAATTATTACTCTGCGCTGCGACATATTTCTTAGCCAAGGTCATCCTCTGGTCAAGATTTCTGGGCATTGATTTCCAACGAAAAACATCCAAATTTGAAGAAAAGTTAGTGTTGCACAACTTCATTCGTGTTTTGGTTCAACATATTTATGTGAGTCAGCATTTTCCTACTTCAAGCATACAAAAAGTAAACACCATTCTCGCTTGACAGACACTCATACATTGGATTCTTTAAGGCTGGCAATCTCCAACTACAAATCAGATTATGCTAAACTAGTGGAAGATACTCAGACGCAATGGTCACAAATTTTCACAGTTATGTTTTTTCGCTTAGTAAAATAAAAAATGCTACATGATTGTGTAATGAACCATGCTGTTTCATGTAAGATTTCAAGAAGTATGTAATTGGTAGATCGCACAGGGTCTCGTTAGTGAAAAAGAGATCTTGGGTCCAATCAAGTTGGCCACACCTGCTCTAGGGAATCACGATATTTTTTCATTAAAATCCTGTAATACTTTTTGTGTATTACCTCGTTAGCAAAAACATTTGATTCACACGGAGGCAAAATAAAAAAATAAAACAAAATAAAACCAAAAACCAAAATGTTTACTCACAAGATCATGTGCATACGTGCAGTTAAGAGAAGATCTTCTTTTATTGTATTTTGTTTGTTTTTAAGAAGGTGGACGCAGAGTTTGGGTCACAAAAGTATGCCAATTTTATGTATGTATTCAGTCCCAGCTTTCATTAAATAAACAGTTGATTCAAATGAGAAAACTTCACACAACACAAACACCAGAGTCAGCAACAAAATAATTTTGCGAAGATATCATCATCAAAACTGCATTTTAAATTTTTTGACAGCTCTTTATTTTGAAGGAAAATCAATGCGATTGCAATATCCAACTCATTGTCATCGTCCAAAGCATGTGACGCTACGTTATCAACTTTATTCAAATGAGTTATGAAGGTTTTTGGTTTGTGGAGCCAGTTTACTTTTTTGTGTTGTGTTTGGTATTCCGCTTTGTGTAAACAATGATATGCATTTTCAGTTCTCATTTAGTGAGAAATAAAACTACATTATTAACTTAGATGATATTTAAATTGTTATTTTTTTTAATCGAATCTTTTGCTCAAATCACAAGTGATTATTCTTTTCGATATTAGATTATTAGAATATTACAATCATAAAAAATGAAAAGAAAAAACGCATTGAATAACTTTTCATATGTTTATTATTCAAATCGAATCCAAACATGTAAGTAAAATAGAAAATTTAGATATGGCAGGATTGTCATATGTGTTATACATTTTAAAGGGTTGTCCAGGGCCGGATTTAAAGGTGTGGAGGCCTCGGGGTAGCAAAGTACCCTTAGCCCCAAATTATATTGCAAATAAAATGAACAATTTTTTCAATCTAGTTTTCCTATAAATAATTTATTGTGAAACCCAGTATAGATTATTATTATTATTATTATTATTATTATATCAAATTTTTGTTCTATGTACTGTAGCTTAACTATTTATAGATAAAAAAAAACTGTATGCCTTTTTTGTCGATCTGAAGGCTGCATTTGACACGGTCAATAGAAAGTCTTTAATATACAAGCTTTCTGTAATAGGTTTGTCAACCAAGTTCATCAAATTCTATGAGAAAATGCTTGAAAATAATCGTGCTTTTGTGCAGAATGGTCGAAAAAAATCTAGAGCTTTAAAATGCCAATCTGGTGTTCCTCAAGGCTGTGTTTTAAGCCCCTTACTACTCTCACTTTTTACTAATGATGTTGAAATTCACATCCCAGGAGGTATCACTATAGGTGATGTTAATATTAAAGTCCTTCTTTACGCTGACGATCTTGTTATCCTATCTGAAAGCCCGCTTACTTTACAGCTACAAATCAATAAGCTACAGCGATATTGTGATAGTTGGGATCTGAAAATCAACAGCTCGAAATCTAAAATTATGGTTTTTAGATCACGCAACAGATCTATAGGTTATAGCCGCAACTGGACTCTTGGGGATGATATTATCGAAATAGTGGATAGATTTAAGTATCTTGGATATATACTCACATATAGCCTGAATCCACATGAACATGTCAAAGAAAAAACGAAAGCTGCTAAAGTAGCTGTGGAAATTTTTTTTTTTGTAACCATTCCGTTGATCCAGCATCAAAATTTAAAGTCTTCAACGCTACAGTAAATAGTTGCCTTTGCTATGGAAATGAAGTATATGGGTATGAACAGTTAGAAGAACTAGAAAACGTCCAAAGATACTTTTTCAAACGAATTTTCAAGCTGCCTAAAAACACCCCAAAGCCCAAACTATGCCATAGATGTGGAATCTGGGTTACCACACATATTTTTAAAAAACTTGAAGGCTAGTGTGGACTACATTGTCAAGGTAATAAGTCGATCAGACCAAAACATCCAAAAACGAATCCTTATGATTTGTTTTCACAATAGTTATAGCCCAATCAGCCACACTACCATTCTAGATAACTTTAGATTCTTACCGAATCGATCCGACTACACCACCCCCAAGTTGGTGTTTGACAATAATTTCCAAGTAACCATACCTTCAATAGAAGCTTGGGAAAATAGCACTCTTTTGGAAAATGAAGC
This sequence comes from Melanostoma mellinum, assembly GCA_914767635.1. Taxonomy (NCBI): domain Eukaryota; kingdom Metazoa; phylum Arthropoda; class Insecta; order Diptera; family Syrphidae; genus Melanostoma; species Melanostoma mellinum. Next base: position 55,220,355 of record OU612060.1, read on the forward strand.
AATACACTTTTACACCGATGGTTCAAAAACCAGCGAAGGTGTGGGAAGTGGAATCTACTCAGAAAAACTGAATCTCAGTCTTTTCTTCCGCCTACCCGATCATTGTAGTGTGTTCCAAGCGGAAATTCTGGCGATTAAGGAGGTGCTGTCTTGGCTCAAAGAAAACGTCATATCCTCCACGGATATTCGGATCTTCTCAGACAGCCAAGCTGCCCTCTCTTGCCTCTGTCTCTACAAAATCCATCACGGTCCAAAATTGTCAGATGTCTCTGAGGGAGATGTCAAATCAGTTCAACATTCACCTTTCATGGGTGCCAGGGCACAGGGACATACCAGGCAACTGTATGGCAGACGAACAAGCCAAAAAAGGCACGACCACACTACGCTCAGAATGGAACAACATAGGTTCACCTATCGCTATATGTAAACTCCTACTTAGACAAGACGCTTCAAGGATAACAAACACTAGATGTACTGAGAGTAACAACTGCCTTGCAACCAAAAAAGTTTGGCAGTGTGTAGACTCAAAACGCTTGAAGAGTTTGTTAGCCTTGACGTTCTACCATAGGTGTTCTTAAAGGACACTCCCTAATAGGAAGACACGCCAAAAGACTTGGTGTGTTTACCAATGATTTCTGCAGAAGCTGCATGGACGAGGAGGAGGAAGAAACCGTTCAACACCTTCTTTGCTCATGCCCTGCACTACTTCGTAGGAGGAAAACTCATCTCGGTGAATTCTTCTTCGATGATACAAGCGACTTAGCTTACATAGACCCTAAAAGTCTTTCGAAATACATTAAAAGTTCCGCGTGGTTCGACTAGCACGTGATTAACCGGCTAGTCCCGTAATGGAAGATTAACAACTCGTTAATCTTACATCGGGTTTCTGAGAGCAGTAGGTGATTAACTTGCGGTGTTCTCTGTGGTATCACAATGGGGCCTTGCGGCCTAAGTGTGTCAGGCAATGTACTCATTGACTGACAGCCACTTCCACCTAACCTAACCTATAGCCCAATCAAAAACTGCTACGATCTGGCTGTTATGCATAATTTTGCAATTTCATTAGCAACTGACAATGTCGTTGCGTTAAGAGATTCTTTTTACGACTGCATAGCTCGCATAGATGAGACGCTATTTCAGCAATGCATAGTCCGAGGTACTTCTTCGACATCAAGAAGCGTTTATCGACAACTAACTTTCTCTTTAGGTGAAAAAAAACTATTTCAGAGATGGGTTTTCAGTTTCTCAAATGAGCTTAATTTTCAAAGTCAGAAGTGAAATGCTGGAACTGAATTGTAAACCTCATAGATCTGACTTAAATCCTATCTGCTCGCTCTGAAATCTCGGTCAGTTTACAGCATTTTGTCCAATTCTACAGGAAATACGTAGATTCTATTCTTCCACAAGTTTTCTTTCATTAGAAGAATGTATAAACATCCTGAATGGTTGCCGTGGTTGGAAGTCTCTTAAAGGATACGTTTCTCAAGCAAAAAAATATATCGAGATGATTATTTGAACATATTTTGAAACAATAAATCTACACCACTTTTTGAACTATACATAATATAGGGAAAAAGCAAGTTATTTTCGTTTAAGCTAAACTAAAAGCCATTTGATCTATTTTGTTTTGACTAAACTAAAAATCCAGAAATCAAATTGTTATTTACATTAGAAACTTAATATTTATATACTTTAAGAGTGTTCTAAACGTGTATCTTATACAGCAATAGATTTAAACCTAAATCAATTTATTTATTTTTTGTTTTGACTAAACTAAAAGTCACAGTATGTTTGTTACTAGTTTTCTATCTTTTTAAACAAATTAACTTGTAAAACTAGCACAGGTTTGTTAAAACTTTCTCATTGTATTTTAAAATTGTGATTTCTTTGCGGCAGACGGCATATTACTATGCTTTCTAATAAATTATATTTCTTTACTATATATTATAATTTAAGATTTGAAAAAAAAAATTGAATTGAATTGAAATTGAAAAAAAAAAATTTGGATTTTAGTGTTAACGAACTGAACTTTCCGAGAAATCGTTGATGATTTTGCTGAAATCCAGTTCCCGAAGCAAATCACTTTCAATGCTTAGGAGAGAAAGCTTTGATATGGTGGATGGTTTTGCCCCATCGTGATTCGAAGCCTGTTTTTTTATAATTTTCTTTTTTGAATATGAGCGCTCCCCAGTGCAATTTGATACCATGAAAACCAAATACATTCCCAATGTAATTTCAAAGTTTGGGAATGTAGCTCTAATATTTTAATCTTTGAGATTTTGGTAGTAAAATAGTTCAGCGGATTGGTCTTTTCCATAGTCTTTTTTATATGAGTCGATCAAAGATACAAATTGAACCAACTAACTACCAAGACTAGGTTCTAAATCATTCTGATCCTGATAAACTTTCAATAATGCCTATGCTGCAGCGTGCAAATTTGCAGCATCCAACTTCTCGATGTGATTAGGAAATCCAAATCTCGAACGTACAGCTTAATAGGCAATGCAATCTCTCGGTTAGAGAGACACATAACTGGTCGATCACTGAGATAAAGGTGGATACTTTGTATTTTTCCTTCGGTGTCAGATTTACGTCTTGTGCTTTCCCGTATAATCGAGCAGATTCAGCCTTACATTTCTCGTTCTGTTACGTGATTGTACGTATTCGTCAGTCTGAGATATTTTTTTGGCAGCTTCCTCGTATTTATCAATATCATTTCTTTTGGATTCCACGAATGATTTTAATGATTCTAATACACGCATTGTGGACCGGGCATAAAGAAGATGAAAAACTGTGACATATAAACTATGGCGACTGCTACAGACAACAGAAAAAGCGTTTATTTGGGTGCGGATTTGTCGTTAGAGGTAGACTCAGGGATAAGGTGATTAGCCAAAATCCAGTCAATGAGCATATAATGACCATCCGCATCAGGGCTAAATTCGCCAACATTAGCCTTATATGCGCCCACGCCCCCACAGAAGAGAAAGACGGCGATTCCAAAGACTGTTTCTACGAGCTCCTCGAAGAAACATATGAGCAATGCCCCAGACACGACGTGAAAATCGTTCTTGGCGATTTCAACCCAAAACTAGGGAAGGAGGACATCTTTGGAAACACAATCGGTAAGCATAGCCTCCACGACAAAACCTCCGAAAACGGATTGAGGCTAATCGATTTTGCTGCGGGGCTAAATCTTGTTGTAAGTAGTACACGCTTCCCGCATCTCAAAATTCATAAAGGCACATGGCGATCTCCAGATCAATTAACCGTCAACCAAATTGACCATGTTGCGATCGACGCAAGGCACTCTTCCAGTGTGCTAGATGTCCGAACTTTCCGAGGGGCCAACTTTGACTCGGACCACTACCTTGTTGTAGCCAAGGTACGAATGAGGATATCTTGTTCACGACCAGCACGAACTAACGCTGTGAAGAGATATGACGTCGGAAAGCTACAATCGCAAGAGATTGCTAATGCCTTTTCCAATCGAGTGTCCCTTCAATTATCCTTGAATCCCATGCCGCCAGCATTGAACATTGAAGGACAGTGGCAGCAATGCCAAGAAACCATCAGAACCGCTGCCTCTGAGGTTCTGGGTTTCACTCGGCCACCAAAACGAAACCCATGGTTCGATGAAGAATGTAGGCAGGCAAATGCAGCCAAGCAAAGAGCACGACAAATGCTTTTGCAAACACGAACGAGGGCTGCTTACGATCGGTATAACGAGATTTACAAGGAGAGAAGAAGGGAAGAACACCGACTTCTCAAAAAGAAAAAGAAGCAGCATGAGAAGCGCTCGTTTGAGGAAATAGAGAGGTGCCATGACAGGAACGAGACTCGGAAGTTTTACCAAAAGGTAAAAAGATCCTGCCAGGGTGGCAAACCCCGAACTCAAGCCTGTAAAGACCAGCAGGGAAACATAGTTATAGAGTCACAGTCGCTACTGAGGATCTGGAAAGATCATTTCTGCAGACTGCTTAACGGCGATAAGGACACAAATTCCGCTGTCAGGCAGACTGCCCCATTCAGCCTGGACGATGATCAAGAATGCCGTCCTCCCGACCTAGGAGAAATTAAGCTTGCTATATGCAAACTTAAATCGAATAAGACTGCAGGTGCAGATGGCCTTGATGCCGAACTTTTCAAGGCAGCTGGAGATCAGTTCGAAAGGAGCATGCACCAACTGATCTGCATGATATGGTCGAAAGAAAGCATGGCCGATGAATGGAACCTCAGTATCGTATGCCCGATCCTAAAGAAAGGAGACCTTCACAACTGCGCCAATTACAGAGGGATAAGCCTCTTTAACGTCGCTTATAAGATCTTGTCTGCTGTAATATGTGAACGTCTGAAACCCCACGTCAACAACTTGATAGGTCCTTATCAATGTGGTTTTAGACCAGAGAAGTCCACAATAGACCAAATTTTCACATTACGGCAGATCTTGGAAAAAACCCGAGAACTTAATATCGATATTCACCATCTCTTTATCGATTTCAAGGCCGCGTATGACAGTATCTACAGAGACGAGCTGTACAGAGCCATGTCTAGTTTCGTCATCCCTGCAAGACTCGTACGACTATGCAGGATGACTTTGGAGAATTCACGCTGCTCCGTCAAGGTCGGTAAAGAACTCACCGAGACCTTTAATGTCGAAAAAGGTTTTAGACAAGGCAATAAACTGTCATGCGATTTCTTCAACATCATACTTGAACAGATTGTAAGAAACTCAAACGTCAACACCAGAGGAACAATCTTTCAAAAATCTGTGCAATTGCTCGCATATGCAGACGATATTGACGTAATGGGAAGAAAAAAGCGTGATGTCATAGGTGCTTTTGCGAGTATTGAAACAGAAGCGGCAAAAATGGGTTTGATGGTTAATGAGGGCAAAACAAAGTATATGCTGTCATCAAACAAGGACACAGAACATCGACGAATTGGACAAAACGACAAAATAGACAGACATAACTTCGAGGTAGTACAGGACTTCGTCTACCTAGGATCCGCTGTAGACACGGACAACAACATCAGTGCGGAGATCAAACGGAGAATAACTCTGCCAACCGTTGCTTCTTTGGGTTAAGAAGGCAATTGAGAAACAAAACCCTCTCCAGAAAAACCAAGGTAACATTATATAAGACCTTAATCATCCCAGTCCTGCTTTACGGCGCGGAAGCATGGACCTTATCGAAAGCGGATGAGGAAACCCTTGGTCGTTTCGAAAGAAAAATTCTCCGAATGATCTTTGGTCCCGTATGCGAAGGCAATGTGTGGAGAAGAAGATAGAACAACGAGCTGTATGAGCTGTACCGCGACATGGGCATAGCCAGAAGAGTACGCATCGCGAGGCTACGATGGTTGGGCCATGTTGAGCGGATGGACCCAAACGCTCCGGCTCGTCGGGTGTTCGAAAGCACATTGCAGGGAAATCGCGGAAGGGGAAGACCTCGTCTTAGGTGGCGCAATCAAGTGGAGGATGACCTCAACCGACTTGGAGTGCGAAACTGGAGAGAGCTCGCCCAAAATAGAAGTCGTTATCGAAGGATGTTGGTTGAGGCCCAGGTTCACCCCGAACTGTAATGCCCACCTAAGTAAGTAAGTAAGTAAGTAATACACGTATTGTCGATTCGAGAATCGTTTTTGGGTCTTGCAACATCTTGCTTTTAGCGGTGAATCGCTCTAAGAAGTCGTTCCAAAAGATTGCAAGTAAAGTGGTTTCGAGATCACACATCTTCTGTAGACGGTATGCTGCTTCATTCCTCGCGATGTCTTTTTGCTCTTTATCGGAAGATATGCTGGTTAGAGCTTCTTCGATTTCCGAATAGCCGTCAACTATTGCTTTCGTATTTTCAGCCAACGAGTGTCACTAAGTTCTTTTAAGACGTAAAACTTTCCGTCCGTTTTTTTTTTCTGGCTCCTTATACTTGAAATAAAAGGTTAAAGATCGTATGCGAATTGTGCGGGAAAACGAACATTTCGCTTTCGTGGAGTTACTTACCCTCTAACTACTTCGAAAGTGATCCAAGAGAATGCAAGAGCTCTCTGTATACGGTCGAAAGATTAAATTCATTGAGTCTCATTTGGGTGCCAGGCCATCACGGCATAGCTGGAAATGAGATCACCGACAAACTTGCTAGGCAAGGATCTCAGACAGCTTTCTCAGGTCCTGAACCGTCGATAGTTTTGCCAGTGTCCTTTGTTACGTCTTCAATCAACGATTGGACTTGTGAAGAGCACAACCGTAGATGGCATGCTTCCATTGGGTGCAGACAGACCATAAGTATGCTCCGCTACGTAAATAAGAAAACTGCATCATTTTTGCTATCTCGTAGCAGAAAAGACTATAGAAAGCTTATTGGCGTTGCCAGCATTGTCAAGCACTAAAACGTGTTAGGCTTAAGTGATACACCTCACTCTGTGAATCTTGTGGTGAAGATGGCAACACCGCAGAGCACTTCCTCTGTGAATGTCCTGCTTTTCTCGCATGAGGTCACGATACTCGGCGCAGACATGCTGAGAGCTGTTAACTTAAGCTCCTTATCATGGCAGCGTCTTTTGCCTTTTCTATGAATATGTGGAAAGCTATAATAAAAAGAAGGTTGCTGCCTGGTAGTACATTGGACCGGTATTTAGGACTGAGTGCTCCAGCTGGTGTTTTAAAAACCTCCAAAAGAAAAAAAATCAATATACAACTTGATTTTTTTGTTTGTTTGTATTGAAATGGGAACGTAAACGTAAATGAGAACTTAGAAACTATTTGACCGATCTCAAAAATTGTTTGACCGTCAAAATGCTGCATTATTCCAAAAGCAACAAAGAACATATTTCATCCCCATATTGTGAGCAGTGCAGCAAGATCATGAACTAAAAGTTCCCGATTCCGAGTAACATCATTTATTGCGTGACGTACATTTCACCCTACCTAACAAATGTTGGACTATTGGACCAACATTTATAATTTCTAAATCAGAGGAGAGAATGTAGCTAAGAAGATGGTAGCATCGCATATCGTGTTTGGTGCTTCCCCAAACTAGGTTTTGAACGTTGGCATTGCAGCACATGATGAACCCCAGTTTTCGACTTTCGCAGAATTTCTTCAGTTCCGCAGCATGTCTAAGAGGAGAAAGTAGTGAGACGCAGCGTGCGTCGATAGTTTGTCACTCACCGTTCGTTTCGCGTTCTACAGTCCGGCGACCAATCCTTGACCCCAAAATTGATCAAGTTTAGCTGTTAGAAAAGAAATAGATATGATAAAACAGGGGTCCGGGGTGAGCCAGACCGTAAATCGTAGAGTATATTAAACCCTTTGAACTACATGGAAATCCTCGTGGTTTTCAAGGCTTTGTTGATAAGTGTAAAATTTTTCATCTTCTTTTGTTGAAATCGATAAGAAAGCAAAACACACTTTGGCTTTGGTTCCGTTTCGTTACTTTAATTTTTTTTTTTTTTTATCTTATCTTGGACATTAACTACTGTAATGTTGAAGCACTGCTATTGAATTATGAACTATGATTCAGCTCCTTCAGGCGAAAAAGAGATTGTGTTTTAAGATTCAGACATTTAGATTTCTTGCGTCTTCCTTTAAAAAGCTTGATAGTAAGTAAGTCGTCAAACTTCATTCTTAACCTTATTTTCCTGCGAGTAAAGTAATTGAGTTGTGCCAGTGGTTTGAAATGTTCGAATCCCTGAAAAATCAAAGGAAAAACAATTTTTTTCCACGAGTATCACCTTTAGCGAGGAGTTGATAATTTCTCCGATACAAATTTCAAGGCAATGAAAAGCGCTTCTTCGATTCGGAATCGCAAAAAGTTGTTGGTGCCTTCCATTCCCTCAAAGATATGGTTGAGAGAAATGTGCTAGACCTAGCTGCTCCCCGCTCCACTACTTTCCAGTTGAAAAGTGTTCAAAGAAAATACTTTTTTTTTTGAATCTTCTTACTCAGAAGTATCACAACGTACATATTATGTTTCTTGTAAATTTGACTGTAAATGCTCAGGAAATATTTTCCAATCGATTGAAACAAATAAGTTTTCGTTTATACAGTTTCCCTGAATTTCTCTTTTTTCTTTGTGAAATCTCCCGAAATTCTTTTCCCATCTAAATTTTGGAAGGACATTTCACAATCTTTTCAACTTCATAACAATCCTTTTGTGGAAGTGCTAAGGAACACATAGTATCTTTTACTGATATCATTCTGTCGTTTTCTAATATTCCTAGAAAAGCTTCTCGTGTGCATAAAATCCTTCTTTTAACACCGAAAAAATAAAATTAAGTCCTAGTGGTTGTGTCAACCATAGCAATTGTATCCATTCTTGAACAAAATTTAGATGAAACCCTTTTGGAAGCGGTGTATTCCGCGTAAAGCTATGAAGTCTTCACCGATGAAAAGGCAATTTCTCAAGGTTGTGCATAGCATGAAAATTGAACTTTTTACGGGACTGCTTAGTGATGCACTCAAAGTTGTGTAAACTTTAGATGAAACCCTATTGCGGGTGGTGTATTCTGTGTTGATCCGTAAAACCTGTACCGATGCAAATGTAATTTCTCCAGGTTATGCATAGCTTGAAAATTTAACTTTGAATGTAACATCTTAGTGATGCCAGTTCTCATAAATGCGCTTAAACTTGTGCCAACTTTAGATGAAACCCTGTTGCTGGTGCTTTATTCGGTGTTAAGCCATGAAGTCTGTCCTTAAGAAAAGGTAATTTCTCAAGGTTGTGCATAACATAAAAATTGATCATTACACGTGACTGCTGAGTGATGCCAGTTCTCATAAATGCACTAAACCTTGTGAATATGAAATGTACCTTATCGAAAAAATTTTAAATGTTCAATTCTTTTTCTTCATCTCTTCTATGACTTACGTAAATACTTTTCTTTTAGTGTTTTTGCCTTATTTTTAAAAACATTTTCTTGTATTTTCAGGTAAGTCAGTTCGAAGTTATTTGAGTAAGTTTTTTGAAGCATATTTAGTTTGCTCTCGATTTGAAAGTATGAGCTATAATTCTTGATTAAAAATTGACATCTCGAGATATGTGAAAGATAAAAAAGCCAGCATACATACAATGGGTGGGACAACAAAGCGGGGAGACCAGGGACCAAGCGCATTTTTCACTACCATGCCTTGTGAAGGATTGAAGATGACCTACAATGTTCTGCCGATAGTAAGGCTCTTAATAAAGAGCCTCTAATGAAAAATTGTAGTACTAGGACTTACATATCCTTTTAAAAGTATAATTTGCTCACACGAAATAAAAATCTACGGATGACTGGTAAATAAATGAAAAGTTTATAGTAAAAAAAACATAAAAAAAACACCTTATTGCTTTTTTTTTTTTGTTGGAGGCTTTTAAAATACCAGCTGGAGCACTCAGACCTAAATACCGGTCCATTGTACTACCAGATAGCAACCTTCTATTTGTTATAGCTTTCCAGATGTTCGGAGAAAAGCCAAAAGACGCTGCCATGATAAGGAGCCTAAGTTACCAGCTCTCACCATGTCTGTGCCGAGTATCTGTAACCTCATGCGAGAAAAAGCAGGACATTCACAGAGGAAGTGCTCTGCGGTGTCCTCATCTTCTCCACAAGATTCACAGAGTGTGGTGTCACTTAAGCCTAACACGTTTAAATGCTTGGCAAAAGAGAAGTACCCGCTGGCAACGCCAATAAGCTTTCTACAGTCTTTTCTGCTACGAGCTAGCAAAAATGTTGCAGTCTTCTTACTAACGTTGGGGAGCATACGCTTGGTTTGTCTGCATCCAATGGAGGCATGCCATCTACGATTTTGCTCTTCACAGATCCAATCGTTGATTGAAGCTCTCACTGAGGACGCTGGCAGACCTAGCGACGGTTCAGGTCCTGAAAAAGCTGTCTGAGATCCCTGCCTAGCAAGTTCATCGGCGATTTCATTTCCAGTTATGCCGTGGTGGCCCGGAACCCAAATGAGACTCAAGGAATTTAATCTTCCGATCGCATTCAGAGAGCTCTTGCATTCCTGGATCACTTTCGAAGTGGTTAGAGGGTTGAGAAGAGCCTTAAGCACAGCTTGGCTGTCGCTGCAAACAAAGATACTTCTCCCCGTCCATCCATTGTTCGTTACGTGGCTCAAGGCCATTAGGATAGCATTAGCCTCCGCTTGGAAAACGGATGCTTATGATCCCAAAGATGAGTGCAGTCGTATGTCGTCGTTCTCAACAAAGGCACCAGCACCAGAACCCCGTCGGTTTTGGAGCCATCTGTGAAGATACGATAACAGTTCTTTCCAGGCTCAGATTCTGGAGTGAACCAGTCCTGAACCGAAGGAAAGTTGACTGAGTAATTTTGACGCAGTTTGAGCCTTGGGATCATCGTGTCAGACGGCATATCCATTAGACGTGAGTCAAAAGATATGCTGCTTGCGAGTTCCTCAAAGCTCCAGTGCGAATTGTGCCAGAGACCACATCGCTTTAAACGAGAAATGGTCTTGAGAGTACACCCCATGATGTAGGTGTCAAGGGGAGGAAGATTCAACAGTGCGTCGAGAGCAGCTCCCGGTGTGCTGGGGAAGGCCCCCGTAACACCTAGACAAATTGTTCTTTGAAGTTTGGCAAACGAGGTAATAACGTATTTACGCGAGAGCTTATTCCACCAAACGACTGACGCATAGGAGATGATTGGTCTTATCATAGCCGTATAGATCCAAAGGACCCTTTTCGGTGAAAGACCCCATGTCTTGCCAAAGGCTCCTTTACATTGCCAGAAAACTGACAGTGCTTTAGTAGTTTTAGACTCGACATGTTTTGACCAAAGAAGTTTGTTATCCAGGATTACTCCAAGATGTTTGACTTCATTTGAAAAAGGAATGTTGAAGCCTTTAAGCGTAAGTTGGGTCAGACCAGTCAATTTTCTACGTCTCGTGAAGAGGACAACCTCGGTTTTAAGAGGATTGGCGGAGAGACCGTTTCTAACACACCAGGTGTCAATCATATAAAGCGCAGCCTGTGCTCGGGAACAGACAGCTTGGAGGCTGGAGCCAATCGAGAGCACGGCGACGTCGTCTGCATATGCTTGGGCATGAACGTTAGAACCATTGGGCATTACGAGTAGAGAGTCGATCAACATGCACCACAGAAGAGGAGATAAAACGCCACCTTGTGGGCAGCCCTTATTCACTCCCGTTGCAACATATTGTCCACACTCAGCCTCAGCGATTACGGTTCTATTTACTAGCATTGCTTTAATCCACAACACTAATGACTCGTCCACACCGTGTTCTCTGGCAGCATTACACATACCATCGAAGCTAGCATTGTCAAAAGCACCTTGAATGTCGATGAAAATGCCTACCGCAAATTCTTTCCTGTCAAGCGCGCATTCAATCCTGCTGACAAGATTTTGAAGTGCGGTCTCGCAAGATTTTCCTCTTTGGTAAGCATGTTGCATCTGAGACAGAGGGTCTAATTGGAGTGAGGTTTTACGAATGTAAATCTCAACCATTCTTTCCAGCGTCTTAAGCAGGAAGGAGGTAAGACTAATGGGTCTAAAGATCTTGGCGAGTGAGTAGTCTTGTTTACCAATTTTTGGTATGAAGGCGACTCTAACACTCTGCCATGGAGTTGGTATATACGCTAGGGCTAAACTACCAGTGAAAATATTTTTCAAGGTAGGTAGCAAAAGGTTTATACTTTCCTACAACATAGCTGGGTAAACACCGTCAGTGCCAGGTGACTTGAAACTGTCAAAAGATGCCACGGCATATTTGATGGCTTCGTCGGTGACAACTAACGATGACGTGTACCAGCTAAGTCGAGTGGATTTATCGGATTCACCTGATCTAAGGGAAATAGATTGCTGTGGTCCTTATTGCTTACATTTCATCCATAAAAAAGTAACTTTCTGAAATGGGGATGATGCTGCTTTCATTAACCCGCACATTTTGCGTCACAATCTAAAAATTTTTCATTTGCAAAGCTTTAAAAAGATAAAAACTGACGAATTGTACTTTATGTTCACCTTGGCATATTTAAAATTGTAGTCACGAACCCGACGACACACACCATGTGGGTTCAATAGAACCTAAGAAAAATTAAAATTTTTTGTTTATATTCTCGTCACTGCTTAATCTGGTCTATATGGTGCTAGTGCTACCACCACTACGTTAAACGCTTAAGACATTTATACAAAAGAAAAGGTAGAAGAAATCAAAATGGCTTTAATTCATCAGTTTATACAACTTCGAGTCTAAAGGCAACTGAACTCACACGACAACAAATCAAATCCTGGTCCACGGCTCCTGGATTTCTTGGAAGTGATAGAACTAATGAAATTATGGTTACAATAGCTCTACACACATTTTGCTTTAAAAACGGTGAACGCTTGTACAACTTTCTATTACTCAAAAAGAAGAAAACCAAGAGCGGAATTACAGCTTCAGCGATCGAGTGACAATCTTCTTTCAAAATTGGTGCCAAATTACTGAATAACAGTCGGTTGTCCATTAATTGATTATGCTCGATAGGAATGACAGAATGTCAAATTATGATACTACACATTGCTAGGTGGTAGTTTTAAACTCATAAATTCAGTAACGCATTTTTAGTCTTTTTTTTATAAAAGGTGTCCTGCTGTGTAGAGTCTGAAAAGGTGTTCAATTGACACTCAGGGGTGTCCCCTAGTTTGTAACACTGCCTTTGGGCCTTTATAGTCTTTGAATAGTAAATCATATTCATTTTGTTGAAAATGAAAACTACAAACTCGAGTTCTATAATTCCTCCCCCAGGGCCGCATTTAGATTTGTGCCGCCCTGGGACACTGAAGAAAATGCCACCCTATGACTTAAATTTTATGTTAATAGTTTTGATATCTTATTTAGCTCTATAAAACTGGCAGGACTAAATGATCAAAAATTAAAAACAAATAGCTCAAAATTGGTTGCTAATTAGTTGCGAAAAAATCGATTTTGTTGCTTCAGCCGATCCCGAGAAATCGACAAACATGCTAGCTTCACATAAAAATAGCATGAAAAATAGCGAAAAAGGGTAAGAATTGTGAAAACAAATAGACTGCATTTTGTTGCTGTAAGTTCGTGCAAAATTCAAGTGTAAATGTGCATTTTATTCACCAACTAGTTCCCAGAAAACATTTTTAACTTCCCGCTAAGAAAATTGAAAAATTTTTTGAAAATCGGGAAGTTATTGGTTTTACCCGTTTTTCGAAAATCCAGTTTTCATCTATATTGACGCTATATTGACGGTTCCCGTGAGGGTGTCCTGATTCCTGAACTTAGCGGGAAGTTGCAGAGATGGCCTCTAGGTTACTTCTAAGTACTAGAAAAAAATGAAATCCAAACTATTCAGCACAGTAATCAATTAGATATTGAAAAAAAAAAAAACGATTTTAACAACAAAATCAATTATGTTTATCCTGGGAAAGTGGAGATTCAAGCAAGCCTGCACGGTTTACAAGGATACCGATCAGAAACTCACCCGATCTCCCGGTTTCTATTTTGTTGCTGACTCTCCTGACATTGATAACTGATGCAACGATGAGCAACAAAATCAATTTGTTTGTTTATTCCCGAAAAACCGAGAGTTAAGCAAACATAAACGGTCAAAAAATTTATTTGTTTAAAAAACATGAAGTTAAAAATGTTTTCTGGGAACTAGTTGGTGAATAAAATGCACATTTACACTTGAATTTTGCACGATCTTACAGCAACAAATTAGCCAGGAAATGCAGTCTATTTGTTTTCACAATTCTTACCCTATTTCGCTATGTTTCCTGCTATTTTTATGTGAAGCTAGCATGTTTGTCGATTTCTCGGGATCGGCTGGAGCAAGAAATTAGCAAATTAGCAACAAATTTTGAGCTATTTGTTTTTAATTTTTGATCATTTAGTCCTGCCTTCGCTATGTTTCATGCTATTTTTATGTGAAGCTAGCATGTTTGTTGAGATCTCGGGATCGGCTGGAGCAACAAAATCGATTTTTTCGCAACTAATTAGCAACAAACTAGCAACAAATTTTGGGCTTATTTATTTTAATTTTTGCTCATTTAGCCCTGCCAGTTTTATAGAGCTATCTTATTTTTTAAGTATTAGAATAACTAATTGACTGCAGGAAATTTTTTATGTATTATACAGGGCGTCCGATAATTCGTGTTACATACTTTGGGATGTGGTTCTTGGTCATTTTCTAAGAAAAAAATTGTTCTACAGTTAAGTTCGTTTCTCAACGTTGACATCACTTTTTGACAATTTAAGGAAAGGCTAACTTTGGCGTACCCTGACCTGTGTTAAATTCAATATCTCTGTCAATATTGATGATAGAGACCTAATCTTAGACTTAATTTTTTGTTAAAATAACAATTTTTAAGACTGTTTTTAAGTTGAGCGTCCATAGGCTTAGGGTTGCCAGATTTTCAAATGTTGATGTTCAAATTTTCTTCCCCAAGCAAAGTTTTGACTTTCAATTTCATTTTCAGAAAATGCCTGGTAAACATAGAGTTTCTTTATTTCTTACAGATGAACCAAACAATAATAAAAAAGAACTCAGTAATAATTGCACTCAAAAACCCATACATTTTATGATATACTTGAAAAAATACAAATTAAAAAAAAAAAGCTTTGAGATTTGTTTGAATAAAACAATATTGTGGGCACTTTTAGTAGCTTTTTTATGTATTTTATACAAATGCAAATATAACAAGTGCTCAAAGTGCTCTCCTTTGATTTGAATGCATGCCAGAGCCCGTTTTTGAATTCTACTGCGTGAACTCCAACTAAATTCATAGAATAAGCAACACAAGGAGCATGTCCTGCAAGATGATTAATTTCATGAATTCTTGCCTGTAAGCCCGAATAAATCCCTGATACATTATTCGTGTTATCATATAACTGACTTCGACAATCTGCGAGATTAAGATAAAAAAGCTCAAGAACAGATAATACAACAACTAGTAAATCTTCGGCTTTACGTCCAGAGCTCTCAATAAACATGAGAAAACGTTCAATAGGGGTTTCATCTTCTTCTTCTTCTTCTTTTCCATTTTTGGCGTTACGAGTAGTGATCTTGAAGCGATCACAACTCTCCCACTTTTCTGCTTCACACTAGTGATCCGCCTGTGGGGTACGCCGCGTTGACCTCAGAAATCGTCGGCAAGCCTCCCGGTTTTGGATTGTTCCATGTCTGAGGCCAACCAAATGCTGCTGTTTTTGCATTTGCTTGTACCAGGAGTGTTTTGGCCTGCCTTTTCTTTTTCGTCGCGAGTTTGTTGAAACGTTGTACGATATTGCCTTTTTGACGGGGTTCTGCGGATCTCTCCTTTGAACATGACAATACCAACTGAGCCGGTCGTGCTGAATTTTGTCCAAGATGGTACTTTTGACATGAAGGCTTCCACGGATCTTAGTACTTCTAATTCGATCAAGCTTTGTTACTCCTGCTGTCATCCGAAGCATCTTCATTTCGGCTGCCGTCAATTTGCTCTCATACTTTTTGTACATTGTCCAACATTGTGAACCGTATGTCAGAGCTGGACGGACAACTGCTGTGTAGAGTCTTCCCTTCAGCTTAGGGGGCATTTTTCGATCACAGAAGATAGCGGAGTTTTCTCGCCACTTCATCCACCCTACGCTTACTCGATGATTGATGTCGTCATCACAAGATGCTTCACTATTGATCATAGATCCCAGATATTTAAACTTTTCACACTTTAGAAGCACATTTCCATTCAAATAAATGTCTGGAATAGGCTTGTCTGGATCAGAAAAAGGGCAGCACAGGTATTCAGTCTTTTTAGCGCTAATACGGTACCCATTTCCTTCCAGAACATCAATCCTAACGTCAAGTGCTCGTTGCAGGGATGTAGGATCCTCGCTTATGATGGCTCCATCGTCAGCAAAGAATAATTGTTGTACTTTATTGTCCGTTACTTTTCCTTCGAGCAAATAATCCAGAACAGCAATAAAGAGCAGTGGACTCAAGACACTCCCCTGATGTACACCTACTGTTATTTGGAATTCTTCGGTGACTCCAGCTGGGCATCTCACTTTTGTAACTGCTCCCTCGTACATGTCCATAATTATTCGCACATAGGCTTCAGGAACTCCTCGGTGTCTGAGGGCCACCCATATCAGATCTCGTGGTTGTCGATCGAATGCCTTTTCGAAGTCAACCAACACAATATGCAAATCCTCTAAGGCATCTCGGTGTTTTTCCATAATGATCCTTATACTTTGGATTGCGTCTGTAGTTGACTTACCCGCGACAAACCCGCATTGGTCATCAGACAGCCTTATTATTTTCCGCAGTCGGCTATCTAAAACCCGCTCAACGATCTTCATAGTGTGGGACATCAACTTGATCGAACGATAGTTGTCACAGCTTCTGGTATCTCCCTTTCCCTTGTACATTGGAAGAAGAAAACTTTCCCTCCATTGATTAGGCAAACTGCCACCTCTTATAAGTTTGGAGATGAGAATCGTGAGCCATCTCAACCCGATGTCTCCCATATTTTTCCAAAACTCATATGGTACCTCGTCTGGCCCAATCGCTTTGCCTTTTTTGGGGTTCTTAACTGCCTCCCTAACTTCTTCGACTGTGACGTCGGATACTTCCGTAAAGTTAGGTGCAGCTGTTGGAAAGTGGCGCCGAGGAAACTGTTCATTCAAAAGATCATCACAATACTGTCGCCACCTGTGAAGAATTTTGTCGTCATCCACAAGTAGCACTCCTTGAGCATCATTGATAAACTTCGGCGAACGAATCTCCTGCGCATTTCTCCTTCTCTGAGCGGCTATTTTGAAAATGGTTGCTCCCTTATTCAAGTTGCTTTGTCTTAGCTCTTGGATTGCCTGATTTGCTTCAGCAGCTCTCGATACAGGCCCTCCGTGCTTTTTGCTTGAAGTTGGGCGCACTTTTTCTTCGCTTCTTTTCTGCAGCTCTTGTATTCCATTTTGAAACGTGCTTTTTCATTTGTATTTCTTGAGGGGCACTTCGACCAAGCTTGGAAAGCTGCTTTCTTCTTTCTAATCACTGCTTTAGCTTCATCATCCCACCACCAGGTTTCTTTAGCTTGTTGGTGGTGTCCTTTTGAGACTCCTAACAGTGATTTGGCTCTCTCTAAGCAGGTTCGTTGTAGGCGATCCCACATATTTTGTGCCGTGATTGCATTTGAAACTGCGTCGATGGTATTACACAGCTGACTTTGCATATACGAAATGAATTGCTGTCCTTTGGTTTTCTCCAGATTGTACCACTTGATTCTCCCAGGTGCCTTTGTTTGTTTGACTTCCTTCACCGCATCCGTAAAAAATTCTGTCAAAAGAAGACGGTGTTGTTGAGC
The DNA here is from genome assembly GCA_914767635.1 of Melanostoma mellinum. Taxonomy (NCBI): domain Eukaryota; kingdom Metazoa; phylum Arthropoda; class Insecta; order Diptera; family Syrphidae; genus Melanostoma; species Melanostoma mellinum. Next base: position 55,237,683 of record OU612060.1, read on the forward strand.
GGCAGCTTCTCCTAGTATCACTTTGCAGTCTTTCACCCGAGATTTCATGTAATTGGTTACCAAATGGTAATCAATCTGGGTTTAATTTCCTCCACTGCTGTAAGTGATAAGGTGTCGGTCTTGTTTGATGAACATGGTATTTAGTACGATTAGACCGTATGACTTGCACATATTTAGAATATCTTCACCAGGAGTGTTCCTGGTGCCGAATCCCAAACCTCCATGGCAGTCTTCATAGTCCTCGTTTGTCTTTCCGACATGTCCATTCAAATCTCCTCCAACAAACAAATACTCTTCTTTTGGGATGTTCTTAAGTAGGTTATGAAAATCAAGCCAGAATGCATCTTTTTCCTCCTGCTCACACCCTATTTGGGGAGCATATGCACTGATTATATTCCAGACCTTTCCTTCCATCACCATTTTAAGAGACATCAAACGGTCACTGGACTTCAAAATGGTCAACACGCTGTTACATAAACTTTGGTCAAGGATGATACCGACTCCGTTCCTACCTTGTTCTGTTCCATAGTAGAACATCTTGTAAGCCTTGGTCTTTGCATCCAAGAAACGGGCTTTGTTTGCTGTGTTTCGCCATTTCGTTTCCTGAACACACAAGATGTCCACTCGCCTCCTTCTCATCATCTCTTCGAGTTCGAGACTTCTTCCAGTCATACTTCCAACGTTCCAACTCGCGACTCTAAATTTTCGTCCAACTCGTCGCATTACTTTGCTAGCCCCCGGAATCCGTATAGCTCTGACCCGAACATTGCTGCTCGGTCCAGGATCAGCTCCATGCATAGCAATGGAACTGCCTGGCGGGGTAGTGCTTCTTATGTTTGCAAGTACTTCCATAATGCTCAAAATTTTTCAAAAATTTTTCTTTCATCCTTTTCGACACATGCATGCTCCATTTAATGAGTTTGATTTCCCTTTTACTACACCGGTGATCTCCAGTCGTGTAAACCCCGGGATCTGCATGCATACTTGGGGAGAGTTTTTAGGTGGTATGTGTGTCGCTAGACTCACTTTGATGTTAGTTGTCTAGATATGATTATTCCTTTAGTCGCCTTTTACGACAAGCGGGGAGGCGCTGCAGTGCTATTCTAACCCGACACTGCACGGGTTCAATAGGGGTTTCATCTATTTTCACATATCTGATAACAAAAAAAAAAAAAAAAAAAAAAGTTGGTTGACTTAGATATGTCATTTGTGGAGTCTACTATAATTGCGTAATATTTCGCCGATTTTACTTCTTGAACAATGATAGCGAATACCTTTTGTGGTAAAAGCTGGATAAATTCTTCATAAACAGTTTTGGATAAGTAGCTTGTACTGCCAGATCCTTTATTTCCAAATTTTCTAACATCTTCGAGAAATGGGTCAAAAGAAGAAAGAAATTCCATCAGCATCAAAAAGCTGGCATTGTTTGTTGAGCCAAATTTTTCATTACTACCTGGGAATGGAAGTCCTCGAGAAGCTAGCTAGGGCTTTAGTGACAGCCCCTACTCTTCTTAAAACATTTCTCCTAATACGAGATCTCTATCTCTGTTTGAATAATTAAGTAATGGTCTATTCAATTCTTAGTATCTGACCTTTGCTTGAGTGTTAACATGCATTTTTTGATGACTTTTAGAGTTTTCATGCTCATTACCAAGAACGCCTGCATGTTTCAAATCGTTAAATCCGTTTTCACCATTCAATGAACAGTCAACATCAAAAAGAAAACATGCTGCAGAGAATACCGATCCTTTACTAACTGAGTAAACAAGCCATATAGATACTTGGAACTTTTTCACCGTTAATAAGTCGTCTAACAAATAGTGTTAAATTTTAAATTTTAAATTTTTCCGCCCTAGAAAATTTGCTGCCCTGGGCACTAGCCCCAACTGCCCCTAGTGTAAATCTACTAATGTTCTCCCCCGAAGACCATATCAACAAATTGTACTTCCTCTACCTCGTAAGCGAAGATTACGACAGCCATGGACATTATGCGAAGCTATTGTTCTAGGGAACTATTTTGTTTTATTTATCGAGACCGAACAGCAAGCCTTATAAAAATGACAACATTGTCAATTGGAATGCGAGACAAAAAAACCAAATTCTGTATGAAACGAAAATAGTTGTAATGAACATGCTTAATGAGCCGTCAAGAGTATTCGTACTATAATCTTATCTCGATAAGTAAAGTAAGTGAGTTTCAAAGTTGTTTCTGATTGTATTCCTCCAGTGGATCGATCGAGACTTATGCTGCCCCCATATTCTCGAGGAAGACACTCCCATTCTCATTATCATCATCATCACCGTTGTCGGTCGTCGTCATCGTCATTGCGCCTGCCAGCCATCATGATGTAATTTTCAAATAGAATTCCGCTCTGAATGTCTCAAATCATTTTTTTTCCTGATTTGTTTTTATTTTTCAGCTCGACTTGTAGAAACCTTATGCGGCTTAATTTGGTATTCGCAATTTATTATGAGAAATGGCTTTGACTGTGCGCCTATATATTTAATTTAACACGATTCGTTGTGGGCTTAGATTTAAAACGTCTGATGCACATATAATTTGGACCATGAGACTGTGACACTGTGAGTCAATGTGCACTTGGTCTGGGATGTTGGAATAACGTCATCTTCATAATATGCAAGCACTGCCCTTGTCTTCGAAAGGGTCAAACGCTAATTCTTTAAAATTGGAACTGTGATCTGCGAATGAACACTTGTGGTTTGGTTGTGGTATGAGGTCAGAGCTTCTTCCTGGTGCCGTTTATGTCTTCTGCTTTAAATAAAAAATTTGTTATAAGATCTGAATTCTCCAGACTGTAACACCGCACTTTTTGATTTGCGAAAATATGAAAATAATTTTTCGGGAGTCAAATATTTCGACAAAATTGCTGAAAATTCAAATTTTGGAGTAAAAAGGCTCCCAAATTTAGGATTTTGCACTTATTATTCAATTTGAGGTATATCCTTCCCCTTTATATGTCAGTAAAAGAATGAACTTTGGTTAATCTTTCCAAGATCCACCGAAAAGAGTGGCAACTGCAGCAGTTTTTGATGTCGCCTGAAACAGGTGTCCGGATAACTTTAATAACTCCTCCATTTTGTTGGTCATTGCATTGATAACATTTTTTGAATACTGGACAGCATTCATTTCATTTCTCCTAATTTTGAAAATGATTGGGTTGCTTTATTCCCCCCAAAAAATCCAAAAAAAAAACATGTTCTTTACGCTCCTAAAGTGGTCGCCCTCCCTTAAAACTAATGATTAATTGTCAATCAGACTTAAAGCCCCAATATGTACATAGTTCGCTCTAAAACACGAATCGCCACTGTAGATGATTTCTAGTTCAGGAATTCAGCCAAGCAGTACGTAGCTCACAATGTAAGCTATGACTTTAGCCAATGTTGTACCAGGTACTTCAATGGAAGTTCCCATTTACCGACCTCGATTTTCCCTTTTACTAAAATTTCTGTTAGTGGGATTTTGTGTAAATAGGAGTCTCGAAGATGTCAGTTCGTATATGGATTTATAGCCTGAACTGCTTGACTGATTTTATGAAGAAAGTCTGAAAGTTGAAACATTTCATAGTACCATTTTTTCAAGGCTGAGTTTCTCGTCAATGGCTTACACGATTTTGACGAAGTTTTCAATTTGAAGTTTTAGTTTTTAAAATCTTTTTTTTTAATATTTTCAAAACGTTTTTTTGCAAGATCCTGAAACTTGCAAACTTAATTTTTTAAAACTGATCCAAGAGTTTTGATTAAGTTTTCAACATTTACATATATTAGCATCTGCAAAAAAATTCGTTTTTATAATTTCGCTAAAATCCTTTGGAATATTTTATTTGTGTTTTTTTTTCAATATTTTTTGTGATTTAATTTAATTTTCATAATCAATATGTATTTGGCAACCCTGTAGCAGATAAGCAAACCTTCTACTCAGCTTTAGTAATTTTGATAATGTGTTACCCAGTTCCTAGTCGTGCCCATTTCTTTTATTGAAGTGAAACTTCTTAAGCAACTTGCAAACATGAATGCGTAACACGTTTAACGCGGATTATCGATTGCATACTTTTCGGCACTGATCGCAATTTGTCATTCAACGAGACGATTTACTTTTAGTAAAATGTGTTCTTCGGTAGAGTTCATTGTTCTTTGTTCTTTTTAATGCGTTTAATATATTTGTAATTCATTTCTTAAGAAAAATCTCAAGATCTCATTAAATTCTTCTTAATAGTTTTTCAATTTGTGCCGTGTGTGTGGAAATCATGTCTGGGCTTCCAAAATTAATTTCGATTGCTTCATTGAAAGTAGTGTTGCGTTTTCTTATCTCCTCAAATGAAATAGTAGAAAATATTTAATACCTATTTTTTTGACGTGAAGTTTCACTTCTTCCGTGCGGAGAGACTCCACGCACTATTTTTTTATTACTGTTACTCCATATCATACAACATTTTTTCTTGTTATTCCATAAACAAAATATATATAACTAGCTGGCCCGGCCACGCGTTGCTGTGGCTAGCGTTTATGTCATGATATTGTTATAAAGTATTTAATGGGAATGGTAGGATAACATCAGACCTGGGCACCATAGTGCTTTTTAACATAGATGCTATTTGTAAAAAAAAACATGGCGACCTTCGTTACTGATTCTCTACTACCGTTACCCCTTATTAAAATGAAATTATTATCTATGAAAGAAGACGGAAACGTTAAAGCTGGTATAAAAATTTACTGGTCCGGGATATGAAGGGGAAGGACTTTGAACACAATTGATCAAAATTTTCGTACAGTTGATATAAAGCAAAAATCAAAACAAAAGAATAAGATTGAAAATGTTTGGTTATTTTTATTCAAGTTTGTAACAAATGAGTATACATACTTCATAAATAACATGTGACAGTTAAACTTATAAATGAGTTAGGTAGGGCGGATAGTTTAAAATCTTCAAACAATAATATTTATTATTTTGAACTATAAATAGGTACTTTTAATTTCAATTTAATTTAGTACTGATCGGTGCACAATATTCCTGGCTAACTTGTCTCTCGCTAATACAAATAGGTTCGACGGCGTTCCTACACGTGAACATGCAACATATAGCTGCCCATGAGAAAAATATGGATTTTCCAAAACTTAACCACAAATGGACAATCAGCATTTGGTGGTCGATCATAAATTGAGATGCAAGCTATCCTATCTACCAAGTTGGATCAAACTACACACGGTGTACAAATTTGATTACAATCGGTTAAGTAGTTTAGGAGTCCATCGCGGACAAACATTGTGACACGTGATTTATTTATATTAAGAAATAATAAGATAATAAATTTTTTTATATTACAATATTTCTAAATTACATTAAACCTACCCGCTGACAAATTTTCGATCAAGCTGGTTTGCAGCACTGGTGATAGATAAATGGATGATAAATGGATGCAGGGACTCTAAAGTTTTTTGGAACAATGTTCGAATTTTAGCAGATCGTAATAAGTCAACAGTAACAAATTATATTAGTGTTGATATTCTAGCATCGCATTTTGAAAAATTATTATTCCAAATGTCTATAAGTTTTGCGCTTCCATTAATATATATAGAGGAATTGGATGCTCCTTTCTCAATGTTAGAGCTTCTTACTGCGCTTAAAAAATTGAAAAACAATAAAGCTTCCGGGACGGATGGCATTCCATCTGAGTTTTATAAGAATGCGACTTCCCAGTTTTTAGAACACATTTTAACTCTGATTAGTAAAATGTTCGATGAGGAAAGTTACCCAGATATTTTTCGGTCTTAAAATATCTCAGCAATTCTTAAAAAGGGTGACCCTAACCTTGCCGAAAATTATAGAGGAATTTCTGTTCTCAGTTCTTTTCGAAAACTTTTTACACAAATTCTTTTCTTCAGGCTTGTTAACTGGGTTGAACGAAACAACAAAATAAGCTGCTGTCAAGCTGGATTCCGACCTGATCTCTCGACAATCGACCAGATCTTTACTCTTACTAGTGTAGCTAGACGTTTTATAGAGAAAAAATCGAATCTGTATGCATTCTTTGTAGATTTTAAGGCAGCTTTTGACACCGTAAATAGGAGATCGTTATTGTTTAAGCTCGCAGCTATAGGGGTATCGACTAAATTCATAAGAACGTATGAACAGCTTCTAAAAAATACGACTGCTATGGTATCTAACGGTAGTAACCAGTCTAAACAGTTTAGGTCAGATGCAGGTGTTTCACAGAGCTGCATTTCGAGTCCACTTATATTCTCACTTTTTATAAATGATATTGAAGATCATATCCCTGGTGGTGTTACTTATGGGGATCTACAAATCAAAGTTTTGCTCTATGCGGATGACCTTGTTGTTTTAACTGATAACGCGGTCACACTTCAGCTCCAAATTAACAAGCTTAATAAATACAGCTAAGTCTAAAATAATGGTTTTTAGATCTCAAAACCGTAGTGCTCGAAGTGACCGTACGTGGAACCTCAGTAGCTTCAATTTAGAAGTAGTGACAGAGTACAAATACTTAGGATATCTAATAACACATAATTTGAATCTGCGAGCGCACATTCAAGATAAACTAGCTGTAGCAAAGGCAGCAATTAATTGTATGTGGTCAAATTTTTTCAACAACAAATGTATAGGCCCGGCTTCAAAATTCAGAGTATTTGATGCAACCGTTAAAAGCTGCTTTTGCTATGGTAATGAAGTTTATGGATACAAACAATTGGAAGAAATTGAATCCATCCAAAGATTCTTTTTTAAACGGATCTTTAGGCTCCCATATAACACACCTAATTATGCAATACACGTCGAATCGGGATTGCCTCCAATGCTTATCAGGAACCTAAAAGCAAACGCAGACTATATCATCAAAGTCATGCAAAGGCAGAACACCAATCTGCAGAAAAGAGTTCTTTTAGTGTCATTAAGATGTCGGTATACTCCTTTTAAAGATTTGTATGAATTGTCCTCGACACATAATTATCCTCTGACTTTGAATGTGGAAGCCTTAGATACGTGGAGAGCTGCATTCTATGATTGCATCTCTACTATAGATGAACATATCTTTAAGGCATTTTTAGATAGGGCAAGGGAGTCTGTGTCGAGAACAATTTATAACAAACTTAATCTCAGTTTGGGGGAAGCTAATTACTTTCGAGAGGAATTTAATGTTTGGGAGATGAGTTTGATTTTCAAAGCTCGCACAGAATTGTTAGAGCTCAATTATAGGCCACACAGAAATGATATTAATCCCCACTGCACACTTTGTAATCTGAATCAATTGGAAAACATCTTTCATTTTTTGGCAATATGTCCCATCTTACAAGAAATTCGGCGACTTTACTTTAACAAGAGTTATTTGTCGTTAGAGGAATGTTTCGGTGTTCTGAATGGAGAGGGTGGTTGGAAGCTGCTTATTAGGTTTATATCCCATTTGATTGATTATAGAAATACATTCGTGAATAAAATAATAAATAAATAATGTTCTAGCTAAACTAAATAAAATCTAACTTAATTTTGTTTTAGCTAAACTAAAAGCCTTTTTTTTTTTTTTTAATCATGCAATTCAATTTAATTTCATCTAACCAAAACTAAAAGTCTGCGATATCAGCTAATATTGCAAATCTTTTACTGCTTCCATATTTTATTTTGTTTTAGCTAAACTAAAAGCTTCCCAAGTTGTTAAATATTATTACTTTCTCATAAAGCAATATGACTCAAAATTGATATTTATTTCTAATTTTGTTTAAGCTAAACTAAAAGCCCGATTAAAGTATTTCTTTTTTTTATGTAGATTATGTTTAATTCTTTTTTTATTTTTGCTTTTTTAATAAATATTTTTTCATAAATCCTGTTTAAAACGACTTCTTTGTATTTTTAATTTTTGCTTATTGATACATTTTCTCTCAAATTGTATAGATTCATTATTTATCTAATGCATGGCCCTAAGCCGTCTGCCGGTTAAGACGGCTTAGGGCCATGCTTGTAATTGTTTTTTTAACTTTAAGTTTATATTCTTTCGAAAATAAAAAACAATAAAGATAATAAATAATAATAATAATAATAATAAATGGATGATAAATTATATGGCTCTTTTTGATTTTCGCCATAAATTGTCCTAGCCAACTTTAGATTTCTGCTTTCCCTTCAATTGAATTTAAGACATGAGCTCCCCAAAAGGGGAACTCTCCACGATCTGGCCAACTTGCATAAAAATCAATCATATTAGCTGACAGTGTAGTTAAAATAATCGTTGCGGGAGGCAAAGTAAGTCACGTTTATGTTTGTCTAATAAGAAACCCTAGTTTGGTTTTCTTTGTCAATTTGTTATTATCAATTTTATATATTACTAGGCGTGCCAACGACTTCGTCCGCAAGAATTGGCATAACTTTTTTATTTATCAACCGATTGACATGAAATAAAAACTAAATGTTAAGTGAAGCTTGCCACAACACATTACTGAAAACCCTATCTAGATAGGATAAGCCGTTTCCGAGATTAGCGTGCACAAACAAACAAACTGTTACGTTTTTATTATATGTATAGATATAGATATAGATAGAAGATAGATAGAAGATATAGATACTAGCTGTGCCCGCGACTTCGTCCTCGTGGAATAGTGACTTTCAGCAGCATTTTTAGCTTTCGGAAATAAAACACATTCACGCTTTAATGCAGCCTATTGTTATAGATATTAATTTATTTAAGTACATTTTTGCACACGAGGTTCTTATACATCTTTTGCCAAATAAAAAGGTTCTGCGGGTTTGATACACGTGAGCGTGCCACATAGAGTTGCCATAGGATTTTTTTTCTAAATGAACACCTGAAAATTTAAGCGTCTGAGCTTTATTTATAATGACAAATCAGTGGGAATTAAAGGAAAATCGGGAATCAAAACGTTTTCTCCTTTTGCCGTTCCAGTCATTATTAAAACTTTTATAGTGCCGCATCCCAGATGTGTAATTTGCAGCTGTGTACAATTCTGGACTACTCATTGTCATTATTGGCACTGGAAAACCAACTTGCTACCAATCCTAATAATCCTAAGAAATTGAGAAACTCTATAGGGTAGGATGTGACTTGCTCAGTGTCCATAATATTGTCTATTGATAGACATTTGACAACATCCCCCAATACGTCGAACATAATTTATTAGTTTATGTTTTAAACTATCTCATTAGCCGGCGCTGAAATCGACCTTTCACACAACCATTCCCGATTGCCAATTTTTATTTAAAGATCAAGATAGACTTTTCTTCTCGGGCCGACTGTATTTTCGACAGTTTGACAGAAATCACCCCACGGTGAACGAACTTTTATCGATCCAGTAGTTTCAAGGTTCCCGTTTACGGTATCGGTCCCGTACTAATATAGGGATTACTTATTAAGCCCATGTCCTTCCTCAGGCTCAAGGCTATCTCTGAATAAAAATCCATTTAAATCGGATCAGTGGTCTGGGCTGGAGTTGGTTACAAAGAAAAACGAACAGACCGAGCTAATTTCGGATCTGTAATATTAGTAAGGATGTCCATCTTCAGGTTCTAGACTATCTCTGTACCAAAATTCATATAAATCGGTTCAATAGTTTGGGCGGTAAATATAAACAAAGAACAGACAGCTGAGTTAATTTCGGATTTATATTGTTACAAAAGGCTTTCATTCCCGTGGGAATATGAGGGCCATTTCCGGAGGATGACTTAAAGCTTATATTACTCGGGAATAGTGTAGTACTCTAACGGTGAAAATTTTTTGAAATGGGTGCTGTATTTTTTAAGTTCCCGTTCCCATGAGAATACATATACATAGTATATATGTCCATCCCAGGGTTCGAGGATATATATCAATGGATAAATATCAAGATATACAGGGTGATTCGCATAAGGTGTGACAAAAAGATAGGGTGTGTAGGTTGGACCTAGACAAGCAAAAAATCGTATGGGAGGGGGGGGGGTCCATTTTCCCCCGTTTAGGCGGGAGGGGCAATTTAAGAAAAAAATCACAAAAAATGGGAAAAAAATTATTTAAAAATAACGGTAATACCTACAGAGTCGTGCTATAGCATTTTGAAAAGCCAAAAACTTATACATAAATTTCAATTTAAAAATAAGTTTTTCAAATAAATAGTTTTTGAAATATTAATTTTCAAAATCAAAATTTTGAAAAAAAAACATAATTTTTTTTTTAAACCACTTTTTTCCAAATTTTACGTAATTAAGTAGTATTTTTCTGGCTTATTTTCAATGCTCTTATTAATTTTTGATCAAACACAAAAAACCGGATGTCAGAATAACCTGTAGTTTTTGAAAAAACCAAAAATTACAAAAACGACTTTTTAAAATTTTTTTTTTTTAAGTTTTTTTTCGTTTTTTGATTCTTAAGTGAATTTAATAAATTAAGGATGAATTTTCTCTTTACTTTTTTTCACTTAAGAATCACTTAAGAATCAAATAACGAAAAAAAAACTTTAAGAAAAAAAAAATTTTAAAAAGTCGTTTTTATAATTTTTGGTTTTCTCAAAAACTACTTGCTGAAGATGTAGAATTAAAAGGAGTCACTAATCACGTCTCAAGAATCGTGAAGTATTTCAGATATAAGCATTTGCCAGCACCGTGGTATAATGAAGCAAGAGGTAAAAAAATTTATCATTCCTACTTCCTACTATCGTACGATGCAACTCGATGCCGGAGCCGGATACGGTACCATCACTTGTCGAAAATCGTGGAATCTTTGTACAGATTTGCCAAAATCATCGAGATGCAATTGATAGTAACATTTACCGAATTGTCAACGATATTCAAATTGCTAACAATTCATTGTATTTGCTGGCAAGATTGGATCCAATCACAATAGCTTTAGATCGTTCCCAACGAGATGGAACGATAATTTCAGTAGCTGTCGAAATTTGGAACAATTTAGAGAAAGATTTATCAATTCAACCAGCTCAAGTGAATTCTGCTTTCAAGAAAAGGCACCATATGGCGGTAGGTGCCCAGCATTATTTGGCAAATATTCTTAATCAACGATTTGCAGGCAAGAACTTGACCCCTCAATGGTTACATCAATAATGACAAAATCATTTCTTTTTCCGCAATATCTTTCTGGGCTTCAGTTTCAAACAACCCCCCCCCCCGCTGGATTGGTGGAAACTTCTAAATTTGAACACCACATATGTTCAATGGACGCAATGGGAACACAAAAATAATAATAATAATAATTCCTAAATATGTGTGGACAGCTCTTGACTGCATCTGTTTCAACAGCGTTTATTATCTACAAATTGTGTAACTTAATTATGTATAAGAAACTATAAAATTATTTTGGATTTAAAACAAATAAATTTTTTTAGATTTTTTTTTAAAGCTATTTTGCTTAATTTCACAAATTAGCTTTTGCCGGTGTAATAGGCGACGCCTTTCGGACTTTGTCCATCTTCAAAAATTCTTTCACCGTTAGAATGCTACACTATTCCCAAGTAATAAGCTTTAAGTCATCCTCCGGAAACCGCCCTCATATTTCCACGGTAACGGAAGACTTTACTTACATAAATAAATAAATAGGGTGGCGCAACAGAGTGGGAGCCTCTGGTCCTAGCGCATTTCTCACAACCATGCCTTGTGAAGAAATGGGGGGGACCTACAAATTTCTGCCGATTCCGAACGGCTAATTGAGAAAGCGCTTTTCATGGCAATGAATTTAGTAACGGAGGATTTGCCAACTCCTCCCGAAAGGCGATACCCGTGGAAAAACATTTTTGCCTCTGCTGGTATTCGAACCTCGAACCTCTGGGTTAGCAGGTGGACATATTTTTCATATTTCATATTTCATATTTATTTATTTTCCCAAACTATTGAACCGATTTATATGAACTTTCGTACAGAGATAGTCTAGACTCTAGAACCTGAAGATGGATCCTTACTAATATTACAAATCCGAAATGAACTCTACCTGTTCGTGTTTCTTTGTTACCATATCCCGCCCAAACCACAGATCCGATTAAAATGGAATTTAGTTCAGAGATTTCCTAGAGCCTGAGGAAGGACATGAGCTATAGATGTAATCTTTATATTTCTACAGAAACGGCAACGTAAACGGGAACCTTGAAACTACTGGATCGATTTCAAAAGTTCTTTCACTGTGAACTGATTTGTGCCAAACTGCCGATAACACTGTTGACCTGAGAAGATATGTCTATCTTGAATAAATATTGGCAATCGGGAATGGCTGTGTGAACGGTCGATTTCGGCGCCGGCTAATGAGATTTTTTTTTTTTTTTTTTAATTATGTAGGGTGAAGGTGAAAATTACCTTTACAAGCACGTCGACCTGAAAGATCTTTTGTGCTGTTCCCTTAGGTTTAAAACACGTAGTGTATAGGTTTGTTCATTCGAAGCTGAGGTCATGTAAGAATCTAAGAATCTTCGAGGAAGAGGTGTTTCTGATATCAAGGGGACAGGGGAACCCTTTATTGAATATTTTTAGCCTGGATCTAGCTAAGGCAGGGCATTCACATAAAATGTGTTGACAGGTGTCATCTTGGCTGATGCCATGTTTTTAAGATGATACTTGAGAGAGCAGTGTCCAGTGAAGAAGTCCGTAAGTAACTTTGCGTCACGTTTGCTCATGTCAAGAATTTCTTTCATACGTTTGTGCGATAAGTCAATGAATAGTTTTGACTGACGATGGCCATTTGAGTTGTTCCAGGTGCTGATCATGTTCTGTCGTTCCCAGGTAGCTAATTCGTTTTTAAGGCTACTGATTGGGAGACCACAGTAGGGTTCAGGGCCTTTGAATTGGGACTGAGAGCCAAGTCTAGCAAGTCGGTCAGCCTCTTCGTTACCCGGTACGCCTTCATGACCAGGCACCCATGAAAGAGTTATTTTATTGTGAGTAGCTAATTGATACATGTCAGGCAGTTCCAAACTAGTTTGGATTCGATTTTTGTCGAGGACAGAGCCTTAAGTGCTGCCTGACTGTCAGAGCAGATTAGGATACTTGATCTTCGGAGGTTTCTTCTAATGCGTTCCCTAATACAGAATTCTATAGCCATTACCTCTGCCTGAAAGATAGTAGTTGTGTTACCAAGGGATGTAGATGATTTAAAGTTGGGACCGTAAATCCCTGCACCTACACCGTTGTTTGTTTTTGAACCGTCAGTATACCAGATGTATTGGAAGTTATTTGTAAGAATTACAGGGTTCTTCCATGCTGAGCGGTTTGGAAAGATTACTTCAAAGGGGTGGTGTAACATTATGCGTTTAGGCATAAAGTCCGAGGAGTGTGCTGCAGGTGATTTCAGTATTGGGAGCACCTGCAGAATACTCATATGCCTTTGTAAGTTTTCCTTTCTTGAGTAGTTAGTGAGATGAAGCTTTAGTCCGCTTAGTGCAGCAGTCTTCTTTACTCTTTGATGTAGCGGAGGAAAATTTAATAAACTTTCTAACGCTAAAGTTGGACAGGTGCGCATTGCACCTGTGATACCTACACAGGTTAGTCTTTGTAACTTTTGCAAAGATTTGCGGGCATAAACTTGTTCTGTTTTTTGCCACCAGATCAGCGAAGCATAGGTTATGGTGGGTGTGATAATAGTGAGGTAAGTCCAGTAAATCATTTCTGGCCTAAGTCCCCACTTTTTACCAAAGAGTCTAGAACAGGCCCAGAAAGCATTTGTTGCTTTTGCTATGGTTTTTTCTAGATGAGGTTTCCAATTGAGTTTATTATCCAGGGTTACTCCTAGATATTTGACCTCTTTGGAAAAATTAATTTGAACACTATTTAGGGATAGTGTTTGGAGATCGATTTTACGTCTCCTGGTGAATGGAATGATGACTGTTTTGGTGGGGTTGACCTTAAGCCCTTCTTTATTGCACCAGTCATTAACTTTGTTCAGGGCACTTTGCATACGGTTTGTGACCTGTGCTTCTTGATTGCCTTGAATAGAGATGACTAGGTCATCAGCGTAGCCTTGTGTATCAAGGCCCAGCTTATTGAGGTCATCCAAGAGCTGATCTATTACAATTGACCAGAGAAGGGGAGATAAAACACCCCCTTGGGGACAGCCTTTAACAGCATCAACTGTTATTGATGTTTGACCTAGTGTGGTGGAGATGATTCTGCCACTTAACATAGAGTCAATCCATTTAATGGTTGGTGTGTCAATTCCTTTGACAGTTGCAGCGGTTTGAATTGACAAGTACGTAGTATTGTCAAAGGCGCCAGAAATATCAAGACAAGAGCAGAGTATGATGTCTTTCTCAGCAAACGCATTCTCAATTTTGCTGACCAGCTGATGGCTAATGAGATACTTAACCATATAAACAAATAAATTTTGTTTGACGTGGTGGGGGATGTTGTCGAACGTCTATGTCTATGACAATATTATGGACACTGAGCAACATCTTACGCTTTAGAGTTTCTCAATTCCTTAGGAGTATCAGGAGTGGGTGCAAGTTGGTGATCCAGTGCCAATAATTTCTATACACAACTACAAATTAAACATATCGGATGAGGCACTATAAAAGTTTTAATAATGACTGGAACGGCAAAACCAGAAAGTGTTTTGATTCCACGTACTCCTTTAATTCCCACTGATTTGTTATTTTAGTTTAAAAGACTGCAGTTTGCTTCGAAACCAGTAGGATTAGTAAATACGCTTAAAATTTCAGGTGTTCGTTTAGAAAAAAAATCCCATGGCAACTCTATGTGGCACGGTCACACTTATCAAACCCTCAAAACCTTTTTATTTGGCAAAAGATGGAAAAAGTATGAACCTCGTATGCAAAAATCTACTTAAATAAAATAATATCTATAACAATAGGCTACATTAATGCGTGAATGTGTTTTATTTCCAAAACAATTATCCTAGAAATTAAAAATGTTGCCGAAAGTCACTTTTCCACGCGGACGAAGTCGCGGGCACAACTAGCAATTTTATATTTTAAAGTTCCTGACCGATATTCGCTTCAATTATGTACGTAGTCTATACACATTAGCTGTCAAGCTAGGTACCCCAGTTTCCTTCAATTCAAATCAATTTAAACTCTGTCCCACTTAACACTAAAATTTCTGCTACTATTTATTTCAATTTGTTTGTATGAAAAAATAGAAATAAACTAATGACAAAAGATTCGACAGTCTTACCAAAGAACTGACCTTGATAGCGCGCACTTATCAACAACCGTGACGTAAAAATGCAAATTGAACAAATTGATGGAACTTAAACGTCTGCCTTTATTTGGTCTACAAACTACTGTGTAGGTTTGTCAGACATTCCGCTTAATTTACAAAGTTTCGTCTTTTTCTCGGGTATATGTAGCGGTTATGTCATTTCAAGTGTACCTACTTAATAAAAGAATCTAAATTAATTCAATTTGAATTATGCTCGCGTGGCAGAGGCTTTGCTTGTGGTATCGTGTAATTCGGAGTTAAAGCTCGTCAACTCTGATCTTCTGTTGACATTACAATGATTTGGACATTTTGTGTTTTTTATTGTTTAGTTTTCGTTTAGAATCATAGCCAAGTAGGGATCTTTATAAAAATGACAAATGACGTTAGGCTTAGATATTGGAAGAGAAGGCTATCAATCATCAGTTTTGTTTTATGAAAATTAATTGCTACCGGCAATTGTGACGAAACCTTTAACATCGAGTGGAGAGTGTTTTGTGTGTTGGCGACTGTAAAAAAATGTGTTGGCAGATGATCAGTGCGATCTCTTTCTTTGTGTCAAATTGTAGATGCTTTCGAAAGTAAAAGGATATCAATTTGTGTTCCCCATTTTTTAGTTATAAACATTTTTAATGAGCATTTGGGTCTTGTTGAACCTGGGATGAAATGGTCTCCATCACGGGTGAAAAATACAAGTTGTTCTGATTTTGTTGAAAAACAAATCACAAGTCACAGTCGAAAATCGAAGCGTCAAGTTCAGGACATTGTGTGAAAAACATCATATCTTCATGCAAGGAGGATCGCTCTATGGAAAGGAGTATTTTAAAAATGGAAGAAATGAAAGTTAATATGAAGCATTGAATCCAAGATCTTAGGATCCTTTTAACTCCATACAACCTAGACTAAAATAAAGCTACGTCCTATTTTGAAGGGCTGTCCTCTTAAGAAAAAAGTTAATCAACCTCATTAGAAATGAGGAGAATAAACGTAGGGAAAGAAATTAAAAATAAAATAAATAAATACATAGTAAGGGCCGGTTTTTCATTCTTCTAATAAACGAACGGGTAACTATCTGAGTTTTGCAACTTATAGAATAGTACACGTCAATTGTGCTTACTATACCTCCACGCGGTATCCACTGGGCCCTGGGATGCTCCGTCCAGAGCTGACCTGCTAAACTAGTAAGTGCGAGTGTTGACAAAGGAATGCGGAACAAAAGAATTGTGATCAACACTTGCTCTGCGAACAATGACTGACTGCGCGAATCTCAGTGGTCTACGAGAGCTTTCGCGTAAATGTTCCAGCGGATGAATTCAAAGAACAGAATCAACGGTGGACTTCAGCAGTCAAAAAAGCAGAAACTCCTGAAGGAGCTACTCCAACATATATGGTTTAAAGGTCTCTCAGGGTCTTTCAATACTAGGACAGGGTATTGAAGTAGAGATGGTGGTGGATGAGCTCCTGGTGAGCCAACGGCAGCACTCACACCCCTGCAGCAGGGTACTGAGACTGGATATTCCAGCCTTTAATGTCCGAAGGGATCCAAAAAGACCTGGCCCTCCAGGTTGGGGGTTGTGCGTGGGGTTGACTACCCAACCACGTAAAAAACATCTGGTTCCGAAACAACCAACAGCCTTGGATAACGATAATGATTTCAAAGTTGACAACCCAAGCAAACGTTAAAATGACAATGACCTGGATCTGCACATGGAACGTAAGATCACTTCACGGACTACGTGCAGCTGGAGAACTAGCGGACGCCCTGGACTTCTACGTGCTCCTCGAAGAAACATATGAGCTATGCCCTAGACACGACGTGAAAATCGTTCTTGGCGATTTTAACGCAAAACGTGGGAAGGAGGACATCTTTGGAAATGCAATCGGTAAGCATAGCCTCCATGACAAAACCTCCAAAAACGGACTGAGGCTAATCGATTTTTCTGCGGGGCTAAATCTTGTTGTAAGTAGTACACGCTTCCCGCATCTCAAAATTCATAAAGGTACATGGCGATCCCCGAATCAATTAACCATCTTGTTCATGACCAGCACGAACTAACGCTGTTAAGAGATATGACGTCGGAAAGCTACAATCGCAAGAGATTGCCAATGCCTTTTCCAATCGAGTGTCCCTTCAATTATCCTTGAATCCCATGCCGCCAGCATTAAGCATAGAAGACCAGTGGCAGCAATGCCAAGAAGCCATCAGAACCACTGTCTCTGAGGTTCTGGGTTTCACTCGGCCACCAAAACGAAACCCATGGTTCGATGAAGAATGCAGGCAGGCAAATGGACCCAAACAAAAAGCACGACAAATGCTGATGCAAAAACGAACGAGGGCTGCTCACGATCAGTATAACGAGATCTACAAGGAGAAAATAAGGGAAGAACACCGAATTCTCAAAAAGAAAAAGAAGCAGCATGAGAAACGCTCGTTTAAGCAAATAGAGAGGTGCCATGACAGGAACGAGATTCGAAATTTTTACGAAAATGTAAAAAGATCCTGCCAGGGTGGCAACCCCGAACTCAAGCCTGTAAAGACCAGCAGGGAAACATAGTTATAGAGTCACAGTCGCTACTGAGGATCTGGAAAAATCACTCCTGCAGACTGCTTAGCGGCGATGAAGACACAAATTCCGCTGTCAGGCAGATAGCCCCATTCAGCTTGGACTTGGACAAGAATGCCGTCCTCCCGACCTAGAAGAAGTTAAGCTTGCCATATGCAAACTTAAATCAAATAAGACTGCAGGTGCAGATGGCGTTGATGCCGAACATTTGAAGGCAGCTGGAGACCAGTTGGAAAGGAGCATGCACCAGCTGATCTGCATGATATGGTCGGAAGAAAGTATGGCCGATGAATGGAACCACAGTATCGTATGCCCGATCCTAAAGAATAGAGACCTTCACAATTGCGCAAATTATAGAGGAATAAGCCTCCTTAACGTCGCGTCGTTTATAAGATCTTGTCTGCTGCTGATGAACCCAAACGCTCCGGCTCGACGGGTTTTCGAAAGCACATTGTAGGGAAATCGCGGAAGCGGAAGAACTCGTCTTAGGTGGTGCAATCAAGTGGATAAAGACTTCAACCGACTTAGAGTGCGAACCTGGAGAGAGCTCGCCCGAAATCGAAGTTGTTTTTGATGGATGTTGGTTGAGGCCCAGGTTCACCTCGAACTGTAATGCCCACCTAAGGAAGTAAGTAAGAAAGACTTAAGGTCTTGAAAGCCTTTATGTCAAAAAAAAAACCATCTTGCAGAAAATAGAACACGACAGGTTAAGTTGACATTGAAATGTTGAAAAAAAAGTTTGTGGAAAATCCTGTCGAAAAAATAATATCAAAAGACGTTCGCGGTCAGGAAAGCATGAAAGCAAGTCAAAAAGCTCTTGGCACGCACAAATGAAAATTTCGACGCTTTCAGAGGTCAACGCCGTATACTCGACAGGCGAATCATTATTGTTAAGCAATCAAGAGCCCTTGATATCTGATATATATGATATTGAAGAAAAAGGCAAAGATTCTATGCTAATGTTTTTTCTACGAAAAGCTTCACACAAGAGCTGTGTGTTACTATTTCGGTTTGCTGTTGAACGAATAAGACAAATAAATTAATTATTCTGTTTGAAGTGAACCCTAAAATCCAAAGCAAACAACAGCTTCCCTATGAATCATAAACCAATAGTTGACTGTTTGTTCAGCATCCATAATAGGCTCGAAAAGAGTCTTGATTTAAGATAAGATCTCACTTCAAAATTTCGCCCACGAAATTAGTTGGCTGATTGTGATAAATCGACATTTCCGCTACTATGATTCTCACACTACCCAAATAGCGTCCAACTTAGGCTCGCCAAAATAAATCTCGCTTGAAGCAACATTGTGTAGTAGAAAGTTGAATCGAGAGTTAAATTGCTAAAACAAAACACCAACTGTCCGTATATGTGTAGAACGATTTTTCTCGTTTAATCAAAAACAACTTCGTAATGATGCGTTGACATTAAACAATTCTATCGCGAACATCTGTGAGTTAATTCCTAAATTAAATTCACTCAAAGTTGTCGGAGTGTGTTCTATGTTTGACTAAAATATAACTTTCAAAATAAACTAATCGTCCTAATGGATTTGAAATATTTTGATACTAAAGTTCAGGCTGAATGGTGGCTTATTCTTCGGACAGTAAAGTGTCTACGACGTAAGTTTGCTTTACCACTTGTTAGTACCTCGGGCAGAAAGTGGTGTTCTTTTTGGATTTCTCTTTCGCTGTGATGGCTATGGTGTACCTACCAATAAAAGACAAGGACACAAAAATAAATCAAGAAAATAAATTGATTCATTAGCATATTCGTCTCAGTTTTACGTGCGAGTGTTACGTAGGCACAAAATCATGATGTCACTTGTGTGAGACTTCTGCAAAGTCGAACTAAACTTGCAGCCTTTGAGTTAGATGTCGATGTAGATGATATGATGTTTGTTTGATGGACGTAATGCAGTAAGCTGCGGTATTTCCGTTTGCAGAAAAACAAAAAAGTCACTTATTGAATGACTCTTAATGAGTTTTTTTAATCGATGAAGATAGATGACAACGGATCAAAAGGCTTTCATGGAATCTTTATAAATGCAAAAGGTTTAGTCAAGACTTGGTTGGGTGTTGACCGGAAACCTTGTTTTCTTAAAAAAAAAAGAGTCAACTAATCTATTAGGCTTGAAACAATAATAGTTTGCAGTCCAGCACGCAAGCAACAGGCATAGTAAAAGGTGTCATCGGCCGATTACAAAAGTTTCGTAGTAAGTGACTCTAGCCGGCTCACGACTGAGTCATCTGATACTTTCAAATCTTTAAAGCAACGTCTGCGATATTCACCACCTTGAAAAATCTAAACAAAATTTACATTGTTAACTGGATTAGCAAGTTTAAGCTCCGTAAACGTAAATGCACTAACACAACATTGTCAGAGAGTGAATTGGAGACAGATAATGACTATCTTCTTATAGATCGAGGCTCAAAGAAGTAAGATACATCCAGTACGAAGTATATTTTCAGTTTATAACAATGACTGGATAATACATCAAGTCATTAAAGAAAAAAACAAGTGAACCTAACACAAGTAACATGCAATGTTATGTATGCAGTTATTACAACTGACTTCTCACTTCAGTTCAATAAAAAAAATAAATAAATAGGGTGGCGCAACAGAGCGAGGAGCCCCTGGGCCTAGCGCATTTCTCACAACCATGCCTTGTGAGGGAATGGAGGGGACCAACAATTTTTCGCCGGTTCCGAACGGCTAATTGAGAATGCGCTTTTCATGGCAATGAATTTACTAACGGAGGACTTGCCAATTCCTCGCGAAAGGCGATACCCGTGGAAAAACATTTTTGCATTTTGCCTCTGCTGGGATTCGAAACTCGAACCTCTGGGTTAGCAGGTGGACATGCTAACCATTACGCCACGGATACCACTTCAGTTCAATGTCTACTCAAAATGCCACCGATTTTCTTAGTTACCTTTACAATTGATACAAACGACCCTAGCGAGGTATCCATTCGGAGATGAAAATTTACTGATTTTGTACGAATCGGAGATTTTTGCTTCGAGGTATTCTTCTAAACAGCTTGTTCGGACTGTGTTAACCCAATGGTTCGTGCAGAGTGCAGACATTCTTACCATTACGCCACGGGTACCACCGCGAAAAAAAAAGCGTAGATATAGAATTCGCCTAAGTTCATTATAGGTATGGTAAGCGTAGAGAGCTTAAACGATTGCTTGTGCACCTTTCAAACGTTTCTTATATTCACGCTCCCAAAAGTGTATGAAACTGAACGACAAACTAGCAGTTTGACTTTTAAAATTATGAGTGCATCTGCCCAACATGAAGTGCACGTTTTCGCTCATTTACAAAACTTTGCTGAAGCTGATTTCTTAGATTTCGTTAAGTAAAGGGTGTTTTTGTTAACGTGCGGTTTTCTATCTGGTAATGCTTTTTTCGGAGTTGGTCTTTTTGACAGCTGTCACTTGATTTTGCTCAATTTGGTTTTCTGTTTCATCGTAGAAGAATTGAGGCCGCATGACCACTGAGAAATGCTCACCAAAAACAAATCGCTGTTGACACCAATTTTTACATAATTTCTAGTTTGGAACCTGTCACCTCAACGGTGGAAATGATTTGACCGTTTAGAAGAAAGAGACGGGGAGTAGATTTGATGCGTTTACGTGAGAAGGTTATTGATTGGCACTTGGAAACATTTAGCTCCAGGCAGTTTTTGGAGCACCATATTGAAAAACTGTCGAGGTCATGTTGGAGGTGGGAAGAGTCTTCAGAAGAAGAAATGATCCGGTAGAACTTAGTATCGTCCGCATAGAGAGAGATAGAGGAGTGTTTGATGATTATTTCAATGTCGTTAATATTGAGAATGAAGAGGAGAGGGCCTAAATGGCTGCCTTGGGGAACACCGGATGTATCCAAGGGATATGGACAAGCTAAAGATCATTGAGATTTTTTAACTTTTCTTCAATTAGATAGGAGTCAAAGAAACGTGGATAGAATGGATCAAAAAAAAAAATTCGGTAAAAACGAGAAATAATCTGAATCAGGAAAAAAAGAATCATCCGTGAAAGACTGTGTGAAGTAATTTGCGAAATAGTTTGCTACGGCGAGTGCATCGGATGAGGTTTCGTTATTGAAGGAAAGGGAGGAAGGGTACCCGTCAGATTTTCTTTTGTGGTTGACAAATTTATAAAATGACTTAGGGTCATTTATAATGTTAGATTTCATTTCAATTAATAGCGTTGGTGCTGAAAAGCCACAGAAATGTAAATAAGAGCCGAGGTAAGCTGAATAGTCAGTAGGAGATCGAGTACGAAGGAAGATTGTCCACAATTTGTTCCTTTTATTTCTTAGAGTACGGAGCCTATGGTTATACCACGGAGGGGAAGTAGAATAAGTTTTAAGTCTAGAAAGGGAAACGAATAGGGATATAGCTTTATGTATTTCTCTGTAGAACGCGGATGTGGCATCTTCTACAGTTAGATTATCAAAATTAAAGTTCTATTGAGATAACCATTAATTTTGCGGAAGTTTGCTTTGTAGAAATCGTATGAAGCTGGAGGTTCGGGCGGGTTAGACGGCTTTGAAGACTGGAGAAAAAATGAGAGAAGGAGAGGAGGGTGTAGGTTATCAATGGTTGAAAGAAGCAGGGGTGAAAGTGAGATTGAAGAATTAATGGGATCTGTTGTAAATACAAGGTCAAGATGTTGAGAGAAGAGATGAATCAATTGTATTGGTGACAGTTATGAGGACACCACGGCAAGGAGCGTCATCAGTGTCACGGTCTTGATCGTCATCTCGGTAAACATTGAAAGTAGATGGGAACAGTTCCTGGTTGTTAATGCTAGGGATAAGATTAGTTTCAGTCAGGGCATAGATTTCAAAAAGCAAAGCGTGGGATTGTTGAAGGACTGCTCTTGTTTTTGAGCGAAGTCCTCTTACGTTTTGGTAGTAAAAGGTAAGAGGCAGATTCTGAGATGCTGAATTATGAACGAAAAAACTTTTCATGGTCAGCTCTGCTACGTTGAAGGTGAGAAATGCCCTAGACAAGATCGGGTGATTTAGCACCGCTGGACTATTTTTTGTAGAGTTATGTTAAGTCAATTGTCTACGCAGATAAGCCCGAAATAATGGACGACTTGGAAGAGAATATTCGCGGCTCAATATTTGCTGACGTAGTACATTCCCAAATGCTGCAAAAAATGGTCGAAAATTGGGCCTCTCGGCTATTTATCCGAAATCAATTTTAAAACACAATAGCAAATGCAAACCCTTATCTTTATAATAACGCTCATATTTTGGCCATAACATTAAATTATATTTCTTTTTATTTCTCCTTGAAAATTACACGTCTAAAGAAATACCCTTTACACAGTTGACCAACCGACACAGCGGAGTTTCAAAATGTTGTCATGTTCAACGTTCAAGCAAATATATTTGATATTGAAAACCTAACATTGAAAGCAGCTTCTTTAATTTGCGATCCACATTTATCTTCGTAGCTCCCACACGCACAATTTTTTCTACTGTGTATTAAAACTCACTCACTCCAAGTTCACGTCAGAACCACTCAAGGACATTGCGAAACGTGATAAGGCTCTTCTTTCTTTCTTTCTTTTTTGGTCCTTTATAGAATGTTTCGTCTTCTGGAAAGAAATTTTTAATAATTTAACAACACAACGAATAACTGCACTTAACCAAAAGAGCTCTACAAACTTTTTCCTAAATTGAGAAATTTGATTTATGGTGCCCGGGCCCACCATTATGAAACACACACAAAAGCCGGCAAAGTAACCCACACTCCCCATGCCTCATCCTTCATAGTCAAAGTAGATAGGTAGGTACATGAAACGAAAAATCGATACTCTTCACATAGCCGCAACTTCCCCTGCACTACACCCAATAGTCCTGAAAAAGAAAAAAGAGAAAGAACGAACAAAATACTGAGTAGGATTAGATGGAGAGGGGAACTCTGCAAACATGCACTGGCACTCATTGAAATTCAATCCGCAAATACCCCGTATCGTATCGGGACGGGTGTATTAATCTATAATGTGGATAAAGCAGACGAGGATACAAGTGGGACAGAATAGACAAGACGACGAGCCTTTGCAACCATGAAGTCGGCACAGCAAAAACGATAAAACAAGAAAACCCTGGAAGACTGCATTGCAGGGAAACATTACGGGCCGTCGCTGTCGCGAAAACAGCTGACTCGCCAAAATATACTCGTACACACATATCCATTCGAAACAGAAGTTTACCTATTTCAGAACAGCTCCTCTTATATCGATGGTGTTATTAACCCGAAGTCAGGCGATATACAGATACACGCCTCGCCTAGTGGACGCTCTACGTCATAACTTGTTTAGTTGCACGCCCCTATTTGTTGGCCATAAAACAACTCGAACGCGAACAGTATATTTAATATTGTCACTTGTAATTATTTTATTATAGTTTTATTTGGCGGCAGTGAATCAACACTTTACATTGCTAGCTGGATTCTCAAAGTTGCTTGCCACAGTGGGCATCACCTAAAAAGGCGAGAAAAAACAGTCAAAACCGCGCACACGTCAGATAACGTGCGAGTAGGTGTTTATATTGCAGCAGCAGTATCTCTCAATATGGGCTTCGGACATGGAAGGTGGGCGGTGGAGAATGACTTCCATATCTAAATGTATCTTGTATCTATGAGTTAGTTTTGCTATTTTTTAATTTTTCTCAGAAAGAAGTTTCTTTCGAAGTATAATGGTTTCTATTTAGTTTTAAGTTGGATAAATGCTGGTATACACCCACGTGTCGTATTAATAAATAGTCACGGAGCTAGAGCTCCTCTGGTTGTGGCACAAATTAATTAATTTAACTCTGAGCTTGGTCAGTTTGGTATCTTTCAGAGTACGTAAATACATAATTCTGGTGTATAGCTGGTTAAATAATTTAATTCGTTAAGTGGGTTACAAGGCTGAATGAGGCGTGTTGCGCGAAGTAATTGAGTTTTAGTTAGTTTTTGGGGCCGGCTTGGCAGCGGCAGTTTCGGGTTGTTTATTTAAAGTAATTAAAACCAAAGTGGTGGTTAGTCTTCGTTGACCTAAAATGATATGAGCTTCGAATCGATTATGTGGCGTGCGAGTCAGAGTGACACGAGCACCAGGACATTAAAGGAATTTGCGTGCCATTGTACATATATGACGAAACTTGGTCAAGATGTTATCAAAATAAATCAATCGCTGTCGGCGGCATGTGTGTCCAGGAAGTTTTTCAGGAATGAGTTTTCGATTTTAGGGCTTACTTTTTGGAGGGAAAAGAAAATAATAAAATAACGAGGGCTAAGAGACTATTTGAATTTATCGCTACTAATAAGTCACGCAAACAGGTTATTCATGAGGCGCCGCAGCGGGCGTGATGAAAAGGTGTTATGAATGGCTACAAGAACACGACCTGTGACATAAACAATCAAAAAGATTTGATTTAAATACGCAACTTTTAGGTTGTGCTGCCGCCCCATTTATTAGCTTAATACAAGCTTAAAATAACTTAAACATACTAAACTTAAACTAATTAAAAGTAACTAAAACTATTAAGCTACAAGTATGAGAAATGGTTTAAAAGAAGGACTTTCAGACAAGGGCTTGGAAGATAGAGGTCGAAAAGAAAAGAAACAGAATTTATCTTACTCATCATGCGGGTTAAGGGTTCGTTGAGACCATAGGATGTACGATGAGCAGGAAGGAAAAAAAAATCGGGATAATATTACGTTTCGGGGATTAGTGTTGAAAGAGATAAGGTCTAAAAGGGGGGAGCGTCAGTGTTACCAGTAAGAAGTCGGTGAATGAAAATTTCAATTTAATTTCAATTTATTTTATTACGGTGTACAAATAAGACACAGTCTTTTATAGTACCTACTATGTAACATTATGATTTTATACATTATAGTTGCATTACATTAAATCATATTAGATGTTAATAACGAGAAAAAGATAAGAAAATACTAAGTAGTAAAAAAGAAAAAGAAGAAAAAAGAAATTTTAATCACGTACTGAATACATTGTTTTTGTTTATCAAATAGACTGATTAAAATAGTTAAAAATGGCATTCTTAAATTTTGAAATTTCTACTATCGTTTTTATCGAAGTTGGTAGAGAGTTCCAGAGCCTAGTAACATGTACAAAAAATAACCTGGATGAGTAAAGGAAAGTGTACGAAGGTAAAATTAAATTCATTGTCCTTACAGACTGCGCAAAGCATAATTTTTCAAATAAGTATGAAGGTGCTTTTCTCTGTATTATTTTATGCAAGAAAATATAACATCTTGATTCAAAAAATTGATTAAAAGTGCATCCTAGTACAAGAAGATGGTAGTAAGAGACGGGTTGGTAACGTTTGCCCCAAAACACAAGCCCCAAACGAAAATCCCCAAACGCAAAATCCCCAAACGAAAATCCCCAACTCCCAAAATCCCCAAAAATCGCGCGCGCGATTTGATCGCATGATTCACTACATGAATATATTTGTTTTGGTAATATTAGGTTTATGTATTACAGCAAATGTTAAATTAAAGTTAAAATTATAATGCTTGTAAAAATAAAAATTCATTTTCGAAATCATTAACAAAATCGTTATAATTTATTAATTACAAAAACAACGAAAGAGAGATTTTTCTGAAAACTATGTACCAGACTCTGGGGATTTGGAGATTTCGTGGGGATTTTGACAAAAAATATTGTTTAGGTGTGAATTTTATCAATGTGCATTATCTCAATGGGGATAGTAGCTAGGTGGATAATAATCATTGGGGATTTTGATCGATGGGGATATTTTTTTTTGGAGATTCTGTACGACACCCGTGAGAGACATGTTCGAATCTCCGCAAACAATAAATGTATCTTATAATATCACTAGCTGAGCCACCCGGCTTTGCTCGGGTCTGTAGTTTTAAGGTTCCCGTTCTCGTTTTTCCTCTTACGTGAGAATTTGGGGATGAAATATAATCTTTCTTACTGTGGGAGTATCACGAAAGAATTTTTGAAATCTGTCCAGTTGTTTCTAAGTTTCCGTTCTCAACCCATTCCTGTTGGAATCTTCCGTTCCAGTGGAAATATGTGAAATGTGACTGAAATATAAATCTTTGTCACTGAAGGATAATGTTACACCCTAGAGTTGAAAGAATTTTTGAAATCGGTTAAGTAACTTTAAGGTTCCCGTTCTAGTTCCCGTTTCTGTTCCTGTGGGATTATAAGGATGAAATATAATTTAAGTTACTGATGGAGGGAGATAATGTAGCACCCCTAGTGCTGAAAGAATTTTTGAAATCTGTGGAGTTGTTTCTAATTTTCCGTTCCCAACCCCGTTCCTGTGGGAATATGGGCATCAAACCTTGACAGGAACCATCTCTGGACTAAACTATATCTACCCTGAAAATTTCATAAAAATCCGTTGGGTGGTTTAGGAGTTTACCGCGGACATACATACATACATACATACATACATCCTATTTTATATATATAGAAGATAGAAGATATAAGATAGAAGATTAAAAGCGACAAGTAATTTACGCTGTGAATGAGAGTCCAACTTAGGGTAAAGAACTGAAGCGTAATCAAAGATAGGCAAGAGAAGCGATTTAGTGATTTTAATTTTTGTGTCAGTCGGTATAAGAGAAGAAAACATATTCAGTTTACGGAGACCAGCATATATACGACCAACAGATAAGTTAATATGATCAGTGGCAGAGAGGTATCGATTTATTTTAAAGCCTAGACTTGTGACAATAGCAGAGAAGTCAAGTTTAAATTCAGATAAAAGTATAGCTGGCAGATTATTTGTATCGAACTTGCGTTTGGAAATTGCAATTATTTGTGATTTGCCTGGATTGAGCATAAGATCGTTACTCAGAGACCAAGCATGGATCTCATTCAAATCCTCATTCATTCTACAAGCCAGATCCTCCAATAAGTTGAACCGTTGCGAGATGTAAATTTGAACATCATCCGCGTAGAGATGAACCATTACATTCTTGCAAACATATGGCAAGTCATTAATGAACATGTAAAACAAAATTGGACCCAAAATTGAACCTTGTGGCACGCCAGTAAGCAAATGGATGGATTCAGAAAATAAATTGCCAACTTTTACTTTTGGAGTACGATGATGTAAATAGTCTTGAATAAGGCGCACTGATCTATCACTGAAAACAAAATACAATTTAAGCTTTTTACATAGAAAACTATGATTAACTCGGTCAAAGGCTTTAGTAAAATCGAGCAGGCACATTAACGTAAGCTTTTCTTGATCATACTCAATGCGGATGTCGTCAAGGACTTTTACCATGGCTGAAGAACAGCTGTGTTCAGCACGAAAACCCGACTGCACCGGAGAGAACAGTTCACGAATTCGCATGTGGTTTGAAATCTGACTGGATAAGATTTTTTCAAAGATCTTAGAGAGGCAAGGCAACAAACTAATGGGACGGAAATCGGAAACACCAGAGGGATTGTTCTTTTTAGGCACAGGAATAACAATAGCGCGTTTCCAACATTGTGGAAATGAGGATGACGTGATGCAAAAGTTAATTATGTGTGTAAGTGTGGGTATAATAAAGGGTAAGACAATTTTTATAAACCGAATTGGAATTCCATCTTCACCAACAGCATTGGAACTAATGGAAAGAACGTTTCTGATCAGATCATTCTCAGATATGACTTCAAAGTCAAACTCTGAGGGAGGTTCGTAAATAGCAGAGTTGTTCACTGTGAAGCTTGATGAGGGTAGGTTGCTGGTGATAAATCCTGTATTGAGATCGTTAGGATGAAGAAAATCGCTTTTTTTCCAATATCAAACGAACGCAGACTATTCCAAAATTTACGAGAACTTTGAGCAGGGTTAAATTTTGAGAAATAATATCTTTTCTTGTTTCTTCGAGTTATAAATGAGGCTTGATTACGAGCTCGACAAAAATTCTCCCAGTTTGAAGACGTGGGAAGACGCTTCCACTTAGAATACAGTTTGGGCCGTTTTTTTTTATCGAATTTAAGACTTCTGAAGTGAACCATGGGCAGTTCGTATTGCTGATAGCAACAGTTTTCAAAGGAACATGTTTGTCATAAAGCGCAAGCAGAAATTGTTGGAATAAGATAACTTTTTCATTAACGTTATATAAACCATGACATAGGTAAAACGGACAAATGAAGACGTCTTCTTGTAGTGCACTATAGTTCACAGATTTGTAATCACGAAACTGAAAGGAAGAAGGGGACGAGACATTATTAAAAACAATATTATATGTACAAAACAACAAATCATGGTCAGATAAACCTTCAAGAGATAGCTGGTCAGATAAAAGAACGTTATTTAAGTCAGAAACTATAATAAGATCAAGAAGGCTTGGGTAAGAATTAGGTCCGAAACGAGTAGCATAGGAGTTTACCACAGAAAGTCCAGAGGCTGAAATTTCGTCCATAAGTTGGCTTGGTCTTGTGTCAGATAGAAATAAATATGCGTTGAAGTCACCGCAAGGGCTAGATTCCGCAAGAGTGAGTATAAAAAACTCACACTCACGGCCCTCTGAAAACTCACGCTCTGAAAGATCGTGAATAAATTTGAATGTATAGTGTACACGTCTTCTGTCAAAAAAATTCACCTTCGCCCTTGCGGAATTCAAATTAGAGAGTGTGCACAATTTTTTGTGTACACAATAAAAATTCACTCTTGCGGAATCTAGCCCCTGACAATTATATTTTCATAGACCGCCGTAAATTCTCTAAGAATTGAGAAAAGAGGCTCAGAAGAAAAACTTCGGTTGGGATTATAAGCAACACTTAACAAGCATTTTATGTTCGTATCATAAATGATACAAACATGAGATCTGGGGGGAGGCTTATTACTTTTACGAGAAAAATTTATTGCTTCGCATTTGGCAATGTTTAGCTCAAGGAAGTTTTTAGAACACCAAAAGACGAATGAATCGAGGTCATTATGAAGCTGGAGAGAGTCTCGATCGGAGGTGATGACTTTGAAAATTTTAGCGTCAACCGCGTAAAGTGAGAAAGAAGAATATTGGATGATCTCTTCGACATCATTAATGGCAAGAATGAAAAAGAGGGGTCCAAGATGGCTGCCTTGGGGCACACCGGAGGTTGCCACAAAAAGAACTGAAAGAGTAGAACGGAAACGAACTCTATATTGGCGGTTGTCAAGATATGAAGAGATCCATTTGAGTAGGATAGGACTAAATCCGAGGAAAGAAAGTTTAAAGAGGATTACAGAGTGAGAAATTTAGTCAAAAGCTTTGCTGAAATCTGTGGTGATGACTTCTAGATTTATAAATTTAAAAAACTATCTCTTTTTTATATTTATTTGCAAACTCAACTAGATTAGTAGTTGTGGACCTTCCCTTACAGAAACCATGCTGCTTGGAGGATATCATTGATTTGCACTGGAAAGAAAGTATTTCATACAGAATGCTTTCGAAAAGCTTAGGGATATGAGAGAGTTTGGCTATGGGTCTATAGTTAGAAGTTAGGTTTTTGGGGCCTTTTTTATGGATAGGTGAAATAACAGATATTTTCCATAAGTCCGGAAAAACCCCACTTGAAAGGGATAGTTTGAAAAGATTTATGATGGGAAGGGCTAAACTGGAGCAGCATTTTTTTAAGCAAAATGGCAGGAATGCCATCGGGTCCTGGATTATACTCGTCTTTGAGTTTGAGGACTCCATTAAGAACAGTTGACTGATTAAAGCTTAGATTAGAAGTCCCAGTAGAGAAATGGTGAAGATAGGAAAAGTAAGTCTGGTCTAGATCTGGGGTTTTTTGGGCAAAAGACAGTTTAAAGTAACTTGCAAAAAAATTTGCGATTGTTGCTGGTTCGTTGGAAGATTGGCTTTCTTAGTGAAGAGAAGGAGGGAAACCATCATTTTTCTTTTTATAGTTGATAAACTTATAAAACGATTTTGGCTCCGAAATTAGATTTGCTTGGGTGGTGGATGTAAAGTCGTTGTAAAGAGCTTCATTGAGGTTGGAAAACTTATAAAATACTCCAAGGTAATCAGAATAATCGATAACTGAACGGGAGCGTAGAAATTTATTTTGTTATTTATAGCCCAAACGCGCTTTGCAAAAAGATTTAATTTAAATTTCCTCAAAAACGGAAATTAATTATCGAGGACATGTCGATGTCGATTGGTTTTTGAAAGTGGGAGGCAAGAAATAAAGCTGAGTAAAGCAGTATACAAATACATTCATGTCGTATGCATAAAAAATATTATAGATATTATATAGTAATATGACTGAATTTGAGTTAGGGGGAAAACAGATGGGCGTTCTTATAGTAAAATTGCTTAAGGGCAGAATGCATCCATGCCTAAGCACATGCCGATGACGTTACCGTGCACTCTGTTGGATGCGTCCTTCTAACTGTTTGTTTCAGAGCACAAGCTTTGCTGATTTTGATTGCCAGCTGATGTGCTAGAATCGGTCTCTCATTCAATCTTCTTAAGACCAAGGTTATTTTCTTGGACAAGCGAAGTATCGACACTTAGAAGAAACTCTTAGGAGACTCTTCAATAGAGCAAAATTTAGCAACCTTTCGACTGACTGAGACCTATACAAGATCAGTAAAAATGAATACAAAAATAGAACTACTTACGCAAAAAGAGCAGTCTGGCCCAACTTCTGCTCAGATAATGAGTGCACTAATGACGCCGCAAGGCTATGTTAGGTTAGGTTTAGATGGCTGTCAGGAAAACAAACTGACACACTTAGACCAATATTATGTCCATTGTGATACCATAGAAACTATGCGAGGGAGTACCTCACTTAACAAAACCATTTGGAGCTTTTAATAAAGCGAAGGAGATGCAGGGATCTGTGTTCGCCAGATGGCTTGGATCATCGAGAAAATACTTCCCCAGATGCCGCTTTCTTTTAAAAGAGAGTGCAGGACATGAGCAGAGGAGGTGTGGGATTGTCTCCTCCTCCTCCTTATCTAAGCTACTTCTGCAGAAGTCATTAGGTGGAACGCCAAGTCTTATGGTGTGTCTTCCTATCAGACAATGTCCGGTGATGACATTGGTTACGGAGCTAACTTGCAATCTGGTAATGGATAACGAATGTCTTGTGCGTTTTGTCCTGGCCATATCCGTTTTGTTGCCACGTTGTTTTCCTATTTAACTAGTCGAAAACAAAGTGCTGAATTTAACGAACAAAAATCTGAGTTTTTGCCGGTTAAGAGTGGTGTACCACAAGGGTCTATCCTTGGCCCTTTGTTGTTTTTAATATACTTTAATGAATTGACGGAGTTAGTTACACATTGTTCTATTCGCATGTATGCCGATGATACACAACTATGCTTTAGCTGTGACTTGGATTTGATTGATCGATGGTCTACTGAAAACTATCTTCAACTGAACCCAATGAAATCTAAGTGTCTCGTTATCTCCAAAAACAAGATTGACATATCATACTTTCCGCAAATACTGCTCAAAAATAGTCCTATTGCTTATATTGAGTCAGCCAAAAACTTTGGTGTAGTTTTTAACCAGACTCTAACTTGGGAACTTCATGTAAATAATACGGTTGCAAAAGCCTACCTTCGAATGCTATGGCCTATCCAACACATAATTCCATTGAATGTGAGAAGTCTTTTAATAAAATCGTTGTTTCTGACTTTGCTTACTTATGATTGTGAAATTTTTTGCAATTTGAATTATGAGAGCAAACGAAGGTTAACTTTTGTATTCAACAGTGCAATGCGTTTTGTCTATGGGCTACGTCGTTTCGATAGAATTTCGCAATATGTTTCAGAATTTTTAGGTATGACATTTGAAACTTTTTAAAATATCGATCAGTGATTTTCTTCTCCGATATACTCATAACCCGCCAACCTTTGGATCTTTATAATGAAATTAATTTTTTAAATTCTAATCGATCGTTACATGTCTTGATTCCGTGTTTAGTTGTACGACATCCGAACGACAGTTTTTTTGTAAGTTCCGCACGAATTTGGAACTCTCTGCCGCGAGAAATAAGAGGTCTGAGTTGCACGAGAAAGATAGGGAAGGAATTGAAAAAGTACTAGTAAATACAAATACAGATACTTTGAAGTACTTTCAAATATGAAATTCCCTTTTTGATACAGTTGAACAATTTTGAATAGCTTTACGATAGGTTAAGTAACGAATACCATAGTCCCATTGTAATTATTCACTGTAACTCTGCCCTCAAATGTAAGAATGTCTAATCCTGAAGGGAGAATGACTTCGCAGCGTTTTTGAACACTATATGGATATTGAAACACGTGATGCAACCGACCGGGACAGATCTAAGAACAGTTTGGGTTTTTGGAAACGAGGTGCTGAAAATCGCTCAAAGCAATCTCTTTCAAATGATTACTAAAAAAGTGCTCATACGCCACAGTGACTTAGGTGAATTTAGTAAGTGGAATACTTTTGCCTTTTACAACTTTTTTAAAACAAAGTCACCAATTTCAATGCACAAAATGTGAATCACAATTTAAGCAATAGTTATTATTTTAGGGATTGATGAAATATCTACCATGTTTATAATGAGAGGTAAACTATTGAATTTTAATTCCATAACACATCATGGGAATCTACCTATCGTTTGTCAACTATGTAATATGACTGAGAGTAAGATACTTTTCATTTTCTCGGGAGATGTCCAGCACTAAGAGAAACACTTAGCCATGCATTTGGAGAAGTTTTTTTTATCCAAAGAAGCTATTTTAAGATATTTGAATGAAGTTAATATAAAGAGTCCGCCATCTAACGTTTTTTTTTTATTTTTTTTTCAACTAGTGCTTATTTTGTGAATGGTAACACTTAGCTCATGTCTGATTTGACAGATATAATTAGTTTTATCCTTCTTTATTGCAACATTACATTGTTTCAGAATGCCATTTTGATGATGATCATTTTGATCTTGGCGGGTATGTAAATTGCCGCATTTGGGGCACATAAAACCCGCACGCATCCATTGAAAAGCCGATACACCCAAATCGAGTCACTGTTTGGTGTGGATTTTGGTCCGGAGGCTTAATTGGGTCATTTATCTTCGAAAATGAGCAAGTGGCCGTTACAGTCAATGGCGATGAATATCGGGCCATGTTGAACGATTTTTTGTTCACAAAAGTTGGAGAGGAGAATATTGGCAACATTTGGTTTCAACAGGACGGCGCTACGTGCCACACAGCCGAAGCTACACTCGATGTTTTGCGCCCTGATTTTGAAGATCACATTACAAGCCGCAGAGCTGATGTCGTTTGGTCACCTCGGAGCTGCGATTTGACACCGTTGGACTATTATTTGTGGGGTGCCGTAAAAGATAAGTCTTACGCCAATAAGCCAGAGACAATTGATGCTTTAAAGGACAATATTCGTGAAGCCATTGGTGAAATACAGCTGCACACAATCAATAATTTGCTACTGCATGGCCAGCCGAGGCAGCCATTAGAATGAAATTATTTTTCATTATTAACCGAAAGAATTGTACTTTCAAATAAAAAAAGAAATTTGAGAAAATATTCTGTAATTTGTTTTTATAGCATTTGCAAAAAAAAAGTTATTTGGCGGAACCTTTACATAACTAAACCGCACAAGCTTTGTAGAATTGCACTAGCTTTTAAAAGGGTGCTCTTTTAGACGTTTGGTTTTCAATCTGGCAATACTTTTTCGGAGTCTGGTCTTTTTGTCAACTGTCACTTGATTTATGCTCAGTTTGGTTTACCATTTTGTAATAGACTTACTCCAAAACAACTTAAATTCTTGTTTTTACCAAAGTAGTGGTTCCAATCTCCGTTTTGCACAATGCTACCTCTCAGAGACGCAGTACAGTGAGCACCAATCGCGTTATTGCCGATTGAGTCCATCCGCCCTCGCGTCCAACAATTGGAGCTGTACCCGTCCACTTTGTGGAAGATTTTGTGGAAGGATCTTAGTTTGCTGCCTCTCAAAATCTAACACGTGCAAGAACTGAAGCTAAACGACCATCGAGGACGTAGTACGTTCGTGGGCCCAAAACGAGATGGCCACAGATCCCGATTTTAAACAGAAAATTTTCTTCAGCGATGAAGCTCACTTTTGGTTGAATGGGTACGTTAGTACAAAAAAATTTTACATTTAAAGTCATGATAATCCAGAAGTCATTGTTGAGTCGCCCGTCGTTTCATCTTCAAAGAGTAACTGTTTAGTGTGCTCTATGGACAGAAGGAATCATTGGTTCATATTTCTTTAAAAATGAAGCCGACCATGATGCTACAGTCAATACTGAGCCATGATTAATGACTTTCCTGCCCCGATTGGAGGGTGTTGAAATGGATGACCTTTGGTTGGATGGCGCAACATGCCATGAAATTTACTAAAGGAAACTTTTGACGTAGATAAGCCCGAGACCACTGACGCCTTAGAAGAGAATATTTGGCGCTTTATTGCTGTTTATTAGCCCCAATTGCTGTAAAAAGTGGATCAGAAATTCGGCCTCTCTGCAGGAATTTTAAATTTTTACCACTAAACATTAGCAGAGCGTCCTGGAATCGTAACTAACCTTTTTTATAATTTACGAGAACTTCAAGGGGTTGTGACCACCCTTATTGTGTTGGAAAACACAATGCGGGTGTAAGGAAATAATTAAAGGGTAAGAAAGGAGATGCCTATGCACATTATTCTTGAATTTCTGTGTGTTTTTATCCGTGGGGAAAATTGAGTTTGGTAAAGCATTCCCCATCCGGGCTGAGCGGCTAAAATTTGAATCTCTGTACTTAACTGTACGTCTGAAGTTGGGCTGATTGATGCGCAATCATTGCAAGACGGCTATTGCGGCTAAATTGTTTAAGGGGAGGAACGCAACTGGCTTATTTACTAGAGCACTGTCTGTAAATATAGCGATAAAAAAGCGAGAGACATGAAACGTTATGACGATGTTCCAGGGAATCAATTAAACCTGTCACCTGCTCTATTTTATCGACTAGGCGCAAAGGTGTTTGAGGAGCACCAGCCCAAAAATATGATGCTGCTGACCAGTTTTATAGAGTTGGCTTTACAGAATATTTTTCTTGCTTCCTGATTTGAAAAGAAACGTTTTTCGAAGTACGGATGTAATTCTCTGTTGATATTGATTAAATAGTGAGCATATGATGATGAAATGTAAACAGTCTTCCTTGGCTTTTAAATCGCGTCAATATTGCAAAACTGACTAACATATCAATCAGGGGTCTAAGGGACCCCAAAAAGTTTTTGCCCCAATTTAATCAAAAAAAGAAAAATTTTTTATCAAAAATTTTATTTATTAACATAAAAGATAGGAATATTTAATTATGAAAATGTTTTAAAAATTTACATTAAGACAATTTTGACACACTGAGCGGCTATGTTCGCCGCAAAGTGGATTTCGGCAACTGCTGCATCGTATTTTGGTCTTGCGGTCTTTGTCTCGTGGACACACACCACATCTTCTTTTTTTGTAGTGACTGAAGATGCCACAGGTCGCTTCTTTTTTAAAATATCTCCAATGAGGACCTGGAGATTGGATGGCAAAGTTGGCCAAGTAAAACTGTCCTCCATTTCGGGTTTTATGAGATCCAAAGCTAAGTTTTTTAAAAAATTTGGTCTTATATGAGTTTTATTGGACGCCATTTTGAGGAGGCAATACGAATTCACACCAACAATATTTAAGTACCCATAAAACACAGCCAACGGCCATCGTTTCGTTCGTCTCGAAGCACTGTACTGGCGTGGCATTTAAAAACTTTGACTATCACTACACTGGGGTCTATGGGATGGGATCCTGAAACTCAAATATTTCCAACTGCACCACTCGAAAATTAATAAATGACTGATTTTAAGACGTCTGCTACGATAATATGAGAATTCCATGGGTTGCACTGGTGTGGGTTGCTTAGTTTTTTAAGAAAAGCAAAAAAATTTATGTTTGCAATGGCGCTGGACCGCAGGGTAGGGTTTAGGTTTAAGGAACTGTCCGTCTAGGCAAAGGAATCACGGAAATAATTACCGTCACTTGAGTCAAAATTTAACTGACTGTAAAAAAAAGCTCTGCATTTTGATTGGCAATCCTTCTAAATTGTTTTGGAACAGAATCTTCCAAAGTTTCCCTTTAATAGAGACGCAGTTGTTTGGATTCAGAACCACATTTTCTCGAAAGGCGAGCACATTCTGCCACTTCTTCAGCCACCAATCGCTGTCTGCCTTTCTATGTACACACATGTATATACAACGTGCATCTTGGTAACGAATTTTGAACTTAAGGACCTGAAAATTTTTTTAATTATTTTTACGACTAACTGAATTTCAAAATTAGCTCAGAAGGTTGAAGGTTCTACGTCTATTGCATAACCAAATACACACTTTTCCTTTGACAGAGATTCTATCTCCTTCTTCTTCTCAGAAAACTTTTCTCATGAAAACAACAAATTTTCTTTGGAAAGGGATAATCGATTCAAGAGAATACACAGCAGACACAAAAGCCAAATACCTATAGTACAATACGCCATGTAATCATTGAAACGTGTCTTTCATGTGCGAAGCAAGGACATGGAAATATTTGAACAGTTGCTGTGTCTATATATCGATTTATTTTTAACATGTAGGTAGATATAAACAAAAATTGTCTTGGTATTAAGCATAAGTATGAGTCCACAAGTGTTTCAAGGATTTCAAAAGATTTATTTGATTCAATGACTCAAAGTAATGGATGGTATCAAGAAATCGGATGAATTAAGTCGCAAATCCTTTTTATAGATTTTTCCTTTTGCGTTTTTACAAATCGGAAAACGGAATGGTTTCAGGGAAGGTACTTTTGAATGGATGGGAAAAACCGAAAACTGTTTACAACAATAAGTTTTAGATCTAGCACACAACTATGGACAAATAAAATTCAGCTTTTGCGTGCCACACGCTGACGACGCGATTTGTCTCTCGGATGCCAATCCAAATATAAATCCGCTGTTCCTAATGCCATTTTACTTTTCTTTTTCAAGAAATATCATGTCATGAAAAAGAGCTACGCAAATATGTTGGTCCCAATCCGCAGAACAAACATTAGGACTTGAAATCTTACCAATTAGGGCGAAAAAAAAACTCAATAAATGAACCTTTCTTTTGCATACTCGGCAATTCTCTTGCCAAAAGTGTTTAGAAGCCAAAACCAGCAAAACAATGAAAGTATGATTCATAAATAATACCCACTCCAGCTGGGTAGACCATTAAAGAAATACTTTAGAAACTTTTATATCACCAGGATGGAGGTTCCCCTACACTTTACTTTTGGTTTGGGATCCATAAAAGTTCACGGCTTTTATGTAGGTACTTGGCTCGAATGGTTGCGTGGATGTATATCTATATCGTGTCTGGGTGGTATACCTACTAACAAACTGTGTTAGTCACTTTGTTTTGCACACAAATATTTACCCAGGGACAAGTATTCGGCTGTTAGATAATCCCACGTTGGTTTGCAGACGCGAGGCGAGGTGTCCGTTGGCGCCTAACCTGCCTGTTACTGCGAACACAACAAACTATTACGATTAACGACTACTAGAAAATTTAATATTATCTTGGTCTCAGATTGGTTTAACAATTAATGGTATGAGTTAAGCATGGCGAGGTTTTAATTAACCCTGTCTTCCCCATTTTGATGCCGCAGTGTGTGAAATATTGGAATCTGTTTGGGAAGATAAGAGAGTTTTTATGGCAAGCATAATAATTTAGTAATAGAAAGCTTGTAAGGATAAGAGACAAAAAATAATCATTG
Organism: Melanostoma mellinum; assembly: GCA_914767635.1. Lineage (NCBI taxonomy): Eukaryota > Metazoa > Arthropoda > Insecta > Diptera > Syrphidae > Melanostoma > Melanostoma mellinum. The sequence continues at coordinate 55,276,158 of OU612060.1, forward strand.
AAACGGAGGATAATCTTGCGTGCTTATGCATATTCAGCCGAAAATTAGTCGTTACATTTGAAGTCTGCCCCTTATTGTAGCAAGTGCAACTCACTAGATGGTCGTTGTACTTACTATTTGGGAAGGCTCTGACTGGTGTCAACTTGTCGGCGCCCAGATGTTGCAACTCATAGTACACGTCAATTGTGCTTACTTTACCTTCACGCCGTATCCACTGGGCACTGGGATGTTCCTTCCGGAGCTGACCTGCTAAACTAGTAATTGCGAGTGTTGTTTGGAGGAATGCGGAACAAAAGAATTGTGATCAACACTATAATTGCTCTGCGAACAATGACTGACTGCCCGAATCTCAGTGGTCTACGAGAGCTTTGGAGTAAATGTTCCAGCGGATGAATTCGAATGACAGAATCAACGGTGGACTTCAGCAGTCAAAAAAGCAAAAAACCCTGAAGGAGCTTACTTACTTACTTAGGTGGGCATTACAGTTCGGGGTGAACCTGGGTCGCAACCAACATCCTTCTGTAACGACTTCGATTTCGGGCGAGCTCTCTCCAGTTTTGCACTCTAAGTCGGTTGAGGTCTTCATCCACTTGATTGTGCCACCTAAGACGAGGTCTTCCGTCGAGCCGGAGCGTTTGGGTCCATCCGCTCTAAATGGCCCAACCATCGTAGCCGCGCGATGTGAACTCTTCTAGCTATGCCCATGTCGAGGTACTGCTCATACAGCTCGTTATTGTATCTTCTTCCCCACACATTGTCTTCGCATACAGGACCGAAGATCATTCACAGAATTTTTCATCCGCTTTCGATAAGGTCCATGCTTTTGCGGCGTAGAGCAGGACTGGGATGATCAACGTCTTATAAAGGGCTACCGTGGCTTTTTAGAAAGGGTGTTGTTTCTCAATTGCCTTCTTAACCCAAAGAAGCAACGGTTGGCAAGAGTTATTCTCCGTTTGATCTCCGCACTGATGTTGTAGTCCGTGTCTACAGCGGATCCTAGGTAGACGAAGTCCTGTACTACCTCGAAGTTATGTCGGTCTATGGTGACGTTTTTTCCAATTCGTCGATGTTCTGTGTCCTTGTTTGATGGCAGCATATATTTCGTTTTGCCCTCATTAACCATCAAACCCATTTTTGCCGCTTCTGTTTCAATACTCGCAAAAGCACCTACGACATCACGCTTTTTTCTTCCCATTACGTCAATATCGTCTGCATAGGTGAGTAATTGTACAGGCTTTTGAAAGATTGTTCCTCTGGTGTTGACGTTTGAGTTTCTTACAATCTGTTCAAGTATGATGTTGAAGAAATCGCATGACAGTTTGTCGCCTTGCCTAAAACCTTTTTCGACATCAAAGGTCTCGGTGAGTTCTTTACCTACCTTGACGGAGCAGCGAGAACTCTCCAAAGTCATCCTGCATAGTCGTACGAGTTTTGCAGGGATGCCGAAACTAGGCATGGCTCTGTACAGCTCGTCTCTGTAAATACTGTCATACGCGGCCTTGAAATCGATAAAGAGATGGCAAATATCGATATTACGTTCTTGGGTTTTTTCCAAGATCTGCCGTAATGTGAAGATTTGATCTATTGTGGACTTCTCTGGTCTAAAACCACATTGATAAGGGCCTATCAAGTTGTTGACGTGGGGTTTCAGACGTTCACATATTACAGCAGACAAGATCTTATAAGCGACGTTAAGGAGGCTTATCCCTCTATAATGGGCCCAATTGTGAGAGTCTCCTTTCTTTAGGATCGGGCATACGATACTGAGGTTCCATTCATCGGGCATGCTTTCTTCCGACCATATCATGCAGATCAGCTGGTGCATGCTCCTTTCCAACTGGTCTTCAGCTGCCTTGAAGAGTTCAGCATGAAGGCCATCTGCACGTGCAGTCTTATTTGATTTAAGTTTGTATATGGCAAGCTTAACTTCCTCTAGGTCGGGAGGACGGCATTCTTGATTATCATCCAAGCTGAATGGGGCAATCTGCCTGACAGCGGAATTTGTGTCCTCATCGCCGTTAAGCATTCTGCAGAAATGACCTTTCCAGATCCTCAGTAGCGACTGACTCTACAACTATGTTTCCCTGCTGGTCTTTACAGGCTTGAGTTGGGGGCTCCCACCCTTGCAGGATTTTTTACCTTTTGTTAAAACTTCTGAATCTCGTTCCTGTAATGGCACCTCGTAGTAAATCTAATTGTTTCTTCAAAAGTAAAGAAAATTTGTTCCGATCGGAGCAAGTCTTAAGGACCTCCCAAACCAAAACCTTTTCGCAGTCGCGACAGCTTCAAAATCAGTTGTCAAAATGTTTTTATACTCGACAAAAAAAAAAAACGCAACTTCTTAATTGATTTGTATTGTCGCGACTGCAAAAATGATGACAGCTACGTTTCGGCCGCTGACGCCACTGCAAAAACTCTTTGATTTGAGAGAACTTACTGCTGATACTTGATTACGGGTTGTCGTTCCAAAAAACACCACTAATGTCAAACTACAAAAACTATCCTACTAACATTCACAGCCGTATCTATAAAGAACTTTTAATCATTGATTAGATTTAATTGCCCTTTAAGTTACACTTAAGTAACGAATCCGTATCGATAATCAAATTTCACATTTAAGTAACCTTGCTAAGAGCCCTCTTAACTTAAATGCCAACAATGACGTTTAAAGGTCTCTGAAACCCAAATTTAAAATTCATTCTGACGTTTCGGGAAATTCGTTGCCAATTTTGATCTGTTGTTTTGGTAATGTAATTTCTAAAAAGTTTAATTTTTTAATGATCGGAGTTGTTTTATTTTCAATGTTAATCTGGGAATATGGCCAAAGTAATGAAAAATTTGTCATCATGCGTAAATTAAGTTCAATACACCAAAGAAGAACAGGAATAAATTTTATTCAAATTTTTGAAATCGATCCGTTTCACATGAAGCCTGTCAAATTAAAAAAAAAATTCCAAAATATTACTCACAAGAGTAAAATGGGGTTGTAAAATTCAAACAATTTATAAACACCTAAAGTTATTATTATTATTATTTTATTATTATTATTATTATTTATTTATTTCATCAAGCAGATGTAAACATATTAAATATATATAACCTTACAGACTAATGAATCCTAATTATTTAAGAGAGAGAAAAGAAGAGAAAGAATAGTAAAAATGATAAATAAGAAAAAAAAAATAACAAAAATTATTAATATTTTAACGAATTTAGCTATAAAATTCAAGCATTAAGCCACCAGGGACCAGGTTAAGTATTTAATAAAAACAATAAACAATTTTTAAAAGAATCACGACTTTGATGGAAAAAAAATCAACATGAATACATATTTTATTAGCTTCTCGAATACATCGAGTTTGGGGTTCATTCATACCATAATTTACGCGATAATGAGGCTTATTAAAAAGAAAGCCCGTAACTGTCTTGACGGAGCATATATTTCTACCAGAGACAATAATAAAGGACAATTAATATGGCAAGTTACAATATCGTGCAAGAACATCACGGAAAAATATTTACGCAACTATTGCAACTAAGGGTTGAAGACCAAGAAGTTTGCACCTTGTATTATAACTAGGAATAGGGATATTCCAGTTCAAACGACCAATAGCAACTCTAGAGAATTTCTTCTGAATGTTTTCAATTCTATTTGAATGAACTTGATAAAGAGGATACCAAATTACGTAACAATACTCCAACGAAGACCTAAAGAGCCCAACCCATAGAATCCGTTGCGTCCGTTCGTTGCCGTATTCAACTAACAGCTCGCTTAAATACACACGATCTTATGAGAAATGATAGGTGACCCATAAGCATCGGATGAAACGGACGCAACGCAAAAAGTAGCCCAACTTTTAACTTTTGCGTCCGGCAGAACTGATGACATGCGCAGTCAAACCCAATTTGAAGTTTTCTCTTCACACCGCAACGGATTCTATGGGTCACCCCAATCCGTTGTGTCCGGTAAAACTCACTGCTGTCAGTTGAATCCGGCAGCGAACGGACGCAACGGATTCTATGGGTCGGGCTCTTAACATAGCCATAGAAAAGAGACCTTAGAGTATAGGGATCTTTAAACTCTTTCGAATTACGAAAAATAAATCCTAATATCGAATTAGCTTTGTTAACTACAAAGTCAATGTGAGGCTTGAAACTTAGCTGTGGATCAAAAAAGACCCCAAGATCTTTCTTAACTTTTATTACTAAGAGGTCAGTACGATAAATTGAGTAATTAAATACAATAGGTGAGAGACCCCTAGTAAAAGTTAATGACTGACACTTAGATACGTTTAAGAAGAGTTGGTTAGTAGAGCACCATTCAGATAAGCATTGGAGGTCGCTTTGGAGTAAAATACAATCGTTAGTAGACTTTATACAACGAAATGTTTTTATGTCGTCGGCAAACATCAGACAGGACGAATTTTTTAGAAAATTAGGGATATCGTTGACCAGAAGTAAGAAAAGAAGGGGCTCCAAGTGACTTCCTTGGGGTACACCAGACGTTACATGAATAGCCTCAGAAAAAACATGGTTAATACGCACAAACTGTTTTCTCCTACTCAGATAAGATTCAAACCATTGAAGAATATTTGAATGGAAGCCAAAAGATACAAACCTAGTTAGAACAGAGTAGAACAGAGAGTCAACTCCCAGCTCCTTACATCCCTAGCCGCAAATTTAAAAAAAATTAATTTAAGTGAACTGGAAATTGTTCATTCCTCTATTTTGTGCTAATTAATCAACTATGACAAAGTTAGAGAAAAAAAGTATGTAAATTTTTACAGTTCAGGCAAATGAAGTGAAGGAACAGACCTAAAAAGTAAAAAAAAAGAAAAAAAATAATAAACTCAATATTAAAAATTAACACAAATTTTGGTGCAAAGCGAAAATTTGTAATAATTTGTTATTATTTTTTTTTTTCAATCCAGCGTTTTAAGCAGGAAGGAGGTAAGACTTGTCTTATTCACCAATTCTTGGTTCACCAATTTTTGGTATGCAGGCGACTCTAACAGTTTGCCATGGCGTTGGTATATACGCTAGGGCTAAACTGCCAGTGAAAATATTTTTTCATAGTAGGTAGGTAGCAAAAGGTTTATACTTTCCTGCAATATAACTGGGTAAACACCGTCAGTGCCATGTGACTTGAAACTGTCAAAAGATGCCTGTTCGTTGAAGCCCTGGGGTTGCCCTAGGGTCGCCACAAAGCGTTTTTTGAGAAACCTAAATTCACCCTGAATGTCAAATTGAGTGTTTTTTGAGCCATAGGTTTGCCATAGGTTTTCCCCAAACTCGCCCTAGCTTTTTGCTGTGGTGATTTGAGGGCTGTCAAATGGCATGCATTTTTTTTTTTAATGACAGGGATGTGTGGTGATTTGTGGTTTAGCGTTTTTTGAGGACTGGAAAGCCCAGGTTTTTTTGACAACTCATAAAAAAAAGAATCGGTTTTCTTACTTTCCTGACTTGACACAATACATTTTCTATTCTCAATCTCAACCCATCCAAAAACAAGAAATCGTAAAAAATGTTCATTCGGACATATTGTGTACATGCATATATCTTCGTCAGTGTGCCTTGTGATATCTGTTTTTTTATATGCCTACTTGCATGCTCGTATAATGGTCACCCCTTTGTTCTGCTTATGCAAGTGCGTAATTCTTTTCTAGTTTCTGGCTGTTGCCGAAACCAAAGAGAGAGAGAAAATAGGGAGAATTTGAAATCACACGCGACGATGGCAAGAGGGATTACTTTTAAGAGAATAAAATGATCTACTAATACAAGCAAACACTTTTACATGAGTTCTGAGTTCGCTAAAAATGTCCACCTAGCCTTAATGCACAGGGATTTGACTTAACGCAATCGCATCGCACGCACTCCTCGCATTGGTTTGGGCAAGGCTTTAAGGTTCCTCCTAAGCTGTTCAACTGAACACTTAGTTCCGTCCACTCGTTTGAACGAAAATGTTAACCGTTAACAGCTATAGGTCTGCAAATGGAACTTTTTTGCATCGAAATAAGGACTATTTTAAATTATCTTAAATTATGTACTTGTTATTACCAATTCTTGCCTTTGCTCCAAAAAATCAATTAAAAACTGTTTTTGGGCTATTGAAGTCATTTGCCCTCTTTTTTTTTTGAATTTCCATTTTCAAATTCAAACTTCACTGACAAATTCTGTTGTGATAAATAATTTATCATGTGAAGAAATTTTGACGTTTGTTTTCATTTTTTCACAGAACGAGAATCGGATTCGCTGTGAAGTTGTGATATTTTTTATCACTTCACAGCTTCACAGTTACAGAATCGACCCCCAGCTCTAAAAGAAAGCAAAATTTACTAGGTATAAAATTTTTAATAATCATTTTGAGCTAATGTCGGCGCTGGTCTCATTTTAACTAAAGATTCTTCAATACATAGATGTAAGTACATATTTACCTATGTAAATACCTTAAAATTCATTATTATTTTCAAAACGAGGGTCATTATCACCTACATTTGTACAAAAAAAAGAACAACGACGTCGTTTGCAAAGCACCATCTGTTTGTTGCCATCCAAATGACATGTATTGAGTCATACATTTAAATACTGCTAGCCTATCCCAACAAGTACTACATATGTACCCAAAGCAGTTTCCCCATTTGCCACAATGTAGTTAGGTACCTTCAAATAATTATTTAATTTTGTCCAAAAAACAAACAAAACAAAACTACACATTCTCAAAATCAATACTGGAAAATATGCAAATTCTGTTGCGATGTGGCACAAGCCAGGCGACAACAAAATTACGGCCTCTAACAATAAAAAAAAAAAAAACTGAAAAATAAAACTGCGAACTACCCACTCCCACATTTAACATATTAGCCCACTCACCCCCTTGTCAATTTACCACCTTGCAGACTCTAAACTCAAATTGAACATGCTGCAAAGACTTTTGTACAGTGTATACTCCTCTTTTCTCCAAAATATCTGCAAACAGGCAACAAGAATTTTGCACTCTACAACCACACAAAGCAGCACAAAAAAAAACGAAGATAAGAAAAATCAACGAAACAAAATTTGTCCCACGCATCGTGAATTGTTGTTTTGCTTTTTAGCTGCAAAAGTGTAAGCAGCCCATTATTAGTTTTTATATTTTTATTTTTACTTGTGTGTTGTGGCAGCCATGCAGCCGCGCAACCGATGAAGTCATTTCTGCACTTTGCAGACATCTATGGCTGCCAACCAATCAAAACGCTCGACTGGGCGTTGTCTGGCAGTGTAAAATCCGTTGAACCGCTTCGAAAATTCGCAGTCTTCATAAAGTCAGTGACGCTCGAAGTGTTCAGTTGTGTCGTGTTCTCTGTTCAAGATTAATTTTTTGTAAGGAAAAATTAAACTACAAAAGTACATTTTTTGTGTAAATTTATTTATTAAAAAAAAAACATAAACAAATATGAGGGAAATCGTCCACATTCAAGCCGGTCAGTGCGGAAACCAAATTGGAGCTAAGGTAAGCGGATGTTTCACCACATACATATCTTCTACTCTCTACACACATCTCGGAGATGAATAATTTTCATTGATTTTTCCACCGAACCTGAGGACGACGTCGATATTTAAATGGATTTTTCTTTTTTGATTTCGCAAGTCAACAAGATGCAATAATTTTTCTTCTAATCGTGCAAATTGCATACGTTGGCTGTGCTGCATCGATCGGATTCCAATTTCCATGTGGAACACAAAGATCGCCATATTTTTCTTTCAACACGTTCGCGAAAAATCTTTTACCGGCCGGCATAATCATTTTCGCTTTTGTGTTTGCTTTTTGTGTGAAATTTTTAATCAACTCATTTTCTATCTCTGCCAGAATGAGTCGAAAATATAAACTTTAATTTCTTTTGTTGAGAGAAATCGATAAAAATTCAAATGATTTCATTCTTCAAATTTAAAATTCTCTTGAAATATGTGTATGCATATATGTGTGTGTGCGAAATGGGTACACATTGAAGTATATAATATAATTCCTGTTTTCTGTGGCCAACACATCTTTTTTTCTTGCGCAAAAGGCAGTAGTGTGTGGTGTTTCTGGAATATATAGAAATGTGCCAACAGAGAGACTGTAGCGGCAGATGCAAGGAAATAGCTTGAATAAGAAGACAAAAAAAAATGTACTGTTTGTTGCTAGGTTTTGAAATACCAACACAGCGAAGGCAAGGCACGGCTGTTTGAGAGCGGAATGGAATAGGGTGTACATAAAATTACATGGGCGTAGGTTCTTTTTGTTTCTTGTTGAGATGGGAATTTGAATATGAAGGGAAATCGTAGAGTTTCCAGAAAGGAAATTATGTACATTTCACAACTGCAGCGCAAACATTAAAGTAAAAATGATTGTTTTCGAAAGCAAAGAAATATTTTAGACCTATTTGAGAAGTATGCAAATATACTACATTTTAAAATCATAGGCCCCCGATTTTACTGTTCAAAGGAGAAAGTAACATTTCTCATAGGTAGGTATATGAAATTGGGTGGATAAATTTGTTTACATCAGGTTAAGATTAGCCTTTTGCTTGGTTTGGTTGCATTATTTATGTGCATATACCTACACAATTCAAATAAATCACCAAGCTTGTAGAACTTGAGGACGTTCAATGAAAAAGTTCTCAGCTCCTGAACACAAGGCGGCCCTTCGTAACGATTTAGGACAACGAATATATATATATATGTTCGGCTGCAATTGTAGCAACACTTTAACTCCTCCTGGAGCATAGGGCAGCAACCAGATCCCTCCATCTGTCCCGATTCGCCGCATGACCACGATTGAATACCTTGAGACTGAGCTTCTTTTAAAACAGATGACCTCCATGTTGTTTGTTGTTGGTCTTCCAACGCGTCTCTCACCCTGAGGATTCCATTCGAATGATTGTTTCGCTATGTTGTTAGGTTTCCTCAGTGTATGGCCTATCCAACGCCACTTTCGTTGGGTGATGACTGCATCCAATTTCATCTGTCCGGTCCTATTCCATAGTTCAACGTTTGATATGGTTTGCGGCCACCGGATCTTCAGAATGTAGCGCAGACAACGGTTGACGAAGGCCTGTAGCCGGCTCGAGATGTTGACAGAGCATTTCCATGTTTCAGAAGCATACCTATAACAGCACGCTGGTTTCGAAGAGTTTCAACTTGGTGCGTAGCGTAGGACAACGAATGCCAAATAAAAAAGGACTGAAATTTACCTCGTTATGAATAATTTTTTTTTTTTTTTTTGCATGCACATGCATTCTTACAAAAGCGATAGTAGTCACTCAATATTAGTTTCATTCTACAATTTCTCATCTACAAAAATCCTTTTTTTTCTGTTGGATGAATTCAAAACAATAACTGGAGTACCCAGACCTAAATACCGGTCGATTGTACCAACAGATAGTAATCTTTTATTAATCCTGCTTATTTTGAAATTCTATTCGATTGAAAGTTAGTCGAATTCGAAAGAAGTGCATTTTGAGACTCTTGAATGATTCGAATGTTACACATGTAAAAATTTCGAATCCTTCGAGTTTTCAAAATCCACTTCTTTCAAATTCAACTAATGGCACTTTCCATTGGTTTCACTCAGGGAAGCACTCATTTTAAAAACCAATGGAACACCCAAAATTGTTTCTACTCAGTTTAACGTAATTTCCTTTGTGTGAGTAAAACACCTATGGCTCTTAAAAAAATTTTGCTTGAAGAAAATTTTCTTTTTGACATTTGAGTAACATGTGTTAGTGCTTCTGAGTCGATTCTCACTTCAAATCGAGAAGCGGCTGTCACTCCTCAGAATCATGAGAAGCGATCTTTTTGCACCAATGGAACGGTTTGAGAATGCTTCTGGACGCTCCTGGACGGTTCTTTTCGTCCAATGGAAAGTGCCATAACTTTCTATTGAATAGAATGAATGTCAAAATAAGCATGAATGCTTTCTAGATGTTCGTAGAAAAGCCATGATAAAGAGCCTAGGTTAAATGCTCTCTCTATGTCTACACATTCATCCTAACAAAAAGAACAAAGTAATCTAAATAAAAAAAACGTGTTCAGAACAGAGCGTGTTTATATCATAAGTTGTCCAAATTATCGTATAAAATACACCCTTGTTTTGTTGTTCTTAAAACGAGCATTTTGCAAATATCAAAACCTTGAACAACTAGGTACTCAAAGTATCATTTCAAAAGCCAATCAAACCCAGAAATCCTGGCCTGGCCCATGATCTTCCTTTTTTTATTTTCTTTTTTCAAGTAATAATGTCAGTAGAATTTGGGTCATTCAACCTTCATAATCGAACCTCGGTAGGTATGTAGGTATAAGTCGACCACTTTAGCAGATACCTACATGCTCAGCAGCTGGTCGTAGTTTTTCAATTTAAAACAATAGAAAAAGGGTACAAGCAAAAGAAGAATCATTTAACAAATTTCTTAAAATCGACTTTTTCATTTATCTTTTGCAATTAATAAGGAACATATAAAGTAAGTTGGTAGGTATGCCATTTACTTAGCGTCAATATTTAACCTGCTGTTAGAATTTGCAATTTACTGTTCAACTCTGATATAAGTTCACACAACTTGCAAACACTATTAAGAGGCTGTAAAACACAGAGGAGATACAATTTATTTAAATTTATTCCTCAATGCTGTAAAATCAATGAGTCTTTTCCAAAAGTAAATTTTTGTAGTTTTAGTAAAAAAACGAACACTCTTTTCTTTCCCAGAAGACTGACCTCACATTCGATCCATCATTTCTTTGCTTGCGCGTAGTAAATTTAGCTTTCTTTCTGTTCCAATGACAAAGAAATGAAAAATATCAGAAATGTAACTATGCAACGACCTCTTAATGGCCATCACAGCATATGAAGTTTATCGAAAGGAAACCTATTTTCTAATTGATGAAGTCAGAATTTTGATTCTAAACTGTGTGGGTACTAGGTACCTATCTATCACTCAAACCGATTCCAAATAGGTATAACCTATTCAAAAGCTTTCCAAGGCTGTTATCATGTTTGTTGTTAAATATACGCCTGCATTATAGATAGGTACTAGGCTAGTGCTTCTCAAGGCAAGCACAATTTGTGATTGCCTCATTTTGTTTAAAATAAATCGGTGAGTAAATAGAATTTCTTCTATCAAAATACATTTTCCGATGACTGTTTTTTATGTGGTCTGCGCCCATATGTACATAACAACAACACCTCAACTATAAAAAGCTTTGGACATTTTTTTATAGTGAAATAATCTTTGGTTTATTTTTTACGTGCACATGCAAGAAGTTAACATTAATTGAAATAATCTACGAAGATTGTTCATTTAGTTAAACTTTGATAGCGAGAGATTAAGACAAAGTTCGAATAGGTAGTTGTAGACATCTGGAAAACAGGTTTGATTATTGACTAGCCAGTCATCCAATAAGCCTTTTTTTATTCTTTAAATGGCGCCAGTTCTTGCAAACGCTCGAATTTATCTTCTCCTATCTATAATCTATAATATAAAAATAAGTCGGGGTTTCCTTCCTGACGCTATAACTCCAGAACGCACGAATCCATTTCCACGGTTTTGCATTCGTTGGAAAGGTCTCGGGCTCCGTGAGGTTTATAGTTACCGCCTTCTGGTGGCGAAACGGAGTTCGCCGGGTTTGCTAGTTTTTTATTTGGTATTGTGGTTTACTTGCGATTCTAAAAACATACCTTTGATTCTCGATTTTTTTCTTCTGAGATTTTACATTTTTCCATATCCAAAAAAAAGTTTGGCCGTGGGTAGACTCAAAACGATCGAAGAGTTTGTTAGCCCTGAACCGCCTGTATCTAGGTTCTACCATAGGTGTTCTTATGGGACACTATCTAATAGGAAGACACGCCAAAAGACTTGTGGTTTTTCAATGATTTCTGCAGAAGCTGCATGGACGAAAAAGAAGAAGAAACCGTTCAACACCTTCTTTGCTCATGCCCTGCACTACTTCACAGAAGGAAAAGTCATCTCCGCGAATTCTTCTTCGACGATGCTACCGACTTAGCTTAGATAGACCTGAGTGTGTCAGGCAATGTACGTAGGCATTACCCATTGGCTGACATCCACTTCCACCTAACCTAACCTAACCATATCGTTTCGTCGTATGCCTGCGCATGCAGTTGTGATGACCAATATACGGACGAAAAGTTGAACTTAGTCAAATTACAACGACTGCCCTAGACTTTGGTAGTTGATACCCCTACTCCGAAGCCGGTTGGACACCATTCGGTGTTGTATCCGTCAACCGGTGCATACGCAAGTTTTAACATTCTTTTGGGCCACATCTTCCACACAATACGAAACAAGCTTTTTGCTTAAGTTAAAGAGGATCGTACTTGACTACTTTGTAACCTTCCATGAAACAGTCGATTATGTAGACTATTGCTTATTCTAAGATGTCATAGAAGAGTTCAAAATATTTTTCTATGTTTTTCTTCTTTTCCTTAAAACTTTGACTACAGTTTTCAATTGATTTTCTTGTATTACAACGACATGATAACTCTACAGAGCGCTCTCTTCCTCACATCAAAATACAGAAACATCTGAAACATCTTTTGACCAATAAAAAGAAGAATCTGATAAAATTTTCAATACTTCCTTATTTCTTGATCTTGATAAAGTGTATTTAGAAATAAATTAAACATTGTGAACCTGTTCGCCTACCTGCCTTACGTATGAATTTTAAGAAGAAAAAATAACTAAAGCAAGTGCGATTGTTCTTGTTTCAATTTCACTTTTGGCTGTCATCTCAACAATCTTAATCAATAAATGTACCTACTTGAATTTTTCAAAATGAAATGTCAAAGTAAAAAAGTTTACTGTTTTTCCAGCATTTTTTTGATACTCGAGCTATGAGCTCATGGTTTCCGGTAGCCATAAAAAAAAACCTAATTAAATTGTTAGTTCGCAATCAATCAATTGAAGTTGAAGTTCTTGGACATATCATCTATGTATGAGCCTAGAGCTGGAACAATTTATTGTATTTATTCTGTCATTAAACAGAACGTGCAACTATTAAATCACCTGCTGTTGAATCAAAAGCATTTCCCATTTATTATTTAATCAGGTTTAATCTGTGTTATAAATTGAAGGTCTGAAAAGCACCAAGTTAAATCTATACAGAAATAACAAATGTTCCAAATATAGTCCTAAGGGGATGTTAAGAAACAAAAATTAGACTGCGACGAAAACCACAGCATCAATAAATAATTATCTTGCTCCTAAACTTATATCAATTTGCATACATTAGTGAGTAAATTCAATGACGTATTGCTCTCGATAGCTGATGCGGCAATTTTGGCTTTCGGCCCGGCCCCTTTTCCTGTTGGGTGTCCTAGCAACTTTTAACTGCTGGTCTTCCAATGTATCTCGGTCAATACGTCCTAACTGATGTCTTCTTAATTTGTGATTTTTGGGTACATTCTGCTAATAGTATTTTTTTTAGGTGATCTTGTGTTTCAGTCTTTGCTACTTCGTAATTTTGCTGGCGTACCTCGTTTTAATTTCTGAGTTCAATAGAAAACATCTTCAACTTGAAGGTTTTCCCCTTGATATTCCTCTTGTCTCATACGGCACTAGGTATCCGTTTTATGGAACAACTTTCAGCTAAGTAGGAACTAGAACTTGGCTTTAAACTATTCTGGAATGGGTATATTGTCTGTTTGCTGAATAGAAATAACCTAAATGAAATTTGTTTGGGTAAAAGTTTTAATTTTCATCTAGGAAAGAAGATACTCCACCGATTCCGTTCAAAAGTTCTCTTTCATTCGGTTTTTGTGCAGAATTAATTTAGTCATAATAAAAGTCACCAACCTGAGTGGGACTTCTGCCGCCCACCAAAATCTATGGTCCTTTAGCGCACGTACAGACATTCAAACACCCACTTTCAAGGGAGACATTTTTGGCAGGAAATTTCCTACAATATTGTTTGTAATATATTAGTCGATATATTTTGTGTTTCGTTAAGGTGTGTCCACACCAGAGAAACATTTCAAGAAACATTGTTTCAAAAACGTTTCTAAAATGTTTCCCATTTGTATAAAAAACATTTTTGAAACATTTCGGAAACATTTCAGAAACATTTCAGAAATGTTTCTGAAATGTTTTTTTGGTGTGGACGTTTCTTGAAACATTTCTGAAATGTTTCTGAAATGTTTTTTGTTTCCCATTTTTAATGGGATTTTTTTTTTGTTTCTCGAGCTCAGTTTAGAAAATTTCGAAACAAAGCATATCTTGTATTGTGCCCGAAGTTTGCGAAGCACTTGTGAATGGTCTTCAAAGTTATATGCAGGTATTTTATTGAATGGGTTCCTGCAACAGAATCTGAATGACTGAAAATTGCAGATGGTTTTGATAAAAGATGGCAATTTAAACAATGTGTTGGTGCAATGGATGGTCGTCATATATGTAGTTATATCATCACCTTTTCATAGTGGTTCTGATTACTTCAACTACAAATGAATTTTTAGCGTTGTGCTTTTGGCCGTAATTGACTCATCATATTCTTTTATATTCGTCGATGTTGGCTGTAAAGGTCGTATATCTGACGGTGGTGTTTTTAAGAACAGTATGCTATGGACGACTTTAAACAACGAAACACTGAATTTGCCATATTATAACATATTACCAGCAAAAGAACATCCAGTACCCTACGTTATAGTCAGCGATGCCGCATTTCCATTGCACACTCATATTTTAAAACCATTCAGTGGTACATATCCAAAAGGGTCAAGGGAGCGCATTTTCCACACTTTTCGCGACATTTTTGTTATAAGAAAAAGAAACCACTGCACTTCTCGCTTTATTTGCAAATGTTTCAGAAAAACAAAGAAAGTTTTCCATTCAGAATGGGAAACAAAAAACATTCCAAAAACATTTCAGAAACATTTCAGAAATGTTTCACGAAGCGTCCACACCAAAACAACTTTATAGAAACATTTCTGAAACATTTCTAAAACATTTCTGAAACATTTCAGAAATGTTTTTTTGTTTCTGAAATGTTTCTGAAATGTTTTTGGAATGTTTCTGAAATGTTTCTGAAATGTTTCAAAAATGTTTCTTTGGTGTGGACATACCTTTACACATTCGCCGACTTTTCTCTCCTTCTACGGTACCTGTTACCGATATGTGTTTACCAACGTTCCTTAGAATTTATGTCAACGACTTCATTTCTTTTTCAATAAACAAACGGAAAAGAAAACATTTATCAAAGTTTATCGTAAAGAGAACAGTTTAGCAGGAATCAAATATGTGGGTGTACATTTTGTGGTGCATAATCAACAAATCAAAACAAAATCGCGTGTTGGTATTTAAGTACTCTAATTATTATTTTTCCCCGACAAACTATGACCCACAATTTTCGAATTTAGCACTTGCCTTAGCCAGGCTTGCTTTATGAATTGTGTTTCTGGCCTAATACATATAAGTCATTTGGTATGGCCACGTTAGAGCGGTCAAGAATTAGTACAGGCTGCCACATCTTGAACAAACTTCAAAGTGCTGCATATTAATCGATTCTTCACAATCGATGGGTACATTTACATACAGACACTACTCTGCTTTTTAACTAGCAACATGCTACATGCCCCACCCGACTAGCTTTGCTCATATGCATTTTTATTTTCTTCTGAAAGTGCCTTTCACATTCCAGAATGATAAATGTACTGCATGCCTTTGATCATCGTTCAGTTGTGCTAACGTCATCATGATCTCATGTCTGGACTCTGGAGATCTATTAGACTATGAAAGTTGTTCAAAGTATAAAACCATAAGCTAACAGAGAAATGAGTCTAGAAGCCCGCGGAATGTCCCTCCATTAGCGATCATCCAATCCGCCATCAAGGCAGCACCAACAAGGGGAAGCGTGTAACGATAGGAAATTCCATTTATCAATTAATAAAAAAAAAGAAATAAAAAACATTGTTCGTTCATTCTGTCTTGGTCTGCTTTCTCTATTTAGTAGCGCTTACAGAACGAACACTTAGTAGGTACCGTTTCTCCTAGAAACAATGCACGGCTAGCACGCATAGTAAAGCATAATAATGTGTATAGACAATAGACAAATAAAGAAAAAATAAAATAGAACAAAACTTAGTAGAAGAACCACAATATCCATTGGGTGAATGGCCGTGCCGCCTAAAGCCTCGTTCGTACAACTCGTGCTATTATGTAGATATTACGGAACATCGTCGTGGTCGTCGTCTTGTTTTGCCTATTCCTAATCCTAGCGATAGAAATGATTCATAGTTATTGCCGGTGCCAAGTAACATAAAAGAACAAAAACGGCACACGCCGCATTGCGTTTAAAGCGGAAATAGACTTTAAATAGCTAGGGGAGTTTGAATTGGATTTAGCTTTAGGTTCAACGCAACATTGTTTGATCGATAACACACACACACATAGGTATAGGAAGGTACCTACCTATTCAGTCAGTCCTTTAATGCGGAATGTTTGTTTGGAATATCGAATCATTACCAAGGCGACCGGCTGACGATTGACGATGATGGCGGTTGTTACCCTCTTACACTTTTAAATGTTGTTTTTCCAATTCCGTTCCCATTGTACCAAAACAGATACAAGCCAATGAAAGCAATTCAAAATGGAGAGGTGAAATTTTTCAATACCTAAATGGAAAGCTGCTGTCGTCGTCGGGCATTGTATGTATTGGGACCAACCGACAGATGGTCAATAAATGGGTATGCGGTTCTTTAGGAAATGGACATAACAACAGGAAAAATGCAGTTGATAAAACCTAATCGAATTCCAACTGCGAGTCATTTGCATTTAAAAATAAAATCTACTTTTGGTTGGTAGGCATCTCTTTTTCGTTTTGGCGGATGAAAAGAATTTCACTTCGCCTTGCTAAGTGTAGATCAATGTCAATACCCCCTATTCGCGTCATCAACAAAAGATTTTATAAAAAAAAGAAAAAAAACTATTCTTCCCAAGTGTCGCCATGAGGGAAACTCATGTGCGAAAGCATCTCTCTCTCTCTGCTTTGGTTATTTTTAAATATTTTTTATTTATGGCTGTGTGGCTGAGAATGCTGCACCATCATTCTCTACTTGGCGACTAATATAGTCGTTTTTATTTTTTTGTTGTCGTTACTGTTCCAGCAATAGCTTTGGAAAAATGTCATCCTGATATAATGAATGACAAACGATTCCAGATGCCATAAGTCATAATGATTAAAATAGCTCGGATCTCTTCTTACGTTGAGCATTGGGAGTTTATGAAAAAAATATACATATTACCATTCTAGAGGGATCGTTTTTGTTTCTGGAGGCCCGCCGAGTTTATTGTTTTAATGAAAGATGTGAGTCTTAAATAATCTAGAAATAGGCCTGTTGTGTCCCTAAAGAGCCGCTTAAGAGAGCTGTCAAGTAACACTTCGATCTAAACAAATGTTATTTGGTGTTAAGAGATTTATAAAATTTCTGTTTCAAAGACATGAAAATTATTGTTTAAATATGATTGCCTTTAATGCACATCACGTCGTGGTCGACATCATACTTCTGGCGACGATATGTGCACCTAGTCTTGCTAATATCGAAAATCGAAGAACAGATACAAAATTGTAAAGTTTTGCACTGATGCGTTGGATGTTTTTCTTTAAAGATATTTTGGCTTAACCGATTTAATATTAAAATATTAAGTTAGTGCAGCAATATTGTACTCTGTCCCAAGTTACATTGTGTGTTTTCACCGGGAAACTGCTCTTAAGTTACTTATTTCTTTGCCTAAGCAGGGCTTCTTTTCCCGAAGAGTGGAAAACTGGGAACAAATAGTGTCCCTATTGCTGGACGTTTTTATTTAGGTCTGGATTGGGGTTGTGTTGATCTGATGACAGGATCCGATAAATTCGATGCTTTCATAGCGATCGAAAATTTGATGACATTTCATTGCAATCGCTTGGTACAAGACAAGGGATATTGTTTATAGTAGGTTTGTTCGTTGAAGCCCTGGGGTTGCCCTAGTGTCACCACAAAGCGTTTTTTGAGAAACCTAAATTCGCCCTGAATGTCAAATTGAGTGTTTTTTGAGCCATAGGTTTGCCATAGGTTTTCCCCCAAATTGCCCTAGCTTTTTGCTGTGGCGATTTGAGGGCTGTCAAATGGCATGCATTTTTTTTTAATGACAGGGATGTGTGGTGATTTGTGGTTTAGCGTTTTTTTGGGGACTGGAAAACCCAGGTTTTTTTGACAACTCATAGGGTTGTCAAGAAAACCTGGGTCAACCCCTGGGGAAAGTTCAAGGAACAACCTAGTAAGTCACATGAGCTGAAACTTTGGCTTGTTCAAAGTGAATCTAGTTTCGTTCTTGATGTTCGTCTTGTCCGAAATATGCTCGCCTGTATTGCTGATTTTCCCGGTTTCGGCGCTATTTTTTTCTTTGCTGACGACGCTTGCTGTTTTTTAAACGGGTAGTTTCTACCACTCCCTTATAAGACAAACAGCAGGTCCAATGACTGCAGAGACGCGCGGTGCTTGCAGTAGCGGACAGTGATCTTTTGTTGATTGTTGGTGGTCTTTTAATTTTGCCGCTCATATGCGAAGCCAAAATTGAACTTTGTTGGCCACGAGACATGGCTTGGTCGGGGTGCATTGCAGTTTTCATGATACTATAAGACTTATGTAGCTTAAGAAGCTATTGTAAGATCGCCTTTACCTCTCCCACCAAGAAATAATGGACATTTTATACCACACCGACCGGTATAAATGAGGTTGTTTCGTTCTGCTCGTATTTTTTGTTTTGTGCAGCTGGGAAAACAGCTGTCAGCATTTCACAAGAAAATCCCTAGAAAATCCACCCCCATCTGGGCATTTTCATCGGCTACAACGATTTTGTTTTTATATAACTCGTTATTGTGACAATTTTCTGAAACGAGCAATGATGTTTTGGTTATTTAAGACGCTTGCTTTTTGACATATACCTATAAATTTTTGGTGAATTAATATTTGTGACTAATTCGTCAGTCAACACAACATGACTTGACAGTATAAATGAGCTGCTGACAAGAGTTCATCACAAGCCTATTGATTGTGAGCAACCGATCGACGCTTTTAAAGTTATTGCAAAGACTTCACCCAAAAAAATCATCATTTTCTTGCCTTTATCAACTCGCAAAGAGCAAATTTCGGACCATCTGTTGTTTCTCATAGTCAAAGTGTAAGGCATTTAAACTCTTAAAGTGTATAAGTAAGTAAAACCAGTTATGCCGCACAAATTCAAAGATCTAAACCTCAGGGCATGTGTTTAAAGCCAAAGGTGATTAGTCTGAGAACTGAGAAGACAAATAGATCAATCAAGCTTTGTAAAAACCTTTTTTTCTTGTGTGCTTCTCCAAGCCCCAGATTAGCACAGCACTTTGTCATCGAACGTTGTCTTTCCTGTTTCAGTTTCTAAATTCAGAGCTCATACACAACTAACACTATCTCCAAATATGGTTAAACTTGTAAACAGCATTCCGCTCACACATATTCAACCAACCAAACCAAAGTAGCAGCAGTCAAGCCCACACGGCGCGGCTTATAGTCGAGTCTCTTATGGCTACCGCCACCGCACCATGTTTTTTGTTTCCATATCTTGCGTGGGGATTGCGAAGCAGAAATGAAACACGTTGACATCATTCCAATTTGTGTGTGTTGTGGTTCTTTTTTTTTGCCTTTTACACTCCTCAATTGGGTTTAATTGAAAAGTAAATAAGCAAACAAAAAGAGGAAAGGTATTTGCGGTGTCTGCAGAAGGAAACAAGTATAATGGCTCGACGCACCATATGGCGTCGTCTTTGGCCATTTCGCAATTACTCAATACGCGCAACATTGTCGATTTATTCATTTGGAAAACTTATCACGTATTGTGAATTGTTGGTTATGGACGAGGACTTAGATATTTCTTTTCAATCGATTCTGAAGTAATAAAACTTATAAAGGAGCCAAAATGTTTCTAATGACAGATGTAGCTGACTGGTTGTCCGTTAAACCAGCTAACCAGAGAGAACATTGAATGGCAATGGCGTTGACCACATAAGTGATGACGATGGCAAGTCGTAGATGGAGATTCATTCATTCTACCGGCTTGTGTTATTTTTTTCTTTTCTAACACACCTGTTTTGGAAGAAGTCAAAGTCGTGGAAGAAGTTTTATCGCGTTGGCCAATGGTTTTTCTACGAAAATGATTCACACTGACTGAAGTGTACCTTACCACTACACAACACAGCACTCTTTGAAATGATATCACCGTCCTAAATAACAAACCGAGACGACATCGACATTAGGTGTGTTTTTTTCACAAGGCTGTTATGTACATAACATGATATCCAAAAAAAACGCTTCCCGGACAGCGCGGCTTTCTTTATTTGAGGGTTGGTGTTCTTGATCAGTTGTCAAACCAATAAAAGTAAACAAATAAATTCTTTTTGCCAAATTCGCACAAACAAGCGAATAATGTTTGCCAAAAACATTAAGCAATTGTATAGAGTGGAAAATAAAAATGTTCCGTAGTGAAATTAATGCAGATAAACAATTTTTTTTGTTTGTTTTTTGTTAGTTTAGAAATGTCAAAAATAGGTCTGTTCACAAAAGTAACAAGGAATTTCTCTTGGGTTTTTTTTGACTCTGTTTACACGCTGGGGTTGAATTCATATGAAACTTGTGATTTATGTCAGAATTGAAAAAATTATTTTGTTACTTGTTTCAAACGAATTAAACTATTAATAATAAAATAATAAAACCAATTTTATGGATTACTTAACAATTACTTTTGAAAAAATGTCAACATTCACAGAAAAATGTGAAAAAAAAATTTGCAAAAAGTGCTCTCAATCACAAAATAGACTTTTTTTAATTGCTAATACGTTGTTTTATGTATCTTTATATACATTTACAAATGAAACTCTTGAAATCAATAAAATTCTAAAAATTAAAAATTTTCAGCAACTAATTTGTGGAGTGTAAGAGTAGGCAGAGAATTTTATTCAGGCCAGCGTTTGTGAACAGACCTTCTGACACCCATTTTGCTTTTGTTCGAGATACATGAAAGTCTCTAGACGCACCAACATTTAAAAATGAAAAGTCGAAAAACTCATTCGATACTCGACTAAACGTCAAAACTCTATCCCCGACCAAATCTTAACCATCCTTTTATCCATAACCTCGGTTGTCGGGGATATTGTTTTTGTTTTGCGTGTAAAATGTAGTTATGTACATAACAGTGCTGTGAAAAAAACACGCCTATTGTGTGTGAAAGTCTTGAGAACACATCTAACCAAAGTCACTGATGCTGTATTGCTGACGTGATCATTTTGCTGGTCTGATACCTTTACAATCGTAGGTTGACTTTGACTTGAATGCTGACGTACCGCCGACATATTCTAGAAAATCGTTTAACGCTTCTAATCACTTTTGTAGATGACCTCATTTAACACGCATTGATCAGAGTGTACTTTTGCCTTATAATTGAAATTATCAATAATAACAATAATTAGTCACTTGAACAAGCAAGACCGGTTTTTTGTTTCTTCTCCCTCGATCATGCTGCGGTGGGTGTATAGGTTGTGTAGGGGAAGACTTACGTACATGGTCTCCTCGTATGTTGATTTTTATCTCATATGTCATTTTCATTATTTGGAACATGAATGTCTTTAAAAAAAAAGAGTTAAACAACTGCTGATGTCATGCTCAAGTACTTGCTAAGTGCGATTTTCTGATTAAGAAAAACATTTGTTGTTAGCCTTGGCTACAAGATGACTTTACTTATCTGATTGCTGCTTCTTTGTTGCTTCAA
Source organism: Melanostoma mellinum (assembly GCA_914767635.1). Classification (NCBI taxonomy): domain Eukaryota; kingdom Metazoa; phylum Arthropoda; class Insecta; order Diptera; family Syrphidae; genus Melanostoma; species Melanostoma mellinum. The sequence continues at coordinate 55,297,952 of OU612060.1, forward strand.
TTTATGATTTGAATCTCTCTTGAGGTAAATGGGAGCGCACATTTCATATAAAATGGGAGCGGCGTGGTCGAGCAGCTAGTGGAATTGTGGAACAGATTTCACACTTGGTATGACTTTGGGAGTGTGTATGGTATAAACGAGTGATGGCTATAATTATTATAAGAAATTATTTGTGATGAGGTAGATTTTTGATTTGGTAGTTTGAAGCAAAAAGGTTTTGTGGTCACAAACAAAATGTGTCTGACCTCATTCGAAAACAATCTCCTAAAGGAAGTTTAAAGTTCACGATTAGGAACAAGACGCCATATGGTGCGTCGAGCCATTATACTTACTCGAAGTAGTCTATCATGTCAATGGACTTTTAGTTTTATCACCTTTCCACTATTCCTAAGTCGTTTGCAGAAATCCCAAAGATCCAATTTTGGAAATAGACTGCACATTTAAATGCTTCGACTGGTGGTGATGGCTTCCCGGTGTATAAGTCCAACAAATTTGATCGGAATTGCAAGACAAGAAGGTGCTTAATCTTAATTTTTTTTATTAGGTACCCCCTCTTAAAATAAGGTGACGAAGGAAGGTTTTTGTTCCATTAACATTCTGAAGCGTTTTATTTGTGGCCGTAGATTTATTAAGTCATCTTATGAATCCATCAAATCACACTGGTGCACATCTTCCAAGTCTCGACCCAGGCATTTGGTTATCATCTCTCGTTGTGCCTTAATTTTTCAGTTTTACCTACGAAACCATTTTAAGTCAAGTGAAATAAAAAGTACAGTGGTCCATATTTTCTTAGGAATCAATTTTTAGTTTTGAGCGACTAGGAATAGGAACCTGCAACAAGAGCGTGCTTGTGTCTGTAACAATATGAGCATTTTCTTCAAAGTTTGCTGCTTTCGAACTTGCCAACCACGTCCATGTCAAATACAAAGGCGTAACTACTCCTGGAAGTTTTATAAGCAAATAACGAACTCCCAAACACGCTTGGACTTTGTATTTTGAAAGTTGGACAAATAAGTAAAGAACACTTTGGATCAAATCATAAATAACTGAAATCTAATCTGAGAAGAGGACACAAACGATCAAAATGGGGAAGAATCACTTGATTTTAATACATAGTTGCAACTTTTCCCTACGTTTGCCACTGAAAAAATTTTCTGGTACAAAACCCTCTTCAAACTGTGTGTCCTTTGATCGAAAGAATCTCTACAAAAAGCTTTCACTGTTGGGTTTTTATATTATAAACGCCTTCAAACCCGTTATTTTCAATTCTATTAACTCCACTTACATATGACCAGTGCTTCGAAATGAGCTTAAGCCGAAGGACTAAAAAGTTATCAAATTGTGTGGCCAATGATTATTCAAATGGAGTGTGCCTTCGGTGGATCACTGATATAAAGCAGATAAATGCCAGAGCCATGATTCCTTGGACATCACGATGTCGTAATGTCGAAAAAAGCAAGAAGAAGAAGATACATTTTCTTCCACTCCATAGAAGAAGACACATTTTCTTCCACTCCATTCTTCAATACAACCTAACTTGTAAAAGAGCTCCTGAAAAGACCATTAGCTACAACGCTCAACATCTGTTATGAATTCTAGTTCTCACTCCTCAAATGCGTTCTAAGTGTTGTTTAAAAGTGGCGACCTCTATTTCATATTGATTTCTTCCATTTCAAGTACTGCAAGGGGTTCCGTTTATTTCCTCTTAAAAATGCTAAGTATTTGAAAAAAAAAAAAAAAAAACGGAAGCAAAGCAGCGAACTAACAACAAAGTAGGGAGAAAGATTTTGTTCATGTGATTACATTACAACACGCCCTTTTAAACTTAAAAGAAAAAAAAACCTTCCAACAGTCAAACAGAACAGCTGGCTATGCACAATAGTTGTTATGTACTCCTCGGGTTATTGATTTCTAGGTGTGGCACCCGAGTTTCGTCGTTGTTGTTCGTGGTATCGTTACAGGGCATGTCTACTGGTTCGTAACGGAAAAAGAAAGAAAATTATTTATGTGCTCTTTTTGCCCATCAGTCACAATCACCATCCTCCATCCAACTGCCCACCTTTAAATAAAAATTGTAAAACTAATTAATCGTTTTTCTCTTTGGCTTTTTTTTCTAGTTTTGGGAAATTATCTCCGATGAACATGGAATTGATGCCACTGGCGCATACCATGGCGACAGTGATTTGCAATTGGAACGCATCAATGTTTATTACAATGAGGCATCCGGTGGCAAATATGTTCCACGTGCTGTTCTGGTAGATTTGGAACCCGGTACCATGGACTCTGTTCGATCAGGTCCATTCGGACAAATTTTCCGCCCCGATAACTTTGTTTTTGGACAATCGGGTGCTGGAAACAACTGGGCCAAGGGTCATTATACAGAAGGCGCCGAATTGGTCGATTCAGTGTTAGATGTTGTCCGCAAAGAAGCCGAGTCATGCGATTGCCTGCAGGGCTTCCAGCTTACACACTCATTGGGAGGTGGTACCGGCTCCGGTATGGGAACCCTTCTCATCTCAAAAATCCGCGAAGAATATCCAGACAGAATCATGAACACATACTCGGTTGTACCATCACCAAAAGTATCAGACACCGTTGTTGAACCCTACAATGCCACACTCTCGGTGCACCAACTGGTGGAGAACACAGACGAAACCTATTGCATTGATAACGAGGCATTGTACGATATCTGCTTTAGGACCTTGAAGCTGACAACCCCAACTTATGGTGATTTGAATCATTTGGTGTCGCTGACAATGTCTGGAGTTACCACCTGCCTTCGTTTCCCTGGCCAGCTGAACGCTGATCTCCGTAAATTGGCTGTCAACATGGTACCTTTCCCACGTCTGCACTTCTTCATGCCCGGCTTTGCTCCATTGACATCAAGAGGATCCCAACAATACCGTGCATTGACCGTACCTGAACTGACCCAACAGATGTTCGATGCCAAGAACATGATGGCTGCCTGCGATCCACGACATGGACGTTACCTGACTGTTGCCGCTATCTTCCGTGGACGTATGTCTATGAAAGAAGTCGATGAACAAATGCTGAACATCCAAAACAAGAACAGCAGCTACTTCGTCGAATGGATTCCAAACAACGTTAAGACAGCCGTGTGCGATATTCCACCAAGAGGTCTCAAGATGTCTGCCACTTTCATTGGTAACTCGACCGCTATCCAGGAGCTCTTCAAGCGTATCTCAGAACAATTCACCGCTATGTTCCGTCGTAAGGCTTTCTTGCATTGGTACACTGGTGAGGGCATGGATGAGATGGAATTCACTGAAGCCGAAAGCAACATGAACGATTTGGTTTCCGAATACCAGCAATACCAAGAAGCCACCGCTGACGAAGATGCCGAATTCGAAGAAGAACAAGAAGCCGAAGTCGATGAGAACTAAGCATAAAAAGAAAATGAAAAACAAAAAGGCAAACAAAATAAACAAAAAATAAAATTCCGAAAAGATTAAAAAACTAATTAAACAATGTATTCTCTTATTTTTTAGTAGTCTTTTTATCCGCTCTTGTGTTCCTTTTTATCCCAACAACCCATTACCTGTACCATTCACTCCTCGAGATTCTCATTCTCAAAGTGCTGCCTTTTATCAATTAAGTTATGTTAACTATTTTATAAAATTAGTTTTTTGTATAGCTACCGTGTGTGCGTGCGTTCTTGTACAGCCGAAAAGGAAGTATTCCATCATTCGAGTGATGAAAAACTCTCGACTCTAGAGTTTTTTCTCACTCAAGGACAGTCTGCTTTATAAAACTAAAAACTGTAGTGTTTTAGCTATAAACTTATCAAAGCAGAACAAATGCATTTAATCGACTCTCTTGTTTTCTTTTTAAATTTTTTTTTATTCAACTGGATTTGTATTTTTAAAAATTATTTTATTTCGCACAACAAAAGACACTGTTTGTATTACAGGGAGTTTGTAATTGTATTTAAGTGTCCAAGAAAAAGATGTTTTTGTTTCGTTTCAATTCCCAAAAGAACTTCATGTTGTCTATCCATCTAGCTTCCTTGTCTTTAATGCACTCACAAAAGAAAACACAAACAAATAAAATAACATCAAAAATTGGAAAAGATTAAAAGTTAAAAATATATATTTGAACATCTAATTACAAAAAACAATTGGCTATTCATTTTTCTTTTGCTTTGGAACACTTTTATTATTACGTGGATGCAATTTGGCTGGGTTGAAAGGGAAGGCTTTTTCTTGGATGTGTTGCGTATGGTGCTTTTTTGATTTTCAAAGGTAAGTTGGACATGGCTAGTTTAAAAAAAAAAAAAAAAAAAACAGCTCGGTTGGTTCAGTGGACATAGAAAATAATAGTTATTAGCTTGAATGGATCGGTTTTTGATTCTTGAGTGGAATACTCACTTTAAATTGAGAAGTAACATTAACTTTTCAGAACCGTGAGAAGCGATCTTTTTACGTCAACAGAATAGGTTGAGAATGCTACCGATTCCCGAAAGGCCAAAGACTTCTTTTCGTCCAATGGAAGGAGGTTAGGTAAGGTTAAAATAGCTGTCAGGGAAACAACTGGCACATTTAGGCCAATATTAGGTCCATTGTGATTTGTGATACCATAAGAATTATGCGAGGGTGTGCCTCGCTTAACAAAATCAATTGGAGCTTATGATAAAGCGAAAGAGATGCAGGGTATATGTGTTCGCCAGAACGCTTAGATCATCAAGGAAATATTTTCCTAGACGCCGTTTTCTTTTAAAGGAGAGTGCAGGACATGAGCAGAGGAGGTGTGGGATTGTCTCCTCCTCCTCCTAATCTAAGCAACTTCTGCAGAAGTCATTAGAGGGAACGCCGTCTTATGGCGTGTCTTCCTATCAGACAATGTCCGGTGATGACATTGATTACGGAGCTAACTTGCAATCTGGTTATGCATAGCAAATGTCATGCGTTTTGGATCTAGTCCTAACCATATTTGTTTTGTTGCCACACACGTAGTGGTATTGCTCCACCTCTTATTTGTTCTATCCAAAGTTCAAAAGCAACGTGCATCGATGTCTCCTTTCAAATCCTCTCTTATTTTCCTAAATACTCGCACTGTGTTTAATGGCATTATAAGGGTAGTCATAAGTCATAACCACATTGATGTGCGAGTTAATTATAAAAAAAAAAAAATCCATTGCCTCTTGCTTTAGCATAAGTTTACATGTAGCGATTGGTATAGCAATATTCAACCTGCTGATTGAGATCGGTAGAACGGTTCCTTCTCTGGCGAGCTCATCGGCTTTGCAGTTACCCACGATATCTCTGTGCCCCGGCACCCAAATAAGGTGAATATTGAACTGTTCAGCCATCTCCTTAAGAGATAAGCGACAGTTAAGGGCGGTTACTGAGTTCGTAGAAACAGCGCCGAGCGATTTGAGGGCTGCTTGACTGTCTGAGAAAATCGGGGGTGATATTAAGTGTGTTTAATGACCTGCTCTAGATCGATCTAGAGCAGAAAAAAAGCAGCTTTTTGGTGTTTAATGACAATTTTTCTACTCCGAGCAAGAACTTTTTGTGTTTAATGACCTGCTCTAGAGCTTTTAGAGCAGCATTTTCTGCACTTACTTTTGAGTAAGAGTAGAGTGAAGCAAAAGTGTCAAAATCAGCTGTTGACATTTGATTCAAATATTTTTGTTTATATTTTGCGTTTTGCAATCTATTTGAAATCGAATTTAACTTAAAATCAATTGAATTAACATCGCATGTTAGTTTAGTTTTGATTCCAATGTTTCCGCATATAGATTTTTATTATAATAGCATACCAAACATAATTTTGCAAACTAGCTAAGGTCACAAAATGTTTGTTGCTTTCTTATCAGCTGACTTTTGACACCAGCTGTTCTGCTCTAAATTGCCTGACATTTATCTCATTTCTTGCTCTGCTCTGAGCTACGCTGCTCTGCTCTTTTTTTCATTAAACACGCCTATTCTGTAAGTAAAAAGCGAACAAACGTTTTCGTGTGTGCGAACGATTTGCAATGTCTTGTGACGAAGCGTCACAGTTTCTCCAAAACACCGCACCGAAACACTGTACGTGTTTTCTTTTTTTTTATTAAATTGCCCACACGCAATTAAATCCCACACTAAAAGTTTATTCCAAGGCCAAATATTGCTTGCCGCTTAGTTTGTGTGCATTTCCTTATGGGGAAATGCATTGCCAATAGCCAGCCTATTTTTGTATGGAATATTATCATTGCCTTTCAATTCACACTTACTTATAGTAGGAAAATCTATGAATAGGAGTGAATTAATTGCGATAATTCAGAGAAAGATCACCGATTTTACCCACCGAGAAAGAAACCCACGGTCATGTCCGAAATTCAGAGCCCCAGCGCCCAGCCTACGGAAAACCCGCGAGCAGCCTCCGCTCACCAAAACCCAACGCAGAAGAGCCGACCGCCAGAAGAATCCGACAGCCGACCCGTTCCGTGGCATCAACTCCGTATTCCGGAACAACGCCAGACCTTTCACCATCCAAAAGAGGGGCAGAAGTATTGACGTGACTTCCAACGACGCCAGGACCGAAGCATTGTTGTCGTGCCAGGGTAGGAACAAAGTTGTACCAATGAAGCTGCGGGAGTGTTAGGACGAGCGGGTTTGATTTTTTTGTTATAATCATAGTAAATTATTATTTTTCTCTCAGGATAGGTATTAGGTATTTTGTTGAAATTTTTTTTATAACGTTTAAGAAAAAAAAGAAGAAAAAAAAAACAAAAAAAAAATTTATAAAAAAAAAAAAAACAAAACACGAAACAAAAAAAAAAATAATAATGAAAAGAAAAAAAAAGAAAAATATAAAGAAAAAAGAAGGGCAGGATTTAAGTCCCTCAAACCAGAAAAGCATACAAGAACTCTTCCAGTCAATGCCGGAGGGCGTTGAGACGAGAGGATTCTCGTCTTTCTAAGAAGGGGGGATCTGTGACGAAGCGTCACAGTTTCTCCAAAACACCGCACCGAAACACTGTACGTGTTTTCTTTTTTTTTATTAAATTGCCCACACGCAATTAAATCCCACACTAAAAGTTTATTCCAAGGCCAAATATTGCTTGCCGCTTAGTTTGTGTGCATTTCCTTATGGGGAAATGCATTGCCAATAGCCAGCCTATTTTTGTATGGAATATTATCATTGCCTTTCAATTCACACTTACTTATAGTAGGAAAATCTATGAATAGGAGTGAATTAATTGCGATAATTCAGAGGAAAAGATTTACGGGCTTTTATGCCTTAACGTACATTACTTTTTCTCTTCCCCAATTTCGACTTTCATAGTCTACTTTCTAAGGAAATTACATTGAGGTGGTTTACTTGGCCGCTCGTGTAAGTTCTTCTTAATTTAATCTCCGTCTAAGGAAATTACATTGAGGTGGTTTACTTGGCCGCTCGTGTAAGTTCTTCTTAATTTAATCTCCATCTAAGGGAATTACATTGAGGTGGTTTACTTGGCCGCTCGTGTAAGTTCTTCTTAATTTAATCTCCGTCTAAGGGAATTACATTGAGGTGGTTTACTTGGCCGCTCGTGTAAGTTCTTCTTAATTTAATCTCCGTCTAAGGGAATTACATTGAGGTGGTTTATTTGGCCGCTCGTGTAAGTTCTTCTTAATTTAATCTCCATCTAAGGGAATTACATTGAGGTGGTTTACTTGGCCGCTCGTGTAAGTTCTTCTTAATTTAATCTCCGTCTAAGGGAATTACATTGAGGTGGTTTACTTGGCCGCTCGTGTAAGTTCTTCTTAATTTAATCTCCGTCTAAGGGAATTACATTGAGGTGGTTTACTTGGCCGCTCGTGTAAGTTCTTCTTAATTTAATCTCCGTCTAAGGAAATTACATTGAGGTGGTTTACTTGGCCGCTCGTGTAAGTTCTTCTTAATTTAATCTCCGTCTAAGGGAATTACATTGAGGTGGTTTATTTGGCCGCTCGTGTAAGTTCTTCTTGATTCTATCTCCGTCTAAGGGAATTACATTGAGGTGGTTTACTTGGCTGCTCGTGTAAGTTCTTCTTAATTTAATCTCCGTCTAAGGGAATTACATTGAGGTGGTTTACTTGGCCGCTCGTGTAAGTTCTTCTTAATTTAATCTCCATCTAAGGGAATTACATTGAGGTGGTTTACTTGGCCGCTCGTGTAAGTTCTTCTTAATTTAATCTCCGTCTAAGGGAATTACATTGAGGTGGTTTATTTGGCCGCTCGTGTAAGTTCTTCTTGATTCTATCTCCGTCTAAGGGAATTACATTGAGGTGGTTTACTTGGCCGCTCGTGTAAGTTCTTCTTGATTCTATCTCCGTCTTTAAGAACCGACCTATTCGTTGCGGTTTCATTTGGCCGAGCGATTAGGTTTCCTTTAATACGATCGACATCAATCATTCAAAGAGGAAATCCCCTTCCCTCAACCGCAGACTATTACTACGAAATCCGCCGCCGCCGACAGAGTGTTTTGCCTCCGAGTAGACGCAATACACTTCCTACGAAGTCCGCCAACGCCGATGAATTGTTCTGCCGTTCCCAGGAGTTGAAGTGAATCCAGAGAAGAAATCAACGCAGGCACTTCCCACGTAGTCCGCCGCCGCCGATATATTGTTCTGCCGACCACACTCCGCAGACTTTGATTACGAAATCCGCCGCCGCCGACAGAGTGCCCTGCCTAAAGCAGACAGACGTTTACCATTGATAGATAGAAGTAACAGTTGCTGCGACCTATACACCTGAGGGATCTAACATCGCTACCCCGAGAAGAAGAGGCGTCCCGGAGACCAGCGCCAGAACCGAGCCCTTAGCCAGACCGGGACAACCACTATTTTTGAATCAGAGTAAAAACTTGTATATAACATTTTAAACCAAATCCTGAGAGAACCAAGAAAAATAGAAATAAATAAATATAGACTTATTTAAACTGTATCCGACCGTCTCCTCGTTTCCATTTAAGAAGTTGGACCGCCGAAGCCCAAGTCTTACGAAGCTTCCTTGGGTAGACCCTGGACACCCTGAGTATACCCCAGCCTGAGCAAAAGAAGCATCACAGTCTTTCCTATTGAAAAACGTTTGATCGCTTTCGTTTCGCTTTTTATAGAATCTGGCCCCAGATATTCGTTGAGGATATCACGTTTTCTTTCAACCATGATGGGAGTAGGTCCTTTTATCAAGAGCGGTCCACCATACCACAATTCCGTATGTGAGTATTGGTTTGATGACCGCGGTGTGCAGCCAGTAGGTGATTTGGGGGAGAAACACAATTTATTACCAATATGGCTTTTTTACTTGCGATTATAGGTACTATAAGGCAAGTCTTGCAATCGTGCAGAAAAAAAATTTTGAGATAACAATTAAATATGACATTACGATGATAGAGAATACAAAAAAAGTGGGTCCTGCAATTCTGTCTGTCTGTCTGTCTGTCTGTCTGTCTGTCTGTCTGTCTGTCTGTCTGTATATGGATCTACAGCCTGAACTAATAGACCGATTTTCTTCAAAATTTGCAGTTAGGGTCTGTGGAGCAGTCTACAGAGGGGTTTTTGGAATTGAGTCTCTAGGTCTTGAAATAACGGTACCTGCCATACAACCGATATGATAATACTTACTTTTCTCGAAAGCGGCTCCAACGATTTTGATAAAATTTTGTGTGAAGAATTAATTTTTGATTGTCTTTCTTATGATGCAAATAAAAATTTTGGAAAAAGTATAAAAACGGTACCTCCCATAGTACCGTTTTTTTCAAAACTGACTTTCTCGTTAATGGCTTGCACGATGTTTACGAAATTTTGTATTTTAGAAGTTTTAAGTTGTTTAAGGAAAACTGCATAACAAGATTTGAAAAATTTTAATTTTTGAAATTTTTAAAAAAAATTTAAAAAAATTTAGATTTTTTGAAATAACTTCAAAACAATAACTTAGATTTTTCTCAAATTTTTTGTCAAATTAACTTTTGCTAAGATCTTAAATTTTGCATACTTGAATTTTACAAAACTTTTTTTTTAAAAAAATGTAAAATAAAAAACCGTTATTTTTAAAACTGGTCCAACGATTTTGATTACGATTTGATTTAGCGTTTATATGTATTAGAAATTGCAATAGAATGGCGTTTTTAGATTTTCGCTTGAGACCTTTGGAATATTTAATTGAATTTTTTTCAATATTTTTCGTGATTTAAATAAACTAATTAATGTATAGTTGGCAACCCTGTACCACCAAATATATTACAAAGAGCGAACACCAAAACCTTTTACTCAGCCCTAAGATTTTGATATCATATTTAGAACACAATCGCAAGTTCGTGCGACCCAGTCGTGCCCATTTTTACAGGAAAGCTTTCCAGTTTAGCTTTTTGTCTGGGATTATACCTAGATATTTATTTCGTTGGAAAATTGAAGTGGGATTCCATTTATTGATGGAGTTGTTAGTTGAGGAATTTTGTATTTCGTGGTGAAGAAAACGAGTTCAGTTTTCTGAGGTTTTACCCCTAGATCACTTTTTCCCGTCCATTTTACTAGTTTATTTAGAGCGGTTTGCATCAGCATGGACCTTATCGAAAGCGGATGAGGAAACCCTTGGTCGTTTCGAAAGAAAAATTCTCCGAATGATCTTTGGTCCCGTATGCGAAGACAATGTGTGGAGAAGAAGATACAACAACGAGCTGTATGAGCTGTACCGCGACACGGGCATAGCCACAAGAGTACGCATCGCGAGGCTACGATGGTTGGGGCATGTAGAGCCGATGGACCCAAACGCTCCGGCTCGTCGGGTGTTCGAAAGCACATTGCAGGGAAATCGCGGAAGGGGAAGACCTCGTCTTAGGTGGCGCAATCAAGTGGATGAAGACCTCAACCGACTTGTAGTGCGAAACTGGAGAGAGCTCGCCCGAAATCGAAGTCGTTATAGAAGGATGTAGGTTGAGGCCCAGGTTCACCCCGAACTGTAATGCCCACCACGTGAACCCTCCGACGAATACTTTTTAAAAATTTGAAGTTGGACGTAGCGGTGAAATATTATGTCATTATGTTCGACGAAAAGTCAGATAAGTCTAAACGGAAACTATATCCAACCATCCAACATCCATCAAACGAAGTCTACCCAACTAATTGTGTAAACTCCGCTAATAGGTTTGTTCGTTGAAGCCCTAGGGTCGCCCTGGGGTCGCCACAAAGCGTTTTTTGAGAAACCTAAAGTCGCCCTGAATGTCAAATTGAGTGTTTTTTTAGCCCTAGGGTTGACATAGGTTTGCCTTCAACTCGCCCTAGGTTTTTGCTGTGGTGATTTGTAAATGTGAGATGAGTTGCTGAACAAAGAACAACACTATAATGGCCTGCGAGTAATAACTGATTGGAATACCCATCCGCCCATCAACATTGGGCCTGAACTGGACATGATTCATGTTATGTCGACTTTAATTGACATGAAATGCCCATGAGATGCTACCCACTTCATGTTATGTGCCGATAGTAGGCATTTCTGTCTTCGACACAGACTTTCAAATCTACATTTGCCACGAAATATATCTTATAGAGCAGCCGAAGAATCAGTGGAAGCGATAGACTGCTAGACTGCTTCAAGGCATATACAACCGTCATTTAAGAAATACGATGGAATGGGGCGGTCATAAAGATGAAAATCTACGACTTCTACTATGGCGCAATCGCAGACAACAAAAGTAACGCTTATTTCTATCGGGTTTTGTAGTAAGAGGTAGTCTAATGATAAGGTTATAAGCCAAAATTTAGCTAGTGAGCGTATATTAACCATCCGCATTAGGTCTTAACTCTCCAACATTAGCCTAGTATACGTCCACACCCTTATAGCAGAGAAAAACTATGATTCCAGAAACTGTTTCTACGAGTTCCTCATAAGCAATTCCAGACATGCCACCAATTGTCTTTGGCAAATTCGAAGCAAATGGAAGGAGGACTTTTTTGGAAATCGGTTAATGCACTTAGCTGCGGAGCTAAATCTAGTTGATAGTAGAATACACTTCTCTCACCATCTCTCCCCAGATCAATCAACCTTCAACCAAATTGAACATGTTGAGATATGCATGGAAGACACTCTTCCAGTGTTATTGATGTCCTAACCTGTAAAACCGAGCACAGGCTGCGCTTTATATGATTGACACCTGGTGGTCAGAAACGGTCTCTCCGTCAATCCTCTTAAGACCGAGGTTGTCCTCTTCACGAGACGTAGAAAATTGACTGGTCTGACCTAATGTGCGCTCAAAGGCGTTAACATCTCCTTTTCAAAAATCTTGGGGTGATCCTGGATAACAAGCTTCTTTGGTCTAGACATTTCGAGTCTAAAACTACTAAAGCACTGTCAGTTTTCTGGCAGTGTAAAGGAGCCTTTGGCAAGACATGGCGTCTTTCACCGAAAAGGGTCCTTTGGATCTTTGGTTGTTTGATGGAATAGGCTCTTGCGTAAATACGTTATTGTCTCGTTTGCCAAACTTCAAACAACAATTTGTCTTGGTGTTACTGGGGCCTTCCCCAGCGCAACGGGAGCTGCTCTCGACGCACTGTTGAATCTTCATCCCCTTGATACCTACATCATGTGGTGTACTCTCAAGACCATTTCTCGTTTAAAGAAATTAAGAGATGTGGTCTCTGGGACAATTCGCACTGGAGTGAGGAACTCGCAAGCAGCATATCTTTTGACTTACGTCTAATGGATATGCCATCTGATACGATGCGCACAAGGCTCAAACTGCGTCAAAACTACTCAGTCAACTTTCCTTCGGTTTAGGACTGGTTCGCTCCAGAATCTGAGCCTGGAAAACTCTGTTATCGAATCTTCACAGATGGCTCCAAAACAGACAAGGGTTCTGGTGCTAGTGCCTTTGTGGAGAACGACGACATACGACTGCACACCTCTTTGGGAGGGATCATCCAAATCCGTTTTCCAAGCGGAGGCGTATGCTATCCTAATGGCCTTAAGCTACGTTACGAACAATGGATGGACGGGAAGAAGTATCTGTGTTCGCAACGACAGCCAGGCTGTGTTAAAGGCCCTTCTCAACCCTCTAACCGATCGGAAGATTAAATTCCTTGAGTCTCATTTGGGTTCCGGGCCATGGCGGCATAACTGGAAATGAGATTCCGATAAACTTTGCTAGGCAAGGATCTTAGACAGTTTTCTCAGGACCTGAACCGTCGCTAGCGTTCTCAGTGAGGGCTTCAATCAACTATTGGATCTGTCAAGAGTCTAACCGTAGATGGCATGCCTCCATTGGATGCAGACAGACCAAACGTATGCTCCCCAACGTCAATAAGAAGACTGAAACATTTTTGCTAGCTCGTAGCAGAAAAGACTGTAGAAAGCTTATTGGCGTTGCCAGCGGGCACTTCTCTTTTGCCAAGCATTTAAACGTGTTAGGCTTAAGTGATACCACACTCTGTGAATCTTGTGGAGAAGATGAGGACACCGCAGAGCACTTCCTCTGTGAATGTCCTGCTTTTTCTCGCATGAGGTTACAGATACTTGGCGCAGACATGGTGAGATCTGGTAACTTAGGCTCCTTATCATGGCAGCGTCTTTTGGCTTTTCTCCGAACATCTGGAAAGCTATAACAAATAGAAGGTTGCTAACTGATAGTACAATGGACCGGTATTTAGGTCTGAGTGTTCCAGCTGGTATTTAAAAAACCTCCAATAGAAAAAAAGCAAAAGTTTGCAGGGAGAACGCCAATGATATTTTGGTTCATTCAGTTATGGTTATCAGTTAGCTACTTAGATGTGGCCGTGTATGGTGTCATTACCCGTCTTATTATAACAAAACTTATTCTATGTCCTCATATGGAAGTAGGTATTTACAACCGACGAGAGCTAGAAAACCACTGCATATGTTGGAAGTCTCTATCACACCTAAAATCAACCTTTAAAACATTTCAATTACCATACCCATCTACGATATTCAATGAACTCTTTTGGTCCATCGACCGACATCATCCTCTTGAGCTACCCCACGCCTACATCCTTTTACGAGTTTAGCAAGCTACAACTGTTGAGTCATCATTTTCAACATTATGCTCAAGTGGAAAGGGGGTGTGTAAGTAGGAAGGTATAATAACGATGATGAAATTGAATTGAAGTGAAAAATTCTCATCATAAATTCGCCCCAAACCGTTCTTGCTGCTACAGTACAAACTGCATATATTTTATTCGTGTGCTGTTTGCATGACGCAATAGTAGAAAAATCGATTTTTGTTTCTCCTTTTTGTGTTTCCTTTCATACTTTTTGAAGCGCAAGGAGTCATCCATGTGAAAAGCTATGCTGCAAATGCTCCGACTCCGCACAATAAGACCAACCCTTGGAGGGTTTATTCAGGACATGTTTTGCATTTCTATGCCATGCTCTCGCGCATTGTACTACCCCTCTGTTTGATCTGGAACCGTGACTCATGCAAATGCAATGCTACTTCCAGACGTGACTTTGCCTATCCGTCTGGGTCATGCCACTGGGGGTGTGGGTATGTATTCGTACGTAACTAGGATACATAGTTTTTATTTTATTATATTTCGTGTTCCTTTCAAGCGATTACTCATGCTTCTTAGGTTAGAATCGTTGTGGCAATTATTGGATTTTCTTGTATTTTCCCAGAAAAAAGGAATTTGAGTAGATAGGTAGTTTTTTGGCTCCACTTTTGAAATGTTGAGCGGGCTCCATGTCGATGTTGACGGTTTCATTTTTTATTTTTTCGGGCGTAGTCCAAGGGGAAATAGTTTTGTGTTCAGATACACATATGTATGTACCTACACAGTTGGATAAGGGATGGCAAACAAAGTACCTAACTATTTATTTTTGACTTTAAGATGAGAACTTGTGGCTTTGCGGGATTTCATAGATAACATGACAAGAGAAGAACAAGAAGAACAAACACAAATAAACCAGAACGCCATTTCATAGAAAATCACAGAAAGAGGGCATTTGTTTAGCAAACTCTACGACAGGCACAGGCTGCCTGGCCTAGTAGTTTTCACCTCCTCCATTGCAGTTAAACTTGAAACTTCTTTTTCAGTTCTTTGAAAAAGTACTGAATACTCGACATCATCCCTACATCTTGGTTAAGTTAAATGATTTTTACTTAAACTCGCTCGATAAAATTTCGATTTGATCTACTGAAAGACGAGTGCTGGACAAAACCAGGATTTTCAAAACGCTTAAGCTTAAAGAACGCTTTCTAATGACTAAACGAAAGTCAGTTTAAGGTTACCCGCATGTTCAATTATATTTACTTAGGGGGGTATTACAGTTCGGGGTGAACCTGGGCCTCAACCAACATCCTTCTATAACGACTTCGATTTCGGGCGAGCTCTCTCCAGTTTCGCACTCCAAGTCGTTTGAGGTCTTCATCCACTTGATTGCGCCACCTAAGACGAGGTCTTCCCCTTCCGCGATTTCCCTGCAATGTGCTTTCGAACACCCGACGAGCCGGAGCGTTTGGGTCCATCCGCTCTACATGCCCCAACCATCGTAGCCTCGCGATGCATACTCTTCTGGCTATGCCCATGTCGCGGTACAGCTCATACAGCTCGTTGTTGTATCTTCTTCTCCACACATTGTCTTCGCATACGGGACCAAAGATCATTCGGAGAATTTTTCTTTCGAAACGACCAAGGGTTTCCTCATCCGCTTTCGATAAGGTCCATTCTTCTGCGCCGTAAAGCAGGATTGGGATGATCAAGGTCTTATACAAGGTTACCTTGGTTTTTCTGGAGAGGGTTTTGTTTCTCAATTGCTTTCTTAGCCCAAAGAAGCAACGGTTGGCAAAACTTATTCTCCGTTTGATCTCCGCACTGCTGTTGTTGTCAGTGTCTACAGCGGATAATAGGTAGACGAAGTCCTGTACTACCTCGAAGTTATGTCTGTCTATTGTGACGTTTTGTCCAATTCGTCGATGTTCTGTGTCCTTGTTTGATAGCAACATATACTTCGTTTTGCCCTCATTAACCATCAAACCCATTTTTGGCGCTTCTGTTTCAATACTCGCAAAAGCACCTATGACGTCACGTTTTTTTTCTTCCCATTACGTCAATATCGTCTGCGTAGGAGAGTAATTGTACAGACTTTTGAAAGATTGTTCCTCTGGTGTTGACGTTTGAGTTTCTTACAATCTGTTCAAGTATGATGTTGAAGAAATCGCATGACAGTTTTTTCGCCTTGCCTGAAACCTTTTTCGACATCAAAGGTCTCGGTGAGTTCTTTACCTACCTTGACGGAGCAGCGTGAATTCTCCAAAGTCATCCTGCATAGTCGTACGAGTTTTGCAGGGATGCCGAAACTAGACATGTCTCTGTACAGCTCGTCTCAGTAAATACTGCCATACGCGGCCTTGAAATCGATAAAGAGATGGTGGATATCGATATTACGTTCTCGGGTTTTTTCCAAGATCTGCCGTAATGTGAAAATTTGGTCTATTGTGGACTTCTCCGGTCTAAAACCACATTAATAAGGACCTATCAAGTTGTTGACGTGGGGTTTCAGACGTTCACATATTATAGCAGACAAGATCTTATAAGCGATCTATAATTGGCGCAAATTGTGAGGGTCTCCTTTCTTTGGGATCGGGCATACGATACTGAGTTTCCATTCATCGGGCATGCTTTCTTCCGACCATACCATGCAGATGTGGTGCATGCGCCTTTCCAACTGGTCTCCAGCTGTCTTGAAGATTCAATTTTGCATATGGCAAGCTTAACTTCTTCTAGGTCAGGAGGAAGGACTTTCTTGATCTGTCTGACAGCGGAATTTGTGTCCTCATCGCCGTTAAGCAGTCTGCAGAAATGATCTTTCCAGATCCTCAGTAGCGACTATGACTCTATAACTATGTTTCCCTGCTGTTCTTTACAGGCTTGAGTTCGGGGTTTGCCAGCCTGGCAGGATCTTTTTACCTTTCCGCAAAACTTCCGAATCTCGTTCCTGTCATGGCACCTCTCTATTTCCTCAAACGAGCGCTTCTAATGCTGCTTCTTTTTCTTTTTGAGAAGTCGGTTTTCTTCCCTTCTTTTCTCCTTGTAAATCTCGTTATACTGATCGTAAGCACCCCTCGTTCGCTGTTGCATCTGCATTTGTCGTGCTTTTTGTTTGGGTCCATTTGCCTGCCTGCATTCTTCATCGAACCATGGGTTTGGTTTTGGTGGTCGAGTGAAACTCAGAACCTCAGAGGCAGCGCCAGCGGTTTTGATGGCTTCTTGGCAGTGCTGCCACTGGTCTTCGATGTTTAATGCTGACGACATGGGATTCAAGGATGATTGTAGGGACTCTCGATTGGAAAAGGGACTGGCAACCTCTTGCGATTGAAGCTTTCCGACGTCATATCTCTTCACAGCGTTAGTTCATGCAGGTCTTGAAGAAGTTTGCGTTGCCAAGAACGATTTTCACGTCGTGTCTAGGGCACTGCTCATATGTTTCTTCGAGGAGCTCGTAGAAACAGTCTTTGGAATCGTCGTCTTTCTCTTCTGTGGGGGCGTGGGCGCATATAAGGCTAATGTTGGCGAATTTAGCCTTGATGCGGATGGTCATCATACGCCCATTAACTGGATTTTGGCTAATCACCTTATCCCTGAGTCTTCCTCTACTAACAAATCCGCATCCAAATAAGCGTTGTTTCTGTTGCCTGTAGCAGTTGCCATAGTAGATGTCACAGTTTTTCATCTTCTTTATGCCCGGTCCATTCCATATCGCACTTCTTGGATGGCGGTTATGTCTGCTTTGCAGCAATCCAGGGCGTCCGCTAATTCTCCATCTGCACGTAAGCCGCTAAGAGATCTTACGTTCCACGTGCGGATCCATAGGTCATTCTCCTTTTTTCGTTTGCTTGGGTCGTCAACTTTGAAATCATTATCGTTATCCGAGGCTTTTGGTTGTTTCGAAACCATATTTTTTTCCGTGGTTGGGTAGTTAACCCTACGCACAACCCCCAACCTGGAGGGCCAGGTCCTTTTGGATCCCTTGGGACATTAAATGCTGGAAATATCCAGTCTCAGTACCCTGCTGCAGGGGTGTGAGTGCTGCCGTTGGCTCACCAGGAGCTCATCTGCCACCATCTCTACTTCAATACCCTGTCCTAATATTGAAAGACCCTGAGAGACCTTTAAATCACATATATGGAGTAGCTCCTTCAGGGGTTTCTGCTTTTTTTGACTGCTGAAGTCCACCGTTGATTCTGTTCTTTGAATTCATCCGCGAAAGCTCTCGTAGACCACTCAGATTCGCGCAGTCAGTCATTATTCGCAGAGCATTATAAAGTTGATCACAATTCTTTTGTTCCGCATTCCTTTGTCAACACTCGCAATTACTAGTTTAGCAGGTCAGCTCTGAACGGAGCATCCCAGGTCCCAGTGGATACCGCTTCGAGGTATAGTAAGCACAATTGACGTGTACTATAAGTTACAGCATCTGGGCGCCGCCAAGTTGGCACCAGTCACAGTCTACCCGAATAGTACAACGCCCATCCACCGGAACGGAGGATCCAGCTCAGAGATATAATGGTATAAACATCTTTTTTGAGAGGAGCTCCCGGAGATCAGCTGTAGCTCCTTTCCAAATAAATATTTTTACTAATACTAAGTCTTAAAATACAGTTAGAAGAAAGCATAATACGAGTATGTGTTCAAATTTTTAGATCAATAAGTTTAAAAGTTTTCTCAGAAAAAATTCGCTTTTTTTCGGCCTTCTATAACTTACCCCTTAAGGCTTTCCTTGGAATGGAGTTACAACAGTACCTCGAGTTTAAAACACAAACTTTTCTTTTCAGTCTTAAAGAAAATAAAGGGCCCAAATATCTTTTCCAAAGAATTCAATTTGCATCTTCATCCGGAAGAAGCAGAAGTTTCGTGTCACCTATTACGAACTACACTATAATTCAAAAACAGTTTTTTGTTTGCGCCATAAGACTTTGGGAATCGCCTTCCGCTCAACGTCAGGCGTTCTTCAGGTATGAAGGATTTTCAAGAAAAACTTAAACAACCATACTGCTCATAAGCATATTCACAAAAAGGAAAAAAAATTAAAAAGTTCAAGTAGTAAATAATAATTGAAGTCATAATTTAACTATAATTTAATAATATTTACATAATTAGTGTATAAGTTAATCATTTATTATTATTTAAACCTTGTTTCCATTGTTTCACAACTATCTACGTGTAAACATAATTTATGTACCAATAAATACAAATACACCACGGGCATCACAAAAGTCAAAATAAAAATTTCTTTATTCAAGTATAACTCACTTTCTCCGAAAAATGTTCAGTTCTCATAAACTCAATCCAATTAAAACCAATAATTTACTATTTCCTATCACTCACATCCAAAAATTGCTGTGGGTTCTGACTTCTGAGTCTATCGACTGCCCATTCCGTCTCTCATTCTCTGTTCAATGAATTCATTATCCATTTAAGTTTTTAATTTTAAGAACCCTGCATGGATTTGAATTGATAGCTTTTTGCTCTTTTTGTTGACTCACACACATACGTACATATATATTTACATAGCACCAACTAACCCAACAAACACTAGCACATACTTCTCATAAATATCTTTATCCCCATCGTATTTACAATCACCACTCACATGTATGACATTATCTAGAGAGATGATAATCAATTGGTTCATAACTTATTCAAAAATTAATGAGTTAATGACCCCTCTTAGGCTGCATTGAATTGGTGTATACAGGGTGATTCGCATAAGGTGTGACACAAATATAGGGTGTGTAGGTTGGACCTAGACAAGCAAAAAATCGTATGGGAGGGGGGGTCCATTTTCCCCCGTTTAGGCGGGAGGGGTAATTTAAGAAAAAAATCACAAAAAATGGGGAAAAAATTATTTAAAAATAACGGTAAAACCTACAGAGTCGTGCTATAGCATTTTGAAAAGCCAAAAACTTATACATTAATTAAAATTTAAAAACAAGTTGTTCAAATAAATAGTTTTTGAAATATTAATTTTCAAAGTCAAAATTTTGAAAAAAAAACATATTTTTTTTTTTAAAACCACTTTTTTTCCAATTTTTACGTAATTAAGTAGTATTTTTCTGGCTTATTTTCAGTGCTCTTATTTATTTTTGATCAAACACAAAAAACCGGATGTCAAAATAACCTGTAGTTTTTGAAAAAACCAAAAATTACAAAAATGACTTTTTAAAATTTTTTTTTTTAAAATTTTTTTTTTTTCGTTTTTTGATTCTTAAGTGAATTTAATTAATTAAGGATGAATTTTCTCTTTACTTTTTTTCACTTAAGAATCAAATAACGAAAAAAAAATTTTTAGAAAAAAAAATTTTAAAAAGTCGTTTTTGTAATTTTTGGTTTTCTCAAAAACTACAGGTTATTTTGACATCCGGTTTTTTGTGTTTGATCAAAAATAAATAAGAGCATTGAAAATAAGCCAGAAAAATACTACTTAAATACGTAAAATTTGGAAAAAAAGTAGTTTTAAAAAAAAAAATTATGTTTTTTTTTTCAAAATTTTGACTTTGAAAATTAATATTTCAAAAACTTTTTATTTGAACAACTTATTTTTAAATTTAAATTAATGTATAAGTTTTTGGCTTTTCAAAATGCTATAGTACGACTCTGTAGGTTTTACCGTTATTTTTAAATAATTTTTTTCCCATTTTTTGTGATTTTTTTCTTAAATTGCCCCTTTCGCCTAAACGGGGGAAAATGGACCCCCCCCTCCCATACGATTTTTTGCTTGTCTAGGTCCAACCTACACACCCTATCTTTTTGTCACACCTTATGCGAATCACCCTGTATATAAAATAGGCATTAATCAACTTTCGTTTATTGATTCGCCCGAATAGTGTGTGCCATTTGAACTTTGTTCAATTGCCTTATTAGCTTTAAATTAATAACAATAAACTAAGAAATTTAAGAAGACGGCCCATTGTCATTTCAAATTTATGTACCTAGACTAAATTGCCTCCAAATTGGAGGTTTTTTGAAAGCACATGACAGTGCTTCCGCTTTGTAAAAAAAGATAAAAATTTTTGGATTCAGTTAAAGAGTAATGGCTTTGCTCTGATTGTGTTGAGGTTATCCAAATGAATTCTTACAATGTTTTTAGTTTAGGGACATCACATCGTTGTTGATAAGTATTTTTATATTCAAAGCTGATTGTTTACTTTTAGGCTTTATTTTTTTACGGACTTCACTCTGCTCTTTCAAATATCACCTTAAAAACATGGGCATCACCCAAGATGATAGCTGCCGTCTCTGCCTCGAAGATATAGAAACAGCTGATCACATTTTATGTGAATGCGCTGCCATAGCCAGATCCAGGCTAAAACGTTTCCAAAAAGGATTCACTAGTCCCCTTGACATCAGAAAGACCTCTTCTTTGAATATTGTTTGGTTCTTACACGACCTCAACTTCGAATGAACAACCTTACACTTTACGTATTCAAACCTAAGGGAACAGCATAAAAGATCTTTCAGGTCGACGTGCTCGTAAAGGTGATCTACCTTCGCCCTATCTATAGTTAAAAAAGCATGGAGAGGGCATTCAATTTAGACATTAGTGTATTTTTGAAGGCTGTGGTCTATGGCTAGAGTGGCTGCGTTTTCCCTACTTTTCTGGTGGTCTGATACGCTGAGGAAGTTTCGTATTAGCTTTGTGAAGTAAGCTGCTACTAGTTGTGTTTAATGACCTGCTCTAGATCACTTTAGAGCAGCATTTTCTGTGTGGTGTAATATTCCAGTTGCATGCACGTTTGGCTGTCGTAATCTAATCCGCCGGGTGAAAAGAAAAAAATAAATCGCTTCCGATTGTGTGTGCAAGAGCGTAGCCATTTGCGCGCAACCCAAAATACTTGTAAAAATTCCACAAAAATATTTATTTCAACCAATCAGTTTTCTTTCTTTAATATAATTAAACTCCAACGAACTTTTAACAAATAATTTGCGAAAAACAAAACAAAAAATTGTAAACGTATTCGATTCGATTCGCAGTCAAGCTGAAGTAAAAAAAAAAGAGAAATTCAACAGAATAAAAAAGTTTCTCCGCGCCGTCGAACGAAAAAAAAAAAAAAACGCTATTCGTTTGTGCAAAATATATCCAAAGTGTTATTAATTAAAGATTGAAAGCAGAAACACTCCCAATTACAAATTTTACACTACAAAGTTTACCGTACGTGTATTCTGCGTTAAATGTCCAGTGAGGAGGACCTTAACAGTACGATAGTAGAGACAGAGGCAGACATCCATCAACAAAACCAAGACAACACTCTTGAAATAAGAAGACTAAGATCTGGACTGGAGACAACAAGATCAGCAAAAGAAAACAGTAAGCTTAAGAATTTAATAATAGATAATAAGATATTAGATAAGAAACTAGTAAATTTATTAGGTAAATTCGAAAACCAAAACTGTCCGTCAACAAGTTCGAATTTGGCAAGTAAAACTGAATTGTTTCGATCAAATTTGAAAAATTTTAAAGAGTCTGGTCCGCGTAGTTTAAATAAACTCGAATCAATAATGACCGAATTTGGACAAGTGTCACAGCCACAAGGCAATGGAGAGCCAAGTAAACATTACAGTCACGATGACTCTTTTGTAGCTAGCTCGCAACATAGTTCGATGATACAATTGATATCAAATTTGATACCAATTTTCAACGGTGACTCCACACCGAATTTAGTTTCCGATCTGCAGGCATTTTTGAATTGCTGCAGACAAGTAAAATCATGTCTTGGGCTAGACCAAGAAATAACTTTCTGTCAGTTAATTCTGACAAAACTAAGAGGCAATGCATACTTAGCTATGCAAAATTGCACTTTTGCCTGCTATGACGAGTTTGAAAAGTTACTCCGAGGTCATTTTCTTCCTCGGAAAACCTATATCCAGATTAAGAATTTGGTTGCGGAGTGCAAGAGTGCCGCACAAGAACAATTTCCTGCGGATGCTAAGGCATTAATAACTGATTCGGAGCTAGCAGCATTATATGCAATTAAATCGGGGGTATGTAATCCCATAATAAAGCAATTCGTTATAATGTCTAAAGAAACGTCGGTAAATAAACTTTGTGAGACACTTATAAGAATAGAATTGGAAACGAACAGTTTGGTTCAGTATCCCATAGGTTTGCCTTTTCAAAATTCAAACAATTATGGAATGTGGCCTCAAACAGGCATGACTCAATCGTTTGATCAACCGTTCATGCAAAACAATATGCATTCCAACCAAAATTTTATTCCAAATCCTCCTAACAATGTTCAAGTCAAGTGTAATTTTTGTAATAAGTATAATCACACATATCAAGAGTGCAGAATAAGAAAAAATACACCGTTTTGTTCAATTTGTCGGGCATACGGACATGATAATACTAATTGTAGTAAAAACCAAAATAAACCAAAGCAGAGGTATGAAAATACCAACTTTAGGCCCTCGGTTATGCCAACAAATTCAACGCGAAAACAAACAAGAGAAACTAAGTGTGATTTCTGTTTAAGGGTAGGCCATTCAATATCGAATTGTTTTACTAAAAAGCGTTGGGATGAGAAAAATAATATTTCGAACCCAAAAAACTAGATGACTGTCGGGTGATAAGAAATACCGTTCAATCATTCGACTACGCATCTAAAGAACACAAGGAATTTTACAAGAACGGTATAGTTGAAATTCCAATTGATATAGGTTTAAGAAAAAAATTAAAATTTTTAGCGGATACGGGATCTGACATTAGTTTAATTAATGAAGATTCACTACACCCAGATGTTATATTTAATCAGAACGATGCCATAGACATAAATGGAATATATGCTAAGGGCACTACACTTGGCTCTATTGAAGCCAAGTTACTTTTAGAACCTCCGATTAAATGTAAGTTTTATGTCACAAAAAAAATTTTCAATTTTAATTGTGATG
Organism: Melanostoma mellinum; assembly: GCA_914767635.1. Taxonomy (NCBI): domain Eukaryota; kingdom Metazoa; phylum Arthropoda; class Insecta; order Diptera; family Syrphidae; genus Melanostoma; species Melanostoma mellinum. Next base: position 55,321,816 of record OU612060.1, read on the forward strand.
GTATACTTGGTCAGGATATTTTGTTTAAATATACAAACATTGAAGGTCCGAATAAACTTTTAAAATTTCTTCACGAACCTAATAGAAAAAATCAGTTGCCTATTCAAAAGTCTTCACAGCATCCTTTTCAGGATGGTCCTTCAGTTAATAGAATCAAAGACTTGACTAGTAAGCCTTCTTATTCATCTTCGCACGATGACGGTTCTATCACCAAACCGGAGGAGAGACATAATAGGCTGATTGACTGCCTCACAACGTCGCCGGGTGAAGAACATCGAAGCATTACGCCTTGTAATTTGGTTTCGGTAGCAGAATCATCTTCGCAAGACGATCTATTAGACCCGATTGAGAATAAAGTTATTCCTAAGCTCAATGTGAACTTAAGCTTAAAAGTGAGACAAAATAGACTGATTGACTGCTTCATAACCTCGCAGGGTGAAAAATTTCGAAGCAGTACGCCATGTAATTTGTTTCCGGTTACAGAATCATCTTCGCAAGATGATCTATTAGAAACGATGGAGAACAAAGTTACTACCAAACTCAATGTGACCTTAAGCCCTCGGAGTGAAACATGTTTCGAATGTCCCATAAATCATTCCGAAGAGAGTGAACTTGTGTGTTATTCTGAGGAAATAAGCCCTCAAATCTATATAGCATCATCTGTGGGTCAAGTAAAAAATGGTCTCATTGTTATAAGTTTAGCTAACACAAATTCATTTGAAGTTACTTTAAGAGATCATCCAATTAAATTTTTTCCCCTTGACGACTACGATCTTAAGATATTATCGAAAGAAAAATCAGAAACCCTAGGAAAATCGGTATACCCCATTTGTGAATATTCGAGCAAGCAAAATACAGATGAAGAACGAAATAAGAAACTACTTAAAGAACTTAATTTCCGTGAGGATCTTAATCCTGAAGAAAGATCTACAATTCAAGAAATATGTCAAAGATTTTCCAATACATTTCATCTAGAAGGCGAAAAGCTAGAGTACACAAATGCTATCTATCACAAAATTTCAACTCCCAAAAATGCAACTCCTATCAATACAAAACAGTATCGTCTTCCTGAGGCACATAGGCATATAATAAAAGAACAAGTTGATAAAATGTATAAAGATAAAATTATTTCTGATACCAAAAGTCCTTGGAATAGCCCATTGCTAGTGGTTCCCAAAAGAGCTGACGAAAACGGTTTACGAAAGTATCGGGTGGTAGTTGATTTCAGGAAGATCAATGAAATTACCATTGGTGACGCTTTTCCGTTACCAAGAATTGATGATATCCTCGATCAACTGGGAAATAGTAGATATTTTTCAACACTAGACCTGGCAAGTGGTTATCACCAAGTACTAATAGATAAAGCTGACCGCCCAAAAACAGCTTTCAGCACAAACACAGGTCACTACGAATTCAATAGGATGCCTTTTGGCTTAAAAGGTGCGCCAGCAACTTTTCAGCGCCTTATGAATCATATTCTAAGTGGTCTTCAAGGTATTAAATGTTTCGTCTACCTAGATGACATTGTGGTGTATGGTCGTAACTTGTCTGATCACAATAAAAAATTAATTTCAGTTCTTGAACGGTTAGAGAAATTTAATCTACGACTTCAGCCACGGAAATGTTATTTCCTTCGTCGGGAAATAGTTTTTCTGGGTTACAGGATTACAGAGAAGGGAGTACTGCCGGACGAACAGAAAATAAAAAGCATTCTTCAAATACCTCCTCCAAGTAATACTAAAGAAGTTCAATCATTTTTGGGAATGATAAATTTTTATAGGAGGAGCATTCCAAACTTCTCCAAGTTTGAAAAACCTTTACGAGACATCACTCACAAGGAACAAAAATTTTGCTGGAACGAAGAGTGTGAAAAAGCTTTTACTGCATTGAAACAAATAATAACAAAACCCCCCATTCTCATATACCCAGACTTCTCAAAAGAATTTGATCTTTCTACTGATGCTAGTGGAACAACTATTGGGGCAGTATTGTCTCAAAATCGAGACGGATTAGATTTGCCTATTGCTTTTGCTAGTAGAATTTTAAGCCCTGTAGAGCGTCGTTACTCAACAATAGAAAGAGAAGCCCTGGCTATGGTCTGGGCAGTAAAAAATTTTCGATGTTACCTTTTGGGTCGAAATTTCACTCTCTATACCGATCACAAGCCCTTAGTTCATTTTTTCAAAATAACGAATGAATCAACAAGAATATCGAATTTCAAATTTAAACTAGCTGAATACGAATTTTCTATTAAACATAAGCCAGGAAAGGATAACGTAGTGGCTGATGCTCTAAGCCGTATAGAATCCCATGACAAAAGAAATGCAGACGTTCAGGTTTTAACGAGAGCACAGGTACATAAAGCACAAACCAAAGATATAGACAGTAACGACAAGAATCCAAGTATGGATCTTACAGAATCAGGGAACATATCTATTACTAACAGAAGAAGAGTTTCTCAAGGTAATGAAAGCCTAACTGATGAGGATGAAGATGCTAGTCCTATTACAGGTGAATACCAAAATAAGGCATTCATTGAAAAGGAAGAGGATATTATTAAAACAATACAAAGATATCACGATTCTCCACTAGGAGGTCACCTGGGAGTTCTTAAGACATATCTTCGCATCCGACCAAGTTTTAGATGGAAAAATATGTTTAACACTATCAAGAAATACGTTAAAGGTTGCAAAAAGTGTCAAATAAATAAAAAAGCTAGACGTACAATTATGCCCATGGTGATTTCAGCCACTTCAAAGAAACCATTTGATAAGGTCTTTATGGATATTGTTGGTCCACTCCCAACAACTACGAATGGTAACAAATATATTTTGACCTTCGCAGATGATCTTACCCGTTTCATGGACTGTTACCCACTTCCTAACGCGGAAGCAGAAACGGTCGCCAAGGTTTTTTTTGAGGAGATTATATGTCGCTATAGAATACCCAAACAGCTACTAACCGATCGAGGGGCAAATTTTTGCAGCGATCTTTTCAAGAAAGTGTGTAAGTTTCTCAAAATAAATAAGCTTGAAACAACGGCATATCACCCACAAACTAATGGAGCTCTAGAAAGGAATCACGGTCCTCTGATAGAGTACTTACGATCCTTTTCCAGTGCGGCCCCAGCAGATTGGGATACATGGCTTCGACAAGCGATGTATGTTCACAACAACACTCCTCGTGCTAGTACGAAACTATCACCGATGGACGTGTTGTACGGTTTTACCTCCGAGATGCCAACTAATATCAAGAAAACTCCTTCTCCAATTTACGATGATGAAAATTATTTTTATCTACTAAGAAATAAATTGCAAAAAGCGTATCAAATAGCTAGAGCAAATATAGAGGTGAGTAAGTTCAAATCGAAAGAACATTACGATAAAAACATTCACCCATTTGCCTTTAAGGTAGGAGATAAAGTTCTACTACAAGATATGGCCAGAAAAAACAAGCTATATTCATTGTACAAGGGTCCTTTTGAAGTTAAAGAAATTAACAATAGTGTAAATACAACTATTTTGAGAGGAACAAAACTAGAAAAAGTTCACAATAACAGACTGAAACCATTTTATGAAAATGTTTCTACGTGAAATGATTTAAATTGTTCACTTTGCTTATTACGAATTATTTTTATTTCTCTTCTATTTCTTTTAGTTTTGGGAATCAAACAAAAAGGGTTTTGCAACAGCACAATGTGCCATCGCCATACGATATTGTTGCTTTTCTTAGTAACGCTTAGCTTACCTTTTATTAACGCCCAAGAAAACATCACTATACAACAATTGGAAGGTGCAGTGGGTATTTACTTTGACAAAATAGGACAAGTTGAAGTAATAAATAGCCACTGGAGCCTCTTTGTTTATTACAACTTAACCACTTATTGGTTTGAACTGACGGAAATCAAGGCATATATAGATCGTGTGGAAGATTTCTGTAAAAATGAAGTTTTCCATCAACGACATTGCATGCCAACGGTTGAAGCCATTCGCCACCGTTTTGAAGTCATCGAGGAAAATAATGAACTATTGTACTCCTTCAATGCAGCAAAATACGGTAAAACACGGCCAAAACGTTCCCCTTTTGATATTGTTGGAAATCTAGCACATGGGTTGTTCGGAATCCTGGACAACGAATATGCGGAACACATTGAAAAGCAAATAAGTATTCTAAAGACCAACGAAAATCATTTGGCCGAACTTATAAAAAAACAAAGTTCAATAGCTGATTCTACTGCTAACATTCTCAAACGCACCACGGTGCAAATAAACAATCAATTTAAAGCTTTAAGTGACTATTTAGTAATAACTCATAATTCGATCAAGGATTCGTTAAGAGATAACGATCAGTACCGAGATTTGTCCGCTTTGGTTTCATATCTTATACTAATAATAACTAATTTTGAAAGACAACAGGGAATTTTGTTAGATGTCCTACTAGATTTGAAACATGCTAAAATAGACCCTCAAATAGTGACCCCAAAACAACTTACAGAACAATTACAATTAATACGGAGCAACATTCCAAGTTTGCTTAAGCTACCAAGAGGTTCGGCAATAGATTACTATAAATTGGCTTCAATCCGAGGACGAGTAATGCAAGATAGTATAGTTTTCGAAATGCGGCTACCATTACTTGAACTTGATGACTATGAATTGTTTTCATTAATTCCACTTCCTATTTTTCATAACAATGTTGTTTATTTGGTGGACACATCTTCTCCTTATTTAGTGATTTCTTTGATGAGAGACAAATATTTTCCGATATCAGAACTAGAACTCAATCTCTGTAAGACCCTTAAAGATCAATACTATTGTACTAATAACTATCCAACATTCAGCAAGCATTCAAATACAAACAATTGCGAGTTTTCACTGCTTAATCATAAATCTAATAATCTACAGGAATGTAAATTGAGTAAAGTATCAAATACAACATATAATTTTTGGAAAAGACTTAGGAACCCTAATACGTGGGTTTTCTCAGTCACTGGTAATGTAACAGGGCACCTCACATGCAATCAGACATCCTCAAGTCTGACTGTGTCCGGGTGTGGCGTATTAACATTCAAGACACCCTGTACTTTTAAACTGCCAACAATGCAAATAAAAGGCCATCTCAGTTTTAATAAAACAATTTATAATGCATTCATTCCCAGTACAAACATAAGCGCATGGGTTCTAGGAGGTACAGACACGGTAATTCAAGCTCCTCCCAAGGTTTTCGAGATAAACCATACGGAGTTTAACAGACTTAAATCCAATATAAGTGAGGTTATTAAGAAGTCTGAGGAATATTCGGTCATGGCTAATCTTCACGATTACAACCACTATTTTCTAAATTTTTTGCTCCTAGCAGGCATTGTTTTTCTTTTCATTATGTACTTTCGAGTGCAACAGAGAAATAAAAATTTGCAAAGACCGAAACCAAGACCGAGAAGAAAACCAAAGCTTGCGGACTCAAATGCTATTTTTGCGGCTTCAGACACTTGCTAAATCGATTGATTCATTTTAATAAAACAAAATTCGTTTAATACCAGTCCCATTTCAAATTCTATTTCTATTTGCTAAACAATGAAGTTTTTTTTGCCAAAAATGTATACTTTTTAAACAAAACATGAAAAAACAAAAACAGATATCCAATTGCAATTAACAAGAAGAAAAATAATATTTTTGTATTTAATTAAGAAAAAAGAATTTTCATTGAGAAAGTTAATTTTTATTTTGTGATTTTTTTTTTTTTTATTAAATAGCAAAAAAAAAAAAATAATAATAATAATTTTATTTACACGTACTGTTTTTGATAAGTGACTTTTTTTTGTAATATTTAACCAAATGAACAATTTAAACAATGTATAACACAGAGACGAATCAAACCAACCAATTTGTAATCTTACAAAGAGAAAAACAATTGAGAATTAAAAGAAAAATTTTTTGTACTTTATTTTATTTTATACTAACTAAAAAGCAAAATCATACTTACTAAAAAATTTTAACTCAAAAGAATAAAAAAAAAAAAAAAAAAAATTAAATATCAATAGTACTAGTAATTTTAGGAAAATATATACAAATGTACGCTTTCAATAGCCAAATCATTTAAATTTACCTTTAAGAATCATGAAAAATTAATCTAGGTAAATACATACTAGTACAAGAATAAGTCGAAAATAAAACAAAAAAATCTTAGACTAAGACTTATATTAATGTAAAACTAAAAATTAATCAACAATTTTATTAGAAGATGTTAACAAAATTATAATATCATATCTTAAATTTTTTTTTATTGTAATAATTTTTAACTATGATCTTGTTTAAATAAATTGAAAGCTTTTCCAAAGGGGGAGGAAATGTGGTGTAATATTCCAGTTGCATGCACGTTTGGCTGTCGTAATCTAATCCGACTGCATGCAACCTGGCCCAGACACAGGTAGCCAAAGTCACCGAATGCATTTATACGCAGTGCTTGCATATTTCACTACGTGTAATATGCAAGCCATGCACTTTCCCACGTTCAGTGATTTTGCGTTGACCTTGTCTGGACAACGATCACATTGAATCTTCCTAATGAAAAAGTTGAGTTGTTTCTTGACAGTCAACCGTGTCGGTCTATTTATTGGTTATACCACATCTGCACTAGCTTTTGAGTCAGAGCAGATTCGAGCAAAGAGCTTCAAATATTTTTGTTTATTGGTCTGTTCGTTGAACTTTCCCCAGGGTTGACCCAGGTTTTCTTGACAACCCTGTGAATTATCAAAAAAACCTGGGGTTTCCAGTTCTCAAAAAACGCTATACCACAAATCACCACACATCCCTGTCATTAAAAAAAATACATGCCATTTGACAGCCCTCAAATCGCCACAGCAAAAAGCTAGGGCGAGTTGGGGGAAAACCTATGGCAAACCTATGGCTCAAAAAACACTCAATTTGACATTCAGGGTGAATTTAGGTTTCTCAAAAAACGCTTTGTGGCGACCCTAGGGCAACCCCAGGGCTTCAACGAACAGACCTTATATTTTGCGTTTTGCAATTTATTTGAAATAGAATTTAACTTAGAATCAATTGAATTAAAATCGCATGTTAGTTTAGTTTTGATTCTAATTGTTTCCGAATATTGATTTTTATAATTATAGGATACCTAAAATATTTTTTCAAGGTATAGCTAAGTCAGAAAATGATTGTTGTTTTTTTTAGTTGTATTTTGGCATCAGCTGACTCTGCTCTGAGTTGCCTGACATTTTTCATGTTTCTTGCTCTGTTCTGAGCTACTCTGCTCTGCTTTTTTCTCATTAAACACACTTACTGATAGTGCAAAATGCAGCGAAAACAAAATGCAGTGTGCTACCTTACTGATAATACGAGTATACTGTACGTATGATGGCGCTATTCAAAAGCAATTGGGAACTGTGATGCTATCGCTTATCATAAAATCCAAAAAATGTTTAACTTCGTTATAAATAAATTTGACAATGATGACAATGCTACCATTGTAGTATTTTTGATAAAGGCGATGATTTCATGGCTCAATAGAGGCATTCGAAAAAAGGAAAGTTAACGACTGAAGGAGTTCATAAATTTATTCGAAAAGCTGACTTGGATTAAGAGGGTCAGATTATGAGGAGCTTGTAACTATGATGATATCCCCATATGAAAGTCCTTTTTTAAACTTGAGCTTCCGCTTTCAGTGAATCTTGGTTTCTGTTTGCTGATTGTGTCTTTCATTTGCTATTGTAACACCCGTTCCGCAAAAGTTTTTTGTTGATTTCAAATTTTTCCTGTTCGAAAATGAGCATTTTAGCTCGTTTTTTTGTTTAAAGCGGGAAATACACGATACAATTATCGTACCGATAATCGCGCATCGCATGGTAGATTGTATCGTGTGTGTGCATGAAGTGAACCGCTGTACCGATGTCGCAGTGTAGAATGCCTTGAACTCAAAACCAAACTCGATCGTATGCGATCCAAGTCGCATACGATAATTGTATCGTGTATTCCCCGCTTAAGAGTTGCTTTTGAGTTCTAAGTGCTGCAAGGTGCTTTTGAAATTTTTTGTGGAATGCTCTCCACAGAAATTTGACTTAAAAAAAAGCAGCAGAAAAGGGAAACAGGGAAAACGTCATGGGTATGGAAAAATGCACAAGAAAACTGTTGCTTTGAAATTTCAAATGTCGATTTATTTTCTTGGTGACATCTATCGACGTCTTAACGCAAGCTTTCATGGTTCCTCTATGTATACAAACTCAATAACATTAATCAAATTAAATTTTATTTATTTATCTTATTGGTAAGAGTAATAGATCATACATGCCTCGGCTGGCTTCGCAGTAGAGCATTATTTCAAATCAATTTTCCAAAACTTTGTTGATGATTTTCGGCTTTTTGAAGACATTGCCTTACTATTGCAGTGTAAACTCGACTAGCACGTCAACGACAGTCTACAAGGCCTTAAGACCCCATACTTACAATTTGGTGATGCAAATTTTTTTTTTTTTTTTTTTTTGTGGTATCATTAACACTGAACACTTTTTCATTTCTATTTTGCAAGAATGTAGACCAGTTTTTTGACATGCATAAGTCGCGTACACTATCCTCTGTATTTAGGTTCGTTTGTTGAAGCCTTGATGGGGCTGCCCTGTGGTCGCCACAAAGCGTTTTTTGAAAAACCCAAACTCACCCTGAATGTCAAAATTGTCCTTAAAAAGGGAGACCCTCACAACTGCGCCAATTAAAGAGGAATAAGCCTCTTTAACGTCGCGTATAAGATCTTGTCTTGCAGAAATATGTAAACGTCTGAATACCTACGTCAACAATTTGTTTTTATAAATGTGATTTTAAACCAGAAAAGTTCACAATAGACCAAATTTTCACATTACGACAGATCTTGGAAAAAACCCGAGATTAATATATCGATATACCCCATCTTTTTATCGATTTACAGAGATGAGCTGTACAGAACCATGTCTAGTTTCGCCATCTCTGCATTACTGGGTGAACACAATGCATACGCATACGCATACGGAGCCGGAGCCGCAAGAGTTAAAATCAAGTTAACTTGTCCAGCTCCGTTTTGCGTTGTTGTTGTATTCGCTTGTATTTAATGTTTTGACATCTCTTGCGGCTGCGTCTCTGCAGCCATTGTGTTCAGGCAGTTACTCGTATGACAATGACTTTGTAGAATTCACTCTGCTCCGTCAAGGGCGGTGCAGAACTCACCATAGGTCATAGGTTCTTTTGTGAGCATTGAAACATAAGCGGCAAAAATGGGTTTGATGGATAATGAGGGTAAAACGAAGTAGTATAGACACCGACAACTATATCAGTGCGCGCATGTCAAACGGAGAGTAGCTCTTGCCAACGCAAATTTTTTGGGTTAAGAAGGCAATGGAGAGACAAAATCCTCTCTAGAAAAACCAGGTAAGAGCGGATAGATATTAACGCTCCGGCTCGACGGCTTTTCGAAAGCACGTTGCAGGGAGATCGCGGAAGGGGAAGACCTTGTCTTAGTAGCTAAACGCGCAACCAAATGAAAGACAACCTCAGAATTCGATAGAGAAGGATGTTGGTTGTGGCTCAGGTTCACCCCAAAATTGTCGGCAATGAAAACACGATTAAATATAATGGAATCCAACACATTTTTAAAAAAAATTAAATGAAGCTACAATTTAATTTAACGAGGTGTTATACGATACAATTTAGAACAAAGACTTAAACAACAAATTAAGATTGAAACGTCATTCAATTTGCTTTTCATGCAATGTAAGTACTGGTAAGCTTTTCCTTGTGAATTGTACTGGCGTCCCCTCCTCCTTCTTCTTTTTTACTTGTGGTTGGTAAATCTTTCAAATTTCTTTTGTCCTCAGTCAATTTATCGTTGTGTGTTTTCTTTTCCACAGTTTTATCAGATGTGTTTTTAACTTCAAGTTCTTTACTTGTGCCTGGTGATGTTTTCTCTTCAATGGTTTCAGCAGAATTTTTATCCTTAGTTTCCTTGGATGCTTCTTTGTTTTCCTTGGGCTCCTCATTTTTCGTTTGAGTATCCTTGTTGGCTTTCAAATATAAGTCAATGATTTCTTTCTTTTCTTGCGGTGCACTGTTTTCGTCACTTGAGTCATCATATTCCATGGACGGTGCGAATGAATTTTCAGAGAGATCGGATTTAGATTTAATTTTTGGTTCATCGTCTGAATACGAATGATTGCTTTCTCTCTAAACGAAAAAAAAACAAAAATTTACATTCTATATAAGGTTGACTTGAGTTTTTTTTGATGCTCATACGCCTCAGTGATTTACAATTAAATTTTGAGCCAGCAAAACTTGGCCAAAGGAACGAAAGAGTGGAACCCTCGGAAGTTCGATAAGAAAGAAGTTCCACGGCACAAACGAAACAAAGACGCTATAAATCTGAGTAGGAACAATGTAAGAATGCTAGCCGGTTTACTAACTGGACATAGCAGGCTAAGGGAATACTCCAAAATACTAGGCGAAGAATCTCTGGGCCACACCTCTTAGGGGGAATGCGAAGCTATCATACAGCAAAATGCCTAAGATCATAAGACAAAGAGGAAAGGGAACTTAAATCCCCAAACGCAACCCAGAACTTCAGTTTCATCAAATAGACTAATTTGGTTGAAGTACTACAATCGAGGAATACCACTTAAGGAGCAGGAAGCACATAATAAATCTACAAGAAGTGCTGTACAAGACCTCAAAACATTCATTCGTTCACTCATCTATTCAAGCAAAGAAATTTAAAAGTATCACCAGTCAATGGGCTTAGAACTAAGTTCAATACGAAACATAACATCAGCTCCAGTTTTATTAGCAATGAGATGGAATCCGTAGAACTGAGAACAGGTTTGAGCTCTCAATATCGACGGCCAAAATAGGTCGCTGCTCTTAGACCTAATAAACATAACCCTCTAGCCTCTACTGATTTTTGTGTTAACCCAGTGTACCCTAAAGTGGTGTAAACAAAAATGTCTTCAAACACACAGTCAAGAACAACCAACTGGAAAAAATCCGATAAAGTTTGGCGAAACTCATCTGGTCAAATTTGTTCAAAACTTCAAAATTCCTACTGAACCTCTATAGGAAAACCCTTAAAACTTGCACAGGACAATTAACCGGCCACAGGTCTCTAAAGAAACATCTTCACCAAATGAGGATGGTATCAACACCACGAGCTGGAGAACTGCTCTAAAACTTCACATGGGTTGGCAAAATAGGTTTCATTCAGACACCACAGCGCATACACTCTGTGCAACAGAGCTTCGCAAGCTTAACCCACCATATAATCTAACGCAGGGTTAACTGTGTTTCAAAGTAAGCTGACTCAAGAAAAAACTCATTTTTAACATCTTACTAAAAAAAACTTCCTCCAAGATCTAATAAGAAAAATACTAGAGCTCACAGAATCATACACAGAAGTTCAAGATAACATAAATCTTGAAACTAAATTACCTACCTCTTGTTCACTATCATTTTCGTCACTCGATTGGAAATGTTGTGTATTGAATTGCAGCTCATTCAATTGACTTTTGGGAAGGTGAGTTCGTTTCTTTGGCAGGTGAACTTTCAGCCCTTTTCGTTTCATTGGTCTACTTGTCCGAAGGCGTTTCGTTGACTTTTCTATTTCACTTCCCGACATTGAATCTGGACTTAGATCAGCTCTTCGTTTTCTGTTAGGATCCAAGGGACTCTTCTCCTTTTTCTTATTCTGTTGTAACAAAACAACAAAACTTTGATATAAATTCTTAAACTATTTTGCTGTCGAACTTACTCTTCTTACAAAGACCTTTTCGTCACCAATTGCTTTTGGGATTCGGGGACGTGGTAAATCACCCTTTTCAGAATATCGCTTGTGCTTACTTGCCTCTTTTCTTGTAGCACCTACTTTTTTCATTTTTTGCATGGATTGTCTTACCACACCTGCAAGATTCTTAACTGGTACATTGTTCCGCATTGTATATGCAACGAGCTTGTAGACTTCGTTAACCGTTGGATTTTTCTTTCCCTGTTGCTTTAACTCACTAATGGCTTTCAGGACATGACGATTAACTACATTAAATTTATCCATTTCAATTTTATGTATTAACAAAAAAAGAAAATTTAAAAATATCCAAAAACACTTTCGTCTACAACTAGCTTCTGAATAAAAATTTGAAATATGATGGAAAAGGGAAAACACCTTGATATGTAGCTCAATGTGTTTTGATAAGCAAAGTGTTGTGAATACATAAGTGTCGGAGGACAAGTGCCTGGTCTCCTGTTAACCAGATCTTATGAGCTACGACGAAAATTGTACCCAACAAAGCAATTGTCTGCCCGACTCTTTAGCCAGTCATATCAGTGTGGTCATTCACTCCCGCGAATTCGGCCATTGAACAAATCTTTGAACTACAGAAAAACCTACAAGAAAAACATTTCAATATTTCAACACCGTTGATTTGCACTGAAAAGAAAGCATTTTATATAAATGCATTTCATTTCTTTCTTTCCAGTGCAAATCAACGGTGTCTTCCAAGCAGGATAGATTTTGTAAGATAAGGTTTTCTGCCACTAATCTAGTTAAGTTTGTTTCCTTATCTCTCTCTCTCTCTGCGATGGAAATAGGAAAAAAGTAAATTTTAGGAAGGCTTTCGACAAAAATTTCTCAGACCTTATTCCACTTTGAACTTTCCTTCCTTGAAATTAGTCCTATTCTACTTGAACGGATATCTTCATATCTAGACAACCACCAATAAAGAGTTCAATTCCGTTCTGCTTTTTCAGTTACTTTAGTGGCAACTTTCGGTGTACCCCAAGGTTGCCTACTTGGACCCCTCTTTGAATGATGTCGAGAAGATAATCCAAAATTCTACTGTCTCCCTTTATGCTGATGACGCAAAATTCTGCAAAATAATTAAAGAGCGGGGAACCCTCTGAGGCCGGTTCTGCCGGTCCCGAACGGTTCATCGTGAAAACTCTTTTTTGGCAATGAATCTATTTTCGGATGACTTGCCAATTCCTCGCGAAAGGTGATACCCGTGATACCCGTCGAAAAACATTTTTTGTTTTCTGTTGGTATTCGAACCACTACCACTGTCTCCCTTTACGTTGATGATGCACAATTTTTCAAAAAGTAAAAATTTCCTTGAAAATGATGTCTCTCATTTGGAAATGTTAAATGGTTAAAGGTCTTTTACTTTAACTCAAAAAAGTAAAAGACCTCACACCAGATCGTATTATCTTCAGGACCTTCCCATAAACCGTGTGCAGCTTATCCGTGATTTAGGTGTTTTCTGTGACTGCGAATTAATTTTTCGCTCTCATACTAGAGAAGTTATATCAAGAGCTAATTTTGCTCTTGGTTTTATCAAGAGATAGTTCAAAGAGTTCCGAAACCCCCTTGATATCAAATCCCTCTATATCGCCTATGTTCGCCCTCTCCTTTAGTATGCATCATGAGTGTCGGCTCCATATCATGCGGCTCACTAGCAAAAGAGTTCAACGTCGTTTTCTGCTCTTAACCCTTCGGGATCTCTACGACATTAGAGGCTTTTTAACCCAGCCTTCTTACCGATAACGTCTCTCAAAAATCAGTTTCCACTCCCTGAAAGTTCGATCATCTTCAATCACCTGCTTCTTACTGGTGACACTAACTGCTCCCCCCTGTTAGGCAACATCTCCTTCAACACTAATCCGCTCCAATGTAAGATCATTCCTTCTGATCGTTCATCCTACGGTCTCAAAGAACCTTTAACTCGAATGATGAGGAAGGTTAATTCTTTTCTTCTCGACCTAATCCTTCCAAGTTCCTGTCTAAAAGTCCTCCTATTAGATTAGCTTTCAACCTTATATAGTCTATTGATTATGTCGTAAAAAGGGCATATAAAGGAACTCGACATTGAATGGACTTTTATTGCATGAATCGATTAATGAGTTAATTTTATAGAAAAAACCGAAAGTGCTATTAAATTAGAGGGTGGGATTCGGAGATATGGGTTCTAAACCATCTTCATTCGTTTTTTCGAAATATCTCGAAAACGAAGCAAAATTTTGATGCAATTCCAAAAATGTTTTTCGTAGAGAGCAAATTTTCCCATCGAAATGCATCTTTTTGAAAATTATAAATAAAAATTTTTTATCCAAAATAGTAAAATTCCCGACAGAAAAAAAGGCAATTTTTTCCAATTTCTGAGTTTTGTCAGTTTTTTTAATGGCATTTCTTTCTGGTTGCAGATAGGTATAGGTAATGCTCCATAAAAAAGAAGAAAATAAAATTTTCTTTAAAATGTTATATCAGAGAACTTTTTATGTTTCAAATTCACCGAAATACTGCCACTTGAACATAGACATTTATCATAGATTTTCATCCTTTTTATACTGACTGCATTTATTTTTACTCTGTGAAATAAAAAAAACATTTTTTACTCAATGAAAAGGTACCTATTTGTGGAAATATTTCGGTGAATTTGAAACATAGAAAGTTCTCTGATATAGCATTTTAAAGAAAATTTTATAACAATTTGAAAAAAAGAACATAGGCTAACGGCTAATTATTTAACTGACGAAAAAGTGCCTTAAGGTGCAAACTCAATAATGAAAGTATTTTATTTTGCTTTAAGGTGCAAACTCAATAGGCGCCCTCAAAATATAAATAATTTTGATTATTGATAAAAGACTGATAAAATGGAAGTTAATTAAAGTCCAGTAAAACTAGATATTGAAAAAAAATTATTAAATTTAAATTAATACATATAGTAATTATATTTTAAATATAGATAAGACTGATAAAAAAATTATTCTTTTAGACCAATGTTAAAGATGATTTCATGAAACGTCGGTGCTGGTAGTTGCTTGGTAAAAGCGTCGGCGAGCTGGTTATCTGTTGAAATATATTTAAGAATAATTGTTTTATTTTCTACTTGTTCTCTACTGAAATGGTATTTAATATCAACATGTTTAGAGCGTTTATGAGATACAGGATTGTTTGCTAAAGAAATACAGCTCTGGTTGTCTTCAAAAATAGTAACCGATTCATTGATTATAATTTCAATACTCTTTAACAATGACTTTAACCAAAAAGCCTCTCGGACAGCCTCAAAAAGCGCCATATATTCAGCCTCGGTGGATGAAGCTGCCACTGAATTTTGTCGCTTCGTGTTCCAGCAAACTAAACTATTGCCAAATAATTTGAATAAGTATCCCGTTGTACTTTTTCTATCGGTTTCACTACCACCCCAATCGGCATCTACAAATCCGATTAACAAATCTTTATAAGGTATTTTTGTATATGTCAATTTAAAATCAACTGTACCCTTTATGTATCTCAAAACTCTTTTTAAATTTTGCCATAGTTCCTTGTTGTTTTTATTTTGGAATCTACTAAGAAAGTTGACTGCTGTACATAGATCGGGACGAGTACACAGCATTGCATACATCAAGCAACCAATAAGATTTCGACAAGGAGCGTTAAACTCTTCATCAGACATCAAAGCTTTTATGTCTAATTTGACTGGAAGAGGAGTACTTACTGGTTTACAATATTCCATATTGAATCTTTTTAAAATATTTTTTAAATAAATAGTTTGATCCATAGTAATTTCATTTTCTTTTCTTAGGACCCTTATTCAAAGAAACAACTTTATTTCGTTCATATCAACCATTTCGAATTGTTGTTTTAAATAAATTTTAAAGTTTTTCATAGTGTCTATATCTCCTGTTACGATCAAAACATCATCAACGTAAAGTATAAGATAAATGTTTTTATTTGGATGTCCTCTATCTAAAAAATATAGACAGTGATCGTTAGGAGAATTTATAAAAAGACAATTTTTTAAAATTTCATCAAAACGTTGAAACCAGCACCTAGCTGATTGTTTCAGTCCGTATATAGCTTTATTTAATTTGCATACCGTACCATTTTCTTTAGTTATACCTTCTGGTATAGTCATATAAATATCTTCCTTCAGGTATCCATTTAAAAAGGCAGACTTGACATCCATTTGATGGATTAATAAATTAAATTGGTTTGCGAGTGCAAGGATCATTCGAAAACTGGTAATTCGAACAACTGGGGCGAATGTTTCGCTATAATCTTCCAAATATTTTTGGCTAAAACCCTTAGCAACAAGTCTGGCTTTATACCGAGATGGATTTCCGTTTAAATCATTTTTAATGCTAAAAACCCATTTACATTTTACGATATTTTTATCAATTGGTCTTTGTACTATCGACCAAGTATTATTCGCTTCTAGTGAATCTAGTTCCTCTCTTATGGCTTCTAACCATTTATGTTTGTCTTCCATTTCATTAATTTTATGAAAGTTTTCTGGAACTGTATTGATCATAGATTCTGCATATAATAAAAAAATATCATTATCTATTTCATCTTCTTTATAAGAGATTTTTGGCAAATTTCTTATTCTTTCACTTTTTCTACAGTTTACATCTGCAGTTTTAAAGCGTTTTGATTGAACATTTTCATGTTCATCATCCGTTTCTATAACACCGGATTTATCCGTTTCATCGGATTTACCTGTTTTAATTTCATCAACAGGTTTACTGTTTTCAGTCGTAGTAAATTTTGGTATTTTTAAATCATTGAAGCTTTCTAAATCAGCTCCTTCATCAAGTTTCAAAATAGGTCTTGATGTTTCATAATTGTGTTCGTCAAAAATGACGTCACGGGCTATAATAAACTTATTATTTTTTGGGTTAAAAATTTTATAGCCATTGGGTTCATATCCCACAAAAATACCTTTAAATGATTTTTCATCAAATTTACTTTTCTATTTTTTTCGTGAACGAAAACAGTGCAACCAAAAACTTTTAAGTTGTATAGTTTTGGTTTTCTATTATGCCACATTTCAAAAGGAGTTTTGTTTGTATTTAATGCTTTTGTTGGGGAAATATTCAATAAATATGTGGCTGTTAAAATTGCTTCTCCCCAAAAACATTTTTTTAAATGTGCACCATTGATCATACAACGAGCCTTTTCTGTTAAAGTCCTATTCATGCGTTCAGCAACCGAGTTTTGCTGTGGTGTATATGGAACTGTGAGGTGATATGAAATACCTTTTTCTCTGAAAAAGGCTTTCATCTCATTTGAAATATACTCACGTCCATTATCACAATAGAAATTTTCAATTTTTAAATTAAAATGAACTTCGCTTTTACCTACAAAGTCCTTAAAGACTTCAAAAAGTTCGGATTTATGTGTCAATAAATACACTACCGTGTAGTGTGTAAAATCATCGATAAAAGTAACAAAATAATTTTTGTTGTTAATTGTCAAAGGACTAATTGGCCCGCAAATATCGGAATGAACTACGAATAAAGGACGATTAACGTGAGATTTGTCCTTCTGTTTAGCGAACGGTAATCTAGACTGTTTACCGTAAATACATGCTTCACAGAGTATATTTGAAGGGGTTAGATTTTCAATGATTTGACTGTCCTCAACCATTTTTCCCTCTTTTAATTGTAAAATTTTATTTTTACTTAGATGACCAAGTCTTTTGTGCCATATCATATACTTATCATTGATGCAAGTATTTATTTCTGAATTGATATTCAGATGTGGATAATAAAATTTAATTATTATTAATTTGTCAACAGACTTACCTTTTACCAAGACCTCACTACCTTTTTTAACGATAACCTCTCCATTGCTTTCAAAATAAACTGATACTCCAGCTTCTTGGATCCGACGAACAGAAAGAATGTTGTGTGGTATATCCGGTGAGTAAAAAACATTTTGTAACACCCCTTGGAGTCCATCTTTTGTCACTACGTCTATTGAACCTCTAGCGTTCACTTGTATTGTGGTGTTCTCTTTAGCGACGCTAATCATAATCGGTTGGTCCAGCGTTGTTAATGTTGAAAAATATTCCATACTGTTGGCAAAATGGTCAGTTGCTCCGGAATCCAAAATGAATTTCACCTCGTTTGTTGCTGGTTTCGTAGTTGGTTTTATGTTGAACTGTGTTCGTCCAATCATGAAGGCAAATTTTTTATGTGGTTCAAAAGTATTTAAGACTTGAGCTGATCCGTTCTTGGATTGTGATTTTTTGATTTTTTTATAATTTCTATTTTGTCCATTATTTGATATAAATTTTTTGAAGAAATAACAGTTTGCCTTTATATGATTCGAACGTCCACAGTGATCGCATTTTATTTGGTTGTTTTTGTTGTTGAATTTATTCGTTTTAAAATGATTAAAAACTTTTCGGTCCTTTCTAAAATTACTCGGTGGATAAGTTACGGAATTGTTTTCGATATTGAGCACTTTTGAAGATGTATCACGATATTCTTGATTCAATTTGATTTCATAATCGAGCAACCTGGTCTTCACAAACGCCAATGTCAAATCCTTTTCTGCAAGGGTTTGAATAGCCATCACTATTCCATCGTATGAAGATGTCAGCGTCAACAACAACTGTGCTACTTTGTTCATCTCATTGACTTGAGCACCGGCAGCCTGAAGCTCTGTCATCATTTTATCAAATTTGATGAAATGTTCAATTAAAGTGACGTCGCCTTTAAATTTGAAAGTCAAGAGCCTCCTTTGAACTGAAAGCTGGGTGGCTAGACTTTTCCTCTCATAGATTTCATCAAGTTTTTGCATTATTTCGAAAGCTGTCTTTTCTTCTGCAATCATTCCAATCATAGAATCGCTTAAATGCTCTATTATACATCCTTTTGCAACCCTTTCCATCCTTCGCCATTCTCCTGTGTTTTTGTTTTCCCCAGCAGGCTCCTCCAGAGCTGGCAAACAGTTTTCTTCTGCAACTAGGGCTCTTAAACGAAATTTCCATATGCTGTAATTTTCTCCGTTGAATGGAGTAATGTTTCTTTTCAATTTGGAATTTTGCATTTTCACTTTAATTATTATTATTCAACACACAAAACAAAAAAGCAACTGGGCCACATAACCTATTGGATATTTAATATTAATAAAACACTTCAACTTCTTCTTAACAAATTTATTTAGCTGTTGCCTCAAGCACGAATTAACTTAGAATGAATAAAAAGAATTAAGCCTTGGCCAAACCAACGCGGTGAGATCGTACGATGCGATTGCGATAAGTCAAATCCCTTTGCATTAAGTCAAACCTCCATAAACGTTTGACTTAATGTATAGGGATTTGACTTATCGCAATCGCATCGCACGATCTCACCGCATTGGTTTGCGCAAGGCTTTACTGAACAGATCGCTTAGGTATATAGTAGGGGTTTCCCCGTATAACAATTTGAAAAAAAGAACATAGGCTAACGGCTAATTATTTAACTGACGAAAAAGTGCCTTAAGGTGCAAACTCAATAATGAAAGTATTTTATTTTGCTTTAAGGTGCCAACTCAATACTCAGAAATTGGAAAAAATGCCTTTTTTTCTGTCGGGAATTTTACTATTTTGGATAAAAAATTTTTACTTATAATTTTCAAAAAGATGCATTTCGATGGGAAAATTTGCTCTCTACAAAAAACATTCTTGGAATTGCACCAAAATTTTGCTTCGTTTTCGAGATATTTCGAAAAAACGAATGAAGATGGTTTAGAACCCATATCTCCGAATCCCACCCTCTAATTTAATAGCACTTTCGGTTTTTTCTATAAAATTAACTCATTAATCGATTCATGCAATAAAAGTCCATTCAATGTCGAGTTCCTTTATATGCCCTTTTTACGACATAATCAATAGACTATATAAGGTTGAAAGCTAATCTAATAGGAGGACTTTTAGACAGGAACTTGGAAGGATTAGGTCGAGAAGAAAAGAATTAACCTTCCTCATCATTCGAGTTAAAGGTTCTTTGAGACCGTAGGATGAACGATCAGAAGGAATGATCTTACATTGGAGCGGATTAGTGTTGAAGGAGATGTTGCCTAACAGGGGGGAGCAGTTAGTGTCACCAGTAAGAAGCAGGTGATTGAAGATGATCGAACTTTCAGGGAGTGGAAACTGATTTTTGAGAGACGTTATCGGTAAGAAGGCTGGGTTAAAAAGCCTCTAATGTCGTAGAGATCCCGAAGGGTTAAGAGCAGAAAACGACGTTGAACTCTTTTGCTAGTGAGCCGCATGATATGGAGCCGACACTCATGATGCATACTAAAGGAGAGGGCGAACATAGGCGATATAGAGGGATTTGATATCAAGGGGGTTTCGGAACTCTTTGAACTATCTCTTGATAAAACCAAGAGCAAAATTAGCTCTTGATATAACTTCTCTAGTATGAGAGCGAAAAATTAATTCGCAGTCACAGAAAACACCTAAATCACGGATAAGCTGCACACGGTTTATGGGAAGGTCCTGAAGATAATACGATCTGGTGTGAGGTCTTTTACTTTTTTGAGTTAAAGTAAAAGACCTTTAACCATTTAACATTTCCAAATGAGAGACATCATTTTCAAGGAAATTTTTACTTTTTGAAAAATTGTGCATCATCAACGTAAAGGGAGACAGTGGTAGTGGTTCGAATACCAACAGAAAACAAAAAATGTTTTTCGACGGGTATCACGGGTATCACCTTTCGCGAGGAATTGGCAAGTCATCCGAAAATAGATTCATTGCCAAAAAAGAGTTTTCACGATGAACCGTTCGGGACCGGCAGAACCGGCCTCAGAGGGTTCCCCGCTCTTTAATTATTTTGCAGAATTTTGCGTCATCAGCATAAAGGGAGACAGTAGAATTTTGGATTATCTTCTCGACATCATTCAAAGAGGGGTCCAAGTAGGCAACCTTGGGGTACACCGAAAGTTGCCACTAAAGTAACTGAAAAAGCAGAACGGAATTGAACTCTTTATTGGTGGTTGTCTAGATATGAAGATATCCGTTCAAGTAGAATAGGACTAATTTCAAGGAAGGAAAGTTCAAAGTGGAATAAGGTCTGAGAAATTTTTGTCGAAAGCCTTCCTAAAATTTACTTTTTTCCTATTTCCATCGCAGAGAGAGAGAGAGATAAGGAAACAAACTTAACTAGATTAGTGGCAGAAAACCTTATCTTACAAAATCTATCCTGCTTGGAAGACACCGTTGATTTGCACTGGAAAGAAAGAAATGAAATGCATTTATATAAAATGCTTTCTTTTCAGTGCAAATCAACGGTGTTGAAATATTGAAATGTTTTTCTTGTAGGTTTTTCTGTAGTTCAAAGATTTGTTCAATGGCCGAATTCGCGGGAGTGAATGACCACACTGATATGACTGGCTAAAGAGTCGGGCAGACAATTGCTTTGTTGGGTACAATTTTCGTCGTAGCTCATAAGATCTGGTTAACAGGAGACCAGGCACTTGTCCTCCGACACTTATGTATTCACAACACTTTGCTTATCAAAACACATTGAGCTACATATCAAGGTGTTTTCCCTTTTCCATCATATTTCAAATTTTTATTCAGAAGCTAGTTGTAGACGAAAGTGTTTTTGGATATTTTTAAATTTTCTTTTTTTGTTAATACATAAAATTGAAATGGATAAATTTAATGTAGTTAATCGTCATGTCCTGAAAGCCATTAGTGAGTTAAAGCAACAGGGAAAGAAAAATCCAACGGTTAACGAAGTCTACAAGCTCGTTGCATATACAATGCGGAACAATGTACCAGTTAAGAATCTTCCAGGTGTGGTAAGACAATCCATGCAAAAAATGAAAAAAGTAGGTGCTACAAGAAAAGAGGCAAGTAAGCACAAGCGATATTCTGAAAAGGGTGATTTACCACGTCCCCGAATCCCAAAAGCAATTGGTGACGAAAAGGTCTTTGTAAGAAGAGTAAGTTCGACAGCAAAATAGTTTAAGAATTTATATCAAAGTTTTGTTGTTTTGTTACAACAGAATAAGAAAAAGGAGAAGAGTCCCTTGGATCCTAACAGAAAACGAAGAGCTGATCTAAGTCCAGATTCAATGTCGGGAAGTGAAATAGAAAAGTCAACGAAACGCCTTCGGACAAGTAGACCAATGAAACGAAAAGGGCTGAAAGTTCACCTGCCAAAGAAACGAACTCACCTTCCCAAAAGTCAATTGAATGAGCTGCAATTCAATACACAACATTTCCAATCGAGTGACGAAAATGATAGTGAACAAGAGGTAGGTAATTTAGTTTCAAGATTTATGTTATCTTGAACTTCTGTGTATGATTCTGTGAGCTCTAGTATTTTTCTTATTAGATCTTGGAGGAAGTTTTTTTTAGTAAGATGTTAAAAATGAGTTTTTTCTTGAGTCAGCTTACTTTGAAACACAGTTAACCCTGCGTTAGATTATATGGTGGGTTAAGCTTGCGAAGCTCTGTTGCACAGAGTGTATGCGCTGTGGTGTCTGAATGAAACCTATTTTGCCAACCCATGTGAAGTTTTAGAGCAGTTCTCCAGCTCGTGGTGTTGATACCATCCTCATTTGGTGAAGATGTTTCTTTAGAGACCTGTGGCCGGTTAATTGTCCTGTGCAAGTTTTAAGGGTTTTCCTATAGAGGTTCAGTAGGAATTTTGAAGTTTTGAACAAATTTGACCAGATGAGTTTCGCCAAACTTTATCGGATTTTTTCCAGTTGGTTGTTCTTGACTGTGTGTTTGAAGACATTTTTGTTTACACCACTTTAGGGTACACTGGGTTAACACAAAAATCAGTAGAGGCTAGAGGGTTATGTTTATTAGGTCTAAGAGCAGCGACCTATTTTGGCCGTCGATATTGAGAGCTCAAACCTGTTCTCAGTTCTACGGATTCCATCTCATTGCTAATAAAACTGGAGCTGATGTTATGTTTCGTATTGAACTTAGTTCTAAGCCC
The DNA here is from genome assembly GCA_914767635.1 of Melanostoma mellinum. Taxonomy (NCBI): domain Eukaryota; kingdom Metazoa; phylum Arthropoda; class Insecta; order Diptera; family Syrphidae; genus Melanostoma; species Melanostoma mellinum. The sequence continues at coordinate 55,344,570 of OU612060.1, forward strand.
ATTGACTGGTGATACTTTTAAATTTCTTTGCTTGAATAGATGAGTGAACGAATGAATGTTTTGAGGTCTTGTACAGCACTTCTTGTAGATTTATTATGTGCTTCCTGCTCCTTAAGTGGTATTCCTCGATTGTAGTACTTCAACCAAATTAGTCTATTTGATGAAACTGAAGTTCTGGGTTGCGTTTGGGGATTTAAGTTCCCTTTCCTCTTTGTCTTATGATCTTAGGCATTTTGCTGTATGATAGCTTCGCATTCCCCCTAAGAGGTGTGGCCCAGAGATTCTTCGCCTAGTATTTTGGAGTATTCCCTTAGCCTGCTATGTCCAGTTAGTAAACCGGCTAGCATTCTTACATTGTTCCTACTCAGATTTATAGCGTCTTTGTTTCGTTTGTGCCGTGGAACTTCTTTCTTATCGAACTTCCGAGGGTTCCACTCTTTCGTTCCTTTGGCCAAGTTTTGCTGGCTCAAAATTTAATTGTAAATCACTGAGGCGTATGAGCATCAAAAAAAACTCAAGTCAACCTTATATAGAATGTAAATTTTTGTTTTTTTTTCGTTTAGAGAGAAAGCAATCATTCGTATTCAGACGATGAACCAAAAATTAAATCTAAATCCGATCTCTCTGAAAATTCATTCGCACCGTCCATGGAATATGATGACTCAAGTGACGAAAACAGTGCACCGCAAGAAAAGAAAGAAATCATTGACTTATATTTGAAAGCCAACAAGGATACTCAAACGAAAAATGAGGAGCCCAAGGAAAACAAAGAAGCATCCAAGGAAACTAAGGATAAAAATTCTGCTGAAACCATTGAAGAGAAAACATCACCAGGCACAAGTAAAGAACTTGAAGTTAAAAACACATCTGATAAAACTGTGGAAAAGAAAACACACAACGATAAATTGACTGAGGACAAAAGAAATTTGAAAGATTTACCAACCACAAGTAAAAAAGAAGAAGGAGGAGGGGACGCCAGTACAATTCACAAGGAAAAGCTTACCAGTACTTACATTGCATGAAAAGCAAATTGAATGACGTTTCAATCTTAATTTGTTGTTTAAGTCTTTGTTCTAAATTGTATCGTATAACACCTCGTTAAATTAAATTGTAGCTTCATTTAATTTTTTTTAAAAATGTGTTGGATTCCATTATATTTAATCGTGTTTTCATTGCCGACAATTTTGGGGTGAACCTGAGCCACAACCAACATCCTTCTCTATCGAATTCTGAGGTTGTCTTTCATTTGGTTGCGCGTTTAGCTACTAAGACAAGGTCTTCCCCTTCCGCGATCTCCCTGCAACGTGCTTTCGAAAAGCCGTCGAGCCGGAGCGTTAATATCTATCCGCTCTTACCTGGTTTTTCTAGAGAGGATTTTGTCTCTCCATTGCCTTCTTAACCCAAAAAATTTGCGTTGGCAAGAGCTACTCTCCGTTTGACATGCGCGCACTGATATAGTTGTCGGTGTCTATACTACTTCGTTTTACCCTCATTATCCATCAAACCCATTTTTGCCGCTTATGTTTCAATGCTCACAAAAGAACCTATGACCTATGGTGAGTTCTGCACCGCCCTTGACGGAGCAGAGTGAATTCTACAAAGTCATTGTCATACGAGTAACTGCCTGAACACAATGGCTGCAGAGACGCAGCCGCAAGAGATGTCAAAACATTAAATACAAGCGAATACAACAACAACGCAAAACGGAGCTGGACAAGTTAACTTGATTTTAACTCTTGCGGCTCCGGCTCCGTATGCGTATGCGTATGCATTGTGTTCACCCAGTAATGCAGAGATGGCGAAACTAGACATGGTTCTGTACAGCTCATCTCTGTAAATCGATAAAAAGATGGGGTATATCGATATATTAATCTCGGGTTTTTTCCAAGATCTGTCGTAATGTGAAAATTTGGTCTATTGTGAACTTTTCTGGTTTAAAATCACATTTATAAAAACAAATTGTTGACGTAGGTATTCAGACGTTTACATATTTCTGCAAGACAAGATCTTATACGCGACGTTAAAGAGGCTTATTCCTCTTTAATTGGCGCAGTTGTGAGGGTCTCCCTTTTTAAGGACAATTTTGACATTCAGGGTGAGTTTGGGTTTTTCAAAAAACGCTTTGTGGCGACCACAGGGCAGCCCCATCAAGGCTTCAACAAACGAACCTAAATACAGAGGATAGTGTACGCGACTTATGCATGTCAAAAAACTGGTCTACATTCTTGCAAAATAGAAATGAAAAAGTGTTCAGTGTTAATGATACCACAAAAAAAAAAAAAAAAAAAAAATTTGCATCACCAAATTGTAAGTATGGGGTCTTAAGGCCTTGTAGACTGTCGTTGACGTGCTAGTCGAGTTTACACTGCAATAGTAAGGCAATGTCTTCAAAAAGCCGAAAATCATCAACAAAGTTTTGGAAAATTGATTTGAAATAATGCTCTACTGCGAAGCCAGCCGAGGCATGTATGATCTATTACTCTTACCAATAAGATAAATAAATAAAATTTAATTTGATTAATGTTATTGAGTTTGTATACATAGAGGAACCATGAAAGCTTGCGTTAAGACGTCGATAGATGTCACCAAGAAAATAAATCGACATTTGAAATTTCAAAGCAACAGTTTTCTTGTGCATTTTTCCATTCCCATGACGTTTACCCTGTTTCCCTTTTCTGCTGCTTTTTTTTAAGTCAAATTTCTGTGGAGAGCATTCCACAAAAAATTTCAAAAGCACCTTGCAGCACTTAGAACTCAAAAGCAACTCTTAAACAAAAAAACGAGCTAAAATGCTCATTTTCGAACAGGAAAAATTTGAAATCAACAAAAAACTTTAACACATTGGTGTTAGGTTAGGTTTAGAATGGGCTGACGGTTGATCTTAATTCCGTCACACTTAGATCAATGTAGATCCATTGTGATACCCTGACGTATTGTAACGTCCTTGAAACCTATGAATTTATGTCTGGTCGGTATTTAGCCATTCTGTGGCCTTAGTGAAGTTTAACAGACTGCTTTTTGAAGCGTCTGATAATTCTTCTAGTTCATTGAAAAAATAATTGCCTAGAAATTTTTTCCTAACATGGCAGAGTGCTGGGCATTGACAAAGGAAGTGAGTTGTATCCTCGTGTTCATCTTCGTCATTGCATCCTCTGCACAGGTCATCGGTACAAAGACCCATTTTCCTTTTGTGGTAACCTAGTAGGTTATGTCCAGTTATGTTACTGATAAGCATTCGTAATGAAGGTCTATTCAATGATAGCAGCTTTTCAGATTCTTTGTTATTATATTTCGGCCATATTTTCCTGGAAGTAACACAGGAATCTAGGCATACCCATCGTTCATTGGATTTTTGCACTATTTTGTTACCAATTATCTGTTTAATTTCACAGGGTGGAATCCTGATTGATTGATCAATGAGAGAAGGGTCAAGTGTTGATCCTTTTCTCGCTAGTTCGTCCGCTTTTTCGTTTCCCGGTATACCACTATAACCAGGAACCCAGCAGAGTCTAACGTTATGCTGCGTGCCAAGAACCCTTAGCTCTTCGCGACAGCAAGAAACAAGCTTTGATTTGATAAGAGTGGCAGAAATCGATTTTATTGCTGCTTGGCTATCAATGAAAAAAGTGATATCAGCATGTGATAGCGCCATCATGGACACCTGTTTTGCAGCGTGTGAAACTGCCAAGATTTCGGCTTTGAAGACGCTCGAAGAACTTGCTAGGTTTAGGCTTTCTGAAAAGAAACCTGCCCCTGTTCCAGCTTCCATTTTTGAACCGTCGGTATAGATTGATATAGACGTTTCGTAAGGTGTTTCATTCTCCCAATCTTGTCTATTGGGGAAGCTGGTTGTGAAGGATTTTTTAAAGTCCAGGTATGGAGCTATGTAATCCGTGCAGATATTGTTATCTGCGTATCTTGATAAAATCTGTGCGTGTCCTATTTGGCTGGTTTTCCAGACATTACATTGGTTTAGTCTAAGTGCACTGTTTGCTGCCGCTTCTTGAACATAGAGATCAAGAGGTGTGAGATTGAGGATTACTTCCAAACTCGCGGTCGGTGTAGTTCTCATTGCACCAGTTACGCAAATACAGGCAGATTTTTGAACTTTTGTTAGGGTTTTTAAATGCGTGGATTTTTCCAACGCCTTCCACCAGACCAAATTGCCATAAGATAGGATAGGTCTACCAATGGCAGTATACATCCACATGATGATTTTGGGCTTTGGTCCCCAGTTTTTGCCAAAAATCCTGCTGCACGAATACAGTGCTCTCATAGATTTTTTATATATATGTATTTTTATTCTTGTATATTGGGACTCCAATTTAGTTTTTTGTCTAAGATCACACCCAGGTATCTGGCTTGATCAGAGATCTAAAGAGGGGTCCCATTTAGTCTTGGTAACTCGAAAGTTGGTATTTTTCTTCTATTTGTAAAGAGTACCAGCTCTGTTTTGAGCAAGGCCGCACCTTTTTGTCCAAGCGCCTACCTTGGTTAATGTATAGTTCAATTGTGCGCTAATAGTGGAAGGAAATTTCCCCGTTGCCAGAAGAGCTAGAACATCGGCATAGGCGACCACTTTTACGCCATCATGTTTGAGAGCTACGAGGATCTCATTCATGACCAGGATCCAGAGCAGGGGTGAGAGGATACCTCCTTGTGGAGTTCCCCTTGACACACACTTTTTCAAGTTTGCACCTCCCAGCTCACTGTGGATCTGACGTTTTGTTAACATATTCATGATCCAATTTGTAATTGTTTCTTCAACTTCTAGATCATTTAGGGCCTTCTTAATTGCACTGTTTTGTACATTGTTGAAAGCTCCTTCAATGTCCAGGAAGGCTGCCAGAGTGTATTCCTTATCTTGCAGCGTTTTTTCTATGGTTTTTACTACACAGTGAAGTGCTGTTTCCACACTTCTTCCTTTTGTGTAAGCATGTTGAAAGGTGGATATTACTTCCGGTTTTATAAAGCTACGGATGTGTAAATCAAGCAACCTTTCAAAAGTTTTCAGTATAAAGGAGTAAGAGCGGAACGGGTGTTACAATAGCAAATGAAAGACACAATCAGCAAACAGAAACCAAGATTCACTGAAAGCGGAAGCTCAAGTTTAAAAAAGGACTTTCATATGAGGATATCATCATAGTTACAAGCTCCTCATAATCTGACCCTCCAAATCCAAGCCAGCTTTTCGAATAAATTTGTGAACTCCTTCAATCGTTAACTTTCCTTTTTTTCGAATGTCTCTATTGAGCCATGAAATCATCGCCTTTATCAAAAATACTACAATGGTAACATTGTCATCATTGTCAAATTTATTTATAACGAAGTTAAACATTTTTTGGATTTTGGATAAGCGATCACAGTTCCCAATTGCTTTTGAATAGCTCCATCATACGCATAGTATACTCGTATTATCAGTAAGGTAGCACACTGCATTTTGTTTTCGCTGCATTTTGCACTATCAGTAAGTGTGTTTAATGAGAAAAAAGCAGAGCAGAGCAAGAAACATGAAAAATGTCAGGCAACTCAGAGCAGAGTCAGCTGATGCCAAAATACAACTAAAAAAAACAACAATCATTTTCTGACCTAGCTATACCTTGCAAAAATATATTAGGTATCCTATTATTATAAAATATTCAGATACAATTAGAATCAAAACTAAACTAACATGCGATGTTAATTCAATTGATTCTAATGCCGTTTTCGTTTGGTAAAACTAGAGTACCCTTTTTTTAGAGGACCCTGATTTTTACTCTGAAAAAATTTCTATAGTAGCAAAACTTGAGTTAAATTCTATTTCAAATAAATTGCAAAACGCAAAATATAAACAAAAATATTTGAAGCAGATTCGAGCGAAGTGTCAAATTCAGCTGTTGACATTTAACAGCTGACTTTGACACTTTGCTCGAATCTGCTCTGACTCAAAAGCTAGTGCAGAAAATGCTGCTCTAAAGTGATCTAGAGCAGGTCATTAAACACAACTAGTAGCAGCTTACTTCGCAAAGCTAATACGAAACTTCCTCAGCGTATCAGCAGCCACTCTAGCCATAGACCACAGCCTTCAAAAATAATGACACTAATGTCTACATTGGAATACCTTCTCCATGCTTTTTTAACTAGAAAGGGCGAAGTTAGATCACCTTTACGAGCACGTCGACCTGAAAGATCTTTTATGCTGTTCCCTTAGGTTTGAATACGTAAAGTGTAAGGTTGTTCATTCGAAGTTGAGGTCGTGTAAGAACCAAACAATATTCAAAGAAGAGGTCTTTCTGATGTCAAGGGGACTAGTGAATCCTTTTTGGAAACGTTTTAGCCTGGATCTGGCTATGGCAGCGCATTCACATAAAATGTGATCAGCTGTTTCTATATCTTCGAGGCAGAGACGGCAGCTATCATCTTGGGTGATGCCCATGTTTTTAAGGTGATATTTGAAAGAGCAGAGTGAAGTCCGTAAAAAAATAAAGCCTAAAAGTAAACAATCAGCTTTGAATATAAAAATACTTATCAACAACGATGTGATGTCCCTAAACTAAAAACATTGTAAGAATTCATTTGGATAACCTCAACACAATCAGAGCAAAGCCATTAATAAAAGAGCCAAAAAGGATTGGAGTGCTTAAAATCAATTGAATTTTGTCTAACTACTTCGAAAGTTATCCAGGAATGCAAGACCTCTCTAAATGCGGCCGGAAGTATAGATTCTTTGAGTCTCGTTTAATGGACATGCGAGCTTTTATATCTCAGCCCACTTACGATTTAATAATAAATAATTTTCACTCCAGTGTAAAAACAGCCACCGAAAAACTTTTTCAACAGGCTTGTACTGAAGAAAAAAATTTGACTTCCGAACATCAAGGTGATGAACATTCGACAGAATTAACTGTATCTGGCGATGGCACATGGAAAAAGCGAGGGTTTACTTCCTTGTACGGTGTGACATCATTGATCGGATAAAAAGTGCCTACTGCAAGCTGTGTGAAACTTGGTGGAAGAAACTCGATACCGAAGAATATAATGAATGGTATGCAGAACATAAAAATACTTACTTCTGGTTCTTCTGGGAAAATGGAAGTAGATTCAGTCGTCGAAATGTTCCAACGTTCATTGGAAAAACTTGGAGTCATGTACAAAAATTACATCGGAGACGCTGCCTCCAAAACGTACTCCAAAACGTACTCGGGAATTTTAAATGCTGCACCTTACGGTGATCAAGTAGTTGTGAATAAAGAATGTATTGGACACGTACTGAAACGAATGAGCACGCGACTCCTAGACCGTGTCAAAAAAAAAAAAATGTTGAAACTGTTGAAAACAAAAAGGAAAAAAAATACAAAAAAAAAACTCTAGGTAGAAAAGCCAAACTTACTGGAAAGATGAACGATAAGTTGGCAGTTTATTATGGCTTCGCAATAAGGACAAATTGTGACTCCGTTAAAAAAATGTATAATGCTATCTGAGTCACATATTATCATTATTGTTCAAGTGACAAAAAACCTCAACACGATAAGTGCCCGGACGGACCAGACTCATGGTGCAGAAATCTGCAGCTGCCAATCAATTATCCACTTTCGAACATGATTATGAGCCATTACCAGAAGATGTTGCTGAGGCTGTACTTTCGATTTATATAGATCTCAGCAGGGTCTATGAAATAACTCCCACGAAATAAGTCCCACTTTTAAAAACGAAATAAGTCCCACCAATAATTGCTAAAAAAAATGAAATAACTCCCACGAAATAAGTCCCACTTTTGAAAACGAAATAAGTCCCACCAAAATGAAATGATTTAAAAATTTACTTGAAATGAAATAACTCCCACTCAAAATGAAATAACTCCCCCTTGAATAATATATTTCTTAAATGAATTAAGTCCCACTTTCATAATCGAAATAAGTCCCACTTTTTCATTGTTTAATGCGATTTCAAAGAAGAAGTATTTGGCTCTTCGAAAAAAACACACGTCGAATAATATGAATAATCAAAGCAGAGGAATAATAAAGAAAAATCATATACAAGCAAGAAGAGCCATGAAAGATAAGGACAAAAAATTATGGTTGTCCCTTTTACGAAATATTGGACATTTCGTAAAAGGGACAACCACAACTTTTTGCATAAGAAAAAATATAAATTTAGGGGTATGAAATAACTCCCACTTTACAAAACGAATTTATTCCCACTCAAAATGAAATAAGTCCCACTTAAAATAAAAACGCGTAACGAAATAAGTCCCACCAATTGACGAAATAAGTCCCACTTTTAAAAACGAAATAACTCCCACTTTCAAAATAGCAATTTTTGGTGGGACTTATTTCGTTTTTAAAAGTGGGGCTTATTTCGTGGGAGTTATTTCATAGACCCATCTCAGCAGTGAGAATTTATTAGAAAGGTGTGTAGGTGGTTTTAACCAAAACAACAACGAGAGCTCAACTGATTTGGAAAATCTCTTCCAAAATTGTTCCGGCCGGTTCGAAAACTGTGGGAGTCGCTGCATACATAGCTGCCGAGATATTTAGTGATGGAATGACATCACTATTGTATTATATGAAGGCAATAGGAATTACACTTGGGCCCAAAGCGCATTCATATGCTGAAGAAGAAGATGAGCAGCCCGAGAACATTTCCGATCTCAGAGCGCGTGAGAACTCCCAAGATGGAAGAATGGCCCCTAGACAACATCTGCCGAAGCGGCGAAGGGTGTACTATATGGTCCTGGAATAGACGATTCCATGTATATGTAAAGTGCTTTTCAAACTTTAAACGTGTTTTTCTCAAAATTGTGTTAACAAAGTCGGTGACCAACATTACTCGAAAAAGGCTAAACCGATCAGTCTCAAATTTTAACACGAGCTTTTTAAATACATTTTTTAGTAATTTATCGAAGATTTTTTCTCACCGATAAATATTTTTTTCTTATAAACAATTTAAGGCCGAAATTTTGGTCAAAAATCAAATTTATTTTGCTTATTCCTTCAATTAATTACTAGATTTAACATTACTTTAATGAAAACTGTTTGGTTTTTTTATTTCAGAAGATCCAGTTCAGAGATATAGTGGTCACCACAAAACGTCTTTTTTTAGAGGAAATTTTTACTAATACTAAGTCTTAAAATACAGTTAAAAGATAGCATAATATGTGTACAAATTTTTAAATCTAGTTCCCTTCAAAATCTCGAAAAGGATGAAACTGATACAAAAAAAGGCGCCACTATTCCAGATCTCGGAATCTCGATGATATTTCAGAAAGTGGTTCAGAAACAGAAGACCATTACCGAAGCCAACCCTTGAACCCAGTGAATCGGTCAGTTTCGAGGGAGAAACTTGATCATTCATATCGACATAACGACCGCAAAAGGAGTGATCGGTAACATTCCGCTACTTCCACTCTCAAAAGAACACCAGATCAACCGAGCAGTAATGAAGTGTGTAAACAAAAAGCCAACGCTCTGCCAAAGCCATTAAGAAGTGCTGAACGACAATTCCATGCAAGGTAAGTTTGAGAAAACCAACTATAGTGGATCTTGAGGTTATTTCAAGTGATTTGTCATTCCAGAGAACATGAACGACTTCCAGACAGTTCTGGCACTGAGGGAGAATCAAGTTTGCAAAGTCAACGCAGTATTGTGTATCTTCATGCCACAACCATTGGTGCCAAACCTCAGCCATATCAAACGAGCTCACGGAGAAGAGCAGCATCTCGCGAAGACTTACACAAAAACAAATTGAAACCAATGACAAAATCAGTGTCCCGGTCCGTATCAATGCTGGCACCTTGGAAGCCCAAGCACATAAGCGAGGGATACGAGATCAACTATTCCCAGGAACAAAACGCAAAGGTAAAAAATTATCAAAAGAAGATTTCCATTTCCATTTACTTTTTTCTATTTTCAGGACAAAAAGCTCTTAACTCTTCCGCGCAAAACCACATCCACACAGGTTTCATCCAGCAGCACCCTCAAACGGCACAAGAAAATCGAACCCCCAACTAGAGCGAGACGACAAGCCACTTCAGCGAAATCCAAGGATGACTTCTCCTCAATTCGACATTCATAGAGCACGAATGCTCCCAAGTCAAATCTCTCATCAAACATTGACTCACGCAAAGAGACTCTAAGACGCAAATGAAAATCGATGCTGCAAACATTTTTAAAATTAAGTTTCATACCGTTTAACCAAGCAATCAAAAGTAACAGTATACTACTCGGTCTAATCAAATGGAAAATTCATTTAAAAGATGCATGTAGCCTTTAGTTAAAAAAAAGAACTAATGTTAACTTGATAATCTCGTCAAAAAGTTGTAGTAAGCCGATCGATGTAGAAGTTTAAGCTTTCAAACTGAATACGAATATATAAAGTTTTATTTAACATTTTTGTTAACACATTACACATTTACCGCCGTATTAATAAACGCGGAATAGCCTTATTCCATGGATTAAGTTACCATTATACCATTTTCCATTTAATTAAAGTTACCATTATACCATTTTCCACTTAATCCATGGAACCCAGCTATTCCGCGTTTATTAATACGGCGGTTAAATAATAGACTAATTTTTTGTTGTTTAACAAGAGACCATCACTGTCCGCTGGTTGTTTAACTTAGTGCACGCAGCAAACGTATTCAGAGGAGGGAAGAGAGTATTCTTGTAATTCTTAAAGTAAAACTAAAAAAAAACAATAAAAAAAGAAATTCTAAAGAAACGGATTTTCCATAGAAATTAAAAAAAAACTATTGCTTAAGCTCCTGTTTGAAACTTTGTGTGTTTCTCTACTTTCTGTGTAAAGTTTGGGTTGTGGCAGTGGTTGTAGCCAAAGAATTTTTACGACACGCCTAATTATATGCTATCTTCATAGCTAATACAAGCACCTTATACAAAATGGTGTCGTTAGCATAGCGATCTAAAGCGCCTGGTTATATGTTATATTCATAGCAAATACAAACTCGGTATTGATATGTTCATAGGCAAAACATTTCAGCTAGTACATTTTTACTCGAGTGTCTGAACTAAGTGTGCATAGGCTAAATTATCAGCTAGTACAAATTGGGGTGCTTGCTGCCTTTCTGATAAATTATGCGCGCCTGGTGCAATAGAAAAATTTTGATTTTTACTTTTCAAAGCCATAGCACTGGCATTTCGCATATTTTTCATTAGCAAACGAAAATCCTTCACAACTCTGAACGTATCGAACCGATTTGAAAAATTTCGATTTTTTGGTTCGGATTCAATCCCACCGTAGAATTGCGTGCCTCAACATGATACCACATCAGAACAGCGAAATTCCGAGCTTTAGAAAAGTCGCCATATCTCGAAAACGGAGCGAGATAGGCGAAAAATAACGATTTTTTGGTTCGGATTCAATCCCTCCATAGAATTGCGTGCCCCAACATGACACCACATCAGAACAGCGAAATTCCGAGTTTTAGAAAAGTCGCCATATCTCGAAAACGGAGCGAGATAGTCGAAAAATAACGATTTTTCGATTCGGATTCAATCCCTCCATAGAATTGCGTGCCCCAACATGACACCACATCAGAACAGCGAAATTCCGAGTTTTAGACAAGTCGCCATATCTCGAAAACGGAGCGAGATAGGCGAAAAATAACGATTTTTTGGAATTGCGTGCCCCAACATGACACCACATCAGAACAGCGAAATTCCGAGTTTTAGAAAAGTCGCCATATCTCGAAAACGGAGCGAGATAGGCGAAAAATAACGATTTTTTGGTTCGGATTCAATCCCGCCATGGAATTGCGTGCTCCAACATGACATCACATCAGAACAGCGAAATTCCGAGTTTTGGAAAAGTCGCCATAGCTCGAAAACGGAGCGAGATAGGCGAAAAATAACTATGCGTTGGAATGCTACACTATCCCCGATTAAGACGGCTATCCCGAAGGTATTTCCAGGGGAATAGTAACTCAAAAACTACTAACCTGGTTTCAAAAATTCGAATGCTATAGTACTTCTGATCAGCATGAGATTCATTTATCTGCCGCATTCTCCTTCGAGAATGGTTTTCACTCGAATGCTAAAGCGTCCCTGATCAGCACGGGATAAATTTCATCCCGTATTCTTCGTAAGCCACTGGACCAAATTGAAAAATTCTTTCGCCATTCGAATGCTACAATGTCCCTGATATATATGGGATAAATTTTATCCTGTATTCTCCCACAGGATTGGTAACTCCTAAGCCAGGGGCTCTAACAGGATCCCCAAAGAGATTCCCGAAAATCGGACTTTTTGGGAAAAATGAAAAAGGCCTCATATCTCGAGAACGGAGCGAGATAGACGCGAAATGACGACATTTTTGGAGCGCCTTAATAGTAACTCAAAAACTACTGACCTGGATTCAAAAATTCGAATGCTATATTACTCCTGATTTCATCCCGTATTCTCCCACAGGACTTGTAACTCGTAAGCCACTGGATCGATTTGAAAAATCCTTTCGCCATTCGAATGCTACAGTGGCCGCGATCAGCACGGGACAAATTTATTTGGAAATTTTGCAAAAACAAAGTAAAAAAAACCTATCTACACTTGTAACTAGTTTCTTGCTATAAATTAACATATTAATAATACACGCGTAGTTAATTTCTCGGTTTTCATTGAGAACTCTAATTTCTAATTCCTACAACAAGGGGACATGATTTAAATTTCTCTTCAGTGAAAAAATATTTGGAGACTATGCTACTTTTAAAAATTCATGGATCTGACAACATACTATAGAGAGACAAATTTTCAAACAAAATTGAGTTGCTTGAATTGTCCTTAGCCAACACTTAATTCGATAACGCGAAAACTTGTTCCTATAAATAAAAGGCTCTTTTAAAAGTGCTATACCCATCACGATGACTACAACGCAATTAACTAAAATGGTTTTATAATTAATTCCAAAGATGCCCTTTCTGCTAAAATCAATCCATGTTACAAAAAATCCTGCTACATTTTGGTGACTGTTGATTGTTTCCAAAAAAAAAAACAACAGAAAAACAGCTTTTTTCAAAACTACTGCCATAATATGTCAATTTTTAAAGGAAAGAACCCAGTTTTACCTTTGTAGTAAATAAACATTTTCTAAGAATTCATATGTGCAATGCAAGAAAAATATTGGACTAAATACCTATATGAGCTTCCCCTTATTAAATTTTGAAGAAGTTTTCTGTTTTCGTTTGACCCTTTGCTGAGTTCTCTTTATGGAATCTAAAGTAACATGAAAAACACAGTTTATTTCGTCTGTTTTCATACACATTTATATATATATTTTTTTTGTTTTTGTATTTCAAATTAACAATTAACCAAGTATAAACATTTTTTCACAAGAACAACAGGTATGTTAATCAACAAAACAAAAAGGTTCAGCTTTGAATTTCTTTTTTGAAAAATTGTTTAATATCGAAAGTTTGGCTTGAGTAGCCAACAAAAAAGAAACAACATTAAATTCCCTGCATAAAAACACAATTTTTACAATAAAAACATTTTAGAATTATTTACGCAGTTTTTTTTTTTAACAACCATCTCCGCAGCTTCATTAAAGTTGCCCATCATTTGACAACAGAGACACTTCTTCAACAGCAAAATAAAAAGTGGGTCCAATTCAATTATTTCAGCATTGATAACTCCTAACTTAAGGAGAATAAGGTATGTGTGTGTTACAACAGCAATAGATACAATATAGTTTGTGCCGAAAAGAATGATTTGAACAAATTAAAACAAGAACCGTTAAGAAATAGAACAAGGTATGAGTTTCTGCAGTGTTGGCAGTAGTCCTGTGTGTCAGAAACTCACAATGGTGTTTTCAATGAAACCGACCATCGATTTCAATCGTTCTCTTGATGAAGAGTTGAAGTTATGGCCAATGCTCCGCCTGGGATAAAACGTACAAAATTATCTCCAACTAATGGCCCCATTGCAAACAGTCCTTTTGGCATTCCTTGTACTTCATTTGTGTATTTGTCCACATCAATTTGATTGGTCTTACTGTCGATGGGTTTGGATGGTTCAATGCCTAGACCAATGCCAGAGTCATCAACATGACACACGTTTAAAGAGTCCTCATTTAAGGACGTCCTATTGCATTCACAAATTTTGTTCATCGTATGATTACATGTTCGGTGTCGAAATTCAATTGGTGTTAGCCTGCGATTCCAGTCACAAATGTTAAAATGCTTACATTTCTCGCATAGATTTTTTAGCCAGGCTAATTTTCGGGTCATCTGGTTTTGGTACTGCTCCGCATGAGGAAAAGTGCACTTTGGCGAAATTATTGTTCTGTTTTGTTGTTTTGTTACGCCGGAGATGAAGCGCAGATTTGGTCTAGCACCAATAAGAATGGCACAATAGGAAACTTCATAGGTTGTTGTTTCGAAGGTTTTAAGGTTTTTCACCGTAACAAGATGACAACCAAAGGCATCTGTTGAAAGATTGGAAATTGTGTGCTCCGGAACGGGTGTATAGCAGTTGTATGTTTGGCTAGGGTCTTTCATCATTCTGTGCACCTGTAAAAACAAAAACAAAAAACAATTATTAGATTTTGTTAGACCGACTTTTGGAGTTTAATGAAAATAGTTAAGCCAAAAGATAAAGCAATGGCAGATTGAATTTTCAGTTACACAAAATTGTTCTACATGGAACTCAAATGTAATACCAAATGCACATGCAGTTCCGGAAAAAACACGCCGAGTGAGCTTTGGTCCCGTCTGAGATAGTAGTGTTTGGAGAAGTACATTTAAAAAATAAAAGAAAAAACTATACCGCAAAATGCTGAAAGTCTAACGAATACGAAACCAACCAACTTCAAGTGTATAACTGAAGACAACTGGACCAGCGCAGATCCCAGGTCCACACACATCTAAAGTGACGTTTTGTATCAACGGATGTTACAATGAAGCTCGGATTGCCTTGAGTAAATTGTCCCTAGTTAGTAACTCTACACAAATCTGCCTATGGACAAACTTGCGAATCTTCTAATCCAAATTTAAATCCATGCTTTTGTAGTCCTGCGAATCCGAAAAGCTTTGGAAAACTTTTCGAGGAAGCTGTACTGGATGATTATTGTTGTTAGATTCTTAGCTTCATTAGCCATAAAAAACATCCGCCCAATAGCTGTTGCCTAGAACGAGCTAACAGCCGTTCAATATCAAAATAATGCGGCATAGAGGGCCTGCATTGGTCACACCTGGCGAAAATAAAAGACACCATTGAGAACTGGTCTTGTAAAAGAAGTCCTAATGGTGCACAACGATTTGACTAAGCCCAAAATGGAAGAACGTGTTTTTCTACATCGGAATCTATTAGTTGGCGCCGTATGTTTCAACCGCTCAGACATAGAAAGGATCGTTGCAATAAGAACCAGACACTAGACGATTGGAGAGCACGTTCGAGATCACTGCTTAAGTTCCAAAGACAAGCAACAAATCAGTTGTTCAGTTCTATCCAAGGTTTCAATTACTTTTGTAAGGCTCCCTTTAAAGATTTTGATGGTTTTTTAAAAAAGAACGATTAAAGACCTTTTGTCATGTCCTTTAGAGGAGCAGCGCGGCAGTTAGAAGAGTAGACGCACTTGTAAGTAGTCTCTCGAGCTATTTGCCAAACTCAGTCATCATAAAAGGATCAGAAACTGTCAATCTCTTCAATGTCGTAGCGGCTTCCTCCGCACAGAAGTGAACAACAATTCCTTCCCTAGCGTTATTCATAATGTAGAATAAGTCCGGTAGTGCCCGTGGCGTAAGGTTAGCACGGCTACTTCTTACATTGGATTTCGAACTAAAAGTCTAAAAACATGCAATTTTCCGTTCTCAAGGAATGGGCAAGTCTAACATTGCAATTTGATGAAAAGCGCTTTCTCACTTATATTAGCCGTTTAGAGTCAGCAAAACATTGTAGATCCCTTCCAAACCCACACAATTATTAAGTTTGGGAGAAATGCGCTAGACGAACAATCTCACCGAGCTTGTTTCGCCCGTCTATTTATATAGAGATCGAGAGATGGCATACATCAACAGTGGGATCATCACTACTATTTGGGTTTTGTTCGCTAGACCTCCCTAAAACAAAAACCGGAGACAGCCGTTAGACAGTCGAGTCAAAAATTAATAAAAGCTGCAATGAACCGGATGCATTGGGTTAGGAAAACAAAGCAGTAGAAAAGCGCCTATCTTCATCATTTCACTTGGTAACTCATTATTATCAATCAGTGCTGCTTACCTCGTGATATTCGGGATACACACTCTCGGGCAGCGATCTGTCTAACCCAACACTCTTACTTCGATACACGTGTATGACTTCAATATCCGAAGAACGACATATTGTCACAGCATCGGCTGCACTTAACCCTGCTCCAACCACAAGAACCGGTTTCAACTCTAAAAATTAAAACAACATTTGTTTAGTCAAAAGACTCGAAACTCATTTAACAATTTAAACTTACTCCTCCTCTCTTTCTCTGATTTATTTTCAAGCGCAGTTTCAAGTTCCCTTAGCTCATGTTTAACCCAGCTCTGATTTATTCGCTGCTGCTCTCCCTTAAGTCCCAATCGATTTGGCAAATCGGACACACCATTAGCCAGCACCAGATTCTTACAAGCAAAATAAAACGTTCGCCTTGTTGTCTCCTCAACTCTGCAATACAAAATAATATTCTTAAGCAAGGGAACATTTTTGTTTATGTTTCATTAAAACTAACCCAGTAACAATCCATCTGGCTTCTCGAAACCTTTCCAACTTGGTACATTCTTCACTCAGTGGAGCTATAAACGTCACATTGGCATTGTTCATAAAGAACCTGTCTAAATTCATATGATGAACATAATCTTCATAGTATTCAGCAACCCTTGATACAAGAGCTCTTGTCTGTACCTCTTTGGATACTTGCCGTTTGAGCGACAAATTTCGCCTTGGTGGCGTATTTATACTCTCTTCGGTTCTGTCAACCAACATGTTCGATTCAGAGTAATTGTCTATTGAAACAGGAACATCACTACCACTGCAGATTTTTTTTGTACATTTGCAGCATAAAGCTTCTGGTTCACATTCGTTGTTATTATTAAAAAGGTAATCTGCGTTCTTAGAATTATTGCATAGTTTTGTTGCTCGGAGTTTAATGCACTTTGGACAGTTTGTGTTGGCAAGGGCCAGTTTACGCAGATAGGATGAAGTATTTTTTTCATATTGAAGGCTTTTCTTTCTCAACTGTGCGGCTTCCCAATTGCCATAGCTCAAACCAGGAAGAGACATCCATCCGGCAAGGGACAGTGTTCGCAGATTTGGATCCATTTTGTGCCATGAGCCACCTGGAGGACCTTGTCCCAAAACAATGTGATCAATCTGCAAAAAGAAAAAGAAAAATGAGATTCTTATTCTGAAGTAGCATCAAGCTCTGACGAAAATGTTTACTTAAATGATTTTGTTTAGAGATCTATGAATGAAATGATTGTTTGTTGTGTGCACTTGCTGTTAAGGTAAGACACACAATTTGTTTTTGTTTGAATTTTTTTTTTTAGGATGGTCAAATTACTTAGCTTACAAAAAAGTAATTTGAAGAAGTTTGAAGAGAACGGAGAAGTTTAGCGAATTTTAACCAAGATCTAGTAAATGACAAATGTCTGTAAACAACTTGTTACAAGTCACATGTTCCTTTGCATTTTGAATATGTAAACAGATCATACTAAACCAAATCACTGTGTTCTTTATTTGTACATACTCGCACCTCTGCAAAGCGTGCAGCAACAATTTAAACGTAATTTAAAAGTGTTCATTAGTTTCAACCCACTAGAAGATCGTACTTAGGGAGCCCCAGAAAAATTATACAAAACAAATAAAGAAAAGTGTTTGACTGACAAGTTACAACCCGTGTACAGAGTTGCACGCGCCGTTTTTAAGATATGGGAGCGTTTTTAAACAAACGACAAATGATTGTATAGTAAACATATCAATGATGACGCATGGAAAACAAAGAGCGATTAAAAGTTTAATGTATCTTACTAAAACACCAACGCAACGGTGCGAATGACGTCAATGGCACTTAGAATTTACTTCTTGCACTGAGCGTTTGTGTGCATAAATGTCCATAAAAATTAGAATGAAAGAGAGTTGTTGGCAAGTGATCTTACTTTGGCTTAAAGTAATTTACATATTGTGATTCAGACAACAAGCTATAGTCTTGATTATGAATAAATCTTATGTCTAAGTGTACTGCCAAGATTATGGAATAAACCGGTTTGAGTTGGATAAGGAAATTTTCACCTATGCTTCCTGTTGTTTTGCCAACAAATGCCAGTTTGAAATTACATTTTGTGTTGTAATTGATCTTAATTTGGTGTCTGTGTCAGTTGGACTGTGCTTTAATGCTTAAGAAATCACTTCCGACTGAATAAGCAATAAAAGAACTGCAATTATTTGTGTTTAAACACTTAAACAATTTAAGACCTTAATTAAGGAAACAAAATGATTTGTTGAAAGCATTGCTACTGTAAAGGGGGAATAAACAATATTTTAATAATGTATTTACACTTTTAAAGAAATGCATTTGATATTGAAAAAACAAATACGAACGTAGTCAACGATGAATAAACATCAATCATAGCGATTAATTATTTGTGCGAAGCAAATTGTTGTCCTCATTAGTTGGTAAAACTTAACAATGAAGTAAACGAACTCAAATCGCAAATGTTTTAAGAGTAACAAATTCAGCAGAGACTTGAGTCTGCAGATGCTTTTTGCAATACTCATGCAGCAAAAAATACTTTAGTAAAGAGTTTGTAGCTAAAAATATCTAACGTTCTAATGTCGAGTGCCCAAGGGAAAAATGAAGAGTTTCGTGCAAATCTGCTTACTGCATTGAACATTTTTAGAAATCAATTCATTAAAGACAAACTCTATTGACACATTAGAGAAGTTATCTATTCCAAAGTTCTACAAGTTCAACACAAAGTAAATCTTCAACCTGTAACCGGTTAGGAGCAGTCGAAAGCACATTGCAGGGAAATCGCGGAAGGGGAAGACCTCGTTTTAGGTGGCGCAATCAAGTGGATGAAGACCTCAACCAACTTAGAGTGCAAAACTGGAGAGAGCTCGCCCGAAATCGAAGACGTTACAGAAGGATGTTGGTTGCGGCCCATTTTCACCCCGAACTCTAATGCCCACCTAAGTTAGGAAAGAAACAAATTAGCATTATTCACTGGGTACTAAGTCAATTAAGCCATGAACCATATACCACTTTAAAAAAATTAGTACTTTTTTCACGGAAGTAAAATTACGAGAGCCGGTATGACATTTTTGACATTCTTTCTATAATGTCAACTACTCGTACAAGGAAATAAAAGTGTAGTCGTCCAAGATAATTTGAAAACAAATCTGTATCTCTCGGACGAATATCTTATTTTATGCAAGATACGAATGAGAATCTACATTTAACAAAACAACCAAATGAATACTGAGTAGCGATACTATGTGACGTTCGAAAAATGAAGTGGTAAATGATTGTCCTTCCTTTTCCACAAAGTTTCCTTTCAACTGTTCATAAATCCTATACCGCCAGTATCAAGTACTAAAGACCAATGGCAACAATATCACATAAAAGACACAAAACATGCTGCTTGAATCTAAGTCTGCCACTAAAAAAAGACAAAAAGAGTGCTAGCAAATGCCAGCAGGGAAATGTTTCAGCAGAAACGCAGTTGCAACTGAGCATTTGGAAAAATGATAAACGATATATCATATGCTGTCTTTGGGGTAATAGCATGTATGACTATTACATGAGAGTTCGAGGTTCGAATCAAAAAAATAAATAGGTCGACACAACAGAGCGAGGAGCCCCTGGGCCTAGCGCATTTCTCACAACCATGCCTTGTGAGGGAATTGAGAAAATGATACAAGTTTTCTGGCGGTTTTCAACGGCTAATTGAGAAGGCGTTTTTCATGGCAATGAATTTACTAACTAAGGACCTGCCAGTTCCTCGCGAAAGGCGATACCCGTAGAAAAACATTTTTGCCTCTGCTGGGATTCGAACCTCGAACCTCTGGGTTAGCAGGTGGACATGCTAACCATTACGCCACGAGTACCACCGAGGTTCGAATCCCAAAAACATAAAATTGTTTTTCCACGGATATCGCTTTTCGAGGATTTTGTAGGGTTAGGTTAGGTGGAAGGGGCTGTCAGTCAATGAGTACATTGCCTAACACACTTAGGCGCGAGGGCCCATTGTGATACCATAGAAATCAGCAAGTTAATCACCTACTGATCTCAGAAACCCGATGTAAGATTAACGAGCTAATCACTTATTAATCTTCCACTACGGGACTAGCCGGTTAATCACCTGCTAGTCGAACCACGTGGAACTTTTAATGTATTTTGAAAGACTTTTAGGGTCTATGTAAGCTAAGTCGCTAGTATCATCGAAGAAGAATTCACCGAGATGAGTTTTCCTCCTATGAAGTAGTGCAGGGCATGAGCAAAGAAGTTGTTGAACAGTTTCTTCCTCCTTCTCGTCCATGCAGTTTCTGCAGAAATCATTGGAAAACACACCAAGTCTTTTGGCGTGTCTCCCTATTAGACAGTGTCCCATAAGAACACCTATGGTAGAACCTAGATACAGACGGTTCAGGGCCAACAAACTCTTCGAGCGTTTTGAGTCTACACACGGCCAAACTTTTTTGGTTGCAAGGCAGTTGTTACTCTCAGTCCCTCTAGTGTTTGTTATCCTTGAAGCGTCTTGTCTAAGTAGGAGTTTACATGTAGCGATAGGTACACCTATGTTGTTCTATTCTGAGCGTAGGGAAGTGGTCGTGCCCTTTTTGGCTAGTTCGTCTGCCATACAGTTGCCTGGTATGTCCTGAACCCTGGCACCCATGAAAGGTGAATGTTAAACTGATTTGACATCTCCCTCAGAGACATCTGACAATTTTGGACCGTGATGGATTTTGTAGAGACAGAGGCAAGAGATTTAAGGGCAGCTTGGCTGTCTGAGAAGATCCGAATATCCGTGGAGGATATGACGTTTTCTTTGAGCACCTCCTTAATCGCCAGAATTTCCGCTTGGAACACACTACAATGATCGGGTAGGTGGAAGAAAAGACTGAGATTCATTTTTTTTGATACCTTAATCCAAATTTTCGCTTGATGTTTGAGTTACACGTATTAGTGCTTCTTCAGTCGATTCTCACTTCAAATCCGGTAGTGGTTATCACTTCTCAGAATCATGAGAAACGATCCTTTTGCCGAATAGAACGGTTTGAGAACGCTTATAAGAAGAAGATTGAATACGCTTCTGTTGGCCAGCGAAAACGTCAGCAGCTTAGACGCAGTGAGAATCTCTCTAAAAGAGGCATATGATCCGACCAATGGCAAATAAGAAAGGGGCCATGATTCGATATGGAGCGAGACTCACCATATGGCTTAATGAGCTCAGATGGTCTACAGCAAAACTTATAGATTCATTAAAATCAAAAAGATATTAAGCAACTTAAAAAGTCAGTCATAAACAAGACTCGGCAAGCTTTTAACGACGATATGATGAACACGACAAGAGAAGGTATACAAGCCAGAAAATTTAAAAGAAAAGGTTCCAAAAATCCTTACAAGAGTTTACAGGGCATTAGAAACTTCGTAATCACCGCAACTATGAAGTGATGAAAAGAAAATAGATGCAAGCTACCGTCAAAGACTACTTAAAAATATGTTTTCTGCTTAATTTGCTTTAAACAAAACTAGTTCTAGATATTATTACAAAGCAGCTTTGTAAACTTCGAAATCCTATATTTCTAGGCTTTTTTATAACCAATTAAAAAGCAATTAAAAATTCTAATAGAAAAACTCAGCAATAACTTTGATAAACTCTTATGACTGATTTCTTGAATGACAAAAATTTAATGGTACCAGGAAGGAGAATCGATCTGCTTTTTTATCTTGAACTCATTTTTAACAATAAAAAAAAAAAAACAATTAAAATGATTCATTTGAAATCTTTTGAGTTATGATATGACATACTCAAATAGAAACTTATCTGCGCTTTAAAAATTCCGATTACTCAACACTTCTGACGTTATTCTTGCTAAAAAAAAATCTCTTTTGATTTCTCGTATTGTGTTTTAAAAGGAAAAAAAAGTTCAACGAACCAAAACCGGTATGCGGTGAGTGAGTAAATAAATTACGAGTCTTGTCCACATACTTGCTTTTTTGCATCGTACCGATACTCCAGCATAGATGGCAATTCCATACCCAAATCGGCACATGGGTGCTCTAGGCTATCCAACTAAAAAAAAAGAAAGAAAAATCAAAAATGAATATGGCAAGTCACATAGAGATCAATAGATGTTGGACTTACCAAAAGTGATACGGGGTTTGTACTTCGACCCTCAAGGCCATCTGCCAACGTAACTAGATCTTGTTCAACCAAGCTTTTGCTTTTTTCAGCATAATTAAGACGTGCTCTTAGCATTTCATCCGGATGTCTCTGTACCTTGTCTGAATTCCAATATGGCCAATTGCCAGCAAGCATGTAGGATAGTGATATGCCACTGGGTCCATTTCCTATAAAAGAAGACCGCATTAAATAGGCTGAACATACAAGCGAAAGAAATTAGAAATACACTTTTTTTAATGTGGTGACTGGTGACGGTTTTGCTATAATTATAAGAGCAGCCACAATCCACGATGGAAATGTATTTCATTGACTTATTATACGACCAATTATGTATGGAATTTTTAAGGGTTGGTATGTACAAAAAGTGTTTATAAATACATTTCTTGGCATTAGTATTTATTTGAGAATCTACGTCACATTTTAACACTAAGAAATGTATCGGTTTTAAGACTGATGTACAACGAGGAGTAAGGAATAAGTAATTCAATAATGGAGTGTTATGTTTATTTAGAATGTCTTCGAGAGATAATGTCGGCTTTAGTCAATACATGTACGTTGATGAGTTTTGCTTAGTTAATAATTTATTTTAATTTACACATTCAACTTTTCTTTGTTTATTTGAAAACAATGTTAGACTTGACGCTTGTCAACGCCGTGTAACTACACTAAGAGGACTTGTAAATTTCCGGAGATACCTGTAGAAACTTCCAACTTCTTACACTACAGTAACCACAATGTTATTCATTGCCGCATGTTTACTAAATATTTAAATAATAATAATAAAGGTGAAGCAGACATGGTAACCATTACACCACCGGCACCACCCTGCAGCAAGGCATTTGCCTGTAGTGTGAAGTCCAAACTATCCAAAAGTTCGTTTTTGTAATCTTTCTGTTTTCAATGAATTAAGAAATAGACAGAGGAGGACCAAAGGAATGTGGAGTTTCTTGAGATCAGTTTTTTGGCGAGACTTTAATCGCCTTGACAAGCCCGTGGTCCAAGGTTTCAAGGCCATAAATTCTAATTCTTGCGAAAAAAAATATACTCGGCAACTGACTAAATAAATAAAATATATAGGGCGGCGCAACAGAGCGAGGAGCCCCTGGGCCTAGCGCATTTCTCACAAACATGCCTTGTGACTTGTGAGGGAATGGAGGGGACCTACAATTTTTTGCCGGTTCCGATTGAGAAAGCGGTTTTCATGGCAATGAATTTAATAACGGATGACTTGCCAATTTTTCGCAGAAGGCGATAGCCGTGGAAAAACATTTTTGCCTCTGCTGGTACCACGGCAACTGACTGCTAGTACCATAACATGCAACGCCTTGTTTTTTTATTTTTACAATTCACGCGAAACTTTAAGCAGTTGTGATTACCACTGCAATTACTTTTAAATTTCTGTACATTGTAATGCGTGGGATATCTGTACTTAACTGTAACTCCAAAGTTGGACTGTTGGAAAGAAAAAATAATGCACCTTTTTTGAGGTGTGTTGCGGTTAAATTTTTGGAGGAAAGTAATACAGGTGGCTATTTCAAGAGAGCACTGTTTGTAAAAACAACGATAAAAGAGAGTGAGAGAGAGAATGTTACGACAATGTTCCAGAGAATCAATTGATTGCTCTATTTCGAACCCTATCAAGTAGGTGCATTGATGTTTGAGTAGTAAGGTTAGGTTGGGTAAGGTTTGAATGGCTGTCAGGAAAACAACTTAGACCAATATTGGGTCCGTTGCAATACTACAATACAAGATGTTAGGGAGTATCTCATTTAACTAAACCATTAAGAGCTTTTAATAAAGCGGTGGAGGTATACGACAGGTTCATCTAATTGCATGGACCATCAAAGGAGAAATCGATGAAGTTTACAATTACGGGAGAAAGCAGAGCATAAATAGAGGAGGTGTCTAATTGTATCTTCTTTGTCCTGGTCCAAACAGCATTCGCAGAGTCTTGTTACGTGTCTACCTTCGAGGCAATGTCCGGTAATGAAAGCGATGGCGGAGCTTATGTGCAATCTGTTTAGGGATAACATATTTCAGTTGCTGAATCGCTTTCGCCACTCCTGGCGACTTTTGAACGTATATCCCTTTTTCCATTTGTTTTGGTTTAAAGTTCTACAACATTGAGATTCAGTTTGAGAAATGTTTCCCAGATTTTGCAGCTGGAAAATTTTGCATTAAGCATCTCCACCACGACAAGGTCAAATCATAGGAGGCTCTATGCCTAAGAATAGAAGTTTATGCGAGAGTAGTTGCCTGTTGGACTCAACGTCCAGAAATCGACATGATTGCTTCTCCTCTGCTGCAATCATGGCCTTAGAATGGTTGAAACAGAATTTGCACTTCCTAAGTTTATCTCCTTATTGCGTTGTTTAAGTTGTGCTTTTACGATTTATGTATACAATTCACAATTTTGTATAAGACAAGTGTAGAGACTCTTAAAACACGATTAGATAACACAAATTTTATTCATACAATATCTATGCATTATTATCTATTATATTTGCTCGTAATGCGCAGTCAAACATCTATAACAAATTATTACACAATCTTATCGAAACTGCCAAAAAAATATCATGTGGTGGTGGTCTGATAGTGTTTATCTACGTAATCAAGCACACTTATGTACTCGTTTTTTTATAATAACTATTCATTGTTTGCTGCTCTACGTCATTAACCACTTCAACCATTACCAAGTCTAAGAATGAGTTTTGAAGGGACTGTAAGTTTGTAGGTTTTTTTTTCTACCATTACATGACCATTTTAAAAACAATTGAAGACTAGATACTGGTTTTGATAAACCGCAATAATACTTTCCACAGCTAATGAACCAATCAATTCTGCTTCATTGAGGAGTGCTATTCAACTTTATGGCTTTCCAGAAAATTCACTTGAAATAAATTCTCAAAACCAGTTTTAGTTTGGTTTGTTTATAGGTATAATTATTATTAAACTCTTTGTTTCGCCAAACTTGAATAACAAATTAGTGTAACAATGATTCGTCAGATAAATGTAGCTGTTGTCGACTCAATATAGCATCACATTTATTAAGAAAACCAAATTGAATGAATAAATCGTTAGGGGATTTCCAAAATTTAGGTTTCAAAATGAGGTTTTCGATTCTAACATTGACATTAGCAACAGAGGTATGGTTATGTTTATCTTCACCTCATCATATCATGTACATAGTGCCATAAATAACAGACAATTGTCTGTTCAGCTGGAGCACGCGTCAATTGATTTGCAATTGGTATATCAAATTAAATCATTCCTTCTATTAAGACTTTCTTTTTTTTGCTGTATTCTTTTTTTTTTTGTAGATACAAATATTGCTTGAAGTTTGCTTTGATAAACTTTATTCTTTTGGAACACTCAATCACGAGTGTGAACATTTCTATGAGTGAACTCTACACGAGCCTGGCAACTACAAACAATCTGTGTCTGTTGACTAAGACAATTGCGTAGGATAAGGTACCACGCACGTTTTTGTTTCTATTTAGAAAAATTAGTCTTTTTTATAATAAGAAAAAACACACTAAGGGGTTATGAACAACGCTGCCAATGATTTAATGAATGACGTAGAGCTGGTGTTAATACAAATAGGAGAAGACTGCCAATAATGCACACTCATTCATTCTAATTTTAATGCTAGAAAAGACGGAGTCTGGTAAAGCATTTTACATTCGGGTTGCGAGGCTGAAATAGGAATATTTATTGAATATACATACGTCCGAAGTTGGAATCGAGATAAAACTGATGGACATTCATAGCCAGGCGGGGTTTGATGTAAAAATACTTTAAAGACTGAATGCGACCGACAGACCGAAAAGTATCTTTGAAAAGTACTAATGTCAAATGGAATTAACATTTTAAATGCTTCAAAGAGGTCTGTTTTTTAGCAGAGCGATAAAAGAGAAAAAAAGAGGTTACAATATTTAAGAGAGAAAAACCATTTCAAGAACAGAACCACTATCTATTAGTTTATATGCACAGTTTTATGCTTCATCCAGTAGACACGTAAGGATGTTCGAGGATCACGAAAAATTAAAAATTAAATCTAGCTTCGGCCGGAAATGCAGGTCTCAAAAATGATTGGCAGATCCGAGGAGGTAAAGTATTTTATTCCCTTTTTTAAGAAATGCTACAGTGGTATTCATGGTGTTATGGCTTAAGAATATGACGGAGTTCGAACCTGAGTAAAGGACTCTTTTAGCCCTTGAACACCATGCTAACACATAACTGCTCGACCTAATTGCAATCGTCATCAACTCTCAAATCAATGAGCACAGATGGGTTGACAAAATAGGAAGCAACTTAAGTTGGTTTCCACAAGAATACAAAAGTTAATAAGATATGTATGTCAGGGTAAAATTCGCAAAATAGAACTAATGAGATATTTGATAAACAACAAACATTTGCTTGAGCACAGTCAACAAAGCTACAATTTCGTCTTTTGAAATAACTACAAATAAGTTTGCTTTTTTTAAGACAAATGTCAATCAATGCCAATGTTTTCAATTTGCAGTTGATGGAACTCTAGTTCGTAAGAAGTTTGCTAAGTTCATGGTTGCTTAAATGTGTCTACGATTACTTGAACCAATACAATTTTTTTTTGTCAGGAGGAAATCTTCAAAAGACACTTGGCAGTATTCGACACCAAGTAGTGTGGGATGCTTAAAATAAAAAAATAAATAGGGTGGCGCAACAGAGCGAGGAGCCCCTGGGCCTAGTGCATTTCTCACAACCATTGCCTTGTGAGGGAATGGAGGGGACCTACAATTTTTCGCCGGTTCCGAACGGCTAATTGAGAATGCGCTTTTCATGGCAATGAATCTACTAACGGAGGACTTGCCAATTCCTCGCGAAAGGCGATACCCGTGGAAAAATATTTTGGAATTTTGCCTCTGCTGGGATTCGAACCTCGAACCTCTGGGTTAGCAGGTGGACATGCTAACCATTATTACACGGGTGTGGGGGTCTTACGTCACTAAAAACTTGAATCAATAAATGAAATAGTAAATAGATGGGCTCGGGAAAAGTGGTGACATTTCTCTCAACCATACTTTGTGTGGAATGAAAGGGGTCTACAATCAACGACTTAAAACAGCTAAGTGAGAAATACTTTTTTCCTTGCAAAAGATGATACTCGTAGAAAAACGCTAGGGTGTTTCTGAGTTTCGAACCTGGAACTCCCATGTAACAGGCAGAAATGCTAACGATTATAACAAATGCACTACATATCTAAAGTTATTAAATAGTTTTGATTGGCGGCAGATGGAGGCTTGATGTGGAGTTGTAAGTATGCAGCATTTCCTTCTCTACCGAAATAGCCAGTTTTAGTTTAAGGATACTAATTCGTGGACAAAGTTGAAACTGGTTTGGACGCAAATTAAAGCATTGGGTGCATCATTGGGCCGTTCAAATGTTGTAAAATAAAGTTTCGAAAAAAATTAATAATGGGAGTATATTCGGGCGTAGCCACCAGAGAACTGCATCAGTGCAATCACTTGCGTTTTCGAATCATCCCCCGAAAAACAAGCCGTACACAGTCTCACACTCACAATGATGAAACAAGTGTGATGCTTGTAGAAAAAGTACACAACACTTGTGAATACGAGCGTTCGCATTGCTTGTGCCCATGAATGAATAATGAATTTGACCATTCAAACTCAAATAGGTACACCATTCGCTTGTATTCGAAAAAAGCGAATGTTCTCAAATGATGAGGGATGACAACGAATATTTTTTCATGTTTATAGATAGGTTTGAATGCACATTTTGAGACCTGACTTGGGCGTTATTTATATTTTTTGAATTTTTTTTTTTGTTGTTGTGTTCTTCATCACAGTATTGCACTGTGAAGCATTCGTTGCTTATGAAGTATTCGTTGCACTGTAGATGATTCGTTGCCTTAGACACTATTCGCACAAGTTCATACGCATACACATATTGTCATTGCCTGCCATTGTTTCAGTGAAGTGAATGAGAGTGAGAACCTGTTTTGTTGACTAAAAGAGAGTGTAGTGTGTGTATTGCTTTGGATTAAGATGAGTGGTGTCTGAATGGTGTCTAAGGCAATGAATAAGTGAATGAATTCACAAAACGAGACATTCCCTCCCTGGTAGCCACCTTCGAAATTAATAATTCTCACGCCATCTGGAAACGGCTGATCGAAACGAGTTTTTGAGATCTCGTATTTAGATGACTCTTAGCATGTTTTGGTTTAGTAACATCAAAACGGTAGTTGGATATCGAACACGCTTGTTGCTCCCAATGCTTCAATACTATATCCAGGAATTCAGATTGTTGTAGTTCCGTTGTATGATTCGGTGTGAAGTTCATTATTAGAAAAGAATCAGCATAGATTCAAACAACCAAATTAATTCAACTTGATGACTCCCTAGGCGTCTTGACCGTTCTAGGCAGTAGGTTGGTGAGTTTTGTAATTTTTTTAGAACGCGAATAAGTTAAGTGACGAGAGCTTCAATCCAATTCATTATTTGCACGTGAGTCAACGGGTGGATCAGTAATCTGAAACAGATAAGTGGGAGAGCTCTGATCCTTTTGAGATCACGATGCTCGATGCCTTCAAAGAATAAAATAAAGCCATTTGTATACCACCAAATTGATGGAAATTGCTGACATTAGTCACAAGGTGTTAGGTTTTGTAATGGCTTGATCTTTTACGTTGAAAGACCAGAAACACACAAAATGCAAGGAACTTGCAACTCTTTCGAGAGTAAAAAGTATGGGTCCAATAGAAAATTGAGGCTCCATTACATTTCTTACAGAAATGGTTGGGAGAAATGCAAACACAAAATTGTAGCTCCCTTTCACGCCTCACAAGAATGGTTTTAGCAAAGCTCTTTCTTTCTTTCTGGTCGGAGGAAATAACTTCAAGGGAATGATGAATGTGAAGTAGTTCCTATAAATTAAGTGACCTCGTTCGCATTGGTTACTATTAGACAAGCCGGATATAAGAAGAATGAAAAACAAAGAAACTAATTCATTTCATCGAGACATAAAGGTTCTAAGAAAAAAGGCTGAAAACTAGAATAAACTAGAAAGAAAACATTTCCCACAGCAAAGCAGTAGGTAAATTCGACTAGTCATCTATCTAATCATCCTAAGAGTAGATTTATCATGGATCGTGTTGGTCTAATCTAAAAAGATCAGGCAAACAGACAGAATGAGAAATGAGATTATAGTGCGCAGTAGAACTTGTTGGTAAGGTATATTCCCCTCTGTTAAGTATACCAAAAACTATATATTTCACAATGTACCTTTAATTACAAAAATAAAATAACTTAAACCATCCAATATAATACCTGTTCTGTTCAGTATACACAACAATTAAGAGCACAAACGAGCAAAAAATTACATTTAAAAATCATTATATACCGACTAGTGACTAATCTCCAGATTCTGACAATTTGCCACAGGCTATACAAAAGTAAGTCCCACAAACACGCGGTATTAAACTGTTCACACAACAGACACAAAAAAAAAACTTAAAAAAAAAAAAAATTCAATGAATAGGTCAAAGCGATTACAAGAAACGAAAATTAAATTTAAAAAAAAAAAAATGCCTTGTCACGACATCGAACAAATGCCCAAGCAGCAAGCACATAATTTGAATTAATTATTATTATCTTTCTACCGAAGACCAGCGCTCTTTCTCTCTGTTGTCAACCAGACAAGGTCAATTAGATCCAAATGGTTGTACCCCAACAAATGATAATAATAATAATTAAACGAATATACTATGGGATCGACCATGCTTGTTAGGATCAACAACAAAAAAAAATTCGATTTGCAACAAATTCAGCAAATTAAATAAAAATTCTTATCAGCTGAGTTAGAATAAAAAAAAAAAAATGGTTCCCACTATGAAATTATGCTTATGCAGTGCATTTGGTCTGTCTGCTCTAATTTCAAAATGGAAATTTCTTTCAAAAGCACAGAAGGTTCAAGACTATTCCTGCGATTAAGACTTTTTTATAAAAGAAATGCGTTAGGTCAGGGTCTCGCAGTTCTGTTGCTCCACACTAATTATTTTTATTTGATTTGAATTCATAAAAAAGCTTCAAAATAAAGCTCATAGTGTCTGGCTACACGTGGATTTTTTAATGCACTCACCATAACAAGTTGCTATTGGGTCATTCCCTTGTGACGGGTGGGACATTTATACTCATTTTTTGCCTATACTTTGCTTTATTTCTATCAACAATTTACGTACAGAATATGCCCTTTTCACATTCTTGAATAGTCATTCTATACTGTACCATCGAAAAAGGTATGAAAATATCAATGAGAAATTGATGGTATAAAAAGTGTGACGGGTGGGACATCAAATTACCTCTTTGCGAGTTGCCTTTAACCATTCGCAATAGGCAAGAAACTATGAAACTTTTGTTAAAGAACCTAATTTTATATGGTTTCTGATATTGTACAGATTAGGTTTTAGTACAATTTACGCAAATATCTCGTAAAACAAAAATGATATGCTTCTCAATGCTTGTGACGGGTGGGACAGTACTTTTGTGAAAAGTGGAACGAGTATCTAATATTTGGCCATACAAGCGTACAAATTTTTTTGTATGTGCTTTAAATCAGCTTCTTAATGAATTATTCAAATGCTAGGCACCAGTTCACAAAGGTTGTTTTCTAAGGGATTCAACAAACAGATGTATTTTTTTTTTTTTGGTAACTAAAAAAAGAGAGAAATGCTGTTTGCAATAATTATTCGAGCGAAACCGACTTAATGACTTAATTTATATTTAAATCCATATGTGGAGAAATGAAATTACTACTGAAGTAGGTACATAGTAAAGTACTGTTATTTTCACAGCGAACTAATTTCACTAACTACTTACTTGTCCAAAATTTTACGCAAAGATATGAAAATTATATTGTGCACTTTGCTTCTACATTACCTTTCTAACAGCATAGCGTTCATGTAAATTTATTGAGTTTTGAGCACGTTAAAGGGTTTCACATGATTTTACTGCACGTTTAGTGCGATTTTTTTTCACGAAAAGAAGGAATCAATTTCATAGATTTGGACTTTACCATATATTTTCAGTATTTTGAAATATTCGTTAAAGAGAAACACACTCTTAACAATTTCAGAAAGAAGAAGTCATAGTAAATGGAATTTTCAAATCATGGTGTCTATAATTGATGTACATA
This sequence comes from Melanostoma mellinum, assembly GCA_914767635.1. Taxonomy (NCBI): domain Eukaryota; kingdom Metazoa; phylum Arthropoda; class Insecta; order Diptera; family Syrphidae; genus Melanostoma; species Melanostoma mellinum. The sequence continues at coordinate 55,376,122 of OU612060.1, forward strand.
TGTCGCTCCGCTCTCAAACAATATGAAAAGATGTCACCTAGCTAACATTTAAGGTTTAAGGTAGTGTGGGGAGTTCAGCCGTAAGCGGCAACACCTCACTCGGATCTCCAGGGTCCATTGTGCTCCACGGATAATGAGGATGAAGAGTTGGGGTTGTGAGGGTTAGGAGGTGATGAATAGCAGAAAATTGGGTTGGTGACTGGGTTATTGGAGTTAAGAACCCCCACTGAACCAAGAAGACCATATCTCTACTTGTAATGCTCAATGGTTCTAACGTTCATGCCCAAGCATATGCAGACGACGTCGCCGTGCTCTCGGTTGGTTCTACCCTCCAAGCTGTATGCTCCCGAGCACAGGCTGCGCTTTATATGATTGACACCTGGTGTGTTAGAAACGGTCTCTCCGTCAATCCTCTTAAAACCGAGGTTGTCCTCTTCACGGTCTAAACATGTCGAGTCTAAAACTACTGAAGCACTAGAAAATTGAATGGTCTGACCCAACTTACGCTTAAAGGCGTCAACATCCCCTTTTCAAATGAAGTCAAACATCTTGGTCTAAGCATGTCGAGTCTAAAACTACTAAAGCACTGTCAGTTTTCTGGCAATGTAAAAGACATGGGGTCTTTCACCGAAAAGGGTCCTTTGGATCTATACGGCTATGATAAGACCAATCATCTCCTATGCGTCAGTTGTTTGGTGGAATAAGCTCTCGCGTAAATACGCTATTGCCTCGTTTGCCAAACTTCAAAGAACAGTTTGTCTTGGTGTTACTGGGGCCTTCCTCAACACACCGGGAGCTGCTCTCGACGCACTGTTGAGTCTTCCTCCCCTTGATACCTACACCATGGGGTGTACTCTCAAGACCATTTCTCGTTTAAAGCGATGTGGTCTATGGCACAATTCGCACTGGAGCTTTGAGGAACTCGCTAGCAGCATATCTTTTGTCTCGCGTCTAATGGATATGCCGTCTGACACGATGATCCCAAGGCTCAAACTGCGTCAAAATTATTCAGTCAACTTTCCTTCGGTTCAGGACTGGTTCGCTCCAGAATCTGAGCCTGGAAAGAACTGTTATCGTATCTTCACAGATGGGTCCAAAACCGACGAAGGGTTCTGGTGCCTTTGTTGAGAACGACGACATACGACTGCACTCATCTTTGGGATCATACGCATCCGTTTTCCAAGCGGAGGCCTATGCTATCCTAATGGCCTTGACCCACGTAACGAACAATGGATGGACGGGGAGCGACAGCCAAGCTGTGCTTAAGGCCCTTCTAAACCCTCTAACAAGTTCGAAAGTGATCCAGGAATGCAAGAGCTCTCTGAATGCGGTCGGAAGATTAAATTCCTTGAGACTCATTTGGGTTCCGGGCCATCACGGCATAACTGGAAATGAGATCGCCGATGAACTTGCTAGGCAGGGATCTCAGAAAGCTTTCTCAGGACCTGAACCGTCGCTAGGTCTACCCGCGTCCTCAGTGAGGGCTTTAATCAACGATTGGATCTTTGAAGAGCACAGCCGTAGATGGCCTCCATTGGATGCAGACACACCAAACGTATGCTCCCCAACGTTAGTAAGAAGACTGCAACATTTTTGCTAGCACGTAGCAGAAAAGACTGTAGAAAGCTTACTGGTGTTGCCAGCGGGCACTTCTCTTTTGCCAAGCATTTAAAAGTGTTAGGTTTAAGTGATACCACACTCTGTGAATCTTGTGGAGAAGATGAGGACAACGCCATTTTCATCACGTTGGTACTCAAGGTGTTGTGACCCATGATGTTTATAGGAACCTTACTGAGAAACAATAAAGTCGATGAACGATAGTTAGACAGCTCATTCTTGTTGGTAACTTCACCCTGGAAGCCAACGTGGTGCTTTAAAAAAGAAAATATTGCCACCAATGCGTTTGGTAAGTTTAGACTCAACAAAGAAAACCGGTACTTCCCTCGAGTAGGTTAAGCTTGATGATGTATTCTGTTTCGTTTTGCACAAGTTAAGATTGAAAAAAATTCGCAACTTTTCAGCTCTACCCGCCTTTATTAAGATAGCCTAGTTATGTATTTATTTTATGTTTCCTGTTCACGTTTAGGATAGAAAAAAACATCGGTGAAAACACCAAACGGATAATTACTCATGTTAATCGCTGCTACTACGAAATAAAACTATCTCTAGAAACACCAAAGTAAGCTTTTAAAAGACCTTGTTAGCAGAGAAAGCAAACTATGATAGTTGGGACACATAGAGCGGTTGTACAACAATATTCCGTCTTGACGGGTTTTTGAAATCACTTCAAAGAAAAGTTGCGAAATTCGAAGACCTTGCCTTGGGTTGCGCAGTCTAGTGGAAGAGGGCCTCAACCGACTTAGCGTGCGAAATCTAAGAGAACCCTCCTGAAACCGAAGTTTTTGGCGAAAAATGTTTTGGTTTAAATGAGATCCAGATTTACTCCGAACTGTAATGCCCAGAAAAGTAAGTAAGTTCCTGGTTTTTGCCGGACTTTTACTACTGTCTCAATTGATAATTTCAATTCACTTTTACACGCTTACAATTTTTTCCTTTATTCAAAAAACCAAATAAGATTTGTTTATTTCGGCAGTCATCAGTGTGGATAAAGTTTTTAAATTTTGTGTATTAAAATGCCAAAAAAAAAAACATTTAAAGCAATTTAGTTTGTTTCAGTCAGTTTTGTTGTAAACGGGGGAATATCAACCCTTCAAATTGTTATTTTATTTAAGAAACTGATAGCAAATTCTTTTGAATAGCAAAACTTTATTCCAAACTCATACGAGGACGGGAAAAAGTTTTTGGATGTAGGAAGTTGGCGCAAGCCAATTAGAAATTTGTCGAAAAAAGGTCAATTTTCAAATTGTCACCATTTTCGTTTACATAAAAAATAATCTGATTTTAATTTGAAATTTCTTTCAAAAAAAAGTAACCAGTACCTCTGTACTTGAAATTTTTCGATCCAAGTATACATTTTATGCGGAAACGACTTATTCATGCAAATCGATTTCAAAAACTCACGGAATATTTAATCAAGACAGAATTGTTTTCAGAAAACTGGCAGACGATCACGTCAATGCATTCTGTGGTTTAAAGTCCATTCGATTTATCCAAAATTGATTCATTTTTGTTCGTTGGTTTGCAAACAATCACAAGTTATTTTGGGGAGTACCTACATGTAGGACTCAAGGATTCACTGACTAAAGCCCCTTTCATATTTTGTTAAGGTTAAGCAAAACACAACGATAACACCAAAATCTTAAAACTAAACGAGGAAACATTTATTTTAAATAAAAAGCTTTTGCAGTTTTGCAAATATCGATGACTAAGCACATTTCTACAAATTTCAAATGTCTCTCTATTAGAAGGAATATGCTGTGTGCTAATTATTTTCCCATAAACTACATCAAACCACTTGCATATAAAAATACTCACCAATTATAACAACATCTTTGTAAATAGTATCACTTGGGATATTTCGCACGCTGATATCCTTCATTTTGATCAGTGAAATTGTAATTTGATTTATCCGTAATAATTATATTTGAATGTGGCACTTTTAATAAAAGATGTCATGCATCAATTTGTGCAATTGAGATTGACTGGTTTTTCTTCAGTCGGCTTTTTGTTTTAAAAAACTTTTCAAATCGAATGTTACAGTTCACAGCAATTTCCATAAATGATTTGGTCAGAATGATCGCATACCATACCCGGTACCGCACAAATAGGCAACACGGTGTCTGAACGTTTCAAATATTGCGAGAGAACTAAGCTCGGCGCTTGCTTGGTGTTTTATTTTATACGTTTTGGTGGCCGTCGACTTCGTAGTTGTGTTGATGTTGCAGGCGGCAGCGGCGGCGGGCGGGATTTAATCGTCGTCGTTCGTCGGCAACACTTAATCACAATCGATTGCTCTGAGAATGTTTCAATCGACTTGCTTTCGGAGGCGGCTTTGCTTGCTGTTTTCTTTTCGATTTCAAATTCGTTGTTGTACTTATGAAGAGAGGTCTTAAGTGCTGTTGCTCCTGCTGTTGATGGTGACGGTGAGGTGACACAATTTAGAAGGGTATCCGGCGTTTGAAAATATTTGAGAGGCTGTCCTTCCGCTCTTCTGTGTCTTTAATTCAGTCTGTTTATTCTCTGACGAATATATGAATGGTCTTCAAATAGATGAGATAAGGGACTTCAAACACGAACGAACACGTTATCAAGTATTCACCTAAAACAACACAGAATGACTTTGCTTAAAATTTTATCTAACCAAAAGAAAAAAATTGAAAAAAAAATGATGTAGTTGAAAGACGTCAAAAGGTAAAGGCTATGAAATGGGATATGACTTTGCCCCTCTCTTCACAATTGGGGGAAGTATGATTGTTTATGGTTTGGCTTGGTGGATGTAGTTTTATGGCGTTGAGTGTTTATATTTAGATTTAGTTGAAAGGTATATAGCGGCTGGCTTTTTCATGGTACAGATGTAAGGAATGCAGATGGATGCTAAAATGGCAATGAAAGTGGTTAGCCGGAATTATCTGGAATCTAATGTCGCACTTTGAAGTTATCTTGTCAGATATATAAGGAAATATACAGCTAGTCACGAGCGGCATGCAACTTATCATTTGCTAATTTGTGGCGGAGAGCGGGAGGGTTGAGATATGACAGTGATATTTCACCACGAGTGAAATATTACTGTGCACCTATCTATTTGGCTTTGGAATATAAATTTTGACTGATCTAACGTTTTGTCTCCCCTTTGTGGTTTTTTTTTGCGATGAGTTTTCTCTTTTAGAACTGTTATACCAAAAAATCATTGATAAGAAACTGAAATTGAGGTCATTGAAGTCGCTTAGTTTCTATGCCTGCTTTTGAATTTTTAAATACGTTTTAGTCCCGAAAAACTTTTAAGGATTTGAGAAGATACTACAAAAGAACGATTTCTGCTATCGCTTTTTAAAAGAATTTCAAATTCTGTTCTTCAAACACATTCATAAAATATTTTGCTATCAGGATTCTTAGCCTAAATTTAAAGAATGGTTAGACAGTCTTTCATGCAGTATTCATGGAATTTTACCCCAAACACTCACTTCAATGTTCCCAATCGCAAATCGAAACCTGATAAAAGCACATTTTATGACGGAATGTTCGAGGTACACAAGAGATAATTGTCAATCTCCACTTCAAAAGGCTTTTAGGAGATTCAACATTTATTGGCTTTTCAATTGCTGGTGGTTATCTTCAAAAATGTCGAGAATAATGATAAGGACAATCAAAATTAAAAAAAAAATTTAATTGATAAGTATCGGCCCGTGTGCACGGTGATGAGTAATCACTCAATTTTTCGTTTATTTTTTCAGCAAAAAATTAAGGCTTTTACTTCAAAGAGAATACCTGTTAGCGTTTAATTAATTGAAACTTTGCTAGGTGCTCTTAATTTTTTGAATTAATTAAAATGAGCTGATAAAATTAAAAAATGAACTTGTAGTTCAACTAGCCGATCCGCACGGCGTTGAAGGATGTGATATATTTAAAGTGTTGTTCACAAAAAACCGAAAATTGTCAGGAACATTCGCTGGGCTAAGCTGAAGGTTGCCCAAAAGTTTCTAGTTATATACACATTAAAAAAAATCTCATAGATCATTCTATCCATTAAAAAAAGCATCAAAATCCGTTGAGCAGCCTTAAAGTCCTAAACATACATGAAGATAGATAGACAAAAGTTATGCAATAATTTTTAGACAGATCTTGCTACAGTTTTTCTAAAAAAAAAATTCTAATACAAAAATAAATAAATAGTGTAGCGCAACAGGAGCGCAAGGGTCTAGTGCATTTCTCAAAAATGTTATTTTTAATATCAATACTTTAAATAGTAGTGAAATAGTTTCAAACTATTTCGCTGTATTAGCATCTTATGGCTTTGATAGTTTGGTAAATGGACCTACTAGACCTGTCTCTAGCACATGTTTAGACCATACATATATACCTTCGTCTTAGGAATAGTTCAAATGAAAACTGTGAGAAATGTGTTTTGGATTTGCAAATAACAGATCACTGTATGATTGTTTGCCATCCCTACTATGAAGAATACTCATAGCACAATATCTCCAATTCATAGAACGAAGATTGATCATAGGCAGCTTAAACATATTCTCTCTTATGAATTTTGGGAAGATTTGTATAACAGCACCGATGCCTGTACCGCTTTTTCAAAGTTTCACGATACACTTATGAAGCATAAAGCAACTTGTAGTCTTACTATTAAATTTAAAAGTTCTAATAAAAGGCTCAAGCCTTGGATTTCCAAGTCCGCACTAAAAAAAGTTAATACGAAAAATAAATTGAGGATTAAATGTCCTAAGAATCCTTTAAATATGTTCTTAAGAACTAAGTATACTCAATTGTGTAAGTAACTTAAGAAAGATATCCCAATTTGTCGAGATAACTAGCTATTACCGTTCTAAATTCACTTCTGCTAGGGGTAATTGAAACGACGAATGGAAAACAGTCAGTAGTATTTTAAACAAATCATCTGTTGTTAAAAAACCAACCAGCATTCGTATAAATAACGACGTTGTTTAAGACAAACAGGTCATTAGTAATGAGTTTAATAATTATTTTACTAGCATTGCTACCAATCTTCAATCATGTCCTATGCAATCTCTGTGTCCCAGCTGTTTGACAACAATGTCTTTTGATGAGCCAATAGTCTGTAACAGTTTTGTGTTTAAACCTTTTTCTGCGTTTGAAGTGTTGAAAACTATTGGCTCTCTTAAAGATACACAGTCATGTGGAATGGATAGTATTTCTAGCAAATGTCTAAAAGAAGTAACTTGCTTTTTGGTTGACATACTGTCACACATTTTTAATCGTTGCGTCTTCGAAGGAGTATTTCCTGAAGTTTTAAAATGCGCGGATGTTGTTCCTTTATTCAAAAAAGGGTCTACTACAGAAATCTCCTATTACAGACCAATCTCCCTTTTTCGAAGCAAGATTTTCGAGAAGCTTGCTAAAAATAGAGTATTGGGTTATCTAATGAAAAATGAATTTTTTCATTCCTCTCAATTTAGTTTCCAAAGTGGTAAACCAACCGAAGATGCACTTATAAAGTTTTGTGGGAAGTAATGTTTAGTCTCGATAATAAAAAAAAGTGTACTGCTGGATTGTTCATTGACATTACTAAACCATTTGACATGGTTAATCATGTCATCCTTCTGAAAAAAACTTGAAAAGGCAGAGTTCCGTGGTTTTATGCTGGAATGGTTTAGATCCTTTTTGTCAAACAGGTCTCAAAAAGTAAAATTGGATGAAATCAGGACTGATAAAATGATACTAAACTTAGGCGTACCACAAGGCTCTGTGCTTGGCCCAATTTTGTTTCTCATTTATATCAATTCCTTGTTTGAACTTAATCAGCCTTATTATGAGTTTCACGTGAAATCATTCCCCCCGAAAAACATCTCATTTCACTTTTCCCTTATTATGAGTTTCGGGGGAAAAATTTTCCATGTTCGAAAAATTTCCCTTATTATGAGTTTTTTCCCCCCGTGAAATGTGAAAACGTTGAGCAATTTATTTCACTTACTTTTGTGAGGCGAACAAGTAAACAACAAAAGCGGAAAAGTTGCAAGTTTGGACTTTTGTTCAGGTGAAACTCATAATAGCTTTTAAAATTCCGGGCGAACAAAAATGTTCCGGGAGAAAAGCTGTTCACGTGAAACTCATAATAAGGCTGAATTTCAAAGGTACACCTACTGCTTTCGCTGATGACGTAGGTTTCTCTTATGATTCAGATAGTCGTCTTGACTTGATCGCTAACATAAATTGGGACCTTAATCTTTTGCGAATCTGGTTCTTAGTTCATTTAAAAACGTGAAAAATAATTACATTTACTTTAAGGAAAAAATAGTCACAATTGAGGACTGCACGCCAATAGAGGACTTCGGCCGTAACGCCTTGTCGTTAAATGGGCCTAAGTAGCTTATCTACGATCAAAACTATTCGAAAAAATTCTATAGCTTCCTCAAAATATAAATAAAAAGATATCAAAACTCTACTTTTGAATAATTTTTTTTTCTGTTGAAAAAAAGTCCCAAAACAGGCTTCAAATAAAGTAAACATTTTGGAATTACTAAAAAACTTAACTTTGAAAATCAGATGTTAGTGATCAATGATCAGACTTAAAAAGAAAATAATTGAGTTATTGCAAAAATAATAGCTTTTAAAAAATGCTAAACATCTTCTCCTCAGCTTGGTTACTGAGGAGGAGCTGATGGCGACAAGATTGTTATCATCATTACAAATTACTTCACTATTGATGGGATGGGACATCCCAGATGTTTCAACTTTTCACACTTGGCAAGCGCATTTCCACTCCAATAAGGAGTAAGCATGTCTTGAAATGAGTACAAATTGCTAAGCTAATAAAAACATTGAATCCTCGTTCGATACTCAGCTCTTTGAAATCTACAATAAAAACAACAAAAATACCTTGTACGCTTACGTACTCTGGCCAACATCCTGTATAAACTTATTTACTTTGTTATTGTTAAGACTCAGTTTCATTTTTAATTTGACATGAGCAATGTGCTTCCATTTTTTAATCTAACAAACAGTTGATTGTTTGGCATAGCTTTCATACTCTTATCATTTTGTTTCCCTTTTTTTTTACATACAACCAATACTTAGTTGTCATCTTGTGGCAGCTAATAAGTAAATACACTACAACATAGTCTGTATGTTCCTTGAGTTCGTGTCCAAAGAAGAAAAAGAAGACCTCCACTTTTGGAGAACCTCTAGCGACTTTAAAGCAGTAGTTCGTTTTGCTTTTTGAGAGTGCCTGCTAATCTTTCGACGTTATTTTTTAGGCTTGCTTCTATTTTCAAGAAAAGGCAGTGACCCGTACTTTTTTAAAGACGGTGCTGGCCAGAACGTTACAGTCAATGGTAACCACTATAGAGCGATGATTACTGATTTTTTCGTTCATTTGAACAACCATGATGTGCAGGAGTTGTGGTTTCAACAAGACGGCGCAACATGTCACACAGCTGGTGCCACAATTGATTTATCGAAGGAAACGTTTGGTGACCGCATAGTTTCACGTGTCGGACCCGTGAATTGGCCTCTAAGAACGTGCGATTTGACGCCGCTTGAATGTTTTCTGTGGGGATATGTGAAGTCGCTAGTCTACACCGATAAGCCCGAACCGATTGACCACTTGGAGGACAATATTCGGCGCGTTATTGCCGATATTTTGATTAGATTATATTTATTATTTCATATAAATTTCTTAACAATTAGGGGCCGTCCATAAAATACGTCACACTAAAATTAGGTTTTTTCGAACCCCCTCTCCAGTGTCACACTGTGTCACACTTTCTGTGACCCCCCTATGAATATTACATCACAAAAGCATAGACCCCCCCCTTGCGCATGATAAATTTTAATTGATAGTGCAGTTGTAAGTTTAAATTTTTTTTTTTATAATAAATTAACAAATATATTTTGCTCATGTTTGAAAAAATAAACATAAGTAAATATATTGAGTTACAATTTATTGTATTAAAAATATATGCATTTAAATGTCTATACATTTACTTATACGAAATGAATGACTTTTATCATGACAACGATTTAAAAAAAAAGTGAAATACTGTAGTAACATTTTTTGATGAACGGCGAACTTAACATTGCCGTAGACCCTCCCCCCCCCCCCTCACCCCTTGTCACATCTTGTCACACTCAGCGAGACCCCTCCCTCCCCTTGTATGCGAACGTATTTTATGAACGGCCCCTTATTGAATAATAGAAAATTTAAAAAATTTCATTTAACTTAAAGAAAAATATAAGAAAGACTAGGTGACATTCATTATTTTTAAGAAATTCAAAAAATAGAGTTGAATGCCACTTCAAAAGCATGACCCTTGTAGAATTCACAAATACAATTTTTTTTATTTAATTTTAGATAATACAAAAATTGATATCAAAAACACTAAGTAACAATAACAGATGTAGTAAAAAATTTGAAATGTGAAAGTAAAATTATCCCAAAACATCAAAAATATAAGACTCCAGAGCAAGATAGTCTAAGGAAAGAAGCCACATTTTAACGCTTTTAAAAAACTTTCCAGGTACAGTTATAGTCCTTGATTGAGGAAGAATGTTAAACAACCGATGAGATATAATAGAGAGAAAGTTATGATTAGCAGTGGTACGGAGATTAAATTAAACGAAAATTGAGATTGCCAGACTTCATATAAAAAATTTTTAGCACCTTGAAACAGTATAAGTGACGAACTGGAAGTATTAAGTTAAGAGTACAGAACAAAGGAAAACTAGAGTGCCTACCAGCTTTACGACAGATTTTTCTAACGACATATTTCTGCAATACCAAAAGTGGTTGTATTTTGTTACGATATACACCACCCCAGCAGGCAATTCCGTATTGTAACTTAGAATGGAAAATACCATAGTAAATTGTCATTAACAGTTTAGTTGAGCATACATTACGCAAATAATAAAAATGTCGCAGGGTACACCGAAAATACCTCATCAGGGATTCAGCATGATTAGCAAAACTCATCCGAGAATCTAGAGTCAGTCCCAAATATTTAAACTCATCGACTTTCTCAACTAGAAAACATTTATCACTACAGTTCTTCGAATCACAATAAAAGGAGGGAGGAGAGAAACCAGACGAACAGTGGCAAGTAAAAAGTTTGAATCTACAACATTCAGGAGCATGGAAGAAAAAATTTGCATTCAACATGGTAGATGAAGATAAACTGTAAAACATTATCTTGGTCTTAGAGCTTATTACTAAATTATGTTCATAGAACCAGAGTCGCAATAGGTCTGAGTCCCAATTAATATTGTAAACGAGGTCTAAATAGTCCATAAGTGCCGTATGAGAACGCAATGTCATCAGCAAAAGCAGTTGGTAAACCTTTGAAACTAAGAGCAAAAAGCGAATTGATGTAAACTAAAAATAGAATTGGACCCAGTACAGAACCCTGTGGTACACCCAAATTAAGAAACCTTACGTCGCTTCTTGTATCATCCATTTTCACTCTTTGCGACCTGTTTTCAAGGTAAGACCTGAACCAGTGAAGCATGAAACCCCTAAATATTGTGGTTGACCATATCAAATGCTTTTGTGATGTCAACAAATAGGCCAGATACACATTTTTTCTCGTCGAGTTGTGACATTGTTAATGAACAAAATTGTAAGAGAGCATCTTCCGTCGATTTGCCTTTTAAAAAACCAAATTGAGCTGAATTGAAAAACTTGCTTTTATCTAAAAAACTCATTATTCTATTTTTCATAAGTTTTTCAAAAATTTTACTGAAGACAGAAAGAAGTGAGATGGGCCTATAATTACTAACTTCAGTAGGAGAACCCTTTTTGAATAATGGTAAGACATTTGCACACTTGAGCTCTTCTGGAAATACACCCCCAAATACGCAGCGATTAAATACATATGCTAATGGGGTATTCCATACCAAATCGACCACTTTTGACCCGACCCCTTTAGATTTTGCTCAAACTTTACCATTCTTTTCTACCCTTTGAAAAACATTTTTGAGAATTTTTTCAAATTTTTTTGTCCAATCTCAAAACAGTTATGAATTTTTCAAAAAAATGGCTTTCTTTTTTTCAAACAGCCATAACTCTTTTAAAAATTGACTTTTGGGAACATCTTTTTTATTCAAATTGTTTGTTTTTGAATGAACTTTTCGAAAAAAAAACACGAAAAAATTTTACCACGATTAATTATATAAAATAATCGGTTTTTTTGAGTAAAATTGTAATTTTTTTGAAGTTCGCCATATTTTAATTCCTTCGTTTTTTTATCAAAAAAAACTTCAATCAATTTGACAACTATTTTCAACAATTTCGGAGTGGGCCGACTTTTTTATATATTTTTTTCATTTATTTAAAAAAAAATCAAAATTGAAAAAAAAATTTTTATTCGTAAACTTTACTCGGCACTAGTACGATAACTTTGGCGACAAAAAATTATAACGGTTTTTGTTGGAGGGGTTCAATACAATGAATTTTTACTACAGGAGGGGGGTTTATCTCCCCCCGCTTAGGCAGTAGGGGCAATTTTATAAAAATTTACTTCAAAAAATATTGTTAAAGAACAGGAACATTTACAGATACAAATTATACTTTTTATGAAAGCTAGTAATCTGCACTTCATAATAAATTTTAAATGAAGTGGTTTCAATTTATAGTTTTTGAAATAACTGACTTCAAAGTCAAAATTTACGAAAAAAAGTAAAAAAATCACTTTGAGTATTATGTTCCTCATGATTACAAATGAAAATAAAAAAATATAGATGTAGTAAGTTGCTTCAATAAATTTTTCATCAAACGCTGCAAACTACTTTTTTCTATGTCTTGTAGTTTTTGAGATAATTCAAAAGTAGTAAAAGTATATTTCTTCTTTAAAACTAAAGGAGTCTCTAATCTTAAAAGAAACTTTTATAATAATAGTTTTAGAAGAAATAGTTTTACTATTTTTCAATTATCTCAAAAACTACAAGACATAGAAAAAAGTAGTTTGCAGCGTTTGATGAAAAATTTATTGAAGCAACTTACTACATCTATATTTTTTTATTTTCATTTGTAATCATGAGGAACATAATACTCAAAGTGATTTTTTTACTTTTTTTCGTAAATTTTGACTTTGAAGTCAGTTATTTCAAAAACTATAAATTGAAACCACTTAATTTAAAATTTATTATGAAGTGCAGATTACTAGCTTTCATAAAAAGTATAATTTGTATCTGTAAATGTTCCTGTTCTTTAACAATATTTTTTGAAGTAAATTTTTATAAAATTGCCCCTACTGCCTAAGCGGGGGGAGATAAACCCCCCTCCTGTAGTAAAAATTCATTGTATTGAACCCCTCCAACAAAAACCGTTATAATTTTTTGTCGCCAAAGTTATCGTACTAGTGCCGAGTAAAGTTTACGAATAAAAATTTTTTTTTCAATTTTGATTTTTTTTTAAATAAATGAAAAAAATATATAAAAAAGTCGGCCCACTCCGAAATTGTTGAAAATAGTTGTCAAATTGATTGAAGTTTTTTTTGATAAAAAACGAAGGAAATAAAATATGGCGAACTTCAAAAAAATTACAATTTTACTCAAAAAAACCGATTATTTTATATAATTAATCGTGGTAAAATTTTTTCGTGTTTTTTTTTTTCGAAAAGTTCATTCAAAAACAAACAATTTGAATAAAAAAGATGTTCCCAAAAGTCAATTTTTAAAAGAGTTATGGCTGTTTGAAAAAAAGAAAGCCATTTTTTTGAAAAATTCATAACTGTTTTGAGATTGGACAAAAAAATTTGAAAAAATTCTCAAAAATGTTTTTCAAAGGGTAGAAAAGAATGGTAAAGTTTGAGCAAAATCTAAAGGGGTCGGGTCAAAAGTGGTCGATTTGGTATGGAATACCCCTAATACATTACCATGTAATACGCAATATTTTTGAGTACATAACTAGAAATACCATCAGCTCCACACGAAGACGATTTAGACAAGTTCCCAATGACTTTCAGAACTTCCAAAGAAGAAATAGGCTGAAAAACGAAACTCCTATTTTGGAAATTCTCAGAGCGTTGACGGCCACAAATGTTGGAAAAAGTCATCGAAAAATGGACCTCCAGATAAAACTACGTCCGAGCCAGCCGTGGCGGTCATATGCCAGAAATCATATTAAAATTGTAATGCCAGAAGATTGTCTTCCGAATAAAGTAAATTTCATATCAATAAAAAAATCATTTTTGTTTTATTCCATTTCAAAGTTCTATACCTCTAAAAAACACCCTTTACATTTCGAGCGTGAGAGAGACCGGGTCTGGATTTCGAAACTTTTTAGACGATTACCATCCAATCGTCTATCATAGATTGTATTGTCAAAAGACTTATTTGTTTTCAGGGATTGGACGATTGACCTTGAGTCAATAAAACTTAGGTAACATCGGGGCCCAACAAGTTCCCTTATTTTACTCATTGTAAAAATTTCATCTGGAAATCAATGAAAATCTATCAAAAACAAAAACATTTGATGTTTTTCATGAAAACGCAAACAAAAACATAAACTTGCAAAATTCTTAAGGAATCTTCTTTCAGTAAAAACATTCAATTTGATTGTTCCACTTTCGGTTGTTCCACAATTTCCTTAGTAAAAACTATTTGTCTTTAAAGAAAAAATAAAAAAAATACTTGAAGCAATAAAAAAAATAATTGTGTCCTCTACAAATATGTATATAATATAAGTGTACCTATACATATGCATCCATTCATATATTGCTTTTATCGCGGGCACTTAATCATTGGATTTGTTTGGCCAGTTAATGGTCAAGTCGTTAGTCACTTTTTTTGTTGTAATTTTTTGGCTCTCTGTTTATGGAAATTACAATCCATTATTCATTTTTTAACGAAATCTGGGATTTTGTGAGGATGCAAGCGGAAATGGTTATTCACTCCATCAATAATTTTCAAAAAATTAATGTATTCTTTAAAAATAATCACCTTGTGAACAAGAACAACTTGTGAGTGAGTTCGAATTGTTCACCACAACAAACAAGAACACTTACCCCAAAAATAACTTCATTTTACTGCTTAATCGGACACCTTCTCGAGAAGGTCACTCTAGTCTGCGCTGTTTACTAAATTTAATCAGTAATTTAATTTATTTTAAATCAAATCTAAATTATGTGATATCAACAGCACCACTGCCGGCATTTGAAACCGACACCAAGTCGCACTAAAAACTTGTTTTTTTTTTTTGGATTGTCGTTGTTCGCATTAAGCAAAAACCAATCGTATCTAACCGAGCTTCGATACTATACTATACGATATGGTAGGTAAGTTCTAAATTCATTCATGCAAAGAGAGGAAAACCAGGAGTAAGCAGTTACTTGGTCACTATAGCAAACGAGGGCACAACACAAAGTAAATCACTTTTTTCTGTTTGAGTAATGAGCAATCTCTGCGGGTTGTCAGGGGACTGTGAATACTTAAAAGTAATTGTTTTTATCGACATGGACATCTTCGACTTTTGTGCCGCCATTAAACGGATAGAAGGGGAGATTCTCATGAATAAGAATTATAAGTCCACTCTGTCAACTAGGAATGTTAAGATATTCTATACAAAAATAAATTGTGTGAGGTGAAAAAATGGGAAACTAGGAGCGGGTGAGAAAAAACATGTTTTTGTAGTTTGGGAGTTACACAGAAAAATAATTTAAATTATTAATTGATGATCGATGTCGTGTCTTTTCGATATACCATGTCGTTAGGTGTTAGGAGCACGTGTTGCTCCGGCGGCGGCGCGTTGCGGCTAGCGTGTGAAAGTAAAAAAAGGAAAGAAAAAGTTAGTAGCCGATGGCTGTTTGTTAAAAACTCGAAGTCGACTGAGTGGGTATCTGATAAACCACGTAAGTTCTTACCTTTGGTTTGGATAAATTTTACTAAGATAGGTGATGTCTAGCCCCACGAAGAGAACATAAATACGCAACACAAAACAAGATTTTGCTTAGAAGTTGATAAATGTACATTGAAATTGAGACAAATGCTATCGAAATTCTAAATGACGGTTAAATAACGAGAGGCACTGTGCAAAGGAGAATTAGGACTGCTCATGACTTGTGAGTTCTACAAACAGAAAAGAAGGTCTTGAAAAGAAAATTAGGGAACATAACTTGATACCACAATGGGTCCAAAGGCCACTTTAACCTTGACAGAACTTGAGCTAGCATAAGAGGAATGAGATTGCAAAGTTTTACCAAAAGGTAAAAAGATCATGCCTCAAACTCAGCCTTGCAAAGACTAACATAGGTAAAGGGTCCCCCAAAAAACTTTTTTTTTGAAAATGTTACAAGAAAAAGGCGCACAACTTTTCGATCCTGCAATGTACTAGGGAGCGTTTTTATATTCGCGGAATGAGGGGGTTAGAGGGGGGTGACTATGCTCATTATAGTCGTAACCAGTTCAGCTACTCATAATTAAAATAAATACGAGGTTTCATTGTTCTTAGACAATTTGTCTTCGAGCTATCGTCAACCAAGCAACATAATCGGGAGTACGAAGTGAAATATGGAGAAAAACAACAGCGCGTAGAGTGTTCACGTGCATTCCTACATAGAAAAATAAAGAAAAAGAAAAAGAAATGGTTGCGGATAAGCTTGATATAAGTGATTTGCTGTGTCATAGCTCCCAATCTATAATCCAGTTTTCATCATCAATTTAAATTCATGAGCAACTACGAACATCATTCTTCAACACCTTCTTTGCTCATGCACTTTACTACTTCATAAAAGGAAAACTCATCTCGGTGAATTCTTCTTCGATGATACTAGCGACTAAGCTTACATAGATCATAGACGAGTGGTTATGGGTGATCAACTCGTTAATCTTACATCGGGTTTCTAAGATCAGTAGGTGGTTAACTTGCTAACTCATTGGTATCACAATGGGCCCTTGCTGCATAAGTGTGTCAGACAATGTACGTAGGTATTACTAATTGGCTGACTGTCACTTCCACCTAACCTAACCTAACCTAGGAACATAATAAACATGTTGATACATAAATCAAAATAAAAGCAGAAAACAAGAAGTGTTTTATTGAGCAATTTAAGATAAGAAACTTCAAAACAGTTCCACCAATTTAGATCAGCAACGCGTTCTAGAGATTATAAACTCCATGATTCGACGTAATTAATATAAATGATACTATATATAAAATGATAGATGGAATTCATCGAAATGCGTCGTTAATGTATAAATTAATAAAAAATTAATAAAAAGGCAAGCTTTGGGGCACTTTGAGCACTTGTTATGATTGTATTTTGTATTTGTATAAAATAAATAAAAAAACCTACTTAAAGTGCCCATATTATTGTTTTACTTAAAAAACCTCAAAGCAAAAATTTTTTAAATTTTTTTTTTTAAATTTTACCCATTTTGTATTTTTTCAAATATCATAAAATGTATGGGTTTTTGAGCTAATTTAATACTAAATTTTTTCTTTATTATTGTTTTGTACATCTGTAAAAAATAAAGAAACTGTATGTTTACAAGGCATTTTCTGCAAAAAAATGACCTCAAAGTCAAAACTTTGTTTTGGGAAGAAAATTTGAACACAACATAAAATTGAAAACCTGGCAACCCTAAACCTATGGAAGCTCAACTTAAATACAGCCTTAAAGGTTGTTATTTTTACAAAAAATTAAGTCTAAGATTAGGTCTCTATCATCAGTGTTGACAGAGATATCGAACTAAACACGGGTCAGGGTACACTAAAGTTAGCCTTTTTTTAAATTGTCAAAAAGTGATGTCAAAGTTGAGAAATGAGCTTAACTGTAGAACAATTTTTTTTCTTAGAATATGACCAAGAATCACACCCCAAAGGATAATACACGAAGTACGGGACACCCTGTATAATGTATATCAATATTTGGGCTTTTGAGACTTGATTAAAAAATAAAAATAAATAAATAGGTGGCGCAACTGAGCGAGGAGCCCCAAGGCCTAGCACATTTCTCAGAACCATGCCTTGCGACTTGTGAGGGAATGGATGGGACCTACAATTTTCTGCCGGTACCGAACGGCTAATCGAGAAAGCGCTTTTCTTGTTAATGAATTTACTAACGATTCCTCGCGAAAGGCGATACCCGTGGAAAAACAATTTTATCTTTGTTGGGATTCCAACCACGAACCTCTGGGTTAAAAGGCAGATTACTTGAGACTTAATTACTTAAAAACTGAACTAACTTCAACTGAAATGTCAATTAAAAAACAAACTGTAAACTTTCAAAAACACTATAGTATCTATGTGGCAGTTAGTGGCTTTTTTTAGAAAAAGAGGAGGCTTATGCTAATCTGGAGCACTCAGACCTAATTGCCGGTCCATTGGACAATCAGGGTAGCAGCCTTCCCTTTTTTCGGTGTAGTAGATTAAAATATGGTATTATTAATTTTATTTACATAACCTCAAGAACTGGGTCAAAATGAAACCGGGAGGCTGAAAGAACAGCAGATGCTCAGAGTGAAATTCGAACCCATGTATCCGACCTACACTCTGCCACTGCACCATGGCCGCCCTTAGTGACTTAGTTGATTTTTGATAATTTTTTTTTTAGAAAATTAAGTCAATTATTCAAAAAACTGCCCCCTCTCCAATACGTTTTTTATTGTCTCGACCAAAGGTACTCGTCCTGGGCTTCTGTTCTCTGCAAAACAACCTGTATAATTCTTTTGACTGTGTGTATGGGACTGAACTCCTTTCAAGCGACTGCGCCGATTTTGATTAAGTGTATTGTGGATTTTCAATAACGGTTTAGATTCACGATTAGACGCGGTTGGTGGCGCTGCTGTCATTATGTAACCAAATTTGATAAGTTCATATTCTTGCAGCGGCATGTGTTGTACTCATCGCATTTTGTTTCGATAGCTCGTTGCTGGTGCATTATGAAATATTCTCAAATATTTAAATATTCATTCGTATATCTAAAAAACGATTTTAAATTAAACCTTCCCTTAAATATAAGAGTGGACATTGACAGTGAAAACGTCAAAGAAAGTGAAGGCCAGTCTGTAAAATCAATAAACCTGATTTAAACAAGAACAAGTAAAGAAAAGAAAAAAAATATTAATTTCAATGTCATTAACGAGTGCTCCACAGTCGCCATTATGTCATCTTGATATGGACAATTATTTTCTTTTATGTTTTTTCTCAGTTCACATGGCGAAACGGGGGTTGCTCTACAAGAGTTGCCACTCTGAAAAGCTTATCACAACAAAATGAATCTTTCATTATTTGAGTTTCTATATTGCTTGGTTTTTTCTCTCAACTGCGTAGTTTTGTGTATGCAATAAAATCAAATAATGTAATCCTAGTGTAGTGTATTGTTTGAATTATAGTCGAACACCAAGAGACCAAGCACAACGATTAGCGATTAGGCATGAAGTCGTTGATTATTGTTTTCTGCCATCAAAAACTAATAATAGTGCATTGCACAACGCAAGTGAAATAAAATTAAAGAAAAAAAGAAAAACATGACGTATTATTGATATGTACGTTCGAATAAATTTGTGAAAACTCTCAACTGCATAATGGAACATTGCATAATAAGTAATTTATCGATGCAGAGCAAATAGATGCTAATTTTGGCTTACATATAACAAATTTATTCAAAGGCACAACTTTGCTGTAGGTTTAAGGGGGAAGCCTGCTTTAGAGGCTTTAAAAAATTGAAAATTTTTTTTCAATGGAATATTTATTTCCTTTCCAAATCTTTTTTTTTCCCTTAAATGAAATTGATTTCAGATTTAACTAGACTCGAAAGCAGCGAACTATCCTAACCTATCGCCAATCGTTGCTGACTAAGGGGTCATCAAAGAAGTGACATATTATAGATAGGCATGACGTAGGCATTGGATGAGGAAGAAGAAAAAACTGCATCTCTTATCATCTTTGAAAAACTAATCAACCCTCCTTTACGAACCGGCAAAAGTCGTGTTCACCCGAACTGATTTCTGACTTAAATTGTTCAGTTAAAGTTCTTCTGGCTATTGTATGAATTGGTATTTCATGTAGCAGTGATAAAGAAGTTTAAGCAGAGATGTCATTATATAGGTATGTAGGAGGTCATCTATAAAATTTTTCAGTTTCAAAATCGATGGAAATTGCTTAGTTTCGCAAATCTGGGATTCCCGCTTATCCCTTTCGATATGTCTGTTTTACGTAATTACTGATTGTAAAATTCATCCATATCAATTGTTCTTGACAGGTATGGCTATCAAAAGAAAAAAATAGTCATTATTTCAGTTTGTTCAGGTCATCAAACAACTTTATGACCTCAAAAATATTGAATTTTGCCAATACATGCGAAGAAAGCCTGCCAAATATGGCTTGAAGTTTTAGTGGTTGAATGAAAGCTCAACGAGCTATCCACTAAAGTTTTCTATCTGCTCTAGTAGCTCTGACCAAAGTACAGGACTTGGTCGTGGATATGATGTGCTGATATCGTTGATGCCATCATATTTCAATTCTGGACGCAAACTCACTATTGATTATTTCTTTACGTCGGTGGATTTGGCATTGAGGCTGCTGAATAAAAAGATCACCATTCTTGGTACGATCCGGAAAACAAAAGAGATGTGCCTAAACCTTTTGTAGCGAGGGAGGTTCTTGATGACCAGAATGAGCCTGTAAAGGTCAATAACAATAAGCAGTATCGTCCAGTCCACTCATCCATCTTTAGATTTTCTGGAAAAATGGCATTCGACCAAATGGTCTCAATTTATTCATGTACACGTCAAACAAATCGCTGGTCGATACACATAATTTTTCGACGATGTTCAAGAGAGTCAATCGATCCTACAGTTGAACTATCACCTATCAGTCTTAACGCTCTGTACCCTATCAAGCAGGCCCAAAGATGTTTCTCCTCAAATCTGGCCAAATACCAATCGAACGACACAAAATTGGAATATATTTAAAAAAGCTCGTAATAGTGCAACTTCAGCCATAAGAATTTCTAAAAGAAACTATTTTGCATCTAAATTAAACGTATCGTTGTCATCCAAAAAACTTTGGTTTAACTTAAGAAAAAGTAGAGTAACTGAAAATAAAGACTCAACAAACTGCGATATCGTTCCCGATGATTTATGTAAATGGCCATTTTTTAGATCATGGCACGTTACAAAGTCACTCTTTTGACTTTGGTGATATCGGGAGAGAATTTCAAAGACCTTTCGACTTTGAAGTTTTAACAGAGATTGATGTTGTCGAATATGTGCCTGCCATCGTTTCATTAAAATAATTTTGCCTGGCATTTTAAAACACTTGACTCATATAATTAATTACTGTTTAAAGTTTTCCACTTTTCCGAAACAGTGGAAAATTCCTATTGCCAAGAAAAGAAACGCTTCATCTTGCAACGATTTCAGGCCAATAAGCATATTACCATGCCTGTCCAAGGTTTTTGAGAAGTTGATGGCTAAGTCAGGTTTCAGAGCTAACCATAGTTGCTCCTCAGCTATGGTGAACATTCTTGGGGACATAAGATTTGTTTTGATAAACGATATATTACGCTCCTCTGTCTGCTTGGCTTTTCCAAAGCCTTTGATAAATTCAACCATGAAATTCTTTGCTGGAAACTCAAACAACTCTTTGGATTTAGTGACAGAGCTGTTAGTCTAGTTTTTAGTTTTCTTTCTGGAAGGATGCAAAGAGTGGTTTTTGAGGAGACTTCGTCTGAGTTTAAACCAGTGAAACAAGGGGTTCCTCAAGGCTCAATCTTAGGACCTATATTGTTTTGTATTTTAATTAATGATCTACCAACATATTGCCTTCACACCATTGTCCATCTCTATGCAGATGATGTTCAACTCTAAGTGACGTTAGTGAAATTGGACGGGGAGGAAGATTCGCCTTTTTTAGGGATGGGCTGGACAAAAGCAGTTATCCATCTGCTCGGTAAGAGCCCAGAAGAATATGGAAGATAGAAAAGCTTACGCAATGCTTTTGCCAGCGTAGAAAACACCTCTTCAGACTAACGGCGGCGGGGATACAATCTGGACCAGCAGATTTGTGTTTATTAAGATCTTGTAGGACTCTCGCAACTTGAGCGAGTTCGAAAAAATATCTGCTTGATAACAGAATTTACAGCCTCAAGCTCAGGCGGAGGCAATTTGCCGTTACAAAGTGTCGAGTTGGTAGTAGATTACATTAATGTTCTTGGGGGAGTATAAGGCATGTTTTGCGAATTTTTTGTGAGAAACCAGTTAAAATTTCATTATTAAAACCAATTGCATATTAAATGGCAGCAATTATTCGGACGTGCCTCGGTTTGGTTTTTGGATCATCGGAAATCCAAAAATCAAAGGTCATTCGTTAGATAATCAGCCCTATCACAGATTCTACCGTAGAAAACTTCCACACGGAAAACTAAGTTACGAGCTACGAAAATTTGTGATCACAAAATCCGAATGGGATCCAAGAAAGCATTTTCAGTTGCCAGACTAAATACCGCCATGCTGGTTATCGAAATCATCTGTTTTACGCCAAATGTGCAAGATCATTCACATTTTTCTGCAAAACACAACTTCTTTCGTATATTAAGACGACGAATTTACATTCCACTCGGATTTGGTGATACCGAATATACGAATTTCGAAATTCGTTCCACTCCGAATGGATTATGTAATAGTTACATAGGTTTATACCGACAGATATAAAAATATTCGTAACTTTGTCAATTTTGCTCCAATCCACTTGAAATTTTGACACAACATTGATATTAATATTAAATATTAGGCATTCATAAGAAAAGAGCAAAAAAAAATTAAATACGTTATCCCTCCGTTAACAAAAGACTAAAAGTTTTGGTTTCTTTTGTACACAACAGCATTTCTTGCCTAATTTTTTGGTCATGCAGAATTACAGAAATTTCTGGCCCGTTTGAACAAATTTCGGTTTCCGATTGTTTTCAAATCAAACCACGAGCACTCAGACTCAAATATCGCTCAAAAGTACTTCCAGATAACAAACTTCTTTTTTAACATTTCAGATGTTTGTAGAAAAGCCAAAAAACGCTGCCATGATGATAAAACTAAGCTACCAGCTCTCACCATGTCTGCCTCCAGCATCTGTAACGTGATTCAAAAAATGCAATACACTCACAGATGAAGCGGTTTGCTGTGTCGTCATTTTTTTAAGAGAATCCACAGAGTGTAATATCACTTAAGTCTAAATTGCTCAAATGCTTGGCAAAAGAGAAGTACCCCATGGCAACGCCAACAAGCCCTCTACAGTCGTTTCTGCTACGGGATAGTAACGATGTTGCAGTTTTATTATTAGCGTTGGGGTGCATACGATTAGTCTGTCTGCATCCTCACTGTGAACTCCGGCAGAACAAACGCTGGTTCAGGTCCAAAGATAGCTGTCTGAGATTCTTGAATCACAAGTTCATCAGCGATATCGTTTACAGTTATGCCGTGATGGCCTGAACTCAAACAAGACTCAAAAAATTTAGTCTACCGACCACAGAGAGGTCTTGCAGCCATAAGAACAGCCCGGCTATCGCTAAAGACACAAAGACTTCTTCCCATCCAGCTATTTTCCTAAATCAAGCTTATAGCCATTTGGATTATAAGCGTCTTCGCTTGAAAGTAGGACGTATATGTGCCTTATGAGGCGTGCAGTCGTATATCATCGCTCTCCAAGAAGGACTCAAAGTCA
This sequence comes from Melanostoma mellinum, assembly GCA_914767635.1. Classification (NCBI taxonomy): domain Eukaryota; kingdom Metazoa; phylum Arthropoda; class Insecta; order Diptera; family Syrphidae; genus Melanostoma; species Melanostoma mellinum. The sequence continues at coordinate 55,399,376 of OU612060.1, forward strand.
GATCTACCATCGGTTTTGGAACCATCCGTTAAGATACGAGAACAATCCTTTCTTGGTTCAGATTTTAGAGTGAACCAGCCATGAACCGAAGGAATGTTGACCATTTCGACGCAGTTTGAGCCTTGGCATCATCGCATCGGACTGCATATTAGAGATTTAGATTAGATTAGATTTTTCTTTATTTTCGTTTTCTTAAAGGTAACATAAGATATTTTCTATAAAGATTTACAAGCATGGCTTTTAAAGCCGTCTGCCGGATATTAACAAAACGTTTAATATAAGAGATTATACAATTTCTATTTAGATTTTATATATATAAATATTTTATTTTTTTTACAAGAAAAGATCTAAGTTTGATTGATTATAGAAATTAAATTAACTTAGTTTTATTTTAACATGTTTTTTTTTTTACAAAATAGATAATACATTATAGAGAATACAAAAGCAAGGTGGGCTTTTAGTTTAGCTAAAACAAAAATAATGCCGAGGAGGACAGGTGAAAAGCTGCAATTTTTTTTTTTTTTTTTTTTTTTTATGGGCTTTTAGTTTAGCTAAAACAAAAACTATCGATAAGCTCGAAACAACAAAAATTTGGTCTCTGTTGAGCTAAAACATAACGAGGATAATATTTCAAGAAAAAATTCAAAACATATTCAAATAAGTATTCCTATAATTCCTGGCATGGAAAGAAAATTGTAATAGCAACCTCCAGCCACACTCTCCATTCAAGATTTTGGCGCATTCTTCAAAAGTCAGGAAACTTTTATTGAAATAGAGTCTACGAAACTCTTGCAAAATGGGGCAAACCCCCATAAAGTGAAACACATCTTCATTTTCATTAAGGTTGCAGAGTGAACAAATAGGTGATAAATCGTTTCTATGTGGCCTATAATTAAGTTCAATCATTTCCGTTCTCAATTTAAAAATCAAGCTCATTTCTGCAATTGTAAACTCTTCCCTGAAATAGTTATCTACACTCAAACAAAGATTTAAGCGTTTATATGTAGTTCTTGAAGATGAACCTCTAGCCCTACCAAGGCAGAGCTGAAATATGCTTTCGTCTACAATTGAAATGCAGTTGTAAAAATTGGTCTTCCATTCCTCCGTGTTGCCAAGACTCAGGGACAAAACAACTTGTGGCGGACTGCATATCCTTTAGACGTGAGTCAAAATATATGCTTCTTGCCATATCTTTTTAAAATGGGGAATTTTCTTGAGAGTACATCACATGGGGAAATAAATAGGAAAACTTGGTGTCAAGTACTTTGTCCATAATGTCTCAGCCGAGTTCATAACTTGAGCTTCTTTTGGAGGCTCTTGATAATTTTTCCAAAGAACGCTGTTATTTGAAACAGGGCGTCACACACTGAATACCAAATTTAAAGCCGGACATTTTAACGAAAAATGTGTTACAAAAGACCAGTCTTTGTTTCATAAGTTTTCGTCTCTTAACCGTAACAATTAATTATATTAAATGCAAATTTCTTTCCACTAAAGTTCTTTTTTAAATCCCTTTAATAATGTGAGACAAATAATATTAATTGATTTCCGTGACCGAAGACATGGGGTATTGCTCAATCCATCTCCAATCAATTAAACATCACATAGGGCACTCATTTTGTCGCTTGAAGGCAACGATTGATTCTAAAAATACTCGACTTCCACCCTCCCAAACACCCCAAGAGATCTTCGATCAAAAATTTCTTATTTCTGTTGATTTCACAGAACAGAAAACCGATGAGTCATCAATTTTCTGCTTTTCTATACGAACTTCGCCTCATACACATCAGAACAGGAGCACTTGGACAAGGCCAACTAAAAACAAAACACACTTTTTGTTTTCTTGAATGATATTGTGTCTATTTCTTAGATGACGTTTATTTTGTCGAATGTGTTATGGTAAATAAGAAAAAGTAATTCAAACTATGCAACCACATCGCGTCGCGGCAAGGCGTGGCATGGTATAGCACGGCGAGCGTTACGTACGTTACGAAAAATTTGGCAACAAATCGGTTTGTCTATGTTGTTGTTTTGCCACTTTCTTAAAAACGCTTCATTCGAAGAATCAAATGATAGATGAGGGTATAATTCCAATTTCACTTTTTGATTTTGACCACAACATTCGTCGCTAGGAACAACAAATTTATGAGTACACGATGAACACAACATATTCAAAACAAACACAGGATATAGGTGGCAGATGAGAGCCAAGCAATGGCAAGCGATAAGAGAGTGCACTTGCAGCGTGCTTGTGAAATTTTTGGATTCGATTTTGTTGATGATATTTTCTTATGAAAATGCGAGAATTTTTTAATTTATTTTCTTTTTTTTTTAATTTATTTTGATCGATGAAATTTGCAGAAGATAGAAATGTGCATGTACGTAATTATTTTGTCAGAATGATTTTTTATTCAACTTAATAGCGTGATAGTTTCTGTTAGAAGTGGGAAAGTTGCCCTTATTTTGCAAAGGTTTGCAAAGTGTTCCAAAATAGCAAAGATACGATTGCAACTGTTTTGCGAAAAAAGTAAAGGGCTTGCTTTACACTTTCAAAACCTTCTTCGAAGTCAAACAAATGCGATTTTCTTAACAGATCTTAGATTGGATTTTCTGGACAGTGAAACATTCCTGAACAAATTAGAACAAGTTCTTAAAAAATCGATTGAAAATGAAAAAAATTTGCGAAGTCACACTAGAACACAGGCACAGAGCTCAAGCATGTTTGCTTGTGCTGAACAAGGTTATGCTTTTGTAGCTAACTTTTACGAGCCACTTTCCTATCGAGATGCTTTGAACTCAGATAAAGCCGAGTTTTGGCAAACTGTAATGCATGAGGATATCCAATCACATCGAGAGAATTCTACCTGGGAACTTGTCACCACGGAATAGAAAAATAATAGGATGTAAATGGGTTTAAAAAACTAAACTTTCTCCAGATAACACTATTCAACGACACAAGGCCTGGCTGGTAGCCAAAGGCTTCAATCAAGAGCTTGGTCTGGATTATGAAGACACGTTTAGTCCAGTAGCCAAGTTTACTTCTATTCGTGCCATCTTATCTATAGCAGCTAAAGAAAATCTGCACTTAAAGCAGTTTGATGTAAAGACCGCATTCTTCAACGGTGATTTGGAAGAAGAAGTGTTTATGGCTCAACCTCCAGGATACGAAGATAAGACTGGTAGAGTCTGCAAGCTTTTTTAAAGCACTTATGGCCTAAAATAGTCTTCACGATGTTGGAACCGTAAGTTCACCCAACTTCTTAGAAAACTAGGATTTATTGAATGCAAAGCAGATGCTTGTGTTTTCTCATTAAATCGCGACAATAAAAAAGTTCTGCTTGCCCTTTACATTGATGACGCACTTATTGCTATCACCAAAACACAAGATGCAATGGAGATTTTAGAGGAACTTCAAAGAAACTTCCAGATAACAATGACTGAAGCAAACTTCTACTTGGGTCTTCAAATAATTTACAAATCGAATGGAGCCATATGCGTTAACCAGTGCAGTTACATCGAACGTATGCTGACAAAGTTTGGAATGTCAGAAGCGAACCCAGTTTCAACTCCATGTGTTACTAATTTAAACTTCGATGTAACAATCGATGATAGTACGATTACTGCAAAACGCTACCCATTTCGTGAAGCGGTGGGGAGCATAATGTATCTAACGCTTGCTACAAGACCAGATATTGCTTTCTCCGTTGGTATTGTTAGCAGGTATTTAGATAATCCAGAAGATCATCACATAAAAGCTGTAAAGAGAATCTTTAGATATCTCGAAACAACAAAGGAACTGGGTATCATATTTACCAAATTTGATTCATTTTCTTTTTCTTGCTACAGTGATGCAGACTTTGCTGGTGATCACGAAACGAGAAGGTAAACTAGTGGATATGTGATCTTGATGGGCACAAATCCAATATCATGGTCGTCAAGAAGACAACACTGCACTGCTCTATCCACAACTGAAGCAGATATATAGCGGCATCTGAAGCAACGAAAGAGCTAATTTGGTTCAGGACGCTTCTGGAAGACTTGATCCTAAATGTTTTACTACATCCGACATTATACATCGACAACCTAGGAGCCATTAAGCTAGCTAAAAATTCCAAATTTCATGCAAGGACCAAACATATTGATGTACGGGTTCATTTCATACGAGAAAAATATGAAGAAAAACTCTTTAGATTAGAATACATTTCAAGCCAAGATCAGATTGCAGATATACAAAAGCCCTTCAAAAAGAAAAGTAGGTAGAAGTATTGAAAATGTTTGGACTCACTGTATTATTAAACATCATCTTGCTTTAGCTCACAAATACTCTTCCAGTTAATACATAACACTCTCTGAACATTATATAATCATTACCTTAACTGTTAGACTTTATCTACACAATAAATCAGTCAGTCATTGCATAGACTACAAAGAGTCTGGTTTGTCTTCTTTATTCAACATAACAAAATCAAAAAATGGAAAAGCGCCAGGGGAAGATGGTATACCGTACGAGTTTCTAAAAAACGCATCCCGTGAGCTTCTTACACGCATACAAAAATTATATAATAAAATTCTTATGGAAGCAATTGTGCCGAACTCTTTTAAGTGATTTTTCCAATACACAAGAAAGGTGCATTAGATAGAGTAGAAAACTATCGAGGATTCATGAATGTTATTGCAAAGCTTTTCTGTGCGATCTTAGCATCCAGACTTGAAAAATGGAACGAAGAAAATGATGTTTTAACCGAACTTCAGGCACGATTCCGAAAAGGCTACTCCACAATAGATCATATATATACTTTATCAGCGATAATCAAAGCCTTCCAAACCCGGAAGAAGAAGGTCTATGAGCTTTTTATAGATTTTAAGGCTGCTTTCAATTTGGTTAATAGAAACGCTCCCTTGTATAAGCTCTCACAAATAGGACTCTCTACCAAATTTATTCGTGTCATCAAAGAAATGTATTGTGGAACCAATGTAACTGTTTGGGATGGTAGAAATTTTTCAGTTTTGTTAGTGGTGTGAAACAGGGATGTCCACTTAGTGGATTTTTATTTGCCCTATTCATCAATGCCTTTTTAGATGAACAGCCTGGTGGACTTAGAATTGCAGGAAGCATTTTAAATGTTCTACTATACGCCGATGATCTTGTAGTCCTGTCCGAAACACCCGAGAACCTGCAATTAATGATGTCATCAATGAATGACAAGTGGGGGCTTGTCATTGATACAGATAAATCAAAAATAATGATTTTCTCTACAAATATTCGAGGCTATTCAACACAAAACTACAATTGGTTACTGCGGCAGAATCGTCTGGAAGTCGTCAGAGAGTACAAATATTTAGGAGTTGTGTTGAATTCAACATTGGATTTCAAGCGTCATATTGAGGAGAAAGTTAAAACGAGTCAAAATCTAGTTAACTCAACTTGGAAAAATATTTTTTCTAATAAAAACGTTAACCTTTCCACAAAATTTAAAACATTTGATGCAGTGGTGAAGTCAGCTTTGTGTTACGCTGCGCAGGCATGGGGCGCAGAAGAATTTGAACTGATGGAGAAACTGCAAAGAAATTTTATCAAAAAATTGTTCAATCTTCCACTAAGAACACCAAACTATGCTGTATATTTAGAAACAGGATTACCAAAGCCACACATACACTTAAGATGCAAGCCGATTACATTTTAAAAGTCCTTGCCGAATACACGTCTCGTAAATAAAATACTTGGATATGAAATAAGAAATAAAGATTGGTGGATGATACAGTGGCAGAATCGTGGTGATGTTTACGGTGAAAACATCGACATAAATTCAGGGAACCGAAGCTTATTAAAACATCAGTTGTATCGTACAATTCAAAAGTTTGAGGATACTGAAAGAGCTTTGTTCGAAATAGAAGCCCAACAGTCAGAGAGTAAGATCTGGTACTCACAGCTCAACTACAACATGAAGGAAAATAACTATTTTTGTGACTTACTAGGTTATAAGCAATTTTCACTAATATTCAAGCCAGGTGTGAAGTCCTTGGACTTAATGGAGCCCCATACAATGGAAGCTACAATCAGTTTTGTACATTGTGCAATATGAAATCCAAAGAAGATTGCTTCCATATCATATAGGAGTTTGCCCAATCTATGCTACACAAAGACAAAATCATTTCGGAAAAAGATCTTTTACGATGCAGCAAGCTGTTTTTTACCTCAATGGAGACAATTGGAAAAATCTTTATTACTATCTTCAAAGTGTGTATGAATGATGATGAATGAATGATAATTAATTTTATCCTTCCGCTGAACGAATATGGTTGTATTTTCGCTTCGCTAAGTGGGCCTACGGTAGTACCCGTGGTGTGATGGATAGCATGGCCGCCATTCATCATTTTTGGAAAATGAAAATGAGCATGTCCGCCTGTTGATCCAGAGGTTCGAGTTCGAATCCCAACAGAGGCAAAAATGTTTTTTCCACGGGTATCGCCTTTCGCGAGGAATTGGCAAGTCCTCCGTTAGTATTCATTGCCATGAAAAGCGCTTTCTCGATTAGCCGTTCGGAACCGGCAAAAAATTGTAGATTCCTTCCATTCCCTCACAAGGCATGGTTGTGAGAAATGCGCTAGGCCCAGGGGCTCCTCGCTCTGTTGCGCCAACCTATTTTTTCTTTTCTTATTTTTAAGTGGGCCTGCGATCGACTTAGAGAAGAAGCCGATTTTGCCAAAAAAAATAATCTTTTCAGATGAAGCTCATTTTGATCTTGGCGGGTATGTAAACAAGCAAAATTGTCGCATTTGGGCGCAGAAAACCCGCACACATACATTGAAAAGCCGATACACCCGAAACGAGTACTGTTTGGTGCGGATTTTGGTCCAGAGGCATAATTGGGACATTTTTCGAATATGAGCAAGGTGTGGCAGTTACAGCCAATGGCGATCGTTATTGGGCCATGTTGAACGAATTTTTGTTCACAAAAATTGAAGAGGAGGATATTGGCAACATTTGGCTTCAACAGGACGGCGCTACGTGCCACACAGCCGAAGCTACACTCGATGTTTTGGGCCCTGTTTTTGAAGATCGCATTATCAGCCTCAGAGCTGATGTCGTTTGGTCACCTCGGAGCTGCGATTTGACACCGTTGGACTATTATTTGTGGGGTGCCACAATTGACGCTTTAAAGGACAATATTCGTGAAGCCATTGGTGAAATACAGCTGCACACAATCGATAATGTGCTTAAAAATTAGACCGATCGTGTAGGCTATGCATGGCCAGCCGAGGCAGCCATTAGAATGAAATTATTTTTCATTATTAACCGAAAGAATTGTACTTTCAAATAAAAAAAGAAATTTTGGAAAATATTCAGTAGTTTTTTTTATAGCATTTTCAAAAAAAAGTTATTTTGCGGACCCTTTATAAAATACCTCCCCCCAAAAGTTTACAAAATGGTAGAATTTTTGGTGGAAAATAAAAGTTTACAGTTTTTAAATGAAAGAAAAAAAATATCAGATAATGTTTGGGGGAAGATGTGATGATAATTTGACTAACATCACTAAGGGTTTTCATTTTCCATAATTTTCAGCCAGGGCCCCTGCAGGGGTGAATGGCCAATTCATTAAGAGTAAGAATGAAAAGAAGGGGGCCTAAATGACTACCCTGGGGTACCCCGGAGGTAGTTTGAAAGGACTTGATAGGGAAGAAGGAGGAATTTTTAGTAGGAAAGAGGTGCGAAACTTCTATAGAAGAGTGAGACAATCAACATCGGGTTTCGCAAGTCGCCCTGGACCCTGCAAAGACCAGGATGGAAACACCATAGTGGAAACGCAGGCGATGTTAGCCATCTGGAAAGACTACTTTAACCAGTTGCTAAATGGTGATGACAGCCAAAATCCCGCGCAAGATCAACTTGTACCAGTTAATCTAGATGACGACCACGAATTGCAGCCGCCCGACCAAAATGAGATCAAAGTAGCCATCAGCAGACTGAAGATGAAGCTGGATGTGTTTGCTGATGATCTAATAGGTCCATCAATGCCTCAGACCTGCAAAATCTACCACCGACCAAATATTCACATTGCGCCAAATTCTAGAGAAAACCCAAGAGTCATCGACACCCACCAACTGTTCGTCGACTTTAAAGCAGCGTACGATAGTGTTGAAGAGAGTTTAAATGTATTGTCCCATGTCTAACTTTAGAGTCCCTGCTAAACTGATACGCCTTATCAGCATGACTTTGGAGAACGCTAGCTGTTCCGTCAAAGTTGGTAGAGACTCTACTGAAACCTTCGAAACCACCAGAGGGCTAAGACAAGGCGACGCACTGCCATGCAGCTGTTTTAACATTGTGCTTGAAAATGTAATACGAAGCACCCATGCCAGTACATCGGGCACCATTTTCAATAAATCAACACAATTACTTGGGTTTGCAGACGACATAGACGTGATAGGAAGAACAAAGCGAGCAGTAACTGGTGCATTCACTACTATGGAGTCAGCAGCAAGCCAAATGGGGCTGAAAATAAACGAGGACAAGACGAAGTATATGCTCTCATCAACAAAAGTCCAATCCCACCACCGACTTGGTCAAAATGTCACCATTGACGGGTATAACTTCGAGGTAGTCAGTGAATTTGTCTACCTGGGCACTACTGTAAACTCAGCCAACAACATCAGCGCTGAAATCAAACGCAGACTAACTCTTGCTATTCGCTGTTTTTTTGGGTTAAATAAGCAATTGAGGAATAAAGCCCTATCGAGAACAACCAAGGAGACACTATACAAAACACTCATCATCCCGACCCTGCTATATGGTGCAGAAGCATGGACCCTCTCCCAATCGGATGAAAAGTCACTTGGAGTCTTCGAGAGAAAAATTCTGCGTACGATTTATGGTCCTGTGAGGTAATATCAGGGGATTACTCCAATTAAGACCTCGAAGAGCAAAACGGAGGAAACGGCGTTGAATGCTCTCAATTCTGGCAATGTGCACTTGTTGGAAAGGCGACCAGACTTGACAAGCGTATTCAAGAAGCGGACGAACAATTGAAATGTAAAGGGATCGGGTTGCGTAGGGGTCTGCAAATTCTTTGGACCATCTTTTCACGAAGCCAAGTGCTGAATTTGCCTTATATCGTCGATATGCTTGAGGAAATTCAGCTCACGGTCGCAAATAATCCCAAGGTCCCGGATCACCTCAACAGTGGAGATGATTTGACCGTTTAGAAGATAGAGACGGGGAGGAGATTTGATGCGTTTACGTGAGAAGGTTATTGATTGGTACTTGGAAACATTTAGCTCCAAGCTGTTTTTGGAGCACCATATTGAAAAATTGTCGAGGTCATGTTGGAAGTGGGAAGAGTCTTCAGAAGAAGAAATGATCCGGTAAAACCTAGTATCGTCCGCATAGAGAGAGATAGAGGAGTGTTTGATGATCATTTCAATGTCGTTAATACTGAGAATGAAGAGGAGAGGGCCTAAATGGTTGTCTTGGGGAACACCGGATGTAGCTAGAAAGCGGCTGGATAAGGCGGATCTGAACCGAACGCTGTAAAAACGGTTTTCTAAATAAGAAGAAATCCATCTCAACAGAATGGGTTCAAAGCCGAGGGTGGAAAGTTTAAAAAGAACAAGTTTGTGAGAGATTTTAACGAAAGCTTTACTATTGTCAGTTGAAATTACATCGACCTCCTTTCCATTCTCCAAGGCTGAGAGGGAAAATGAGACAAAGTCAACGAGGTTTGTTGTTGTTGATCTGCCCTTGAGAAACCCGTGTTGTCTAGGGGAAATGAGAGATTTGCAACGAAAACTTAAGTTTTCATACAATATGCTTTCGAAAATTTTTGGTATATGCGATAGTTTAGCGATGGGATGATAATTGTTCACGTCGCCCATAGGACCTTTTTTGTGTATAGGGGTTATAAACGCCGTTTTCCAAGCTTGAGGGAAAACTCCAAGGGATATGGACAAGTTAAAAATTTTTGAGAGGTGAAGGACAATTCCAGCCTCATGTTCAAATATAGACTTCTTATTTTAGAAACAAAAAGTCATTGCCATCTTTCTACTTGCGATCATTTTTATATTTTGAATTCTCACACTGCACATACACATCACGCTATTTATTAATAACCTAAACGCACCTGAGTGCACATTTAATTTATCCAAATATTTAACTGCCTGTCAAGGGAAATAAGTTATTCCATTCATTTGCACGAAGATATTTCTTTCAAATTTTGTTTCTATGTGGAAACTCACGGCACACAGCAAGTCTAATTTATAATAACATGTAAAAAATCAATATTTTTCAAAGCGATGATTAAAACCCATAAAATACGTTAGTACGTTGTTTCAACAGTCAAAAACACCTCCCACACATGGAGTATGTTTTAATAAACGATTTTGGTATTTGCACTCTGGATTGGATAGTGTTCAATTGTTCATTAAAAAAACATAAAAGGAAAAAAGGAACATTCTGGTGGTGTAAATTTTATCAGATTGTATATTTTCTTACAGAATATAATGTTGAGTTCATTATTAAGTGTTGTTAGGATTAAATAAACATCAAAAGAATAATTAAGGTTGGCCAATTTGCAATTGGCTAGCAAAATGCAATAAAATTACTTTACGACGTTTTGGATCAACAATTGCGTGAAGAGATATGAAACAGTTTAGTTGCAATTATTTGCGTTTTAGCGAAGATCGAAGAGTTTACGAGAATTGATTGTTAAAACATTTGCCTTTGAACTACATTTTTGATATAGGTACCTGTTGCAAATGACTTGTAGTATTGCTGACAGCGTGAAAATGGACTTAAACCAGAAACATTACATTAATGACTTTATTAGGGAGATTTCAAGTACAGAAACTAATTTGAGGATTGATATGCTGGAATTAAAAAACATAAACCTAGCCGTACAAATTACGTTTAGCGTCATCATATCAGTTCAGGCTTTTTCTTGTCTATAAACAAAACATACACTGTCGGACAAAATAAAGTGCAAATTTCAAATTTGAGATTTTAAATTGAAATAAACACATAATTTTCAATTTGTCCTGCAAAGATTTATTATACTATGATTTTAAGGCTAAATTTTACAATTAAATTAATAGTTATTTACAAAATTGAGGTAAGAAAAGATAAGATATTGAAATATTTAAAAACAAAGAAAAGACAAAATAAAGTGCAAATTCAAATATCAACCTAAAAATTTATACAATACTAGCTGACCCGCCCGGCGTAGCTCAGGCCCTACTTTCATCAAATTGAAAGTTTAGTAAAGCAGTCTCTAAGCTTTCATTCTAGTGGCAGAGTGGGGATGAAATTTAGTCTATGCTGCTCAGGTGCATTTAAGCACTCTTTCGATGACAGAGTTTTTGGAATAGGCCACACGGAGTTGCTCGGGTCTGTAGTTTTAACCCTAAGGGATGAAATATACGCTAAATTAATGAGGGACTATATGGCATCCCAGTGTCGAAATAATTTTTGAAGTCTGTCGAGTAGTTTCTTAGTTTCAGTTTCCAACTTCTTTCCTGAGGGAATCTTCCGTTCACGTGCAAAAATGTGAATGAAATATAAGCTTATGTCACTGAGGGATAAATTCAATGAATTTGAATTGATACAGACGAAATTAATTCAGCAACAATCAGCAACTAAAATTTTTCTCATTGAACTCTTGAATATAAAATGTATTGAAAGTAGTTACAATTTATCAGAATAAAATTAAAGAAAAAAAAATAGTACGTATACGCCAGAGTCAGTAGCATACACTTAGGAAAATGTATCAAAAATGTCTTTTTTGTGTTCTGATAAATAAAAGACCTATACTTTTGTCCAAATTAATTTCAGAACAAACAAAACAAATCCGTATTTGATGAAAAAAGCATTTTTTAATTAAGATTGAAATATTATTATTATTTTCGGCACATCAGGTTGCTTACTTACAACTGAAAATAGTGGCTATTTATAAAGTTTAAATTTGATATTGACAGACACACACTGTTATTATACAGTCTGTTAGTCAATTCAAAGCTCTCTCATAAGCTATATTTTTTGTTTTGTTTTGTGGTGTGTAAATAAACAAAGAAGATGGTTTTCCGACGCGCGAACATGCGACGTATAATTGTCCATGCGCGAAACAGGAAAACTCCAAGTTGATTCCACAAACTTCTAACGACAGTCCTTGTGATTTATTTATGGTCATCGCAAAGGCCATACGTACTGGAAATTGTTACCGTTTAAAATCGAATGGTAAATCCGTTGGAATCATCGGTATTCGCGGGATCAAGACAAAATTCTTAATGGTCGCATTGAGATCCTCGACATCTTTATTTTTCGCTGCGAATATTGCTCGTTCACTCAGCCAATTATGGTAGTTGAACTTTTGCGCTATATCCGGGAAAACACGCTGAATAAGCTCCACTTTTGATTGTGTGATGTGACAGAAATCTGTGGGTAATGTGATAAATCCGGTCGAGGTGTCCACTGCAACTTTATTATTTCCAATGTCTAACAACTGCTTCGCAAACACATTTGCAGTTTCATCATGTTGCAAAAATACTCGCATGTTAGTTGTAAATTGGGTTGTCTTTACGTACCGACACAAATTCGATGATTATAGGCATGCATTTAGTTCATCAGCTACAGTTGATCGGGGAATAACTGGAAGAGTCTAACAAAAATCATCTGACAACAGAAGCATGGCCCCACCAAAGATATTTTGGTTGTCACGAAGATTTTTCAACGTTCTGTCCAGTGCCTCCAGTGACTCTTAAGGGCCATTGCGCATTCATCCCAAACAATCAATTTGCATATTTGTAATATCTTTACCATTGCGCTATTTTTGGCGATGTTGCAAATAGGTGTTTCGGTGATTTGCATGTTTAGTGGCAATTTTGAGGCAGAATACGCAGTTCTTCCGCCTTCAAGCAGAGTCGCAGCTGTTCCAGATGAGGCCAACGCTAGAGCAATATCCTTTCGCGGTTCTTCCGGCATCATCGATGAAATGAGTTCCACTAGATCCACTGCTCACAGCTTCTATCAAAGTGTCGTACGCAATTCTTTGTTGTTCATTTCATTGTGGAACACTTCATCGAACTGTTTCGGCCAATACTTCAATGTCGTATAGTTGCTCTTTTTGCAACTCGTGGTTTAATGCATCGTGCACTCATTCCTGCTGTCATTCCTAAACAAGACAATATTTTACTTCCAATCAACAGACGAATATCTTCTATCAAGATCAATGTCTCATTATAAATTTTTTCAGTCATTTGTAGTGTAGGATTCAAAGTTTGACGGAGCACACAAAGCAAAATATCTTCAGACATGTCATCTCTGTACTTAACCCAGAAATCTTTTGGATTCGAGGGGAAACATGTCGATATGATAATCGCAAGCAATGTAAGAATTTGATGCGGCGATGAAGATATTACGGAATCCTTGAGCGTATCATCCCAATGTGAATCGTTCTCAAGTAAATGTAATAGTTGACATGCCTCAGGGTAAGTCGCACACAGCTGTCCATTAGCTGTTCTCTGTTGTTTAAACGATGTCGGAATACGAACATTCATCAACAACAACTGCAAATAATAACATTCGTCGTTATTTGGATGTACTGTGTAGATGCAACCCAGAGCGTCTGAAGCAAATACATTTGGATTCCCTTCAACTGGTGTTCCTTGTTTTCGGCGCTGAAACGATTTCGATGATGCATTCCATGTGTAATACCGTGGCATGTCAGCATACAGTAAAGTGCGAGCAAAATCATCACTTTGACAGACTGTGAAGAAGCTTGTCAATGTTGTCGACGGTGGACATGCCGCTCTGTCTGCCGCGTTCGATTCATTAAAATATTTGCTATTTATTAATTTAATTTTTTGTTGTCAAAAATGATTAAAATAAAAAACAAAAGTATATTGTTTGAATAAAATTTTTTATTCATTACAGAAAAGAAATTGTTACTTTTACTATATTCCAATTCCTTGTAAACCTTCCCTAGACCTCCACCAATATTTCAAGACCAAGATAAGATAAATCCGTTCAGCCGTTCTCTAGTTTTAACCAGACTAACGAACAGCAAATGATTTTTATATATATATATAGTAGGCTTTGGGTCATTATCTTGTTGAAAAATATAATTCCCCAAAGACATTTTCGAAGCTGAAGAAGAAAGATTTCCTTTGACAATATTGACGTAACCAAAACCCGTCATTTTACTGTCGATTTTGACAAGATTTCCAACCCCACTGAAGGAAAAACATCCCCAGACCATTAGTGATCCTCCCCCATGCTTAACAATTTTTTGTATGCACCTTTGACTCAGCCTCTGGGATGGTTTGCACTAAACTCGCTTTCTGGTTTCTCATCGGACTAAATCACGCTTTCCTAAAAGGCTTGCGGCTTGGTTAAAAACTTTTTTGCGAAAGCTAACCGTTTTCTTATATTAACTTTAAGCAGTAAAGGCTTTTTTCGCAAAAAATTTCTTAAGCCGCTTTCGTTAAGTTGCCTTTGGACTGTTCTTTCTGTTATTGATAACTGCAGATCTTCTTTAATGCTTCTGGCCGAAGATAAAGGGTTTTTTTCGAGCCTCAATTTTTATTCTTCGATAATCAGCAGCCGTGGTCTTTCTCTTCCTTCTACAAGAACCTTTGAAGCTGACGACGCCGACGGTTCCTCGTTCAAGACAGTAAATCTTTCTTACCCCAGATATAGACAGTCCATAAAGGTCAACAACATGGAAGGTCAACCCATATTGACGGTCTAAAACAAGCAATTCCTTCACTTCATGTGAAAGCGGTTTCATATCGTAGCCTTAACCAAATTGAGAAAATCTAAGCACTCAAATGATTATAGTTAAGAATTAAACAGATTAACCTTCCAATATTTCCTCAGCTTTAAATTTTTTCTTTAAACTATAATAAATAGTTACAAATCTTAGCAAAAAAAATGCAAATGATTTGCTGCAATGTTAACGATATTCGTTAAAAATATATAAACTTTTAACGGGTTTTTTTAGTATCGTATAAACACCAGAGAGTTTGTGACGTCATAGGTAAAGAACAAGACAATAATTTCTCTTTGCTCTTCAATTCTAGCATTATGAAGTCAAATGAACTGCTCTTGCACTTTATTTTGTCTGACAGTGTACTTCTATGTGATCAAAAAGCCGAAATTGTTTTTTAAACACTTCACAACGTACAGCGCAAAAAGCAGGCTTTTATGTTTGATTTTATCAACGCTCTTCATTATAAGTGTGCAGAAACCAAAAAAACAACCCGTAAACACTTAAAGTAAGAAAAAAAAAGCAAATACAGGAGCTTCAATAGAGAAAAAAAACAACAATTTGAAACAATTAATCATGCACGTGAAACACAGTCTCTTAATTAAATTTTTATTTTTTTAAAGGTGAAGTCAATGAAATCTGAACAAGAGTTAAAGAGCTTTAGCAATCGTTTTTTTTATGAGAAAAACAATGCAATCACTCAAATCTTCGCAGGCAGTGCGATAAGATAAACAAACATTTTGAGTTTATTAAAACTTTTAGGATAATTAAAGAAAACTTAATGGTTAAATTTAGCTGACGACAATGCTGCACTCCAGTTTTTTTTTTTTTTTTTTTTTGTATAATTTTAAGTAACGACGAATGCAAACGTCCGCTCAAAGAAGTAAGAAGCATATGGCAACATAACTTATCTAACAAAAAATCACCAGAGTAAGATTAAAAGATAAACAGAGGTAAATTTCATAAAAATGTTAAGACAAAACGGCGTTGTTCGATTGAAGGCACTTGAAACATGAGAACTGCAATGTCGTACGAAACTTATTTACATAGGAAAGTTACATAGATCATCCGATAAACATCTACATAAGAAATGTCATCAGATAGAGATGTGTAGGTCCACGAAAACGGACTTAGGTTAATCGATTTTGCTGCGGGGCTTCTTGTAATAAGTAGTACACGCTTCCCGCATCTCAAAATTCATACAGGTACATGGCGATCCACAGATCAACCAACCTTCAGCCAAATTGACCTTCTTCTTCTTCTTCTTCATTTTCGGCGTTACGAGTAGTGATCTTGAAGCGATCACAACTCTCCCACTTTGCTGCTTCACACTAGTGATCCGCCTGTGGGGTGCGCCGCGTTGACCTCAGAAATCGTCGGCAAGCCTCCCGGTTTTGGATTGTTCCATGTCTGAGGCCAACCAAATGCTGCTGTTTTTGCATTTGCTTGCACCAGGAGTGTTTTGGCCTGCCTTTTCTTTTTCGTCGCGAATTTGTTGAAACGTTGTACGATATTGCCTTTTTGACGGGGTTCTGCGGATCTCTCCTTTGAACATGACAATACCAACTGAGCCGGTCGTGCTGAATTTTGTCCAAGATGGTACTTTTGACATGAAGGCTTCCACGGATCTTAGTACTTCTAATTCGATCAAGCTTTGTTACTCCTGCTGTCATCCGAAGCATCTTCATTTCGGCTGCCGTCAATTTGCTCTCATACTTTTTGTACATTGTCCAACATTGTGAACCGTATGTCAGAGCTGGACGGACAACTGCTGTGTAGAGTCTTCCCTTCAGCTTAGGGGGCATTTTTCGATCACAGAAGATAGCGGAGTTTTCTCGCCACTTCATCCACCCTACGCTTACTCGATGATTGATGTCGTCATCACAAGATGCTTCACTATTGATCATAGATCCCAGATATTTAAACTTTTCACACTTGGGAAGCACATTTCCATTCAAATAAATGTCTGGAATAGGCTTGCCTGGATCAGAAAAAGGGCAGCACAGGTATTCAGTCTTTTTAGCGCTAATACGGTACCCATTTCCTTCCAGAACATCAATCCAAACGTCAAGTGCTCGTTGCAGGGATGTAGGATCCTCGCTTATGATGGCTCCATCGTCAGCAAAGAATAATTGTTGTACTTTATTGTCCGTTACTTTTCCTTCGAGCAAATAATCCAGAACAGCAATAAAGAGCAGTGGACTCAAGACACTTCCCTGATGTACACCTACTGTTATTTGGAATTCTTCGGTGACTCCAGCTGGGCATCTCACTTTTGTAACTGCTCCCTCGTACATGTCCATAATTATTCGCACATAGGCTTCAGGAACTCCTCGGTGTCTGAGGGCCACCCATATCAGATCTCGTGGTTGTCGATCGAATGCCTTTTCGAAGTCAACCAACACAATATGCAAATCCTCTAAGGCATCTCGGTGTTTTTCCATAATGATCCTTATGCTTTGGATTGCGTCTGTAGTTGACTTACCCGCGACAAACCCGCATTGGTCATCAGACAGCCTTATTATTTTCCGCAGTCGGCTATCCAAAACCCGCTCAACGATCTTCATAGTGTGGGACATCAACTTGATCGAACGATAGTTGTCACAGCTTCTGGTATCTCCCTTTCCCTTGTACATTGGAAGAAGAAAACTTTCCCTCCATTGATTAGGCAAACTGTCACCTCTTACAAGTTTGGAGATGAGAATCGTGAGCCATCTTAACCCGATGTCTCCCATATTTTTCCAAAACTCATATGGTACCTCGTCTGGCCCAATCGCTTTGCCTTTTTTGGAGTTCTTAACTGCCTCCCTAACTTCTTCGACTGTGACGTCGGATACTTCCGTAAAGTTAGGTGCAGCTGTTGGAAAGTGGCGCCGAGGAAACTGTTCATTCAAAAGATCATCACAATACTGTCGCCACCTGTGAAGAATTTTGCCGTCATCCACAAGTAGCACTCCTTGAGCATCATTGATGAACTTCGGCGAACGAATCTCCTGCGCATTTCTCCTTCTCTGAGCGGCTATTTTGAAAATGGTTGCTCCCTTATTCAAGTTGCTTTGTCTTACCTCTTGGATTGCCTGATTTGCTTCAGCAGCTGGGGCAGAAATCTCTTCCAGCTCTCGATACAGGCCCTCCGTGCTTTTTGCTTGAAGTTGGGCGCACTTTTTCTTCGCTTCTTTTCTGCAGCTCTTGTATTCCATTTTGAAACGCGCTTTTTCATTTGTATTTCTTGAGGGGCACTTCGACCAAGCTTGGAAAGCTGCTTTCTTCTTTCTAATCACTGCTTTAGCTTCATCATCCCACCACCAGGTTTCTTTAGCTTGTTGGTGGTGTCCTTTTGAGACTCCTAACAGTGATTTGGCTCTCTCTAAGCAGGTTCGTTGTAGGCGATCCCACATATTTTGTGCCGTGATTGCATTTGAAACTGCGTCGATGGTATTACACAGCTGACTTTGCATATACGAAATGAATTGCTGTCCTTTGGTTTTCTCCAGATTGTACCACTTGATTCTCCTAGGAGCCTTTGTTTGTTTGACTTCCTTTACCGCATCCGTAAAAAATTCTGTTAAAAGAAGACGGTGTTGTTGAGCGGCAGCTTCTCCTAGTATCACTTTGCAGTCTTTCACCCGAGATTTCATGTAATTGGTTACCAAATGGTAATCAATCTGGGTTTCATTTCCTCCACTGCTGTAAGTGATAAGGTGTCGGTCTTGTTTGATGAACATGGTATTTAGTACGATTAGACCGTATGACTTGCACATACTTAGAATATCTTCACCAGGAGTGTTCCTGGTGCCGAATCCCAAACCTCCATGGCAGTCTTCATAATCCTCGTTTGTCTTCCCGACATGTCCATTCAAATCTCCTCCAACAAACAAATACTCTTCTTTTGGGATGTTCTTAAGTAGGTTATGAAAATCAAGCCAGAATGCATCTTTTTCCTCCTGCTCACACCCTATTTGGGGAGCATATGCACTGATTATATTCCAGACCTTTCCTTCCATCACCAATTTAAGAGACACCAAACGGTCACTGGACTTCAAAATGGTCAACACGCTGTTACATAAACTTTGGTCAAGGATGATACCGACTCCGTTCCTACCTTGTTCCGTTCCATTGTAGAACATCTTGTAAGCCTTGGTCTTGGCATCATTCAGCCAAATTGACCATATGTTGTAATCGATGCAAGGCACTCTTTCAGTGTGTTAGACGTCCGAACTTTCCGAAGGGCCAACTTTGACTCGGACCACTACCTTGTTGTAGCCAAGGTACGAATGAGGATATCACGACTCGCACGAACTAACGCTGTGAAGAGATATGACGTCGGAAAGCTACAATCGCTAGAGATTGCCATTGCCTTCTCCATTCGAGTGTTCCTTCAATTATCCTTGAATCCTATGCCGCCAGCATTAAGCATTGAAGACCAGTGGCAGCAATGCCAAGAAGCCATCAGAATCGCTGCCTCTAAGCTCTTGAGTTTCACTCGGCCACCAAAACGAAAGCCATGGTTCGATGAAGAATGCAGGCAGGTAAATGCAGGCAAACAAAAAGCACGACAAATGCTTATGCAAAAACCAACAAGGGCTGCTTACGATCAGTATAACGAGATCTACAAGGAGAAAAGAAGGGAAGAACACCGAACTCGTTTGAGGAAATTGAGAGGTGCCATGACAGGAACGAGATTGGGAAGTTTTACCAAAAGGTAAAAAGATCCTGCCAGGGTGGCAAATTCCGAACTCAAACCTGTAAAGACCACCAGGGAAGCATAGTTGTAGAGTCATAGTCAAATCATTTTTAAGTAGAAAAAATTGGTTCAAATGCTCTGAAATAGATTCATTATTCATCATCATCATTTACCCCTTAATGTCATGCGACATGCCTTATAATGTTAAAAACGACAGTGCGGGTGAGAAAAAAGGAAATGCTGATGCACATTACATATTTTTAAATTTTTGCGCATTGAAGTGCGAGAGGAAAATTGAGTTAGGTAAAGCATTCCACATCCGGGCTAAAATATGAATCTCTGTACTTCACTGTACAACCGAATTTGAACTGAACGAAAAACTGATGCGCATTTTTGCGAGGCAGGAGTTGCGGCTAAATTTTGTGAGGTAAGGATTGCAACTGGCTATTTCACTAGAGACTTTTACAAATATAGAAAATTTATTGATGCTTAAATTGAACTCTAGCATATCAATTTTAGCGCTCTAATTTGAAACCTCTCAATTAGGCGCAATGATGGTTGAGGAACACATGACCAAACATGAAAATTGTACTTTGGCTTGGGACGTATGTATTTTTTTTAAGAATCCTGAGCCTTTTGTAGCATTTTTGGTGATTTCAAATATGTGGTCGTTAAAACGACGATCATCGTTTACACACTTATAAAGCCCATACAGCGGTTCATGGGTTCGATGATGCACGAACTATTCATGGATAATGGCAGTGGGATACAGTTAAGCTTTTACGATTTTGAAGACATTGAATTCAATAAGATTAGTTTTTCCTAATGAAACAATTTTGTCCATAATTGAATGAGTTTGTCATATACATACAACCGATCCAGTTCCACATCCGATGAATGAATGAATGAATGAATGAAAATTGGGGTTTTGTATTGTACCTCGACCTGTTTAGATCTACATACATATTGTACCCCCTACTTCTTAAGTGGTACATATTCCTTAATTAAAGTACTTCATCCAGATTAGTTCCTCTGATGAAACTTAGTATCTGGGTTTCGCTTAGGAGTTTTAGCTCCCTCTCCTCTACGTAGTAGGATCCTAAGTACTTTTTCCTTTGGTGTATAAGAGCTTCGCAGTCACCTAAGAGGTGGTCAGGAGATTTTTCCTGTTCGTTGCGTTTACTATCTAGAATCACGCCTAGATACTTGACCTCAGTTGTGGGTACTATGGTTACTCCATCCAGTGTAATGTCTTTCATAAGTGGCAGGAGTCTACTTCTGGTGAATGGTATAATTGTAGTTTTTTAGGGGTTGATGTTCAGTCCTACAGATGTACACCACTTTTTCGTGATTGCCCTCTGTATTATATCGCATAGGGTTTCTTCATATTTCCCACAGGCTAATAATGTGATGTCATCAGCATAGCCAATGCATCTTATGCCTTGCGTGGTTAGTTTTTCTAATAGTTCATCTACTACTAGACTCCAAAGTAGAGGTGATAAGACCCCTCCTTGTGGGAAGCCTCTCGTAGTGATGATTCTCTGAATCGTTTGGTTAGAGTGAGTTTCTGCCGTTCTTGTACTAAGCATTGCATTAACCCACTTTATTATTGTAATCGGAGTGTCTTTCCTCTGAAGTGCTTTGTTAACCGCCTCGTGTGAGGTATTATCAAAGGCACCCTCAATATCCAAGAAACAGCCGATTACTTTTTAGTGGTTGAGAGATGGTATAGGGCAGTTTCCGTAGATCTACCTGCTCTGTATGCATGCTGTCTAGTGTTTAGTGGATTGCTCACTAGAATTTCCGATCTTAAGAAGTTATCGATCACCTTCTCCATGGTTTTCAGTACAAAGGATGTTAAGCTTATTGGCCTGAAAGATTTAGGATGAGTTGTGTCTTTCTTACCTGTTTTTGGTATAAAGATAATCTTTGCTCGTGTCCATGGACTAGGTATGTACCCTAGAGCCAGACTGCTTCTGATAATTTTAAGTAAGTGTAGTAGGATCACTTCTTTTCCAGGAAAGATCCCACCTACCACTGGAGTTTTGAAGGGTTGAAAGGTACTTAATGCCCATTCTAGCCTTTTCTTCGAGCAAACTATCGTTGCTGTCTTCCAGTCTTGTTTATCAGTACTGTGCACAGGTGTAGGTATTTCATATCCTGTTGTTAGTATGCTTCAAGAGAAGTGAGTGTTAAGCAGGAGAAGCTACCTTTGCTCTTCACTTTCTGTGAAGCTGCCGTCAGCGTATTTCAAGGCCATGGTGGTTTGTGACTTATCCCTTGAAAGAGCCTTATGAAGCCTGCCTGCTGCCGGGGTTGCTGCTATGCTTTCACAGAAGTCTACAAAGCTGCTTCTTTTTTTAGCTTTCCTCACTTCCTTACTCTATGCTGTAAGTTCCGCATGGTAAGCATGTCAGTTGCTGTTACTTTTCGCATTGTTGAAGAGTTTTCTTACTCGCTCCATTTGCACTTCTAGGTTTTTGTTCCACCAGGGGGCATCTGTTTTCTTGTTTGCGGAGCTTAGGGGGCAGCTTGATTTATATGCATCAATCATAGCTGTATTAAGCTCGCTTACCGCATTTTCAAGCTCCAGATGACTAGCTAGGAGTTAAATTAGGACCAAATATGACAAACTGAGAGTAGAATCGTCAGCAAAGCAGTTAAGTATATTAAAGGTTTCAGACAAGAGAAATAGTGAAGTTTGGGGGAAAACAGGAAACCTGGGCCACAGCAGCATTTATATTTTGAGTATCAGACCTAGAAAAAGTAATTTCTTATCAACCGAATAAGAGACTCATCGATACCAAGCATTTGCGATAAGAAAGCTTGATGCCAAACTATATCAAATGGTTAAGAAATATCAAACGCAATAATCAATGCATCAATGTAAAAATTGATTCCACTTTTCGTGATATAAGCCATGAGACCACCAGTGGACCTTTTGCGGATAAACTATTTCGATTTTGGCAAGCCCGAACTCAATTTTAAAGATATCACACTGTCAGGATATCGACTACTTAGCTAAAAACAGTCAGAAAAGCTTTCTCCGACTTTTAGATATTTCTTAGATATTTTATTCGTTCATTGACTGCTTACACACATTAAGAAAAAATATCTTATAAACTAGCTTGAAATAGACAAAAGTTAATTTTGTAAATAAAACTAAGTTGAAACAAAAAAAAATAATGCGATTACAAATTTAATTTAATTTAATTAATTTTTAATTAATTTTAAATTCTAATGAAGAGTTAGAATAGAGAGAGAGAGAGAGAAAGAAAGAGAAAGAAAAATAGAGAGAGAGTGAGAGAGAAAGAGAGAGAAATAGTTAGCCAGGATGAAGTTGATGTTTGAAGAGTTCTTTACGGAAAAGAACTATGTCACGTAAGCCTCCTATTTGCCTCGGTACACAGGCGTATAGCATTGACGAAAAATTGGCGTTCTGACGTCAATTAAGAAAATCGAGGAAGTATAATTTGTTCCGAACTGTTAGATAAAAATCTGTGTATTTTTTCAAAGAGGTAGAAAAACTGACGTGTAATAATTACATTCAAAAGCAAAATTAAAGTTTTGTATCGCAATAAATTGTCAAAGGACAAATTACATACACTTTTTGAGAAGAGAGATATATGATCGTATCTTTTTAAGCAGTATACATAACGTGCAACATTATTATAAACGACGTTTAATTTACGTTTGCTGACAGCATCACAGTTGGCAAATATCTCACAACCATAGATAAGTACGAATAATAAGTGTTTTAGCTAGCATGAGTCGAGTCGAGACAGAGAATTCCGTATGCTTTACCAACAACTTGATTAATGTGGGTATCCCAGCTAAGATTCCTATTCAAAGTCATTCCCAGATTTTTTGCAGTTTGAACATATTCAATAGTAGAGTCATTCAGCAACAATGTGGGAAAATATGAGAGGTCGAGTGTTTTTTTTTACTAATAACTATGCATTTAGACTTGATTGGGTTCAAAAACAAACTATTTTTGGATGACCAGGCAAAGATATTTTGTAGGTCAATGTTAATAGAAGCTACACAGTCTTCGATCATACCCAGGGGACAACTTTTGTATAGCTGAACATCATCAGCGTACATATGAACAGATGATGTCGTGATTTGCTTGGGAAGTTCATTAATATAGAGCGAGAAAAGAAGAGGTCCAAAGATGGAGCTTTGTGGTACACCTCGATTCGTGGATAGAAAGCTGGAATATTTATTCGCTGCAAAAACAGTCTGTTTTCTTCTACTTAAGTAGGATTATAAAAGGTCGAAGGAGGAGTTAGAGAACTTGTCTATCGTGAGCAATTTTTTGCACAAGATAGAATGGTTTATTGTGTCGAATGCTTTGGAGAAGTCGAGCAGCACGAGGAATGTGACGTGATCCTTATCAAGAGCCTGCCTTATATCTTCTACGACATTTGTAAGAGCTGTAAGGCAACTGTGTTTTGGTCGAAAGCCCGACTGAACAGTCGATAGGATGTGTTGTGTATGCAGATGGGACCTTATTTGTTTTTGCATAATTTTTTTAAATGCTTTCGATAAGAACGACAACACTGAAATGGGCCTGAAATCATTACCAACGTGACTCTTAGGAATAGGGATTACTTTTGATAGCTTCCATTGGCTATGATATACTCTAGTCATAAGCACTGTATTGAATATATGAGTGATGAATGATAAAATTATTGAGAGTATTGCTTTAAGGAAAACAGGGTGAACTTCATCAATTCCTATTGCATTTGATTTGATCGATATGATACTCTCTACAACATCGGTATCGTATACCCTTGTGAAATGAAAGAGTTTATCATGTTCAATGACAGATTCGACATGTGGTACGGGATCATCCGGCAAACTTGGAAATGGCAGGTCTACAAAGCTTTGGTTAAGTTGATTAACATCGATATTTATCTTAACGTTGTTTTTCCTTCCAACTCCAATCTCTCGTAAGTTCTTCCAAAGTTGTTTCCCATTCAACGACGAAATAAACCTTCTACTATAGACCTGCCTTTTGGCTGTTCGGATTTTAGAAACAACTTCATTGCGTAAATTACGGTACAAATCATGAAAGACAAACAGTTTAAATTTTTTCCATTGCCTATACGCTTGGTCCCGCTTGAGCATTAGCTGTTGAATTTCGATAGTAAACCAGGGCTGTTGCCCATTTCTAAAAAAATTTCTTACTATCGGGACATGTTGATCAAATAGATTGACAATATTTCTGTTTGAAAATTCAATTTGGGTTTACTAAGCCATACACCCTTACCCATTCTGTGGATCTAGTGTGTTGTTCTAACAATGCATAGTCTATGTGATTGAAATCCCTATACTCATAATATTCAGGATCGGAAGGTGTTCCAAAGTCGTATATCATGAAAATAAGATCACGCTTTGAAAATGCAGACACAGAAAGTTGGTCATATAAAAGTACATTTCCTGTATGACTTACAAAAAAATATCAAGTAATGTACTTACAGTACTAGAGAAATGTGATGGAAAACTGGTATTAACAGGGAACATATTAAAAGATCTCAAAGCATCACTTGGGGAGGACTCTTCTAAAAGGTTACTATTAAAATCACCTGTTATTACAACTTGGGTGCAATTTAATTTTAATTTGTTTTCTAATGGTGCAATAAGAGGATTGATGTTAACGTTACGATTAGGTCGATAAACAACTCCTAAAAGTAGATCAATATCTCCTGAAACCAAATTGATAAAGATGTACTCTATTTCAATTCCGGCCTCAGATCTACGGTTAAATTTTAAAGTTATACCCTCACGTAAGTAGATTGCTGTACCACCACCTCTAGTTTGTCTATCTGCACGGATAAGATTATACCCTTTCACATTACAACAACTATAAAAACCCAACAAATCAAACCGAAACAAGTAACTTCCGGGGAAAGTTGAAAATACTACAATTTACCTGTAATTTACCTTCTAACGTTCTTATTCACCAAAACTGATATTCAATTATTTGTTTATGAACACCGACTGTGTCCACTTCAGACCACAAAATTAAATCATCAAATAGCTACTTGTGATGAGGCAACCAGAATATGTTTACTTTTACAATTGCAAAAATCACTCAATTGTAGAACACTTGCGACTGTAAACAACACTTGTGGAATATTTTTTTATATTTTATTTTTTCAAATTTCGTTACAACTAGCACCATCTCAGTATATAAGCACTTCAGATGTCTTCGTCGAAGCCTATAGTTCTATTTGTGATGGCGAAATGACGACTGATGTTGGATTGGACATTGGCTTTTATTTCAGCACCCAAGCAATGCCCTGAAAGTCATAAATATCGGTACTTTGTCTATTTACAAAACAACAATATTGCTCCTCTTATAAATTTACAAACTAAATCTCTTACAAACCTCTAAAAATACTTATATGCTTTGAAAAACACAGCCGTCGCGGTCGACTCGCGGTTCGCTATTTTATTGTGAAATAAAAGATTTTACATGCATTTGACAGAAGAAGGAATGTCCTACATTTTAATTTAAATTGAAATAATTTGATTGTTGTGTTTATTGAGAAAGTATTTGTACAACAACATTGCGTATCTGGTTTCTTTATTATCAGTGCGGTAGACGACACATCTCGGGAGGTCTTCAATTGAAGACTGTAATTTTTTTTCACAATGTTTTGACTGTTTGAATGAGTAGGCTTTCAACTAGTCAATTAAATATAACCTCTCTTGATTAATGGTTCATCTTTTTTTGTTTAATTTTTTTATTTCGTGGGTGTGAAGAAATTCTGGGTATCTATTTTTTGTTTTCACATCTATCGTTATAGAAGATTAGTCAAGTTCCATGGAATGCAAAGTTTTGAGTTTCCTCAATGATTTGCCATATTCAATATCAATTCATTCACATTCATCGTCAAGATGGTATAAAAAATGTTGGCTCTCTGCCATTTAGATAAGCTGCTATTTAGATATGACGACAATGATGAAACGCCCACTTGAAATACGGAAACGCAAATAAACACATCACCAGGGAAATATCACCTATACTCCACTGATTGATATAAAAGTCGACCACATTTTAGAAAGCGAATTTCGTTTTAGGGACAAGACGGGTTTGGGAGCATTTTATATTGATATATTTTATTCAAATAATTCGGTAACGGATTTCAAAACCGGAACTGCGTTAAGAGAATTCCACTAAATCGGCCAAATGGATTCCAAGTAAGGCAGCATTAGGGCCGCACTGTGACGTTGTCAGCAGTGCTTAGAAAGTGCTGATCAATGCAAGTCGTTCATTCAGCACGGAAGAGGTAAGCTGTACCTGGCTACCGGGTCAGACAACTTCTCGTTTTGCACACTTTACGAATTTTTCTATTGCCGGCTAATTCCTCATACTCATCCCATTTAGTCCTCCCAGTTCCTTTCCTGAATTTAAATTTCTTAAAAAACTCCAATTTTCGCATATCGAACAGCACTCAATAGGTTTGTTCGTTGAAGCCCTGGGGTTGCCCTAGCGTCGCCACAAAGCGTTTTTTGAGAAACCTAAATTCGCCCTGAATGTCAAATTGAGTGTTTTTTGAGCCATAGGTTTGCCATAGGTTTTCCCATAACTCACCCTAGCTTTTTTCTGTGGCGATTTGAGGGCTGTCAAATGGAAATAGATCTAAGCAAATTGTACATATTATGTACTAAGTTCAATTAAAATTAATGCTAATGCTAATGAACTATACCGCGACATGAGCATAGCCAGAAGAGTAAGCATCGCGAGGCTACGAGGGTTGGGCCATGTAGAGCGGATGGACACAAACTCTCCGGCTCGACGGGTTTTTGAAAGCACATTGCAGAGAAATCGCGTCTTAGGTGGTGCAATCAAGTGGATGAAGACCTCAACCAACTTAGAGTGCAAAACTTTAGAGAGCTCGCCCGAAATCGAAGCCGTTGAGACCCAGGTTCACCCCGAACTGTAATACCCACCCAAGTAAGTGAGTAACTTTATTCAATAATATCGGTTATAACATCAGTTAAAAAAGAAACGGGGTACTGGTGAGTCTATTGTCTTTCTAGTTACTCGGAAGGTCTTAAAAAAGCTATGAAAAAATTGGAGGCTACACATTTTAAAGACCTACAATTTTTCGCCAATGCGAAACAGTTAAATGAGAAAGCGATACTCTGGAAAAACAATTTGATGCTTCTGATGAAATTCCGAGCCTCCCACGTGATAGACAGACATGTTAACCATTGCGCCAAGAACCTAAATGATGTAAATGTTAACTATTCTTGCTCTTGCGGGTGGTCCCAGTGTCGTAAAAACATTTTTGAATGATTTATGGGCTATCCGAGTTGAAACAGATATTTGACGTGAATATAATTTTTTCTCAGACCCATGATAGAACCTCTTTGAGAAAAAGAACACTTTACAATCGACTATGAATTTTTGCAATCTTCGAATTAAAGTTTCTTAGCTTATCTAAAAGCCAAATCCATTTTGACATTACAGCTATAAAACAATCAGACTCTGGTGTGGCCTTGTGGGGAACTTCCCAAATATATATGCCCCATAGACAACAAAATAAGTTCATCAACATCTGAATCATTTTTGTCTCACGCACCTTTAGACCAAAAAACCTTGACTTAGTAAGTATTTATAACATAATCTACAATGTGTACGGTAGGTCTTATCAAATCAAATGACTAATCCAAAAATAACAAATCCACGCTGTGAAATGTTTATTTTGCTTTTACTCGCTCATACAAATGCTAATTTAAGCCAATGGAAAATTTTAAACGTATCAGCCCTGTCGGTCCTATAAGTAGGTATTTAGTAAGTTTTGTAATAGCGGATAGTTTTGAATGACAAAGAAAACAGAAAAAAATTCCATTCAAAAAAAAAAATGGGTGAAAAAGATTAGCTTCAGTATTTTAGTATGACACAAATCAAAGGGGTGAGTACCGTTTAGAATTCTTTTTAGAAAAAGCCTAGAAATTTACAATATAGGGAACACTTCTACCTTTGTTACTAGAAATAGGGAAGAAGTACTAGACATTACTTTCGGTTCTACAGTCCTGAAAAACTATATCAGTAACTGGAAGGACTCGAATGAGCCCTCTCTATCAGATCACAGGATAATTAAATTTATTCTAGATGGAATCCTATGTGGAATTACCAACTGGGATCTTACAGAGATAATCTCACATACAATAAAGAAAATAACTATATCTACTAACAGGGAACCTAAAAGTCGTCTGGAGCTTGAAAATGCGGTAAGCGAACTTAATACAGCTATGATTGATGCATATGAATCAAGCTGCCCCCTTAGCTCCGCAAACAAGAAAACAGATACCCCCTGGTGGAACAAAAACCTAGAAGCGCAAAGGGAGAGAGTAAGAAAACTCTTCAACAATGCGAAAAGTAACAGCAACTGACATGCTTACCATGCGGAACTTACAGCATATAGTAAGGAAGTGAGGAAAGCTAAAAGAAGAAGCTTTGTAAACTTCTGTGAAAGCATAACCACAACCCCAGCAGCAGGCAGACTTCATAAGGCCCTTTCAAGGGAAAAGTCACAAACCACCATGGCCATGCTGACGGCAGTTTTATTGTGGGGTCGTTTTGAATTATGTAGCTTTTGATCAATTATTTCCTTAAATAGTTTATGATTGTGAGACTCTGAATTCAAATTCAAGCTATAAAAAAACGATTGATTCAAATATTCCAATTTCTGACATACGTATTATAAAATGGTAAAAAAGTAAAGTTTTTTGTTTAAATAAAACTTAATTCATACAAAAAAAATACATTAATCGGTTTTCGGTCAATTGTCCGTAGAAATAAATAATTTTTCGCTTTTCATTACAATTCCAATCAAAGGAAACCGCGACAATTTAAATACGCTTTGAAGTAAAAAAAAACAGATAAAAGTGAAATCGCTGCGTTAGAAAGAATTGCAATGATAAAACTTGACACAACAAGGCACTTTTAGCCCCTACATGTCCAGCGTACGAGTGCAGAGCCAAGTACCAACTGTCAACTGAGGTTTCGCACTTCAGCAGCAAGTATCAACACATATTGAACTCAGACTTTGGCATAAGTTTAGCTGTGTGGGTTTATTGTAACTTGTAAGTAAATTAATCGATCAACTCCATTGCGTTTACTACATCCACAGTCCTATTCGTTTCAAATTGACGAGTCAAAAACAAGCACACTTCTTAGTCTTACACATCAAAGAATCAATTGAACGATCGGCAAGGGTACATCGGTTGAGAATTTACGAGTGGATCTCTCCAACCGACCAAAGATGTCTGTTGTTCAAAACTCTAATGAATCAGCCATGAGACTTTTACCAGGCGAGCATTAATCCCAGCAGCTAAGCATTTGTGTTTATGTTTGCAGCTTCGCTTCTTAAAGCCATCACACAATAGCGCGTTTGCCTCGCGTCGACCTCATTTGACAGAACAATCAAAAGTTCAACTATACGAAATCTGTAGAGTCTCACACAATCACGCTTTGTCCTCAGACGCGTCGTTTGACAAACGTAAGCAAACGTAACGAAGCGACCAAAAGTTCAGCTATGCTGAACTTTTGCTCGCTTTCTGACATATCCCTCCTTTTCAGTTTTGCAATAGGGAAGAGTAATGTAAGCAAACCATCGATTTACGAAACAAATTATCGATACGTCGGTATCGATGTCGAAGTGTGTTTCAGCTGAAATTTATCGATGTTAATACTAGACAAATATTTAAGTTCTCGTTATTACAGCTGTACTAAATTTAATTTTTGTTTGATTATTCAATGTAAGTGTTGTTGAAGCATTTAAACTACTTTGAATTTGCAATAATGTTTTGAAAAATTGACTTATACTTTATGTAATATTTTTCATATCGAGGATTTCGATGAATTTTCGATATAATGAGTAAGTATATAGTCGATTATAGATTTTTTTGGCTAACAAATCAATCAAATTGTAACAATCAACATATATATGTAATACTTATCATACCGTAGATTTCGATTAATTTTCGATGCATGGCCGCATAAGTCAATCAATATGGGCGATATTGAAGCATTTAAATCATTTTATTTTTGTAAAGGTGCTCGACCAATAACTTATGCGATAATTTCATACCGTATATTGCCATAGCATTTTTGATACTTGTATGAATATAGAGTCGATTATGTTGAAAAATCCACAATTCTTTCATTTCATTTCGATAACACAGTACGGAAATGCAGCTACGCACATTATACTACGCTCAATTTATTACATAACACATTTCATTAAGCTCCTCATTCATCTCTTTATCAGAAGTAATTAACAAATTAGCAATCGATTTAGTTTTCCATATACTTAATACAAAATAAAAAATCGATTTTTGTTATCGATAGTTACTGATAACGACGATGGTCGTTCGATATTTCAATCGATATATTTTCCCGATTTCGCACAAGCTTAGGCGAAAGAATGACAGTAGGGCGCTTTGAGGATTTCTCTTGTAACGTGAAGCCTACGTGAGGTCGACGCGGCGCGACGCCCTTATGTGTTTTGGCTTTAATGAATCAGCCATGAGACTTTTACCAGGCGAGCATTAATCCCAGCAGCTAAGCATTTGTGTTTATGTTTGCAGCTTCGCTTCTTTAAAATCACACATTGTGTTTGTGTGTGTGTACTCGTGAGAGCTTGAGCATTTCTAGTGAGCTGAGAGTAGTTGTTAGTTGCCTTGCAAACAATGACCACCTGTCGGGTTTTGTAAAACAAAACAAAAATTTGGAAAAACTTTTTATTTTTATCCAGTCAGACATCTTGTGGCTATTTGATTCATCTTAAATCTTTAATTTTTACTCACACTTCTCAGAACTAATAAATGCTTTTCTATTTCACTAGGTTACATGTCACGTACTTATACCAAAAAAATTGTTTATATAAAGTTAGCAATTGGTCACACCTTTTTCCTGCTCCTCTCTGTGAACTATACACATACTACTTACTTACTTACTTAGGTGGGCATTACAGTTCGGGGTGAACCTGGGCCTCAACCAACATCCTTCTATAACGACTTCGATTTCGGGTGAGCTCTCTCCAGTTTCGCACTCCAAGTCGGTTGAGGTCTTCATCCACTTGATTGCGCCACCTAAGACGAGGTCTTCCCCTTCCGCGATTTCCCTGCAATGTGCTTTCGAACACCCGACGAGCCGGAGCGTTTGGGTCCATCCGCTCAACATGGCCCAACCATCGTAGCCTCGCGATGCGTACTCTTCTGGCTATGCCCATATCGCGGTACAGCTCATACAGCTCGTTGTTGTATCTTCTTCTCCACACATTGCCTTCGCATACGGGACCAAAGATCATTCGGAGAATTTTTCTTTCGAAACGACCAAGAGTTTCCTCATCCGCTTTCGATAAGGTCCATGCTTCCGCGCCGTAAAGCAGGACTGGGATGATTAAGGTTTTATATAAGGTTACCTTGGTGAGAAGCTGTCCAACTGCGGCTTTGGAAGTATTGCTAAATCTGACACCTTTGCACCTGGTAATAAGAAGCATCTCAAACGCAACGATAGCTAGATTTGACAAAGAGACTGAGTGTGTCCTGAGATCAAGCGAAAAGAGCATTATATGGAACGAGTTACCACTCATTGACTTCCCTCGGGATGGCAAGACCAAGGAAAAATGAAAAAGTCTGTCCACGTTGTGGTGATTCTCATGATGACCGGCATTGTGAAAAATCTCTGAAGTGTATTAATTGTGTCCAATATAACAAAAACCTTAAGCTAAGTTTTGGTATCGATCATGATAGTAGAAGTAACGAATGTCCGGTTTTTAAAAAGAAAATTCTAATTGAAAAGAATAAAATAAAATATTAACAACCAAATAACATTTCTTTAGTGTACTTTAATGTCCAAAGTTTAACAAAGAATTTCGATAGAGGAAATAGTGTTGAAAGAAAAATTTGATATTGTTGTATTGAGTGAAACTTGCTTAACAGAGAATATTGATGATAATGAAATAAATATAGAAAATTATAAGATTCAACGTTGTGATAGCTCATCAAGGCATACAGGTGGTGTTGCGATTTATGTGAAAGAAATTCTACAATGTGATAAACTTAGTATGTTTGATGTTAATTTGGATATGTGGTGTCTCACTGTCAAGGTACGTTGTGACTCTTTGTTTTGTGCTTGCTGGACTATATAGATCTCCCTCATCGTCATGTGAAAATTTTAGTGATTTGATGGAGTATGTGGTTGAAGATAATAGTAACCTGGTTATTATCGGAGACTTCAACATTAACTGGTTTGATATAGCTAATATTTATAGACGTGAGTGTAACAACATAATAAACCAAAATGGATGTAAGCAGTTTATTACTGAACCAACTAGGATAACAAGTACCTCAAGATCTTTAATTGATTATGTTGTTATACAAACTGCAATCAATTGACGGCTTATGTTGATTGTAATTTCAGCATAGCAGATCATGAGGCAATATGTGCGGAAATTGAAACTAAAGCAAAATTACCTCCAAAACATGGAAAGGAAGGAAAGTGATTTTTAGATATTCGAGTTCTAGTCTGTTATCAGCATTCCAGCAAATTGGTATTGATAGATTTCACTTAGGTAATGTTCATAATTGTGCAAACATTTTTCAAAATAAAATAAACTGTGTTCTAAATCAATTTAAAAAAGTGAAAATTATACGAGAAAGGGAAAACTCATGGTTCAACGAACATTTATTAGAATTAAAAAAACAAAAGCAGATAAGTAAACTTAGAGCTGTTTTTACAAATAATGTGGATGATTGGTATGACTTTAGACTAGCCCGTAACCTCTATAGTAGTGAACTTACCCGAGCAAAAAATAATTTTACAAAAATTGCTATAAGTGATTGTACAGATCAAAAGTCGATGTGGAAAACCATTAAGTCGTTAGTGCTGTGTGAGCAAAAGAGTGAGATCAAGAAGGTTATGTTTGATGGCGTATTTGTTACTGAAGACAAGCAACTAGCAAATCGGTTTAATGCATTTTTTATTCAAAGTGTTAAACTAATAAATGATTCAATCGAGATTATTCCTTATTTTGACCAAATTGATTTTGTTACGGAGACCTTCTTCCAATTTGAATTAATAACACTAAGCGATCTAAACATAACAATAAACGTCCCCCTTTATTACAAGTTATTAATTCATCATTACTTGAAGGACAGTTTCCAAGTACATGGAAAAACTCGGTTGTCTCACCTATTGAGAAAGTAAAAAATACCTTAAAGTGTGAAGAATATAGACCTATTAATTCGTTGCCAGTCTACGAAAAAGTTCTTGAAAAAGTTGTTCACAATCAATACTTAAAATATTTGAACGATAATAATATAATTGTTGAAAATCAATCGGGATTTCGTCAATCACACTCCTGTGAAACCGCAATTAACTTGGTGCTAATCGGGTGGAAAGAAGCCTTATCAAAAGGAAAAAAAGTTGTTTGTGTGTTCCTTGATCTTAAACGAGCTTTTGAGACAATTGATCTAAATATATTGCTACAAAAGTTGTTAATGTATGGTGTGAGTGGCAGAGCTCTTGATTGGTTTGAAAGTTATTTGTCTGGGCGTACACATCAAAACCAAAATTAATGATGTTTTGTCTGATCCTGAACCGATTGATCTTGGAGTACATCAAGGTTCAATACTTGGACCCCTTCTTTTCAACTGTTACATCAATGATATGAATAAATCAATAAAAAACAGCAAGCTTGCTTTATGCGGATGATTCACTTTTGTATGTTGAAGCTGAAACCACTCAGGAATGCGAAAGACTTATGAAAGATGATTTGAACGTTTTAATTAATTGGCTAAAAGCTAACAAACTTAAACTAGATGTTTCAAAAACAAAATGTATTCTTTTGAATGATACCTGTATTAACCTGAATGTAATGATTGACCAAGAAGTTGTAGAACAAGTCCAAGAAATCAAATATTTAGGAATGATTATTGATTGCAAATTAAGTTTTCAATCACTTGTGCAATATATTTCCAAGAAAGTTTCTAAGAAAGCTGGCTTCCTTAAAAGAATACGAAGTAAAATTGATACCATAACGGCTGTAAATATTTATAATGTCACGATAAAACCTCATTTTGAATATTGCTCAACAGTTTTGTATTTAATAAGTGAAAGATCTATGCAATGTCTTCAAAAACTGCAAAATAAAGCTATGCGTGCAATAATAAGATGTAATATACAGGGTGATTCGCATAAGGTGTGACAAAAAGATAGGGTGTGTAGGTTGGACCTAGACAAGCAAAAAATCGTATGGGAGGGGGGGTCCATTTTCCCCCGTTTAGGCGGGAGGGGCAATTTAAGAAAAAAGTCACTAAAAATTGGAAAAAAATTATTTAAAAATAACGGTAGTACCTACAGAGTCGTACTATAGCATTTTGAAAAGCCAAAAACTTAAACATTTATTTAAATTTAAAACTAAGTTGTTCAAGTAAATAGTTTTTGAAATATTAATTTTCAAAGTCAAAATTTTGAAAAAAAAACATAATTTTTTTTCTTAAAACCACTTTTCTTCCAAATTTTACGTTATTAAGTAGTATTTTGCTAGCTCATTTTCAATGCTCTTATTTATTTTTGATCAAACACAAAAAACCGGATGTCAAAATAACCTGTAGTTTTTGAGAAAACCAAAAACTACAAAAACGACTTTCGTCAAATTTTTTTTTTTAAATTTTTTTTTTGGTTATTGGACTTTTAAGTGAATTCTCAATAAAAAAAAGTAAAGAGAAAATCCATCCTTTATTTCGTAAGTTCACTTAAGAATCCAATAACGAAAAAAAAAACTTAAAAAAAAAAATTTTGACAAAAGTCGTTTTTGTAATTTTTGGTTTTCTCAAAAACTACAAGTTATTTTGACATCCGGTTTCTTGTAGTTGATCAAAAATAAATAAGAGCATTGAAAATAAGCCAAAAAAATACTCCTTAATAACGTAAAATTTGGAAGAAAAGTGGTTTTAAGAAAAAAAATTATGTTTTTTTTTCAAAATTTTGACTTTGAAAATTAATATTTCAAAAACTATTTACTTGAACAACTTAGTTTTAAATTTAAATTAATGTTTAAGTTTTTGGCTTTTCAAAATGCTATAGTACGACTCTGTAGGTACTACCGTTATTTTTAAATAATTTTTTTCCAATTTTTAGTGACTTTTTTCTTAAATTGCCCCTCCCGCCTAAACGGGGGAAAATGGACCCCCCCTCCCATACGATTTTTTGCTTGTCTAGGTCCAACCTACACACCCTATCTTTTTGTCACACCTTATGCGAATCACCCTGTATATACCCATATACCGTAAACCGGGGTTACTTTGCACCGTTTTTTCCCCCTTTTTTTTATAAAGCGTCTAAAAAGTTTCAGAGAATTTTTTTTTATATACTTTTTTTTTTATTTCATTAAAAAGATATGAAATAATACGTTTATGTTATAAAAACTTTTTAAGTTATAGTGAAAATATTTTTTTTTTTTTTTTGTTTAAAAGTGGAGCAAAGTTGTTCAAGGGAGGGGGTTACTTTGATCCGTTCTGCGTTTCCCATCATTATGCTTTTGTTTGAAGTGCTGGAGTAATGATATTCATACAGTTTATGAACAATGCTTCGAACATCCTTTCTGTGAAAAAAATAACTAAATCCGAAACATACTTTTTTTGCCCTAGGGTCACCACAAAGCGTTTTTTGAGAAACCTAAATTCGCCCTGAATGTCAAATTGAGTGTTTTTAGAGCCATAGCTTTTTGCTGTGGCGATTTGAGGGCTGTCAAATGGCATGTATTTTTTTTTTAATGACAGGGATGTGTGGTGATTTGTGGTTTAGCGTTTTTTGAGGACTGGAAAACCCAGGTTTTTTTAACAACTCATAGGGTTGTCAAGAAAACCTGGGTCAGCACTGGGGAAAGTTCAACGAACAGACCTATTGGGACCAGGAAAGTTAACTTTGTGTAAAATTAAAGGAAAAAAGACACTTAAACGGTAACAAAAATACTCACTTTTTATATTTCGATACACTCGCTTTTACACTTCAAATTTTCTACCCCAAAAAAAAACTCACAATTAGGTCGCTCCTCTTCGGACTACAATGGTTGAATCAAAAATAAACGTAGGTATGCGGCTGCACATGACTTCGCACACACACAAACACTACATTATGTTACAGTAAGACCGGTGAGCAAAACTGAACGTGTCTGAACATAAAACGAATTGTAAACTCTTTATAACAATGGCGCAAAGTTACACCCGCAGGCGCAAAGTAACCCCGGTTTACGGTAGTAATGATGTTAAATACTTTCATGTGGATGAGTGTCAAACAACGTATTTATTTTAATGTTTTGTTATTCGTTTTTAAAGTTAAAAATAATTTACTACACTGAACCCTGTTATTTGTCAAGATAATATGTTCAGTATGTTAGAGAAGTTCAACCATATTTGTTAAGAAATGGAGATGATTTAAGACTGCAAAAATTCAGAAATGCAAGATCACAAAATAGCTTGATTTATAAAGCATTTAAACTGTTTAATAACTTGCCAAGTAATGTTAAGCAAATAATCAATATTTACGATTACAAAAGAGCAATTAAAGAATTTATAAAACAAAATATTTAAACGCAAATAATTAATAAAAGCCAATGCCAATGCCAATAAAACATATTTATGTACCTATAAGAACTAATTTAAAATATTTAAAACTGTAAAATTGTAAAATAGCAAAATTTTAGCTAAATAAACTCTTAAAAGTATAAGCTCTTCAACGTTGAGCTAAGTAACAAAAAGACATGGCAAAGTGAAAAAGAGTCTACTCAATTAAGACCCATGCAATAAAATGGTATACAGATAGCTCAAAATCAACGGAGGGAACTGGAGCAAGAATTTTTGGGCCAAGAACAAAAATTTCAGTACCAAGCATATTCCAAGCAGAAGTCTATGCAATACACAAATGCGCGGAATTGAACATTGACAGGAAATATAAAAACAAACAAATTGCAATAATGACGGACAGTCAAGTTGCAATTAAGGCCTTAAGATCCTATACACAATCTCCTCAAATCTTTTCAGTGAATGCATTAGCGATAGCAAGGTAACAAACTACTGGGTATCAGGACGTGTAAGAATCATAGGCAGACGAACTGGCAAAGACAGGAGCCGGATCACCACTCATTGGACCGGAACCTTTTTGTGGAATAACGGAAAGCCACATTAAGAAAGAAATAAAAAAGTTGGAGGAAGACAAAAGAGTTAAACACTGGAATGACCTCCCCAAGATGCGCCAAGCCAAACTAATGACGTAATAAAACTTAATAGAAACAATGTAAGAATGCTAGCCGGGTTTCTAACCGGACACTGCAGACTAAGAAAACACCTTAAAGTACTAGGCATAGAGAGCGACGACCAATGCAGATTTTGCAACGAACAGGAAGAATCTCCTGACCACCTCTTAGGTGACTGCGAAGCTCTAAAACACCAAAGGAAAAAGTACCTAGGATCCTACTACGTAAAGGAGAGGGAGCTAAAACTCCTAAGCGTAACCCAGATACTTAGTTTCATCAGAGGAACTAATCTGGATGAAGTACTTTAATCAAGGAATACTACTTAAGAAGTAGGGGGTACAATATGTAGATCTAAACAGGTCGAGGTATAATACAAAACCCCAATTTTCATTCATTCATTCATTCATTCATTTTAGCTGATGTTGGGTTCTCGCTCGCAATGAAATCTAAAGTGTCCACAAACTACCCAAACCCACTGTTCAAATAAAGGATAGGTTATCCAGAAACTTTGACTTGGAAACGGACATGCCTTCTTTGTTGGCAGTCCTATTATAACGATAAAAGTACCATCTTATGCAATTTCGATGCCGCTGCCGGTGTAAACTTAATAAATTCAACTTGTACCCTTGATATGCTCCAGATCTGTCCTCAAGCGAATAAAACAAATTGGCTTCCAGCCAAAAGTTTCGGAGTATTTTTTACTGGGAAGTTGTTTCTTTTTGTGTTTTCTTAGGTTGCAGTTTTCATTCAAAAATCAATGCTTTGGTAGCCAAATGTATTTAAATTCATTCATTTTTCTTTTCATTTGACGATTTTGTTTTGTTAATATTTTTTGTTCAAAACGTCTAATCTTATCCTTGATTTTATATATACACATTTTGTTACTCATTCATTAGACTTTCATTCACTTACCATTAATTTAACAGGGAATTTCATCAGGATAAACCAAATTTTCTTTCTTCGATTCCAAAAACAGGAGTTTCACAACACAACAAAAACTAAAACAATAGAAAAACTTTTAAACCCGTAAATTAAAAATAAAACACACTTTCACTTTTTAGACTACGAAGTCAGGTAACAATAGAATAAATGATTTTACTGAGCAATTTATGTATAGCTCTAATTATTTGCTGTATTTTTTACAATTTGGACTTTTGGAGTAAAATAAAAATTACTACACACGTTTTTATCGGCTTTTTTCACCACTATTCCACACTAGGAAAAAAAACTTGTTATAAAAAAAAATTACATGAATTCGACTGACGTCTACAAATATAAATAATGAACGCGTTCCCAGTATGAAGAGGTTATGAAATTCGAAATGTGGAAATCCACTTCGTTATTTCAGAAAAATAATTTCTGGTTGTTATTGCTTATTTGATGAGTTTAAATGAAAAAAGTAAAGTTTGTGGCAACAGAAAGAAAAAATCAAACTCATTTTGTGCATGACATAGATCGGCTTTGACAATGAGCTCAACTGAAGTGTTATTAAACTCACAGTCGTATTTATAAAGACATTTTAGAGGATGAGTAAGGTAACACGCATTTCATATGGCTATTCACCATCTAAAATTCTTTTATAAATACAGTTGATAGGCTTTTAATTTGAACCATCTGACATTCGAAGTTTTTCAACGTGTTCCAAACTTAAGTTGTCAAAGTAATTGGACGCAGCCTCTTGGTCAGATAGCTCTCTTTGTTTTTTTTTTATTTTCAGCATGCAGAACGCTATGAGAGTGAGCCGAAGAACATAGGAAAATAGATTCCGTAACTTCTTAGACATTGTCGTCCAATAGCTCATTGTATCGTCAAAGGATTGGTTGATGTAACTTTGCTTTAGCTGTTTTACAATCGTTGCATCAATTTTAGTACATTTTTTTGGTATGCGATATAGAAAATAATCATCTAAAAAGTTACGGGAGGATCTGGATAAAATAAGAAATTTAATATCTGTCAATGGTTGATTTTTCCAATTATTTTCGCAGTAGCTATCATCGAGAATCTCAAACTGAATACTAACAAAAGTTTTTGTAGCACCCTGTAAAATCAAGTCTGTTTGAGCAAACCTACAGAATTCCACACATATGTATATTCGAAATCCATCACTGTATTGTACTAGATTATAATAATTTTCGTTACGCTCTGTTGGTAGATCTGCCGTCTCGCGCACACGCTACCCGTCAAAAAAAGTCGAAGCTCACTAATTTTAATGGAAAAAACCGACCCCACGGCAACCTCAAACAAATAACAGGCAAATCTAAACGAAAAAAAGTATTGCGAAAGCAAGTTTGTCGTGAAAGTTAAGCTGCAAACCATTCCCACCAAATTGTCCTCCTAATGGCGGCAAATAGTTATTCTGGTTTCCCGTACGGTGATGGAACTCAATTCGGCGCCCCAGCTGCAACGGCCTCAGTCAATCCCGGCGCTCCACCATTCCCTTATGCAGCCGCTGCAGCATATCCAACGGCACCATACCATGCAACAAATCCACCGCCACCACCGTATCCCGGATATGGCTATGGTCGTCCAATGGCGGCCTTCAATAATCCCTACGATGCCGGCGGTGCTTCGCAGCAAACAAAAATTCACTACTCCGCTCCGCCCACCCGAAATATACCACAAGTAGCTCGTGCAAATAACCACCATCCCCATCACCACAGGGAGCGTCAAAAGATGCAGCCACCCCGACCCAAACAAGTGCATTATTGTGAAGTTTGTAAGATATCGTGCTCGTGTCCGCGTGCCTACACCGAGCATCTTGAGTCAAAGAAACATAAGAAACGAGAGGCTGGTCTCAATGCCCCCGCTGGCAGTCAACCTGTAACTGGACCGAATAAGTACCATTGTGAACTATGTGATGTAATCTGTACTGACAAGGATGCGTATGCAGCTCACGTCCGTGGATCTAAGCATCAGAAAGTAGTTAAACTCCACACAAAACTGGGAAAACCTATTCCCGAAGATGATCCCTCAAAATTCGCCAAAAATGAGACAAAGAAAAGTGGTGAAGCCGCTCCTGGTGGAGATGGAACCACTGCTGCAGGCGGCGGCGATGCTCCTACTGTTAAGGAAGAAGAAGACACCCGAGACGTACAACCAGTCGGTGCAGAGTACATCGAGGAGATCAAGGAAGACGGTAAAGTATCTATGTTCAATTGCAAGCTTTGCGACTGCAAATTTAGCGACCCCAATGCCAAGGAGATGCACATGAAGGGCCGTCGCCATCGGTTACAGTACAAACGAAAGGTAAAACCCGATCTGGTAGTAGATATGAAGCAAACCGCTCGCCAGAAGCGACTAGCCATACTGCAAAGTGATTTGTGGAGCATGCGAAGAAACCCAATGGAACTCGGTGGCTTGTTACCACGTCGTCCCTACAACGATTTCGAAATGGGAGGACCAGGTGGAATGCCACCGCGTCCAATGAATGCCAATATGCATGGTGGCCCATTCATGGGCTGGGGCGGTTTTGCTGGCATTGTGCCTAACGTTCGCCCAGAAGGCATTAATGATTTTTACACAATTGCCCGGCACTCGGAGATATATCCGAAAGAAAAGAGTCTCCACAACATTCACGAGATTGTGTCAAACACCGAACGAGCATTGCGTTTGGTCTCTGATGCTCTGGCCGGGTTCGGAGACACACCAAACGCCGACGATGCAGATACTGGCAATGACAGTGAAACCAACAACGGCATGGCAAAAGTTTCATTCCAACAAGCAGGAGACAACGGCAAAGTACGTGTGCTTCAAGGTGTCATGCGTGTAAGTGCCCTGGCCAAGGGCTTGTTATTGCAAGGCGACAACTCAGTGCAATTGGTTGTTCTTTGCGCTGAAAAGCCGAGGCTCTCGCTGCTGGAACGTGTAGCCTCAGAGTTGACTATTCAATTGAAACTACTCGCCATTGCCAACAAGACGTACCTGGTGTCGGTAGGCGTTGACGATGGTTCCATATCTGTCACCGACGGAACAATGACGGTAAAGATTTCCTTGACAACACCACTCTTTCGCGAAGAAGATGTCTGTCGCAGCGGTGGAATCAAACCGGAGCCAGACGACGAAGACGATGGTTTTCCTCGCGAGGCCGCATTACAGGCACTTGCCGAACTGCGCCACTCAAAATGGTTCCAAGCAAAGGCAGCCACTCTACCATCATGCGTGTTGGTAATACGAGTTATGCGAGACATTCGTTCACGTTTCCCCGTATGGCAAGCCTTGTCCCAATGGGCCATCGAGTTGCTTGTCGAGAAGGTGATTTCCTCGGCGCGATTTCCGTTAGGACCATCGGATGGCTTGCGACGTATTATGGAAGCCGTTTCCACCGGCCTCCTAATCAACGGTCCCGGACTAAACGACCCGTGCGAGAAAGAACCTCGCGATGTCATTCAAAATCTCACACCGCAACAACGCGAAGATATTACATATTCAGCTCAAATGTTTCTTCGCTTTATTGCCTTCAAACAAATTTACAAGATCCTAGGCATGGAACAAATGTCCACCTCCAAGCTAAAGTGGAAGTTTTGGCTTCTCAATCGCAAGAGGGCATTTGACAATAACGACGACAATGAGGGCGAGACCGATGGCAAACTTCTTAAAACGACGACAGCCTGATAGTCAAACAAACAACAAAAAGTGCGAATATTCTGCGGATCGAACAAACACGACTACGCATGACGATTATGACGAGATGATGGCAACTCAGCGTCCTACCGCTGACACAACATTAAGAATACAATTCATGAGTAATGTTATTATTTATATATTATTATATTATATCTGAGAGATATTTTCTTCATTCTCAATACAAATAAAAATATCATAAAACCATTTGATGCTGTAGATGTGGTTTTGCATTCACTTTTGGAGCTTTGTTTTTTCGTAAGCAGATTTGGTTTGTGGCCCGACAAGGTGGGCTCTTCAACAATGTAGGGGCCATTTTCGTTGAATATTTTTTAATTTAATTTAATTTTGGTGGGCGCAAAACCCCCATTTATTAAGCTTAATACAAGCTATTAACTTACAAACTACGAAACTTAATAGCTAAGACTTACTTACTAGTTGGAGGGTTTAGGAGACGAAGTTTAAAGCAGGGAGTACTCATATTGAAGTCAAAACAAGAGGAGTGGGAGTTGACATTCCCTAACCTTTGGGGAGAGGGGTTCATTGGAGCCGTAAGAAGTTCGATGGGTGGGAAGATAGAAGAGACTGGGATTCCGGGTGTTACGAGGGTTAGTATTTAGAAAAATGGATTCGTTAAGGGCTGGACAGTCAACGGTACCTGTAAAGATTCGGTGAATGAAGAGAATGTCAAATATTTCTCTTCGATCTTTCAGAGTATTTAGGTTTAGGAGTTTGATTCGATCTTGATAAGGAGGTAATATCAGGGGTTTACTCCAATTAACAGCCATATTATGGTTGTCAACTATCAATCAATTGATACACGATAAGTGCTATCAATTAATTGATAAATCGGTATTATGCATGCCAATTGATAAATTTACTTCCATTGTGAACAGTGTGCTCGTACTAAGCGTTGACACACCCCACATCTAGGTACAAAGCGACCATTTTAATTTCCTGCATTCAATGAACACTAAACACATTTAACTTCAAAATTCAATTTGGAATGAATTTTTGCTATACGGCACAGAAAAAACACTTCACGATATAGCCCTTATACTAGTCAACCACGTACCTGTGTTTTGGCTACACATTTCCAGTAAAATAAACCAAAAAAATATTCATCAACGACGAATTTGAGATTGACTGAAAAATTGATAGCTATCAATAAAGTTGATAACCATAATACCGAATAAGCAACCAGAGACGTTCACAATGGATCGCAAAAAAGCATTTCATTCACAACTGATCAAA
This sequence comes from Melanostoma mellinum, assembly GCA_914767635.1. Lineage (NCBI taxonomy): Eukaryota > Metazoa > Arthropoda > Insecta > Diptera > Syrphidae > Melanostoma > Melanostoma mellinum. Next base: position 55,442,974 of record OU612060.1, read on the forward strand.
AGTTCTGGTGGTTGTTATCTGTAATACCACTTAACCAATTTCATTGATAGACGAGCAAATTTATCAAGTATCGTATTGATATTTGACAATCATAATAGGGCTGTAAGACTTCGAAGAGCGAATCGGAGGAAAGGGCGTTGTATGCTCTCAATTCTGGCAATGTGCACTTGTTGGAAAGGCGACCAGACTTGACAAGCGTATTCAAGAAGCGGACGGACAAATGAAATGTAAAAGGATCGGGTTACGTAGGGGTCAGCAAATTCTTTGGACCATCGTTTCACGAAGCCAAGTGCTGAATTAGCCTTTAGGATTATATCGTCGATATGCTTGAGGAAATTGAGCTTACGGTCGCAAATAATTCCAAGGTCCCGGATCACCTCAACGGTCGAAATGATTTGACCGTTTAGATTTTAGAAGATAGAGACGGGGAGGAGATTTGATGCGTTTACGTGAGAAGGTTATTGATTGGCACTTGGAAACATTTAGCTCCAGGCAGTTTTTGGAGCATCATATTGAAAAATTGTCGAGGTCATTTTGGAGGTGGGAAGAGTTTTCAGAAGGAGAAATGACTCGGCAAAACTTAGTATCGTCCTCATAGAGAGAGATAGAGGAGTGTTTAATGATCTTTTCAATGTCGTTAATACTGAGAATGAAGAGGAGAGGGCCTGCTTTGGGGAACACCGGATGTAGCTAGAAAGCGGCTGGATAAGGCGGATCTGAACCGAACGCTGTAAAAACGGTTTTCTATTGAATTTGAATTTGAATTTGAAGTGTTTTTTATTCCATTACTAATAATAAATATACATAAAATTTATACAAAAAACGTTTGAGCATGGCTTTATGCCGTCTGCCGGATTGACAATTAATAATAATTTAAATTATATTTCCTTTTTATATTTTTTTAATTTCTGAAAATAGCTTTTAGCAAAATAAGAAAATTTGAAAAGTAGCAATTATTAATGGTTTACTTAAAAATTCCATTCCTCATTATTTTATTGCGGTACGTTGTAGCTGTTTTGGCGTATTTGAATAGTTTATCCACATCAAGTTCATTTAACTCTTTTATAACCTCCTTCTCTGAAAGATATCCTTTTCCAAACACCTGTATTCTTATTTCTCTCAAGATCGGACATTTTCCAATAAAATGCAAGACGTCTTCTCGTTCTCTCAAATTACATAACTCGCAAAAACAGGGTAAGTCTTCTCTATGTGGCACGTAATTGAGATTTAACATCTCTCCTCGCAGCCTTATGATCATTGATATCATTTGTATACTGTTTTCATCTTTGAAATAGTTCTTGTCTAGCAAATTGTGGTTCAAGCGACTATACACTGATCTATGCACCGATGATTCAGCTTCTTCTTGGTACTTCAAAACCTGCATCTCATCCACTTTCTCAATTAGCTGATATAAAATGGAACGTCAGTTGGGTAAGTTTCCAATGCTAAGATCAACCTCCATCTTGCATTGAAGCGCTAACTCCAACCATACTGCGTACCAGCTTAGTTTTTGTTCCACCGCTTTCAGAGCTGCTATCTTAGGTAGACGTGTATCTTCCATATCCATAATCTTCATGACATAGTCCATCTGCATCCTCAACGTTTGTATATACAGCGGTGATAGACCTGTTTCTATCATCAGTAGATAATTGGGAGCATTGGTCGGAATACTGAAAATGCGTTTAATGTAAAATCTTAATAGTTTCTCCACCATATCATATTGTTTGTAGCCCCATACTTGAGCAGCATAAAACAAAATCGATTCTGCGACGGTTTAAAAACCTTATATTTGCTGCTGTGAGCAATTGAGCGAAAACATCTTTTCCAGGTTGAGTTGATTGCGACTTTAGCTTTTGCCAATTTCTCTTCCAAGTGTTTATTCATTTTTAGGCTCGATGTTAGTAGCACACCAAGGTATTTGAATTCACTCACTAGCTCTAGTTCTTCTCCCAGGTAATGCCATTTTTCCCTATGACTTCTCCTTCCCCCTCCTCCTTTTTTAAAAATCATAACCTTGGATTTTTCTCGATTAATTACTAAATTCCACAACTTACAGTAATCACCAAGTCGATTTATCATAAGTTGAAGACTATCCGGTGAGTTTGCCATCAGTACGACATCATCTGCAAACATGAGGCCTTTAATGCAAGTATTTGCATAACAAACACCACCTGGGAGTTCATCCAATAAGTCATCTATGAACAGCGCGAAGAGTGTTGGACTTAAAGCACATCCTTGTCTGACTCCTGATTTTGTTGCGAACCACTCCGAAAGCTCTTCACCATTCCATATTGCCGATTGAGTACCCTTATATAAGATTTGTAAAACTTTACCAAACTTCCACGAGATTCCCTTTCCGTACAGTTTATATAACAACGCCTGTCTGTCTATTGAATCGAACGCCGCTTTAAAATCAGTAAAGAAGGTATACAGCTTCTTGTTCTGCTTTTGGTACGATTCCGCAATACAAGTGAGAACAAATATTTGATCTACTGTAGAATATCCTCTTCGAAATCCTGCCTGGTGTTCCCCTAACACGTTTTCCTGCCTTATCCACTCCTCCAATCGTCGCTTGAGGATAGCCGTAAATATTTTATATGAAGAATTCAGGAACGAAATTCGCCTGTAATTTTCCAGATTTGCGTGTTCTCCCTTCTTAAAAACTGGAAAGATAAGAGCTTCTTTGAATCTTTCAGGCACTGTCCCCTTATTGTATACTTCGTTCAACAAATAGTATACGCTTTTCTAATGGCACTTTCCATTGGTTTCACTCAGGGAAGCACTCATTTTAAAAACCAATGGAACACCCAAAATTGTTTCTACTCAGTTTAACGTAATTTCCTTTGTGTGAGTAAAACACCTATGGCTCTTAAAAAAATTTTCCTTGAAGAAACTTTTCTTTTTGACATTTGAGTAACATGTGTTAGTGCTTCTGAGTCGATTCTCATTTCAAATCGAGAAGCGGCTGTCACTCCTCAGAATCATGAGAAGCGATCTTTTTGCACCAATGGAACGGTTTGAGAATGCTTCTGGACGCTCCTGGACGGTTCTTTTCGTCCAATGGAAAGTGCCATAAATAAGCAGAAATCCATCCACACGAAATCCATAGACACGAGCTTTATTTTTAAATTCTTGTCCAAAAATTTTTAACAACCTTCAAGAGCAGAAAAAAAGTGCATTTTTTTTTAATTCTATTACTATAAGAATTTTTGAAAAAGTTCCGTGTCTATCCATAGCCAAGGGGATGAGAAAAAAATAGTGCGTGGAGTCCCTCCGCGCGGAAGAAGTGAAACTTCCTAATGTGGAAATGAAAATAGGAAGGGATAGAAATTGATTTTTAGTGAACTCATATTGTTTCTTTAAAAAAAAAGAAAAGAGATGGATCGGAGTAAGTTTTCACAGGATAGGTACTTAACACCATTTCATAGAACAATTTGTTATTTTTTGGTGGAGATTAGAAGAGGAAAACGAGGATTTTAAAGATGTATGTACATACATATGTATGTATGGAATACAATACCAGGAACCTTTCTGTAACCGTTGATTGGCCAGTATCAGTGGTAGCTGACAGACAGACCAATGAAGACCGCAGTCTTAACACCTAAGCCCAAGACGGCGAACATTTACTGTACATGTTAAGACATGATCAAACACGTTTAGACATGATGAAACATTTTTGGGCTTAAATGGAAATCGCTTATTATGGTTATGCCTCCACTAACTACTATATACTCATTACTAAATACATATATTAAAATTCTAATAAAATCTTACAGCAACCACTCACCAAAAGCTCTGATTTGTATATTGTCTTCCAAATAAAATTCCGCAGTCAACACATTCGAGGAGAAACTTCACAAATGGTTTTTTGTTAGAATAATATAACTTAATCGATTTACACATTTAGTAAGCACTTATCAACATGCATTTGTACATATATTAAACAAATTAAAAGAAACTTCATTAAATATTTTCTATCATTTCATTGGAGAAGAAAAGAAAACACAACACTGATCGACTTTTCATTGAGCAATTGAAATCATTTTCGCACGCACAGACATGATTTTCTTCAAAATAAAATATTCCCACCGAAAAACACATTTTACTACAATGACATCGTCGGGATGAATGGCACGGAATTGATGACAGCAACTTATTAGCAGTGCCAAAAAGTATGCAATCGATAATATTCCGTGTTAAACGTATAACGCTTTCATGTTTGCAAGTCGCATTAGAAGTTTCACTTCAAAAAAAATTTTAAAGGTTTTTTGGTTTCAGGTCATCTGATCAGTGAAAACCGTTAACCCCGTCCGCACTGAACACTTTTGACGAGGGCGCAGTGAAGGACTTGTGGCGGTCACATACGTCATTTTTACGTTAAATCAACAAAACTATAGGTCTGTATATTTACTCACACGTGTGATCCCGCGGGATCCAATCATTCGTATCTGGATGTCACTTGGATGAAAAGAACCGTCCAGGAGATCCCAGGAGCATTCTCAAGCCGTTTCATGAGTACAAAAAGATCACTTCTTACGATTCTGAGAATTCTTAAATAAGTGGTTCCTCTAGTGAAACCAATGGAAAGCGACATATGCTTTTAGCCACTTACTTCAACTGGTCGATCACAGTGTGCTCGAAAAAGATTGATTTTTTGTTCTGATTTTCGTTCGGATATCATATCCGCCCGTTTAAGAACCTGTGCAGTTCTCAATTACTAATTCGTACGCCTTCAATTCGCTTATCGTTTTGTTAGCGAACTTGAATTCGGGTTAGTAATTTTGTAAAACACTATTCATTGTTTTACACGAGAAAGGGTGAATTATATTAACACTATCACCAGAACAGTAAACAATTCCAATTAACATAAAAATTGAATTTTAAAACGTTTTTATGATATAAACTCAGTAAATCAAACTCATTTAGTTTGGAAATAAGAACACACTTTTTTTATGTAAGTGCGGTTTTTGTTTTTTTTATAATTTATTATTATTTCTTCTTTTTTATTCTTTCTGATGCAAACTTTACGTTGACTTCCATTTTCAATTCTTTTGGGCCTACTCTACTCTGTTTATTGAAAATTTGCAGTCTTATGGAGAAAGCCTGTTAAATATCAATGAAGTGTATCATTTTGAGAAATTCTCTGAAAACATGCTTAAAAGCCACTGCGTTGCCATCATAAAAGTCATTCCAAAACCGTAACGGCATTAACTACAACTTTCCATGCACACAGCTAACTGTGCAAACCTGGGCTCTTCTGCTTCAGCTATTATTTAGTTTACAAAGTGCATACCGCGATGCCTTTATCAATATGTGTGTTTGTTTATTGTGTTGACAGAGTGTATTTCTTTATTTATGTTTTGCAAATGTTTATATTTACAAAAATTTTCCGTGCCGTTAAATCCGAGTTTAAAAAAGTAACTGAATCTGAAATGCAGAAGGTAACCATAAATATTATTTTTTCAATTCGGAGTTTATTGTCACCCTAGCAGAGCCTATATCTGAAAAGTACTTCAAGGTATCATTGGCTTTAACATTTCCATCTTCCTTGTACTGCACATTTTTATTGAAGAGAGTATATTGCTCCTCGTTTTGACGTTATAAATGAATAAATAGAGTGATACCCCAAGATTATGAATTTCGTTTTATTCTCTTTCGTTTTGTGTGCGTCCTATTATCAAAGTCGAAATGTGAAACAACTGATGAGGGAATCCTTTGCTATTTCGAAAGAAAAATACTCCGAATGATCTTTGGTCTCGAAAGTGAAGACAAAGTATGGAGAAAAAGATCCAAGCTGTATGAGCTGTATACACATTCAGCCTTATTATGAGTTTCACTTGAAATCATTCCCCTCGAAAGAGATCCCATTTCACTTTTCCCTTATTATGAGTTTCGGGAGAAAAATTTTCAATGTTCGAAAAATTTCACTTATTATGAGCTATTTTTCCCCGTGAAATGTGAAAACGTTGAGAGCAATTTATTTCACTTACTTTTGTGAGGCGAACAAGTGAACAACAAAAGTGGAAAAATTGTAAGTCTGGAATTTTGTTCAGGTGAAACTCATAATAGCTTTTAAAATTCCGGGCGAACAAAAATGTTCCGGGCGAAAAGCTGTTCACGTGAAACTCATAATAAGGCTGATTAAGAAGAGTAGGCATTGAGAGACTACGATGGCTGGCACATGTAGAGCGGATGAAAACCAACGCTCCTGATAAGGTTCAACTGTTTTTCAAAAGCGCATTGCAGTGAAATCGCGGAAGGGGAAGACCTTGTCTTAGGCCGCGTTTCCATTTGCAAGTAAACTCGCGGAAGTCTTGCAGAAGTTTCTTGCAGTAGCGTTTACACTTCTTAAAGAATTTTTGTAATTTCTTCTGCAATAAATGTCTTGCAAGAAGCTCGCGCATCATACTGTCGCAATTTATTGCAGAGGTGTCTCCACTGGAGAGTCATTAATGTCGCAACAAATTTGGTAATTTATTTGAAATTGTGAAGTTATGGATACAAAAAGCGATCAACTTGGGTGCGCGATTCGATTTTAAGAAGACAGGAAGCTGGTGCCTTCTGTAATTTACTAAAAAAACTAAACATTCATAGAAAACGCTCACAATATTTCAATCTCACTTGGATGACCCCAGTTCATTTGGAATTTGTCATTAAAAGTGGGTCCTATTTTAAAAAAGCAGGACACTCGATTTTGTGATTGAATATCAACGAAGGATAGACTCCTCTTGACGCTGAGATTTTTAACATCCATAAACAATCCATAAACACTCGTACCCTTCAATTGCGAGAAAATTCACATATTCTCCTTCGACCAACTAGCCGCGAGTGCGATATATACGAGTCTGTTTCGGTAAGCTGCAAGAAGAACTGTCGCAACTGTGCTTCGCAGTTTCCACTTGCAAATCACTGTCGGACAGACTGTCAGACATTTCTTGGAGAAGTTTTCTTGCAAATGGAAACGCGCCCTTAGATTGCGCTATCAAGTGGAAGAAGACCTCAACCGACTTAGAGTGGAAAACTCTTCCGAGAGTGCTCTTCCGAAAAAAGTTACCGAAAAATGTTGGTTGAGGCCCAGGTTCAACCCGAACTGTAATAAGCACCACTATTTCATTAAAAGAAAGGAAAAAGCTGTTTTAGACAAAAAAAAGTATTTCCTACAAATTTCCTGTCAATTATGAGAAGAAAAGCTACAATAACAAACGACTACCCTCGAATTCCATGATCGGTCCCAGAACTCGGGGAGCCCAGGAGCTTAGCGCATCTCTCAACTAATACCATTTTAGGAATAGAGGCCACCTCTACTATACCGATTGCGAACGGCTAATAAACAAAACGTTAGGATGTTTTTGAACTGTGAAACTCGAACTCCCGTTTGATAAGCAGGCAAAAAAAAAAAACAATCAATCTAGCTACACAGGTTGCACAACTACTCAAACCAATCATGCGCGTGTATCTACAGCACCGCGATAACGTTACCCATCCAAAAGTTGTTCACACACGTTAAGTTTCATACTACAGTTATTACAACAGACATTCTAAAGATATTTTGTAACTGAAGAAAGTTTGACTCTACTCAAAAAACTCAGTCATAGCCTTCGAATTTTGTTTTAATAAAAAAGAAGTTTTCCCAACTTTTTAAGGTATTTCTGTATTGTGGTTCTAAAACCAAACACAAACCAGCTCTGATGACTGCCCTTTTTTAGTAACAAGAAAAAACCAGTTTTTATATAAAAATTTAAATATTTTTCAAGGTTTAACTAAGTAAATACAAAAATTATACGACTTGATTTGTAACTGGAGCCTATCAAAGAACTAGACGTCATAATTTTTTTCATAAGAGCACTTCCAGCTTATTAAGCTATTACAAAAGATAACTATCTCATTTTCAGTCTGCAGTTGCTCCTGGGTATCTTTCGAGAAGCATTGCAACACCCTGTCCTCCAGCCGCACAAGCAGCTACAACTCCCAATTGGCCATCTTCTCTAACCAGACGATTTGCCTTTAGAAAATTTATAGAAAATAAAGAACAGCACTAAGTTTGTAATAAAATTTAAAAACTTACAGTGTGCATGCAAAGACGAACGCCGGTCGCAGCGAAGGGATGACCAATCGATAGAGAGCCACCCCAGTTATTCCATTTGCTTAGGTCTGGTGCACCATATTTTTCACTCATGCCCATGTAGGTCTTACAGAACCAATCAGAATCAAGTGCTTTAAGATTGGCAATGATTTGGCCAGCAAAAGCTTCATGAATTTCCCATGAGTCAATGTCTTTCAATGTGAGGCCAGATTTTTGGAGGAGTTTAGGAATTCCGTAGGCTGGTCCCAGAAGAAGCTGATCAACGGGATCTTGTGAGACATAGAGGAAATTTCTTAAGTATGCTTTTGGTTTGAGTCCAAGTTGCTTGGCCTTTTCCTCAGTCATTACCATACAAGCGGATGATCCATCGGTCTATTGGGTTAAAATTGAAAATAAAAGATCTTTTCCTTTTCAAAATAAATTTTTCACTTTACCAAGAAGGATGCGTTTGCGGCGGTAATTGTTCCGTGGGGTTTCACAAAAGCTGGCTTTAGCTTGGCCAATGATTCTGGTGTTGAAACACGGATGCCGTTGTCCTGGTCCACGGTCTTATCCACGCCCGATACTAAACGAAATGTTAGATTTTATTAAACTAATAAATATGGAAGAAGAAATTTGATGTAAAAGTTGTTCAACATTCTTTCCACAATTTCTTCTGCAGCGATATTAAGCCTCTTCTTTAACTCACTGCCTTCAATGCAATTCAACACTCTAATCAGTACACCATGAACACCATCACTTTTCTAACTTACCTTTGAATGGAACCATGTCAGTAAAGTACCCCTTCTCTTCTGCTGCTTTTGCCAACGTGTGTGATCTCAGAGCGTAATCATCTTGCTCTTTGCGACTAACTTGGAATGCAGCAGCAAGACGATCAGCAGAGTGTCCCATGGTTTCACCAGAAGAGAACTCTGCAACAGCTGGAAGCTAAGAACCAAAACTCATGAATTTATTTCATCAAAATCTCAAAGAAGCTTTCCAATGATAACAAACCTCTGGAATAAAAAAATTCGGTCGAATTGAAGCCAACAGAGAAAGTTTCTGCATTGGTGTTTTTGCTTTGTTTGCCTTCAACATTAGTCCACGCATTTTGCGACTGTGACGAATAGGTACATCGGACATGAACTCAACACCGCCAGCTACGATAACATCATAAGTTCCAGTTGCTATCAGACCCATTCCAGTGGTGATAGCCTAAAATAGTTTATCATAACTAAAAAAATAGATCAAAAATTAAGAGCAAAGTGATCTTACAGCATTCGAACTGATGCAAGCCATTGTGACTGTGTGTGCAGGAGTTTTATCACTAAATCCAGCAGCTAAAGCCGATTCACGAGCAATGTTTGATGTTTTAACTTCTTGTATAACTGACCCGTAAATGATGTAGTCAATTTGTTCTTTGCTCAGGTTCGTTTTTCGTAGCAGGCTCCTTTAGAAAAAAAAAAATTTTGTTCTTTGTTCGTTTACATTTGATTACGAAATAGCTACTTACAAGAGTGCATGGCGAGCCAATTCGTGGGGCATGAGTTTAGAATATGTCGTACCAGACAATAAAAAGGGCGAACGCACTCCATCGACCAAGACAATGTTCTTTCCTCCAGGGCTAGGAAGGGTTTTCTTTTCGTATGTGGGGCATGTTGTTGACAAGCTGCGATAGCCTTTAAATATTTTTTTATTTTTAGAACATCGTTTTCAATAGCAAATAGGACTAAATGTGAACTTCGTATATCATTATTATCAATAACTTTCTTTCATTGTTTAAATGTATGTCAAATAATGTTGATATTTACTAGGCAAGTAATGCATTCTTTTTTTATATAATCACACATAGCTTTTACTATGAACGAGAAGTCGAAAAAGTGTGTACATACCGCAATTCTATCAGAGTGCATTGGGGAATGTCAGCCCCTTTATCAATCTTATGTCAAAACCACAGGTCAAAACACTGTTGTAGTTTTGATATCACATGGAGCGCTTTAGAGCTAAAAGCTTCACAGCCCTTTACTTTCATATGAGCTCGTTTTCTTCGTTGTGCAATAAATAAAAATGGCATCTCGTTTTGAGATATGAAAATCGATATGAAATAACAAAATTAAAGACAAATATCTGATTTCCATCTCAAAAAAATGTGTTCTTGCTTGCAAGTAACCTTGCTACCATTAGTCAATTAAACATTTAACAGCTTTTAGAACCCATAGCCTCCCTGTTTTTGGTAAAAACTGAAAACCACTAAGAGAACTCATATTTCGTGTTTAACAAATAGGATCTCAACCTTCGTCACACGTCAACATGCCAATGCAACCTAGTATTCTTGGTTTGGATGTTATTCACAGCTTTCAATCCTTAGGCCAGAAGAGGATGGTTGCCGAACGGTATTTGATGGGTAAATAGAAACTATAAAATCCTTAAAACAAGAAACTCGAATATGCGTTGTTGCAAATATCTTGCTTAGCGATTGTAAGGAAAATTAAAAAAAAAGATGGACAACTCTAGACATACAATAGAAAAGTTTACCCTATACGATATAGTTCTTGATAATAATCTTAATCGATTAGTATCGGCTTTGCACCGGAGTTGAGTAAACTGCTTGAATATCTGGCCGTCTCAGAAGATCCGGATATTCGCTGAGGATATCACGTTTCCTTTTAGCCTCGATAGGACCTCTTTGATCGCCAGAATTTCCGCTTGGAACACGCTACAGTGGTTTGGAAGGCGGATTGATTGACTTACATTGAGTCTGTCTAAGTACACCCCGCAGCCGACCCCTTCTTCGGTTTTTGAACCACCTGTATAGAAATGAATTGAATCATCTCTCAAGAATTCTTCATCTTCCCAGATAGTTCTCGGTGGGATTGAGACTTGGAACTTGTTTTTAAAAACCAATTGGAGGATGGCGCAGTCGGAGTGACAAAGGACTGATCTGAATAGATTCAGGATTGTAACGTGACCGATGCTATTATTGGTCCATTGGGAGATAGCTCTGATACGAATGCCTGAACTGGTGGCCATTTGTTTGATGAATATATCTAGTGGTGTGCGGTCAAGGAGTATGTTTAGGGCAGCTGAGGGTGTTTATCTCAGCCTCCGCTTATACACAAACAGGCTGTTCGTTTGATCTTGCTTAGATTATCGCAGTAGGTCCTATTATCAAGATCGGTACACCATACCACCACTTCGTATATGAGTATGTATTGGTCTGATGACCGCGGTGTACAGCCAGTAGGTGATTTGGGGGAACACTATTTGTTACCAATAGCTATTTTGCAAGAAAAGAGGGCTTCGGTGAATTTCCTGATTCTTTCCTCTTTGTTGGCTTTCCAGTTTAGTTTTTTGCTAGGATGATACCTATATATTTAGCTTCGTTTGGAAGTTTAACGGGGATTCTATTGATTGATGGAGTTATTAGTTGAGAAATTTTGTATTTCTTGGTGAAGAGAAGGAGTTCAGTTTTCTAAGGATTGACCCCTAGATCACTTTTTTCCGCAAAATTTAGTAGGTTGGTTAGATCAGTTTGCATAAGGTCCGTAGGGACGTGATCATGTTTACTTGATACCGCAGTGGAGACGTCATCTGCACATGCAATCACTTTGAATCCCACAGCTTCTAAGTCAACTAGAAGTTCATTGACGACTAGATTCCATAGAGGGGATAAGACTCCGCCTTGTGGTGTTCCTCTACTGACAGATCTTTTTACAGAAAAGTTTCCTAGAGTTGAGTTGATTCTCCTGCTTTTTATCATGAGATTTATCAATTCCACTATAGAACTATCTACTTTGAGACTTGTCAGTGCCCTTGTAATTGCAAGATTACTGACGTTATTAAAGGCACCTTCTATGTCGAGCAAAGGGAATATTCTATAGTACGAACCGTGTTGTGCTGTAGATAAAAGTGTTGAACCTATAGCCGTTTGCAGATAGATATCAATCAGTCGTCTTAAAGTTTTAAGAAGGAAAGATGATAGACTTATTGGGCGGAGATCTTTTGAAACTAGAATCCTGCACATTGCTGAAAAATATCTTATCGTTTTTCCATCATCATACGAATTCGCAAAAAGCATCAGTGTGGTTAAAAACATTCCGACAACACAAAGAAACCGTTTCATAACTAGCGAACGCTCAGATTTAAGACTGAAATTCAAAAACCCGAAAGAATGCTACGAAACAACAACGGCGACGCACGCCAAAAAGTTTTATTTTGCTTTCAACTAAGGCCATGTCTTATGCCATCAATACAATGTTGCGAGACCAGGGGGCAACAATGCCAACAAATTATGAAAATAGCAGTCTTTGGAGCTTTGGTCGTTCACGGGTTTGACGAATAATTCATACAAGATTGGAGACGTCATCATCATAATGTCTACTTATTTTGTGGAATTTGGACAATCGCATTAAAAATGCTTTTTTACAAGTATCCCTCTTGGCGAGTAATTGGCCACCGAGAGTAACTACAATATTATAAAAAGCGTTTTCTAACTTAGCACTGCTTCAAAATTAACGAATAGTCGTAAATAAAAAACTGAGGTGGTGCTAGAGTGCACAGGGAACCCTAGGGCCTATCTCATTTATCTCATACTAAGGTGAGGAATGGAGGGGATCTACGAGTTTTTGTGGATTGCGAACAGCTGAGTGAGAAACCGTGGGAAAGAATTGGATACTTAAGACGTAATCTAATCTTTATAAAATAAAAGAAAAACCATCCAGGGTGGAAATCAAATAGAGGGTAATCCAACTTCATCTCTAATACGTAAAAACTTGGGAATACCTTTATAAAATCAAAACATTAGGTCCGTTCGTTCAACTTTAGCTAGGGCCGACCCCAGTTTCCTTTCCAGCTCTCAAAAAACGCTAAACCACAAAATCACCACATCACTGTCATCTAAAGAAAAGTAAATGCTATTTGACGGCCCTGTTCATTTCAGCCCAGCAAAAAGCTAGTGCTACTACAGGGCGAGTTGAGGGCAAACGCAAAGCTCAAGAAACACAAGTTTGACATTCAGGGCGAGTTCAGGTTTTTCCAAAAAAAAAAAAACTCGCAACCACAGGACAGCCCCAGGCTTCAACAAACGAACCTGTTTTGTATGTGTTGTACAAAATAATGCATAAACATAACATAAAGAGAAACCAAAAACATTTTGCTGCTTATCTTGAAAACAAGAATAAACAGTGAAAAGACCGGAGGCAAGAACAGACCAGAATGTTAAAGCCAACATTGCAGACTGAGGAAACATCTAGTAGCACTCATGAGGATTGTGTAGAAAAACAAAATACGATGCAGAATTCGCATCGAAGAGCGAGGTTCTTCAGACAACTTCATATGCGGCTTTTATGCAGCAAAGCGAAAAATTGCATAGGGATTTATCAAAGTGAAGAAGACAAACTTACTTCTTATTCTAGAAATCCTGAAAACAAGCAACTGAGGTGTTACTCATTCAAGCCGAGGGGACAATTATTGATCTGTAGACCTCACCCAAATGTATGCTTTTGTTTATTATGCAATTTTTACCTTAAACGTTGTGATCATTAAAAAAAACCAAAACCCTGTACAGAACCATTTCATTCCTAATTGGCCAGAATCGGATAATTCCACCAAAGTGAACGAGCACTTAATTGATGAATTGTATTTCCATAAAAATATGTTTTAATTAAATCATTTCTTTTTCTTGTGCATGTTATCTACTTATTCATAATTTCTAGAGAAAAGAATTTATTGTTATGAAAGGAAATTATACCCAGTACGATGATGTTAGATAGTTGCCCAGAATTGGACTTTGGACGTTGGATTTCCCCTTGAGTTTTGTAATCACATAGTATAGACTAATTTTTTAAAATATTAAGCCAATTATCTATTGAATGACATATTATTTTATTATTTAAAACTTTCCAATATTAAAATTTATCTTATTGAGAACAAATTGAATGAATTAATATGAAATTACCATTACGACGAAGGTTTGCGGCAACGATGGAAGATACTTGATTTATTTTGCTAACGTAAGTGGCCATTGCTATTGGTTTATATATGTATATTATACGAACTTAAACTATGTAAATGCAGTAACAAAGTAATTTGTTTTGATCGGATTTAATTAAATAATCGTAAATCCTTGATAAAACACCAATGAAAAGGAGTACGGACACTCGAGCGCAGCCAAAAGCAAAAGCAACAGTATGAGGGGCGAACGGCGAACTGCACGAATCACGAACAGGACGAAAATAATTTGACAGAAGACTTTGATCTGTCAGTTGAAACGAGGCGAAGTAGTGGAGGTGCGTTCGCAGAGTGAAAAAACACAATTGGTGATTAAGAACATTATGACACTATGTCCCGAATTACATTCAGACTGTCTGCCTGCTGCGTGTTTCGTATATTTTCTTTTGAACCCTCATCCCGTCAGTCTCTCAGTATTACACTCATGTTTTGCGGCTGCGTGTTTTTTTTTCTGTTTTGACACTTCTCTTTCAGTTTTTATTCTCACCCACAGAGTCAAATTATGAAAATAATCAAAGAAGCTCAGCTGCATTATTTATAAATCCATAAAAAAAAATTTCAAGAAGAACAAAATGTCATTTGAAGTGGTAAATAATTTAATTAGATTTTGCAGCAATGATTATTGACATCATGAATATGGAAAATACATGAAAATACATGGAAAATAAAAGAAATTGTCCGACGACATACTACTTCCTTACTCATGAACATTAGAAGATACAATAAAGCAACGACAAGAAACAAAGAAAGACAAGAAAAAGAAACGTCAAAAACCATCCAAGACAACTGGACAATCCTCAACCCAAAACTTTGCGGGTAGAGACTTTTTAAAGTATTTCTACTTCATCTGCTTTCTCTTTCGCACTTATTTCCGTCTTTGCAAAACCGTCTGGGTGTAATACGACACTTTACGTTAAGTAGCAGATTTTTTAAAATAGCACTTTTTGGAGATGTTCATACTGGTCGATTTGTTGAAGCAATAAATCGACCAAAATGTTCACATTGTTCAACGAATCGACCGCAAGTCAATACCTACAAATTGGTGGAACAGAGAAGGAGAACAAGAAAACAATCGCATTTATTCGCACGAAGCTTCAACGAATCGACCAATGTGAACTTCGTCTTTGAATTCCTTTAAACTATATTTTTTTAAAAGCTTTTGCCTAGCTGAACCAAAATGTGAGTTTAGAATTTATTTGATAGCTCTAGCTTTCGAGATATAAAGCGGGGAACACACGGTGCAATTATCGTATGCGACTTGGATCGCAGGATTCGTTTGATGGAAGTTGGATGGTCTGATGTAGTTTGCGTTCACACTTATCAAGATTGTCGTCCAACTTTATGTCACATACCCTTCCACTCCATCCAACTTCTAGATTTTCAAAATTTTTTGAAAACCATCCAACAAGTTGGACAAGCGGTCGTCTGAAGGGTTCACACTACCAAGCATTGGTCGTTCAAGCCCAAGTCTGTCCAACTATATGTACAGTGTGAACAGGGTAATTGCGACATCGGTACAGCGGTTCACTTCATGCACACACACGATACAATCATCCCATGCGATGTACGATTATCGGTATGATAATTGCATCGTGTATTCCCGCTTAAACATTATAGTTCGACAGAAGCCACTTTTCGCTACATTTGAGACCTCCGTCAACTTGGCTACGCTATAACACGAAATTCAATTTTCTTTATGCAAACAATTTGGAAAACATTAGTTTTTGCAATTTGGAAAAGTCCCAAATAAAGTTTTACAATTTAAAATTTGGCGTAGACTTGGCAGCGCTACCAATGAAATTGAGAAATTTTGGTGTCAATCTATCGGGTCCATTTTATAAAAATTTGGAAAACACTTTTCCCAATTTAGAAAACAATAGTTTTGCTAAAAAAAAATGCAAAAACATAATACTGGCGAGCCACTGTACCCTTTTTTAAATGGAAAATTGTGTTTTTACAACTAAAACGCTAGTAACTTTTTCTCTATACTTCTCCAAATTAAAAAAAAAACTAGTTTTTTTAGTATGAAAAAAGCTTGATTGAATTTGGAAAACCAAAACAGTTCATGAAATCGGTGATTTTGGTACTATTTTAGTTAAAAATATTTTTGAATGCGTTTTTTAATGAAATCGAATTTCGTGTTATAGCACTGCCAAGTTGACGGAGGTGTGCTTATAGCCTATTCGCGTCGGGACAAAAAAGCGGTTTTCACAAAAAAAAAAACAAAAAAAAAAAAACGAATTCAGCATACAAAATAACTCCTATCCTGTACAACCACCACTAATTTCCTATGGGTTTTATCAAAAACGACTTGAAAACATCTCGTTTATGAAAACATGTGGTTTAAGAAAAATGTATTTGAAAACTTGGTAGGTTTTGAGAATTTTTGCGAAAACCGCATTTCTGTCCCTGTGGATAAGTATTGAGATTGAGAAAACTTCCGATTTCAATGCAGATCCAAAATCTGAAAATTTTGTCGAGATTACACCTCTGGTTAAGCAGCAGTTTTAAATTTCGTGTCAAGCCACTTTAAAAACACTCATCTTCCATTTATTTATTGCAACTCAGGGGCGAGCATGGCGTAGTGGTTAGCATGTCTGTCTGTTACGCTGGAGTTTCGTAGTTCGAATCCTAACAGAAAACAAAAAGAAAAGAAAGATGTTCCACAGGTATCCCCTTTGGGAGGAGTTTTGAAGTCCTCCGATAGTAAGTTCATTCAAATTAATAGCTATTTCCCGATTGGCTGTTCAGAATCGGCAGAAAATTGTAATTTGATGTTTTAGGCAACATTTGAATTTAAGGTCGTTGACTTTTAATAAAAAAAAAACACGACAGAAAATTTCATCGATAAAACTACCGGTCAATTATCACGTTCAAATGGTTTAAAAATTTTAAAAAAGTTTTAATTAACAAAACACTTAAGCTATGACAGTATTTTCAATTATAATTGCTCGACTTAGGTTTCTTGCACAAGCTAATCGCAGCAAACTTATTATCTCCTCGATGTTCTCGATGCGATAATCCTTAAGAATGTCCATAGTGGCCTTAAAAATATAAATCAATACATATTAGACTTATAAAACTTTTAACTTAAAAATAAATTAACTTACATTAGGATTTTTTTCCAGCATTTTCTTTTTCTTCTCAACCATGGGCATAAGTTTAGACTCCAGATGATTCAAAATGGTACAAGTTTCTTTTGCAAGTATTTTCGGATCCAGTGCAGTGTGAACAGGGTAACTGCGTGAACACAATGCATACGCATACGCATACGGAGCCGGAGCCGCAGGAGTTAAAATCAAGTTAACTTGTCCAGCTCCGTCTTGCGTTGTTGTTGTATTCGCTTGTATTTAATGTTTTGACATCTCTTGCGGCTGCGTCTCTGTACCCATTGTGTTCACGCAGTAAAGCCTTGTGCAAACCAATGCGGTGAGTGCGTGCGATGCGATTGCGTTAAGTCAAATCCCTATGTTATCTTATGGACGTTTGACTAATTCATAGGGATTTGACAGCAAACAAAAAAGAAAAAGATATTTCACAGGTATCCCCTTGGGGAGGAATTTTAAAGTCCTCCGATACCAAATTCATTCAAATGAAAAGCGATTTCCCGATTGGCCATTCGTAATCGACAGAAAATTGTCCAATCTCTCATAAGGATAGTTGTGAGAAATGCACAATTATTTATTTAAAGCATTTTGTGCAAAATGATAGTTTCTTCCGTAATTTGATGTTTTAGGCAACATTTGAATTTAAGGTCGTTGACTTTTAATAAAAAAAAAAAACACGACAGAAAATCGACCGGTCAATTATCATGTTCAAATGGTTTAAAAATTTAAAAAAAAGTTTTATTAAACAAAACACTTAAGCTATGACAGTATTTTCAATTATAATTGCTCGACTTAGGTTTCTTGCACAAGCTAATCGCAGCAAACTTATTATCTCCTCGATGTTCTCGATGCGATAATCCTTAAGAATGTCCATAGTGGCCTTAAAAATATAAATCAATACATATTAGACTTATAAAACTTTTAACTTAAAAATAAATTAACTTACATTAGGATTTTTTTCCAGCATTTTCTTTTTCTTCTCAACCATGGGCATAAGTTTAGACTCCAGATGATTCAAAATGGTACAAGTTTCTTTTGCAAGTATTTTCGGATCCAGTGCAGTGTGAACAGGGTAACTGCGTGAACACAATGCATACGCATACGCATACGGAGCCGGAGCCGCAGGAGTTAAAATCAAGTTAACTTGTCCAGCTCCGTCTTGCGTTGTTGTTGTATTCGCTTGTATTTAATGTTTTGACATCTCTTGCGGCTGCGTCTCTGTACCCATTGTGTTCACGCAGTAAAGCCTTGTGCAAACCAATGCGGTGAGTGCGTGCGATGCGATTGCGTTAAGTCAAATCCCTATGTTATCTTATGGACGTTTGACTAATTCATAGGGATTTGACAGCAAACAAAAAAGAAAAAGATATTTCACAGGTATCCCCTTGGGGAGGAATTTTAAAGTCCTCCGATACCAAATTCATTCAAATGAAAAGCGATTTCCCGATTGGCCATTCGTAATCGACAGAAAATTGTCCAATCTCTCATAAGGATAGTTGTGAGAAATGCACAATTATTTATTTAAAGCATTTTGTGCAAAATGATAGTTTCTTCCGTAATTTGATGTTTTAGGCAACATTTGAATTTAAGGTCGTTGACTTTTAATAAAAAAAAAAAACACGACAGAAAATCGACCGGTCAATTATCATGTTCAAATGGTTTAAAAATTTAAAAAAAAGTTTTATTAAACAAAACACTTAAGCTATGACAGTATTTTCAATTATAATTGCTCGACTTAGGTTTCTTGCACAAGCTAATCGCAGCAAACTTATTATCTCCTCGATGTTCTCGATGCGATAATCCTTAAGAATGTCCATAGTGGCCTTAAAAATATAAATCAATACATATTAGACTTATAAAACTTTTAACTTAAAAATAAATTAACTTACATTAGGATTTTTTTCCAGCATTTTCTTTTTCTTCTCAACCATGGGCATAAGTTTAGACTCCAGATGATTCAAAATGGTACAAGTTTCTTTTGCAAGTATTTTCGGATCCTTCGATTCCAGCAGTGGAATTGTATCAATGAGCAAAGATGGCCAAAAACTTTGATATGAAACATGGATTTCGAAGTAAGATCGAATTTATTTGTTTTATTCGAGTTTACTTACTATTCTGGAGTAATTTTGGAATTCAATAAATTGACCAGCAATTCAGCAGCTGGCAAAAAGTCTTTGCGTCTGTACAATTGATAGAAATCAAAATATTTCACCAGGAACACTAACCGTGGAGAGATGAACATTTTGGCACCAATGTTTGATATTACATCTGAGCACAACATGTCACCAGTTTTCGAGTAGTGCTAGAAGACGACAGAACAAGACGTCTTAAACATGTTTTTTTTTTAGATTTAGCAAGAATTTAAAATCTTACATTTAAAAAGAAATCAGCAATGGACGTGACGTAAATAGGATCCTTTGAACGAATTGCCCATTCCAAAGCGTTGCCATAACGCTCATCATCAAATGATTTTTTCGACTGCACTTTGCAAATTTCCTTTTCTGAGAATTTTGTTTTTAAATAATATCAAAGAATAACATGATTAAAAAAAACTTACCAGCATGATTCAGTCCCTTTCTACGACAAATTCCAATAATTTTTAACGCTTGCTTCTCGGTACGAATTGGAATTTTCGTCAAAAGAATTTCCATAGCACCTCGACCTTTCAAATATAAAGCATTCAAATAATAATTAAACAAACTCAATGTCTATTTAGTATGTTTTGTCGATTATTAAAAAGAATAAAAATAAAGGTCGAGCTCTTCTAGCAAGTCATGGTAAGCGATATTTTTAACAAAATATTTTTTTTTATACAATTCGCAATTTTTTGCATTTTTAGTTTTAAATTATAACAATTTATGAAAAGTTACAGCGAAAATAAATTTTATCATAAACGACTGACTTTCGGTCCTTTTCGTTTGAATGGTTATGATAAAAAAAACGTATTCTTGCAAAACTTTCTTTTTGTCGCTTACGATAAAATGGCGGCAAAGACTCGATAATGTACTTCTTATATTTGTTTTTATATACATATGTAAATTCATTTTAGATTACCTTCATACGAACAATGGGCCAAGTAGTCCATTCCAAGTTGCCACAAGGAGCTCCTTGACATTAAACATGAACCAAACTCAAACAAAAGGGATTCTCTCAGTTCTGAACATTCGCTGTAATGAAATTAAATACAAGCTATAATATAAAAAAAAAACTAATGTAGTTACATAAATTCCGCTTTCGAGCAGAAATGAACGGAACCTCAGTATCGTTTATCCAATCCTAAAAAGGGATTATAGAAGAATAAAACTCTCTAACGTCCATATTAGAGCTTGTTTGCTGTAATTTGTGAACGTGGATTTGGATCACGAAAGTTTACAGTCGATGAAATCTTCCTATTACGACGGAACTTGGAAAAATCGCAAGAATACAAAATCGGTACACACTATCTTCTAATCGAGTTAAAGGCCATGTACGACAAAATATAACAGACAAGGCTTCAATCCATTAAGCCAGGACCCGACACCTTCCAAAAAATCAACAGGATTATAGGGAAAAACACCCCCAATGCCGGAAACTATAACAACAGCCCATGGCGAAGCTTCAACCGACGCGGATAAAGCCAAAGGATTTGCGGACATTTCGAACCAAATCCACCCTTGGACCCTGCATTTTTGGAAGAAGTCAACTCCTCAGTTCAACTCGCACAAGCCCCCCAACAGACCATCCAATTCAGAGATGATAATCCGTCCAGCGATCCAACAGACAACCTTGAGCTACACAGAAGCCGCCCAAAAAAGTCAACAGGACCGGACAAGATATCCACATTCATCCTCAAAAGACTACCCCAATCAGTGACGATCAACAACTGCTATTTTCCCAACAAATGGAAAACAGCGAAGATTGTTGCAATCCCCAAGAAATCCAACAACAAAGACGTCTCTGGATACCGACCCATTTCTCTCTTGAACAACATGAGCAAAATACTAGAGGAGCTTCTACTGACACGGCTGAAATCCTTCTGCAGCAAGCACAACATCATACCAGACACACGATTCGGCTTCCGTGAAAAACACTCCACCTTACATCCTCTTATTAAATTTCAGCACGACATTGCCTCTTCCTTGAATTGCCATCAAGTCACTCTTGCATGCCTTCGCGATATAGAGAAAGCATTTGACAGTGTTTGGATTCAAGGACTAGTGCATAAACTCTTCCAACTAAATTTTCCACAGGCACTAATCAAAATAATATACAATTTTCTTTATTTCAGGTCATTCTTCGTTCAAATTGGAAGATGCCAGTCATCAACAAGGACAATCAACGCTGGAGTTGCACACGGATCCAAGCTAGGACCGTTCTTGATAACATCTACATATCGGACCAACCACAGCCAGAAGACGCACAAACTCTCCTGTTTGCCGATGACTCCCTCACATACGCCAAGTCCATGTCCCCGGTATTTGCTGCCAGATGAGTTGAAGCCCACGTTAGACAGCTTTGCGAGTACTACCAGCACTGGGGCTTCAAAGTAAACTCAGCCAAATCCGAGCTTCGCCTTTCACCGCATCCAGTCACTAATGCGAAAGAACAACGGGCTAAGCCAGAAGACGAAACTACTTCTCTACAAGCAGCTCATTCGGCCTGTGGTCACGTACTGTTCCCCTACTTGGTACACGGCAACAAAAACCCACATGAACAAGCTGGCAGTTCTCGAGCTTAAGATCCTGCGGATCTGCACTGGACTACATTATGACAGGATACGAAGGAAGCACGTCAGCAACAGGAGACTCTACGAAGAAGCGAAAATAGTACAACTCGACAGGTACCTCATCGACTCCAGCCGTAGATGTCTGCGAAACATGACCGACCACCCGAATCCCCTAATAAGGAGCATCATAAGCCAGCCAAGACATCCCAGTCTGAGCTACCTTCTAGCAATGGAACTTCTGGATGAGGATCTTATCCCTACAAGTGATGAAGTGAACATCAACTTCTATGCTTACCATATACCATACCACCGTGGCTAGGAGCCACCAACCCCCCACCCTCACCCCTCCCCATCAAAACTCAGTGACAACCGGACTTGAACAATCCGAGAGAAGAAAAAGACAGACGAGGAGAATAACCAATCACAGCAACAATTAATTTTAATTATTTTTTTTTTTTTAATGTAAGAACGTTAGGTCCCCTCTGTGCCAACAACATATAAATACCCACATAAATACCACATAAAGCGAAGACCGTGGAAAAACATGTAAATAAGTTAAAAGTAAGTATACAAGTAGAGAAGATGTACACCAACGCTGCGGTTCGACGAGTTTTCGAATGTACGCTGCAGGAAAAGTCGCGAAAGGTGACGAAATCAAGGAAAGAACTCGGCAGAAATCCAAATTATTATAGAAAAATGCTGGTTAAGTTACAAAAAGAAAATTGAAACGATTAACAAAAACTCTTTTATATTAAACATTCAAATAAATAAAGTCAAACACATTATTTAAATTCAAACATTTATTTAATTTGAAAACTCAAAATAATGTGTTTGAATTTATTTATTTAAATTTTTAATGCTGGTTAAGGTTGAGGTTTATCATAACTGCGTAAGTATGTTTGTAGCATGCTCTGCCGGTAAAACAATAAGCTGTCCACGAGGTCGACGAAGTTTGTTACGGTTTGGTTATCAAGCAGAGGCAAATGGTTATGTAGGACAAATAAGCAAACATCCTAAACATTCACCAAAACTCTAAAACTTCAAGTCCAATATAAGATATAATAACAGAGTGTCCCATTGAAATTGATGATACTTCAGAGAGTGTAAGTCTTCATTGTATGATTTGGTTCGTCACTAGAAGACATTAACTAGGGTACAACGATAAACAGTCAACGGTGCTAGGCTTTTGATAGAGCTCTTTAATGCTAGCTTTAGATTTTATAATTTTTAACAAGGCAGAGTTGCTATTTGGTATGTTAAATGTGATACATAAGAAATAAAAAACACCAAATCTAAGACTGAAAGTTACGAAAAAAAACGTGAAACCCTTTGAAGGAATAATCATAATCACATCAACTTACTTTGTTTGTTGGTCCCCAAATATGTGAAGTTTGTCACAGTGATAGAGCAAATCGGTGAGATGTGTTACAAACCACTGATTGTCACACATCAATTGAATAGAGTGGATTACTTTGTGAAGGTCATTCTCCATTAAATTTAGAATTATTTTATCCAAATACTTCATGGAACCACTGTAGTTGTTTCCTTTATTTGTAATCCATCGATTGATCCAAGAATTGGCTAACGTAGCCAATTCAAAATGTTTGCAAGCCGGATCTGTGTAGAAGAGATATCCTGGTAAATATTCGTACCAATAATTCGATTCTTTGATTTGTTCGTTCCATGTTTTGGGATCACCGGTGACTAACTGAAAAGATAAACATATTTTTTTCATTAAAACTATAAACATGATGAAGTTTTTGTACCTTTATAATCTTTTCGAGGTTTGGTTCAATGGAAACGATGTCAGCTGCAAGTTTCCTTTCGGTGTCTACTTGCCAATATTGCCATTGAGAACGGAATTTTTGAATCGAGAATCCACCGTAAAGCTGAAGCGAATAATTAAAAAATGTTACATACCTCCACTGTACCTCAACTGTACCTCAACTGTGTTTTGGTGTAACTTACGCTCGCCGAAGGCATTGTCCTCAGAATCTGTTCTGTCATCTTGAATGCAGTGCTTTCTGATAAGGGATGTAGTTGAAGAATCGCTCTCGCAACGTCTACTTGTCCCTGGAGGATTAACCCTTTAATAGTTGGCCAGTAGTCTGAATCATCTCCAGCTTCTCGACCCAATAACAGAAGATCGGTGGCCATTCGCTCAGTTGCAGGGAAGTGGAAACGTATCCAATCAAGAAGTTGAGGTACCACAATATTCGATGGCGATGGATCGATGAAGAAAATCTCACACAAATGCCAAACACATTCAATGGAGTAGAAAATTGTTATGTAGTTCTGAAATCTAACCATAACAAAAGGAAGCATTTCAGGAAATCTAAGAAACCAGAGACAACTGATTTTTCTTACTTTGAACTCTCATCAGTTTCCTCGAGTTGATTGGAATCTTGTTCCTGAAGCTTTTCTAAGCACGCACGTATGATACTGCGGTAGGTGCGTGAAATCTTCAAATAACCACCTTTATTCCCACTCTTTTTGAGGTCTTGAAGTGTAACGAAGGTATTGTTGGCTTCCGCTAATAGACTTCTTAGGATCGGTTCGTCGAAAAGAAATTCTGGCTCCAAATGAAAGATGTTTACTTCGTCTTTGTTGGCATATTCTGTTGGCCTGTCCTTGGTGGTGCTGTAAATTAGGTTGAAAAAACATACGGTGTTTCGACTAATTGTACTCTGTAAAGGGCTCTTACCTTGTAATGTGCTTATAAGCCGACAGGGATATTTTACTTCCATTGACGAATTTGCCGGTTAAAGAAGTGTTGCTTCTGGTGCTGAGAGGGTCAATGATGCCCTGGGTAGAGAAAAGCAATTATTATACATTTTTGTTTATTATCAATAGAAAATTCTTACAAATATTGCAGTTTGATCTTCATCCATTTTCGTTATATTTTTCAGTGATTATTGGAAAAATTATGTTTTAAACAAACTTTTCTTTAAGCGCGATGCGTACCGTATCACCACAAAACACAAATGTCTAATTTGACATTAAAGATTGGAACTGTTCGTTTAGATTTCTTTATTTTAATTTAAAATCCGTTTATTGAGTCACAAAAATTCGTTCTGCACATGCACAAGGAGTAATGATTGCAGAGAGTCTTTGCGTGAAAAACACTCAAATTAATTCTGAAATCAAAGATAGCTACTTGCTTGAATTCACGGCTATATCTGGCTGCACTGCAGTTTTCACTTGATGACAAATAGTGTTTATTGCTACTGTTTTGAATAGTGTTTTTGACGTTCCCATTGCAAAACCAAAAATATCGAAAGCACTTTAATTTTTTTTTTATTTGATTTCAAACCAACCGGCAAAAAAATGATGGCGAGGGTTGCCAGTCGAGGATTCATTTTTCCAACGGTGGGATAGCAAGAACGAACCTAATGGGCCCTATCACAAGGCCCGTCGTAGCGATTTCGTACTACGAATGTCAAAAAGGAAGCATCATTGACTCTCTCGTAGGAAAAATGTTTTATATTCTTTCCACTTGGCATTCGTAGTCCGAATTTGTTACGACCGACGGGCCTTGTTATAGGGTGGAATAACAATGATTTATGAACAATACTTTTGACAAAAAATGTAACGGAAATCTAAGCTTCTTATCATCTTATAAATCAAAGTAAAAATACGAAATTGACCTAATAGGTCTGTTCGTTGCACTTTCCCCAGGGTTGACAGAGGTTTTCTTGACAACCATATGAGTTGTCAAAAAACCTAGGTTTTCCACACCTCAAAAAACGCTAAACCACAAATCACCACACATCCCTGTCATTAAAAAAAATATATGCCATTTAACAGCCCTCAAATCGCCACAGCAAAAAGCTAGGGAGAGTTGGGGAAAAACTTATGGCAAACCTATGGCTCAAAAAACACTCAATTTGACATTCAGGGCGAATTTAGGTTTCTCAAAAAACTCTTAGGGCAACCCCAGGGCTTCAACGAGAAAAACCTAATATTAGAGCGGTTTCGTTTTTTATGTTCTTGCTTGTCAAATCGGCTGTTTGTGAAATCAGCTGATCGAAGCATTTTGATTGAATTCAAATTTATATTTGAAATAAAATGAAAAAAACGGAGACTATAACGTCTTTTTGTGAGTTTGAAAATTCAAAATAATGTTAAAATTGCATTCTAATATTGATATGAGCTCGTTTTAACACGTTTCTGAAACAAAATTGTTTGTTTGTTTTTTTTCTATCTACGGAGAGTGCATGATAAATGTCATTCAACAAGAAACATCCCAAAGGCGTATCTCTACTTTTCATTTTCGGTTGGAGATTACAAAAATAACATTAAAAAGCTCGAGCCCAAACTTTTTCCTGGGCTTTTACCCAAACTTTACCCAGAAAGTTAAGAAACAGACCTATTGTAATTTGTCTCTTTTAGCAAATGATGATATATTGATTAATATTTCCTCATAGTTTATATCAAATTTTTCAAACAAACGTTTGGCACAACAAATTTACAACAAGCAAACTATTTTTTAATTGAAATGTTAAGATGTTTTGTATGTGTGCTTGATAGCAGAGCCAGATCTCCCAATCAAAGATCTTTTGATTTGAGAGCGTAGCGTAGAACCAGAGAGTCAACTGCGCAAAGGTAGTGCCCTGTCCTTTGCCAACAAGCTGAGTACGGGGATGGGGACCCTCGTCGCCATTTACTATCAGTTGTTTTGAAATTAATTTAAAAAAGCGAACGTTACTTTTAGGGTGGTATTCACCAAACAATCTTAAGAGCGCTCTTAAAGCTAAGAGGCTCTTAGGCCGTGTGTGAATTGCGTTAAAATGTGTGTTAAAATTTAACACGCGTTAAAATTTGACACTAATGAGGTGAATAAAATGGATTAAAATTTATCGAGCTGTGGAGCAGGTTAAAGTGTGTTAAAATTTGACGTTTCTAGTGATAGAGAAATTTGCTCTTGCTTTGCATAAATTCCAATTCAATTCATACAACGAAATATGAATCAAAAAAAAAAAAAAAACGAAGGCAGGCTGGAAAACCATACATTAAATGTCAGTTAGAAATCAATTAATTTATGTATATAAATTTGATGCTTTTGTTTTCTAGGGTCTCAAGAAGAAAAATTAGAATTAATTGAAACTAGGATAAGTCTGTATGAAAAAAGAAAACAAGAATTAATACAAAATACTTTTGTCATTTTTCTAAACCAAATACGCATTTATTGTTTTGTTTCTTTTGAAATGTATGAAAGATATCAGCCATCAAAACTAATTTTCAGTGTTACTATACCGAATAAATCAATTAATCAAAATGGGAATTTCGTTTGAATATTTTTCATTGTTGTTTTAAAATATGACATTAGAATCGAGAACAATAAAAGAAAAAGATTTTTTTCGGTTTCAGAGACTTTCCATTAATCCTGTTTTCTTAAAAATATGTTTTGTAACAGAAATTATTTTTCCGTGAAAAAGAAAACCAATTTTTGTTCAGGGAAATTTCAAAAATTGTCGGGGGAAATTTTTTTAACCTACGCAGAAATCTTGGTTAAAATAATTTTTTTAACGCAATTCACACAGCAAATGGCTAAATTTGATCCCACCTCAAACAAGACGTCAAATTTTAATCGTGGTAGAAGTTTTAACGCAAATTTTAACGCAATTCACACACGGCCTTAGTTTTAAATTTGGATGTGCTATTCACCAAGCAATAATGGGGTCTAGTCTAAGCTAATTCGAATATTCGAAAAATAAGGTTTTTGAGTCTCTGAACGCACACTTTTCGAACTACTTCGAAAATTTCAGTGTCAATTGTCAAAATCAGTCAAAAACAGAAAAAATTATCGGAAATTTAAGAAATGGTAGAGCGTAAAATTAATTCATTCTCTGTATTGCAAACCATAATTCGAATTTCTTATTTTTTTCAACAGTTATTTATGATTTTTGAATAACAACCACAAATGACGCTGTCAGTAAATTTCGAATTTTCGAAGTTATTTAAAACAACAACCGCTCATAACTTAAGAGTGGTAGCGACCACTCTTAAGTGTTATGAGCGCTCATAAATCTGCACTAATAGTGGTCGGTGAATAGGTTTATGAGGCACTTAGTTTAAGATTTCTTGGTGAATACCACCCTTAGTTTAAGATTTCTTGGTGAATACCACCCTTAGAATGTTGTCACAGTGAAGAATGTTGAAAACTTCATTCAAAACTGACGTAAACGTTTTTTTGGCATTGCTCGCGTTCTTCGCAACTTCGAAATTTTCGAGACTACTACTGTCAGTCAAGAACGCTATTTAAGCTCTGTGTCAGATGTAAAATGGTACTGTGATTAACCTCTCGGTTCTACATAGTTAGTGGTAAAATTAATTGGAAAACATACTAATTTTCCCAGTTTGAAGTTAAGGAATTCGATTTCCAAGTATTTGTGTAAGGTAGTATGCAAATTAAATTCACTTCAATCAATTTTGATAAGAAAAATTAAAATCATATGCCCTCAAAAATATTTTTTTGTTGCTGATAAATTCACTTTGAATATCAATTTATAAAATAGAATAGAATGTCATCTGAAAATCTTAATCTTTTTACAAGGGAAAAGTGACAGAATTTTAAGTTAAGATTTTCGAAGATAGGGCCAAAAACGCGAGCATTAAAAGGTCTGTTCGTTGAACTTTCCCCAGGGTTGACCCAGGTTTTCTTGACAAAACTATGAGTTGTCAAAAAACCTAGGTTTTCCAGTCCTCAAAAAACGCTAATCCACAAATCACCACACATCCCTGTCATTAAAAAAAAAAAAAAATACATGCCATTTGACAGCCCTCAAATCGCCACAGCAAAAAGCTAGGGCGAGTTTGGGGAAAACCTATGGCAAACCTATGGCTCAAAAAACACTCAATTTGACATTCAGGGCGAATTTAGGTTTCTCAAAAAACGCTTTGTGGCGACCCTAGGGCAACCCCAGGGCTTCAACGAACAAACCCAATGAATCTCATTTGTAGCCTGATATAGCCGTTAGTTCAAATAAAACGTTAGATTTAACCCCAGAAAGGTGAAGTGTTTAAGGAAGGTTTGTTAAAAAGAATTTGGACTTTATTTAAACTTTCGGAAAATTAGGAATGCTGTTTACTTTTTCTGAAAATTTTTAGTATGAAATTTCGTTATCTGCATTTCAAGTTAAAATCTAAAAAATCAGGTTCTCTGCAAACTTTTTTAAGTCCCACATTAAATTTCGTAAAAGCCTTTTTCGAGGAATTGGCAGAAACTTGAAAAAATGTTTTTAGGGAGGTAGAGCTACCTGCTGTAGTTAAACCTAAAACAAAAATTCAAGTCTCTGCACTGAAATTTCCGAAAAAATTCTGGTTCCGAAGGAATTCCATCACCGACCGACGCGACGGAAGGCACCTATTACTTTTGCCTTTTTAACGTTGACTCAAATATCGATTAGTTTCTGCTTGAAATCAATACTTGCCTTTTAAAAACATACGTATCCAACTTTAGAATTTATAGACATCCTTTCAAAAACACTTTCATTTTCATCTTCAACAGTTCTTGGAAGGAACTTTCAAGTGAGTTTTTTTGACAACGTAATTGGGAGTACTCGGTTGTGCCTTTTAAATAGCAAAGCTTTAAGGTACGTATGCTAAATGAAATTACCCATGGTGCCCGATACTACACGTCTACACGCGTAAATGGTTTTTTTTATCGGTACACGTGTACACCAGCATAGAATAATTTGATACAAGCATTCCACCGAGAGCTTTAATAGCAACGTCGAACTAATAAACTCGGAAGCCCAGGGGCCGGATTCTGTAACGTTTTAGACGACTATCGTCTGATTTATAGGCAGTGAAAAAAAAACCCTGAAAAAGCTGCAAAAATTTGTAAGACGATAGTAAAATAGCTTTCCACCACCTACTGACCTACTGAAAGCAAGATTATAAATGAAACAATCTTTTGACGACGCAATTTGCGATAGACGATTGAACGATAACCGTCTGAAAACTTACGGAATGACCCCCTAGGAATTCTATCAGTCATATTGTGCAGCTATCATATTAAACTATTAAAAAAAAAAAAAAAACTTTTTAGACAACATCCACCATGAAAAGTCTATCTGAACGTTTACGGAGCCCAATTGTTTACGATTTTCATAGTTTTAATAGCTGAGAATTTTTTTGCGTTTGCATTTCCTTTATTTTTTTTATTTATGTGATAAGAATTGTTTTCAGACAAATTAATTAATAAAATTCTAAATCTAAGAATTACACTCTTCGACCCGGGATGCCTCTAAACGACAATGAAAATATTTTTTCTCTTTTCTATTCTCTATCTATGACGTTGTTAATGTTTGCGAGTTTAAATCAGCATGTTTGTCACAAGTTATCAATTAGCATACCGCAACAAAAATTAAGTGAACTAGGTTTGATTGCGAATGGTTGTGGCTTCCACTCAAAATCATGAAAACTTGGCTATTTGTTCAATGAGAAGAAGGTACAAAACGAACTGTTTTAGAATCTTCCTGAGTGTTTGCTGTTGCAGAAAATGAAACCAAACCGGGATTTATATCAAGAGTATTCAGAGCAAGTGACAATAGATATGAAAGCAAATTAAAAAAATAAAGTTACATTTGTGCACATAGGTTCTGTTAAGCAAAAGATAGCATTGTGTTGATTTATATTTTGGTATAGTGGTTAGTAAAATTATTCCAACATTTTCAAATACTTCTGGGTCACCAAACAAAAAGCATACACTGGGGCAGCTCCATAGTGATGAGAGCGCAAAGGGTCAATTGGTTTTTTAACTTTGTTCGAACTTCGCAAAATATCTTATTAAGATACAGATATTTTAATTCTTCATAGAAAAGACATATTTCCTTAACATAAATGTAAAAGCAGAGGTGCTAAACTATTGCCGGAAATCATTTTTTTATTTAAAAAAAGTGTTAGCGATTGTTGATGAGTGCCAATTGTTGTTTTGGCGATATCCGTGATAAGATATCCGTTGCACCGCAATCTGACGAAGAAATTGGCTTAATTAGGCCAAAACAAAACGACCTAGATAGCGAAAAGGTTTATTTAACATTTTGTGGTACCCGTGGTGTAATGGTTAGCATGTCCACCTGCTAACCCAGAGGTTTGAGGTTCGAATCCCAGCAGAGGCAAAATGCAAAAATGTTTTTCCACGGGTATCGCCTTTCGCGAGGAATTGGCAAGTGCTCCGTTAGTAAATTCATTGCCATGAAAAGCGCATTCTCAATTAGCCGTTCGGAACCGGCGAAAAATTTTAGGTCCCCTCCATTCCCTCACAAGGCATGGTTGTGAGAAATGCGTTAGGCCCAGGGGCTCCTCGCTCTGTTGCGCCACCCTATTTATTTATTTATTTTTATTTATTTAACATTTACGTCTTATTTTAACCTAATTAATTTCTAACTACCGCGCTTTCGTAAAATTTACATAAATATGTACAGCTGCGGTCAAAATAATAGTAGTATACAGCTTAAGAAACAACAAAATTAAAAAAAACTTATCCGTCAATTCAAATTTAAAAAACCAATAACGTGGTTTTCAAAGTGGGGTTTTAAGCTTTTATTTACAAAAAAAAAAAACATTAGTTTAATATTATTATCCGATAGTTGCAAGTTTATTGAACGGATGTTGAAATTCAGCGGTCAAAAAAATAGTAGTGTAGGTCAAAATTTTTATTACAATATGTGGCTGAGTGTTCGTACCTTTAATTATTATTTAGTTGCTTGTCCCTTGTTAGCTATAACAGCAGTACAAAGACGTTAAATAGAGTTTATCACACCTTCCTGTGCTTATCGAACTCCATGATTGCTGTAACGCTTCGCAAAGGACTGTGTTGTTGCTTGGTTTACATCTAGAAGCAAATTTTTTTTTACAGCACTCCAAAGGTTTTCAATGGGATTTAAGTCCGAAGACTGTGCAGGCCACTTCATCACATCTACTTTACTTTCCTGGAACCATTGCTTCTTGCTGAAAGACCCATTTCAGCAAGAAACAACTTCATTTACGGTAGCATTCAACTTCAGTATACGGTAGCATTACTTCCTGCATTATCCTAATATAGAGATGCTGATCCATAATGCCTTCAATCCGCATTATGGGTCCAACTCCGTAGAAGAAAAAACATGCCCATACCATTATGATTGTAAAGTGTGGATTATATTCGGTGTTTGGAGGTCTTCTTACATATTGACGAGATCCTTTTCCACCCCTTAAAACAATTAAAGTGAAACAGGTTTTCACTATCAACGCAATGCAAAGTGGAAAAATACCAATCTGTGCAATGCTTTTACTCACACTACTATTATTTTGACCGCAACTGTACATATATAGCAAAAACTTTTATGACTTCAAGTATCGATATCTCAAAAACAATGAGAGCTATCGAAAAATTTTATCTAACGTATTCGTTTTATTTTGGGCTAGTTAACCCAAACTCATTGTCAGATAGCTCCGCCACGGATAACGTCCTGTCCTGGAAATGCAAAGCAACGATTCTCTTGGTGTAAGCAATTAGGTTAACCTGTTAACAGCCCCACTTTTTCTTTTCTTAAAACAAAGTAAATTTAAACTCATTTCAACTCTTATTGGCTTTAAAACACAAAGTGATAATTTCACTTTAAAATATATCAAATTAATTTATCGCACAAAACCACTACTCATGCCCCACTGTATGGCGCCCGGTAGAGCTGTGGCTATAGCGAGCGATAGTGCTGACTTGCTAAAAACAACCAAAACAAAACAGAAAATCTAAGTAAAAAATTGTGTATGTAGGTTTTGAGTTAAGTAATTGAGATACAATGGAAGTTATTAAGATTGACGTCTTGTTTTTACGTTTAACGAATTGACCTTATTCAAGTTGGAGCTATCAAGTTCTATTAAAAATGTCCAAACATTTTTCTTTTTCTTTGAGCATTTCTTAAATTTCTTGTTAGTCATCACTTTGCTGTATTGACTTTGTGGCTGTTCGTTAACTAAATTTACAAATATATGTACATATGGTTTCTCTTGAATTTCAATATAGCAACATATCAGTGAACTTTGATCAGAGAGGTTCTATTCAAATTTATTCAATACGTTTCTAATTTAGCACCAATCAATTCAATGGGAAAAAAAAACTTTTCGGTCATCAATGAAGGGAAAATTGCTGGTCAATGAGTTCATTAAACACTAAACAAATCAACATAAATTTAATAAGAAAGTGGAAGAGATCGATAGAATTTGATTCAAACAGCCCATGCAGCACTAGTAAAATTACTGTTGATGTTCAAGTTTGTAAACGTTCTCCTTGAATTTGGTTATCTTAAAAAAGCCGACTGTAATTTTTCTTTTATTATATCATTCCTTTTAATCTATTGGTCATAAAATGAGTACAATATGCAAGTATTCAGTTACGAAATCAACCAGAAATTGAAATTCATGGTTTTATTTGATACGAAAAATGTTCTGTCATTATCGTGTTTAAGTACATATGTACGTAGTAGTGGAATGCCTGGAGCCGGAGAGTCAAAATCATACAAACCTCAAATTCAGAGGTTAAAGGTTCGAGTCCCAGCAGAGGCAAAAATGGACCCTACCCTTGACTCCAAAACATTATGGAATCGTATAAAATCTCTATAAGATCTCCAAACTTCTCTTCTCAACACCTGCCGTTTTTATACCTCAACGGATCTCTGGAAAATGATCCACATAAAATATCAAATACTTTTTCTAAAACATGGACAAAGTATAGCGAAAACAACACCTTCTCAGAAAATATCATTTCAGAGAAATAAGAATTCGACCTAAGTGTTCTTACACCCAATCAGGACACTTGCCAGGAACTTATAGAGGACATTTCAAGAATAGAATTTGACTCAACATTAGAGACGCCCAAAGGTAGCACCCCTGACAAAATAACCTACAGTATGGTAAAATCAGCGGATGATACTCTTAAAAATCGAATATGCGCTCTTTACAACAACATCCTTCGGACTGGTATCTTTCCTCATAATTGGAAGAAAGCCATACTGAAGCCGATCCCAAAAAGCTCCCACAACCGTCACCGTCACTGCCTGTTCTGTCCTAAATATAAGAAAAAATCTTCGGACGTAGAATCGGATGGCTGATGGAAAAGTCAATTAGTAATGAACAACATGCCTATAGGCCATACAGAGGAGCCCACTCGCTTGTTCATCTTATGGAACATAAACTAGCTGACAATCTATCACATCGTAAGCACAGCGTTGTTTTGTCAGCTGATTTTGAAAAAGCATTCGATCGTGTTTCGACAGTTCCGGTTATAGAACAGTTACACAAATGGGGAGTTCCCTACCAACTTTTAAAGTTCGTTTCATCTTTTTTAACTGGAAGAACTTTTTGTGTAAACTTTAATGGCTGTATTTCAGACAAATTGAAACTGGAAAACGGAATACCGCTCCGTTTATCTCCTTTATCAGTATACCTTTATAATGCATACATAGATGTACTCATAACTGAACTTGCACAACCAAAACACAATCTAGACTTCGTTGGGGTATACGTAGATAACATCTACATGATAGCTTCAGGTGACCCATCTAAGGTGAATACAGTCTTAAATTCCGCAGACAAACTAGTACACGCTTGGACTCAGAAAACGGGTGCAAAAGCTCCAAAATAGAAACCCTGCACCTCTGCAGAAAACAAAAATGCTCAGGCTCAACAACACCACTCGTGCTTCGCAACACCAACATCATCTTAAAAAACGATCTGAGAGTTCTTGGTGTATCTTTCAGCCGTAACATGAAATGGGATCTTCACATCAAAAACACCATATCCAAACTTAAATGTATAAGAAACGCACTAAGAATGATATTTTCCTGTCGAAAAGGTCCTCATTTAACTGCTCTAAAAATAATCAAGGCCCTGGTTGAAGGCATGGCCTAACATTATACATGTGGTCTTCCAAGAAAAACTTACAAAGCATTGATACAGCAGTTGTTAACGATTGCTACAGGACTGATACAGGTGCCCTCAAGACAACACCAATCGAATCCCTTAGAATAGAGGCAGGCTATAACTCCATTACCAGACTTGGACAAAAAATCAGGGAACCTGATAAGCAAAGCGCTCACAGACTGGTCTCATCCTCTTTTCAAATCAGCACAACAAATTTTATCCATGAAGAAACAAAACAAGATACACTCAACTTCTTCACTCAACAAAATTGTTAGTTTGGCTAGGACGCATGAATGCATTCAAAAGTACCAGAAAACTCGAACACCTTATCCCCTCCTCATTGGAAAAGACACCTACTGCCCATCGACACCAGTCTCTATATGCACAAAAAACAGAGCACCCCAAATCTAACTTACCTCAATGATTCACCGCGAACTAGTAGATACCATTAAGCCTATTAGAACGCTTTACACTGACGGATCCTTTCGGGACAACAACTCAAGTTATGCAGTCATCGAAGTGATCGAAGTGAGCGCAAATAACGAAGAGGCCAATACTTTTCAAGGAATCTTACCAGACGCAGCCGGTAGCTATATCACTGAGGTAACAGCGTTGTTAAAAGCCCTTGCAATTGCGGAAACATCTGCAGAAAAAACATTGATCTTTACTGACAATTTGAGCATCTTTAATGGAATTCAATGTGCAAAAAATAACTGCTCGACACTAAACAATATCCGGAGCATCCTCCATAACAACGGAAGGATAACGATAGCATGGACACCAGGACATGTGGGTATATTAAAGAAAATGAGGCCGCAGATAAGGCAGCGAAAGAAGCAGTTAATTACCCATTCATAAAAGAACTACCAAAGATACCTCAACTGATACGGAAAATCTTTATATCAAAAGTAAATGAGGAATTAGAAAGAGCCTGGTTTGGCGAACAAAATTTTCTTCGACTACACCACCCATCCCCTCTCCGTATACCATACAACAAAACACTAAGGAGAGAAGAATGCATCACCATATTTCGGATTAGAGTGGGGAAAACCAATTTTTCTAGTCGACACCATTACACCAACGACCCTCCAGAAGAATGTGCTCTTTGTAGAGAGGTTCTCTCAGTTTGGCATATCCTTGCCGTTTGTCCAATTTCACGCCTATCCTCTAATACCGATTCTGCCGAAAATATGCAGAAAAAGATAGCTGAAATCCATAATCCAACTGATACCAAAACATTCCTGCGCATCAAAGAAGCCACAACTTTACATAATTTATTCAAAAATATATGAACATTATAACTTTTTTATCCAGACGACATCTATGGCCTTGTTGCCTTGATGTCTTCCGTATAAATATCTTATGAATTTACTTTGTAAGCTATTTTAGATAAATAAATAAATAAATGTTTTTCCACGGGTATCACCTTTCGCGAACCGGCAGAAAATTGTAGGTCCCCCCATTCCCTCACAAGGCATGGTTGTGAGAAATGCGCTAGGCCCAGGGGCTCCTCGCTCTGTTGCACCACCCTTTTAATTTATTTTTTATTTTAATGCAATTTGTATTGAACGGTTTGAAAGGTTATTTCTAATCCAACGAAGAAGAGACTCGTCGATACCAAATGCACACATTTTCGATAAGAGAGTCTGATGCCAAATTCTATAGAGTTTGCTGGTCTTAAGATCTTGGCAGATGTTTTGACAAAGAATTTCAAAAAAATCAAAGACTGCGTTTCGAAAATATTTAAAAAAATTAATTTTTTTTATCAATTTTGTGCTTGTGTGTCTCTTAAAGAGGACATATACTATACATATACCACAAAACCGTCAAGCAGTATATTTAAATCGTTTGAAGATCTTGATGTTATCAGCTTAGGAACATAAACCACAATTTTTCCTTTCTCTCTCAAGGTTTCCTGAACGAGTTTTTATTTGATTTTTATGAATTCCTTCTCTTCAGTCTGGCGTTGCCGAGCATTTTTCAAAAGGAACACGGTAGCCGATATGGAGAATGCACTCCATGAATCGGATCTAGGCATCAGGAGTAGATACATACCGTAATTAGTAAAAGCAACCTCTATTTCCTTCTGATTTACAATGATCTTAAATGAGTCATGATGAGACTTTCATCATACTGCATAAGTTCTAGGCCATTTACCAGATTTTGGAGCAGAAAGCGGACTTCGCCTTTAGTAAAGGAAAGATCGGGGTAGCAAACGTTTTTATAGCAACCAAGAGTTGGTAATATTTAAGAAGCACGCTGGATTGTTTCGTTTCTCAGTCATCAAGCCAGAACCGATTTTTGTTTCAAAAAAGTACATCTGTTTCTACTGGTCTCAGCTCACTTTTTTTATTTCATTACAACAGTTTGAGAAAATTTGCGTTCGAGAAATGAAATGTGTTCATCGGCCATTAGAAACTGGGTCTGTCAAATACTTGCACACTTTTGTCGTTTGAATTCAACAATATTTCAACTAGGACACGGAGGCAGACCAAAAAAATGAGTCATGTCTGCGGAAAATTTAAGCTATAAAACAGAAGGAAATTTGGTATGAATTTTTTTTTTGTTTAGTATCACCGTCTTTGAGGACTTTTTAAAAAAAACTTAGGAAGTGGCACTCTCAAGAGGTATTTAACACATATTTAAAATACCAAAGTGTTCGAAGAAAATACTTCAAACCTTTAAGTTTTGAGGGCCTTTTGACGATTTTCGACCACTTTGCGGCGTACCCCACGAGCGGATCACTATAGTTCGGGAAGCAGTTATGTGGGAGAGCTGTGATCCTCTCGAGACCACGATGCTCGTAATGTCGAAAAGGAAGAAAAAGAATTAATTTGGATCCTTTTTAAATAAGAAAACTTATTCGTATAAGTAAGCAAACAAAGGACACAAGCGGTTTTATATTTCTAGTTGTTGAATTGGAAATATTGAAAGACGCTACGGCCCCATCGATTTTCTCTACGAGGTTTTCCTTATTAAGATCACATCAAACTCATCAACTTAAATAGTTTCAATAATCCAAGAGAAATATTTCGATTCTCCTTGTTCATCGTTTTTTAACGAACTTTTGCCGTTGACTGTACAGCCCCTAGCAACAGTATCTTCTTCAACACTTACCTCACAACTTGCGCGAATTCCTTGTTTTTTAACTATCCCCCCTCCCCCGGCATCATGCGCAGAGCCGTAGCGAGCCTCTCTGGCGCCCGAGGCGAATTAAAAAATTTGCGCCCCCCCCCCCCCCCTGGGAAAAAGGTGAAATTACACAAAACTCTATTGTAAAATAAATTATTTCATGAGCAAGTATTTTTTTATTGCAGAATCTACAAATTTTACATGTATGGAAAAAGCATAATTGCGTAAAAAACAGATTTTTCATTATTATAATTGGATTTTGCGAGATATTACCGCTGCAAATTCATCGATGACATCATCAAAATTAATTTTACTTGCAACTTCATACTCGATCGATAAAATTGCTAAACTAGTCAATCTTTCCTGACTCATTGTCGATCTCAGATAGTTTTGGATGAGTTTAAGTTTGCTAAAGCTGCGTTCACACGTAGCTATAATTACAGGCATTGTCAAAAAAATTCGGAATGCAATATCGACATTAGGGTACGATTCTCTCAAATTATAGTCACGGATCAATTGAAGTAGTTCCAACACCGTCGCGGATTTGACCTCATGCGAGCAAATTGTCGAAACTACATGCTTGAAATCAGAAATCTCATCGACGAACTCAGCCACGTTAATGTCTTTTTTATACTTCAATGCCAAATCAGTTGCTGCTTTTCTCAATTCAGTAGTGGTCATTCTCTGCAAGGACTCACCAGACAAAAATCCAAAATCATCAGAAACCACCATCATTTTCTCATACCTCCAGCTGATTTCAGTAATCAGAATATCGACAGCGTTGTTGACATTGATACGGAGTTTTTGCATTTCTGACAAATTTGGTCCATCGCCTTCTTTTTCGTACAGCTCCAATCGCTTCTTCTTTCTTGATCGTTCGCACACACTTTTCAATCCAAGAGTGTCAGCCAGTGTGGATGCGCGTATGAAATTCTCCTCAAATCCCGTATCACGAAGTTCTTGCAGTGAATTCTTCAGTCCAGAAATCAAGTGTGCAGCTTTTTCCACGAATAAACTTTTCGCTTGCAAAGCTGCAGTGACGCGGTCAATTTGACCTAGAATCTGATTCCACGCATCGAGAAAAAAAAGAAACTTTCGGTCAATATTTTTTAACAGACTTTCAGCGGACGATTTTGAGTCAGGATTGATTGGATTGGCGATAATATCTTTGAGTACTCCATGTAATTCTGTAATTTGAGAATTCAAAGGCCTTACTGCATTAGCCTTCGAAGACCATCTGACATCGCAGTGCCCTTTCAGTGAAATTTTCAATGCCTTCATGAGGATATTCCATCGACTTGAAGAACGCGAAAAAAACTTGAAAATGCTTTCAACTGTTTCGAAAAATTTCTTCATTTCCGCATTCGATGAAGCAGAATGTACTCCTGCTAGATTTAAGCAATGGCTTGCACACGGTATGTAAACTGCGAGGTCATTCTTCTCCTGGATGTGTGCTTGTACTCCCTTATATCTTCCCGACATATTGGCTCCGTTATCGTATCCTTGGCCCCTTGCATCTTGGATATCAAGTCCATCTTTTTCTAATTTCTCGATTATGTCGGAAGATAATCCCTCGCCAGTTTTTTCTTCAGTACAAATAAAGTCGATGAAACTTTCTTGAATAGATACTTTTCCATCATCAATCTGAACATAACGAATGATTTCTGCCATCTGTTCATTATGAGAGACATCCGGCGTTCGATTGAAGAGCAAACTGTAGTACTTGGATTTCCGATTTCTAGATAAAATCTCATTGCGAACTGTATGCCCTAATAAGCAAATAAATTCATTCTGAATTTCTGGTGATAAGTAGTTGACTGACCCTTTCTTATGACCCCCAATGAACTCTTCCAAAGTTTTATCATACTTGCCGAGTAACTTGATAACGTCTAAAAACACACCAGCTCCTTTGCTATCGGTTTTTGTATCTGAGCCTCGCAATGCTAAATTGTTTTTGGCACAAAACATAATCGAGTCCAAAATCGCACGAAGAATATGTCGCCACCGTTCTTTTTCCAAAAGAATGCTTTTCTGCAATTCATTATCAATGCATTGCGAGTTTTTCAGTCGAGCCTCAAAAGTTTTCCACTCGAGGAAGCATTTTCGATGGTCTTGCGATCTTTCATGGTCTTCGATCCGATTGATGTTTTTCCAGTCCGAAAACCCTTGTTGACGATTCGCAATATGAGGTATGTTAGTTGTGCGAAGTTCAAATAGGCAGCAACAGAAGCAAAATACAGCATTCTTATCTTTTGAGAAAATCAACCAGTTTCTATCCACAGATTCACAGTTCGGTAATTTTTTTTGGAACCAATATGGCGATAATCGACGTCCGTCTTTTGCTTCAATGTTTTTGAAGTCAATAT
Organism: Melanostoma mellinum; assembly: GCA_914767635.1. Taxonomy (NCBI): domain Eukaryota; kingdom Metazoa; phylum Arthropoda; class Insecta; order Diptera; family Syrphidae; genus Melanostoma; species Melanostoma mellinum. The sequence goes on from OU612060.1 coordinate 55,483,261, forward strand.
TTTTTCCCTGGTCTGGGCCGTGTAATATGAGATTCGTTCTGATTGCATCCGTAATGTTTGGCCATGCTTGATGGTTATTGTAATTAACGACATTTATTTGAGCGACAGAAGTAGGGCTAGATTTTTCTGATCGCAAATTTTCGGCACTTCCAATCTCCTCAACCACGTTCAAAGCCAGGCTTGTTTTTGTGATTCCACATCAAGATCCTTGATGTTGCCTTTCGAATTATAAGCTAAGAAATCATTAAGGGTATTTTGATGATGCATATATCATAATCGTGAATACTGAATGTCCGTCAAGTTAGCACTACCACTTAAAATGTTCAACAGTTTGTTAATTGGATTAAGTGTCGTAAATTTTAAAAAAATAAAAAATTGACGCGTCAAGTTAGCACTACACTCGATTTTTATTTTTAAATGAAGAGCTAAAATTATTTAGTTTTCACGATTAGTCTACGACAAATTTACATTTAATTGCATACTTAGTTTTTTGTTTAAGATCGATTTGACGGATTTGGGGGTGGTAGTGCTAACTTGACCATCAAGTCAGTACTGCGTTCCTAAATAGCTTCGATGTTACGCGATGCTGTAGTGTCAAAATCATCGTTGTTGTTGTGTATGTTTGACTTTGTTACAAAATCATGATTGCATTTAGGAACGACTCGATGTTACACTTTGTTGGTCTGTCAAAAATAAGAATAAAGTATGTCTTAAAATATAAAACCAGATAAAAGAAACATGTTTTTGATGAAGAAAAAATAATTCTGAAATGAACAAGATTGAAAATTAATAACTGCTTACAGAATTTTGAAAGATTAATGAAAAAAAAAACCAAAACAAATCTGAGCAACAACAATTTTAGAGGGGTTTGACAGATCAACATCGAAACTCAAGTCCCAGAGATGAGTTGGAAAAAGTTACGAAACGTAACATTCTGACACTTCAACATTGCATTTAGGAACGACATCGATGTTACATCGCGTAACTTTTTTGCATTTAGGAACGACATAATGTTACCGGATGTTACATCGCGTAACATCCAAGAATAAAAGAACAGACCACAGCACTACACACGTTTTTTTTTTTTTAATGAAGAGGGACAATTTTTTTGTTTTCGCGACAAATTTACGACAATTAATCCAATTAACAAACTGTGAAAATTTTGAAGTGGTAGTGCTAACTTGCCGGACATTAATCGTGACAAACTTGGGAGAATAAAACATTCCCGTAAATTCCGAAATCTGTAATCATATGCACGTAGAGAATTTTCAGAAATATTCCCAAATTTTACTGATTTTTATCTATCTTGATTGATGTTTACTTTGGTGCCTTGAAAATGTAAAGTAGAATAAAATTCACCAAACGCATCTTTCATGATTTCTGTTTCGACTGATTTTAAATATCAGAAATCTTAAATTAACAAAAACTACCTCCTTTCTTTCCAGCGCCGTTTTTTTCAACGACTTTTCAGTTGAAAACATCGATTTCTTAATTTTGTTGACCTTTTTTTTAGGACAAGTCGCCAAAGTAAACATCAACGTATTTATACGTTTTGTTTCGACTTACCAATATCGCCCAACAATGGTCCAGGCTGACAGTTAAGATCTTGAGCAGGAGGTTTCAAAAGCCACTTATTAAAAGAATTCGCCAATTTCTTATCTTCAACTTTTCTTTTTTTTTTCTTCATTGCGATTTTGAGCACCACTTTTTTCCTTTTCACTGTTTCGGACATGATCTCGCGACTTGGAGCGAACTTGTTAATCACAGAACGACTAAACTTGACAGTTGTATGAGCTTCACTGAGATCAACTAAGAATGAGATTGACCAAGCTTTTTAACATTTATCTGCAGTTAACACAAAACAACATAATATTCTTGAATAACCAAAGGGTTGTTGTATAGTAGCAATGTCTAGACAAAGTAATACATACAAGATCTCAGATATTCAAGGAACGATTTGCCATATGGCCCATAAGCATTCGTTGTCGTCTAGACAGTCGGCTTGCGTTTAACGGGTAATGCAATGTGGTGTAGAAAACCAAATGCAAGCAAAGACACGTTGACAACGTATGATACTATAGATACGATAGAGAATTGTATACATAGGGGTAGGTTTGCTTAATGTGCAATGCAAAGGCAAGCAAAGAGAAATTGATAGTGCATGATCAGTGGGATTGAGTATACACAAAAGGGGTAGGTGTAGCGTGTAGGTAAGCTTTCAAATGGGAAAGAGAGCAAGTAACAGTGGGTAGGGTAGTGTATGTGTTTTATTAATTACGATGAGGAATAAAAATACACTACGGACTCGATTAATGAAACTAATAGAAATTCGGACAGTTGCAGTAACCGAGGCTGTTGCACTTACTGGGTCAAAACAGCAGTTCTAAGATGAAAAAATATGGTGTTAAAAAAAATTTTTTCATGAAAAGTTAACCAAATTTTGGCGCCCCCGCGCGATGGCGCCCGAGGCAAGCGGCTCGCTCGCCACACCCTCGCTACGGCACTGATCATGCGTTATACGGATCAAATGAATCTATCTCAAATGCTGAGTAATATCAACATACATTTAATTGCTTGGTCAATAACTTCAGTACCCTCTAAAACTTCCACATTCCTCATTGAATAAATGCTATAACTTTTTTAGTTTTTGAGTTAGATTGAGATGTATAGCTAGCTACTGAATAAATTGGAACATTTTCCACCAACAAAATTAATACTAAAAATAACTAAATCACATTAACTTAGTTTCTTCAAGTCAGTGGCGTAGATAGCTTTTCGCTAAGGGGGGGGGGACCTAGTTCGCTCATTTTTTTTAAGTTTTAATAATTTAAAAAAAAAATTAATAATAAGACCTCATTGAATTCATTCCGTATGCCATAAAAAATTATATTTTTTAAAGATATGTAATATAAATACTATGCACATTAATTTGAATATGAACTAGAATAAATATTGATGTGAAAGTGAAATAATATTAATTAAAAAAATAAGTCGTAGAATAAAGTGCTTTTTATTTCTGTCCTTTTAAGATGAAACACTTATAACCTCGTCTGCTGCTATAAGTATTTCGCGATAAATAGCTAGACCAGCCAAACCATTCAAACGATCTTGCAAATACTCTCTTTTTACTCTCTTTAAGTAGGATAAAGTTCTTTCGGGAATAAATTCCTGAATAAAATATATATGTTAATATATTTTTTCTTCGGGGCAGCTATCGAGCGCTTCCAATGAATTCGGATCAAATATCTCTTCCAAGTTTTTATTTCTTTAAGAACAGAAGATGGTTCGGCAGCCAAATATGTTTGGTAAAACTCAACATTTTCATTACATTTTTTAGCAGCACGATTCTTTTGTTGGTTTACATTTAACGTCAATATCAAGGACTTCATTAATGAATTATTTTTTTTTTGCATCTTCAAACACTTCAAAAATTTAGATAGGTAAAAGTTAATTAGAACTTTTGCGGACACACAATTGCCAAAACCTTCTAACTACTAAAAAACTTACCTACAAACCTGAAAATAAGTCATCTCATAAGCCCGTTTGGTTTTTAGTAGATCCCTTAAGTCTTTGACGAGATCCATAGCTCGGACCAAGTTTAAACTCACGACTTAATGGCAACGAGAGTTGGTAAACCATACTTATAGCCTTTGAACTAATCAAAAACTCGAAATCCATAACATTTTTTAAGTTCCTTACGTCACTTCCCAATGTTTTATTTGGTCAATACATTAATGTTTGGTAAACTGCTGTATTAGAGATTTTAATACAAAAGATTTTATTCATACCAGTCGTGGAAAATCTATATAAAAAAGGAATTCAAAAGATTAGGTGATTTGCTGGAATAATAATTTCTTTCAGATGAAGTTGAATTAGTATTTTCCCCATAGAATGAAAGTATAGAATGCACAATCCTGTGAGTACTAATAAGACTTAATTCACGTAGGAAGTAGGTACTAGATTTCACAGTGTGGTTTTTTTTTTTTAACTTTTTTGGTTCATGACTGGTTATGTTGAACAACTATCGATCCCAATGGGGGGGGGGGGGGGGGTATATCCCCATGATCCCCCTATCTTCGCCACTGCTTCAAGTAGAAAAACTGCGAATCGTCTTGTTTAAACTACATAAATACATACCCGTCGAGAATCTTCAACTGAATACTATAGAAATATAAATAATAAGAAACAAAAAGAAATATTTAGGAACAATTCTTTTATTTTTCCCTATAAATAAATTATACATTTATTTTGCTAGAATAAACCAGTATCAAAGCTCATTATTACTATATATGTATATATTTTTTACATTAAGAGATGTATACACATTTTCTTAAAACAGTGCAACATTTCATTAAAATTATTGTACATTTTCATTGTAAGACTTACATATACGTGTGAACATGTGTTTCGAAAATATATTCGCTAATATTGGAAGACAATATAATGGTCCATAACATCATAACAATCATAAATACTTTCTTTACTAGCACTAAGTACTTAGGTGCCAACATTTTCACAAAATTCTGTTTAAAACTTAAATCTTGCAAACATACTTTTGTTTACTTTCCTACGAATTTTTTTTATGTATATGTATAACCAAAATAAAAGAGTACAAAAGTCTTTTCTAAACAATTTTCTGAACATGATAAACTAAAATATCTGAAAACTTATTTAAAAAAAATTATGGATTAATAGCTTCAGCTTTAGTTATGCTTGAAGCTTGACATACTCTGTAAGTTTCTCTCTTACAGAATGGCCTTAGTTTTTATTTAAAAATAATTTGTGAACTGTTTCAAAAACATTGATGTAGACTTTATTTGTGCGTTTAAATTATCTGCGACCTATACATAGTTTAAAAAATGACTTTAACGATGCAAACTTTGACTTCCTCTAAAGTTCAAAAATGGTAAATCTATGTGAATAAAATTTTTCAGTTAGTGGTTTAAGAAATCTGGACACTTTTAAGATAGCTAAAAATCAAAATCAAAATGTACCAATAAAAGAAATTTAAGACCCAAAAAAGTTAATATGAAAATTAGAAAAAGAAGGCCAAATAGATGCTTTTTGATTATTTCTTTTCCTTTTCAGTTCAATTTAACAACTTTATTTATTTAAAAAAAGTAAAAATTTGTACATGATATGTTTTTGTAGAAGATGTCGCAGTTGTGAGATAGGGTTGTGTAATTTACTGTTGGGAATTTTCACGCTATTTTCAAGTCGTTCAACATTTTATTTACCATTTAAGCAATTTCAATAACATTAATCTACCAAAAAGGATTTAAAACCAAAAAAAAAAAAAAAAAAAACCCAAAACAAGTTTGTAGACACATCTTCATCAGTAAATTATCGATTAAATATGTGTGTGGCTTTCACACGTGGTAGAAGTGAAACCCTCAAACATTTCGGCTTCAAGATAATGAGACGAATGTTTTTCAAAGTGGATTTATTTATTTTTTTTGTTCTCGTTCCCATTTGAATATATCTACTGATGAAAGAGCCAATGGTACTGCGCGATAATGTATTCTCTAATTGTGGAAAATGTTTGAAATCGGTCAAGCACCTTTTAAGTTCTCGTTCCAGTTCCAGTGGGAAAATGGGGATCAAACCTTTACAGGAACTATCCCTAGACTAAACTATAGCCGAGTTTTATTTGGAATTTTTATTTTCACTTCACTTATCTCATACCTCATTTTCTTCCACGTTAAATCTATGAATTTATACGATCGTCCGTTGAAGCCCTGGGGTTGCCCTGTGGTCGCAGCAAAAAGTTTTTTGAAAACCTTTTGAGCCCTGGGTTTGCCCTCAACTCGTCCTGAAGTTGCAATATGTTTTTGCTGGGCGAGTTTAGTTTATGAACAGGGCTGGCAAACGGCATGTATTTTTCTTCAAATTCCAGAGTTATGTGGTAATTTTGTGGATTGTGTACACATGGTTGTCAAAGAACCCTGGGTAAAGTTTAACGAACGAAGCTTACGTGTCAAAAAATTTTGAATCACAACCTTACTTAAGAAGTTTTCACTTAAAAAAATATATTCTCTAGCGAAGCTTAATTTGTTTGAACGACATCCATCAATATTAATGCCTTTTGCCATTGGTGATCGAGAGAAACTTTGAACTATGATTCGGAACCGAAATGGAACGGGGAGACACCCCCACTTGAAGTCAAAACCTTATCTCGTTGTATCTGCCAAACATCAATACTGGGATTGAATTCCTTGACGTTTTAGACGACCACCGATTAAATTTAAGTTACCAAAAAAACAAAACTGTTTAAAACCTGAAAAGTTACCAAAATTTGAAAGATGTAAAGTAACTCCCCTTCAATCGCTGAAATCGAAGACACATGAAACAATCTTTCAACTGAACGATAGACGATTGAACAATAATCGTCTAAAAAGTTGCGGAATGAAAGAACAAATAAATGTCCACATTATCAATGGTACCCGTGGCGTGATGGTAAGATTGTCAGCCTATAAACCGGGAGGTTTGTGATTCGAATTCTAGCAGAAGCAAAAACGTTTTTCACAGGTATCGCTTTCGCGATGATTTGGCAAATCCTACGATGGTAAATTCAATTAAATCGGCAAAAATTGCAGGTTCCCTCTATTCCCTCTGTTATGTTGTTGTAATATTTCTACTACAACAACACGAAATTGTTTTATTTGTATTAACCCGTGTAGGACGAGAACTTTAATTCTGGTCAGGGGGCACCTGACAACCAATGTACTTTTGGATTCATATACATGGATCCAAGATTAATTAAAAAAAGGAGAGGTAAAAGGGGATGATCAGCGGTTAATGGCGCACTGGGGCCAATTTAAGTGTGAGGCGACGAGACCTACTTAACAGAGATACCTTTTGGTATCTCTGAATGTACCTGGGAAAGTAATGGGAATGATTAAAACATGTTGTAATGGTTAAGAGAACTTACGCCTTTATTTTCTGATGAATACAAAAGCGATGGTTGTGAGAAATGCCCTAGGCCACGGGGCTCCTCTCTCTGTTGCACCACCCTACTTATTTTTATTTATTTTATTACCAATCAACTAATAGATTAGTTGGTAGTGAAATATTTTGATACAGAATTGTAACAATTTTCGGTAGCATATGTCTATTCTATCCCAGGTTGAGAACTGTGAATATTGATGACAACGTTTCAGTCTTAGAATAGCTAAGAAGGGCCCAGATTCGTTTTAGACGACCATCGTCTAAATGTTAGGTACTAAAAAACGTGTTAAAACTCTGAAAAAGTTACCAGATTAAAAAGTTACGCTGGAAGAGTAACGACATAATCCACGATAGACGATTGAACGATAATTGTCTAAAAAGTTACGGAATCTGGACCAAGGTTTCGAGACGACCAATGGAAAACAATATTGTAGTACACATGCCATCATTTATATTTTTATGTATACGAGTATGTACTTGAACAATTATTTTTGTTTAGTTTAGGTATCCTACCTTCCAATTTTTGAACACAACAATTTTAGTATACTTTTCTATACAATCAAAACAACCGATTGGTTCAAAGTAGTGTGGAAGTGGATGGTGCAGTTGAGTACCTATGAACACATGAAGTTATTGTGAATTTAATCTATGTAGATAGCCTTAAAAAAGTATTACAACAAAATCTAATCGCTTGATCAAAGAGGAACCACTGAAAAATGTCAAAATGTCATAAATCTTTTCACTCTCCATCACCTAGTAAAGTTTGAGCCAATTTAATTGCTTTTGTAACATTAGTTCATGACATTGGTAATATTTCAAAGCCAACAACGTTCGTGTTTTATTTTTTGTTACTGGAAAGAAGTAAAATTTTCCATTAAAACTTGCATAGCTTCAAAATATATAACGGGTGATTTTTTAGCTGGTTCGGTTTTGACAGCTGACGTGTGTTTAGTACCTTGTGTCACTGTCAAACAGCTTCAGTTTGGTTTGTAATTTAACCATGTATCGTCTTACAAATGAACAACGCTTGCAAATTATTGAATTTTACTATCAAAATTCGTGCTCGGTTCGAAATGTTCATCGCGCGCTGCTTCCATTTTATGGTGAAACAGTTAATTTCACGTTTCGGGCCGGTCAATTGGCCGCCTAGATCGTGCGATTTGACACCATTAGACTATTTTTTGTGAGGGTATGTCAAGGCTAATGTCTATAGGGACAAGCCCGCTTCGATTGACGTACTGGAAGCCAACATACATGCCAAAATTGGACTCAGCGGATGGGCTACCTGAGACGCAGCCGCGGTCAAGGCTATGGCCCAATGACTCCGTCAGACTTCAACTTCAACTTCAACTTTAAAATATGTAAAAATTTTGGATGGCCCAATGAATCCGTCGCGTTAATGCGCTTTTGTTACACAGAGCACCATGTGTGTGAGCATGTGTGTCTACCAACCAACAAAAAATACCAATAGCAAATGTCAAAGTCGTTAAGTGCGTTGATATTAAAAATGTTTTAATCTCAACGCCGCCACGGACGTCACGTACGTTGCTTATGGGCCATTCCCCATAAGAATACATGTGTTTTAATCGAGTTGTCAGTTGTGGCCGCTGAAGTCGAACGCGTGACGGAGTGATTGGGCCATAGCCTTCAACATTTGCATGAAATTATCTTTAAACATTAAATTGCAAGGTTCAAACTATCGATTCAAATAAATATTTCATTCATTTTTTCGAATTTTTTGTGTTTAAAAAAAAAAAAAGTTCTAAACCTCTTAAAAAATCACCCGTTAATTATAAAAACCATAGCCGCAGTCGTTTGCCTGCAATTAATATTTCATTTATTATAAAAATATCAGAAATATTTGATTCCCTCATTTGCTATTTGTAAAAATCAGGTACGAAGATACGTAGGGTGGCACAAAAAAAGAGGAAAATAGCGCATTTCTCACAACCATGCCTTGTGACCTTGTGAGAAAATGGAGGGGACCTTCAATTTTCTGCTGATTCTGAACGACTAATCAGGAAAACACTTCTCAAGACAATCAATTCACTATCGGCGGCCTTGCCAAATGCTCGCGAAAAGCGATACCCGTGGAAAAATAATTTTTTGTTTTCTGTTGGGGAATTCGAACCATCACGAAACTCCCGTGCAACAGGTAGACATGATACGCCACGGGTACCTGTTGCTGAATGTCACCGTGATAGTCCTGTAATATTTTGATTAAGTCTTTAAATTAATTAACCACATCGCCATTGAAATGAAAATAGTCCTAGGACTCAAAAGTACACACCACGACATTATTTTTTTTTTTATCATTTTACATATTCAGTGATGATGAATATTGATTTTCTTCCTCATGAGGTATTTCTTAAAAAATGTGTGCGAAGGCGGGAAACACTCACTATATCCTTCAAGGATACTTTTCTCCTCTGATTCCAACCCAGCAGATTTCAATTATTTTTGCCATAAGACATTCCAAGAATACTTGCATAGGATTATAGACCAAAGCCTCATTTTGTTGGAATAAATTTTATTTTCCCTCTTACTCATGGAAAAAACGTCATTGAGAAGACCTAAAGAGGTGCTTTAGTTTATATGCCAGAAAGGTTCGTTTAAGATAGTGATGACAATATAAAATGTATAGAAAGTAGGGTTTCGATTTGACATTAAAATTCGAGTTTGTTTTAAAGGATCTCCGAAACCAAAACGACAACCGACAGCGACAGAACGCTACTGATAGCATTTCTGTAGCCGCGACTACTTCAAATCGATGGTAACACGACGTCGTTCTTGTTGCATCAGTGTAGGCACTCGCATATATCGCTATGTAAGTAATATTTGACAGCACATTCCGGTCGCTGCCGCAACTACAAAATCACATTGATTTGGGAGAGCCTCTATTTTTAAGAGTTTCATTAGGTTTGTTCGTTGAAGCCCTAGGGTCCCTGGGGTCATCATAAAGCGTTTTTTGAGAAACCCACAGTCGCCCTGAATGTCAAATTGAGTGTTTTTTGAGCCCTAGGATTGACCAAGGTTTTCCATAAACTCGCCCTAGCTTTTTACTTTGGCGAGTTGGGCTGTAAAATGGCATGTATTTTTTTTTAATGACAGAGATGTGTGGTGATTTGTGGTTTAGCGTTTTTTGAGGACTGGAAAACCCAGGTTTTTTGATAACTCATAGGGTTGTCAAGAAAACTTGGGTCAACCCTGGGGAAAGTTCAACGAAAAGACCTATTTTTGTATAGTCAAATTGATTGACTCGCATGTCATTGTGTACCTACTTACGCTCTTTCTTGTTTACACGAAATTAAACACGTCACTTAATCGTTATAATTTTCTACCAATAGGTATGTCCTATAGAGGAGATCGTTTTCACTTTCTGAGTCGGACAAATCTTGGAATTCCAAGTCAGTTTGGGATTGAGGCGGGGCTTTTATCTGAGCTACGCGATTTGTCAATTTAGTGATGCTTTGATCGAGAATGATTCCCTGGAAAATCAGAAAATCTGTCTTTAACTTGGCTATTTGATTTAGCCGTTCTAGCCTTTGTTCTTCAGTCAGAAGAGGCCTCGAATTGATCTAAGTCCAGTAAGGATATATTTCTCGTGGATTGTGCCTTTTCATGCAATGCTTTTACTTGCTCCAGTACGGTCTTCTGTTTGCCGAGTTGGAGAGTAGCAGCTGTTGAGGTTGACGCTTTGTAAACTTTGCGTTGTCTCAGATTAAGGTAGGTTTCGTTTTTTAACTCCTCTGAGTCTGAATTGCACATTTGTTTGGAAAAAAGAAAACTTTGGTTTGTGAATGATGCCTCCTTAACTTTTTATTGTTTAGTTAACATGCGAGTTGTTAAACGAAATTAAAAGTGAGGGATTTACTGAGGTGAACCTCTAGCACCATCCTACCGGTTGCGCCATTTGTAGCATTTTGCCAGTAAAGAAAGACTTTGTGGTGTTCATTGTATGTACACCGTCCTTCATTATGGTTGTCCAATTTAGCAATAAAAGGATAGGAAAGGGAGCAGGGTTTTTCCAGTGAACTTTACGCAGCCCGATCGGAGGCTAAACTGTGATTATTATTAATTTTATTATTATTATGTTAAAGCCTTAGGTGCTAAGTTCGCCCTGGGGTCACCACAAAACGTTTTTTGAGAAACCTAAAGTCGCCCTGAATGCCAAACTGAGTGTTTTTTGAGCCCTAGGGTTGACCTAGGTTTTCCCTCAACTCGCCATAGGTTTTTGCTGTGGCGAGTTGAGGGCAGTCGAATAGCATGTATTTTATTTTTAATGACAGGCATGTGTGGTGATTTCTGGTTTAGCGTTTTTTGAGGACTAGAAAACCTAGTTTTTTTTGGCAACTCATAAAGTTGTCAAGAAAACCTCGGTCAACCCTGGGGAAAGTTCAACGAACGAACCTTATTTTTATCTGATTCAAATCTCGTTCCAAAAATTTGACCTTTTTTAATGAAATGTTTCAAAATGATTCGTCAAGCCGCGAAGCCATTTTGAGATTAGAACTCAAAATGTGTGAGCTTATTTCTGGTTTAAGCTTTCTTTGATGTTTTGTGCAAAAGCGGTGTAATATTCTGTTAATATTTAGCATAAGATTAGATGGGTGTGCAAATATTACAGTTACCGTTTCGCGGATTTTTTTTGTAAATAAGTCGATGGTAGATTCGGCCGTCAGAGTATAACGTTTTTTTAAGACCGATCTCACCTTGTATTTCAAACTGAGTCCTAGGTTTCCCCTCGCCCTAAAATAGCACCAGTTCTTTGCTGGGGTGATTTCAGTTAGTAAACAGAGATGTAAAATGACATGAATTTTAATTTTAATTTTTCGTGATCAATCGCTTTCGCTTTTAAGGAACCGTAAAAGCTGGTTTTTGATGACTCATGAAGTTGTCTAAGAAACTTGGGTCAACCTTGGGTAAATTTCAACGAATGCACCAGACATAGTCTTAAAATAGTTCTTCTTTGTAAATGCACAATCCAAATTTCAATGCGGAAATTTTGAACGACTACTTTTAATTTTCGCTCCACCCTACTGTACATTTTGTACCTATAAATTTGACAAGGGGAAATGCTGTTCAATATTGACTTAAATTTTTGCAAACAGTTACGGTTATTCCAATAATAATGTAGATATTTCACATGTTGGAAAAGCTTCAAATCCAAATATTCATACATATTTGTTGCTGTTCATACAAATACGAGCAGTCAGCAAAAATATACAAAAATACATAGTTGCGGAAATATGTACAAAGAAAAAACTTTTTGATTTAACTCAAAGGTTAAACGTATGCTGACATGAAGTTCTTAATAAAAACACATGATAGTAACAAAAAATCTATGTAAATAAATTCTCTCTCATATACAAAAATTTACAACCGTTGTCCAAAAGACGAGCTAAAGACAAGTCATATTTATAGAATTTTCTAAGAATGCCCTTATATAACTGATAAGCTAGATGGTATCGAAAAAGCTGTCAAGCTTTAGGAAACTATCTGTATAAACCCATTTGAACAGTTCGTTCGTTGAACTTTACGCAAGGTTGACCTAGGTTTTCTTGACAGCCAACCTAGGCCAATATAAAAAATACATGCCATTCATTAGCTGAGGTCGAATTCAGCAAAAGTGAGTTCAAAGAACTCAAACTCGCACGGTTTGGAAAAAGTGAGTAAATTTGAAAGATAGATAGCACGTCTTCTGTCAAAAAAACTGTCCCTCACCCTTGCAACTTGCGGAATCTAAATAAGAACACTCTACAATTTTTTCCACAATAAAGGGCGAGTGGAGGGCAAACCCAGGGCTTAAAAAATACTCAGTTTGACATTTGAGGCAAGCTTAGGTTTTTTGAAAAACGCTTTGCGGCAACCCCAAAACTTCAATGAACGAACCTTGTGTAAAACCGAGAATACGCTTTTAAGATTAAGAGTGTTTTTTTTGGAAGTATGGTTTTCAATAACAAATAGAACGCATATAACGCCAAGAATTTATTATAAAGATGAGGGTTTTGAAAGGGAAATCTTTCAGAGTTAATGTTGCTTGAGAAGACACATTGTTGCCCATGCCTCCACAAAAAACCACGCCCACGGTAGAGTTGCGTGGTTGAAATCGAAATGACCAGATCGATCGATTCAAATGATCGGATCAGTTAGTAAACCTATACTTGATCGATTCGATCATCAAAAATGATCGATTTACCAGGCCTAGACAAGATTGAGACTCGAAATTAGACAAAAAAGAGCTTCAACAGCGATCTCGTCTTGAGATAGCTTAACGAAAGCGCGCACTGCCCACCCCAATAATCTTGCGGCTTCAATATCAATTTTTTTCACTATGAAATGGCAATTGGCAAATCAAACCGAGGATATATCAATCTGTCGCAGGCTATCAAGATAAAGCTGCTATAATGGTTTCTAGTTGCGATATTCAAAGGCTGACTGTAAGAGCTGCAATAGATTTAAAGCATGTGGAGACCAGGACTTACATGGATTCTGTCAATTTTGATTTTGAGAGTCAAAAATTAAAAAGAAAAGTAGATTTTAGAAATCATTGAAATCTAGTGATAACAACTGTATAATTGAAAATTATCTTTTAGCTGCACAATATCCAGTAAAGAGCTGATAATAGAACATTTCCTTAAAATAACTTTTCGAATCATTGAATGTCAAACGAACTCGTACACGTATTCTTGTATCTGATATCTTGTAAGCAAAAAGTGCTCATACGCCACAGTAGCTCAGCTGAATTAAAAGTGAATCTCTGTCAACAAAAAAGCGCCTGTTAGTGCACTGAACTCGCAGGGAGGTATTTTTTTCGCTCCTGCATTTGAACAGAGTTCAGCCTTGCGCAAACCAATGCGGTGAGTGCGTGCGATGCGATTGCGATAAGTCAAATCCCTATGCATTAAGTCAAACGTCCATAAGTTTAGTTTAGTTTAACGTACATAAGAAGGGATTTGACTTATCGCAATCGCATCGCACGCCCTCACCGCATTGGTTTGCGCAAGGCTTTCGATCTTCGAGTAAACACTGACTGGCGTTTTCAACAAAAAAAAAAAAAAATCAAAATTAGTTTTTGGATTTTGGAAGACTAGTATCCACCCAGATTATAATAAAGCTTGACAAGAGAGCAACGAGCCTAGTGGTAGATTAAATAAACCAAATATAGTATTTTTAAGTTAATTTCCTGATCGTGAAAAGCATTTTTCTAACTGTCCCTTGTTGCGAGACTTCAATTCACACTCAAGTCCTGTTCTGTTATTATTCAGCCTAATTACAACTAGCGTTTCACTTAAACGCCTGAAAATGACAGAGCTTCAGAAGCGAAAACTTGCGTTTTAATAAAAATGAAATATCAGTAAAAAGTAGAGTTAACGCCAATTTTTTAAGCAATGTCATTTTATTAGCGTTTTACTAAAACGCTTATCGTAATAGGTGTGATTTCTTTTCTTGCAAATCCACCGTTGAGCGAATTCTTAACCTTTTTTACATACTGACTTATTCAAATTAAATTACGAGCATAAATCGAAAAAAAACAATCCAAAACTTCGGGCAGTAATTTCGGCCCCAACGAGGCATCCGTTCGGAGCGGAAAATTCTACACAACGTCGGACGAAATCGGAAAAACCATTGCTTAAACTGTCAGAAATTTTACAAATAAAGCACCTCGAAGCAAAAATCCCCAAATCGTACAAAATCGGAGAATCCTCTCTGAACGGATACCTTGCTTAGGCCGATTGCTTGTTAAAATGTTCCAAAGTATCCAACGTTACTAGCGTGGTTCTAAGATCGTGTTATAAGGGTAGTTTACACAACACAACTAGTCAAATACACCGGCCTTAAACAAAAAGCTTCAATTTGCAGCTTTGCTACTCTCCCAAACCATATCAAAAGAGTGGTTGATCGCAGTACTTGTGTGATCGCGACAATTAAAAATGCATAGAAACGGCGTTGTTCTTGTTGAGTCAGTGTGGCCACTTTCAATTATTGCTATTCAAACATATGTCACTTTCCATTGGACGAAAAGAACCGTCCAGGAGCGTCCAGAAGCATTCTCAAACCGTTCCATTGGTGCAAAGAGATCGCTTCTCATGATTCTGAGGAGTGACAGCCGTTCTCGATTTGAAGTGAGAATCGACTCAGAAGCACTAACACATGTTACTCAAATGTCAAAGTGAAAAGTTTCTTCAAAGAATATTTTTTAAGAGCCATAGGTGTTTCACTCACACAAAGGAAATTACGTTAAACTGAATAGAAACAATTTTGGGTGTTCCATTGGTTTTTCAAATGAGTGCTTCCCCGAGTGAAACCAATGGAAAGCGCCAATATCTGACTGTCGCTATTGCAAATACAAAGTAGCATTGGATTGGGAACAGCTCAATCTCAAGTTATAGGGTAGGCTGTTTTATGTCGCTTTCCATTGGTTTCACTTGGGGAAGCACTCATTTTAAAAACAATGGAACACCAAACATTTTTCCTATTCAGTTTAACGTAATTGCCTTTGTGTGAGTGAAACACCTATGGCTATAAACAGTTTTCTTAAAGAAATTTTTTTTTAACATTTTAGTAACATGTATTAGTGCTTCTTGAGTGGATTCTCACTTCAAATCGAGAAGCGGCTGTCACTCCTCAGAATCATGAAAAGCGATCTTTTTAAACCAATGGAATGGGTTGAGAATGATCCTTCCAATACGCACCTGGTCAGTTCTTTTCGTCCAATGGAAAGTGACATTAATAAACATTCGGTGATTGTTATCAAAGACTGACAAAACCCTTCATACCAACCAGGTGACCAAAGGCAAAACCAGATTTCAGCATACGAACTTTCTATGAATTATTTGTAGTGGACAATAAGTCCATTGTTCATTGACTTT
Source organism: Melanostoma mellinum (assembly GCA_914767635.1). Classification (NCBI taxonomy): domain Eukaryota; kingdom Metazoa; phylum Arthropoda; class Insecta; order Diptera; family Syrphidae; genus Melanostoma; species Melanostoma mellinum. The sequence continues at coordinate 55,499,082 of OU612060.1, forward strand.
CTAACAGGCTTTCATTACCTCCCATGAAAGAGCCACAAAACGACATCATCCGATTGATGATAATATCATCATATATAATCATACCATTCATAAATCATTAACCAACTGTTTTTGAAAATAATTTTTTTTCAGCACTAGAATATATTAACATACATTTCTTTGAGTGGTGCTCTTCACTGAGCCTTAAACGCTATGACAAATGATTTACAAAACTTAAAACTGCAACATGGATATAAAAATGATTGTATAATAACAATAAGTAGAACATGCCATGGAATTAACTTAAACAATATTGCCTTCGAAATAATTAAATTAAAACGAAGCTAAGGGCTCGCACTTACCAACATTTAAAGCTTTTTTGTATGCAACAATGAACAAAATTAAAATAATCGAGCCAATCACTAGAGCATTCACTACAATAACAACTTAAATGATTTAAATTAAATCAAAACTCAGAGTTCTTTAGACAATACCCATTCTCGTTCTTTTCAATCATTTGCGCTAACAATCTCCGCTTTAAATAGTTGGATAGAGGCGGCACGAAGAGATCATAGTCGAGTTGAGTCCTCGCATCGTCTAGGTAGATTTCATCATTATTGGCGAGCTTAAGCATCTGCAGGACGATACTGAATAAATAGCCTACCACAACGGTAAGCAAAAAACCGAGAACTGCAACAAACAGGTACGAAATTCGAAACAGGTATATGTATTCGGTTGTACTGGCATCAGGTGCAATAGTTGTTGTCATTAAAGTTGAATTATAGCCGGGGCACTCGGTGATTGTCAATGGAAGAACTGGTGTGATAGGCTTTGGTTGGCCGAATCCGATCCAAAACGAAACAACAAACGCAACCAAAAGACCTAACAGTGATCCACGCTGGTTGGCCTTCGTTGTAAACATGCCAAGTGTGAAAAGACCCAAAAGAGGCCCACCAACAACTCCAAAGATAGTAAGGGAGGCTTGCAATACTCCACCCAGCGCTCCGGCAGTGAACGCTACACCTATGCATATGAATCCAAACAAACACGCCATAATTTTAGACGGCAGAATTGTATTACTTTCTGACATTGGTTTGTTAAGGACTTTCTCATAAAATGGCTTGATGTAGTCTTCAAGCGTGACAGCTACTAAAGAACTCACTGTTGAACTCACCGATGACAGACTGGCGGAGAAGATTCCCGAGACAAACAAGCCAGATAGCCCTGGATAGGGTCCCATTGTATCCACGACAAACAGAGGCATAAGTTGGTCCCTTACCGTCGTTCTACCTTGCAGGACTGGGTCACATCCTTTGTAGTAATAATATATAGCCAGTCCACTAAACAACGTTGAAAAACTTATCGCCATTAGAATCGGTAGATTCAACCACAATGCTCGCTGAGCACTTTTCAAACTTTTCACTGACATCAAGCGCTGCACCTGGCCCTGGTTGATTGCATAAATACTGAGATAAGTAACCGAACCTCCGATCAAAAGTGACCAAAAACTGTGCCGAATAGTTGGGTCCGGTGAGAACTCATCGAAATTCAAACGACCATTTGCAGCAGCTGTGTCCCAGATCGCTTTCAAGCCATCTCCTTTAAAGGCAGAACACAGAATCACACAGTAAACTGCAGCGAACATTAGAAGCGACTGGAAAACATCTGTGACGAGAACTGCTTTCATGCCTCCCAGTGTCGAATAGAAAGTGCAAACTATCCCAAGACCAAGGATAGCTGTTTCCTGGCTTATGCCCGTTACAGCCTCTAGCGCCAGTGCTGGAGCGTATAGAACAATTCCCATGTACAGTATCATTTGTAGGGAAAATGCTATTGATGCCACCATTCTCGTAGTAAATCCAAATCGCCGCTCCAAATACTCGTACACGCTCGTAATTTGCATATTGTAAAAAACCGGCAAAAACAAATATACAGCAATCGGCGTGGTTATCACATAAGACAAATTTATATACGCGAACATAGCACCATACTGATAGCTTTCCATTGACACTCCTAAGAGAGTTATTGCCGACATGAAACTAGCCATCAGACTGAATGAAACTGGCCATGCCGGCATGTTACCATCGGCAAGAAGGTACTCTTTTGTAGTTTTTTGCCTTCCACCGGTCAGGCGATAGTATAAACCAATCGCAGCTGAGATTACAAGCACCAGGCCCAGAACCAAATAGTCCCACAGTGTGAAAAACGACATTGTGGTTTTTTTTTTTACAAATCAAACAGTTACGACGAGTAAACTAACAAATTGCTTTCAATTCGTTCACTTCTCCAGCCCGCCGATTCACCACATAATCAAATTCAAACTGAATTGACATTAATCAGCAAAATTATTGTCGCAATCGAAAAATGAAAACGCGCAGTGTCAAGATCAGTGACATTGATTTTTTTCACGTAAATGAAATACTTTATATTCTTAAGAACAAAGTTGAATTATGGTTAGAATAACACTTGCTCATGTAAAACTTTGTGGCGTTTATCACTCACGGTTTTAGTTAACTTTTTATGGCGCACATATAGATAACATAAAAGGATTTGGCGGGTGGGACTGTCGAACCATACAAGGTTTTAATTAAACACGGAAGTTTTTCTTTTAAATAAACACCTGCGCCCGAGTATAACCGTATAACCAAAACAAGTCGATTTATGCAATAGAACTGAAACGGCTGTTCGCGTATCATATTCCGTTCTGGGAATCAAAACGAAATCTAAAAATTGAATTCCCCAAAAACTTAAAAGCCAAAACACAATCACGCGTCAGCGGCGCGTCAACCTCATTTGACAGAAAATTCAAAAGTTCAACCATAGGAAATCTGTAGAGTCTCACACAATCACGCTTTGTCCTCAAACGCGTCGTGTGACAAACGTAAGCAAACGTAACAAAGCGACCAACCTTCAAAAAAAGTTCAGCTATGTTGAACTTTTGCTCGCTTTCTGACATATCTCTCTTTTTCAGTTTTACAATAGGGAAGAGTAATAAAATCGATGTAAGTAAAACATCGATTCACGAAACAAATTGTCGATATGTCGGTATCGATATTGAAATGTGTTTCAGCTGAAATTTATCGATGTAAATACTAAACAAATATTTAAGTTCTCGTTGTTACAGCTGTATTAAATTAATATAATATAATAATAATAGATATTTCAGCTATCGTTGTAAAACTGTATTAAACTCGACTTTTGCCAGACGAAGGTGATGTTTAATCACTTAAACTACTATAATTCTGAAAAGATGTTCTTAAAAATCGAGATTTCGATTAATTTTCGATGCATGGCCGCATGGGTTAATATAAAGTCAATCAATACCTATGGGCGATATTGAAGGATTTAAATCATTTTATTTTTGTAAAGGTGCTCGACCAATAACTTAACGATAGTTTCATACCGTATATTGCGATAACATTTTTGATATCTGTATTAATATATCGATTATGTTGAAAAAATCGACAAGTTTTTCATTTTAAACAGCAAATGTTATCACAAACTAGATTACATGCGATAACACAGTATAGAAATGCAACTACGCACATTATACTTAGCTCAATTGATTACACTACACATTTTACTAAGCTCCTCATTCATCCGTTTATCAGAAGTAATTGACAAATTAGCAATCGATTTAGTTTTCCATGTACTTAATACAAAAGAAAAAATCGATTTTTGCTATCGATAGCTACTGATAACGACGATGGTCGTTCGATATTTCAATCGATTTATTTTCTTAATTTTGCACAAGCTTAGACGAATGAATGACAGTAGGGCGCTTTGAGGATTTCTCATGTAACGTGAAGCCTACGTGAGGTCGACGCGGCGCGACGCTCTATTGTGTTTTGGCTTTAAAGCTTTGTTTTCCAATACGAAAAGCTTTGGTTTCCAGTGCAATATTGAGTATTGTAGTAGATTATTGAAAAAGTAAAAAATAAATGGGAGCGTTCAAGAACGTATCGGAAGGAAATAATAAAGTTTTGCATTTCCGCAAAAACTCCTCTATAGGCTGTCTCCGATACATACATGTAAAGTGTACTATGTTCCATCCGAAATTAAACTAGGTTTCAATTCATTGTCGTTTAGCTAACTTATTAGTGTTTCCATCTAAAAGAGAAAAGAAACAAGTTTAGAATTGATGGTTTCATTATTTTCTTTAATGAAATAGAGATTAATTTAGTTTTGTTTATTCGTATTTTACCACTTTAAAAAACAGGGTCGGCATCATTATGGATGGCTAAAAAATTTTCAGTTTTAAATAAAGATGACGCCAACATTGATTTTTGAAACTCGTTTGAGTACTAGGTTTGTTCGTTGAAGCCCTAGGGTCGCCCTGGGGTCACCACAAAGCGTTTTTTGAGAAATCTAAAGTCGCTATGAATGTCAAATTGAGTGTTTTTCGAGCCCTGAACTGAATTTTTATTCTGTTTGTATACATACAACACCTGTGGTCTATTGCACCACCTTACAATATTGTAAATTACAAACGTTCTTATCACAAATTTGTAAAAAAAAAATGTATTTCGTATTTCCTAAGAATTTTGTTGTTACAAAATTGTAGTTGTGAATTACAAAATATTAATTTGTTAAAAGATGTCATTTTCTGTTGCACGAAAATAAGTTTGTAGTTGTAGATTACAATAATAACAAAAAATATATGTAGTGCCAAAATTGAACATGCCTTAAAAATTAGTGATCATGAAGCGCTTCAAGTGTTGATTCACTGCACAAAACAGAATAAACGGAATAAGAAAATCATCAGTAATTGTAAGTACAATAAAGAGCACTTACTAAATGAACTTTTACATAAGCATTTTTTTTTTTCGAATTTTGACCCTGAATATCCACACAATGTGCATATTTTAAGTGAAACATTTGATCAATCTTGAAGTATGATGTCAAATAATTTTTAAGATAATAAATACAAATACAATACAATACAATACAATACATGAGCTAAAAAGCGCTGTAAGTACGATGGTGGTTAAAATAGCAGTTTCCTATCAAAATAGTGAATGGTTTAACAGTCAACTAGGAATTTCCAAAGCCCAAAAAATAAATCTTTACAAGAAAGCCGTTTTAACCAATAATTTTAATGACTGGCAATCGAACCACCAACACAGAAATCTGTATAAAAGACAAATTAAAAATGCTGTCTGCTTTTATAACTAATAAAAAACAAAATACTAGCAACCAAAAAGATATGTGGAGACAATTAAAAAAATATGTACTAAAGTGCAATTTGATGACTGTGATAGGGAAGATAATAGTGCAATAAATGCTGAAAAACTTAACAATTTCTTTGTTAAAATTTAAATGATCTAAGTGATTCTGTGATATTTTCCGATTATGTAAGTTTGATAGACGAGTGCAATATAGATTTTAAATTTAACTTGGCTAACACTGAAGAAATTAGCAATACCCTTACTGTGATAAACCATAAAAGTGACTTTGACTATCTGAATACGACAATGTTGAAAGATGCTATAGAAATTATTGGTCCTGTCCTTATTCAGTTCAGTTCAGTAGCTCATTTAGTTCAGGCTTCTTCCCTAAATCTTGGAAAGAATCACTGGTACTTCCCAAAAAGAAAGTAGCAAATTCAATTAAATGTAGTGATTATCATCCTATAAATATGCTCCCCCTGTATAAAAAAATTATAGAATAAATTGCGTCGAATAAGTTACAACAGCATCTTAACAATAACAATGTCTTAAGCACATATCAATCAGGCTTTCGCTCAAACCATTCATGTGAAACTTGTGTTAATTATGTGTTTAGTGATTGGAAAAAGGAAATTGATAGTAAAAACTTTGTTATAGCTTTTTCCTACACCAAAAACGAGCTTTTGAAACTGTAAATCATGCTATATTAATATATAAATTAGAAAAATATGGAATAAAAATACTGAACTAAAGTGGTTTACCCGTGGCGCAATGGTTAGCATGTCCACCTGCTAACCAAGAGGTTCGAGGTTCGAATCCCACCAGAGGCAAAATGCAAAAATGTTTTTCCACGGGTATCGCCTTTCGCGAGGAATTGGCAAGTCCTCCGTTAGTAAATTCATTGCCATGAAAAGCGCATTCTCAATTAGCCGTTCGGAACCGGCGAAAAATTGTAGGTCCCCTCCATTCCCTCACAAGGCATGGTTGTGAGAAATGCGCTAGGCCCAGGGGCTCCTCGCTCTGTTGCGCCACCCTATTTATTTTTTTTTTTTATTTTTTAAAGTGGTTTAAAACTTTTTTGTGCAATAGAACTCAAATAACATCAGTGAATAACTATCTGTCTAACCCAATAACAGTTTCTAGTGCCTCAAGGAACAATCTTAGGAGTCCTTCTATTTCTGTTATATATAAACGATGTGGAAAAAGTGGTTAAATATTCAAAGCTTGTACTGTTTGCAGATGATGATTCATTGTATATAGTAGGAAAAGATCTAAATACTACAACAAATTACATACAAAAAGACCTTACTGCAATTAATTCTTGGTTAAATATGAATAATGACATACAAATAAAACAAAATATATGATAGTGAACAAACCCTTACATCAACAACAAATTAATAGCTATACAAATCAACAATAAATATTTAGAAGATGTGTCGTCGATGAAATACCTTGTCATAGTAATTGATGTTGTCCTTAAATGAAAACATTGATCATATATGTAAAAAAGTGTCGAAAAAATTGGGGGTTCTGAGAAGAACTCGTAATAACATTTCAAACAACAATGCAATAAAAGTGTTTGTAACCGTCAAGCTCCATTTTGAATATTGTGCAAGTCTTCTTTATGTCTGTATAACTCGCAAAAAAAAATAGACTACTAAAACTCCAAAATAAAGCCATGAGAATTATATTGAAATCTGATCGCTATACTACAATATCATCTATGCTAGAGTCACTTAGAAGAATAGTGCAATATAACAGAAATGAGGAAGAGTTCAACATCATCCGAACTAGAACAACAAGAGCACAAGCGAACATACTATACATGGGATTATAGGCTTACAACAAAAGCAGAATAAAAAAAAAAAAAAAAATTGCGCATTAACGGCCAAGACGGCCAAAATTTTTATGTTTTGATTACACTGGCTAACAAAAAACATTTTTTTTGCACGTGGGTTTTATAGATTATATATAAGCATATCTATATAAGACATTGCGATTACAGAACGAAAATATTTGGTTTTTAAGAAATTAAGGAGGGGGGGGGGGGGGGGTAAAGGTTTCAAAGTAAGATAAAAGACTTTTTTTGTGAATTGTTTTTTCTTAAATATGGATTGAGTAATTTTATTCACACCTTTTGTACATTAGTGAGCATACTTTCGACAATATAGGGTAATTTTTTCATGCAGAAATATTGAAGCATTTGTCAATTCACTTATTTGATTGTGGATTTGTATTTGTGATTGTAATTTGTAAACTGGTGCAATAGGGGATTTTGCATCAATTATTTCTTGCTAAATAGCTTTCCACTGAAAGATATCGCCAAACGCAAAAATGAGACAAATTAAGGGGGAAAGCACTTTAGGAGCGTAAAAAGCATGTTTTTTTTTAGGAATAAAATAACCCAATCATTTTCAAAATTAGGAGAAATGTTAGTTATAGCTGTCCAGTATTCAAAAAAAAAAAAAACTATCTATTTGGTGACCAACAAAACAGCGGCGTTATTTAAGTTCTCCAGATGCCAGATGAGAAAGATTTAACAAAATTCATTCTTTTACCGACATATTAAGGGTATAAATATAAAATATAAATAAGGGAAGGGTATAAATAAAAAAGAATGAAAAAGTTCAAAATTCTAAATTTGGCAGCCTTTTTAATGCCAAATTTTAATTATCGAGATATTTGACCCCCGAAAAATTATTTATTTGCACGCTACCTTTCAAATTTTAGATATATCCTTTCGATAACATTAGACATTACTGAGAGTAACCTCTCCAAATTTCATCAAATCGGTTGAGCTGCAACATGAGCAGTTTATGAAAAAGCAATTTCAAGATAATTGCGTTTAAAGCTTCACCACGAGAAAATTATTAACTGTATTAACTTACGTATTAATCGGCGATCCTTCCTTCCCATTGTGAAAGCGAAGTTCGCTCCTCTTCTAACGGCTCGAGCTATCTGACTCGTCACCCGACCGCATGTTGTTCTGGCGCTCTAGATGCGACTCTGCTTCCATTCGATATTTTCAGTTATCCTTTGGCCATTCTTTAAATATCATACTTTCGAAATGTGTGATAAGAAAAAAATAGATTCTTTGAAAATTTTAAAGTGGTCTCACCCTTAAGTATTTGCATTCTCACTCATGCTTATAAAATTTAAGCACAGAATTTTGATTTTGAAAAAGAAAGTGACAATACTTGTGCGTGTTTTGTTAATCATGAAGAATTTATAGTGATACGTAGACTGCCATATTCATAATAATACGTAATAATTAGTCGCGAGGGCTCATCCCAATCTCCTCAATTTGAATTGCTTTTTTGACTATCGCAAATGCAGTAGAAAATGATTAAAACGTATTTCCCCTTAATTAGGATTGACGGTGGATATCGTTACGTGGTAATAAAGTTCAAGTTTTTAGTAAGAAAATCAGTTTATTTTCCATCCAAATCTATCGAAAAGACAAGTCATTACTGTAAAAATAGCTTTTCCACTGATTTCGATCAAAAATAAATTGATTCTGTTTGTTAATGGAAAATATTGTCACGTTCGCTGAGTTCGAAAAAATAAAACTTTGCTTTCACTTTTATTCGATATACAACTCGATGAATCCTAACATCATTACATCGAGAGTTTTCCAGCAGTTTTAAACAGTAAATATTAGCCGTGTTTTATTATCCTTTGTGATCTGAACCGGATCAGATCTGATAATGAAACAACTTGGATCACAAAAAAAAATCATACCATCGAGAGCTTTCCGGCAGTTTCGAACAATATGCTGTAAGCCATTCCCCAGCCATAATATGGCTAGGCACTCTCTTCGCGGTATATTTCTGCACAAACACACACTCACTCACAAGTCACAATCTTTCTATTAGATGTACATTATAGTGATGCCACTTTGTTGAATAGGTTGCACATTGGATTTTCATTTAAGGATTTGACATTACACTAGCCGTGTTTTATTTGAAATTTTTATATTCACTTCGCTTATACGCTCAATTAAACACTATACTCACTAATGCAACGTTATTCAAAATAGTTTTATTGGGAATCTGAATTCACTTCAGCAAAACACCAAATAAAGTTAATTTTGCCTAAAAACTTTAACATAAATCAAATCCAAGACACAGAGATTATAAAATATAAGCAAAATGTAACCGACGCGACGCGACAGACAAGAAGACCTATTCTAAAAAGATTTAAATAACATTTTGCACATCTCAAATATAATGAAAAAGAAAAGTCAAGTGTTGCAGAACATATGCTAGAAAATGGTCATAGCTTTAATTTGCAAAATTTAAAATTATTAATAAGAAATGTAAATAGCAATTATGAATTAGATGCTTTTGAATCATTTTACATATTTAAAAACAAAAATAATCTAATGAATAGTGATGATGGACCAATCAAAGATTCAATATTCAAAAAATTTTTTATAGATTCAACTCAACTTAACTGTAAATTTGTTTAGAAACATTTTTGTTTATTATTAGTTTTTTGACAAATAATTTAATTTAATTTAATTTATAAATCTCACTGACGATGGAAGCATTGCTTCTGGAATACACATCTTGAGAAATATAAAAACTGTTAAAAATTCTTACTAATCTTTTCGTTTATTAGATTAAAAAACACGTGGAATATCTCAACTAAAAAACTCATTGAGACTCTATTGGAAACTTTTCACTCAACACTCAAATTATGATGAGGTCCTTAGACCTTAGCAGGTCACAACTATGAGTCCTTTGACTTTACTGCAGAATCGGGCTGTTAATGTTGGATGGTCGGATGTAGTTTCCGTTCAGACTTATAAGACTTGTCGTCCAACTTCAAAGCTTTCAAAAATATTTAAAAACTGTTCAATCATCAGTTGGACAAGCGTTCGTCTGAGGGCCTACATTATCCAACATTGGTCGTTCAAACTAAAGTCTATCCAACTTATTGTACAGTGTCAACTCCGCTATTATTAATTAGTTACAACAGATCAAATAATAGTGAGTTAAAGCGCTCTATTCTGATACTAAGATAAGAATATTTACACTACCACCACAGTACGAGTATATGCGCTATAATCACCGCAAAGGTTTGCTCGAATCTTAAGGTGCAGTAGAATTGAAAAATGCAGTAACAGAAAATTTCACAGGAATTGCGACATTTAAGGCAACTAAGAAAGTAGTTTGAATGATAAATGACTTTCTTTCTCAAAGAAGGCCAATTTTCTTAACTTTCTGCAAAATCAAAAGGGATAAAACCAGAGATTTGTTTGTGTTTACCTTATTTCTGCAGACCATCTGTTGAGGTCATCTATTTTTACTATGAACATTTCCCTATCAGTGCGAAAAAAATAAGCGGTGGTTTTTGTAGCAAAACAATCGTTCCAATCTATAAGAGAATGGGGAACCCCATTGCCATCGAGCTCTGTTCCATAAGCAAATTGATATCATTCCATTTTCTCGATTTGTATTATTTTATATCTGCACAAGCCATACACTCAAAAAATAAACCGAAAGCACATGCTACTTGTGAACTTGCGATGTAGGCAACATTACTCACTCTTTAAACTACGTTCGCCATCACCTCAAAGTGTGATCCCCCGGTCAAGAAAGATAAAAAATTGCCTCAAGTGCAAGTTCTCTGTTCTATATAAAGGAGTTGAATGATTCGAAGAGTTTACATTCGAAAAATTTTCTTCAACCAGCAAGTACCAAGAACTCTCATCATGGATCTGAATGGTCTGTATTTACGTTAAAATTAATAACAAATTGAAATTTTAGTATTTTTTTTTTTTTGGCTGCAACAGGATCATTGTCAGGCTCTAATGCTACTGTTATTGCATCCCATCGTATAGGAGATCCTGCGCACAATGCCGGAATAGGAGCTTTTGCATCTGGTGGAGTATCTGGTGGACCAGTTACAACAGGTGCATTTGTTGACTATTCAAAGTGAGTTGCCATTACAAATGTGCACTGTTAACCTTTGTCAAAAAAAATACTATCAATTCAGGAACAACCATAGTCTGTCACTTCAACACACCAATACTCCTGGGATGGGAAGTACCCTCACCAAAGCTGGATCTCTTAATTTGCATCATGATGGTGTCCATCGAGTTGACGCAAATGCATTCCATAGCCATACCAAAATGAACAGCGGTTTTAAATACGATCAAATTGGTGGAGGTCTTAATTATGGTCATGCAAATGGTCATTCAGCAGCGATAACTGCAAGCCAGATTCCACAAATTGGTGGCACAACCGTAGGCTTGGGTGGAACTGCTAATGTCTGGAAATCACCAGACAACATGACTCGCTTGGACTTCAATGCAGGAACATCCAAAACATTTGGAGGTGCGTTCAATGGACAAAAGAATACTTCTTTTGGTTTGGGACTGAATCACAAGTTCTAGATTTACCTACTTATAAGTAGTTTTATTTAATGAAGAATGTTTAGTTTTTTGCAAAGAAATTAAACTTCATATGAGTTTTTGTAATCTAGGATTTCAATAAATAACCAATATGACGAATATACAAATATGGTGATTGTTTGAAATTGAAACTCAATTGGTTGGAAAATGATTCCTGTGGCTCTTCCCATTTGACGGAAAAGAAAACTTCAGAAGCATACGGTAGGCTTGAAACAGTTCCATTTATGTTAAAAAATAGCTTCTTACCAATCTGAGAAAGGAATTTCGCTTCTTTATTCGAAGGTAGAAGCATCCGTTCGCACATAACTCAAGTGTCAAAACGAGTCAATCAAACAATGAAAAACATTAAAACCGAGCAAAAGCAATTTTAAGTGAAACCCACGACCAAGACGAATGCTTTTCCCGTTTGTTTGTTATGTTCTAATTAAAAAGTGTCGCCGTCGGGTCAGGAATGATCTAAACTATTCATTTGACGAGAGAAAAGGCGCCCTATAGCGTAATGGTTAACTTGTCGTTGTCTGCCTGTTTAGTATAAGGTTCGCGATTCGAATATCACGAACATCACTTCCGCGAGGACCTGGCAAGTCCTCCGATAGTATTTGCATTGCCATGAAAAGCGCTCCTACGATTATCAGTTCGGAATCGGCAAAAAATTGTAGGAATGGAGAGCATTCCTCACAATATATGGTTGTGAGAAACGCGCTAGACTCTCCGTTCTGTTTCGCCCTCCTATGTGTGAGTGAAAAGGCTGGTTACTGCACCACCTAACACGACTTTACCGCAGTGTTTTTTCGAAAACTCGTCGAATCGTAGTATTCGTGTCCAATTGCATCCGCTCTTAATGTCCGAGCCTCGTGGTACATAGTCATCTAGTTAGCTTTGCTCATGCTGAGGTATAGCTCATACAGATCATTGTTGGATCTTCTTCTCCACATATCGTCTACACGAATGAAACCAAAACTCACTCGCAGCTTTTATCTTTAGGAATAACTAAAGATTTTTTCATTTCCTTTAGATAAGATCTGCGCCGTATAGCAGGATGATCAGAGTCTTATAAACGGTTGGTATTTTTGGTTTTTCAAGAGTGTTTTATTTGTCAGTTGCTTTCTTAACCTTCAGTTTGGTCTATAATTTAAATATGATTCTGATTACAAACGAACAACGTTCGCAAATTATTGAATTTTAGAGTTCTGTAAAGGAAGTTCACTGTGCGATTGTTCCATTTGATATGTAGTCAGTTTGTGATTGAATTTCGCACCAAATTTACATTGTTGCAATTCAAACCACCGACACGCTTACGTAGACTGACATGCCACACATGCACTACGCCTAACAGTAGACCGATTGAGGGGTGAGTTCGGTAAATCTTTGGGGCTTGTCAATTGGCCGTCGACAGTACGATTAAACGCCTCTAGTCTACTTCCTGTGTGGAGCTAAATTTAGTCCTATGTCTACAGCGACAATCTCGCTTCGATTGACGCATTGGAAGCTAACATTGAAAAATTTACTTACATTTACTTATATTTACCGTAATAGTGATTCAAATAAAGGATTCATACATTTTTCTTAATTTTATGTCTTTTTTATTTTATTTTCTGATAGCTCTTAAAAATCACTGGTCATAAGCTACTCCTACTGCCCTTTAGTGATCCTAGACGAATAAAACTGTTCACTGTTTTTCGCTGTTGAAAGAAATAAAGCAAGGAGTTCCTCAAGTCTCAATATTAGGTCCGATACTATTCTGCATATTTATCAATGACCGTCCAATAGTGTGTACATCTAGCAAAACCTTCAGGTAACCTCAATGAACTTGTGTATCTCTTAGCTGAAGACTTAAAACATATTACAACCTGGTCTGAAGCTAATGGGCTACTTCTCAATTCATCAAAATCTCAGATAATACCCATCTTAACCAACAACCTTGGCCTTTGCCTCTTTCCTGATGTTTACCATAACAATAACAAAATTAGAGCTGTGGACTCAGTCACTAGTCTAGGTTATATTAGTTTTGTTCGATGTGCGCACTGGGGCGCCCTAGTGCGCACTGAAATCGCACTGATTCGTTCGATTTGACATTTTTTTTGCCCCAGTGCATTTGCATTGTGTTCGATGGTCGTCCGGTGCAAGCACTCAGTGCACAATGCCATGGGTTTTTTTCTGGGGTTGAGGTTTTCAGAGCTGTCATTTGGAAATCAGCTGTTTACGCTAAAAAGATTATTTGCAAAGCAAAGTTTTTTTTATTGGCAATTGTGTTATAAACTGAATATTAGGGTTTCATTTTGATATTTTATATCTTTCATGATCCTATGAAAGAAATAAGACCATATTTATTGCCAAATGGAGGAAACTAATTTATGAAAGTCAAGTGCTACCAGAGTTTTAGCCCTTAAGTGCTCGATGTGAGATCAAATCCAGAGCAGGTATTCAGTGCATTGACAGATCATTTCAGTGCGTTGACAATCCCCAGTGCGCACTGGAGTCCTGCACATCGAACAGACCTATTATCAACCATCATTTGTCTGAGTAAAATCACACAAACGTTGTCGTGGGTCGTATTTACAGATGTCTTTGAAAACTGTGGGTTAGTGCTTATTTTACCCCTCAGGAAACAAGACGGAAGCTGGTACTGTCTCTAGTCTTACCCCACATAACATATGCTGAGGTGGTCTACAGCAGTCTTGACTCTTCCCAGTGAAAACTGGCGTGTTTCCTTCAATAGTGTAGTGCGTTATTAAATGCATTCGTAGATATGAATATTTCAAATCCAAACAATTTTAATGGTGTTATTTTTCAGCGTTTCTCCAACTTATCCATTTAAATTATTTCCCTCATTACCTACTACCTTTCTTTCTTTTAAGCAGCTTCTATCCTATCTATCATTTCTTAGATTAAGATGAATATAGTTTCTAGATTAAAATATTGGGAATTAATATAACTGATGTCTAAAACAATACGTACTACAAAAGATCATATCTTAATTTACAAACTAATTGATAAATAACTGTAACCAATTTTAAAAGAACCTTCGTAAATTTTTGCAAGATTACGATCTTAGCCGTTGGGCTGCTGCCAAGGGCATTGTAGAACTCTTATTAATTTCTAATAGCAAAGAGTCTTTTCACATTTGTTTTACTATAATAAATTAAATAAAATTTTTTTGTATGTGCATCACTAGTTTTACTTCCTTTTCTAATTACCTTGTAAAGTATTCCTACATCAAAATAAGTGAAAACGACACATTCTGAAACAGAAATTCTTTTTATTATCATAAATTATTACTTAAGACTATCATCTAAACATTATAAAGCAAATCAAACTATCCGAAATAATGTGTCATTCCCAAACCAGCACCAAAATTGTTTCGAGGTGGCTGACCACCACCAAACTGCCTCGAAGCCGTTCCAGTCAGGTCCAGAGATGTTTGCCTGTTGTTCGACCTCCAAAGATTCGCCCTACCTGTTAAGTCTACACTGTTCATGTTGAACTGAGGTATTCTACTTGCTGTCAATGATGCCCCATGGCCATTAGCGTGATCGTAGTTTAATCCACCTCCAAATTTATCGAAATTAAGTCCATTTTCCAAGTTTGTCCTGCTGTGGAATGCTGCAGCATTCAATTTGTTCACATTGTCATTGTACAAGTTTGCATGTCCATTTTGGGAAAATGTAGATCCAAAACCTGGAGTATTTGTATGTTGCAGTGAAAGCCCGTGGCCATTTCTAAGTAAAAGTAAAAATTCAGTTGGCAAGCTCTTAAACATTTTCATTATTATTTCTTACTTGTTGGCATCTAAGAACGCTCCAGTTGTGACAGGACCTTGTAGAGTGTTTCCACTCGCAAAAACTCCACCTCCAACGTTCGCATCTTGACTTCCAAAGCGTTTCATAGCCGCGAATAGGCATCTTGTCCTCCAGCAGGATTTGATGACACGGATCCTGTTAGCTGAGCTGAACTATGTCCGAAAACGCACCAAGCTAAAGCACATGCAAATAAAAATGCTTTCATTTCGATTGATTGATTATACTGTTGGTAGAACGAGCAGATCTTTATTCTGTATTGAATGAATTTCCAACGAGAGCTTTTTAAATATTTATACAATTTCGAAAAATATCACAATGGCTATTTTTGTGTTTCCCCCAGACTGGTGATTCCCTCAAAACATTATTCATTTTCGCCTATCAACATCAATAGCTCTTTTTAAGTGATTGATAACCGCATTTGCTTCTGCACAAAAACTACATGACCTCTGCGCTCTACTAAACTGAGTGTTTAGAATAGCATCTCATTAGACCGATATTTTGTGGATTTATACTACGAGTGCAATATCAGCAACATCTAGCATCTGGGGTTCAATTTGCGCTATGTGAGTTCAAGAAGAAGGACTTATTCATTTGTTCGTAAAGGAACAGTGACCTATCTTTAGTTGGCTGCAGTCTATGGAATTGTTATTGAATGACAAATCAAAATCCAAGGAGGTGGTGCATACTTGGGCCCAGGGCGTACACCTATAAGACTATTATCAAATGAAAGCTTACTTACGTTCAGCTCAATCAGTCTGCCAAATATTTTTGAATTCGGTCTTGGTGATAAATCAAAAATTGCATTTGCTGTGGAACATATTTTTTGTTTAATTTTTTTTAGGAATTCTGTATAATGTACGTGATATGCTTTATGTATGATAGCGTAATTATATATCCAATTAAAGCTTACCAATTAAGGATTAAAGTGGTGCAAAAAAAAGTATAGGTCATCACTGATTTTTTCGAGATATTGGCTGGCAAACGTCAACGAAAATGTTTCTATTCAAACAACTAGGGTTTCAAAGTAAGAAAAAAGCCTTTTTTTGTGAATTTTTTTCTTAAATATGGATTGAGTAATTTTATTCGGACCATTTGTACATTATTGAGCATATTTTCGACAATATAGGGTAATTTTTTAAACCGATAACAGAGCTTCCTCCAGGACGTCTTGAGAAAAAAAAAAAAAACAATTTGCGATGTTCACCATAACTTTTTTTTTGTTGACCGGTGTAAGTTTTGTGGGATTCACGATTGCCTCGCAACTAAATTATTGGCTCGAGCACTCACTACCAATCCAAAGTTAGTGCGGTGTACGCGCCAGTTACCCAACCCAGTCGAGCTATAGGTCAATTTATTAAAGTCTGCAGTTTGTGGGAGATCTTAATTTTTACACAAAGCGTCCATATGAAACACATTTCCTTTACTTCCAACACTCTGGACTCTGTATCCTTTCTTTGAACCAAAAACACCGCAAAATAGTTTTTCTCCTCAAGATGTCAAGATGTTCTATGCTATGCTATGCTATGCTTAGCTTATGCTTCAATATTTCTGCATGAAAAAATTACCCTATATTGTCGAAAGTATGCTCAAAAATGTACAAAAGGTGCAAAAGGTACAAAAGGTAATAAAATTACTCAATATCCTTATTTAAGAAAAAAAAATTCACAAAAAAGTTTTTTATCTTACTTTGAAACCCTAACCCCCTCCCCCCTCCTTAACTTCTTAAAAACCAAATATTTTCGTTCTATAATCGCAATGTTTTATATAGATTTGCTTATATAATCTATAAAACCAACGTGCAAAAAAAAATTTTTTTTTTGTTGGCTAGTGTAATCAAAACATAAAAATTTTGGCCGTCTTGGCGTTAATGCGTAGTTTTTTCTGTTTTTTTTTTGTATTCTGCTTCCAATAATATTTATGATTTCTTCTGCTTTAGAACATCTAAGTTGAAATCTTTCATTAAAATTTAAATGGCTGTCTATATTATAATTTTCACGCGGACACTAAACTTTTTTTCGTACGAAGAAAAACGCTTTAAATGTTACCGCTGTGCCTTCTACGCAGAGACATTTTAAATTACTATGAAATACAAATTTGTAGAAAAATATACACACAGTCTTTCACCTGTAGAATTCTTTCACAAACTGAAACAAGTTTGTGATTCTCTTTCATATATTATGGTGCAACAGAAACTTACCTACAAAAAAGTAGGATTTTCAATTAATAATCATGAACTACTCAATCAACCCTTTATCAAATTTGCATTCTTACATGAAGTACATGATATAATTCTTTTTTGACTTGCTTGGTAAAACTTTTTTCAAAGAAGTTCCAGTAGTTATCGATTTATGAACGGCGGCGGCGTTCAAATACATGGTTCCACAAAATACCCAACGATGCGACGGACTTACCTGAGGTCATGTAATTTTTCTGTATAAGCTATAAATGCGGTTATCAATCATGTTAGATGAGCTATTGATGTTGATAAGCAGCATCAATTTGTTGTATTGCGAAAATGGAGATGATGTTTTCAGGGAACCACCTCTCTGGAGAAAAACACAAAAACAGCCATTGTGATAATATTTGAGTATAAATGAGACTTCTGCTCAAAAGAAGTGGCGTAGCCTTCAAGTTTTCAATTTTGGGTTTATTGCACTGCAACATTGTATATAGAGACTCTAATTCTATATACAATGACTGCAATAAAAAAAAATAAATTATATTTTATCTGAATAAAAAGGATACTTTGATGTCTTCCTTTACAAGTAGAAAAAAGACAAAACGTTTTTCTGCACGGAACTTTCTCTGAAACAGAAATAGCGTAACCCGTCATTTATATATAGAGGAAATATAGGTAGTGTAATGCTTTATTTAATGCCTTTGTGCAAATTTAATAATTAAGTATATGGCACTGCTTTTGACATAAATATTTAAGGTTTTTTTTTTCCTTGAGAGTTTTAATCGCAAATATCTCAGTCCTATGGATATGGGGTTACTTTATGATATTTAATGACCAAGTTGATTTATAGTTGTAAAAAACAATTAAGATTGTTTCTCATCGGCTGTTTTCTTCTTCATTTAAATCATTGCGGGTTACGCCACTTCTGCTTTCAAGGCCTCAAATATAAACGGCTCTCATTCAAAATTCTTTCAACACAGAAAAAGCTTACCCGTTCTAAGAACAATATAATCAATCAAAATGAAAACAGTTTTATTTGCCTGGTGCGTTTTCGGACATTGTTCAGTTCAACTAACAGGATCCGTGTCATCAAATCCTGCTATTTTTTGAAAATATTAAAAAAATACTATTTATTTATATACTCCTAAAGTAAAAGCATAAGATGGTTCAAAACCAGTTTAGTTTAATAAAAGAATTATTAACCTTAGCAATAGAAAAAATAAAGTTTACAAGCAGTTTCGCAGATCTAATAACGATCAACAAAACTATAAGCAATACAGAGTCTTGCAAAAAGACTTCGAAATACTTAACAAGTTTTTATATAATCAATATTTATCTTCCATGTTCCATCGAATGCAATTTGAAAGCAAACAGTAAGGGTTTTTGGAAATTTGTTAATGATAAGAAAAAGTCGAACGGTATTCCTAGTGTTATGCGCTCCTATAACGGTATTACATCTTCTGATATATCGGTTATTTATAACTTTCTTGCTGAAAATTTTCAATCTGTGTATTTAAATAGTCCTTCCATTATTCCGGTTTTGAATCTTAATTGTCCAACATTTGAGTCTGTCAGTATTGGTAGCATAAGTTTTACTAGCTCTGAAGTAGAATCAGCTTTATTTGAATGTAAATCAGACACGAAACCTGATCTTGATGAAATTCCTCCAATTATTTTAAAAGCTTGTAGAACAGCTCTTGCAGTCCCTTTAGAGATGATCTTTACTAAATCTCTCGAAACTGGTGAGTTCCTAAGGAAACGATCAACAATTACACCTATTTTTAAATCAGGAATCAGGCAAGAGATCTCAAACTATCGTCCAAGTAGTAAAATTCCTATTATTCCTAAAACACTAGAAAAGCTGGTTTATCAAAAGCTAACTCTTACTCTTAAAGGGAAAATTTTTTCCCATCAGCATGATTTTTTAGCTGGTAGATCCACAGTCACTAATCTTACCATTTTTTGTAATGAAATTTTAAATGCTCTTGAGAAGGGCTATCAGTATGATGTAATATACACTGATTTTGCGAAAGCATTTGACCGAGTAAATCATGATGTTTTACTCAATAAACTTGGTAATTTCGGGTTCATTAAAATCTTCTCAACTGGTTAGAACATTATTTAAAAGATCGCGTTCGTATGTCTGCATTAATAATAATCTTTCCAAGCCTATTTATGTCGCATCTGGTGTTCCTCAAGGTAGCCATCTTGGACCTCTGCTCTTTTTGCTATTTATTAATGACATTCCTGACAGAATTCTTAACTCAAATTGTTTAACGTATATGCTGATGACATAAAAATTTATCGTTGTATAACCTCCGAACAAGACTGCCTTCTGTTACAAAATGATCTTCATAATCTATCAAATTGGTGTAAGATAGAGTATAAATGTCAAAGTTTGACTTTTTGTCGCAAACGTTCGCCTGTTAGTTTCACATATAAAATTAATACTAAGGATCTTTCTATCATAACTTTTAAAAAAGATCTTGGTGTAGTTTTTATCGAAAACTTAACTTTTAAAGACATTTTGATTTTCTAGTTGCTAAAAGCAGCTCAATGCTGGGCTGTGTTTTAAGAAATTCAAAGGATTTCAAAGATCCTCATACTTTCAATATGAGTAGACATGTATTTAAGTCAAATCTTTTATTGATGCTAAGCAACCCCAATGGTGGAATTTTTTAAACAAATTTAAAAATATTTATTATAAATATGTACTTATTTATAATCTAGTAATCATAGAAGTTTTGTTATACTTTTTTAGATGAAATAAACTAAACTAAACTAAACTAGAGGACAAGCTGCCAATATTGCCATTATTAAACATTTCGACTTAAATTATGGTGCCCGTGGTGCAATGGCTAGCATGTCTGACTGTTACGTGGGAGATTCGAGGTTCGAGTCCCATTAGAAAAGAAACAGTTTTTTTTCTATGAGTATCGCTTTTCACGAGGAATTGTCAAGTCCTCCGATAGTAAATTCATTACCATAAAAAGCGCTTTCTCGATTAGCCTTTCGGAATCCGCAAAAAATTGCAGGTTGGTTCACTTCATTTCTTACAATGCATGGTTGTGAGAAATGCGCTAGGCCCCGGGATTCCTCGTTGTATTGTGTCACCCTATGTATGCATGTATGCGCTCAAATCCAACAAATTTGATGTGGACTAAACTACAATCACGCGAATGGCCATGGATCGTCTTTAACAGCAAGCAGGATACCCCAATTCAACATGAACAGTAAAGATTTTAAATGGGAGGGCGAATCTTTGGAGTTCAGCCAATAGTCAAATATCCTTTTACTTGACTTTTACATTGTATGCCTTTGCCTATATAAAGAATAGTAAACTCGATTTTCTTTTTGACTGGTGGCGCACCACTCGGCTCCGGTCATAGCCCGTTTGTTCTATTGAACATATATATACCTCGTTTCCACTTAGAATTGAATCACACTTCAATTCGAATTAGTGCCAGTGTATACCTAGATCGACTTGAAACAGGATTACCCGATCCGATACAGCTCTTGTAGCTGGATCGATTCAAAATAGTGTGTTGTATACCTATATTACTCGATTCAGTGGGTAAGTAGATACCTGCATCGAAATCTGAATCATAATCCGATCCGATTACCCGATTCTAAGTGGAAACGAGGTAATAGAGAAGTGAGCTTCCGTGCTCTGGGTCCACAGCATTATTAAATGGGAAATCAAGCAAACAAAAAGAAAACGATGAAGTATTAGAATTATATTTTGAGATTGCTTTTGACGAGTCAGAATCAGAATAAATATTTTACCTATCCACTTTAAAGTGAAATGGGGCGTCAGAAGTGCTTCGACCTTACTTTTGATTGATGTCAAAGTTTAACTATACGAAATCTGTAGAGTCTCACACAACCACGCTTTCGCCTTACGCGTCGTTTTAAAACGTAAGTAAATGTAGCGAAGCGACAATTCTTAAAAAAAAAGTTCAGCTAGGTTGAACCTTTGCTCGCTCTCTCACTTATGTCGTTTTCCAAAATTCACTCCCAAATGAAATCGGGAGTGATTTGGAGAGTTGAAGTGATTTTTTTGACAGATAAGCTATACTAGAAATGTCAAAGCTGACACTTCAACTTTCCAATTCACTCCCGATTTGGTTTTTGGATTAGCAGTTTTTAATAGGGAAGAGTAATAATATCGATGCAAGCAAAACATCGATTTTCGAAGCAAACTATCGATACTTTGGTATCGATGTCGAAGCTGAAATTAATCGACGTAAATACTAAATATATATTTTAATTCAGAAAATTTACTATACTGTTTATTTTCAACTTTTTGAAGTGAAACTATTCAACTTTTTGTATAAAAAAAAATTAAAACGTAAAATACTTGTGCTTCGTCAGCAATGGCTTGGCATTCGCCATTGTTCTGTATTTCCAAAAAAAAAAAAAACTGTAAGAAACCGATTTTGGAATCGATGAGTGTGTTGACAAAAGAATAAAATAAAAATAAATAAATAGGATGGCGCAAAAGGGCGAGAAGCACCAAGACCTAGCACATTTCTCACAGCCATTGTCTTTGTGAGGGAATGAAGGGGACCTACAATTTTCTGTCGGTTTCGAACAGCTAATCAAGAAAGCACTTTTCATGGCAATGATTTTACTGACGGAGGGCTTGCCAATTCCTAGCGAAAGGCGTTACCCGTGGAAAAAATTTTTTGCCTTTGTTGGGATTCCAACCACGAGCCTCTGGGTTAACACTAACAGGCAGACATGTTAACCATCGCGCCACGGTTTGACAAAAGCAAGGCGATAAATTGTCAAGCGATTTCTTTGATATCGTACTTGATTGTAGATTGTACAAAGCTATGAAAAGTCAACACCAGAGGAATAATCTTCAGAAAGTTTGCTCAATTATTTGCTTAAGCAAACGATATTGACGTAATAGGAACAAGCAAGTGTGATGGCATAAGTTCTTTTGCGAACATCTCAACCGACTTAGATTGCAAAAATGGAGAGAGCTTGTCCGAAATCGAAGTTTTTGGAGAAAGATGTTGGTTGAGACCTAAGTCCACCCCGAACTGTAGTGCCCAACTAAATAAGCAGAGTATTTTGTATTTGTATTTCATTTATTTCATGATTAGCTTGCACTGTAAGATACAGTATCTTATTTATAGTGTAGCTTTTGAATTGTAAAATTGCTACATAATCGATTTAATTCAAGTTAAACCTTTTCATATTTAAACAAAAAAAAAAAAAAAGAAAAAAGAGAAAGAGAAAGACATGGCAATATTACTTAATCTATACATTACTGAAGTAGAGTTTAAGTTCCTTTCTTATTGGTTTCGTGTCAATACTTTTTATTTCTCGCGGCAATGAATTCAGAACTCTAATGGAGTTGACGAAAAACTGACGTTCGGATGTCAAACACTGAAACCGGGGAATTACGAGATCTCGACATCTATAAGAGTTGAAAAAGTTTAATTGGTTGTAAAGATCCATAGGTTGGCGAGTTAAAAGTATGTCAGTAAACAAGGTTATAGTGCGAAATTTTATGAAACTTAAAAAAAAAAAAAACATCCCAAGAAGTTGTGATGCATACTGCGAAACTCTATCGTAACGTCGCAGTCTGTAAATATATCTTATTGCGCTATTAAATGCAACCGTCAATTTCGTTTTATTCTCGAAGTCTAACTTACAAAAGATCTCACAACCGTAAGTGAGTAGAGGCAGAATCAACGTTTTCAAAATTCTAATTTTTAAAGGAATAAAGTGCTGTGTTGACCATAGCGTGCGTACGACACCATACGATTTTCCAATTGTGTTATTTATGTGGTGTGTCCACGTAAGGCTGCGGTTAAAGACAACCCCTAAATTTTTAGCTGAATCAACGTAGGGAATGGGACAGTTATTTAAAAGGATTTCTGGAAAGTAAGACACATCTATTTATTTTTTTGAGATTACAAAACACTTTGATATCTTTGGGTTCAAAAGCAAGCAATTTTCAACCGACCAACGTTCAATCAAGTTTAAGTCCTCATTTTTGCAGGCCGCAGAGTGTTCAATTAGCCCCAATGGGCAGCTCAAATAGGGTTGGGTGTCGTCAGCATACATGCGTATCGAACATTGTCTTGCTATTGTAGGTAGTTCGTTAACATATATTGAAATATATATATAATATATATTGAAAACAGCAACGGGCCAAGAATTGAACCTTGTGGAACACCCCTAACGACAGGTAAGAAACTGGAAACTTACTTACTTACTCAACCAACATGCTTCTCCAGCCAGCTCGGTCCCTAGCTAGCTGCCTCCAGTTTTGCACGCCAAGTTGGTTGAGGTCCTGTCCTACTTGCGTGCGCCACCTGAGTCGCGGTCTTCCTCTACTGCGCCGTCCCTCGGGATTGGATTCGAAGACTTTCTGGGCCGGAGCATTGGTGTCCATTCGCTCTACATGACCCAGCCATCTAAGCCGCTGGACCTTGACTCGTTTGACAAGGTCAGTGTCGCAGTACAGCCCGTACAATTCGTCGTTAAGTCTTCTTCTCCACTCTCCATCTATGCAGACGGGACCAAAAATCACCCGAAGAATTTTTCTCTCGAAGCATCCCAAAGCGTTCTCGTCTGCCTTTGACAAGGTCCATGCCTCTGCGCCTTATATAAGAACCGGGATTATAAGTGTCTTATACAGGGACACTTTAGTTGCTCGAGAGAGGACTTTACTACTCAATTGCCTTCTTAGTCCAAAGAAACAGCGATTGGCAAGAGTTATTCTTCGTTTGATTTCAGCGCTGGTGTCGTTGTCTGAATTAATAGCGGCGGGCGCCTAGGTAGACAAAAAAAAACGCGCCATTGACATCACGCTGCGTTCTTCCGATTATGTCAATATCGTCGGCATATCCGAGCAATTGAACGGATCTTTGAAAGATTGTGCCTCTTGTGTTAACACAAGAAGAAACTGGAAAGGGTTTTGTTAACTTCAACCGCTTGCACTCCATCAGTAAGATAAGAAAATAAGAGCCTGACTGCGCAGGAAGAAAAGTTAAAATCACGGGAGAGTTTTTCACAAAGTACCACGTGGTTCACCATGTCGAACGCTTTCGAGAAATCGAGGAGTATTAAAAATGTGACACAATCCTCGTCTATAGCTTTCCTTATATCTTCCGAGACACTTAGCAAAGCTGTAATGCAGCTGTTTTTCTGTCGAAAACCTGAGTTTAGGGATTAACAAATTGAATACATTGAGAAACTCACTCATTTGATTTTGCATTATTTTCTCAAAAACCTTTGACAGAAATGGCAATATTGAAATAGGCCTAAAATCATCTCCTTTTGAAGTTTTTGGAATGGTTAAGACTTTTGCCCTTTCCCATTGTGTTGGGAACTCATTTTGTATTAATATGGAATTAAATATATGAGTGATGAAGGGAGAGAGCGTTGGTAAAATAATTTTCAAAAACAAGGGGTGCATTGGACTTGATAGAAAGGAGCGTTTCTACCACATCCTCCTCAGTTATTGGAGAAAACGTAAACGAATTTGAGCTTGAGTTACGCGTGGACAAAATCTCTTCAAAATATTGCAGGGCGTCTGAAGAATTGAGGTTAATAATTGGGTTAGAAAGGAAAGATTTGTTTAAAGTGTTGCTGTCTATGTCTTCAGGCAACTTACAAGATATTTTTCCAACACCGACATTTTTCAATCTTGGCCAAATTTTCTTAATTCCTAAAGAGTGTTTTGTATTTAGAGTGCATTTTACTAACTATACTTGTTTTTTATTACCTAATTACGATATCTAAAATCATAATTGGGAAAATTCTCTGATGAAAACCATGAATTCGGCCCACTTTTTGATAACGCAATGTAATACTTTTCGATTGGTAGTAAAATCAGTTTTCATTTCATATACATATATATATATATGCTTAGATAACGCTACAGAAGGAGAGAAGGGGGGAAGTAGGCAGCCTTTGCTTTTATATAACTCACCAATGGGTATATTCTTTTAGTTAAGGTATGATGTTTTAATTAAAAATTTAATTACATGATATTGAGGTAGCCAATTAAGTTAGACAACTTATTTGCGTTACGTCAGTTTGTACATTGACCCTCACTTATCTCTTATCGTTAGTAAATAATAGACGAAAATGTATATACAAACGTTTCTCGAGCTATTAAAGCGCTTTGGACTGATCGCAACGTTTGAACTTGTCCTGAAAGGAAAACTCCTTGCTTTCTGAGTCCTGTGCTTGCCACTGTTGATCTATACGTTTAAGGACCTCCCTAGCCAAAGCGTTTTGCAGTTATCAAAATGATTAAGTTATACATCGACTTATGAGAATATCCAGAATATCCAAAGCGACAAAAAAACCAAGCATTTCATACATTTGTTTGTATTGTCAGAATGGTAAAATGACAAAAATGGTGACAAGAGCTTTTTGCCGCTTACGCAACTGTAAAAACGCTTTGGTTTGGGAAATCCTTTATCCTGGAACGGATACAGTCACTGGGTTCCACAAGATTCTATGTCGGTGACGACACAGCTATGAACAGAACACAGCTATGAACAGTTTTAACAACACAATGGTAACAAATTTCAATTCAATTTTATAACCAATCATCACTAGAACCCTTACATAACAGGAAGCTACTATGCTACCCATTACGCCGCAATAACCAGGGAAGGGAACACAGTTCGAAATAAAATAAATAAATAATTAGGGTGACGCAACAGAGCGAGGAGCCTCAGGGCCTAGCACATTTCTCACAACCATGCCTTGTGAGGGAATGGAGGGGACCTACAATTTTCTGGCGGTTCCAAACGACTAATCGAGAGAGTGTTTTTCATGGCAATGAATTTACTAACGAAGGACTTGCCCAATTCCTCGCTAAAGGCGATATCCGTGGAAAAACATTTTTGCCTATCTTGGAATTCGAACCACAAATATCTGGGTTAACAGGTGAACATGCTAACCATCACGCCACGGGTACCACACAGAAATTATCCGAATTCTAGCTAAACACATATTATACGTGTATGAGTGTATACGTCCTTTAAGGAGTAATTGGTACCTGCATCGAAGAAACCGAAAAGCTGTCAGTACTTGGTATGTGTGTAAACGATGATCTTCGTTGGAATGACCACATATATACGCAAAAAACGCTGTTAAATGCTTAGGTTTCTTGAGACGATGCAGGAAGTTCTTCACCCCTTCTGATCTAGCTACAGTTTATAAGGCCTTCATCCGCCCAAAACTGGAGTATAACTCTCATATCTGGTCAGGTGCTTCTCAAACATCTTTGCGCCTACTCGATAGGGTACAAAACAGAGCGTTAAAATTGATAGGTGATGGTTCAATCGTAGAATCGATTGATTCTCTTGAACATCGTCAAAACGTCACCTGTCTCTCAATCTTTTATCGCTTTTTTTTACAAACAGTGCTCTAGTGAAATAGCCAGCTGCATTCCTCCCCTGAAACAATTTAGCCGCAACACTCGCCTCGCTAGGAATGCTCATCAGTTTTACCTTGAGCCCAACTTCGGGCGTACAGTCAAGTATAGAGATTCTTATTTTAGTCGCACCACCCGAATGTGGAATGCTCTACCTGGCCCTGTTTTTCCCCTACATTACGATTTACAAAGATTCAAAAGCAACGTGCATCGGTGTCTCCTTTCAAATCCTCTCCTATTTTCCTAAATGCTCGCACTGTGTTCTATAACATTATAAGGGTAGTCATAACCCCTTGATGTGTGCGCAAATTAAAAAAAAAAAATTTTGGAATTCCGCTGTGTAAGAAAAAAATTACTCATACGCCACAGTAGCTCAAGTGAATTGAATAAGTGAAAGTCTACACGCAATGAAGAAAAGCGCCTGATAGTACAATGAACTTGCATGGAGGTGTTCGATGTTTGAACTGTGATCGATCTTCGATATTTGTTTAAAGCAAACACAGACTACGCCAGTTGGACAAAAATCATAATCAAAATTTGTTTTCGGATTACAAGAAAATATTTCAAGGTTCGCTTAGTTCGATAAATTAAACTTTGCTTTTAACTTCTAATCTGTACTTCAGTTACATCACTATTTATTCGTTACATAAATCAATTAATAACTACACTTTGTCTTTTCCAATCCTTACATCATTCCTTCACAATAAAAACTGACTTCTGCCTGCACCATTGGCCTCAGCATACAAAATTATCGGACTTTCTATATAAGATGATGACCCCCAAGCAAATTTCGAACAATTTGTGCCTTCTGTCAGTTGATGAATGACTATATTTTAACTTTGTGCCAGACTTAAAATGGAACTGTGATTCACCTTTCGAATCTAAATAGTTGGTAGTAAAGACGCTTGCAAAACATATAATATTCAGGAATTCGATTTCTAAGTTTTTGTGTAAGGCAATATTCAAATTGCATTCATTTAACTCAATTTTGTTAAAAAAAAAAAATTAAAATCGTATACCCTTCGTTGTTTAATTTAAATTTACAAAACAGAATATCCAAATATCAATAAATTATCAATTTCAATTTAACAAGTAAGTGAAAACTAGTGGAACAAAAAACTAACTTCAATCTGCTCTGAGGTAAAGGTTGTTCTTAATAAACATTCGGTGAATGTAATCAAGGATTGACAAAGACCTTTGTATAACAACTCCAAAGGGAAGCCCAGATCTTAGCAAAAGATCCTTAAATGAATATGTACTGGTGCACAATATGCCCATTAGTTTTTAGGACTAAGTTCTTGAACTCTTTAGTCTTTAATATGTGTGCATTTACCTCCAAAGACAAAGCCGCAAAACGTACCTACATTTCTTTGAGTGGTGCTCATCATTGAGCTTTAAACGGTCTGACAAACGATTTACATGAATAAATAGATATAAGATTAATTAAATTTTCAGCAATTAAACACTTTTTATATTTTCCTCAAATGTACACTTCTGAAGCAATGATTCCATCTTCAATAAATAAGTAAATCATGAATATAAATAAAACACGCCATGAGATTGGAAAAAAACATTAACTTAAACAATATTGCCTTCGAAATAATTAAATCAAAGCGAAGCTAAAGGCTTGCACTTATCATCATTCAAAGCTTTTGCATGCAGCAATGAAAAAATTAAAGTAATCGAGCCAATCACTAGATCATTCACTACAATAACAACTAAAATGATTTAAATTAAATCAGAACTCAGAGTTCTTTAGGCAATACTCATTCTCGTTCTTTACAACTATTTCCGCTAGCAATCTCCGTTTTAAATAGTTGGATAGAGGTGGCACGAAGAGATCATAGTCGAGTTGAGTCCTCGCATCATCTAGGTAGATTTCATCATTATCGGCGAGCTTAAGCATCTGCAGGACAATACTGAATAAATAGCCTACCACAACGGTAAGCAAAAAACCGAGAACTGCAACAAACAGGTACGAAATTCGAAACAGGTATATGTATTCGGTTGTACTGGCATCAGGTGCAATAGTTGTTGTCATTAAAGTTGAATTATAGCCGGGGCACTCGGTGATTGTTAATGGAAGAACTGGTGTGATAGGCTTTGGTTGGCCGAATCCGATCCAAAAGGAAACAACAAACGCAACCAAAAGACCTAACAGTGATCCACGCTGGTTGGCCTTCGTTGTAAACATGCCAAGTGTGAAAAGACCCAAAAGAGGCCCACCAACAACTCCTAAGATGCTAAGGGAGGCTTGCAATACTCCACCCAGCGCTCCGGCAGTGAACGCTACACCTATGCATATAAATCCAAACAAACACGCCATAATTTTAGACAGCAGAATTGTATTACTTTCTGACATTGGCTTGTTAAGGACATTCTCATTAAATGGCTTGATGTAGTCTTCAAGCGTGACAGCTACTAAGGAATTTACTGTTGAACTCACCGATGACAGACTGGCGGAGAAGATTCCCGAGACAAACAAGCCAGACAGCCCTGGATAGGGTCCCATTGTATCCACGACAAACAGAGGCATAAGCTGGTCCCTTACCGTTGTTCTACCTTGCAGGACTGGATCACATCCTTTGTAGTAATAATACATTGCCAGTCCACTAAACATTGTTGAAAAACTTATCGCCATTAGAATCGGTAGATTCAACCAAAGTGCTCGCTGAGCACTTTTCAAACTATTCACTGACATCAAGCGCTGCACCTGGCCCTGGTTGATTGCAAAAATACTGAGAAAAGTAATCGAACCTCCAATCAAAAGTGACCAAAAACTGTGTCGAATAGTTGGGTCCGGTGAGAACTCATCGAAATTCAACCGACCATTTGCAGCAGCTGTGCCCCAGATCGCTTTCAAGCCATCTCCTTTAAAGGCAGAACACAGAATAACACAGTAAACTGCAGCGAACATTAGAAGCGACTGGAAAACGTCTGTGACGAGAACTGCTTTCATGCCACCCAGTGTCGAGTAGAAGGTGCAAATTATCCCAAGACCAAGGATAGCTGTTTCCTGGCGTATGCCCGTTACAGCCTCTAGCGCCAGTGCTGGTGCGTATAGAACAACTCCCATGTACAGTATCATTTGCAAGGAAGATGATATCGATGCTACCATTCTCGTAGTGAATCCAAATCGCCGCTCCAAATACTCGTACACGCTCGTAATTTGCATGTTGTAAAAAACCGGCAAAAACAAATATACAGCAATCGGCGTAGTTATCACATAAGACAAATTTATATACGCGAACATAGAACCATACTGATAGCTTTCCATTGACAACCCTAACAGAGCTATTGCCGACATGAAGCTCGCCATCAGACTGAATGAAACTGGCCATGCCGGCATATTACCATTTGCAAGAAGGTATTCTTTTGTAGTTTTTTGTCTTCCACCGGTCAGGCGATAGTATAGACCAATTGCAGCTGAGATAACAAGCACCAGGCCCAGAACCAAATAGTCCCACAGTGTGAAAAACGACATTGTGGTGTTTTTTTTTTTTTACAAATCAAACAGTTACGACGCGAATAATCTTTACTAAATTGCTTACAATTCTTTCACTTTTCCAGTCTGCCGATCCACCGCACAATCAAATTCAAACTGAGTTCACAATAACCCTTTTAGACCTAGCGTGCACATTTGAGGACATTAATTTCTTGGTACATTTTTTACGTAACTGAAATTGGTTATTATCGCTTGCGAAAATTGGTGGTTATCGGTACAAAAATCGATTTATCAATTATGAGCATCTCCTGTCACGTGCGTGAAATAGTTCGCAATTTTCGCGCAGTAACCGACGAAAGTTTAGATTGCGCAGGTAAGTGATCTTTTTTATATCGAAATTTCAAGATTCATTAGCGAATATAAATTAAAATTAGTATATGTATCGACAATAACTGCTTTTCATTATACGGGTATTATCATGGGCACCCATACATCGATCATTACTATCATTAATCTGTGCATTTTAGTACACAGAAAAAAACAAGATTATCTCAAAATTTATTCAAAAAATGCATTTGTTTTTTAGTTTCCATGCTTTAGTATTTGGAATGAAATCGACTGTTACCAGCTCCTAAGAACAGAAACTCCGGTCTTATTTCAAAGAAGTCCAAGTTGTCATCCATTTATGAACGTCGCACAAATAGATGGTTCCACACAATACCCAACGATGCGACGGACTTAGCTGAGGTCATGCAATTTTTTTTTTTAAGATGAGCTATTGATGTTGATAAGCAGCATCAATTTGTTGTATTGCGAAAATGAAGATGATGTTTTCAGGGAACCACCTCTCTGGGGAAAAAACACAAAAACAGCAATTGTGATAATTTTTGAGTATAAATTAATATAAACGGCACTCATCCGAAGTTCATTCAATACAGAAAAAGCTTTCCCGCTCTGAGAACAGTATAGTAATCAATCAAAATGAAAACATTTTTATTTGCATGTGCCTTAGCCTGGTGCGTTTTCGGGCATAGTTCTGCTCAGTTAACAGGATCCGTGTCATCAAATCCTGCTGGAGGACAAGATGCCAATATCGCGGCTATGAAACGCTTTGGAAGTCAAGATGCGAATGTTGGAGGTGGAGTTTTTGCGAGTGGCAACACTCTACGAGGTCCTGTCACAACTGGAGCGTTCTTAGATGCCAACAAGTAAGAAATAATAATGAAAATGTTTAAGAGTGTGCCAAGCCAACTAAATTTTTACTTTTACTTAGAAATGGCCACGGGCTTTCACTGCAACACACAAATACTCCAGGCTTTGGATCTACATTTTCCCAAAATGGACATGCAAACTTGTACAATGACAATGTGAACAAATTGAATGCTGCAGCATTCCACAGCAGGACAAACTTGGAAAATGGACTTAATTTCGATAAATTTGGAGGTGGATTAAACTACGATCACGCTAATGGCCATGGGGCATCATTGACAGCAAGTAGAATACCTCAGTTCAACATGAACAGTGTAGACTTAACAGGTAGGGCGAATCTTTGGAGGTCGAACAACAGGCAAACATCTCTGGACCTGACTGGAACGGCTTCGAGGCAGTTTGGTGGTGGTCAGCCACCTCGAAACAATTTTGGTGCTGGTTTGGGAATGACACATTATTTTGGATAGATTGATTTGTATTATAGTTTTTAGATGATAGTCTTAAGTAATTTATGTAAATAAAAAGAATTTCTGTTTCAGAATGTGTCGTTTCCACTTATTTTGATGTAGGAATACTTTACAAGGTAATTAGAAAAGGAAGTAAAACTAGTGGTGTACACACAAAAAAATTGTAATTAATTTATTATAGTAAAACAAATGTGAAAAGACTCTTTGCTATAAGAAATTATAAAGAGTTCTACAATGCCCTTGGCAGCAGCCCAACGGCTAAGATCGTAATCTTGCAAAAATTTACGAAGGTTCTTTTAAAATTGGTTACAGTTATTTATCAATTAGTTTGTAAATTAAGATATGATCTTTTGTAGTACGTATTGTTTTAGACATCAGTTATATTAATTCCCAATATTTTAATCTAGAAACTATATTCATCTTAATCTAAGAAATGATAGATAGGATAGAAGCTGCTTAAAAGAAAGAAAGGTAGTAGGTAATGAGGGAAATAATTTAAATGGATAAGTTGGAGAAACGCTGAAAAATAACACCATTAAAATTGTTTGGATTTGAAATATTCATATCTACGAATGCATTTAATAACGCACTACACTATTGAAGGAAACACGCCAGTTTTCACTGGGAAGAGTCAAGACTGCTGTAGACCACCTCAGCATATGTTATGTGGGGTAAGACTAGAGACAGTACCAGCTTCCGTCTTGTTTCCTAAGGGGTAAAATAAGCACTAACCCACATTTTTCAAAGACATCTGTAAATACGACCCACGACAACGTTTGTGTGATTTTATTCAGACAAATGATAGTTGATAATATAACCGAGACTAGTGACTGAGTTCACAGCTCTAATTTTGCTGTTATTATGGTAAACATCAGGAAGGGGGCAAAACCAAAATTGTTTTTTGGGATGGGTATTATCTGAGATTTTGATGGAGAAGCAGCTCATTAGATTCAGACCCAGGTTGTAATACGTTTTAAGTCTCATTTATGAGATACACAAGTTCATTGAGGTTACCTGAAGGTTTGGTAGATGTACACACTATTGGACGGTCATTGATAAATATGCAGAATAGTATCGGACCTAATATTGAGCCTTGAGGAACTCCTTGCTTTATTTCTTTCAACAGCGGAAAACAGTGAAGTTATTCGTCTAGGATCACTAAAGGGCACTCCTGCTGCTTATGACCAGTGATTTTTAAGAGCTATCAGAAAATAAAATAAAAAAGACATAAAATTCAGAAAAATTTATAAATCCTCTATTTGAATCACTATTACGGTAAATATAAGTAAATGTAAGTAAATGCTTCAATGTTGACATAGGACTAAACTTAGCTCCACGGGAAGTAGACAAGAGGCGTTTAATCGTACCTACTATCTAGACGGCCAATTGACCAGCCCCAAAGATTTACCGAACTCACCCCTCAATCGGTCTACTGTTAGGTGTAGTGCATGTGTGGCATGTCAGTCTACGTAAGCGTGTCGGTGGTTTGAATTGCAACAATGTAAATTTGGTGCGAAATTCAATCACAAACTGACCATCAAATGGAACAATCGCACAGTGAACTTCCTTTACAGAACTCTAAAATTCAATAATTTGTGAACGTTGTTCGTTTGTAATCAGAATCATATTTAAATTATAGACCAAACTGAAGGTTAAGAAAGCAACTGACAAATAAAACACTCTTGAAAAACCAAAAATACCAACCGTTTATAAGACTCTAATCATCCTGCTATACGGCGCAGATCTTATCTAGAGGAAATGAAAAAATCTTTAGTTATTCCTAAAGATAAAAGCTGCGAGTGAGTTTTGGTCTCATTCATGAAGACGATATGTGGAGAAGAAAGTCCAACAATGATCTGTATGAGCTATACCTCAGCATGAGCAAAGCTAACTAGATGACTATGTACCACGAGGCTCGGACATTAAGAGCGGATGCAATTGGACACGAATACTACGATTCGACGGGTTCTCGAAAAAACACTGCGGTGAAGTCGTGTTAGGTGGTGCAGTATCCCTTCGCTCACACATGTATGCATAGGGTGGTGCAACAGAACGGAGAGTCTAGCGAGTTTCTCACAACCATACATTGTGAGGAACCAAAGGGACCAACAATTTTTGGCCGATTCCGAACTGATAATCGTAGAAGCGCTTTTCATGGACATGATATTACTATCGCAGGACTTGCCAATTCCTCGCGAAAGGTGATACTCGTGGAAAAACATTTCTTGTTTTTCTGTTGATATTCTAATCGTGAACCTGCTACTAACCTGGCAGACATGTTAACCATTACACCACAGGGCGCCTTTTCTCTCAGCAAATGAATAATTTAGACCATTCCTGACCCGACGCTTTTTACTTAGAACATAACAAACGAACGAGAAAAGCATTCATTATGTTTTGACGTTTTTTATTGTTTGATTGACTCGTTTTGACACTTGAGTTACGTGAATGAGTGCTTTTGCCCTCGAATAAAGAAGTGAATTCCCCTTCTCAGATCGGTAAGAAACTATTTTTTAACATAAATGGAACTGTTTCAAGCCTACCGTACGCTTCTGAAGTTTTCTTTTCCGTCAAATGGGAAGAGCCACAGGAATCATTTTCCAACCAATTGAGTTTCAATATCAAACAATCACCATATTTGTATATTCGTCATATTGGTTATTTATTGAAATCCTAGATTACAGGAACTCATATGAAGTTTAATTTCTTTGCAAAAAACTAAACATTCTTCATTAAATAAAACTACTTATAAGTAGGTAAATCTAGAACTTGTGATTCAGTCCCAAACCAAAAGAAGTATTCTTTTGTCCATGGAATGCACCTCCAAATGTTTGGGATGTTCCTGCATTGAAGTCCAAGCGAGTCATGTTGTCTGGTGATTTCCAGACATTAGCAGTTCCACCCAAGCCTACAGTTGTGCCACCAATTTTTGGAATCTGGCTTGCAGTTATCGCTGCTGAATGACCATTTGCATGACCATAATTGAGACCTCCACCAATTTGATCGTATTTAAAACCGCTGTTCATTTTGGTATGGCTATGGAATGCATTTGCGTCAACTCGATGGACACCATCATGATGCAAATTAAGAGATCCAGCTTTGGTGAGGGTACTTCCCATCCCAGGAGTATTGGTGTGTTGAAGTGACAGACTATGGTTGTTCCTGAATTGATAGTATTTTTTTTGACAAAGGTTAACAGTGCACATTTGTAAGGGCAACTCACTTTGAATAGTCAACAAATGCGCCTGTTGTAACTGGTCCACCAGATACTCCACCAGATGCAAAAGCTCCTATTCCGGCATTGTGCGCAGGATCTCCTATACGATGGGATGCAACAACAGTAGCATTAGAGCCTGACAATGATCCTGTTGCAGCCAAAAAAAAAAAAAATACTAAAAATTCAATTTGTTATTAATTTTAACGTAAATACAGACCATTCAGATCCATGATGAGAGTTCTTGGTAATTGCTGGTTGAAGAAAATTTTTCGAATGTAAGCTCTTCGAATCATTCAACTCCTTTATATAGAACAGAGAACTTGCACTTGAGGCAATTTTTTATCTTTCTTGACCGGGGGATCACACTTTGAGGTGATGGAGAACGTAGTTTAAAGAGTGAGTAATGTTGCCTACATCGCAAGTAGCATGTGCGTTCGGTTTATTTTTTGAGTGTATGTTTTGTGCAGATATAAAATAATCCAAATCGAGAAAATGGAATGATATCAATTTGCTTATGGAACAGAGCTCGATGGCAATGGGGTTCCCCATTCTCTTATAGATTGGAACGATTGTTTTGCTACAAAAACCACCGCTTATTTTTTTCGCACTGATAGGGAAATGTTCATAGTAAAAATAGATGACCTCAACAGATGGTCTGCAGAAATAAGGTAAACACAAACAAATCTCTGGTTTTATCCCTTTTGATTTTGCAGAAAGTTAAGAAAATTGGCCTTCTTTGAGAAAGAAAGTCATTTATCATTCAAACTACTTCCTTAGTTGCCTTAAATGTCGCAATTCCTGTGAAATTTTCTGTTACTGCATTTTTCAATTCTACTGCACCTTAAGATTCGAGCAAACCTTTGCCGTGATTATAGCGCATATACTCGTACTGTGGTGGTAGTGTAAATATTCTTATCTTTGTATCAGAATAGAGCGCTTTAACTAACTATTATTTGATCTGTTGTAACTAATTAACAAGTTGACACTGTACAATAAGTTGGATAGACTTTAGTTTGAACTACCAATGTTGGATAATGTAAGCCCTCAGACGAACGCTTGTCCAACTGATGATTGGACAGTTTTTAAATATTTTTGAGAACTTTTTAAGTTGGACGACAAGTCTTATAAGTCTGAATGGAAACTACATCCGACCATCCAACATCCATCAAACGAAGTTTGTCGAACTAGTTGTGCAGTGTCAACCTGTGAACTTACACCCCTATTACAGATGACAACCCAACTGAAAATTGGGTTGTGTTCCCGTGTTATATATATGAAAAGACAACCCAATTTCAGTTGAGTTGTCATCCAGATACAAATACAGAGTATCTCAAAAAAAAGTTTTTAAGCCAATTCGATTGACGCATCGGATCTGTGGTGCGCGGAGTTGGTAGTGTGTTTCTTTTAAGTTCAGTTGCATTAAATCATTTCTCAGGAGTGTACTACGCTCTGTGCGTGCATAAGTTTTAGAGAAAACGGGAATAAAGCAACTGGTTCGCACCGCACTCACGCGCTGCACTGAAGAAGCCCAACTTCGCTTTCCACCGACTTTATACCCTTTGATGAGAAGAAAAACAGGACTAATTCAGTCAACCAAACTTCTGATGTACAAGCAACTGCTGAGATCAACAACTACGGCAGTCCAGTCTGGTTTACCATCTCCAAGACAGCGATGAAGGAGCTTCTACTTTTCGAAAGGAAAATTCTGAGGCTGCGCCCGCCGGCCTCAAATTTGACCACCAGCGAAAAAGACACTACAGCAAACAGCTTGTGTACGAGAAAGCCAAAGAGATGCCTTTGGATCAATACGTGTTATTGACAGTAAGGAGAACGGCTGCAGATATCAACAACAACCTGAATCATTTGGTGAGAAGAATGACCCGTGACGACCAATAACCCGAGCCAAGATAATAAAATAAAATAATACCAGCCAACGAAGAAGCCACCAACTTCTACACTGAACCTGGGCCAGCAGATTTCCGTTGCTAATGCCATCTCCTACCACCTCCCCATGCAGAGGATCGCCAGCGACAGCCGGGAGGGAACATTACAAGATCATCCAAGTAAACAGACTTATAGTTAAGATTTTTCTTTTCTTGTCAGCTACATAATATTAAGTTACTATTTTAATTCTAGACAATGTACTTGGCTTGGCCCCAACATTCTTATATCATCCTTTTTTAATTTTCTTAAGTTATCTAGTGGGTACAAGAGTCAATTGCATAAATACAACGTTCAATAAAATAAAATTAATTATTATTATGGCAACTGGTTCGCGTAGAAGTTTCTGCAGTCATGTAAACAATACACCATCTACGGGAACCATCCCTCTCATTGAAAGAAAATATTCGCAACAAAATCGCGAATTCACAGAGTTGATTTTTCTGTCAATATTCATTGGCAATTTTGTGGTTCTACTCAATCAAGGCCGCGAAAAAGCTTACATCAAGCTGGTGTTAATTGTAAGGAATAAATTCCCATAAAGTGTATTTTAATAGTTTATAAACATATTTTTTTGTTGATGCAAAAACGAACAAAGGGTGCTTACGATCAGTATAACGAGATTTACAAGAAGAAAAGAAGGGAAGAACACCGAATTCTCGAAAAGAAAAAGAAGTAGCATGAGAAGCGCTCGTTTGAGGAAATTGAGAGGTGCCATGACAGGAACGAGATTCGGAAGTCATACCAAAAGGTAGAAAGATCCTGCCAGGGTGGCAAGCCCCGAACTCAAGCCTGTAAAGATCAGAAGAGAAACATAGTTGTAGAGTCACAGTCACTACTGAGGATCTGGAAAGATCACTTCTGCAGACTGCTTAACGGCGATGAGGACACAAATTCCGCTTTCAGGCAGATTGCCCCATTCAACTTGGACGATGATCAAGAATGCCGTCCTCCCGACCTAGAAGAAGTTAAGCTTGCCATATGCAAACTTAAATCAAATAAGACTGCAGGTGCAGATGGCCTTGATGCCGAACTCTTCAAGGCAGCTGGAGACCAGTTGGAAAGGAGCATGCACCAGCTGATCTGCATGATATGGTCGGAAGAAAGCATGCCCGATGAATGGAACCTCAGTATCGTATGCCCGATCCTAAAGAAAGGAGACCCTCACAATTTCGCCAATTATAGAGGGATAAGCCTCCTTAACGTCGCTTATAAGATCTTGTCTGCTAAAAATATGTGAACGTCTGAAACCGCACGTCAACAACTTGATAGGTCTTCATGAATGTGGTTTTAGACCAGAGAAGTCCACAATAGACCAAATTTTCACATTACGGCAGATCTTGGAAAAAACCAGAGAACATAATATCGATATCCACCATCTTTTTATCGATTTCAAGACCGCGTATGACAGTATCTACAGAGACGAGCTGTACAGAGCCATGTCTAGTTTCGGCATCCCTGCAAAACTCGTGCGACTATGCAGGATGACTTTGGAGAGTTCTCGCTGCTCCGTCAAGGTCGGTAAAGAACTAACCGAGACCTTTGATGTCGAAGGCTTTAGGCAAGGCGACAAACTGTCATGCGATTTCTTCAACATCATACTTGAACAGATTGTAAGAAACTCCAACGTCAACACCAGAGGAACAATCTTTCAAAAGTCTGTACAGTTACTCGCCTACGCAGACAATATTGACTTAATGGGAAGAAAGAAGCGTGATGTCATAGGTGCTTTTGCGAATATTGAAACAGAAGCGTCAAAAATGGGTTTGATGGTTAATGAGGGCAAAACGAAGTATATGTTGTCATCAAACAAGAACACAGAACATCGACGATTTGGACAAAACGTCACAATAGACAGACATAACTTCGAGGTAGTACAGGACTTCGTCTACCTAGGATCCGCTGTAGACACGGACAACAACATCAGTGCGGAGATCAAACGGAGAATAACTCTTGCCAACCGTTGCTTCTTTGGGTTAAGAAGGCAATTGAGAAACAAAACCCTCTCCAGAAAAACCAAGGTAACCTTATATAAGACCTTAATCATCCCAGTCCTGCTTTACGGCGCGGAAGCATGGACCTTATCGAAAGCGGATGAGGAAATCCTTGGTTGTTTCGAATGAAAAATTCTCCGTTTGATCTTTGGTCCCGTATGCGAAAACAATGTGTGGAGAAGAAGATACAACAACGAGCTGTATGAGCTGTACCGCGACATGGGCATAGCCAGAAGAGTACGCATCGCGAGGCTACGATGGTTGGGCCATGTAGAACGGCTAGACCCAAGCGTTCCGGCTCGTCGGGTTTTCGAAAGCACATTGCAGGGAAATCGCGGAAGGGGAAGACCTCGTCTAAGGTGGCGCAATCAAGTGGATGAAGACCTCAACCGACTTGGAGTGCGAAACTGGAGAGAGCTTGTCCGAAATCGAAGTCGTTATAGAAGGATGTTGGTTGAGGCCCAGGTTTACCCCGAACTGTAATGCCCACCTAAGTAAACATATTTTTTTTTAGCGTCGCATGTTTCTGGGGAAGGAGAAGGGGAAGGGGAAGGGGAAGGGGAAGGGGAAGGGGAAGGGGAAGGGGAAGGGGAAGGGGAAGGGGAAGGGGAAGGGGAAGGGGAAGGGGAAGGGGAAGGGGAAGGGGAAGGGGAAGGGGAAGGGGAAGGGGAAGGGGAAGGGGAAGGGGAAGGGGAAGGGGAAGGGGAAGGGGAAGGGGAAGGGGAAGGGGAAGGGGAAGGGGAAGGGGAAGGGGAAGGGGAAGGGGAAGGGGAAGGGGAAGGGGAAGGGGAAGGGGAAGGGGAAGGGGAAGGGGAAGGGGAAGGGGAAGGGGAAGGGGAAGGGGAAGGGGAAGGGGAAGGGGAAGGGGAAGGGGAAGGGGAAGGGGAAGGGGAAGGGGAAGGGGAAGGGGAAGGGGAAGGGGAAGGGGAAGGGGAAGGGGAAGTATTATTAGTACTAATACTAATATTAGTACTAATACTAATATTAGTACTAATACTAATATTAGTACTAATACTAATACTAATACTAATACTTATACTAATACTAATACCAATACTATTACTAATACTAATACTTATACTAATACTAATACTAATTCTAATACTAATACTAATACTAATACTAATACTAATACTATTACTAATACTTATACTAATACTAATACTAATACTAATACTAATACTAATACTAATACTAATACTAATACTAATACTAATACTAATACTAATACTAATACTAATACTAATACTAATACTAATACTAATACTAATACTAATACTAATACTAATACTAATACTAATACTAATACTAATACTAATACTAATACTAATACTAATACTAATACTAATACTAATACTAATACTAATACTAATTCTAATACTAATACTAATACTAATGCTTATACTTTTTTCAATGTTTTGCGTCATTTAACTCAATTTTCATAATAGAGGTGTACTTGGCAATCCTGTACCACCAAATATATTACGAGCAATCACAAGGTCGAGCGACCCAGTCATGCTCATTTTTTAAATTTAATTGACCCTATCCGCCCTTTAAACTGCTATAATGAATATTCGAAATAGATAAAACAAAATTATATTAGAAGTTTGTTCGTTCAGGTGGAGTTGCGATATATCACAACATAAATGATACAACCAATCTTGTAACACCAAATATGTCGGTCATAATGAACAATATGCAGAACTTGCACGTAAGACGTACAAGTGTTGCAGATTTATGTGCAGCAGAGTGTGTAATGGAAAACGGTGTTACCTTAATCATGGCAGTCATATATGTCTCACCA
The DNA here is from genome assembly GCA_914767635.1 of Melanostoma mellinum. NCBI lineage: Eukaryota > Metazoa > Arthropoda > Insecta > Diptera > Syrphidae > Melanostoma > Melanostoma mellinum. The sequence goes on from OU612060.1 coordinate 55,540,127, forward strand.
AATAACTAATTAATAGATATTCAGGAGTTCATTCATCGAGCACTGCTAGAGTATTCTAAAGATGTATCTCGAACGCTTAGCAGATACAACAAAAATTTAGATAAAGTTCCACTCATTTTAGCCGGCGATTTTAACATCAACTTTAGTAATGAAAAATCAAAACCATTGCTACAGTTTCTAGAGGAATAATTTAATTTAAGAATTAACAATAATCCAGCAGAATCAACAAAAAAATATAATACTACCATTGATGCAGTTTTTTCAAGACATTTAAATAAAATAGAATCCCAAACATATGTTTCCTACTTCAGTTACCACAAGCCAATTATTACGAAAATTGAGCCTACTGATTAAGTTTATATAACATTATATTTGTTAATAATAAAAAAATATTATTATATCTTAAAAAAAATTAAATTTTATTACAATTCCTTCACTAATTAATCGAAAGGAACTTCGTTCCATCCGGGTGTCCCTTGACACCTCTCTTCTTTTTTTATTTAATAGGCTCACAAAATACATAAGCTTTCTTTTGAGACACTCTGTATTTGGGTTGAGATTTTAGAGTGTTGTTTTATACCGAAACTGTAACAATTAATTTCATAAGAAGACCAATGTGTCGGAACGGGCTAAATTATGATACTTTTTTGTCGACTTTTAAATGCAAGTAAAAATATATACATATATATATATATATATACATATGTATATATATATATACATAATGTATAATCAGAATAGAACAAGGCCCGCCACTTGTAGTGCCCTGGAGGCTGGCACTTTTCTCTCAACCATTGCGAGAAGTGTGTCGGAGCTATATCAAACTTTTGTGAAAAAGCGTTTCTCATTGCAGTTTTATTAATATTGAAGGACTAATTCCTGGCAAAAGTCGGTACTAGTGCAAAACAAATGTGTTTCTGGGAATCAGGACTTAAACTTCTACGTGAGAGGAACCGTTGAGAGCTCTAGAGACTGTAGCCGAGTTTTATTGGGAATTTCTATATTCACTAATATTCACTTCACTTGCGAGTCTCAATAAACGCTTTTTATGGCTATATTCACTTACCAAGTTCACTTTCACATAAACTCCATTTACCAACCATCCCTGTTGTTCACTTCTGCAAGTGAGTTATTTTTGTCCACTTACGCTATTCACTTATATTCAGTTAAGAGTTTTTGTTTTTCAATGAGCGATGTTTTGCTTAAGTGAATATAAGTGAATATAGATTCCCAATAAAACTCGACTTGTATAGAAATTCATCAACTCGTCTGATTGATCTTGTAAAGAACGTTCATTGACACCACATTTATAATAGACGTGTTTTATTGAGTATTTTATAGTCATCTTCACTAGTACGCTCAATAAAACGCTATACTCACTAATGCAACTTTATTCCATAAACTCCATTTACCAGCCATCCCTGCTGTTCACTTCTGATTTAATTTTGTTCACTAATCGTTTTTCGCTTATCGTTGTTGTTTTCCCATGTTCGATGTTTTGCGATGTTTTGCACTAACGTGAGTATAGATTCCCAATAAAACACGGCTAATTAAGGACGAACAGAATACGTACTTTGCCGTCAAATACGGAATCATATCATAACTAGTGAAGAATCACAATCACATGAGAAAACCAATGTTTCAACCTGTTTTCAAATGAAAATTTCTGCCTTAACTTGATGTTCTAAAATTTTGTACAATGCCGAATTTCTCTTCAAAAATAAGAAAAAATGGACGCGTTGAAAAATCTATCGGATAGGCTATCTTGGACACACGTATATTAAATACTTTTTTGAATGACTGAGATACCATTATGCAGACAAAAAAAAAAGTTCGGAGTTTGTCATTTGTGAATTTCATTGCATTTGAAAAAAAAACTCTTAGTACTGAAAATTCACTAAAATAAGAAACCTACATAATAGATAAAATACAAAATTAAAATTTATATCAGCAAAACAAATGGCACAAAATTTTTACCAAAGACTCTCGGATAAATAGCTTTTCAGTAAAAACGCGTTTTTGAGTCTGTTAAATGTTTAACAATCAAGCAACAAGAAAACTACATGGACACAATTATTGAACGTCTCCAATGTTTAAAAATTCAAACTGGGTGAACACAATGCATACGCATACGCATCGGAGCCGGAGCCGCAAGAGTTAAAATCAAGTTAACTTGTCCAGCTCCGTCTTGCGTTGTTGTTGTATTCGCTTGTATTTAATGTTTTGACATCTCTTGCGGCTGCGTTTCTGCAGCCATTGTGTTCACGCAGTAAGGGTTATCTCAAACAAAAGCCCTTTGGCAGTTGCGGCTTTTGGTTTGGTGCGAAAACGTATCAATGAGAGCAATTTGGTTAATTTTTACTTAGAATGTACTAGATTAGAAAAATTCAATCCCATCTCCAATTCCATCTTTCCATTGCTTTTTACAGCAGTCTTCCAATATTTTTTCCACTCGCACGAAAAATGGAGGTAAAATTTCCATTTGTCAAAGCCAGCTGTGCGCTTAATCACAAAGGAAAGGAGTGAAAAATTGGAAACACAAAAATTTCTCTGCTTGCTTTTGCAATTCGATTTTGCTCTTCTGCTTAGTTATTATTTAACAGTTTTAACAAGTTGACAAAGCATAAATCAATTCATCTACAAAGTTTAATTAGTGTTAAGGTTAAAAATAAAGAATCATTACCAATTAAACACTCGGTTAACTATCAATGGAAACCAACAATTATAAACTAATATGGTAAACAGACAAGCAGGTGCGGCTACTGCAAAAATGTTGAGTGTAGCAATTCACATGGTAAGAATTTGTTATTAAATTAATTTATCCTCCAATTGTGTTTAGTGTGTTTACTTTCAAAAATATTATATGTAGCTGAACTGAATAAAACTTAGCGATTCTCATAAGATTGCTGGCACATGCTTGCTTGCTTGGGGTAGATGCCCGATTTCGATTAAATTTTTGCCTCCGCAGCTCCCCTACGTATGCGTTTTGAAGTTTAGCCTTTAGATTAGATAGCCCGAATTGTTCTTAATTGTAGAAAGTTTTTTATTTTTTTACGAAAACAAAATATTAGACACTCCTCTAGTACGTAAATGTACATACATAAATGTAGGGCGAAAGTCAAGGTAAAATGTTGACCCGCTGTTTAATCAATGAGTCTTATGGCGATTGGTTTATCAATAGAAAGATGTAGATATTCATTCATTGAGAGCTGCTGCTTTTAGTTGGAAACTCTGGATCCCAATGAAAATGCTTTGTTATCAGAACGAACGCACAGGCAATACGTTGTTTAAGTATGTTTAATTTCTTTCCACTAGGTACCCATTTAAATTTGACAATTTGGCAATATGTAAATTGTTGCTACAATCGATTGTTTACCTTAAGAATTTGCTTTAATAGTTGAAAACCTTGAAGTACGAACGAACGCAAAAACTTTACATAGTACCGAGGCGATATTAAAAACCTTGATGGGAATGAAAACATATCAGATTAGATAGTATACGTATTTTTTGTAAGTTCTTAAAGATAGCACCACCTACGTTTTTTTTCAATTGCAACAGAAATTTTATGCTACTTGACAGTTGGATATAAAAACAAGTGACTCACTATTTGTCTTCGTTGTTTTTAAGACACTCATACTCGATATGAACTTACTTGTGATCGTGTTGAAAATGTATGCAAGCCTCTTGGTCAGAGGGATTTGTTTTTGTATAAGATGGAGACCTAACGGAGAATGTACTTATGTCAATCTGTGGTGGGTGGGTTTTGTCCACAGCACTCGGAGTTTAGTTGTGTTCTAGAAACTAGACGTTGGGTCAAGGTTGCTATGACTACTTTTCTAAAATTGTTTTTTTTTGTTTTGTTTGTTTTGAATGCGATATACATATATGTACATGAAACGATATAAATATTTTTGTTGTTATTATTCGCACATCGATTTTTACCAAAGTACCAAACAAGGTTACAGGACACATAACTTAACTAGTTAATAAACCATCATAAAAAATCAAAAAAGTTATAAACAAACAAATTGAAATCTTTATGCTTGCCTCCCTGCAAAATCCTGAAAAGTCTAATGAACTAAGTTAAGGCCCGGCTAATAGACTGATAGCTTAAATACAAAACAGGGAGCAGCAATGAGTAAAAAAATAAGTAAAATAAATAAATAAATAGGTTCGCGCAATAGAGCGAGGAGCCCGAGTGCCTAGCGCATTTCTCACAACCATGCCTTGTGAGGGAATGGAGGGGACCTACAATTTTCTACCAGTTTCGAACGGCTAATCGAAAAAGTGCTTTGAATTTATTAACGGAGGACTTGCCAATTCCTCGCAAAGGGCGATACCCGTAGAAAAATATTTTTGCCTCTGGGATTCGAACCACACGAATCTCTGGGTTAGCAGCAGACATGCTGACCATCACGCCACGGGTACTACTAGCAATAAGTAGCTCAATTTAAAAGCTATCCAAACCATTCTGCTGCTTTTAAAATCATTCACACACATGCTTTTCCATCTAAATCTACGTATTCGAGCCTGAGTTCACGTTCGTTTAAGTCAATCAGAGTCAGTCAATAAGCGTTTACCACGCGAAGAAAAACATCAGAGTGCTCTATGTCTACCTAAAAAGCTACATTTTAGCACGTCTAACGAACAACAAATAAATCAAGAACATAAAAATTAATTCATTCGTACCTAGATTCTTCACAAACTCAAGAAAATGATGGAAATATAGTTTTAGTTGAGGCTCATATGCTCAGATTTTGCGAGTAATAAGTAATAAGTAATTTTCCCGAAAATCATGACACAGGACTGTTTAAGGAATCATCAATTTTATTACTCAGCAGAGGACTGTCTGTGGTAGCAGTTTAAATGTCGGTTCATTTCACGAATGACGCACTGCAACTAACATTAGACTAACTGAGCCGAATTCGATAAGGTTGACGACTTCACAACATTTTTGTGCTCTTGACGAATTCAATCGTTTAAAGAACCCTCACTGCGAACCACGTCAGCCAAACTTTTGCAAGTTTTCGGCGATTTCGTTTTCAGTTTTACCCCGTTATGGCCTGGAACACAAACGAGATTCACAATATCTAGTTTTGCAATGACATCAAAGAGGTTTGGCATTCCTTAGTTAGAGGGCTGAGTAGAGCCTTAAGCACAGCTTGGCTATCGCTGCAGACATAAACACTTCTTCCCATCTGCATATTCTTTCTTTTCTTTCTTTTCTTTCTCTATATACTCTGCTGACGCTTGGAGAGCTGTCCTCCAGAGGATTCTACCGCTGGAATAAAAATCGACTTGTTCAGCTAACTTCATGCTGAGCTGCATTTTTCACCATTGCAGCCCAACCCACAAAGTGTTTTTAGAGAAAGATGCAGGTGTCATCGGTCGATTCAGTTATAAATACTTGAAGAGGAGTATTACGGATGCTGCTTTCGACGCATTGCTGAAACTTCCTTCCCTTGATACTTACATCCGGGGTGTACTCTCAAGACCATTTCGTTTGGATATGTGGTCTCTGGCACAATTCGCATTGGAGCTTTGAGGAACTCGCAAGCAAGATATCTTTCGACTAACGCCTAATGGATATACCGTCTGACACGATGATCCCAAGGCTGAAACTGCGTCAAAAATACTCAGTCAACCTTCCCTCGGTTCAGGACTAGACCACTCCAGAATATGAGCCAGGAAAGCATTGTTATTGAATCTTCACAAATGGTTCCAAAAGCGATGATGAATCTGGCGCTGCCGCCTTTGTGGAGAGGATGACATACGACTACACGCTTCATTAGGACCACACGCATCCGTTTTCCAAGCGGAGGCGAATGCTATCCAAATGGTTTAAGTTGCGTTACGAACAATGGCTGGATGGGGAGAAGTATTTGTGTCAAGATCTTATACGCAACGTTAAGGAGCCTTATCCCTGCCGTGCTTTTTGTTTGGCTGCATTTGCCTGCCTGCCTCTTTTATCAGCGGTTCTTATGGCTTGTTGGCATGGCTGCCATTGGTCTTCAATGCTAAATGCTGATGGCATTAAAATTCTTTTTTCTATGCAACATTTTGCAAATGCATCATATCTCGGGTCAAAATAACACTAAGATAATCAATGAGTCTGATGTTGTCTACTTACTTAAAAATCTAAGACAACAGTATGTTTGATCGATGAGCAAATAAGACATCACCAAAAACTGGACTATAAGAATAAAATTCATTGGCCGCAGTGTGATAATTTTCTTAAGATTTTCTTCAAAAAGTTAATTACATATTTATATTACATATTTATATTTTTCGATATCCTACTTTTTATATGTAAAAATATTTTTTAAAAATTTAAAAACTTCCTTTTTTTCTTTAACTAAAATCAGGAATGCATGCGTACAACCTAGCACCACAAGACTATCAAGACCTCATCGATCGGGGATGGAGACGCTCTGGTCATTACTGCTACAAGCCGAATAATAAAAATACATGCTGCCCGTGCTACGCTATACGGTAAGTGAATTGAGTTTTTTTTTCAATTTTGAAATTTATGCAATTAGTTTTGAAGCTAAGGTTGTTATTTAAATCAATATATCTCGAATGTGTAGCAGTGCCGTGACTTTGTTTTCATGATCTTCGGACAAGTAATTTTGTTCCGGATTTTGATACGTTTTAAAATCGTTATGCAGTAAAGAGAATATTATCACTGGGTGGGATCTATAAAACAAATAAATGAAAGTGTTTTATTGAGTTAGACTCTAGTATGTTTTTCTCTTGCATCTCAGAGACTTGAGTCGTACTGAGATCAAGTACATCGCTACGTATTTATCTACGTTCTTCATCATTTTTTCCTTTTTTATCGTAAATATAAATGTTAGCTGTTGGTAAAAATTATGTACAAATAAAAAGAAATAAATTGGGTGGTGCAAAAAAGGCTTTGAGCCATTTTCCTCATAGCCATACCTTTGGGTGGATTGGTTGGGCCCTATAAATTTTTTTTCCGATCATTTCAATGACATTTCTATCGGAGCACTTGCCAATTCCTCGCAAAGGGCGATACTTGTGGAAAAACAATATTGCTTTCTGTTGGGATAAAAACCTCGGACTTCCCACGTAACAGGCAGACAAGCTTTGCATTATGCCACAGGCACCACTTATTATCATTTTAAGTGTGTTGAATGAAAAAAATGCAGAGCAGAGCAAGACACATGAAAAATGTCAGGCAACTTAGAGCAGAGTCAGCTGGTGTGAAAAGTCAGTTAAAAAAAACAACAATCATTTTGTGTAAGTATGCAATTAATTGTCGTAAATTTGTCGTAGATTAATAGTGAAAACCAAAAAATCTTAGCTCATGAATTTAAAAAAAAATAGTGTGTAGTGCTAACTTCACGCGTCAAGTTAGCACTACCACCCCATTAAAATGGTCAAATCAACTCGAAATCAAAAACTGAGTACGCCATTAATTGTCGTAAATTTGTCGTTCACAAGATATCCAAAAAGATATTTTGTCGCGACCCCCCTTTCGAAGTGCCCCCCATATGAAAGATTTTCAAGCAACCAAAAACACCAAAGTTCAATACTTCAAAAAATCGATCAAATCAACTCCAAATCGAAAACTGAGTACGCAGTCAATTTTCGCTTTTTATCCTCTTATGAGATATGCAAACAATAATTTGTCGCGCCCCCCTTTCGGATAGTATTTTTTTCGAAAGGGGGGTCGCGACAAAATATCTTTTTGGATGTCTTGTGAGTGAACGACAAATTTACGACAGTTAATGGCGTACTCAGTTTTTGATTTCGAGTTGATTTGACCATTTTAAGGGGGTGGTAGTGCTAACTTGACGCGTCAAGTTAGCACTACACACTATTTTTTTTTAAATTGAAGAGCTAAAATTTTTTGGTTTTCACTATTAATCTACTACAAATATACGAAAGTTAATTGCATACTTAGTTTTTGCTTTAAGATCGATTTGACGGATTTGGGGGGGGGGGGGGGGGGGGGGGGTAGTGCTAACTTGACCGTCAAGTTAGCACTACACACGGTTTTTTTTTTAAACGAAGAGCGACAAATTTTTTGTTTTCACGACAAATTTACGACAATTAATTCAATTAACAAACTATGAAAATTTTGAAGTGGTAGTGCTAACTTGACGGACATACTTTGCTCGAATATGCTCTGACTCAAAAGCAAGTGCAGAAAATGCTACTCTAAAGTGATTGATCTACAGCAGGTTCTTGCTTGCAGCAGAAAAATTGTCATTAAACACCAAAAAGCTGCTTTTTTCTGCTCTAAATTGACCTAGAGCAGGTCATTAAACACAACTTTTATAAATAAAGAATCACGCCTGAAGAAGATGGCAGCCACTATCGAAAGCTTCAGCCTTCAAGCAAAAAAGCAAAGTTGCTGGGGCTTACGATTCTCATCTCCCAAGAGATGACAGACTGCCTGATTAATGGTGGGAAACTCTGTTCTTTCAATGCACAAAGGAAATGAAATTACACAAAACTATGATAACTACCGTTCGATCAAGCTGATGTCACATACTTTGAATTGGGTAGACGCATACAAAAAATCACTGTCTTTTTACCAATGCGAGTTTATTGCGAGTAAGTAAACAGCGGCAGCTTTGCAAAGCGTGAGGTTCTTAATGAAGAAGCATATCGATTCCTTAGAGGATTTGCATTTTGTGCTGGTTTCAAAAAAAGCACTTGCTCAACAACCACAAGATCTGACATGGGGAACCCCAAGGTAACGAGAAGTTCCGGAGGCCTATGTACTGATGATAGAGAATAAATGTACGAAAAAGCAGTGACAAAGGTTAGGTATCCAGCTGGATTCACCCAAGAATTATTCCTGTAATCAGCACTTAAAGTTTGGGTATTCTTTTTGGGAGAAATTGATTCCATTTTAGTCAAAAATGTACTGAATACTTGTTTTGTCCGTTTTCTGACCCAGACATGTCTATTCCAGGACAAAGTGTACCCAAATGTGAAAAATTTATATACTTTTGATCTATGATAGCGAAACAATTTGTGCTGACGATAACAGTCATTGATTTAGCGTAGGACTCTAAAAATTGTGTGAAATCTCCGCTATCTTCTGTCTTCGAGCAATAAGTTCTTTATACCGCAAGGCTTGTTAATGCGCCTTGAACTGAAAATCCAAAGGACGATCACTAGAGTTAGTTTTTTGTGCAATTTTGTATATTCTTGTAAAGATCACGAATTCAGTTTTGTAAGAATTTACATTTTGCTGTTCGTTTTAGTAGCTTCTTGAGAGCGGTTTGCAGTTACTTAGAAAGATACTAAGCTTTCCCAACACCATAATGGTTACTTCATCGACGTTCGCAATGATTTGTATTCCTCAGCTACCAGGCTTACAAAATTAGCAAAGAAACCAACAATATCAAGGACTTTAATTGTTATAAAAAATGTTATTGGGTATCTAACAATCATTTTAGGGTCTTAAGAAGCAATGATGATTTACTGAGATCTGTTGAATTTATGTACATACGTGAAGAAAATTCCCGCTTTATGGATATGAACACGACTTTTACTTCCCTCCAAATTGGGGGTTATAGTTCAATTTCATACAACCTTTTAGAATCACTTCAAGGGTGGAAGGGAGATAGTAATATTCGAGACCATTTGAAATTGGTTGGTATTATGCCCGTCAGTTCAAGGTATGGTTGTGAGAAATGCGCTTAGCCCCCGGAGCTCCCCGTTCTGATGCGCTCTTTTTTCTTATTTATTTAGGTCCAGTAAATTTATGTATGCCGGAAATGTTCATGCCCTATCAGCTATTTATTCGTTGTTAAGTTGTTTCATTTCATTGGGGCAGAACTACATATATGTTCTGAGTGCTAGCTGGAAAGTAGGTATCAAGCAGCAAGGTGAGAGGATCTTCGCAGGAGATCCAAGAGTACTGTTTTTAAGCAGTGGGGTATAGTTAAAAAGAATTTAATTTTGCTGGAAAGAATTTTAAGAATTCCAAAGCCAAGAACGTTAAGAAAGAGTTTAGAGTTATGCTACTAAGGTATTGAAGAGATGCACGTATTTTAAAAAATATCCCCGGGACCTAGTGCATTTCTTAAAGAAATGTACTGTGAGGGAGATAGAGAAAACGTACAGTTTTCTGCCGATTCCAAACGGGTAATCGAGAAAGCTTTTTTCATGGCAATGAATATTACCATCAATTCCTCCCGAAAGACGATACCCGTAGACAAACATTTTTTTGTTTTCTGTTGAGATTGGAATTACGAACCTCCCACGTAGCAAGCAGACATAATAATCATTACGCCTAGTTTTTATATTTCCTGGAAAAATCTAATAAAATTGTTTCTCTTTTTTGTAGATGCGATACGAATGAATTTAAGCTCTCAAAGTCTCATAAAAAAATTCTTAAGCGTATGAATCATTTTCTTCGTGATGGCAAGAAGAATAAAAATGAAGAATTTAAATCAAATGACGCATCATCCAGTGCAGGACAATCCACAACGGTTTTGAGTTCAGAAAAAGTTGACACAGACGAAAGGGGATCGGGATCCATTCGTGAAGAACCTGAAGCTCCCAACGTGCCGATAAGACAAGTCGATATGGACGCTGTAGCCAAGGCAAATCCTCAAAAACATTTCTCAATACCAGAAACAACTAAATCTGAAGAAGTATCCATTGTTGGCGCTCCAGCTCACTCAAGTCCTTTAGATGGATCAAAGAAGTGTAAGGAATCTATACCAGCTGGATGTTATAAGAGTATTTAATGACTTTTTTTTTTCTTTCTTCCAGATTTTGATGAATCAAAGCCACCATGTAAAAAAGCGAAACAAATGCGCAAGGAACGCAAAGAAGCTAAAATGAAGGCTAAAGAAGATAATCAGCCGGATAAGAGTAAAACATCTACTAAAACTCCTCAACCCAATCCAACAGCAAACGGAGAGAAAACTTTAAAAGATTTCGTTCACTCTGCGCAACCCACCGATCGTCACAAACTAAAGGTATTCCATCTTGATAAAGCGTAGAGCAACTTGTAGCTAAAATTAGAAGTATTCTATGGCCTTTACGTGCAGTGACCTCTTTATTTGATAGTGTTCTCGTTGATGTTCTTTTAGGTCGTCCTAGTCTCATCCAATAAAGGGGTCACAAACGAGGCCTTCAATGTTTATCGTAAATATCAATTGATTATCCATAACGATGACCCGGCACGACTTAAAAAGGCCAATCTCCAAAGATTCTGCTACAAGTCTCCCATAAAGGTAGTGAGTTAATTGAATTTTTATTTTTATTTTTCTCTTGGTTTTCCTGCCTGTGGACCGATTGGTTTTGCTTAGTTGAAATTGGTTAGCGTGTCAAGCAAACAGTTTCCTGCCACACTAAAAGATTCATATGGTCTGTATGAACGATATCAAACAACAATACACAATGACCCCCCAGAAGGCTTAATGGAATATTTGGGATTTTTACAGAGGTCACCTTTGCAGGTATTTACCACAGACAAAGTGTGACATGCAAGAGTTTATATAAAAATGATGTCTATTGCGCTTGTTAACTGTCAGAGAAGGAATAATATTGAATTAAAATTTTTACTAACTTTGTTTTTTTTGCTTATTTAATGTATGTTTGATTTGTTTTTTCTAACGTTGTTTTAAAGCATACAAAGACACCGGGTGGACCTTCGTGTGGTTATGGTTCATTTCATCAGCAATATTGGTTGGACGACAAACTGATTGCAGTTGGAGTGATTGATATCTTGCCACTATGCGTCAGTTCAGTGTATTTCTTCTATGATCCGGACTACAGTTTTTTATCTTTGGGAACTTATGGATCGTTGAGGTGAGTTAGTTTATTAAAGTCTATATTATATCACTTGATTTCTCAAGTCATAACTTTGTACACAAGTCCTTCAGAACACTACATATTTCTCTACATTTCCCTCAATATTAAACATATCTCTTCAGAATTTTTAGCACCTTGCAAAGAATAGTTAATTGAAAACCCAAAATGTCGGCTTCTAACGTTATGAACTACTGTGTGAGTTTATCATTCTGGAGTTAAAGTAAATGGGTAAGCAGCATAACTGCAAAACTAATCTATGGACTAAGCAGAGTCTAGACCAAAAGGTACCCGTGGCGTGATGGCAAGCATGTCTGCCTATTATTTCGCGAAGAATTGGCAAGTCCCCCGTTAGTGTAAATTCATTTCCATGAGAAACACTTTCTCGGAACCGGGAGAAAATTGTGGGTCCCCACCATTCCCTCATAAGGGATGGTTGTGAGAAATGTGTTAGACCCTGCGGCTTCTCACTCTGTTGTGCCACCCTATTTATTTCAAAATGACTCAAAGCGTTGCACAACCTTAATTGGAAAATATTTTAATAAAAAGTATAAAACAAAACAAGATGAGCGTCGTCCGCTATCCATGTACTATTTCAAAAAATTAAATCTAAATCACTACCATGCTTCGGTTCGGTTTCGACCCCATTACTTGCGAGCGCTTTCTGTTCGCTTTGAATTGAAATTTTGTTTTTGTTTTCTTATACTGTCGAAATTTCAAACAAATCAAACTTTTGCTTTGAGTTGGAGTCACGTTAATCGAACCAAAGTAACACCAAAGTCAAAGCGACATTGTGATAACGATGATAATGATAACTAATAAACTTCAGACGAAACCAGAGCTAAAGCGGTATTGTGATTGAGGCATTGTAGGATCGATTTCTTTAAGAGTGATATTAACAAAAACATTGATCTCTGCACTAAGTGAATGTAGTTTCGACTGACAGTTGAACTTAACTTATCTTTAGTTCGATCTACGCGTGACTTGTATCATTGTATAGAACTGTATTCCAGCAATCAAACTTGATTATTTGATGATCGCGGTGAAGATTTGGTTGAAACGAACCCGAGCTGCAGAACGTACGTACGTAATAGCAAACTCTCAACTTTGCGTTCTCCTAGAACTCCATTTTTTCTCCTTCACTAGCGAGGTTTATGAACTGGTCCAATTGGAAGATGTGATTTATTATGTTCTGCGATGCTAATGCTCAAAAGTGCAGTGCTAAACCATCTTCTAAAATCTAAACTGTTAGTTAGTTAGTTAGTTAAATGACTATTTCAATTTCAATTTCAAAAATTTCACATGATTTTTATATACTTAAGTCTAAAATGGTCTGGCCTATGGCCGTCTACCAGACTGACAATTTGAAAATAAATATATCTGAATAAAAAGCAAAAATGATCTTTATATGTATGATAAGTTGAAATTATAATTAATATTTTAAAAACAACATAACTATTTAGTACATCCCATCCTTTCTCTCCGTTTAATATGTTAATCAGCTCTTCATCATTTAGGCAGTTCTTCTTAAAATACCTAATCCGAAACTCCTTCAACACTGGACATATTGCAATGAAATATGTATCTTCTCGCGTTTTCATGTTGCAGAGGCTGCAAAGTATAGGAAGATCAGATCGGTGCGGTTTGTAGTTCAAATCCAATAATTCGCCTCTTGCTTTGAAAACAATGTTTATCTTATTGATTTGATTGCTGTTCTGCAGGTACGTGTTGTTTAAATAAATAAATAAATAGGGTGGCGCAACAGAGCGAGGAGCCTCTGGGCCTAGCGCATTTCTCACAACCAGGCCTTGTGAGGGAATGTAGGGGACCTTCAATTTTTCGCCGGTTCCGAAGGGCTAATTGAGAATGCGCTTTTCATGGCAATGAATTTACTAACGGAGGACTTGCCAATTCCTCGCGAAAGGCGATACCCGTGGAAAAACATTTTTGCATTTTGCCTCTGCTGGGATTCGAACCTCGAACCTCTGGGTTAGCAGGTGGACATGCTAACCATTACGCCACGGGTACCACTACGTGTTGTTTCCCAGGTTATATTCAAGACGACTATATATGTTTCTGAACAACGAGGATTTGGCTTCAGCTACATTTCTGTCATACAGGAAACTTCCGAGACTTTTAAGCAAGGTGTTGAACTTAATTCTCAGTGAAGACGTTTGTTCATTTGGCTCAATCGTCAAATTAGTACCACATTCGGTCGCCAGACTCTTCCACTCGTATCACCATTGATCCTCTCATACGAATCATGTTGTTAAGAATGATCTTAGGTATCCTGTCCTCTTTCATCTCCATAACTTTAGCGATATAGTTGAAGTGTATGATCAGAGTTTCCATTATCATAGGAGGTGTCCCAGTCTCTAAGTAAAGCATGTAGTTTGGCGTGTTTTTCGGCAGATGAAAAATTCTTTTAATAAAGTATCGCAAAAACTTCTCTACTTCTTAAAAATAACGATATCCCCATACTTGAGCTCCATATAAGAGAATCGCCATTGCCGTAGAGCGAAATGACTTAACCTTTGCACTATGTTCGATGCAGTTGTTGCTCATGCAGCGCTGCCATACCGCAGAAATGGCTCTTTTTGATTCTGATAATTTTCCCTTCAATTGTCTCTTTATGTTCAGGTTTGAAGTTATAAGAACTCCGAGGTATTTGTACTCGCGCACAGTTTCAACAGCTTCCCCATTAAACGTCCATTTTTCGTTTCTCGCGAGTCTACCCCCGCCATCTCTGAACACCATCATTTTTGATTTTTGTATTTATTAACTACCAGATTCCAGAGCTTACAGTAGTTTCCTAATCTGTTCATCATTAATTGCATTCCATTTATGGAGTCGGCGAAGAACACTATATGATCTGCATACATTAGACCAGGAATCGTGACTCCTCGAATCTTTATTCCACCTTTGACTGCATCCGTTATGTCATTTATGAACAGAATGAAAAGCAAAGCACTCAGAGTACAGCCTTGTTTCAGCCCCATTGTTGTTGGAAATTCTTCAGATAGAGCAACTCCATCCCACACGCATGCTGTGTTCCTATCGTATAACGCCCTCAGTACATTAATGATTTTAGTGGACACGCCTAGCTCAAACAATTTGTAGAAAAGTGCATCTCGCACAATGGAGTCAAAGGCTCCACGGAAGTCCACAAAGAACGCATACAATTTCTTCTTTTTTTTCAGGTAAGAGTCCGCAACATTATAAAGCGAGAAGATATGGTCTGCTGTTGAGAAACCTTTTCGGAATCCTGCCTGAAATTCTGACAAAATTTTCCTCTCATCGACCCATTGCGTTAGCCTACGGTGTATTAGCCCAGCAAATAGTTTGGAACTGGTATTAAGGAAAGAAATTCCTCTGTAGTTGGATGGATCGTCAGGATTTCCTTTTTTGTGAAAAGGAAATATAATTGATTTTTTGAAGCCATCAGGAATTGCTGCATGTTAAAAAATTCGATTGAACTCAGTTGTAAGCGATGAAATGAAGTCGTCTGTGGCGTATTTGTAGAACTCAAAAGGAATACGGTCGGTCCCCGGGGCTTTATTCATTTTGGAGCTCGATATGACTTCTTGAACTTCCACAATTTCAAAGGGAGCATCCTAAAAACGCGTCAAGGATGAATGGTCTTGAACCAGCGATGACCTTACTAATCTAAAACTGTTCCAGGCAGAAAAGGCCAGCTTTTTATATACAATGAAAAATTATTTGTCTTTTTCTGAGCTTTTTAGGATTCAATGAGATGTTCTAGCCTAGCACAGAATTTTCGGCACCTGCACCTGCGGCGGATAGCAGGTACATTCAATTCCTTGTTATCAGTGCGGTTTCCATAGTATTTATAATAACTAAAAACTAAATGAATAGGATTGCGCAGGGAGCCTTGTTGTCTAGTGCAATTCTCACAACCATATTCTGTGAGGAGTGGAGGACCTATAATTTGTTGCCGATTTCGAGGGGCTAATCGAGAAAGTGCTTCATGACAACGAATTCACTATCGGAGGTCATGTCAATTCTTCGGTAAATGCAAAACGAGTGGAAAAACATATTGTTTTCTGTTGGGTCACGAACCTCGAACTTCCCACGTAACAGGGAGACCACTGTACCAAGACCTTATTGCTGAACTTTTAAAGTTGTTTATACTGTCCCACAAAGTTGTCAAAGAAGCTAAGCTTGAAATTGAGTTATTTGTAACACACCCTGTCACGATATTTGTTAATAGGGAATTCAAAAACACTATTCAATTATGAGCGTAGTTATCCCGTATAATTGACAAATTGCGCCCGGAAACTCTACTGGACGTATTTGGTACATGTCATCGCTGATTGCTACTGATCAGGCCATCACATAAAAAGTGGCTTTTTTTGAATGCTTCAATTCACCCATCGCGGTACTGACATTTATTTATCCGGTTATGCTGCAGGAAAGTATGATGTATGATACCCACTTACGGAATGTTTTCACCGTCATTCAAGCCCTTTGGTAAAAGTAAAATATCATTGAAGTCCAAAGTAGGCATCCAAGAATTTTGGCCGTAGAGCGCTCACTTGACAAAGAGTTTCGTACTTTTTGTTATATATTTGATTCTAGTTTTAACACGATTAAGATTTTATATACATTTTTTATATTTTCGATTGAGAATGTTGAGAGAAGATCAGTTAATTTCTTATTATAAAATTGTTTACTGTGCACTCAGTATAAGATATTTTATGGATATGACTAGGCTGTCGGTACAGATAACCACTTTCTGTTGCTTTCAAAATTCACATTCGACCTCTACACGCAGCCATATGCTTAGGACGCTTCTTCGCTGTGTTTTCTGTTGGATATAGTCTTTCAGCTGCTGACTTGAGCTTCAGCATTTGGTTTAAGTCATGTCTAGTAAATATGCTGTCCGATACAATGATTCCAAGGCTCATGAAAGATGAATGAATGGACCATTCAAACTCAAACAGGTACACCATTCGCTTACATTCAAAAAAAGCGAATGTTCACGAATGATGAGCGATGACAACGAATATTTTTTCATGTTCTGCGAGATCGCACAGAAAGGTTTGAATACAAATTTTGTGACCTGACTTGGGCGTTGTTTATATTTTTTTGTTTTTTTTTTGTTAATCATAACAAAACAGATGTG
Organism: Melanostoma mellinum; assembly: GCA_914767635.1. Taxonomy (NCBI): domain Eukaryota; kingdom Metazoa; phylum Arthropoda; class Insecta; order Diptera; family Syrphidae; genus Melanostoma; species Melanostoma mellinum. The sequence goes on from OU612060.1 coordinate 55,557,081, forward strand.
TTCTTCATCACAGTATTGCACTGTGAAGTATTCGTTGCCTCATGAAGTTTTCGTTGCACTTTAGATGATTCGTTGCACACTATTCGCACAAGTTCATACGCATACAGATATTGTTATTGCCTGCCATTGTTTCAGTTAAGTGAGTGAGAGTGAGAACCTGTCTTGTTGACTAACTGTTGCAGTGTGTGTATTGCTGTGGATCAAAATGAATGGTGCCTGAATAGTGTGTAAGGCAATGAATAAGTGAATGCATTCATAAAACGAGATATTCACAGCAGCTCCCTGCTGCACACATTGTTTGGCTTAGATGTTTCCAAATTGGAAACATTTTTAAAAAGCCATAATAACAATTAATAGTTAACTTGTTGTTCAAACTTGTGACAAACATCCTTATTTAAAATTAAAATTAAATTTTGAATTTTCTGAATATTTTCAAAACGGCTTATTTTAAATGTTTTGTCAAAATATCTTCTTGAAAGGTCTTAAAACTTGCATACTTGACTTTTTAAAAACTTGTTTTAAAAGTTTTAAAAAAGTCTGGTCTAGCGACTTCAAAAAATGGCGTTTTTGTGTTTTCGCTTTCAAATATTTAATAAAATTAGTTTTATGTTATGTGCAGTTGGCAATCCTATTCCACCAAATATGTTATGAAGATCGAGTATATAAACCCTGTTCTCAGCACACATAATAAACTTTATTAAACTTTAGTAGTTTAGTTAAACTTTAGTATATCCAAATTGTTTACTTTTATATACAAATGAATTTAAATAAAGTTTCTTAAACTAAACAGTCGTGCCCATTAATTGTTCTGGACCCATTTGGTTATTTTCTTGCTCAAATTGTCAATTAATGTATAGAGGTAGATAGTAGACGATAGAAAGTTTCTGGTAGACCAGTACCAGTAAGCCGGTAGCCCATAGAAAGTTTCAGGGCGCATGAGTTGGAGCTGGGGACTAAGTTTTTGTGTTTTACTGCTTTATTTCTCTCGTATCGTTTCGAATAATTTTCGGGACTTTGGGTCCCGAAAGTATTTGGAATTATCTTCTTCGTAGAGTCATGTAGCTATACAGACCGTGGAGATAAATAGCGAAACCAAATATTTATCAAAACTACCGATGGTTTTCACATCTGTTTTTGACAATCCATGCTGCTGGACAATCAGGGTCTTGTATTTAGTAACATGGATAAAAAAACGCACAAACGGCTTAACATTTTCACCAATAGCTGTAGTAGAAAAACCCAAAAAATTCTTAATAGCCGAGTTCACATTGTACAATTAGTTGGACAGACTTTGGATTGAACGATCAATGCTTGATAGTCAGACGACCGCTTGACCAACTTGTTGGATGGTTGGTTGAAATTGGACGGAGTGGAAGAGTACGTGACATAAAGCTTGGCGACAAACTTAAAAAGTGTGAACGCAAACTACATCCGACCCTACAACTTCCATCAAACGAAGTCTGTCCAACTAATTGTACAGTGTGAACTCTTCTAATGACAGTTTTAACTATCATACGTCTAATCATTATAGTGTCTTTTTCATTCTTAGTTAACGTTAACTTTTATTTGAAAATTTTATTTGTAGGCCAACTAATATTTTCCTTGCTTATTGCTTGGATACCAAAAATCTTATTCCTCCTTCGGGCCGAAAGCCGTTGCAGCTTGTGCTCCACAAAACAATGTACTGATTTAGGAATTTAAGATTACTATATAAGTCTGTATAAATAAATAAAATAAAATATTCCTCCTATTCGTCTATCTTTTATGTAAGTCGAGCTCTTTTGATCAACTTTGTTTTTTTTATGACTAAAGGGAAATTGAATTCGTACAGCAACTAGTTGAAACGGTGCCAACACTGCAGTACTACTACATGGGATACTACATACACTCTTGCCCAAAAATGAGATATAAGGGAAAGCTAGTTCCGTCTTACTTGCTCTGTCCCGAAACTTACACGTGGAATTTACTGACAAATGGTAAGTGGTGCACTCATTGAATAAATGCATAAGTTTGGTTTTGAAACAACGATTCATTTGACTGCCAACAGAAATGAGAGAACGATTGGACCTTCAAAAGTATCAACGTCTAAATAATGACCCTGAAGCAAAGGATGTTGATGATTTCTTGGAAACTCATCTAGATCTAGTAATGCTCTTAGTAGAAAACAACGCCTGCGTCACTTATCGTGAATACATTCAGGTAATTGTACAAATTTAAAATTCATGTCTTTCCTTACTTAATAAAAAAAGTGTTTCCTTCCTTGCTTACGTAACAACACTCCTCTTTGATTTTGTCTATAATCCCTGCTTCTTTATTTTTTGATTGTTTTTTTTTTGTTCTTAACTGGCTTATTTCCTAACCTCATCACGTTATTTTTATTTTATTATTGTTTCGTTTGTTTGTTGTTTTTTGAAAAACAATATTTTCTTTTTTATGTTCACCATGAAAAAAAAACACACATTTTTACAGTCTTTTAACATTGAGACGTTAGACACTATGTTGGATGTGATCAGGAGTAGATTGTATAAAGAGGTAAATAAAATTTTGATTTTATATTTGATTTACATACTTTTCTTTTAGATGTGTACTCATTCCCTTCATCATTTCAAATTGCTTAGAAAATAAATAATAATAATTTAAAAGTAAAAATAAAATAAAAAGAAATCGCTCAAGCTTCATTTTGTTTTCTGCTCATTTGTTGTTTTCCTATTCCTGTAGATTTTCTTTTTCTTTATTTATTTATTTATTCTTCCTATTAACCTTACATGTTACCATGTGCAACCAGCTGATTTTTATAATTTCCTTTCTGTTTTGTTGTTGTGCTCAATTGCAGATCACTGGCGAAGACGACGATCGTGAATCAATTTTAGAATATGGAAAATTAGTTGGCAGAACTTGTGCCCATCGTATGCTTTATGTTAAGGTCTAAACTAAAAATTGCTTATTTTCATATCTTTAAGAGACATACAGTGTTTGGTTGTTTACTTTTTATTGAAAAATTGTTTCAGAAAACACACGATACACTTCTATTTATGTTTCTTGTAAATGTTACTTGTTAAAAATAGAAGAAGATGAAAATGAAGAAAACAAGCTACAAACTTGGTAGTGATGAATAAATAGAAGCAAATTGAATATAATTTTTTTTGTCTGAGATAATGTTTTAAACTAAAATTTAACATTTAATTAACTTTAGAACGAAAAATTATGTATGTAATATATGGGATTCTATATAACCGTACAGAATTCACCTATAAGCGTAAATGCAATTAGTTTTTATGCAAATTAAGTTTAGCAAAATAAAAATAAACACAAGATACACACACCCACACAAAATCACACACACATTTAACCAAGCAAATTATGTAATAGTTCTGCGCTGACATTGAGCGATAGATATTTATTATTACTATTACTACTTACTATATGCATAAATGAGTTGATTTGTTTTTCTCAGACTCTCTCTCAAACAATCATCTTATATTTATATTTAATGTCATTTTATTTTTAAAACAAATTTTAGCGACACAATAAAAATTTTAAAGTTTAAATTTAAAAACAAAAGTCTTTCACCTATACTTTATTGGATACCGGCGAGAGGATGTAGTTGAATTCATCCAATGACTAAAGTTTTTGTTTTTGACAAAAATTGGGGAAGTAGGTTGTAGGTATTAGAAATGATTAGGTTTGACCAAGTTGGGAATTATATGTGTTGTTGAAGAAACTGATTCCTCTTCGGCTTTTTTGGTCACTTACCTTATTTAATGTAAAATCCCAAATTCGTTTAACTATACCATTGTATGTTCTCAATAAAGATCCTCCGAGGAAGACAGCAAACCCTGTCCAAACGTCGGGAAAGTTAATGAAATAAGTTACATTTCATTGCGTTAACTAGTGACCAAAAAAGCCGAAGAGGAATCAGTTTCTTCAACAACACATATGGTTGTAGGATGTAGGTATTGGCAGTTTTAATTTGTTTGTTTTATGGGCTACAGGTCAGTAGAGAAAACTTCGTTCATAATCATGAACGAAACGTCGTCCTAATAAAAAAGAATTAGTTTTCTTTTTCTCTACTGACCTGTAGCACATAAAACAAACAAATAAAAATACCCAATAAAGGTCAAAAACACATACTATTGGCAGTTTTGAGCAACCATGCCATTCGACCGGGTGTGTAGAAAGGAAGTTTTTGTGTAATGTCATGCTGAAACGTGGAGTATCTCACCGGCGCAGCAGAAAAGTGGGAAATCTTTGATCTATTCGAGATCAGCATTTTTTTTTGTTGGAGGTTTTTAAAATACCAGCTGGAGCACTCAGACCTAAATACCGGTCCATTGTACAACCAGATAGCAACCTTCTATTTGTTATAGCTTTCCAGATGTTCGGAGAAAAGCCAAAAGACGCTGCCATGATAAGGAGCCTAAGTTACCAGCTCTCACCATGTCTGCGCCGAGTATCTGTAACCTCATGCGAGAAAAAGCAGGACATTCACAGAGGAAGTGCTCTGCGGTGTCCTCATCTTCTCCACAAGATTCACAGAGTGTGGTATCACTTAAGCCTAATACGTTTAGATGCTTGGCAAAAGAGAAGTGCCCGCTGGCAACGCCAATAAGCTTTCTACAGTCTTTTCTGCTACGAGCTAGCAAAAATGTTGCAGTTTTCTTACTAACGTTGGGGAGCATACGCTTGGTTTGTCTGCATCCAATGGAGGCATGCCATCTACGATTTTGCTCTTCACAGATCCAATCGTTGATTGAAGCTCTCACTGAGGACGCTGGCAAACCTAGCGACGGTTCAGGTCCTGAGAAAGCTGTCTGAGATCCCTGCCTAGCTAGTTCTTCGGCGATCTCATTTCCAGTTATACCGTGATGGCCCGGAACCCAAATGAGACTCAAGGAATTTAATCTTCCGACCGCATTCAGAGAGCTCTCGCATTCCTGGATCACTTTCGAAGTGGTTAGATGGTTGAGAAGGGCCTTAAGCACAGCTTGGCTGTCGCTGCAAACAAAGATACTTCTCATCAGCATGCTCGTAATACCGAAAAGGAAGAAAGAATCACCGCAATCACATTAAAGTACTGTTAAGGTACTTTTTTGCTTTTAAGTTCTTCTTTATTTTTAATGTTTTTTAGTATACGCACGGGTGGTCAACAACCTGATAGGTCCTTATCAGTGCGGCTTTAGACCAGGAAAGTCCACCATAAACCAAATCTTCACATTACGGCAGATCTTGGAAAAAACCCAGGAACTTCAAATCGATACCTACCACCTTTTTATCGATTTTAAGGCCGCGTATGACAGCATCTGTAGAGAGGAGTTATATAGAGCCATGTCTAGTTTTTGCATCCCTACCAAACTTGTCCGATTGTGTAGGATGACGATGGAGAACGCACGCTGCTCCATCAGGGTCGGAAAAGATCTCACCGATACATTCGATGTCAAAGAAGGTTTTAGGCAAGGCGATGCACTGTCATGCGACTTCTTCAACATCGTTCTTGAAAGAATAGTGCAAAACTCCCAAGTTAAAACAAGAGGCACAATCTTTCAAAGATCCGTTCAATTGCTCGGATATGCCGACGATATTGACATAATTGGAAGAACGTAGCGTGATGTCAATGGCGCGTTTATGAGCATTGAGACGGAAGCGAAGAAGATGGGTTTAGTGGTAAATGAGGGCAAGACCAAGAATATGCTGTCATCAAAAAAGGACACCCAACACCGACGTCTTGGACAGAACATCACGATAGACAGCTATAATTTTGAGGTAGTTAAGGACTTTGTCTACCTAGGTCCTATTAATTCAGACAACGATACCAGCGCTGAAATCAAACGAAGAATAACTCTTGCCAATCGCTGTTTCTTCGGACTAAGAAGACAATTGAGTAGTAAAGTCCTCTCTCGAGCAACTAAAGTGTCCCTGTATAAGACACTTATCATCCCTGTTCTTATATATGGCGCAGAGGCATGGACCCTGTCAAAGGCTGACGAGAACGCTTTAGGATGCTTCGAGAGAAAAATTCTTCGGGTGATTTTTGGTCCCATCTGCATAGATGAAGACTGGAGAAGAAGATTGAACCACGAACTGTACGGGCTGTACATCGACACTGACCTGGTCAAACGAGTCAAGGTCCAGCGGCTTAGATGGCTGGGTCATGTAGAGCGAATGGACACCAACGCTCCGGCCCGGAAAGTCTTCGCATCCAATCCCGAGGGACGGCGCAGTAGAGGAAGACCGCGACTCAGGTGGCGCACGCAAGTAGGAGAGGACCTCAACCAACTTGGCGTGCAAAACTGGAGGCATGTTGGTTGAGGCCCTGGTCCGACCTGGACTGTAGCGCCACCTTAAGTAAGTTAGTAAGCACGGGTGGCTAGTTGTATTTTGTAACGTCTATCGAATGCCTAAGTTCTTGTACTGAGCGGGGGACTCTTGTGCTTTAAATTTTTTTCAATTATTTAGATACGTACACATTAGGAAGGATAGATGGATGGTTGATGATGGAATCAACTCTAGAAAATGGTTTTTCCTGAGGAATAAACAGAACTCAGGGACACTATCATAACTTTTGGCAAGAATTTCGTGAATGAGTGAAAAAGTGCTACTACCACACAGTAACAGAAGAGAAGGACAATAATTCCAAAGAGTGTTCCGACGAGATCCTCAAAGAGAAATATGAGCACTGCCCTAGACATTTAACCCAAAACTAGGACAGGAGAAAACACAATCGGTTAGTATAGTCTGCAAGACAAAACCTCAGAAAACGGACTCAGGTCAACTAATTTTGATGCGGGGCAAAATCAAGTTGTTACTAAACCGACGCTTTCTTTGTCTCAAAATTCGTAAAAGTACAAAGCGATCTCCAGATCAATCAACAGTTAACCAATTGACCATGTTGCGATCGATGCAAGGTACTCATTTAGGGTTATGGATGTCCGAACTTTTTGAGAATTAAACCTTGACTCGGACCACTACCGAAGTTACGAATGAAGTTATCCTGTTCATGACCCACATGAACCAACGGTTTGAAACGAAAGTTACAACGCATTCAAACTAATCAACTCTATGCTTTTAAGAACAATAAAAGCAGCTAATGTAAAAGATGGACCACAAGATCCTGGTCTAATATTGAAACTTTTGCAGAGTCTCGGCCTATGCTCTTGGTCAACTAGTTCAAGTAGTTCTTAAAAAACTGGACAACCAGGCGTATAACTGTAGACAAAACAAAAACAGAACTTGCTTTGTTCACAAGAAAGCCCAACATTCCATATCAATCCACTTATCAAGTACGATAATATATTTTGGAATCGCAACTGAAAAGAAATAAAAGCCCAAACCACCTTCTACACTTGCAGTAGAGTTTTGGAAAAATGGGGACCTGGTTCCAAAATCATTTACTAGATGTACACATCCATAATAAGACCAACTGTCTACGTCTTTTCGATATGGTGGCCATTATTAGAGAAGAAGACGAAAGACCTCAAGACTTGTATGCACTGATTCAGCAAGTGCCATAAAGAAATTAAAAACGACACCAACTGAACTGAAAACTTTCCTGTCGTTAGCTCCTGAAGATATATTCGCCAAAGAGATGGCTGCCAAAGGGCACTGCGTCTCGGAAAAATTTAATATTAAGTTAAAAGTAATAACCAGCCACGACCTAAGTATAAGGAACCATTCCGAGATTGACATTCAAACAAACTACACCCCTACACACAGATTTCAAATAAAAAATAAAAAACAATAGGTTTGTTCGTTGAAGCCCTAGGGTCGCCCTGGGGTCGCCATAAAGCGTTTTTTGAGAAACCCAAAGTAGCCCTGAATGTCAAATTGAGTGTTTTTTGAGCCCTAGGGTTGACCTAGGTTTTCCATAAACTCGCCCTAGCTTTTTGCTGTGGCGAGTTGAGAGCTGTCAAATGGCATGTACTTTTTTTAATGACAGGGATGTGTGGTGATTTGTGGTTAAGCGTTTTGTCAGGACTGGAAAACCCAGGTTTTTTGACAACTCATAGGGTTGTCAAGAAAACCTTGGTCAACCCTGGGGAAAGTTCAACGAACAGACCTAATATCAGCGAGCTCTAGCCCAAACTTTGTCCAAGATGTAGGGAAAGAAATCAGACGTACCTACTAAGCTAAACACAACCATGAGTTGTTTGTAAGTCAAAAGGAATTTATGGTTTAAATTGAATTTTATCACAATCACTTTAAAAGTTTGCGTTAACATTTGCAAAATAGTTTTGTATAGGAGCAAAAAAGCTACAAACTAAATTTTGGCTCAAAAGTAAAATAATATTCAAATCAACTCACCACCCATAAAATTCATGTGGTAAGGTTAAGCACCTTATATCCAGTTGTTGAACTTGTAGAATTTTTGTGTTTAACTGTCGATTGAAGAGAAACGCGTATCCATAAAACGATGTCGGTTGAGGGACATTTTAACTTCAGCAACACTAAACACTGAACCAAAAAAGGCTATTTTCAAGGAAACAGGCAACGAAAAGAACAAATTTATTTAAAAAGCAATTAACACTTTTCCTAAAAAGAGAAACACTTTTCTTTTTGATTGAAATTATCACAACATAACATACACATTTCCTTCCATCATACCGGAAATCTAGCCGTGGCCATTCAATAAAATAAATTGCAAATTAACAACGAAATTTTTAAACAACCGCACGACAGAGCTTCTTTTTATTTAGGGGAAATTGGACTTTTTTCTTTGCTTTTTATAATGCAACACTTACACGAACTTATCAAGCAAAACACTTTCAAATTATTGATAAACTTTACGGATTTTATTAACAATTTCCTTTAAATTGAAAGCGATTAGAGAACGACATGACGATACATGAAAAGGCAAGCAAAGGAAATGCACACATACCTAAAATACAAATGCAAAACACAATCTTTTTCTTTCCATTTTAAAAGAAACTTTTTTCTGCAGGACAAAAACACTATATTCGAAATTTCAATTGCAGCCAGCTTTTTTCTTCACTTTACACACGAAGAATGAAGCTACAAATACAAAAGCACGATACCACTATTCCGAATACCAATACGAACCAATTGTCACCGCACTAAAAAAATAATTCGAAACTGAGTATTTTTTCGATTTTTAATTAATTTGATCGCGAATCTTGTTACGATTTTATCTAACCTGAAACCGAAGTACAAATTGAATAAAACAACAACTTATACCGGGAGTGGATAAACTAATAAGGCTTTGGTATTTATTTTTCTTTAATTTTTTCAAACTCAAACTCAAACACTTTCAATTGAATGGCGAGCACAGAAAAGGTAACTGTTCTTGTCTAAGCGGATGCGGTGAAGAAAAATTACACATTTCAACGAAAGTACTAGTCGGGCTGGTGTGTTCGAGAGAATTGCAATTGGTAATGCTTTTGGTTTGTTTGATTGAATTTTCACGGAACTTAATCACAGAGTAGGTGAGTATTTAGGAAGACGAGTTAGAATAAGAATAGCTTTATGGAGCGAAGCCAAGTCGGGACGGAAACTTTAACTTTCTTTTGTTCATTGTTTGATTTTCTTCTTTTAAAACATTTATATCTGCTCTGAATTATGTATAAGAAGTTGTGAGAAATATATGGGCTAAGGCTAAATTAAACCTGATAATTGCTTAGCTATGTATGTATAAAAGAATGCAAAAGAATGAAAGTCGACTTAACTGATTCACATAAAATTTTGTTGTAATTGAAAAGCCAAGTTCGCAGTTGTGCTTTTAATAGAAAAACGTGAGTTTGTTTTTTTTTGTGGAACAATGCTACCGCAATGGAATGCTTCGCTGGATTATTTTTGATAAGCATAACTAACTAACATTTAATGAAAACATTATGAAAAGAAACTCTTTTATTATTTGAGATGTTGGTATTTGTTGGTTGAATAGTCTTTTCTTGATCTTAATTTTGTCATTTAAAAATTTACTTAAAAAAAAAAAATTGCTTTTGTATTTTCGTATGCCTGTGGCTTCTGACGGCCAATTCTCAGCTGCTAATTTGCTAGTCAAAAATTAATCCAAAAAACTTATAACTCTTCCCGAAGAAGTCGAACCATGGTTTTGGATTTTGAGTGCGCTTTGTTTTTGTTTTTCTCTTTTTTTATTTGTGCGAGTTTTCAAAGCGAGCAAATTTTGAAACAGTCTGAACAATTTGTTTAAAGTTCATGTCACGCGTTATGTTATTTTGTACATTAAATTGTAAAAGCATTTCGCACATTAAATTAACGACTCACACACGGCTGGTCGTAAGCGGCTAGCCGCTACTGCCAGCCGCTGATCAGCTTTGTGTGACCACGAAATTCACCACACTAGCTGGCAGACGGCGAGTAATTAACAGCGGCTGGCAAATTTAAAAAAATGCTGATACAAACTCTATTTAGTGAATTGTTCATTCAAAATTTGTGCCAAACATCATAAATAGGTTTAAAAATTAGAAATAAAGTTCAAGTTGTAAATTTTTGTATGGTTTTCTGCAGCTGTTTGCTGATAAGTAGCTGGTAAGTAGCAGCCGATAGTGTGACCACCGGGCTGAAATCTGATGTTGAAAAGGCAAAAATTTACCAATATATTACTAAAATTTGAAATTTCGTTAAAAATCAGCAGTAAATAGGTGGTGATAAATTTTTTTTCAAAGATCTGAACAACTAAAGTAGTCTGAAGCCTGAAACACTTAGTAAGAAAGGGAAGCACGTACGGCTAGCAATGATTCCGTTGCTGATTCCGACAAAAATATCGAAAACCACTGCTTTCGCCTAGAATTTAAAATTGTTTCGGTCTTAAATGGAAATAAAATAAAACCCAAAGAGTTTTGCTGAAAATAAAATGTACACCGGTCGGACATCAGTAAGTTTCAATATTGAGTATTTTTCACCCGATTTTTAGTTGATTCGTATTGTGGTAATTTTTCTGATGGAATTTAGATGGATTTGATGGACTGCACGGATACTGGTGTGAGATATGGAAAAAATCGATGTAGCGGCTCAGTGATGATGTAGGGTACTTTCCCTTCAGTGGGATGACTCAAAAGGCTCTGAACTCCTTTACAAATAAACAGTAGGAACTATGTTTAAGGGCTTCAATACAATTTATTCCCTTTTCTGACCGAAAGCCCTTTGAAGTATGTGAATGTCAGCAGGACAGTGACAGAATTCGGAAACAATTAGGGCTGGCTCGGTTGGATTTATTTCTCAAGTTCTTCTCATGTTGAAAGACCTGCTAGTCTATAGCAGAATTCATAAAAGTTTGATGGACTGCACGGATACCGGTGTGAGATATGGAAAAAATCGATGGGATGACTCAAAAGGCTCTGAACTCCTTTACAAATAAACAGTAGGAGCTATGTTTAAGTGCGTCAATACATTTTATTCCCTTTTCTGACCGAAAGCCCTTTGAAGTATGCCAGCAGGACATTGACAGAATTCAGAAACAAGGATTTATCTCTCAAGTTCTTCTCATGTTGAAAGACCTGCTAGTCTATAGCAGAATTCATAAAAGTTCTTCTAAAAGAATGGAAAAAAATTGATGCAGCAGTTGTAAGAAACTTGACCGAATCCATGAAAACAAGGACATTTGATCTGGGGTCAAATTACCGCATCAGTGATCGAGTGAGTAAATACTATTTTTCTTTCGAAATTCTCTCTATATTACACAATATCAATGTGGTATTCATTTATAGACTTAAATTCGTTCAAATTCTGATGAAAGAATGTCAAATTGTAGCCCTTAAGTGTTCATAACTTGAGAAGTATTACCAAAAGCACATAGTTCAGTCACGTTCTCACGTATTACTTGATTACTGGTGCGGTAATTTAGCCCCTAATTTTTTGGTTAGTAAAAAAAAAAAAAATGTCTGCCAAGTTTTTAAAACTAATTGATTTGATTAGTTTAGTGACATAACTATAAGTTGATTTATTCTTTTCTTCAAATATTGGCGTTATAAAAACCATACTGAAGATTTTTGGATTGTGTTATTTTTATGAACTGCACTGTAGTTATACTTTTGATACCTTGTGTCGAAACTGATACTCTTTTTCAGGGTAAGTACCCTTTATAGTTACTACATTATATAGTTGCGACGGGCTCAAGGAATGAAGGATTTGAAATATTACGAATACCTAAAAATCATGTGCTAGAAGTGAATTAAGAAAAAAACATTTCTGTGAAGATTATTAATTAAAAATAAATTATTGCTAAACTACTTTTTCACGCCACAAGGTATTTCATTTAAAATTATTTTCCTATCAAGAATAAACTAATAGAACACCGCAGAAAAAACACAAGACGCGATATTGCTCCAATTAGCTATTCTTGCCAACTTGCCTGACAATTGATTTTGCGAGAAAATACACTCAAACGAACCCAAAGGTTTGTTTCAAATGGGAGGCGGTTTGTGAAATTTTTACTCGAACACACCTTAACTACCTGCTGTACTTTCGTCGGCTTTTCGTACTTTCGCCGCATCCGCTTAGACTAGAACAGTTACCTTTGCTGTGTTTTAATTTTGGTGCGTAATTGGAATCATTTTAGCTAAAAAAATTAAAGAAAATTCAATGCCAAAGAATTAGTTTATCCACCCTCGGTATATGTTTTCTTTTTGTTTTAATTTTCACTTCGAGATCGGGTTGAATAAAATTAAGTAGGTATAGCAAGATTCGGGAGGAAAAAAATCAAAAATCGAAAAATTCCCTGTTGCTGTATCTTCTATATCGTTCGTCTTGGTATTCGGAAAAGTGGTGTCGTGCTTTTATGTTTATTGTAGCTTCATTCTTTCTGTGCCCAGTGAAGTAAAATTACAGCCTGCAATTGAAATTTCAAATAAAGTGGTTGTCCTGCAGAAAAAAGTTTCTTTTAAAAGGAAAAAAAGAGTGCATTTTTTCGTATCCAATTGTAGGTGTAACTATGTGTAGGTGCATTTTCTTGGCCTGTCTTTTTATGCATCGTCATGTCGTTTTCTCATCGCTTTCAATTTGAATGAAATTGTAAATAAAATCCGTAAAGTTTATCAATACCTATCTGGAAAGGGTCTTGGTTGATAAATTCGTGTGTGTGTTGCATTATGAAAAGCAAAGAAAAAAGTGCAATTTTTTTGTTTCACCTAAATAAAAAGAAGCTCTGTCGTGCGGTTGTCTTAAAACATTTATTCATAATTTGCAATTCTTTTTTGTTAAATGGCCGGGGCTAGTTTTCCGGTATGATGGAAGGAAATGTGTGTGTTGTGTTGTAATAATTTCAATAAAGAAAAACAAAGTGTTTCCTTTGCAGGAAAAGTGTTTTTAAATAATAGCAATGGTTGTTTTCTTAAATTAGCCAATTTCTAATCCGGTGTTTAGTGTTGCAAGAGTAAAAATGTTCTGAAATCGTTTTATGGATACGCGTTCTCTCTTCAATCAACTCTAAAAATACGAAAATTCAACAACTGAACTTGACTTTAATGCATGGTGAGTTGGTTTGAATATTATCTTACTTTTAAGTTGAAATTTCATTTTGTAGTGTTTTTTTTTTCTCGTATAGCCAACCCTTTTGCAGTGTTTATACAAAGCTTTTAAAGTTTTTTCTATTGAATTCTATTCAAACCATGAAATACTTTTGATTCTGAGGTTTCATAAATAGGTACAATTGGTGATGTCTGGTGTGTGATACAAATTATGATTCTGTTTAGCTTAGTACCCACCATTGGTCTGTTTCCTTACCGACTGGACACAGTTTGAGCATAAGTCTGTTTCCTTACTTTCTGAATAAAGTTTGGGCTTATTTCTGCTTATTGTTGCTTTTGTAATTTGTTCAAGAAATAAAAAGCAAGGAAATGCATTTTGGGATGTTTCTGGCCGCTTGTGAAATTTGCATTACACTCACTGTTGTGAGTAGGGAGAAAATATAAATATTTTTGTCCTAAGCCAGCGTAAAAATATGCTCCTAGAGCTGTAAAAGTAACGATAAAATGACTACCCGTATGTATACGTTACTTTTGATCTGAGTACTCGGTATAAAAATGTCGTTACTTTCGTTACTTTCGTTACTTTTTGAAAAGCTGGTATTGGTGTCTAAAAAAGTACTTTTTATGGCGAAATCTAAAAAAAAATAGTATATTTAGCTGTGTAGTTGTACAGGGTAAAATATTTATATCATAATTGTAGAAAAATTTTGCGTAAAAGTTATTACCTTATATTCAGTCATATGCCTGGCGTTGTCATATAATTATAGAACTGTATTTAAAGGAAGAAATGGTGTAGATACCCTCGAATATCTGCTAGAAATGCAAACTACCCACACATACCGATTTGATTGATTAACAAGACTTTTCAGTTTACATCTTTGCAGAAATTTTACTCAATGAAAATTACACAACCCATGGGAATTCAACTTTTTTTCATTGATATGCAAATTTTCTACTTCGCCTACAAATTCAAAAATTAAATAATTAACCATAGAAACCTATCGCCAAAATAATAATATGTACATAAATGTTTAAAAATTTAAGATAGATCAATAGTTCTCCACAATTTTCCAAACATCTTTTTTATCATGTTATCTTAACATGCCATTGCTAAACTTTATTGACAGACCTGACCAAAAATTTGCCATTTTTAGAACTCAGAAAAAGCAATAATGCCCGCATAACCGTTAAGATAAATTAAATAAAGCAAGATACAATAAAAGATACAAGTAATTCCAATAACAAACCATAACGCATAACAGCACCACATAAGAAAAAGAGGTGGTTTCATCTACATTATTACAAACGCTAATTTAGCTCCATTTAAAAAAAAAGAAATACATTTGTTTCCCAATCAGACACACAAATAAGTCTGTTTGTTGCACCCTTCATCTCCATAGCAGGCATACAACAAACTGACTATACACATTACACAGTACACACACAAGGTACAAGTACTGGTACTGATATCGATACCAACTCGACTACCCACCCGACTACCAAACTACCCAAAGTAACCAAACATACCAAATGCCGATCCGATACCGATACCGAGTAACGAAAGTAACTAAACATGCGAAATACCAATCCGAGTACCAAACTACCCAAAGTAACTAAACATACCAAATGCCGATCCGATAGGGGCCGTCCATAAAATACGTCACACTAAAATTAGCTTTTTTCGAACCCCCCCTCCCCCCGTGTCACATTGTGTCACACTTTCTGTGACCCCCCATGAATATTACGTCACAAAAGCGTATACTCCCCCCCCCCTTGCGCATGATAAAATTTAATTGATATTGCAGTTGTAAGTTTCAATTTTTTTGTAATAAATTTATAAAACGCTAGAGTCGCGCCAAAGAGCTAGCGCTCATGTTAATATATTGAGTGACAATTTATTGTATTAAAAATGTATGCATTTAAATGTCTGTATATTTACTAATACGAAATGAATTAGGGACTTTTATCATGACAACGATTTAAAAAAAAGCTAGTCGAGAGAAATACTGTAGTAACATTTTTTGATGAACGGCGAACGTTACGTTGCCGTAGACCCCCCCTCCCCCCTTGTCACATCTTGTCACACTCAGCGAGACCCCTTCCTCCCCCTGTATGCGAACGTATTTTATGGACGGCCCCATACCTAACTACCCAAAGTAACTAAACATACGAAATACCGATACCGATACCGAGTAACGAAAGTAACTAAACATGCGAAATACCAACCCGAGTACCAAACTACCCAAAGTAACTAAACATACGAAATGCCGATACCGATACCGAGTAACGAAAGTAACGAAAGTAACGTAAGTAACGAAAGTAACGAAAGTAACGAAAGTAACGAAAGTAACGAAAGTAACGAAAGTAACGAAAGTAACGACAGTAACGACATCGTAAAAGTAACGACAATTTTTTGCGAGTAACGTTTCGTTATTCGGTACAAAAGAGAATACTTGTTACTGAGTAACGAATACATACCATTTGCTACAGCACTATAAGATACGTATACAGCAAATTTGCCATTTTCTTGACTAATCTAAAAGAACAGGAGAGATTTTTCATCGTTTTTTTCTTGTTTCTCTTCAAATACAAATTTGAATTCAATAAATATTCATGGTGAATATCGATATTATATTGAATGAATGTGAAAATTTGGTCTATTGTGGACTTCTCTGGTCTAAAACCACATAGATAAGGATCTATCAAGTTGTTGACGTGGGGTTTCAGACGTTCAATTATTACAGCAGACAAGATCTTATAAGCGACGTTAAGGAGGCTTATCCCTCTGTAATTGGCGCAATTGTGAGGGTCTCCTTTCTATAGGATCGGGCATACGATACTGAGGTTCCATTCATTGGGCATGCTTTCTTCCGACCATATCATGCAGATCAGCTATTGCATGTTCCTTTCCAACTGGTCTCCAGCTGCCTTGAAGAGCTCGGCATCAAGGCAATCTGCACCTGCAGTCTTATTTGACTAAAGTTTGCATATGGCAAACTTAACTTCCTCTAGGTCGGGAGGACGGCATTCTTGATCATCGTCCAAGCTGAATGGGGCAATCTGCCTGACAGCGAAGTTATCGCCGCTAAGCAGTCTGCAGAAGTGATCTTTCCAGATCCTCAGTAGCGATTGTGACTCTATAACTATGTTTCCCTGCTGGTCTTTACAGGCTTGAGTTCGGAGCTTGCCACCCTGGCAGTATCTTTTTACCTTTTGGTAAAACTTCCGAATCTCGTTCCTGTCATGGCACCTCTCTAATTCCTCAAACGAGCGCTTCTCATGCTGCCTCTTTTCTTTTTGAGAAGTCGGTGTTCTTCCCTCCTTTTCTCTTTGTAGATCTCGTTATACTGATCGTAAGCAGCCCTTGTTCGTTGTTACATCAGCATTTGTCGTGCTTTTTGTTTGGCTGCATTTGCTTGCCTGCATTCTTCATCGAACCATGGGTTTCGTTTTGGGGCCGAGTGAAACCCAGAACCTCAGAGGCAGCGGTCCTGATGGCTTCTTGGCACTGCTGCCACTGGTCTTCAATGCTTAATGCTGGCGGCATAGGATTCGAGAATAATTGAAGGGACACTCGATTGGAAAAGGTATTGGCAATCTCTTACGATTGTAGCTTTCCGACGTCATATCTCTTCACAGCGTTAGTTCGTGCAGGTCGTGAACACGATATCCTCATTCGTACCTTGGCTACAACAAGGAAGTGGTCCGAGTCAAAGTTGGCCCCTCGGAAAGTTCGGACATCTAAGACACTGGAAGAGTGCCTTGCGTCGATCGCAACATGGTCAATTTGGCTGACGGTTAATTGATCTGGGGATCGCCATGTACCTTTTTGAATTTTGAGATGCGGGAAGCGTGTACTACTTACAACAAGATTTAGCCCCGCATCGAAATCTATTAGCCTCAGTCCGTTTTCGGAGGTTTTGTCATGTTACCGATTGTATTTCCAAAGATGTCCTCCTTCCCTAGCTTTGCGTTAAAATCGCCAAGAACGATTTTCACGTCGTGTCTAGGGCACTGCTCAGCTCGTAGAAACAGTCTTTGGAATTGTCGTCTTTATCTTGTGTGGGGGCATGGGCGCATATTACGCTAATGTTGGCGAATACAGCCCTGATGCGGATGGTCATTATACGCTCATTAACTGGATTTTGACTAATCACCTTATCCCTGAGTCTTCCTCTAACGACAAATCCGCACGTAAATAAGCGCTGTTTCTGTTGTCTGTAGCAGTCGCCATAGTAGATGTCACAGTTTTTCATCTTCTTTATGCCCGGTCCACTCCATCGCACTTCTTGGATGGCTGTTATGTTTGCTTTGCAGCAGTTCAGGGCGTCCGCTAATTCTCCAGCTGCACGTAATCCATTAAGAGATCTTACTTTGAAATCATTATCGTTATCCGAGGCGTTATCCAAGTAGACACCAGTCAGAGCCTTCCCGAATAGTACAACGCCCATCGTGTCTGAAAAGTAAAAAAAAGAAATAATAACTTTGTGGAATACCTACCTGTGGAGGAATACTGAAACAGACCTTTTACTCAAGTGCTAAGGTGATCCAGTGTTTCAGCCAACATCTTTGGCCAACGATTTAGATTTCACGCGGGCTCTATCCAGTTTTGCACTTTAAGGTGGTATTCTGGTCTAGCGCCCTACTTTTTGGTTTTTTTTTTTTCAAACTTGGATAAAAGAAAAACTGAAACATTTTTAGAATTAATATTTATTGATTTTTAAAGTATAAAAAAAAAAATTTAAACAAAAGTTAAAAGCTCATCCAGCGACAGGCCGTTGAAGTCAGTGTTGCCAGTCAAACGAAGCTCCCTGGTTGACATGATTCCAACCCTTGTAGTGATCTAAATCGAACAAACAAAAAAAAATCTTAATTAGTAAAGATATCGCTATAACTTGGACCTTGGCCGAAGAAAAAGTTCACAAAATGGCGTCCACTTTAAAAAAAAAAGTAAAACCCTGTTTTTCGATCTTTACGAATTTTTCAAAAATACTTCAAATTAAAATTTTCCAACATTCAAGGTCCAAGTCATAAAGAGATGAATGAAGAAGATTCTCACAAAATTTCAAAAGAATCGTCAGACAGAACTTGAGATATCGTGTCATCCACCTAAACTGTAACGTGCGCTTCGTTCGAAAAAATAAAACTTTTCCTTTCAGTTCAATTCTACTACTTTTATTCCATATATACTTTATTCGATCTCAAAAACAAAAACAAAACTGACTCTTAAGTTGCATGTTGCATCAGCGGCCATTTTATGTAGAATAAAATTATATCTAGAGCTTTCCAGTAATTACCAATATCGAGAGCCTTCCAGTATTTTGCTGTCAAGCATTTCCCCTCTTGGTATTTTTTAACACACACACACACTGACTCACAAGCAACGCCTTCTATTAGATGTAGATTATAGTGTTGCCGTTTGTGTTTTCGGTTGAACGTTTTCGATTAGGAAATTAGTATTAAATGTTGGGTGTACATTACAATACTATAGAGATATACACTTTCAGGTATATTTTGTGTGAACAGTTCAAGGTATATTGGGTACGTACTGTTATTCAGGTATATATAAAAATTTAAAAGGGTATACGAGCTCAAGCCGGATGCTTCTGGAAAACATCTGCCGTTCATTGAGTGATCACTCCGCTCGGCCGGTTTAAGTGCCGCGTCACAAAATCCGCTGTATTTCCCAAAATAATTCGAATTTGGAAAAATCCTTTTAACACGTTGACTGCCGCCATAGAAAAAAAAATATATTACCAAAGTGCAAAAAGTGCTTTTTTGTGTTATCGTGATGTTTATGTGTATAATTGTTAAACTGTATCTTAGTTTTAATAATTAGTGTTGTCCTAATGTGTTTTAAGACCGTGACCACCGGTGGGTCACATGGCCCCTCACACAAACTTACTATAGTGTAGTACCACCTGACCCACCAGTGGTCACAAGCTAATTGTATGTTTGACATTAGTTTACTTCTTCCTAAGTTTGTGTTTCATTACTTTATGACTTATTTTTGAATTCTTAAGTCTATTTTTCTTTTTTTATTTGCATTATAAGTCGAAATTTGAAATAAATTAATAACTTGATTTAAAACTACGATAAATGTCTAAAGCTTGCAAATAAGTGGTTATAGATTTTTTTCCTGCAAAGCAGGGACTTTTACCTAGGTGCCAATGTAAGAAAAATAATATTTCATCAGCAAGCCACTTAAATAAGTTCGATACACAAATATCTACACCGTGACCCACCTCCCACCGGTGGTGCACATGGCCTCTTATGAATAATTTGTGTGACCCACCGGTGGGTCACATGGCAGCGAACGTGTTAAGAACATATTTTTGAAAGTCTAAGCTTAGAAAATATGCAAAAAATAGATTTTTTCAATTTTTAGACCAGAATACCCTCTTTAGTCGGTTGAGGTCTTCTTCCACTTGATTGTGTCATCAGGCGAGATTTTTTCCTTACGCGATTTCCCTTCAACGTACTTTAGAAAACACGTCTGCCGGAGCGTTGATGTAAATCCGCTCTAGGTGTCCCGGCCATCGTAGTCTCGCGATGCGTATACTCTAGCTATGCTCATGTCGCGGTGCGGTTTGTTGTTGTATCTTCTTCTTTACACATCGTCTTTGAAAGCAGGACAAAATATCATTCTTAGTATTCTTAGAAACGACTGGTCTACCTATAGACGAATCGATTTGTATTGCCGACTTTTTTTTCCAAATGCTTGGTCTACTGTGTCCTTTTCTTGTCTAAGTCCGCATTAAAGGACCTATCAAATTGTTTAAGTAAGGCTTCGGACATTTTTATATCAGAAACAATCTTCTATGCGATTTTAGCATCTTATTCTTCTTTAATTGTCGGAATTGTGAGGATATCCCTTTTTAAGTATCAAACATACGATACTTACGTTCACTCAATGGGCTTTTTTTTGCGAGAACATCATGCAGATCAGCCAATACGTACTATCCAACTGACCACCATCTGCAGTGGACTAGAAAAACCCGGCGTCAAGGCCATCAGCAATTCAATTTGATTTCAACTTGCGCATTGCAAGCTTAACTCCTTCTATGGCGGGAGGACTGCATTCTTGATTATCGCCCAACTCTTAGGGTCCCTGCAAACCACAAACTTTCTATCGGCCGATAGTTTGGTCGGGCAAGGTCTTTCTACATCCGCAGTTTAGACTTGTTACTCTTCCACTGGTCTTGAAAGACTAAAGTTCGAAGTTTTAATTTTTTCTAGTTTCAAATTTGTTTTTCATTTTTCTCACTTATAACTACTTAGTACTTACTTGTTAACAAAAATGATTGAACTAGCTTACACTATAACTTAATTAGCTTACTGACCCGAAGTTCGAAGTTTTCTACACATTCGGATGGTCTTTTGTTCTCTTGTTTAGATTTTGGAATCTCATTGCTATCCCTAACATGGTATTTCTTAAACTTCCCCAAACGAGTGCTTCTCATGCTGCTTCTCTTCTTTTTCGGTTTTCTTCCCTTTTTAATTTCTTGTAAATCTCACTGGTCAGAGACAGCCCTTACTATTACATTTACATTTGTCGTGTTTTTTATTTGGCTGAATTCTTCATTTTACTTATTTTCTAATCTTGGAGGCAAATTAGAAAAAAGAATTGTAGAAGCTGTTGCTCTAACGTCTTCTTGGCATTGTTGCTGGTAGTCTTCAACGGCTTGGGAATCAGGAATAATTAAAGGCATACTCGATCTGCAGTTGTATTGACTATATTTTGCGACTGAAGCTTTCCGACGTCATATCATTTTATAGCATCTGTTCGCGTATGTTTTTGGAAAGGATTCCCTCATTTTTACTGGAATGCGATTAAAAATACAGCTTTATACGCTTAGATATCTGCCTCTGATTTCTATACTCTGTCGACTGAGGTACAACCGTCATTAGCTAACTGTGTTGATGACTGCTGTTCATTTTCAAACATTTATTATGTCAAATGAGTTTTTACCCAAAAAATTATGTTAACTTGGGCTCGTCCGGGATTTGAACCCGGGACCTCCCGCACCCTAAGCGGAAATCATACCCCTAGACCAACGAGCCAGTTGATAAATGAAAGCTCAGTAGGCCCCAATGATTTTTAGCCAAGTTGATAAAAAGTTATTTCACTTGATAAAATGTTATTTCACTTGATCAAACACAGTCAACTTTAAAATTGTTATAGTCTAAGAGCTGGAAGCAAATTTTTGGAGTGGAGTGATAACCAAAAATAATGCACATGTATGTGTAGATAGACGCACCATTATATCAGATTGAACCGTCTGGAAGGTTTCTTTTTCAGCCGGCGGGGGTGGGAGTTCGAAAATGGTAATTTTACAGATTTTGAGGTCGAAGTGATAACTACATAAATGATACATCAAAAAATCAGAACAATTACCCTGATTACAAAAAACTCGGTCCCATACGATTTCAGCCTACTGCTTGCCAGTCGCATTTTAACTTAAGCATGCTTATCAAATTGAATGAAAATCAAAAATTTCATTTAAATGAAATACTACCTACCTACAAGTAATTATTCATCACCAGATTCATCGCTTGAAATATTCGATGCCTCGTAGTCTTCTTCACTTTCACTGTCACCTTGGTTTTCAAATAATTGTTTGAGTTTGCCATCAAGTCCTCCATGTTCCAAACACAGTGAAATGGCGAAAGCCTAATGCCTGTATTTATTACCGCATTTTTCTTAAAAATCTTTCCGAAGTCGGTTTGCAACCGTTCGGGTGAACCTGGGCCTCAACCAACATCCTTCTAGAACGACTTCGATTTCGGGCGAGCTCTCTCCAGTTTCGCACTCCAAGTCGGTTGAGGTCTTCATCCACTTGATTGCGCCACCTTAGACAAAGTCTCCCCCTTCCGCGATTTCCCTGCAATGTGCTTTCGAACACCCGTCGAGCCGGAGCATTTGGGTCCATCCGCTCTACATGACCCAACCATCGTAGCCTTGCGGTGCGTACTCTTCTGGCTATGCCCATGTCGCGGTACAGCTCATACAGCTCGTTGTTGTATCTCCCTCTCCACACATTGTCTTCGCATACGGGACCAATGATCATACGGAGAATTTTTCTTTCGAAACAACCAAGGATTTTCTTATCCGCTTTCGATAAGGTCCATGCTTCCGCGCCGTAAAGCAGGACTGGGATGATTAAGGTCTTGGTTACTTGGTTTTTCTGGAGAGGGTTTTGTTTTTCAATTACCTTCTTAACCCAAAGAAGCAACGGTTGGCAAGAGTTATTCTCCGTTTGATCTCCGCACTGATGTTGTTGTCCGTGTCTACAGCGGATCCTAGGTAGACGAAGTCCTGTACTACCTCGAAGTTATGTCTGTCTATTGTGACGTTTTGTCCAATTCGTCGATGTTTGGTGTCCTTGTTTGATGACTTTGTTTTGCCCTCATTAACCATCAAACCCATTTTCGCCGCTTCTGTTTCAATACTCGCAAAAGCACCTTTTTTCCCATTACGACAATATCGTCTGCATAGGCGAGTAATTGTACAGACTTTTGAAAGATTATTCCTCTGTCGTTGACGTTGGAGTTTCTTACAATTCTTTCAAGCATGATGTTGAAGAAATCGCATGACAGTTGGTCGCCTTGCCTAAAGCCTTTTTTGACATCAAAGGTCTCGGTGAGTTCTTTACCGACCTTGACGGAGCAGCGTGAATTCTCCAAAGTCATCCTGCATAGTCGTACGAGTCTTGCAGGGATGCCGAAACTAGACATGGCTCTGTACAGCCCTTCTCTGTAAACCCTGTCATAAGCGGCCTTGAAATCGATAAAGAGGTGGTGAATATCGATATTAAGTTCTCGGGTTTTTTCCAAGATCTGCCGGAATGTGAAAATTTGGTCTATTGTGGACTTCTCTGGCCTATCAAGTTGTTGACGTGGGTTTTCAGACGTTCACATATTACAGCAGACAAGATCTTATAGGCGACGTTAAGGAGGCTTATCCCTCTATAACTGGCGCAATTGTGGGGGTCTCCCTTCATTAGGATCGGGCATTCGATACTGAGGTTCCATTCATCGGGCATACTTTCTTCCGACCATATCATGCAGATCAGCTTGTGCATGCTCCTTTCCAACTGATCTCCAGCTGCTTTGAAAAGTTCGGCATCCAGGCCATCTGCACCTGCAGTCTTATTTGATTTAAGTTTGCATATGGCAAGCTTAACTTCCTCTAGGTCGGGAGGACGGCATTCTTGATCATCGTCCAAGCTGGATGGGGCAATCTGCCTGACAGCGGAATTTGTGTCCTCATCGCCGTTAAGCAGTCTGCAGAAGTGATTTTTCCAGATCCTCAGTAGTGACTGTGATTCTACAACTATGTTTCCCTGCAGGTCTTTACAGGCTTGAGTTCGGGGCATGCTACCCTGGCAGGATCTTTTTACCTTTCGGTATGACTTCCGAATCTCGTTCCTGTCATGGCTTCTTGGCATTGCTGCCACTGGTCTTCAATGCTTAATACTGGCGGCATGGGATTCAAGGATAATTGAAGGGACACTCGATTGGAAAAGGCATTGGCAATCTCTTGCGATTGTAGCTTTCCGACGTCATATCTCTTCACAGCGTTAGTTCGTGCAGGTCGTGAACAAGATATCCTCATTCGTACCTTGGCTACAACAAGGTAGTGGTCCGAGTCAAAGTTGGCCCCTCGGAAAGTTCGGACATCTAACACACAGGAAGAGTGCCTTGCGTCGATCGCAACATGGTCAATTTGGTTGACGGTTAACTGATCTGGGGATCGCCATGTACCTTTATGAATTTTGAGATGCGGGAAGCGTATACTACTTACAACAAGATTTAGCCCCGCAGCAAAATCGATTAGCCTCAATCCGTTTTCGGAGGTTTTGTCGTGGAGGCTATGCTTACCGATTGTGTTTCCAAAGATGTCCTCCTTCCCTAGTTTTGCGTTGAAATCGCCAAGAACGATTTTCACGTCGTGTCTAGGGCACTGCTCATATGTTTCTTCGAGGAGCTCGTAGAAACAGTCTTTGGAATCGTCGTCTTTCTCTTCTGTTGGGGCGTGGGCGCATATCAGGCCAATGTTGGCGAATTTAGCCCTGATGCGGATGGTCATTATATGCTCATTGACTGGATTTTGGCTAATCACCTTATCCCTGAGTCTCCCTCTTACGACAAATCCGCACCCAAATAAGCGCTGTTTCTGTTGTCTGTAGCAGTCACCATAGTAGATGTCACAGTTTTTCATCTTCTTTACGCCCGGTCCACTCCATTGCACTTCATGGATGGCGGTTATGTCTGCTTTGCAGCAGTCCAGGGCGTCCGCTAATCCTCCAGCTGCACGTAATCCATTAAGAGATCTTACGTTCCACGTGCAGATCCGGAGGTCATTGTTCTTCTATCGTTTGCCTGGGTCGTCAACTTTGAAATCATTACGTTATCCGAGGCTATTGGTTGTTTCGGAATTATATCTTTTTTACGTGTTTGGGTAGTTAACCCTACGCACAACCCCCAACCTTGGATCCCTTCGGACATAAAGGGCTGGAATATCCAGTGTCAGTACCCTACTGCAAGGGTTTGAGTGATGCCGTTGGCTCACCACCATCTCTACTTCAATAGCCTGTTCTTGTATTGAAAGACCCTGATCCCTGAAAGACCTTTAAGCCAAATATGTTGGAGTAGCTCCTTCAGGGGTTTCTGCTTTTTCACTGCTGAAGTCCACCGTTGATTCTGTCATTCGAATTCATCCGCTGGGACATTTACGCATTTTAGTGTTGATCACAATTTTTTTGTTCTTGTGATAATGGATGAGATAGCTTTAATGGCCGCCTGACTGTCTATGCAGAAGTCAATATTTTTGTTGATCAAGTTTTGCGTAGCTAGGTGCTTTGCGACTTCGCACACTGCGAGTACTTCTGCATTTGAATTTTAATAGAATTTTTTAGTGGTTGATTAGAGTTATATTATAACTAACGTTAAACGTGGTAAAAGAAGAGTTTCATTTAAATATTGAAGAGTTGAGTGCTATATCTTAAAGTACCCATTCTTGTCTAAAGTACTACAACTTTAAATACAAAGTACATTTTTTTTGGTGAATAAAGAAATTTTTATCTAAATAATTAAATTCTGTGGCTATTCCTTGGCCCGAAACGTGTCGGAAGTCGGGAAGCTTTATTGATCTATTCATGGTAGGGTAATCTGAGAAGATACCTGGCCCTATCCCTTCGTGCGTTTTAGAACCATCTGTGAAGACGGAAATGTGATTTTCTTTTATAACCCTGTTTTCCTCCCAGCTGTTAAAGACTGTTAGGGCCACTGGATTGAAGTCAATATGCGGGGAGGTGTAGTCTGTTTGAATGTCTATATCTATATGCTTCATGATGGTTCTATGGCCTGAAATGCCTGTTTTCCAATTGTTGCATTGTTTGAGTCGCAGTGCGCTTTTGGCCGCATCTCCTTAGTACAAAGATCTAGGGGGGCTAGCGACAGGAAGGTTTCCTGAGCTGCAGTTGGTGTTGTTCTCATGGCACTAGTTGAGCCAATGCATGCGAGCCTTTGGATTTCGGTCATGGTCTTAAAGTTTGAAGCCTTCTCTAATGATGTGTGAGGATTGGCCTTATTATAAATGTATACATCCAGTTAATATGTTACGTTTTCTCGTACACAGAACAAATTCTGTTTTTGTAGGGTTCACATTTAGACCACAGTTTTTAGCCCAGCTGGTGAGCTTGTTTAGAGCTGTTTGAAGGAGTTCTCAAAGGGTTGTTGTGAATTTTGCCGATGATGACGATGTCATCAGCATAGGCTACGGCTTTTATTCCGCTCATGTCAAGTTTAACCAGTATTTGGTTAACTACTATAGGAGCCAGGACAACACTCTCTACAAGTTTTGACTTTTAGGGTGCTTGCACCCATTTCTGCTTTTACTATTCTCGTTTGGGGCATGGAGTCGACCAAGTTTGAAAGCGTTTGCTCGATATTTATGCAACTAAATGCCATGCGAATAGCATTGTATTCAACGTTGTTGAAGGCCTCTTCTATATCGAGGAATGCAGCCAACGTGTACGCTTTATAATGGATTGACTGTTCAATGGTTCCGACTACTTCATGATGTACAGTCTCGACTAATTTGCCTTTTATATATGCATGTTGGGCTGTAGAGATCACATTATTATTCAAACCTCTGTCTCCTTGGAGTAGCATCTCCTGCATAACTCAGATGTGGTTATGTGGTATGTGGTGGTTCTCAAACTGTTGGCACCCAATGAGCTGTGACCCATTAGAAAGGATGTCAATCAAAGAATACAACCGAGGGCTGGTAAACTGAAGTGAAAACTCTTTTTTTTCTATACTAGAAATGTCCGGCCATAGATTCCTGGAAATCATGGTTATCATGCTTATTTTGACACTCTATTTCGATTGAAAGTTAGTCGTGTTTGAAAGAACGATTCGAATGTTAACATGTAAGCTTTCAACTTGTAAGGAAGTACCCTCAAAAACTCTTTCTAAAGTGGGAATATTTGTCCGCTAACAAAACATTGAAAGCGCTGCTTAAGACTAAGCGTCAAGCATACTTCAAAAACATTGCCCACGATTTTTCAAGTTACAGGAACGCGTCAAAGTTTTGGAGCAAAGTACGCCTTATAAACAACGACAGCCAATCACCGCGACCCTGCCTACCGATCGAGCTGAAGGATTTATGCGAGCATTTCAAATACCTCACAAGGGACAAGTTTGCTACGAGCTTCCAATTTGCTATGTCTTTTCAGGCAGACGACGCCTTGCACGCCCCGTTCTGTATCTCAGAGGTCAAAGCAGTTTTGGATGACCTGAAACGTTACAAAGCTCCAGGATCCAACGGAATACCGGCGGAATTTTACAAATTCAGCACACCTTCCTTCATCGAACACTTTACTATAGCGCTTAGCCAGGCTTATGAACACGGATGCATACCAAATTATTTTAAGGATTCCATCGTCAAACCCATATTTAAGAAAGGAGACCGCACTGATCCTGCAAACTTTAGAGGAATATTCTTGCTGAACACATCAATGAAAATTCTTACAAGGCTTCTCTACAAAAGACTCTACGGTTGGGTTCAAGTAAATCACCTCCTTGGTGAGCCTCAAGCCGGGTTCCGCAAGAATTACTCAACCGTAGATCAAATCCACTCACTCACATCCATTGCGGACATTTTCATTAAGAAAAGAAGTTGTATGCCTTCTTCATAGATTTTAAAGCGGCCTTCGACACCATCGACAGAAAAGCTCTGATGCTTAAACTATATAACAAGGGTGTTTCAACAAAATTTGGACGCATTTTGGATAAATTGTATGAATCTACAACATCTGCATTATCATTCAACAAAGACATAACGGAATCATATGAAGTAGAAATAGGAGTAAGACAAGGTTGCAAGTTGCAACTTAAGCCCTCTTTTGTTTGCACTCTTCATAGACGACATGGAGGACGATCTACAGGGTGGAGCAAAAGTTGCAGCAAATCTTCTAGTGAAATCCTTAAAATTCGCCGATGACATTGTGATATTTGCTGAAACGCCTGAAAGTCTCCAGTTGATGATAAACAGAATAGCTGCACACTGCTACAAATGGAGGCTTCAGGTAAACCTCAGCAAATCTATGGTTATGATTTTTCGTAACGGTGGAGGCCCAAACTGTCGCAACAAAAAGTGGAGATTTGATAGTAAGGAAATCGAAGTAGTAAGTGACTATAAGTACCAAGGAGTTAAAATATCTAGAAATCTGAATCTGAGAAACCACATTGTGGAGAAACTGGCCAAATCAAAAAATGCACTAAATGCAACGTGGAAGTCCATTATGCACAACAAAGACGTCAATTTCAATTCAAAGTTTCGAATCTTTGAATCAACGGCGAAGGCAGTTATGTGTTACGCCGCACAAGTATAGGGCCACAAAGAATTCATTGAGGTGGAACATCTTTTAAGATATTTTTTAAAGAGAACCTTTAGGCTTCCAAACAGTACTCCAAATCACATTCTCATGCTCGAGACGGGTCTTCCGCCTCTATTCATTTCGACACTTAAAATGCAAGCAGACTACATATTGAAGACGTTAACCATGAACGAGAACATGCTTCCCAAAAAATTAGCTACTTTTTGTGACCATCGGCTTACTTTAAACGAAAATAGACCAGAACAATGATCTAATAAGAGCAGCTGATGTGAACAAGAGCGAGAGAGTCAACAAGCAGATATATTTACGCAATGCTCGATTACAATCTTTCAACAAGAAGTTATTTCAAGGAAGAGTACTCATCTGACCTCATGTCACTGATTTTGAAAACAAGAGGAGAGTTGCTGCCACTCACTTTTATACCGCACAGAGAAGAACGCCCGGAAATCTGCAATCTTTGCAACCAAGGAGAAAGGGAAAACAACTACCACTTCATTTGCAGATGCCCGATCTTAATGGAATCTCGGAGGAATGTTTTCGGAAAGAATTTACTCAGTGAAGATGAAATGATAACCATTTTCAATGTAGCTGATTGGAAAGTTCTGTTTCAATTTGTCAAGCTTGCTCTT
Organism: Melanostoma mellinum; assembly: GCA_914767635.1. Taxonomy (NCBI): domain Eukaryota; kingdom Metazoa; phylum Arthropoda; class Insecta; order Diptera; family Syrphidae; genus Melanostoma; species Melanostoma mellinum. Next base: position 55,586,058 of record OU612060.1, read on the forward strand.
TTATACAGGAAAAAAATTATAGATGAACTTTTTAAACTGAAAACTTAAGTTTTTTGGCAACTTATTGACATTCTAGGTAAAGTTCAACGATTGGACCTTGTGTTGTCGTTCTGTATCTACAAATATACTGACGTCCAGCTCAAAGCAGTCAGAACAGCTTCCTAAGATATCAAAACGTTGAGATTTGATTAAAGTTAGAATTTCATAAGCCAGAGGGAAACCAACAAAAAAAGAGTCCATTTTAGTTGCTCATCGTTTTAATATTCTTTTGTACTTTTTGTACTTTTCTGAATTAACTTAATTGCTAGTAATACATACATACATAAAAGGACAGTTCATTTTTTAACACAAAAATTGTAAAAATTATGGTCTAATCTAAGCTTATCATTATAGTAACATTGTGACTTGGTGTAAAATTTTATAAAAAAAATTATAGTTTGGTGTTAACGACATCTGACTGATTCGAGTCCTTTTCAATTTCGTTCCATTTTTGAATTTTGCCTGATCCGAACACCCAAAATACCAAAGCTGGAATAATGTAGGCCCCAGCTCCAATCAGGAAAACATTGTGCCATTGCTCGATGTTGTTCTTAAGAGAGAGATTGAGAGAGAGAAAGAAAAAAAAACGACAGCAGATTAAATTTACTATCGATGACATAACTTCAATTTGATCTTACCTGATCTTTTGTGAAGAACGCAACAATCATGGGAGAGAAAATTCCGGGCGTAGTACCAACAAAGTTAATAGTTCCGTAAAGAGTTCCAGCATAGTTGGGTGCCAAGTCCTGTGAGTTTGCTAAGTTTGTGACTGTGGCAGCTCCATTGAAACCAAGAGATAGTGTCATGATAGCGGCACAAATGTAAGGATCCTTGCCAAAGTAGGCCAATATAACGAGGAAAATGCCGGGAATAATATGAGCTTTGGAAAAAAATTAAGATAAGTCAACCTATTTTTTGAAAAAAAATATATATACATCAACTTACAAGGCAAGCAGAAATATTTTCGAATCTTTGTGACTGAAAGCCAATTCTTTCTTCTGACCAAATCGGCGACGGCTCCAAAGCCGAACGCACACAAAAGTCTTGCCAAATGCGGTGCGCTTGACAAAAAGCCAGCAGACGAAAGATTGAATCCAAGGACCTTTGATAAAGAAAAACAAAAATCAAACATGAGTATTTTGATTGAAAAAATTGCTTGTGATTGACCACACATACCTCACTCATGAATTTAGGAGCAGCTGTAATGAGGAAGAACAATCCCCACATATTGCCGTAGTGCAAGAACAACAAAGACCAGAATGGCAAGGACGTGGCCAAACTTATGAATGGTGGTAACTTTTTCTTAGACGAAAGAGAATCTCCCAGAGATTTTTCAATTAATTCTTTTTCCTCTTGACTGATGGTTGTGTGCTGGGCAGGAGTATCATCGATAATTATAAACCAAGCGAAGGTGACGATTCCGATAAAAATGGCAACCATATAGAAAGCCCATTGCCATCCCATACTCTCAATGATAAGTCCACTGATCGGCCATGTGATCACAGTGCCAAAAGTCCCACCCATCAAAGCAGCTACGAATTTGCCCTTTTCAGCTGGTGGTGCCCATTTTGATATCAGACAATGACAGCATGGATATATGGCACCCTATTAGAGAATGAATTTCAATTAAGTTTCTTTAGCTTTGTGAGGTTTTACTTACCCCGAGAAAACCAATGATGAAACGGACAGCAAATACCGCCCACATATTCCAAGAAGCCGCCAGAGGTGTTAGAGCAGTAAAAATTGCTGAAAGAATACTGCAATAACCGGCAACAGCTTTTCCACCAAATCGCTCAGCTAATATTCCTCCTGGAAGGGATGTAAACAAGTAGCCATAGAAGTATGCTCCTAAAAGTAAAGCTTGATCCTCTTGACTCCATTCATAGCGTGGTCCAAGCTGCAATATTTGAAATTTTATTTTTGATATAAATGTTGAACTTTGATATAATTGAACTCTATGCGAACTTACATCGGGAAGTGTTTCGTTGCTATTTTTTGTGGAATTGGTCATAGCAATAATGTTGATAGAAAGATTCACTCGAGCCATGTATGCGATGAGGCACATCATGAAAAGCATCACAGCGATGTTAAACCTTTTTGGGATTGTGACTGAAAAGATACAATTTGTTTCAAAAATTAATTACCAATAAAAAAGGCGGAAGATGACTTGAAGGAAAATTGGACCTATATGGGGAGCTTATCTTAGGGTTTAAGTTTGAAATAGCTTTTAGAAGAATGGTTCTTCTTTCTACTCAAGTCTGACTCTCAAGGATAAACTAAGTAAGAGCAGCAGTAAGTGAATCTCTCAACGTTGCTGAACGTCTGATTTGTATGATCTTTGGCATGACGTGTACTACTCTATAATGGTTGTATTTGCTCAATAAATTTACAACTGCAAATATATACTTGGCAGCAGTAAGGTAGTTTATATGGCGCAGGGACATAACTCCTCCTTATTGGACTATGGACTTATGTCCCAACGCGGTGAGACATAAGTCCAAAAAAATGTTTGGACCTATTTCCCATTTTACATGTTTTGTTCAATGCAAATACAATACCTTTGGCGAGATGAAACTTTTCCTAGAAAGTGCCAATCAAAAGAAAATTGGACTACATAAAAAATTACGGGTGTTTTCTTTGCTAATTACTAGTCAGGGCTATCATTTGTCAAGAAGTCAAGTTATTGTTGTTTTAAGGTATCAGTTTTGTCGAGAAGTATTGGGTTATTAGGCTTTTCAAGTGTGCCCCACATTTCGCTTTCCCATTTCTTACAACTGCTTCTTTATTTTAAATGAAACTTCTTTCTTTTATTTTAATCATAACATCGACAACTACTGTTTGAACTCATCATGTTCAAGGATAAATTCCATCGTGTACTGTATCTTAATTTAAAAAAAATATTCAAAATGTTTTTTGTCAAAACAAAAACAAAATTCTTTTAACATACGATTTCAGTTATAGGAATGAGCCGGTAGTCTGTTGCAAAAAAGAGAGCTCCGCTGATTTGGCTTTCGTTCAGGAAAGTTCAAAAGTTCTTTGGCGAAAGATTTCACCGTTTATTTTCAGACTTTTTAAAGGTTGGACATCAGTTCCTATTGAAAGAGGCACTGCAGTCGGTTCTGTGAAAAACAACTGAAGTTTGTATCTAACAGAGCGTATCAATCTTAACGCTCTATTTGGTACCCTATCAAGTAGGGGCAAACATGTTTGAGAAGCACCTGACCAGATATGGGAGCTATACTCCAGTTTTGGGCGGATGAAGGCCTTATAAATTGTAGCCAGATTAGAAAGCGTGAAGAACTTCCTGCATCGTCTTAAGAAACCTAAGCATTTAGCAGCGTTTTTGGTGACTTTAAATATGTGGTCGTTGCAACAAAGATCATCGTTTACACACATACCAAGTACTGCCAGCTTTTCGGTGTCTTGTATGCAGGTATACCATTCATGGATAATGGCAATGGGGGAATGTTAAGCTTCAACGACAAGAGACAGCATTGAGTTTTCGAAGCATTGAATTCTATTCGGCTTTTATCACCCCATGTAACAATGCTGTCAAGGTCAGAATTCAATGAACTAATCATACGCAACCACTCCAGTTCCACATCCGAAGAGCAGGGACGTGAATTTGGAAACGAATATGAAAAGCTTAGGGTCGAGTCGTCAGCAAAACAGTTAAGTGGATTAGTAACTGACAAGAAATCATTAATGAAAATGAGGAAAAGAGTCGGAGACAAAACGGAGCCCTGGGGCACACCAGCATTTACGAGTGGGTATGAGACTTGAAGCCATCCAATACAATTTGTATTGAACGGTGGGAAAGGTAGTTTCTAATCCAACGAAGAAGAGACTCATCGATGCCAATTTTCGATAAAAGAGCCTGATGCCAAACTCTATCAAATGCGTTAGAAATATCAAGCGCAATAATCTTACTTTCTCCAAAACAATGTAAAGATTGGTTCCACATTTCGGTGAGATAAGCCATCAAATCACCAGTGGACCGTTTGCTACGAAAGCCATACTGATGGTCATTAAGAAGCTTTCGTTCTTCAAGATATTTCATAAGTTGACGGTTTATCAACGTTTCCATGACCTTGGAAAGAAGGGACGAAAGTGCAATTGGACGGCAATCGGAAGGGGAGGAAGATTCGCCTTTTTAAGAGATGGGCTGGACAAATGCAGTATTCCATCTGCTCGGGAAAACCCCAGCAGAGTAGGAAAGATGGAAAAGTTTACGCAGTGGTTTTGCAAAAACTTAGCCTTTTGTATTTGAGCATTACAGATATTTCTGGCCCGTTTGAACAAATTTCGGTTTCTACTGTGGGGTTGTCTTAAAATTTTCGAAAACTATTTTCTCTATCCCTAATTGGCTCTTTACAGCTTGAATCAAACCACGAATTCTCTTTGGGGATGATACTTTTTAACAAAATTTCTCATGCCGATGCCGTTGAGAATTACGTTAGATATCATATCAGATGCATCAACGTTTCCGTCGAGAAAGCACAATGACCAATTAAAATTTCGAAAGAAATTATTCAGGCCGTCCCAATTGGCTTTCTCGTATTGCCACACAGTTCTTTTAGGGACTTCATCTTTTTTCACCGTGACGGAAAGCGAAAAGTCTAAAGATATGACACAATGGTCCGATTTGCCTAAAGGAGATGATAATAGAACTCATTATTTTTCGGGATGAGAATTGAGAAATAGGTCAAGAGTGTTGGCCGCATGGCCTTCAATATCAGGAACCCGAGTGGGCTCATCAACAAGTTGAGTTAATTCGTTAAGCTCAGCGAAGATCTCAACATATTTTCCTTCGGGTGTTGTCTGGCCAGAACGTCGAAGCCAACCAGAATTGTGTACATTGAAATCGCCCGCAATTGCGATTTCAGTGTGAGGATAAAGGGAAACAATTCTTACTATGGAGTCAGATAGCGAATCAAACTCTTTAGAGGTTGAATTGCAATCTAAATTGGGACTTCTGTAAATAAAACAATAGTGAATGATATGCTTACGGACGGTGAATTTTAACCAGATGAAATTAAAGTTCGTATTAGAACAGAGGCCGTATTGTGGTAGAAGCTGGTAAGCAATATCATTCCGAATATAAACGGCGAGGTCATGAGAAGAAAAGAATAATGGCACTAAGCTATATCCAGGCAGGTTAAACTCTGAGGGATCAGAATCAACACCCACCTGTGTTTCGCTCAGTGCCAAAACAGCTGGCCTACATTTTGCAGTGTGAGCAAAGAAATTCGATCGCAACCCCCTTATGTTAATAAACTCTACAAGGAATTTACCCGACATTACAATTGACAAAAACTGAAAAACAAAGAAACGAACGCAGACGCTAAGTATAATCAACAAGTGTAGATCTATCAGAAAACCAAAGCAAATTACTAGCGGTGTTATGCCCAAACAGCAACTTGCTTTGATTCACCAACGGGGTCAACACCGCTGATCAACTATCCGCCTGGCAAACTCGTAACCTCAGTAACTGCACACATCGCTCTTTGATAAGAAAGAAATCAAATCAAAAAATATGTATGTAGATGCCAAGACTACAAGAGTGGTGTAGGGGAGGAGATGGAAAGGGACCGCACTTTGTGTTATGTGCTATTTTGCAATTGATTTTTTTATTGTTGTTTTTTTTTTTGGGTTGTGGGTGGCACACCGACACTTGATCACTTTAGCACATTAAACTTTTCCACAGAATGTGTTTTAATCACGGCACGGCGGGAGATAATATTGGATTATTGACTTTTTGGTATAATTTTTTATTTTATTTACTTAGTCTCTTCTGTCGCTTTTTCTACAAACAGTGCTCCAGTGAAATAGCCGGTATTTTAGCCTCAACACCTGCTTCGCTAGGAATGATAATCAGTTTTACGGACGTACAGTAAAGTATAGAGATTCATATTTTAGTCGCACTACCCGAATTCGGAATGCTATACCAGACATTGCGACTAACAAACATTTAAAAGCAGTGTGCATCGGTGTCTCCTAATAAATCCTCTCCTACTTTCCCAAATACTCGCACTGTGTTTTATAACGTTATGCGGTTATTCATAACCCCTTGATGTGTGCTTATTATAAAAGAAAACTACTCGTATTTACCAGAAACAAATGTTATCACTTTATTGTTACTTAATACTTTGTTTATCTTCTTAGGAACTTTTTTATCCTTGGCAATTTATACTGCTCATTCGTGAATTTTATTTCTTTAAGTAGTCTTATCACGTTGGAACAATTAGTTGTATCTGTATCTAAAACTAAAAATACTCAATTCTGTTACACGCGCGTGCAAAAAGCTTAATTTAATCTTAACAACTTTTTAGCCAAAGATGCACAAACGCTGTGGCTTCAATTTTGCTTTAGATTCAATTACACTCGTCGATACCAATTACGATTAAACGTGTGCTGGTCATACTTGTGTGATGGCTTGCATAGTTAAGGTAGAACAAGGTTAAAGAATGTAATGAGTTTCTCAAGGAAGCAAAACAAACTTCATTGAAAAAAATCAATCGAAATCGAAAGTATGCAGGTATGCTTATGTGAAATGGATGATATAATTATCACTATTATGGCTCTAGGCTTAGGCTCTATGAAGCATTGCTTGCGATTATTTTCTACTATTTGAACTGTGAGGCTGATACACCAACTTGCTGATAAACCTTATTCAAGTTATTCGATTGGAGCAGGTCTAAGTGTTCTTAGTGGTGCCCGTGGTGGCGTAATGGCGGTAGCATGTCTGCCTGTTAAGCCGGAGCATGTCTTAGTTTAAAAAGAATAATTTTCTAATACTGATTTGCTTATATCTTTGGAATCAACTGCTTGAACTGTCCAATTTCAGTTCTTTCTTTTGAGCCAGAGAACGTGTTCGATTAAAACCTTTGATACCCCAAACGTTGTTGGTGAGCATTCAGCCAAAAGAAATCTGAACAGTATCCTCAAATGAACTTTGGCTTGAAGCATATGTAGGTGTAGGTACTCTTTCTTCCCTTATTGCCTTCAATATATACCCTTCGAAGATTAATTTTGTTTAAGAAACTGCTTTTATGTAGGATTGGGTCACACGTATTTGCTCTTGTTTGCAAAACTTTTTTCGTCTAAGGCATAAAGATTAATGAATACACACACACACAGACTGACTGACAAATGCACAGAATTTAAGGAAGCTTTGCGAAACATGAAAGTCTATCATGGTTGTTCTATTTGCACAAATCATGTTGGAATGAATAACCGATAAACTAAGTACGTAGTACGCTCATAAATTCAAATACAATGAACTCTACGATTGAAGCATTAATGATGCAATATATGGTACATCAACGTATACCAACGTACATATCCTACCTACGTACATAAATAAAACTAAAAATAAATAGGGTGGCGCAACAGAGGGAGGAGCCCCTGGGCCTAGCACATTTCTCACAACCATGCCTTGTCAGGGAATGGAGGGGACCTACAATTTTTCGCCGGTTCCGAACGGCTAATTGAGAATGCGCTTTTCATGGCAATGAATTTACTAACGGAGGACTTGCCAATTCCTCGCGAAAGGCGATACCCGTGGAAAAACATTTTTGCATTTTTCCTCTGCTGGGATTCGAACCTCGAACCTCTGGGTTAGCAGGTGGACATGCTAACCATTACGCCACGGGTACCACACCTACGTACATACGTAGTATATAACAGTGAATAAAATAAGCATGACAACGGTCCCAATCTAATGTTTTGTTGGATGTAAGTGAAAAGATTTTGATTCGTCCTTTAAACCAAGCCAATTAATGCTAAAACCGTCTGGACCTTCCAAGCAAACTTTTTTTTCCATCACACAGCGGTTTCCTACTCTTTGGGCCAAGTTATGTGACTTATTGCCAATTTTAAGCTTGCATCTTTATGATGCGATAACAAGTTGGAGTTTTTCATCATTATGAAGATTAAAATTTTCCTGGAATAGATTGGTTGGATAAGCCGTGCTTTTAAGAGAGAATGTGGCTATACCGAAGCTGAGATTGGGAGATTCAATGCACGAACATCTACTCGCCATCGAGTAGATGATGTCAACAGCTAAACATTAATTTCACCCACTATCCTGAAGAGAATTCTGCATAATGATCTCGCATTATGCGCTTTCAGGTGCAGTGCCCCAGTAATTGAAGTCACATAATCATTCGCTTAGTTATAGCTTCGCATTTTGGGGCTTAGAACAGCTTAAATTGTACAACGATTTTGGGCGAAAACTATTTTTTTTTTTAAGAAGCACACGTTATCAACAGAGTGCGGATAGTGTAATGGTGGCATCATTGGACCATTTTCCTTCAAAAATGAAAATGAATCGCCACATCGTCTATGCCATAATTGATCTCTCCTATTTTAGTAAAATTAAAATTAATAGGAAAGAAAATAAGTATAGATTCCAGAGCCTTAAGGCCCATTCCCATACTCCTACGGTAACGGAACTGGAATGTAAACGGGAATTTAGAAACTACTGCACCGATTTCAAAAATTCTTTTACCTTTAGAAAGCTACATCATGTCTGAGTTACATAGACCATATTTCCTCTCTATATTTCTACGCGAACAGGAAACTAAAAACTTTCAGGCAGTCTTTACCTAGGCAAAGTAGGTGTTTCTGACAAATTTTGTGTGACCAACACTTTGAAAAATTAAGACCCGAGCAACGCTGGGTGGGCCAGCTAGTACTTAAAAAAAAATCATTTAAGCTATACTTACATCCCTTGAGGCAAGGAAGCACAACAAAAGTCATCTTGATGGTTTCCTAGGAGTATGACAGCCGATATTTTTATAGTAAAAGTCCTTGTTAGTAATCAGTTGAGATCATATCTTTTATTCCAAAGTTCTGTAAGAGACAAGAAAAATGTTGTATTTTAGTTTTTAATATAATGATTTTAGATACATAAACAAAATGAACAAAAAAATTTATGTTATTCGATCTCCGCAGCTCTGCATCAGTTTTTGCAAAATCAAAACCAAGATTACATAAAATTGAGCATTGAGTTTTGAACTTCTTTTTTTGAAGCTATATTTAGTTATATCAAACTAAGTTGTTCAAAAGTTTGTTTCAATTGAACGCACGTAATTTTAAACCGATTTGAATGTTTTTTTTTTTAAATGTAAAGCTAATCCATTTAAGCTTTTCACACACAAAAGTTGGAAAAACAAACAATTTCGGCATTTCACGCACACAGAGCACGTGTAAGATTCGATTATGGCTACGGTTAACAATGATTGTGGTAAAATAAATAAATAATTGAATAGGGTGGTGCAACAGAGCGAGGAGCCCCAGGGCATAGCACATTTCTCACAACCATGCCTTTTGAGGGAATGGAGGAGACCTACAATTTTCTGTCGGTTCCCAAGGGCTAATCGAGTAAGCGCTTTTCATGACAATGGCTTTACTAACGGAGTTCCTTGCGAAAGGCAATACCAACGGAAAAATATTTTTGCCTCGGTTGGGATTCAAACCGCGAACCTCTGAGTTTAAAGGCAGACATGCTAAGCATCATGCCACGGGTGTCGCATGATTATAGAGGAATCTTTTGGATGCTCGCGGTGGGACCGGAAAGACGTTGTTGGTCTCATTACTAATCACAAAAAAACCATCCGAAAATAAAGTAGCACTTACACTGGGATCGTCTGGAATAGAATGGTGGAAGAAGAGCACATCCTGCGCTAAAACTTCCATTGAATATAGTAATATCACCAAAACATCCGGAATGGCAAAAGCTTCAAAACAATGTTCGATTAAAGTTTGGGAGAGTTGTCCATTGGCACACAAAACATCGCTCAAAGCATTGAATACAACCTTGAAGGATTTACATAGATCAAGAACTAATTGGAAAACCTTTGATGCTCTTAGCTGGAGACTCCAGACCAACTTTGCCCATTTTACCAAGAGCTAACGCTGCTGATAAAATGAACGATTGTTTGAAGTCTTCATTTGAAAAAGCTTTCACTTAAAACAATCGCGCGCGTTCAGCTCCAGTGCGATAGCGCAGCAGCTGAATTTTTCAACCAGTTTTTGAGTTTTGGTAAGGGAGTTTGACAGTCGATAGATACACTAGCCTGATAACACTTTCAGGGAATTTGCGTTGTATTTTTGAATCTAAAGAACAACTCAATAGTGTGTTTCCATACATAGAACGACAGTACAAAAATCACGTTTGGTTAAGTTAAGTGAAAGAGCAATACTAATCGGAAAGAAGAAGAATGTCAATGAACTGAACGAGGCAATTCTAAATGACATCTCAGGCCAATTTTCACATACAAATCTGTGGACACTGTGATGAATCAGGATACAACAAAAAATTGGACAGTATGCATATAAATACTAAGTATGCCAAATGAAGTCATGTGAAAGATGACCGAAAGCATTTACCAATGTGCCTTCTCAAACGTGCATAGCATGCAGTGCTCACAGCGGAATAATTTATTTGAAAACGGGCAAGATCCACTTTGTGTTTTAAGAAATCAAAAGTAGTAGATTCTAAGAAATTTCATAAACTAGAACTTTATAACACCTAAGGTTTTGGACGACAAGTAAATGACACCTGGACTGTAACTTAAATGTAGTTTTTTTCTATTTTCTTTAGCCTGTGCTATATTCAAAGTTTCTATAATGTTGCTTTCTCAACTGCCACTTTGAAATGTATTCGAAGGCTATCGATAGGAGCGATAATACAAATACACACAATTGGCGTGACGAAAGTGAAGCTCTATTGCAGTCCGGTGTTGTATAGTACTAGGTTGTTCGTTGAACTTTACACAGGGTTGATTCAGGTTTCCTTGATAACCCTTTGATTTGTCATAAAAAACCTGTGTTTCGGCTCCATAAAAAGTTCTATACCACGAAATCAACACACATCCTTGTCATTTAAAGAAAAGTACATGTCATTTGACATCCCTGTTTGTAATTTGAGTTTTAAAATCTAAATACTTGGCGAGTTAAAGACCATCCCAAGGCTAAAATAACACTCAGTTTGATAATCAGGGTGAATTGGGGGTATTAACCCGTTAACCACACACTGGATCCAGTGGACCCGCTCCGACTTTGAATGAATATACCGTACACCCATCACATTCAGCTAATCTCAGCGCCACCAGTTGTAGTGTAAGGGTGCTAACATTTTTTTCATTTTTTTTACGATTTTTTTTTAGATGTTTTTAATATTTGAATTGACAATAAGTATAATGCAGCTCTCTTTGATAATGTTTGAACTGTATCTAAAAAAAAATGTTGAAGTCATTTCATGCAAAATTAAAAGAGCTGTTGACATTTTTTCATGCTCGGGTTCGCTGGCCCCATGTGTGTGGCTTACGTGGTTTTTCGGAAGTGTGTGGTTAACGGGTTATAAAACGTTTTGACAACAAGCAAACCTACTATGTGAGCACGGGATTTGTGTAACTTATTTTCAAAGTTATAACAAAAACATGACATTTGAATTTTAGTGCGCCAAGTGTTAGTACCTACGACTTCATTTGTTGGCTTTGTCGTTTTCTTATCTTTTTAAAGAGCTGTTTTTTTTTTTGATGTGGAAAGGTAAAACCTCCACTATTTTTTTCCGAGAGTCAGTGTTAGACTCAATATAAAAGTTTATAAATTGGGTCTAGATATGTTGAAAAATAAACTGAAAATCTTAATGTTATTTACCTTAAACTTTTAACTGTTACGCCCGACAACGCCCCCAAAAAGTTATATATTGCCAGAAATGTAATTCAATGTTCTATTTAATGCATTTTTTGTCAGCTGCAGAAACTTGCAGATTGATTTTTAATTAATTTTTTAGCGACATAAGGAATTAATTATTTTTTCAACATTAATCGTGAATAACTTCTGAAGGAAGTACTTTATTAAAAATTTATCCTGTTTATTTATTTCTGTGTTTTGCTAAGAGTTTAATTTTTACACAATTTAGAACGAGCATACTGTAATAAGTTATGTAAACATATTTAGAATAAAACAAATGTATTTCGATAAACGTAGAAAACATACATTTTACAGGATTTTTTCTAGTTCCAAGAGCTAAACTGAAGTAAACCGATCTTGAACCCTTTTACCGCACTTATATCAAGACTAGGGATTGCAATCCCGAAAGGTTTTTTCAATCCCGGGGTTTCGGGATTCAGATATGTCAATCCCGGGATCCCGGGACTAGTCCCGGGATGCTTCTTCTCTCTAATGATTTTAACTCTTTTGTGCAGAGCTTGCATTTGGTTTTTGTAGTTATTTAACTATGTAGTTTCAAACTGTTTTTTATCTCGTCATTTTATGAGGTCTTCTTATAACTAAGAAACGTAAAACATTATGAAGGAAATGCACATAAACTAAGTGGTTTTTTGTTTTGAAATTAAGTTTAAATTTAAACCATCCTTGAAAACAGCGATATTAGCACTCAAAAATACAAAAGAAAAAACAATGTACAAAGGAGTTTAGAAAACGATAAAGGATACCACAAAAACTAGTTTACTATATTTTTGCTTCTTAGAATAGTCAAATTGATCAAAAACAATGAAAATAATGGGTCTCAAAAAACATACGACGAAACATACAAACTAGTTTGAAAGATCTGAAAGCACAATCTTGTTTTCAACCATTTTTAAGCCAATGTTAAAGGTCTAGTAGATACTCAAAATATGTTCTTGCAATTAGGATGCTTTAACCTTTTATAAATCTGCTCTCACAAATAAAAACAAGATTTTTATTCACAAAGCTATTTTTTTGCAATATGGATGTCCAATATGGGCTAAAGTAGCTTTTTGGAATAAAAATAAATTACAATTATCACAAAATAAAGTTTTGAAAAAAATGCTTAATCTCCCTTGGTACACTTTAACCCTAGATCTCCACAGAAAATTGAATGTTGAGTCGATTTTTGAAAGAATTGCAAACTTCCGCTTATTGTTTAATTAATCTTTTCATTTTGACTACTTCACCCTATACTGATTGCGTGTTTCTCTTTTCCTTTATATATTATTTTCATTTTGAATATTTCAATACTATCTTCATGTGTTCTATTCATAATGTATTGCCACCATTATTATTACTTCTCTTATTATTATTATTTACTTGAGAATATTATTACGATATAAAGATCTATACACACAGGAACGACAAACTTTATAACTTTGTTTTGGAATACACCCAAAGGATGTATTGACAGTGAAAAATATTGTTATTAATTATTATTATTAATTCAAAGCCAAGTGGAATCCAATTTAAAATTTTTTTTATCGGAAAAGTTTCAAGTAGATAAAAATAGTATGCCAAAATAATCAACAAATCAATCCCGAAAATCCCGGGATTTTACGATTCTAATCCCGGGATTTTCGGGACCGAAAAAAGACTCGAATCCCGGGATTGCAATCCCTAATCAAGACATTGAGATATATCAAAACTGATGGCAGTTTCGTAATTAGACAGCCCAAATCATATTAGGAAAAACAGTTTTTATATGTTATCAAGTGAATAAGTAATTATGGCCGCCTTTTTTCGAGAGTGAAACCACTGTGCAATGCGTAGCTTGCTCAGTAGAAAAAAGAAAAAAGATATCCTGAATTCTGTAAGAAAAAAAAAAAAAAAAATAACAACACATCAGCCGGTAGTTTATTTTCTGTATCAAAATACTTCAAACCCTGGCATGGCATAACCGATAAGTAAAATATAATATGTGACTAACGTTGGATTATTAGCCAGGGCTTTCCGAATGTAAAGTAATGCAAAAGTTTATCGAGCTAAAAAATTTCTATTGAAAAAACTTCATTCGTTTGATGTTTTGAAATTCCTAGATAATCAGTAATTATTTATGTATTTTCCATCTTCTACTCTGAAATTACCTCTGTTCAATGAATTTCATGATAATAATTTATGGCTTATTTCAACTGGGCGTATAATTTTTACGATGTAAATAAAAAACACTACCTGTTGTTTGAAGATAAAAGATCAACCAACTGTTGGTGCAAATCAATTACTCTAATAACCCTTTAAAAAAGCTGATTATATGCAGGTATAAAAACTGAAAAAAAAAACAAACAGCGGCGGGCGTTATTAAACGCAACCTTCTAAATTAATCAAAAAGTAGATTGCTTTGTGAGTGACTTTCATTCATTACCTGAAATAAAGCAAAAAAGTTCGTACCTATCACTGGAATGCGACGAACTTTATGGTTTTGTGAATCGTTTTTGTATTGACTTTAAACTTTTAAATTAGTTTCGGAAATGCGATTGATTTCCAATTTATTATTTATCAAGAAAAATGCACTCAAGGAAAGTTCTAAATCATTTTATTGTCTGCAAGTGTGTCTGTTACTCGAGTAAGCGCTTCCTCAATTCATAAAAAAAAGTACTTCTAGTCCTAGGAGACTGTAAAATAGTTAAGTGATTTACTACTGCTGACTACTACTATTATGACTGGTAAAATAACGTATCAATAGAATAATTTTATATGAATTGCCTGCCATTCAATGCGATACGACATTCCAAATCAAACAATAATCACCGAACCATTAACGAACACAGTTTATGTATTTATAACTTGTGAATGAGGCCAGTTGTTGAAAGATGCGAAATACCATGCGATGTTAGTATGAAGTGTTAATATAAAATGCACGATTTTTGTTGACAAAGAAAACACATATGTATTCTGTTGACTAAATTGGGAATTTTGTTCCTATTTTGTGAATATTCAGAGAACTTCTGTTTTTTAGTGGTGTTAGTTGAATGCATTGGACGCAAAATATCAAACAGTTCTGAGTGAGAACTGAAGTATGTAGAATTTGAATTCAAAACGGACAATATTTTACTCACATTATTTTTCTTGGTTTGATGAAGAAAAAAACTGCGTAAATTTAAATTTGAAGTACAATAAAATATGATATATTTTGAGAAGTACTGTGAAAGGTTGAATTTGGTTTGAAGGAACTTTAAACTTCACTTCATCAACAGTTGAACTTGTGTCACTATCACTGATTATCCTGGCCTATAAATCAATTGTAATATTAACTGCCTGAACAGAATGGTGTAGCTGTAGCTGTAGTACGCCGCGCTGAAAAAGACTCGTAATCCCGGGATTGCAATCCCTATTCCGAAGGGACCCAAAAGGACCTGGCCCTCCAGGTTGGGGGTTGTGCGTAGGGTTAACTACCCAACCACGGAAAAAAATATGGTTCCGAAACAAGTAAAAGCCTCGGATAACGATAATGATTTCAAAGTTGACGACCCAAGCAAACGAAAAAACGACAATGACCTCCGGTTTTGCACGTGGAACGTAAGATCTCTTATGAACTACGTGCAGCTGGAGGATTAGCGGACGCCCTGGACTGCTGCAAAGCAGACATAACAGCCATCCATGAAGTGCAATGGAGTGGACCGGGCGTAATGAAGATGAAAAACTGTGACATCTACTATGGCGACTGCTACAGACAACAGAAACAGAAGACTCAGGGAAAAGGTGATTAGCCAAAATCCAGTTAATGAGCGTATAATGACCATCCGCGTCAGGGCTAAATTCGATAACATTAGCCTTATTTGTGCCCACACCCCCACAGAAGAGAAAGACGACGATTCCCAAGACTGTTTCTACGAGCTCCTCGAAGAAACGTATGAGCAGTGCCCTAGGCACGACGTGAAAATCGTTCTTGGCGATTTTAACGCAAAGTTAGGGAAGGAGGACATCCTTGAAAACACAATTTGTAAGCATTGCCTCCATGATAAAACCTCCGAAAACGGACTGAGGCTAATTTTTTTGCCTGCGGGACTAAATCTTGTTGTAAGTAGTACACGTAGTAGATGGTAGTTTTACCCAAAGTTACAGTGAAACTCTGAGCCTACTTTTGGCCACTCATTTTCCTGACTGTATACATACCACTGATCAATCACTAACCACAAATGTGAGTTACACTACACCTAACAGCACAACAAGAAGTCTAGCTAGAAAAATTTTTAACGAAGACTCCATTAAATGGGCAATATCCTCCCAACAACCTTTCAAGGCGCCCGGGGAAGATGGTATCTTTCCTGCTCTCTTGCAGTATGGAATTGATACCATAATCTGCTCACTTATACTTATCTATAGATCCAGTTTTGAATTAAGCTACATCCCTCAAACTTGGAGAAAGGTGAGAGTAGTATTCATACCAAAAGCTGGCAATAGATCAAACTCAGACCCAAAATCCTTCAGACCAATCAGTCTCACATCCTTCTTTCTAAAGGTCATGGAAAAAGTGATTGATTTACACATTCGCAATACGGCCTTAATAGCAAATCCTCTCAATGCTAACCAATTCGCTTACCAAACGGGTAAATCCACTGTTACAGCTCTCCATCAGCTGGTAAGCAAAATTGAGACTGCGTTTGCTAAGAAAGACATCATACTCTGCTCTTTTCTTGATATTTCTGGCGCCTTTGACAATACTACGTATTTGTCAATTCAAACCGCTGCAACTGTCAAAGGAATTGACACACCAACCATTAAATGGATTGACTCTATGTTAAGTGGCAGAATCATCTCCACAACACTAGGTCAAACATCAATAAAAGTTAATGCTGTTAAAGGCTGTCCCCAAGGGGGTGTTTTATCTCCCCTGCTCTGGTCAATTGTAATAGATCAGCTCTTGGATGACCTCAATAAGCTGGGCCTTGATACACAAGGCTACGCTGATGACTTAGTCATCTCTATTCAAGGCAATCAAGAAGCACAGGTCACAAACCGTATGCAAAGGGCCCTGAACAAAGTTAATGACTGGTGCAACAAAGAAGGGCTTAAGGTCAACCCCACCAAAACAGTCATCATTCCATTCACCAGGAGACGAAAAATCGATCTCCAAACACTATCCCTAAATAGTGTTCAAATTAATTTTTCCAAAGAGGTCAAATATCTAGGAGTAACCCTGGATAATAAACTCAATTGGAAACCACATCTAGACAATACCATAGCAAAAGCAACAAATGCTTTCTGGGCCTGTTCTAGACTTTTTGGTAAAAAGTGGGGACTTAGGCCAAAAATGATTTACTGGACTTACCTCACTATTATTACACCCATCATAACCTATGCTTCGCTGGTCTGGTGGCAAAAACCAGAACAAGTTTATGCCCGCAAATCTTTGCAAAAGTTACAAAGACTAACCTGTGTAGGTATCACAGGTGCAATGCGCACCTGCCCAACTTTAGCGTTAGAAAGTTTATTAAATTTTCCTCCGCTACATCAAAGAGTAAAGAAGACTGCTGCACTAAGCGGACTAAAGCTTCATCTCACTAATTACTCAAGGAAGGAAAACTTACAAGGACATATGAGTATTCTGCAGGTGCTCCCAATACTGAAATCGCCTGCAGCACACTCCTCGGACTTTATGCCTAAACGCATAATGTTACACCACCCCTTTGAAGTAATCTTTCCAAACCGCTCAGCATGGAAGAACCCTGTAATTCTTACAAATAACTTCCAATACATCTGGTATACTGACGGTTCAAAAACAAACAACGGTGTAGGTGCAGGGATTTACGGTCCCAACTTTAAATCATCTACATCCCTTGGTAACACAACTACTATCTTTCAGGCAGAGGTAATGGCTATAGAATTCTGCATTAGGGAATGCATTAGAAGAAACCTCCGAAGATCAAGCATCCTAATCTGCTCTGACAGTCAGGCAGCACTAAAGGCTCTGTCCTCGACAAAAATCGAATCCAAACTAGTTTGGAACTGCCTGACTTGTTTACTTCAATTAGCTACTCACAATAAAATAACTCTTTCATGGGTGCCTGGTTATGAAGGCGTACCGGGTAACGAAGAGGCTGACCGACTTGCTAGACTTGGCTCTCAGTCTCAATTCAAAGGCCCCGAACCCTACTGTGGTCTCCCAATAAGTAGCCTAAAAAACGAATTAGCTACCTGGGAACGACAGAACATGATCAGCACCTGGAACAACTCAAATGGCCATCGTCAGTCAAAACTATTCATTGACTTATCCCACAAACGTATGAAAGAAATTCTTGACATGAGCAAACGTGACGCAAAGTTACTTACGGACTTCTTCACGGGACACTGCTCTCTCAAGTATCATCTTAAAAACATGGGCATCAGCCAAGATGACACCTGTCGTCTCTGTCTTGAAGACATAGAAACAGCTGAACACATTTTATGTGAATGCCCTGCCGTAGCTAGATCCAGGCTTAAAATATTCAATAAAGGGTTCCCCTGTCCCCTTGATATCAGAAACACCTCTTCCTCGAAGATTCTTAGGTTCTTACATGACCTCAGCTTCGAATGAACAAACCTTTACACTTCGTGTAATTAAACCTAAGGGAACAGCACAAAAGATCTTTCAGGTCGACGTGCTTGTAAAGGTAATTTTCACCTTCACCCTACAAGTTAAAAAAAAAAAAAAAAAAAAGTAGTACACGCTTCCCGCATCTCAAAATTCATAAAGGTACAAGGCGATCCCCAGATCAATCAACCGTCAACCAAATTGACCATGTTGCGATCGACGCAAGGCACTCTTCCAGTGTGTTAGAAGTTGAACTTTCCGAGGGGCCAACTTTGACTCGGACCACTACCTTGTTGTAGCTAAGATACGAATGAGGATATCGTGTTCACGACTTGCACGAACTAACGCTGTGAAGAGATATGACGTCGGTAGGCTACAATCACAAGAGATTGCCAATGCCTTTTCCAATCGAGTATCTTTTCAATTATCCTTGAATCCCATGCCGTCAGCATTAAGCATTGAAAACCAGTGGCAGCAATGCGAAGAAGCCATCAGAACCGCTGCCTATCTGAGGTTCTGGGTTTCACACGGCCACCAAAACGAAACCCATGGTTCGATGAAGAATGCAGGCAGGTAAATGCAGCCAAGCAAAAAGCACGACAAATGCTTATGCAAACACGAACGAGGGCTGCTTACGATCAGTATAACGCGATTTACAAGGAGAAAAGAAGGGAAGAACACCGACTTCTCAAAAAGAAAAAGAAGCAACATGAGAAGCGCTCGTTTGAGGAAATTGAGAGGTGCCATGACAGGAACGAGATCCGGAAGTTTTACGTAAAGGTGAAAAGATCTTGCCAAGGTGGCAAACCCCAAACTCAAGCCTGTAAAGACCAGCAGGGAAACATAGTTATAGAGTCACAGTCGCTACTGAGGATCTGAAAAGATCATTTCTGCAGACTGCTTAAGGGCGATGAGGACACAAATTCCGCTCTCAGGCAGATTCAGCTTGGACGATGATCAAGAATGCCTTCCTCCCAGCCGAAAGGAACTTAAGCTTGCCATATGCAAACTTAAATCAAATAAGACTGCAGGTGCAGATGGCCTTGATGCCGATCTTTTCAAGGCAGCTGGAGATCAGTTGGAAAGGAGCATGCACCAGCTGATGATATGGTCGGAAGAAAGCATGCCCGATGAATGGAACCTCAGTATCGTACGCCCGATCCTAAAGAAGGGAGACCCTCACAATTGCGCCAATTATAGAGGGATAAGCGGGATAGAGGAATAAGATCTTGTCTGCTGTAATATGTGAACGTCTGAAACCCCACGTCAACAATTTGATAGGTCCTTATCAATGTGGTTTTAGACCAGAGAAGTCCACAATAGACCAAATTTTCACATTACGGCAGATCTTGGAAGAAACCCGAGAACATAATATTGAAATTCACCATCTCTTTATCGATTTCAAGGCCGCTTATGACAGTATTTACAGAGACGAGCTATACAGAGCCATGTCTAGTTTCGGCATCCTTGCAAAACTCGTACGACTATGCAGGATGACTTTGGAGAATTCACACTGCTCCGTCAAGGTCGGTAAAGAACTCACCGAGACCTTTGATGTCGAAAAAGGCTTTAGGCAAAGCGACAAACTGTCATGCGATTTCTTCAACATCATAGTTGAACAGATTGTAAGAAACTCCAACGTCAACACCAGAGGAAAAATCTTTCAAAAGTCTGTACAATTACTCGCCTATACAGACGATATTGACTTAATGGGAAGAAAAAAGCGTGATGCCATAGGTGCTTTTGCGAGTATTGAAACAGAAGCGGCAAAAATGGGTTTAATGGTTAATGAGGGCAAAACGAACTATATATTGTCATCAAACAGGGACACAGAACATCGACGAATTAGACAAAACGTCACAGTAGACAGACATAACTTCGAGGTAGTACAGGACTTCGTCTATCTAGGACTCGCTATAGACACGGAAACAACGTCAGTGCGGAGATCAAACGGAGAATAACTCTTGCCAACCGTTGCTTCTTTGGGTTAAGAAGGCAATTGAGAAACAAAACCCTCTCCAGAAAAACCACGGTAGCCTTGTATAAGACCTTGATCATCCCAGTTCTGCTTTACGGCGCGGAATCATGGACCTTATCGAAAGCGGATGAGGAAGCCCTTGGTCGTTTCGGAAGAAAAATTCTCCGAATGATCTTTGATCCCGAATGCGAAGACAATGTGTGGAGAAGAAGATACAACAACGAGCTGTATGAGCTGTACCGTGACATGGGCACTTGCGAGAAGATTACGCATCGCGAGGCTACGATGTTTTGGCCATGTAGAGCGGATGGACGCAAACGCTCCTCGTCTAAGGTGGCGCAATCAAGTGGGTGAAGACCTCAACCGACTTGGAGTGCGAAACTGGAGAGAGCTCGAAGTCGTTATAGAAGGATGTTGCGGTTGAGGCCCAGGTTCACCCCGAACTGTAATGCCCACCTAAGTAAGTAAGTAAGTTAACGTTGCTAAACAATGTTTTGCAAACACGTAAGCCCCCTCACCTTTATAATAAGTTACGGATTTCTCTAAGATCTTTGAATCTTGCGCCATTACGTTACGTGTTTCTAATTTCTGAGCGCCAATTTTTTATAAATGCAATACGTCTGTGGAATTCTGTACCCCGATATTTAAGGATGCTGAGCTTTACTAGGCTGTTTGGGATGAGACTCAAGGAATACTTGGAGACGTTAAGTTGTAAAGTTTTTCTCTCGTTTTTATTTTTTCTCTTAATTTTCTATTACAAACTCATTTTTTTTTTTATTTCTTTCATTTACATTTTTATGCTTTTGTTTTTACTACATATTCTTTTACTTTAAGTTAATAAATAAGTCCATACTACCTTAGGACATATATTGTATCTTATTGTATGAAGCTTTTCGAATAAATAAATAAGAAATATGAAATATGAAACCCACATACCCCACAAGCGGATCAGCGTGAGAGATGAGATCTGTTCAATATCACTTCGGGTAACTCGTCAATTTCTTTAAAAATCAACGAAAAAGCATTTGGTATAGAGATATTAAAAATTTTATTTTAAAAAAGTCTAAAAGGTGGCAGATTTGGTTCGTGATGTGTTCTTCTTATTGCTCAACCACGAAATTCAATGTAAATTGACTTTTTGCAAAAAAAAAAAAAATTAATGTGAATCGGACAAGTACGAGAGATTCTTCGAGATCACGATACTCATGCTGCCGTTAAAGATCAAATTTAAAATATGCATGGTCTTGGCACGCTTCTGCTGGCAAAAAAGCATTAAAACTTAATAAAACATACTATGATTCACTAACCTCATATAACTTATACATGATGCAATGTTTCATTTCGATTGCTAATCAAGTCTAAGACATGCAATGTGCATCGCTCATGAGATTAAACATTTTTACAGAGAAACCTTGTCAAAGCCTAATGTATTTTACTAGTTTGTTCCAATTATACCCATAGTGAAGTTATGGTATCAAAGAATGGTTACTACTGCCGATGTGCTGATATAGATTTGACATGTCACAAGACGTATAATAATAATAAACCAATTTTTGCAATTTAGAAGCCAAAAATTGTAAACTTTATTTGTACTTCAGTGGTAATTAATTTTTACTCATTTATTACAAACTTTAACCGAAGATTGACGCAAGTGGAAAGTCCTCTTTAGATCATTTAATGCATTTTGAGATAAAAAAGGCTGATTTATAGCACAAGTGTGTGAAAACAGAAACAACTAATAAACCTATAAAGTTGTTGTCATAAAAATTAAAAAATAGCTCAAACATTCCAGGCTCAATTTAAAAGTCACAAACGTGTGTGTCAACGAGTTGGAATATCACTTATGACGGGAAGCAATACTTTATTCCAAATTGACTCAGATTATGGCGAAGGTGGTGAAAGTTATAAAGGTTAAATTGTAAATTTTATAATGAATGGACTTTAAAGCAACAAATTCGTTCGAAGTCAATAATGGCTGATGGGAATTCTATAGAGCAATTTTTCTTGGAATTACAATCATATCAAATTTACACTGAAACAGATTGAAATCGGAAATGTCACAATCAATGAGTGTGACCATAAATCTGGTTTTTTACAGAATGAACACTACTGATAAATAGGTCATGATATTTTGAGGAGAGTTTCGCAAAGGCTTAAAGAACAAGAATGTTTGCAAATGAAAATTTCTTCTCAAATAAAAATCAGTACCCAAAGAGCAAGTACGTGAGAACTTGTTGCTAGCTCTATTTTTTCGATAAGCAGATTGTATTTTTTATAATTAAATCGTTTTTTTTTAGTTGGCTTTACGTCAGTTGCTGTTATTTTCATCACGTTTCTGCCACTATATTCTGAAATACCTACAAAGAAAGCTTTATAAGTTATTTTGTGCAAATGAAAAATTGCTAAACTTATTGCATTCCTTAGTGATTTTTCGATAGTGATTTCAGGCGATTACATTTTTCAATAGTTAACATTTAGTTTGCATGCAATGCATGCACTACTTTTAACGATGGCAGATTGCGCTAGTCAAAATAGCAAAATATTTTATTAGAGCACATCAGTAAAATCTACTACGCCGGAGAAACTTTTAGAAAGTGTAATTGAAATGAGTTCTGACTCGGTTGTCGCTAATTGGTGGAAATTTCGTGTTACGTGTGTCCACCAGGACATCTTTTACGCCTTGACTAGTGGTTTGTACAAAAGCATGAAAAAGACATGTGAATTTCTACTGAGCAAAGTGGAAACGCTGCAAGACATTGAACTGAAGTCGTTACTACTTTTAGAAATTGCTGGCGATTACTTACTCTTTCATCGGACACAAAAATGTGATAAAGTCCTGGAAACGTTGTGTTCCATGCTTGACGTTGAACTCAATGTTAAAGGACTTCTTGGAATTCGAACAAAATTCCAGCAGAAGGCTTTGCCCCACCTTTGTTTGAAGGTGAAACAAAACCCTGAACTTGATGTTCCAACATCTATGGCTACAAATGGATCGACAGACTAACCCAAAACTCTAAACTTAGACGATGATACCCGACTTGAAAGAATTCGTTTTCTCAACGTTGAAGACAATCATGTCATGTCTCTGCTAATTATCCTCCAAATGTTGATCTTTGCTCAGGTAAAAATGAACTATTTCAATGATATCAAAAGAGTCTGCAGTTAAGAATTTCTAAGTAAGAAATTCCTTTATTTTCAGTCAAGATTATTTAGTAAAACTTGAAAAATTAATCCAAAACACCAGAGGAATTGGAAATATACTTCCAACATTAAGGGCCGGTTTGTTCAAGCTTGGTTATTTCTAATCAATGATTATTCCAGATGATAATCATGGATTCGGTTTGTTCACAAAATATTTAGTCAAGGAATCTCTGATCAGAGCTTTTAATCATAGATTTTGCTAACCAGGCAATTTTTCTGGGTTACCCGGGGGCTACACGATCAAGATATGGTAAGCCATTTACAATACATTTAAACTTTTTTACACACACAACGAAACTTTTCGAAATTGAAACCCAACTATATGGAATATTGAAAGCCACCCGAGGAGCAGTTTCAGTAGCCATGAAAATGACAGCTTCGTCATATACCCTCAAAAAAAGAAAAGATTGTCTGGAAAAAAACTTTGAATTTCAAATTTCTTGTGGGTGCCATTTTGAAAATGTATAATGACATGTCGATTGAAAGCCATTTGCCTGACAAATTGTAAGTCGCCTACGTCACAGCCGAAACACGAACAGGAATTTGATTTAGTGTATGTGTAGGCTGATGGCTTACCATATCTTGATCGTGTAGCTGCAGGGTTAGCTCCATTTAAACAACGATTAACTGAAATTCAGTTTGTTCAGGCTTGATTTTTGTTCAAATCACAGCTATCCCTTCAAAATAAAAAATTGTCAGGCTGACATATCACTTTGAATGAGGCATATAGACGTTGTAGTTTTAGTTTTTTTTTATAATTAAAATAAATAAAAACAAAAATGAAAAAAGTTCAGGCTTGGCTGAAGTGGTATTGTATTTACTCATACGTGACAGAATTTGCTTTGAGTTTTAACTCCGCTTGGAGAATTTCAGCAGCGTGTTTAGTTTTTTGTTTAATGTGCCTCCTTATTTTGTGCTGCTGCCGTAGTATTTCTTTTTTAAAACTTACAGTTTCTTGGTCTTGATCTTTTTTTGTTCTGCACTGCTTGAAGACTCAAGTGTGTGGTTGCTTGTTGAGCAGCTTGCATGACATTATTCACATTATTTTGGGTGTTTTGTATGGAAGCAGTTTCTTCTTGTGCTGCAGCTTCAGCTTCGCGAACTTCTTTTTCAAGTTGTTCGACAATTCCCTGTTCTCCAACCAATGCAGCTTCTGCAGCACGAGCAGCTTGCAAAGCCTTTTCAGTCAACTGAGTTTACTGAGCTTAAACCTGATGATAACCCTGTTGTCCGGCTGCGGTTTGAGCATTTGATGCTGCTCTTGCCTCTTGTGCGGCTTTGAGAGCTATGCTAGATGCTTTAGCTTTGATGACCCACACATAGCTCTGTTAGATTAGCAATTAGTTTGGGGCTCTTCATTTAGGTCTTCCGAGTCGGCATACTTACATATTTTTGAAATTAAAATGAAATTAAATTCAAATCTCGATAGTTTTGACAACCGAAAAAAACTGACTCTATCAAGAAAAAATGTATTTATTTTCAATATTTCCTTGGTTAAGTTTTGACATATGTATAGACTGGAAAATGGAACGATTTTTGAATAGCCCATGATTTGCTAACCAAGCTATGAAAAATGTGAACAAACACTCTTTGGTCATCACAGATTCTTAATCATGAACAAACGCTCTGAACAAACCGGCCCTAAGGGCCCTTAGGGCCGGTTTGTTCAGAGCGGGTTAAACAAGCAATTTGGTAATCAAGGATTCTTCTTAACCCATGATTAAGAATCTGTGATCAACAAAGAATGTTTGTTCACCTTTTTCATAGCTTGGTTAGCAAATCATGGGTTATTCAAAAATCGTTCCATTTTCCAGTTTATATGTCAAAACTTAATCAAGGAAATTATTGTTTTTTTCGATTGTCAAAATTATTGAGATTTGAATTTAATTTCATTTTAGTTTCAAACACATGTATGTACATAGGTATGCTGACTTGGAAGACCTTAATAAAGAGCCCCAAACTAATTCCCAATCAATCAGAGCTATGAGTGGGTCATCAAAGCTAAAAGCATCTAGCATAGCTCTCAAAGCTACAGAAGAGGCAAAAGCAGCATCAAACCGCAGACGGACAACAGGCTTCCCATCAGGTTACAACTCAGTTGGCTGAAAAGGCTTTGCAAGCTGCTCGTGCTGCAGAAGCTGCATTGGTTGGAAAACAGTGAATTGTCGAACAACTTGAAAAAGAAGTTCGTGAAGCTGAAGCTGTAGCCCAAGAAGAAACTGCTTCCGTACAAAATACCCAAAATGATGAAAATGCTGCCCTGCAAGCTGCACAACAAGGCAACCACACTGCTGAGAACATTGACTAAAGCAGTACAGAACAAGAAGCGGAGTTAAAACTCGAAGAAAATATTGCCATTTACGACTAAATAAAATATTACTTCAGCCAAGCCCATCTTTTTTTATTTATGTGATATGTCAGCCTGACAATTTTTTATTTTGAAGGGATAGCTGTAATTGGAACAAAAATCAAGCCTGAACAAACTGAAGATCAGTTAATCGTTGTTTAAATGGAGCTAACCCAGAAAAATTGCCTGGTTAGCAAAATCTATGATTAAAAGCTCTGATCAGAGATTCCTTGATTAAATATTTCGTGAACAAACTGAATCCATGATTATCATCTGGAATAATCATTGATTAGAAATAACCAAGCTTGAACAAACCGGCCCTTAGTGTGCTTCTTTTATTTGACACACAACTTTTTGAGCAGAGTTTTACAAGTATTATTTAAACGAAAACAAAATCTCTTTTTGAATATACAAAACTATTGAATAAGATTTGGTCACATAAAAATTCTCAACAAATCGACATCAACAAGCTTACCTCAAGGTCAATAGCGAGTTTCACTATATCTGTGCTATGGTCATTCGCAAGCCGAAATGCAGATTCGCTACCATCAGCACTGCTAAATTACCACTTAACAAAATATTATACTTGACCGTGACATTCGAATCTAATTATTGCAAAATATTTTTTGAAAATCAAAAGCCGGTAGAGAGACGCGACTAGTCAAGCAAGTTCGCGCCTTGGTATGGTAAATCGATCATCATGTCCAGTAAATTTCCTCTATTAACACTCAACGATATTATTTTGTATTTAATTAGTCTATGGCTGTAGTTTGGATACCTAATATAACTTTCCGGCCACAGCGCAGCGCAATCAAGCCACCCAAGTGTAATAGTCATGCTCGATGTCTTCAAGCGTGACGTCGTTGCGTGCATTCGACTATTTTAACTACGAGTATATGTGCGCTTGAGTTTATGGCAAAGCAATGACAGCTGACAGCATAGTTGAATATCATATAAGGGAATCAAGTGTTGTCGCCTTCCATACGCTATTAAGCGACATCGTTGAATCCGTTTTGGCGTGATTGAATTCCGTCTTTGCTTGATTGAGACGTTTAAGCAATAAAACAAAACTCATGGAGTCCCAATAGTGGTCGTCGGTGACAGAGTTTTGTCTACTTTCCTACTCATGTGATTCCACACTAAGTAGGTATAGGTAAAGCGAAGCCAATGTGATCGCGGGTGTCTATATCTAATGCACATGCTCACCTTAGGGAAGCTCATATGTGCGTGCAAGCAGTCATTAACGTGCTTTATTTTATCTTGGTGTATTAAATGTGTTTAGCAAAAATACGCGATGTTATGTAATGGCGTAGTGATTAGCTATCAGTTCCTACATGTAATTAATCACAGTCGTTAGGTTTACTTGTTTTTTCTCTGTTTTGATAGCAAACTTTCCAGTTGGAAGTGCAATGTCAAGTATGTAGAAATTTGTTCGATTTCATTGATTGAAATACAGACTTGTCTGCTGATCATCCTTTTTACTTCGATAGCTTGAGAGAGTGCTGAGCTGGAAAAAAGAACTCCTACTTTTGTTCGTTCTTGTTGATTCTCATGCTTTCGAGTGAGGTTATTTGTTATTTCTATAAGTCGATCTTTTACAAAATTGAAGTATTTGAAATTAATATTCTCAAACAAAAAAAAGACAAAATTAATGTCGAATACATTCAAGCAACGACCCATTCAAAAATAATCACCCTTCATTTTATATCACGAGAGTTTATTGCACCAACTGATCGATAACTGGGGAAAGTGGAAATTTCGTTTTTTGAATAGGAAGGTGGGTAGAATTCAAAAGAAAACTTTGTAATTTATTTGAAAATTTCAAAGGCCCAAAGTAACTAATGAAGAGTTCATTAAGAGATTATTCCATGTTGATGAAGCGTGTGTTGCTAATTTGTTCCAAAGATAAATTCACTGCAACCTACAATTAGTTGTGAGCCTTAATGAGCTTACATTGTCTGTGCATCCATTTTCATTTGCATTAGCTTAAGCAAAATAACTGCTTGGGCAGAGAAGACGATAGCCGTAATAAGTTAACTTAAACACCCTTCTAACAATAACATCCACTCACTTTGGAATGGCAAATGCATATGGAAATAAATGCATATCAGCTAAGTGGCTACACCATCTAATGACTGAGTTTGATTAATTTAATAGTTTTCTAATTTTCTTTAAAGTCTAACCTGCAATCATTCTCACTGAATGCTTTAGAATGTTGAGCGTTGATTTATTACTGGTATTGTGGTGTTAAGTAACTTGTTAACAACTTTGTGAATTCACTGCTTTTAATATTAAAGTTAGTCGATAAAAATTTTCGAATTATAAATAACTACTAAGAAGAGTGTGGTTTTTTAAAACAATCGTTGATTGAACTTCAATAATGTTTTCACGGGGTATTCAGTTTGATAAAGATAACGATGTACCCTTTTCGGTGTTTGAAAAAGGAAAAATAGAAACATATTGAGACTAAAATAAATAATAAAGGCAAACATTTGTCTTAAATTCAAAGAAAAGGAATATTATTTTCTTCTTTACACAAACTTTGAAAACCCTGGGACTTCACTTTTACCTCGGAACCTCACTTTTCCCTGAGCAAGAAATGGTAAGCCATAAGCCGACATGTACAATTTGTCATATTCGTTTTAAGTTTTCGATGTGATGTAGGGGTCTTACAATTTGCCACACAACTGGCGTTCAAGCAACTTTTTATATTTTATTTTCTGGTTAGTTTTCTGGCACTGACCAGAAAACAATTGAAGACTGTCGCTTGCATTAAAAAAGGCATTGCGAGGAAATTGTGTGGAAGACCGTTGCTTGGCACAAAGCAATTATTTGAAATTTGAAATTCAAAGCTTTTTTCCGAGCACTATTTTTGCTTTTAGACGGGTTTTCACTTTCTTTGAAATCTTCACATTTTATTTTTGAGAGTATTTGGACAAACCTGTAAATTTCATCGCTATTCAAATTGGTTCTTAGAATATTCCATACCAGCCGATTTTCAATTTCGAAAAAATTTGATTGTTTATGTGTAAAGGGCACTGAGTGGAAGGCAAAGAATAAAGTTAATACAAGGAAAATGACAAAAAGAGTGTAATTATTAATTTCAGATGATTGCGTACGAGAATGCATGCAGGTACATGAGATAAGGTTGAAGTAAACTGTAACATCATTCGATCACTGGATTATAAACTTAATAATGAGGTACATTAAGCGGACATAAGATTAGCTGGTTACTGATAAGTGCATAATATGCAAGATTTAGAATTACAGAGTGCTTTAGAATAAAGTCAATTAATGAGTTTTCATTTCCCATATATATAAATGCGTTTAAGTGTATTGTAAATGGATTCGGCTTGTCGTATATTGCTCCTGGTACTCCCAGAGCTACTTCTATTCAACACATTCGGATTATGGATTGCTGTGAATTCAAAATTCGATTTCGTCAAGTCGATAAGATTACATTTAAAAAAAGGCGTGTTATCAGCAAAATTGCAATGCAACATTATTTCTGAAACTAACTTCTTACTTCAGAGGTATGAGCACAACTCTCTGAAGAACATAGAGATGGCAAGTTTAATGGTGATTTCTAATATGGATAAGTATTGATGTCAAACTTAGAGAAAAATAGATAGACGTTAATTTTATTCTAATATCAAATGACATTATGTTTGGAATATAACCTCGTTCATATGAAATTATTCAAGTTTTCACCATGGCTAGAATTCGAGAGGTCCAATTATTTATGACACAGCACTGGCGCATATGCAAATGGTTATTCATCCATTGTTTCTTTTCAAATACTGTTATTTTGGCACTGACTTTTATTCGCTCAAAATCTTGACAGAAAGTCTGTCCTCCGTGGAATAAAATGAATCTCTCTACGCTGAGGGGAACTTTGAAACTAATTTTCCAAATGAGTTTTGTGCAACCCAAAGAGTCCTCTTAGAAAAAAAAAGAAGAACTTACCCTGCACCTGCTGAACTCAAGTTTGTGCAAAAAGTTTGTGAGACTGACATGCTAGTGGACAATATTCATGATTGCCTCCTTAGTAATAATGCTTATAGAAGATAATGTAGCAGTTATTGCCGAGAGTGTGAACATCAATCGCTATATCGATCAGCTGAACAATTCAGGCACTGCACTGAGAAGAGTATTCGGATAAGGTATTTCAAGGTCCATTGTTTCAGAAATTGCTGAAAAGCTAATGTATTTCCAGAAAGTGATAGTTAGTGATAAACAGTGGAGTGGAGTAGTGGCATCATTGGACCTTTTTTGTTTGCCTATTAAGGTGGGATTACGTTTCGGTCAAGATGACACTAATTTGGACGTTTTCTGGTTATTGCAGGACGGCGCAAAATGACACACATCAAATGACCTAATCAGTCGGCCTGGCGGTGTAAGTTGACACCTTGAATTATAAAACTTTGACCTTTTCTGTGAAGAGCCGTGAATGACCGATATTATGCCGACTCGTTGAAACCGTCTCATTTCCTTTTTTTGTAGCTACCTCTAGCGTTCCTCAGGGTAGTCATTTAGGTCTTCTTTTTTCAGCGCCGTTTTCTTGGATTTGCCACAAGAGATTTTTCTTGGAATAATCTTTTGATTCTACCTCCTTACCAAGATCCGATCAAACTTTTCAAAGTGAACACATTCAAAGAAGAGAAACATTCGATATTCTCTTCATTTATCGAGTCTTTTCTGAAAACGTTGACTGCAGAATCCTTAACAACTCTATTTTCCTTAACACCAGTCCTCACAACATTCGAAATCTCTGCCTCTTTTATCTACCCTCTCATCGAACATCATATTGCTCAAAATTAAATTGAGTTTTGATTGCTTTGACTTGAACCGCAGTATCCTTTGCCGTAAACTCTTTCTTTTAAATACTCCGCCCGCATTAATATTATCTTCTTAGTTTCTGAGTTAGATTCAGAACTTGCTTGTATTGAGCTGAATAAATGGGGGTTTTGCCCCCACTTCAATCGCTTAAGGCCAATACCATTCAAGCGATCCGTAAGCTACAGCTTGAAACCATCAAGATTGGTGTAAATAAAAGAATTAATGAGAATGTTGGTTCTTCCTAGTGAGGCCATAATTCATAGAAAAATTTAACTTTGATCATTTCATTGGAAAGGAAACTATCATTTGGTCCACCGTGTATTGTTCCTTGTTTGACGCCAACTTAAACATTTCAGGTATAGAATAGTATCACTTAGTTTTTTGTTAAATTTTTTTTCAAAATCAGAATATGGTGATTTAACTTTGACGATGAAACCTCACTCAAGATCAGGAGATTGTTCTGACAGAGGGGTTTTCATCTGTCATTTTTAATTTCTGATGTTTGTAGTCGTGTGAGAGCAGAAAATATGATGATGAAACTTTCATCCGAGAAAACCGAGATTTTCAGTTTCTCTTCCAGCTAAGAGGGCATTTTTCTATCACAGAAGA
This sequence comes from Melanostoma mellinum, assembly GCA_914767635.1. Taxonomy (NCBI): domain Eukaryota; kingdom Metazoa; phylum Arthropoda; class Insecta; order Diptera; family Syrphidae; genus Melanostoma; species Melanostoma mellinum. The sequence continues at coordinate 55,617,345 of OU612060.1, forward strand.
TGGTGGAGTCTTATTGCCACTTAACCCACCCTAAGCCTGGTCGATGACTTATGTCATCATCACGAATGAGTTGTTTTGGTAGCTGTAGTAACTTTTTAGTATTTCATAAGCACATGTCGCTAAAACATATATTTTGCAATAAAATTTTGTCAAACAAATAAACTTTACTTACAAAGAAGAAAAAACTACCAAATTAGCAACAGAATTCAAGCTAAGCACGTCCCTATTATTTACTAACACATTTTCGCTAAGATAGTAAATATAAAATAGACACTTTAACAACTACTCAATCAGTCTCTACATCTCTAATTTTAATTTCAAACCAACAGACATTGCTGACATTGAAATATACGAAAATTGACTAATTTATAAGAACCTGGACAGTCTTTCATGAGATTTGAAGAGAGATCAAACATCACAATGGGCGAATGGTTATCTGAATTTCTTTAGTTTTATTTTTATTCATGTGGTAATTGGGCTTACCTTGATTGGCCGACTTTCTGGCAGTTACTGATTGTTATTTTAAATGCAAACATTATCGATTAACGCCTGAAATACCAACTGCCTGACATGTTCACAATGTAAATAAGTAACCCTTTTGCTTTTTTGAGTTCATGTATTATCTTTTACCTACTTGATTCGTGTCTTTCGACAGATTCCATGTTTAGCTTACTATGTCAGCGGTTGAATAAAAGGTGTCTAGTTTCATTTCTCTTATTTTCCAACTTAATACAATCAATTTTAAGTCAACTCAAATGGATTATCTTGTAAACGATACCAATTTAACAGCACATTTTCAAATAAAATGCACTGAAAAGCAGGGAAAGTAAATTTGCATCATTTATTTGTTGCCTATTATGTATCAAAACTTTACTCTTCTTCCAATGAAAGGAAATTTGTGTATTTGATTCACGTACGTTGATTTGAAGAACACTTGCGTCGCGCATCAGTTAACTGTTACTCCGAAGCTGTTACGCCTTTGTTTAATACTCGTGTCTACAAGATGCTTCGATAGTATTCTGCATTTATTGTGTAATCTTCGAAGATGGAAAGTTTACATTTTCGGATTACTTATTTTGGCCTGAAAGCATATTGAGTTAAAGTTACGACTGGTCGCCGACAATAACGACGCTAGCTGACGTATGAGTGAATTTCCATTTGCAATTTTTTCGTCTCGAATTTATTAGGTGATCACGATTTAGTCAGTCCAATTTGAAATAACCCTGAATGGGTTCACTGTGGCGTATGCGTGCTTTTTTTTAGAGGAAAATCAATTTATTTATAGTTTTTTTGGATACGAAAATTGGATCAGTGATTGGTTATTGTCGTCAACTAATTGTTCTTCACATTGAATGGATAAACTCAAATTTGGTAGAAAACAGCTGCAAATTAAGTTAAATTTTCATGGAAGTAATGAATGTTTTTCGGGGAAAAAAATCTCTTTAGATGTTAACAAACAAAAGGTGTGAAAAAAGCTTTGCTTATAAAGTAGATTAGGTGTGTGACCAACTGACTCAACAAAAGTTATTTTGAAATAATAATATCGAATTACCACCTTCTGTTTGCCTTTATTGATTTGCGTTGAAAACATGACAGGGGGTTTGTGGGAAAAATAACTTGAATGTAAATGCCTTTAAATAGCAAACAAAATCAGCTCTCCATTTTATTTCGGAAGAAAAAATTCCAACCCAAATAATGATAGTGGTGTGACAATTATCATTAATTAGTAATTATTCATTGTTACCAGAAAGAGGTGTAGCAACTTTTTGCTTTGTTCGTCAACCGCAAGCAAAGTTAGGTGTTCGTATAAAATGTCGAGAAAATTGTGGTTTGTCAAAATATGTTGGTAGGGAGCACATCAAGTGTATCAGAAAATGTTGCCAGCCTGTTCGTACTGCTATTTGAAGTCTATTTTTAAACGTCCTTTATTATTTGCTTCCCTCAACCAACATTCTCAACCAACATCCTTCTATAACGACTTCGATTTTGGGCGAGCTCTCTCCAGTTTTGCACTCTGAAGTCGATTGAGGTCTTCTTCTACTTGATTGCGTCAAAAAAGGTCTTCCCCATCGGAATTTCCCTGCAATGTGCTTCCAAAATTGCGTCAAACTGTAATGTTGATATCCATCTACTCTACATGGCCCAGATATTTGAAACGATGGAGCTTCCTCAGCCTCTGGGATGACCAGGTTCTTTAAAGCGGTTACCTTGATTTTCCTAAAGAGGGTTTTGTTTCTCAATTCTGAACCCAAAAATGCAGTTGTTGGAAGGAGTTATTCTCCGTTTGACCTTCGCATTGAAGTTGTTCTCCGTGTCTATAGTGGATTCTCGCTAGACGAAGTCCTGTACGACCACGAAGTTATGTCTGTCTATTGTGAGGTTTTGTCCGATTGGTCGATGGTTCTCGGTCCTGTTGACATCATTCATTTTGTTTTGCCCTCTTTAACCATCAAACGTGTTTTTGGTGCTTCTGTTTCTATGCCCGCAAGAGCACCTTTGACATCACGATTGCTACATTGCGTCATTATCGTCGCGTAAGCAAGTTACTATATAAATGCTACCGTTGTTGACGTTTGAGTTTTGTACAATCTTTTCCACGTTGTTTTTCGGCTTGTCGAAAGCCTTTTTCGACATCAAAGGCCTTGGTGAGTTCTTTACTGACCTTGACGGAGCGGCGTGAATTCTCCAAAGTCATTCTGCAAAGTCGTATAAGTTTTGCAGGGATGCCAAAACTAGACATGGCTCTGTACAGCTCGTCTCTGTAAATACGTTCATGAGCGGGCTTGAACTCTCAACCTCAACGCCAGTATGTGTCAGTTAATCTTCTACTTGTAGCTTTTAGAAAACGCAGCAAAATAGACTATTCATTCAAAAGACAAACAAAATACTGTCATCACTAAAAAAGAATCGTATCGCTGTTCTCAAGAAGCTGTGTCGTTGAGTAGTTCTTGATTAGCTTTGTTTACATCAAAAGTCGGGACATAGACACTACTTCCAGCATCTAAAATGCCTTCGGTGATGCTTGAAATAAGGCGGAAGTAATATTCGATTTTTTTTGCAGCTTCTTTGTTTTACTTCGATTCAAAAACCTAGAAACTTAAGGCTATGCACAGTCTATTTGGAACTGTTTTGAAGTAATTACGAAGGCAGTTTCGCGATTTTCAGTGCTGAAATTATACCACTTGAATTTCCCTGTAACATTTATCTTTGGAGACTCGAAATATGTTGTTCCGTCTGCTTTTTGCAAAGAAACAGTTAAACTGCATCAATTTTCACAATGCTTAGGGAACGTTGATAGAAGTTGCCTTCTTTAAGGGAATTTCATGTGAACAGGGAAAAAGCCTATAGAAAACAATGTTTCCACTACAAATTAGAAAATTAATCATCTTTGTGTAACATCTTATCACGTCTGTCTGTTAAGTGAGAGTTAAAATTTGAGACCAAGAAGCACCCAGCTGGTCCTTCACTGCTACGCATTTTCCAAACATGCATTTGGGAAAACTCCCGAAAGTATTTAAATTGCTATGAAAATCGCTGTCTCACTTAGCACTTCGGAATCGACAGAGTTTTGTTAGTGCGTTCTTTTTCACAGGAAAGTTGAGAAAAAAACGCAAGTACCCAAGGTTCCCCAAGCCTTTGATGTACCACCCTATTTTTTTTTTTTTTTTTAATATTTAACAATTTTCCACCCCTTTTATTGCAGTCTTTTGATTGATTGATTGAATATTTACTTAGTTTTTTAAAAGCTATTAATTTAACAATAATTTTACATTATATTTACATTACATTTTCATTATTACATCGACTCATTATCGTATCGTATTTTAATTATGTCGTTTATATATATGTATAACGAAAAGCAGTGTTCCCAGAACTGACTACTGTGGGACACCCAATGACACTACTTGTGTATTCGAAATCTCTCCATTAATTTTTACAATTTGATTTCGATTTAAAAGGTATGAACGAAACCAATTCAACTCACATCTTTTACGCCGTAAGATTCTAGTTTCCGCAACAACACTTGTCTGTCTATGGTCTCGAATGCTCTCTTGAAGTCCAGGAATACACAACATATCTTATTTTTTTAAACTATTTGCTCTTTCCAGTTCGTGACCACCATATTCACCGCACTTTCAAATGAATGATTCTTTCTAAATCCCGATTGCACATCAATTATTAATTTATTGTTCTCAAAAGTTGTTTAAAAACTACTTTCACAAAACTCTTTTCAAACAAAGGCATTGAATTTATAGGGCGGAACTCTTTACACAGCTTAGTATTTGAAACTTTTTCTATTGGCATTACTACCGATTCTTTCCACGAACTAGGGAAATCACCACACTCAAGGGATTTATTAAATATCCATTCTAACAATGGATCAAAGAATAGAATAGTTCCGTGAAAAGATGCATACGTTTTAACAAACTGAAATCCATAGACGGATATGCAATAAAAGAAGGAAAAGCCACCTTACTGACAATTAGTTTAAAATCTTCAAAAAAGTGAACGTTTATCTAGTGGATGCACCAAAGTCAAAAACATTTTGCTTTTAAATTGTCAAAGTTTTGAATATAAAGTCCTGAAGATAAAATGAGCCGCGGTAGTATTATTTTTGCATCCAATTTTGCTTACTTTTACTTATTCCCGAACTCCAATTATTTTTAATAAAGGGTTTTCCAAAAGTTATGATATGAGTTTGCAGTGGCGTTTCGGCCATTTGTAGTATGTCTTGATCTCTGATTCGTTTTTTATTGCATTCAAAAGTGTTTGCAATTTCAACATAGGACCATCGTAAAAGTTGTGAACTTTCTGAAGTCGTGATTTAACACCATTAAACTATTTCTTGTAGGGTTATTTGAAGTCATTGGTCTTTCAATATAAACAAGATTCTTTTCAAGCTTTACAAGTCTATATTGAACGTGCCATTCATGATATACGACTTGATTTAGTGGAAAAAGTGCTTGAAAATTGGGTTCATCTAATTTGTTGCTGCAGAAGAAGTCGTGGTGGCATATCACTCTTATTGGAAAACCCTTTATATTATATGTTGACATGTGTATCTCCAGAGATCAATTTATAAACCACCTAAGCTGGAACTAAAATTCCAAAGTTCATCTATAAAATTGAAGTTCTGTTAAAGCTTGTGGTTACAAGCCATGACATTGATTTACGTATACAAATTAATCTAGCCCCATCCAGCTACACCATGTCTAAAACAATTATTGCTCCCGGCGTAAACAACACTTAATTTTATTGTAAAATCAAAATCTAAATCGAATACACACTGACAGTGTCTTTTAAAAAATCCAAAAAACCTGTATTCCTTACCAAGTTTCTCTTGTTGCTAATTCACAAAAAGGAAGGTGAAACTAATGTCATTTCTCGAGCCCACTATAAAAATTGTTATTAACTTGGAAACGCAAGAGATATCTCTCTTTTGCAAAAAAATAGAAATTAAATAAAATCGCCTGGCATGTGCGCATAAATTTGTAAAAATTTGCAACCACATGACAGATCCGACAAGTTTGTCAGCGTAAACAAATCAAATTCGTTTTTTTATTCTACGAGGAAGATACGATAGTTTGAATTCCATTTATGTCCCATTAAACAGTAGTCAATGCAATATTTTCTTTTTAACTTGAAACTGATCACTGGACATTGAAGCTTTATCAAATTTAGACAAGAAGCAATTAGCACCAATATTGAAAATGAAATGAGGAACAATAGATAATTTGAAATTAAAATTTAATTGACATAAGCAACTGTGCTGGCTAGTGACAGCAATTAAGTGTTTGACAGCTGTTGAACAAAATGCTTTGAACGTAGTTTAGTCGGGCTTAAATTTCTATAAAGTTCGTTAACTCTCTCTTTGTTCTCTTTTTGTACTTTGTGTTTAAATATTTTTGTTTTTAATTTCACAGTTCAGTAAATTTGCAACGACCGACTGACTGACACCAAAGGGTATAACTTGTTTATTTATATGATGCTTCCAATAATTAATTCAAAATAAAATAAATTCAAAAGTTAATTATCTTATTGAAAATATTGAAATAATACACCTTCTTTGCACGTGCATTCAATCAGAACAATTAGTATTGGTGACTGACACGAATGTCTCCGCGTGGATGAAGTTCAAGGATACATTGTCTGTAGATATTTCTCTTGTTGACGAGATGAAATAGAAAGCAAAACAAATAAAATATTTTTCTTTGTTATCTTAGAACTGGAAAGGTAAGAATATGAAAAAATTTGTTAAATAATCTCTAAGCAAAGAAAATTTGCATAAAAGAGAACAACGACTTCTAAACCACGCGCTGTTGTTGACCGCAGTTTGGATTCTATTGGAGAAATTCCAAGCCAATTTCAGCAGCGCGCACATGCGAGGTAAATTTTTTGGCTTTGAGTTAATGGCTTTTGAGTTAATGGGAGTTTCAGATTAATTAAATGATTTTGAAAGACTTATAATCTTGCAAATAATTACTTAAGTTAAGGTGGCTGTCAACTCCTATTACACACTTAGGCCATATGGATTGGTTTTGAAACCACCATTTAACACTCTTTTTGACGCGGATACTACGAAGTCATTAAACTGTTGGGAGTCTTTGGCTTTAATCGAAGTTTTTCGACATGAGGTTTCTGAGTGCAGAGCTCCCTCATTTTTCATTTGTTTTGTATTTCTTATATTTTCTTCGTGTTATGAATAAACATGAATCACATTGCTTCCTTAGAATAATAGAAGATAGAAAAGCAAATATGTAGATGGAAAGATAGAAAAATAAAAAGAAAGAAGATAACAAGACGGAAAGATAGAATAAAGGACAAGAAGATAGAAAAAGTTAGATAGAAAAATAGAAAAATAGAGAGGTAGAAAGATAGGAAGATTGAAAGACAGAGAAATAGACACATAGAAACATAGAAAAACAAAAATAAAGAACATCAGGAAGATAGACTATCTGTCTAGACAGAAGTATGGAAAGGTAGAAAGATATAAAGATAGAAAGATAGAAAAAGGGAAAGATAGAAAAATAATTCTATTTTTACTTTTGGTGGGATATACGCCCTATTTACTAACTTACTACCCGCTTGAAATAACTTAAACAATACTAAACTTAAACTAATCAAAACTAAATTGAAGCTTTAGGGATGAAATGCTGTATAATAGGAGGACTTCTCGACATTTACTTGGAAAGATCAGATCGAGAAGAAAAGGGAAAGAATTAATCTTACTGAGCATGCGGGTTCCAGGTTCGTTGAGACCATAGTACAAAACGAAGGAAAAAATTGGGATGATCTTACATTTTGGGGATTAGTATTGAAGGAGGTAAGGTCTAAAAGGTTTGAGCAGATCAGTGTCACCAGTAAGAGGCCGATGAATAAAGATGATATCAAACACATCCCTTAGGACTTTTAGGGGTGTATAGGGAGTGGAGATTAGTTGTTGAGAGACGTTCCCGGTGAGAAGGAAAGGTGATAAAGTTTCTAACATCGCACACTGGGGCCCATTGTTTAGAGAGCGTACTCAAAACGCAAAATTGACAAGGACTGTTTCTTCCAAAATAAATGTTTTGTTGCAAAGTCGACAAGATTGTCTATCAACCGGTAAAATTTGAAGGTCAAAGAGATTGTAGGTTAAAAGAAAATCAGTGTTGAAAGTTGTGTTTTAGGCCAAAGGAATTTGTGTTGTGATTTTGAGGTCGATTTGAAATGTAATAAAAATCTTTTCGCGTTGAATTACGCAAAGTTGCAATGTTTCATCGATTGGTCAATGTCAACATATAATAAAAACGTATTTTGTTAGCATCACAAACAAAAACCATGGAAATAGAAACAAAAAAGCGAACTATGGACGATCTCTTAATAAAACCAAAGGCAGAATCAGCTCTTGATATATCTTCGACAATTTGAGGGTGATAATTTAGTTCGCAGTCACACAGAACACCTAAATCACGGATAAGCTGCACAGGCGGTTTATGGGAAGGTTTTGAAGATGATATGAACTGGCAGAAAGATAGAAAGACATATTGTTACATTTCTTGATTAACAAAAACCACAAAATCGCACAGAAAAGTGTCCCAAAAATTTATTTTCTTTGTGTTCAATCTTAAACTTCTAGTTTTCATTACTATTCGTTATAATTTTTCTATTATTCATTAACAAACATAAATGGTGGTAATTCTTAACAATAAGGGCAATCATACAATATACTTAAACGAAAAACAACGGGGGTTTTTTTATAATTAATTATCAGTTCAAAAAGTTGGGAGTACCCTTATAACTTTGGAAAACACAGTGCGAGTGTAAGGAAATAAGGAAAGAATAAAAAAGGGGATACCGACGCACATTATTCCTTACATTATAGTGCGTGGGGAAAAATTGAGCTGGGTAAGGCATTCCACATTCGGGTTGACGGGTTGAGTGGCTAAAATAATATGAAACTCTTTACTTAACTGTACGACTGAAATTGGGCTGGAGGGAGAACTAATTTGCAATGCTTGGGAGTTGGGTATTGCGGCTATATTGTTTCAGAGGAGGAAAGTGCTGGCTATTGCACTATATGTAACTATTGCACTATATGTAAAAATAGCCATAAAAAAAGAGAGAGACATGAAACACTACAACGATGTTCTAGAGAATCAATTAAGACTTCAATTGAACTGTCCCCTATTACTTTTAATACTCTTTTAATTGAAACCTGTCAAGCAGCCAAATGATGTTGAAGAAGTACCTGCCCAAATATGTGTATTTTACTAGTTCATAAATTGTAGCCAGATCAGAGGGGTTGAAAATTTTCCTGCACCGTTTTAAGAATACTAATCACTTTGCATCATTTTTTGGTGACTTCTAATATGTGGTGGTTTTAACGAAAATCGTTCCTTTACACACACCTTCCTAGTACTGACAGCTTTTCGGTTTCTTGGATGCAAATACCATTCAAGGATGATGGGGGACGGTGGACTTTTAACGACAGTATTAGATTTTCGTTGCATTTAATTCTACACGATTGATATTAACCCATGTAACAATCTCAAGGTAAGAATTTGATAAGCTTATCATACGCAAACGGTATAGTTCAATATCCGAAGAGAGGGGACGCGAAGTTGGAAACGAATATGAGAAATTGATGGTGGAGTCGTCATCGAAACAATTTAGTCGATTAAAAGTTTTAGACAAGAGGTCATTTATGAAAATAATGAAGAGAATCGTAGACGAAACGGAACCCTGGGGTACACCAGCATTTGTAAAGTAGGTTTCAGATTGGAAGCCATCCGATACAAATTGTATTGAATGATCTGAAAGGTGATTTCTTATCTAACCTAATCCAATGAAGAAGTGATTCGGCGATACCAAATGCACGTACTTTCGATAAGAACACTGGATGCCAAATTTTATCAAATGCTTTGAAACATCAAGCGAAATAATCTTACTTTCTCCAAAACAATGTAAAGATTGGTTCCACTTTTCGGTGAAATGAGCCATCCATTGAACCATTTGCTACGAAAGCCGTACGGTCTTGAGTCGCTTCTGTTCTCCAAGATATTTCTTAAATTGACGGCTCATCAACGATTTCATGACCTTGGAAAGAAGGAAGGTTATGTTCATAACTTCGATCTGACAAAAAAATGAATCCTTTAGATACGAATGCTTCTTCCCTTCTTTAGTATTATTACTTCGATAAAGGAACTTTTCACATGAGGTATAAACTACGGGACTGAATAGCCGACATCAAGCAGTTCTCAACAAATCAACAGTGGACTGTCAAGAATAAATAACAATCCAAAACATTTGTTGAAGTTGATTTGCCACAGCATGAGAATACTCTCATGAAGAAAATGTAAAAATTCGATCTAATATGCGAAGTGCTTAGGCCCTCAAAAAATATAGAATAGGTACACTGGAAAATGTGAAAAAATTCAATTTCTGAATATTGATCCAAATATTGCAAGTAGTTCCAATAATAGCTTACCGAAGGACTTGACTGGAAGTTTTCATTCTTTGACACTCAAACGCGCACATACGACAAGCTTTGGTCGATTAGCAAACTCCATTTGATGACGATATTATGAACTACACTCACAATCTTCTATTTCATTGTTACAAAATATGCAAATATTCCACCACAAGGCGCAAATATTTACACAATTGGACCACACTCTTAAGAATACAATCAAATTTTTCAAGACAAGATTTGAAGCAAAGATTTAAAAAATAAAATGCAAATGGCATTGATAAAACCAGATTAGAGAAACACCAGACCATTCTGTTGTATGAAATAAAAGCTATAGAACATGAATACGGTTTTCAATTTTTCAAAAACACAAAACACTTCTTTCCCTGGGTACACCTGTGCTTTAATTACTTTGTCGGTACCTACATGAAAACAAAGTAAGTTAACGATCTAAAAGCTAGCAAAAGTTGTATGGAAGCTCTGCAGGTTGACATACTATTTCTTTGAAGCTAAAAATAAAAAAACTTGCACTCATAGCCAAAAAAAAAAACAAAGCAAGTTTAGTTTATTCGCTTATCTGTCATGTCAAAAAACTTAGCATTTATTGAATGAAGCGTAAATTAGTATTTTAATAAATTTATTCAAAATTAGTTCACAGCTAAGTCTAAGTTGACATACCTTTAGGTAAGATGACATACCTCAATTTATTAGTATACGTTGCAGAGCTCACATATAAACTGTATTATTTTGTGGTCTACACCGGCGCACAATGCGTGGCACCATTTAAAAAAATTTAAAAGCCTGGCAGCAAAGCCAATGCGCTCCTGGACGTGAAAGACTTTAAGGCTCATGCAGTTAATACAAGCTACATAATATGTACATCGTCATCATTGTCTGAAAATTCCATCACATCATTGTCCTGTAAAATCAGACGTTTTGTATTCTTTCGAGCTCTAAAGCTTTTCCGGTCCTCTTTTTGTTTTTTAGCCTGTACCTGAGCTCTGACTCCGTTCATAAATTGACTTACTCTACATTTCTCCCTTATTAAGTTATAGTCTATCAGTCTTGCCATTTCGTCGCTGTTGACTCGGATTTTTAAGTATCTCCCTCCAAGATCGAGCGATTTAACACCGATGAAATATTTTTTGTGGGGTTGTGTGAAAAAGCTTGTCCAAAATCAGACAAGCCAGAGACGATTGAAACCTTAGAAGAGAATTTCCCGCGTGCTATTGCTGGCATATGGCACCAAATGCTGCAAAAAGTGGTTGAAAGTTAGGCCTCTCACCTGGAATTTATTCGAATCAGCTACTGGCTCGAAATTATTTTTAAAACCAAAGCTATATTCTTGACTTTAGCTTCAAATTATGTCCTTTCTGTTTCTTCTTGAAAACTATAATTATCAAAAAACAGCCCTCTATTTGATTTTTGTTGTTTGCCCATGATCTTTACCCGATGGTTTTGAAATTCTTGCTATTGCTCGCTGCATGTCTTATTTTGGAACAGGCGGATATTTAGTTTTCCTCGGGAAACGAGTTGGTTTTTACGGTAGTTTGGAATTCAAACCATTCCCAGCTCAAATTTCTATATTCTGGATGATTTAGCAGACAAAATTGTTTCAAAGTTCTAAATTGCAGCACAAGCTATAAAATTAAGAAACAAAAAACTTAATGAATAAAACGCTATTAATCTTTTTAAGCTGTGGAACAAGAATCGTTGTATGAAAACAACTTTACCTAATTTGTACCATTTTCATTTGAGGTTTTAAATTTTTAAGTAGACTGCTTTAAATAAAAATAAACTTGTTTATTTCATTTGCCAGATAACGGGGGTAACGTCCGTTTTTAAATGTCGATATCGATATCTTTTGTATTGCATTCCAGCACAAGAATTGATAAATGTCAGTAACCGCGTATACGTCGGAACAAGTATTTGTAGTAATAAAATTTACATTTTACAATCTGTACTACCTGTTTTATTATACTCGCCAAAACACAAAAGACGTCTAATGAACGGCGCCGGCCGTTGAGAGTATTGTGACTTTAAAGTGATTACAACTCCTCCACTTATCTTCGCACTAATGATGCGGCTGTGTGATGTACCAAGTCTTACCCTCATATATTTTGGTATAAGTGGGCATTGTTTAGATAAAATTTTGTGTATTGAACTAAGAATAAAGAGGTGGAATCGCAAATGCTTTATGGGATAGACGCCAATCATAGAAAAAAAAACGTTCGTCTCAATAAGATGATTTATCACTTGTCTAGTGGAAAACACTAATGGTCTCTGCCACTGTAAGGTGCGTACGGACTGAAAATGTGCGGCTGCTGTAGCAGAGAGTGTGAGGCTCAATCCTCGAAGATTAACTAGACATCGATATCAAAAGCTGAGGAGAGTTCTACAGAAAATTCTCAGAATATTCGGTTACAAGGAGCAATCGACTCAGTAATTGAAATCGCTCGACCATCCGCTTAGTTATCGTATCGCCGTTTAGGCCATATCAACTTGAATTATAGAACGATATTTGGCGAAAAATCATATTTTTTTACCGGACGCACTTTTATCTCGTCCAACCAAAGCTGCCGCATCTGGGGCTCGGAAAACACCAACGTTTTCATCGAGAGGTCAATGCATTGACAGATTGTGATAGCTTGGTGCGTATAGTGTAGTGTTGACATCATTTGAACTTTTTTCTTTGAAATTATTCTGGGAGCAACTTTTCGATCAACGGTGGGTCATGTTAAATGACTTCTTTCTTACTGAAATTGATGATTTTGGGCGACCTTTGTTTCATGCAGGATCGCATGAAATGCCAATCACCTCGTGCCCAAATTGATTTTTTGTGCACCGAAAAGTCAAATTGTGTTTTCATCTCCGATCGTTTGGCCTTTTTTGTCTGGAACGGTGAAGGACTGATGTTATGCCGAAGTTCCGATATCGATTCAAGCACTTAAGGCCGAACTCATTCAAGTGTTTCGTGAGCTACAGATCGAAATCATTAGCTTGGTCTTGGAAAATTAGTGTGACAAAATGCAAAATGCCAAGCCAGGTAGCCACTTGATGACATTTTGTTCCATAATTAATGGGAGTGTTTGCTTAGTTCATATTAACGCATTTTCAAAAAGTGACTTGTGCTACGCTACAAAAATAAAATTTCCAAGCTTATATCTTCACTAAAACGCTAGTCGTCTTTTAAAAGGAATTGGTGTGTCCTTCGATAGTAAACTCATTGCCATGAAAAGCGCTTTCTCGATTAGCCTTTCGGAATCGGTAGAAAATTTTAGGTGTTCTCTATTCCCTCACAAGGCATGGTTGTGAGAAATGCTCTCGGTTCTGGGGCTTCTCGCTCTCCGAGCATTGAACTCCTTTTTAATGAAGCGATTTTTTAACACCAATTTTTGAGACGGATCTCACAGTTTGGCTGAATAGTTCAACGATAAATGCTAAATAATAAAATAATAAAGTCGATTTTATCACTATACCGACTTCAGGAAATTAAGAAAACTGTCACTATATGTGTCTAACGTAAAATTAAGATACATAAAAGCTTTCGTTTCATAGTGGTCATCGAATTAAGTTAATCATATTCAGAAAAAATCCTAAGGAGAATTGTGTTTAGATTTAATGTTTCCAATTCCATCTCTTCTAACTTAGGTGTTGCTAAGGGCTGCCTCTTCAGCCCACTCTCATTCATCCATGCCGTAAATGACGTTGAGTATATCTTAGTCTGACATTTCTTTCTAGTGACATAAGATTTATTTTATTTATTTTATTTATTTCATTTCATCAATCAGGGTCTTACATTCTCTTACAGATTATGACTTACATACTAAATATAATAATGACAATAGTATAAATATGTAAACGAATAGATATATGTATATGCATTAAGATATTATGTTTGGATTTGATATCAAGACAATCATGACATTTTTTTTAATCTCTTGCACAGAGTTGAAAAATATCTTCAAAGGATAAAATACTATTCGTCACTTTGATGGAACGTGAGATGGGTTCGTTTCTTCCGTAATTATTTCTAGAAAACTCATCACGTAGGTAGAAGTTCGTGCGAAGGTTTCTGCAGGGAAAATACAAATTAATCTTCTCAAGCAAATAAGAACAATTTATGTGATTACTTAAGATATCTTTGATCATCATAATTGAAAAGTATCTTCTTCTTAATTCAAGCGTTTGCATACCAAACAACTGACACCTTTTGAGTAAGGAGGCCTATCAATGTTCCAATTTAGTTTATAGAAAGCGTATCTAGTAAAAGATTTCTGTACTCTTTCAATCTTTAATGAGTGAGTATTGTAATACGGATTCCAAACAACACTACAATACTCCAGATTAGATCTGACTAAAGCTGAGTAAAGGCATTTGAGCGCATAAGGATCACAGAATTCTTTTGTGTTCCTTCCTACAAATCCGAGCATCTTATAGGCTTTATTTACTATATAGTCAATATGAGATTTGAATGAAAGTTTACAGTCCAATATGACTCCAAGGTCTTTCTTTTGATTAACCTTTTCTAAAACAATATCATCTATTGAAGAATCAAACAAAATTGGTGAGTTTTTCCTATAACAGGTAAAACTTTGACATTTAGAGACATTCAAGAAAAGTAAGTTCATATTACACCACAACGCCAATTTGTTCAGATCTTCTTGCAATAATATGCAATCATCAACAGATTTTATAGTTTTAAAAATTTTAACATCATCGGCATAGAGCATATAATTGGATGAATTCAAAACATTAGGAATATCATTTATGAATAGTAAAAACAATAAGGGGCCAATATGGCTTCCCTGTGGAACACCAGAGGTTACTTTGATAGTTTTGGATTTGAACTTTTTAATTTTAATGAGTTGGATCCAATTATATAAATACGATCGTATCCATTTAAAAAAATGTGAATGAAATCCCAGCAGTGAGAGTTTATGAATAAGTAATTTCATGATCAACCCTATCAAAGGCCTTAGCGAAATCAGTGAAAACAATGTCCGTCTGAAGCCCCTTTTCAAATCCTTTGACAATGGAGTTACATAAAACAGTGAGATTAGAAGCTGTTGATCTACCTGACACAAAACCATGATGAGATTCTGCAATAACATTTTTGGTAAGAAAGTAAAGTTTATCACAGACAATCTTTTCGCAGATTTTCGGAATAACCGAAAGCTTACAAATTGGTCTATAATTGCAAACTTTTTGTCTGGATCTAGTTTTGAAAATTGGGGTGATGTATGATTTTTTCCACTCATCTATAAATTGTCCGGTTCGTAGAGACAAATTAAAAACTAAGCAAAGGGGTAGCGCGAGAGATGTTGCACATTTCTTAATAATTTTAGGAGAGATTTCATCTGGCCCAGCGCCCTTATTTTCGTTTATACCTTTCAAGGCTTCGAATACTTCTTCTCTACTTAAATTTATGCTTCCGATATCAACAAAACTTATGAACTTAACTGTTTAACTATTTTTATTGAACAGGTATATATACAATTGGTTCTAAATTCTAAGATTACATAACATTTAGATATATTTTGTTTTGTTGGCACAGAAGGGGCCTAACTTTGAATATTGATTTGTTTGCTAAAATACTTATAATTATTGCCTATGATAAGAAAAATATATATTTATAAGGTTATTAAAAAATCTCGGAGAACTTATGAAGCAGGTATCTACATATACTCCTTTATCTATTAGCCTATTCCAATTTCAATTAGTTTCAAATTCCTTTCGTACCTACATGTCATAAAACTTTTCAAGTTCAATGGCAGATTTGTGACTATGAATCCAGGTAGCGGGTACGTACCTCTTCCAGTGTAGTGTTCTCTTTTTGTGATTTTGTTCCCACATCAATCAGATTATTGTAAAACTGAAATCATTCCATGATTTAAAAGCTAGTCTTAAGAATTGTCATCCCCTTCTTTATCAAACCACTCTGCATAACATTTGCTAAACCAACTAGTGAGTATACCTCTCTCCATTCCGAAAACTGCTCTTTCTTCTTTCAAATTGTTGTTGGTTTTACTGAAACACTCTTTGCCTGATAAGAAGTTATTGGTGTCATAAATTCTCCTGCAATTGTTGAACATAAGTTTTCAAATCCGAATCCACCAATCTTAAGCCATTCATCACCCTTCTCACCAGCAGTGGCCATTTCACTTCAATTACTCTAATGTTAAGTTTAGCCAACCGCACACGTACTA
This sequence comes from Melanostoma mellinum, assembly GCA_914767635.1. NCBI lineage: Eukaryota > Metazoa > Arthropoda > Insecta > Diptera > Syrphidae > Melanostoma > Melanostoma mellinum. Next base: position 55,633,503 of record OU612060.1, read on the forward strand.
CTCCTAAACGTAAATACCGTTTAAGTCTTGCTAAAAAGAGACTTTGACTTTAATTATTCACGATCTCCGGTGCCGGTGGTATAATGGTTAGCAGAAAACATGCAAATGCTTTTTGCACGGGTATCGTCTGTCGTTGGCAAGCCATTCGTAAATTCATTCCCAATTAGCCGTTCGCAATCGGCAGAAAATTGTAGGTCCCCTCCATATTTCTCACTAGACATGGTTGTGAGAAGAGCACTTCGGCCCAGGGCTCTCCACTCTGTTGCGCCAACCTATTTATTCACAATCCCCAGAAGTATTATATATGTATTAAAAAAAATTATTATCAACAAGAGATTGACCCGTTGGAGAGCTGACCCGGCCAAAATGTACCACAAAACCAAGAACTTGGTAGTAGCACTCGCACTTATTCAAGAAGAGCCAAGAGATAAATATTTCCAGCTACAAAAAGACACCACATCAAACTAAAATCAGGTAGTGCTATTAACTATTATGTAATTACTTTTTTTTTTAATTCAAATACTTCAACCCTTTTTCCAGCGGTTTAAAACATCTCACCTTTCAAATGGAGCTCTTTGAAAAAGTCATAAATGGAAAGCGAAAAAAATGACTATCTGATGATCGAATTTTTGGTGGCCTTACTAACCACAAAGTTGCTCGAATATTTTGTAGCAAATTTCTTTTTTACCGTCTGCTTGGTAAGAAAATAATTTGACGAGTAAACATTTGTCCGGAAATATATAGAAAGGCCATCAAAATGCTAATTCTTGTTTTCTTTTTCTTTAAGCTTCACAGCAGTTAAGCTTTAAACTATAAATGCTTTCCACTCTTTCTGAATGAAAATGTTAAATGGTGTTCTTTATTTTTGTGGTCGTTCGTGGAATATTCAGGTTGGTTTCTCCATATTTTGAGTTTTATTTGAGAAAAAAAATCCATTGGTTTGTATTCTGAAAAAAATCCGTAATCAAGCTACGATCACATAACCGAAATCGATTACCAATTACAACAAACTTGATCGTTAACTGTGTTACTATAGCTGCTAAGATAGTATTACACTTCAATTTATAATACAGCGTGTGTTGCAGTTTGGATGCACTCATTGAGCACTGATTGAATTTCATGGTCAATGTCGTTGGAAACTAATTTCTGTATTTTAATTTACTCAGTGGCGAATAAATGATAGCAAATTTGCACCTTTGATAGTGATAATGTTTAAAATTTACTACATCTTGATATTTTATAATCAATTCACGGTGAAGTGGTTGCGAATAAAAGTGGGTCATACAAATTTGTTTTTGTCTATTTTTCTCTCCATCTCTGTCTTTCTCTCTCACCGAAGCAACTGACCAAACCTTAGCATCGTAATGAAGTTGTAACTTGTGTGTTCGATCTAAACTGAATCCTCAAGCTCGGGAAAAGTCGCTTTGACATCAAATTTATATCAAAATTCGCTATACCTATACAAGATCTCAGAAGTTTTGATATAAGAATAGTGTTAATTAACAACGATCTCGATCAGAGGGCAAACAATTTTATACAATTTCATTTACCGACAACAAATTTCACGCAGTGGAGAAACCATTCCTATATTGAACATAGAAAAGTTTTTCTTTTACAACTTGGCTCTACATGTGGGGTTTTTTTACGACACCAGCTGGAGTTGGATGGTACTTTTTTTCTACTCGCTATACTTGATTTTCATGTGAATAGTATTTACATAATAACTTTCTGGTAAATTCGATACTATTAATAGATTTAACTTTAATTTGTCGAAATAGCGTTAACTGGAAGAGGGAGATCTTTGCTTGATTGTTGTTAATGTTAAGCCATAAGACTTGGTTTTTGCTGTTTTATGAATGACTCATTAGCATAATTATAAGTTCAAAGACATCAGAAGGTCTAGGTAGATGGTTCAATGATAATAATGTGTTTGTTATCGGTTATTCTTAGATACGAAGTCTGATTTCATTGGCCATATTTGGAGCAAAATCTTCATAGAAAAAAATCATTTCGGAAAAGTGAACTATTGCAATTTCTGTATTTCTTTTTTAAATGACGTTTCATTTTCAAATGCTTTTCAGATGATGTGATAATAGACAGACAGACAAACAAGGCCCTGTTTGCTAAAGACTTTTTTTAGACGTGTGTTTTTCAATCTGGCAATACTTTTTTCGGAGTTAGTTTTTTTGACAGCTGTCACTTGATTTATGCTCAATTTACATATACATGCATGTATACATTGGGAGTTGCAACAAAGCGGTGAGTCCCGGGGCCTAGCTTCTTTCTCCCAACCATGCCTAGATTGGAGGGGACCTACCTACATTTTTCTACCGGTTCCGCAAGAGGAAGAGCATTTCGTGGCAATGAATATACTTGTCAATTCCTCGCGAAAATTGATACCCAAGGAGAACACCTTTTGGTTTCTGTTGGGAGTCCAACCACGAATATCCCGCGTAAAGAGCCCGACCCATGGAATCCGTTGCGTCCGTTCGCTGCCGGATTCACTGACAGCAGTGAGTTTTATCGGACACAACGGATTGGGGTGACCCATAGAATCCGTTGCGGTGTGAAGAGAAAACTTCAAACTGGGTTTGACTGAGCATGTCATCAGTTCTGCCGGACGCAAAAGTTAAAAGTTGGGCTACTTTTTGCGTTGCGTCCGTAGCATCCGATGCTTATGGGTCACCTCTCATGAGATCGTGTGTATTTAATCGAGCTGTCAGTTGAATCCGGCAGCGAACGGACGCAACGGATTCTATGGGTCGGGCTCTTAACAGGCAGACATGGTAACCATTACACCACGGGCACCACATATGCTTAATTTAGTTTGGCATTTTATAACAAATAGACTTACTCCGAAACAAGTTTTTGCAAATCGTGCAAAATTTATTACCAAAATAATGGTTCGGTACGTGTGGTTGATCGCGCGCTTCGTCCAATATTTGGTCGACATAATCACTCAGCAGTGTCTGTAATTCGAACAATTGTGGGTCAGGATAGCACCACTTTTACTCTAGTGTCTAGTGTATAATGCGCATTCCCAGAGCCGCTGTACAGTCCACACCGAAGACGCTATTGCTGCTATGGGAGCAATAGGAGCTGTGCCTATTCACTTTATGGAAGATTTTGCAAATGGATCTTAGTTTGCTGCCTTGCAATATCTTAATCGGAAAAGAATTGAAACTGAACGACCATCAGGTGCGTCACAGGTTTGGTGAATGCACCCAAAACGAGATTTCCACCGATCCTGATTTTCACAAGAAAATTTTGTTCAGCGATTAAACTCACTTTTGGTTGAATAAGTGCTCTCTCAAGTCATGTAGTCATGATAGTCCACAAGCCATTGTTGAGACGCCCACCGTTACATCTTCAAAAAGTTCGTGTTCTATGAGCAGTAGGAATCATCATTTTCTATTTCTTCAAAAATGAAGTTGGCCATCAATCATCATCAGTCAATGGGGAGCCATGGCAAATGACTTTTTCGTACCTGAATTGAAGGATGTTGATTCCAACAAGACAGCGCTACATGCCATACAACAGAGGTAACAATCAATTTAATTGAGTAAACTTTTGATGAGCACACAGGCCGTGGCCCTTAGCGTGGCCTCCAAGATCGTGCGAATTAACACCGCTAAACTTTTTTTGTGTGGTGTTATGCTGCAAAAATTGGTAAAAAATTGGGCTTCTCGGCTGTAATTAATTCGAGTCAGCCGCGATGACCACTTGCTGGAAATCATTTTGAAAACATAATGGCAACACTAAAGGTATGCTTTTGGTAAAATAACGAAATGGACTAATCCACAAGGTCAGAGTTGAACTGAGCGCTGTTCATATGAATACTTTTTTACTCAAAGCAAATCGAGACTAAACAGCAGGCGATAAGGACAAAATCATAGAAAAGTATGAGTTTTTCGAAATTTTGTGGAAAACTACGGATGAGTCCTTTCAAAAGAGGAACACAGGAATTTAAATAAATAAATTGAAGAAAAAGTTGACCACGTGTCGGTAGACATACCGTTTAATGCAATGCAGCTGCTATTCTGAGCATGCGCTTTATGGCACTTTATTTTAAACTGTCAGGAAAAATATTTCAAGTGGATACGGCTATGAAAGTACTATCAGAAGTTTACTACTTCACAATGTCTTGATATATTTTTTATTTTATATTTTTGTTTTGTTTGATTTAATCAAGCTAAATTCAATGTCAGATTGCGTCGGTGGCGCCAAAGATATCGTTCTATTCCCACCACGAAAATTCTCCAATTCGCTCCAAAACGGCTTCCAAAAATCTAATTTTGATCTCATCACTACCGATTCTATTTTGTGGCAAAAGAGTTAACACCAATTCATAAACAAACTTTAACTCACTGCTTTTCAAGCAAATGGCAGTTTCTATTTAATTTTTGTCAAATTCAGTGTTCACTGATAGTTGATAAATTTTCTTGACCATATTACAAACTAATTTTCAAAATTTGAACTATTTTTAGTCTTGCTGTTTGACTCCTTGGGGTCGGTATCGGCTTCTCGGGGGTCGACAAAAACGAAATCTGAATTTGGGGGTCGACAAGTTTTAAAATCGACCCCTTTACACATTTTCTTATTTAAACTTTAAAGATTGTGTTGCGTTACTTTTGCCATTCTATAAATAAAAAGTAGTAATACTGCACCTTTAAAAAACTCAACAAACTCCTTTTCGTACCTGTGCACTGTTTCGACAAATCGGTATTTATGTATTTGTACACTTTTATTGAGGTACATTCGGTTTTCCAGTCCTAACTCTTTTTTCCCGGAAACAACAGTTGGTAGGTAGTTTAATAAAGATTATTATTAAAGATTTAAGGTTAGTGTATTGTACGATCGAAGTGCTGGGAAAACCTATTGTGTGTACTTCAAATTTTTGCAATTCCGAAAGCCTTGCTATTAATAATTTTGACCTGCTTTTACTGATTGTGGTTTTTATTTTTTTTATTTTTTGCTGTCCATTATTCAATAAAATAGTAGGTGTTACATTTGCATAGGTAGTGTCCCTACACAGTATAAGATTCACTTCGGTTCAAACATGCTCCTGATTTTTCACTATATAAGAAGCTGGTACTAGGCTAGGGTGAGAGTTCATTTGGATTTTGAAATTAGAAGATTTTAAAGTGATAATATACAGTTAAATAAATTGAAAAAAAAAGATTAAAATAGAATTTACAAAGTGTATAGTTACCTAAGTAATCACCTAAATTGCGTAACCATACATTTCCGCATTTTATTAAAAAAAATATCAGGGTAAGTACCAAAAAACTTTTTAACATTTTAAACATGTGTATAAAAAAATGTACAAACCTACTATTATATAATTGTGATGTTATAAGTAACAGTTTTAAACATTTTTTGCTTAAGATTGGCGGTGTGATGGCAGACACGAAAAAGAAAATGTAGACAAAACAGTTTGGACTACTTAAAGTTTGGATTTATTCCATCTTCATCAAATCAACACTTACCGATGTGTCTCATATGTGAAAAAATATTTAGTAACGATGCCATGAAGCCTTCAAAAATGGAGGACCACTTATCAAGAGTTCATGTTGACAAAAAAAGTAAACCATTATCATTTTTCCAAGCACTTAAGGAAAAACTGGAGAAAAGGCCGTCCATAACATTAATGTGTGCATCATCTTCTATGCAAGACGTTGATGAGAGCGTCCTACAATATCTCTGCTAAATGCGAAGTTGGAGAAGCCTCACACAATTGGAGAGCATCATATTTTACCAGCCATTGCAGGGGTCCTCAACAATGTTTTGCATAAGCCCCCTCAGGATATTATAAAAAGAATACCCTTGAGAAATAACACCGTTCAGAGACGAATAGACGAGATGGGTCATTTTATGCAATTTTTTGCAGACCAAGAGATTTTCTCTCCAGATAGACGAGTCTACATTACCCGGCAAAGAAGCTCTGTTGTTAGGATACGTGCGATATATCAAAGATAAAAATATGTGCCAAGAGCTGATTTTTACCATTTATCTGGAAACTGGTACCAGAGGAGAATCCATTTTTCAGGCAGTGGAACGTTTTTTTACCGACAAAGCTATTCCATGGAGAAACATTTCTGTAGCGACCGATGGAGCACCATCTATGGTTGGTCGTCATCGTGGTTTTATAGCTCACTTACAGCAGCAATTGCCTGTTGTACTGGTGATTCATTGCGTGATTCACAGATAACATTAAGAAGCAAAAAATCTCAGCCCTAGATTGCACCGCAGTCTTTGCAATACGTCATAAATGCTGTCAACAAGATTCGAAGAAATTCATTGAACTCTCGGTTATTTGCTAAGCTTTGTGAGGATAACGACGAAGTCTTTACTTACTTTACGTTACTTTTGCACACTGAAGTTCGCTGGCTTTCAAGAGGTGCTTGCTTAGCAAGATTTTCAGCTATTTTCGGGTCTGTGTTGGAGTTTCTAAATGAAAAAGACCCGAATTTGGAAGAAAATATGAAAAATTCTATGACGGATATTTTATTACATGACTGATATCTTCGACATGTTCAACAAAGTCAACTTGCAGCTGCAGGGTGACGATCTCAACTTGATCAAAACAAAATCAATTATAGTGGCGGTTGTGGGAAAACTGATTCTTTATAAACGAAATTTAAGCAGAAAAGAATACTTACAGTTTCCGCATTTGTCAAGCTCAACAGAAACCCTTCAATACGATGTTATATTATCATATGTCACTCACTTGGACGCGCTTCATAAGGATTTTACCAAAAGGTTTGAGGATCTTTTGAACTTAGAAATTCCAGATTGGATAATAAATCCGTACAGTATAACAGCCATGGAAGAAGCCAATGTGATAATGCAAGAAGAGTTGATCACCATCCAAACTGACGAAGAGCTTAAGCTTAAGTTCAACGAAGGTTATCAGAAGTTCTGGTTGCAGCGCAGCATTGAAACTCAATATACTGCATTGTGGAACATTGCTGAAAAATATCTCAACGCTTTTCCATCATCATACTTAGTTGAAAAAGACTTCAGTGTGGTTGTAAACATTTTGACGAAAAAAAGAAACCGTTTGAAAGTCAACGAACGCGGAAGTTTTTAAGGCTGCAACTTACCAATATTAAACCAGATCTAGCTAGATTGGTAGAGAGTCACCAAATTCATCCATCGCATTAATTTTTCAAATCAAGAAGAGCACGATTTTTGAAAACTTGCATTAATAAATTATGAGTTACACTTCATGTTTATTGAATTTCATACCTGCTATCATCCTAATGTCATGTTTTATTTTTCTTTCTGCACTACTGCAAAACTTGCTTAGGTACTAGGTACCTATAAAATTAACTAAAAACTTGAGACAGGATTTTTAAAGTAATTTTGCTTTGGGGGCTTACGGTGTCACTTCATTTTGGAAAAGGGGTCTGTGGCTCAAAATAGTTTGGGAAACCCTGAACTAACCTATTTTATGTTCTCAATAAAGATCCCTTGAAGAAGACAGCAAACCCTGTCTAAACGTCGGGACTCGGGAAAGTAAATGAAATAAGTTACATTTCATTGCGTTAACTAGTGACCAAAAAACCGAAGAGGAATCAGATTCTTCAACAACACATATTAAGACGATAGTCGTGTAAAACATAATACAGTCTCCTAGAACGTAGTTCAGGCTCAGACTAAATGCAATGTTCTGATTCAAAACGATAAGGTGCACTTTTCTCAGACGATTAAACCTATTAATGCTGTGATGAAGCACTTTGGAGTCTAACATTAAGCTAAGAATGCTAAATTGGAAACCAAAATATCAGTCTAAAAACACAATCACATATTTCTTTGAACGTGTTCAAAACCCGTACTTTCTTTAGTATGTTTATTATTTTTAGCCTATTTTTTCGTTCTACTACATAATGTATAAAATTGTTTTGCACAGAAAAGCACCAGAGCCTACAGCTGTAAGACTGTTTAGATTAAGACAATCAGCTGTTGAATGTTATCCTCAGTAAATTGCCATAAGACGTGTACTATGAATAAATAAAAACAAAGCTTTCACGTGCTTGACGTTTACCTAACAAATAAAAAAAAACCTTAAAAAAGAAAAGACACCTTCAATGGTACTTTTAAATCAAACTTCTTGCTATTTAAGCTGCATTCTTCAGAAGACACAACGATGTAACGTTTTAAGAAACTGTTGAGTAATATTTAAATAAACTAAATGCACTGGCACATGAACATGTGTAAAATAACCAATCAATTAATGAAAGCCGCACTTACCGAACCACCTGCCGTGTACGGAGGGAGGGTTTACAAACTCCGTTTAATAATTCAGTTCGAACAAATCACAGTTATACAATTTACTCCACAAAGCAACGCAATTGGATGATTTATTTGCTCAAGTTGAAATGACACTTTTTTTGCACTCACGTTGCCAGAGTTACTGACTTAAAAAGAAAACTACTTCAAGATTCTTTAATTTTCCATAATTTAAAAAAGTGGGTTTATCTTAAAAACTGTTGATTGGTAAAAATCGCACTTCTTTCAAGTTGATTAGCACATGCAAATTTCTTTTGCTTTTAGTTTTTTTTTTAAACCACCAACGTTTGAACCAAAAAATTAGACGAATACCACCGACAGTGACAAATGACGGCACGACGACGACGACGCGACGAACGCTTGTGTTTGATGACCGACAAACTCTAAGCGAATGAGACGATTATCACGAAATGGCTTAAATCACACCGATCTAGACTTTAAGGGAGGGCATACAAAACTTCAGCAGGTGCACTATCGCAAGTGAACTGCTCACAGTCACTGTATATAGTAAGTAAGTGGTAAGCAGGTAGTTATGGTTTTCTTCTTGGTAATACGGTATTTATTGCTAGCACATATATGAACAAGCGATCGCGCCGGAGCTCCAGATACGAATGCGATCTGCCAGACATACAGATGAGTTTTAAATTTTAGCGAAATTTCATTTTTATATCTACATAAATGTTGGTTGGTGTTTGTAGTGTGTATACCTTGTCTGGGGGTTTTTCAGCAATTAACGCATAATCGGTGTTGTTGGTAATACATTATAGCGAAATCGTTTCATTTAGCGCATGGTAACTTCCTTTGTAGGAACAGTTATATCAAATATCTACCATCGCGGACCGTGTGAATTTATTGACCATCTCCTAATCACTGTAACTGTGGTGATGTGATGTTTCCGAAAAGATTAATAACTTCTGATAAGCTATCATTCGAAAGAGATAAGAGATTTGAATTTCTATTGTTAATGGTTCCCTGAAAAATGTCATTAAGGGTGCGATAAAATAATTGACACATGAGCATCATTTGAGAAGCAAATTATTATTTGATTTAACTAATCTCAGTCTCAGTTAGTTTATGGAGATAGACATCGCTCGCTGTAAGGTAGGAATACGATTGGAAAGATCTGAGCAGTTCGGTGATTGTATTAATTGTTTGCCTTAATTGTGGGTTTATGGATCTTGTTTTTTGTTTGTTCAAAGACAGATGATTCTCGTATTGCTAAATATGTGCATTAGATAACAAAGTTTGTGCTTAAAAATATAAGAAAGTACGTTACACAATCAGCACTTAATTTTTTTTTTTAAATTCTACTGGCGAGAGTTTAAATTTGTATTCATTTTGTGCCGTAGGTTAAGAATTGAAAAAGCAAGCATAAAATAATTGGAAGCATAAAACAACAAGCAAAAGACGCAAGCAATAAAATCACAAGCGTAATTTGAACTTGCAGAAATAGAACCAATAAAATGCTAAAGAGAAGAAGTCTTGCAATGGGTGTCTATCGTCAGTTGTTGTTATCTACGATTTCTGATGTTGGTAGCATAATGGTTCGAATTGTTTTTCTTCGAGTAACGCTTTTCTCGATGATTTATTGTATTTGTCTCCGTCTCGAGTAGCAGAGCAAAGGTTCTCTCAAACCAAATCGATTTTCTAGTAGTGGCAGCGACAGAAATGTATGGAACCACGTCTCGTCGTTCTTGTCGCTTCAGTGTAGACATTCTCATAAAGATCGATTTGTTGCTGCCGCAACGCTTTGTTTTGGTGAGCCTTGACTATTCAAAACATAATGGACTCCCACGAAGACGGGAACGGTAACTTGAAAGTTATTAAACCGATTCAAAACTTTTTTTTGGCATTAGGATATTACACTATCCCTCAGCAACGCCGGGCGAGTCAACTAATTTAAGGGATACAGTATTGTTTTGCATAAGATGCGACAAAAGTCCTTAGGAAGATAGGTCAAGACAAGAAAAATATCGTATGGAAGTGGCCTATCTCTTTCCGCCCAGGCGAAAAGGTCAATTATATTAGCCATGTTTTATTGGGAACTTTTATATTCACTTCACTAATACGCTCAATAAAACGCTGTATGTACTCACTACTGCGACTTTATTCCATAAATTCCATTTACCAGCCATCCATGTTGTTCACTTCTGCAAGTGACTTATTTTTGTTCACTTATCGTTGTTCACTTCAGAGTTTTTGTTTTTCCATGTGCGATGTATTGCGATGTTTAGCTGAAGTGAATATGAATTGCAAATAAAAAGGCTTTTATTGTTTTCCCATGTGCGATGTTTTGCGATGTTTTGCTAAAGTGAATACAGATTCCTAACAAAACTCGACTGTAATAAATTGACTTAATTTTTTTTAAACTATTAACAATCAACTAAGTCACCTTCTTCCATATATACTACAGTGTTTCTTAAAACCAATACTTTTTTCCTTATACATAGCTATTTGAATTAAAATTGATGATTTAGTGAATAGTTTTAGAGTAAAAACAAAAAGGTAGTCTACCTTCGAGTTTGAATTTCGGGCTTATTTTTAACGATGGATTAAGAAAAAGCTAGACATGATTTACACAATTTTTTTTTTATTTACTAAGAACCTTATAAAAATGTTCTCGAATAGATCCTTTTCAAGGCAAGCTGTAGTAGTTTCCAAAATCGAAATAACCAAAAAAATTCGATTTTTTTAAACCGCGAAGGTAGACGGCCCCCTTAAGAGTGACTATTTCTTAAGATTAGTTAAATCTCTTATAACTTTTGAGTCAGACACAGGAAACCGAACAAAAAATCTTTCTTAATTATTTTGTCCAGAAAACCCCTTTTTTTGGTTAGAAAGTAAAGTTCAATTGGTACTGGGAAAATGAGTTTGCACCCTTTAAGTTAACGCACGTTCTTGATTAGTCTGTGAATTTGTGGAAATTTTGGTTGATTATTTTCGGTCTAAAATTCTTTTTTTTATCGTTTTCGCATTTGCATTTCGGACACTTTTAGTCAACTCTATGGTAGTTTTTTAATTTTATATTTTTCTTTAAACTTTTAGTACACAATTTTTATAAAAATTTTCACCGAAAAACCATACTAGCGCAAATTGCCGGCTCTAGTTACCATCACTCTAACTTTTAAATGTGGTCATTAAATACAAACGATTTATAGACACCTCACAAACTAGTGACAACTTTCAAATGAACCTATTTAAAATAAATGTGACCAGCACCAAAATTTTTGACATTTCAAGCAAATGAAGTGAATTATTATTGACGTTTTCTCTTGTCAAGTAAAATTAAAATAAGATCGCCACCACACGTTCAGTGAACATTGAAAATTTTCTTCTTCTGTAGTTTCCTAATCGCACTACACAATAACACGAGTGACAGTGAAACTTGATAAAAACCAAATCAGATTTGATTTTCGCCAATGTTTCATTATTTATGCTTGACAGTAACAGCCTACAAACGATCAATCAATGCGTAAACTTTTCCATCTTTCCTTCTGCTGGGATTTTTCCGAGCAGATTGAAAACTGCATTTGTCCAGCCGGTCTCTAAAAAAGGCGAATCTTCCTTCCCTTCCAATTACCGTCCAATTGCACTAACGTTCCTTCTTTCCAAGGTCATGGAAACGTTGATAAACAGCAAACTATTCCGCAGGATATTTCTAAAGCATTTGATAGAGTTTGGAATCAGGCTCTTTTATCGAAAATGCGTGCATTTGGTATCGATGAGTCTCTTCTTCGTAGGATTAGAAACTACCTTTCCAACCGTTCAATACAAGTTGTATTGGATGGCTTCAAGCCTGATACCCACTTCATAAATGCTGGTGTGCCCCAGGTAGGGATTGCAATCCCGGGATTCGGGATCCCGGGATCCCGAGTCTTTTTTCGGACCCGAAAATCCCGGGACTAGTATCGTAAAATCCCGGGATTTTCGGGATTGATTTGTTGATTATTTTGGAATATTATTTTTATCTACTTGAAACTTTTCCGATAAAAAAAAATTTTAAATTCGATTCCACTTGGTTTTGAATTAATAATAATAATTTTTTTCACTGTCAATACATCCTTTGGGTGTATTCCAAAACAAAGTTAAAAAGTTTGTCGTTCCTGTGTGTATAGCTATTTATATCGTAATAATATTCTCAAGTAAATAATAATAATGAGAGAAGTAATAATAATGATGGCAATACGTTATGAATAGAACACATGAAGATAGTATTCAAATATTCAAAATGAAAATAATATTTAAAGGAAAAGAGAAACACACAATCAGTATAGGGTGACGTATTCAAAATGAAAAGATTAATTAAAAAATAAGCGGAAGTTTGCAATTCTTTCAAAAATCGACTCGACATTCACTTTTCTGTGGAGATCTAGGGTTAAAGTGTACCAAGGGAGATTAAGCATTTTTTTCAAAACTTTATTTTGTGATAATTGTAATTTCTTTTTATTCCAAAAAGCTACCTTAGCCCATATTGGACATCCATATTGCATAAAAATAGCTTTGTGAATAAATATCTTGTTTTCTTTTGTGAGAGCAGATTTTCGATTTATAAAAAGCTAAAGCATCCTATTTGCAAGAACATATTTTGAGTATCTACATCATCATTGGCTTAAAAATGGTTGAAAACTAGATTGTGTTTTGAGAACTTTCAAAATAGTTCGTATGTTTCGTCGTATGTTTTTCGAGACTTCCATTCTTTTCATTGTTTTTGATCTATTGGACTATTCAAGTAAACTATAGTAAACTAGTTTTTGGGTATCCTTTCTCTTTTTCTAAACCCCTTTGTACACTATTTTCTCTTTTGTATTTTTGATTGCTAACATCGCTGTTTTCAAGGATGGTCTGCTAAATTTAAACTTAATTTCAAAACAAGAAACCACTTAGTTTATGTGCATTTCCTTTTTTTTCACACCAATTGGTTTTCACACCAATTTGTCATCAGAACACCACAAAAGATAGATTTAAATATAAATCAGCCATCAACCAAGTAATTTTTTTTTTGTCTAAAATATTGAGCCAATCCCGGGATCCCGGGATTGACATATCTGAATCCCGAAATCCCGGGATTGAAAAAACCTTTCGGTATTGCAATCCCTAGCCCCAGGGCTCCGTTTTGTCTCCGACTCTCTTCCTCACTTTTATAAATGATCTCTTGTCTGAAACTTCTAATCATCTCAACTGTTTTGCTGACGACTCGACCCTTAGCCTTTCATTTCACGTCCCTGCTCTTCGGATGTGGAACTGGAACGGCTGCGTATGATAAGCTCATTGAATTCTGACCTTGACAGCATTGTTACATGGGGTCATAAGAACCGAGTAGAATTCAATGCTTCGAAAACTCAATGCTGTCTCTTGTCGTTGAAGCTTAACACTCCCCCATTGCCATTATCAATGAATGGTAGTTGCATCCAAGAAACCGAAAAGCTGTCAGTACTTGGTATGTGTGTAAACGATGACCTTCGTTGGAATGACCACATATTTGAAGTCGCCAAAAACGCTGCTAAATGCTTAGGCTTCTTGAGACGATGTTGAAAGTTATTCACCCCTTCTGATCTGGCTACAATTTATAAGGCCTTCATTCGCCCAAAACTGGAGTATAACTCCCATATCTGGTCAGGTGCTTCTCAAACATGTTTGCGCCTATTTGATAGGGTACAAAATAGAGCGTTAAGATTGATAGGTGATAGTTCAATAGCAGTATCGATTGATTCTCTTAAACATCGTCGAAACGTCACTTGTCTCAGTCTTTTTTTATCGCTTTTTCTATAAACAGTGCTCTACTGAAATAGCCAGTGGCATTCCTCCCCTGAAACAATTTAGCCGCAACTAGGAATGCTCATCAGTTTTACCTTGAGCCCAGCTTCGGTCGTACAGTCAAGTATAGAGATTCATTTCTTAGTCGTACCACTCGAATGTGGAATGCTCTACCTAACTGTGTTTTTCCCCTGCATTACGATTCACAAAGGCTTAAAAGCAACGCGCATCGGTGTATCCTTTTAAATCCCCTCCTGTTTTCCTAAATACTCGCACTGTGTTTTACAACATTATAAGGGTATTCATAACCCCTTGATGTGCGCGTTAATTATATTAAAAAAAAAAATTTTTTTGATAGTTGCCACTTGATTTTATCGTGAAAGAATCAAAGCCGATACCTCCGAGGCCGGATGTGAAGCCGTTTGTTTGATTGAAGACTTGCAAGAGAATATTCCGCGCGTCATTGTTGATATACGGTGCCAAATACTGCAAAGAGTGATGGAGAAATGGTCTTCCCGGCAGCCTTTTGCCAAAGCAATTGTTAAAAAACAATGGAAAACCCTTATTTTTTGAGTATTGTTATATACACTGCCAACCACTAGGATGAGGCCACAAATTTTGCAATCGATTTTCGCTTTTTATAACTGGTGGGAGTTTTGTACCCCGAAAAGTTTATTACCAGTTCATTAGGTACGGATTTTCCCATAACAAATTCATAAAATTTAAGAGTTTATTCGAAACGACCGTTGGAATTTCCCAAGATCAATTAATGAACAACTGAAAATAGGTATAAAAACTTATAAAATAAAATAAAATAAAAATAAAAATTTGAATAGTATCACTTTTTTGTATTATTCTTCGAACCGTTGTTATGCTGGCTGAAACTCCGCTTTTGTGCCCTTATCATAGTCGCTGGTAGAGTGGAATTTGAGGCAAGTCGTAGAATCAACCGATTTTCTCTTGGTGTTGTGGCTTTTCCCGTGCGTCCTTTTTAATTTTTGCCATAGTTTTGTGGATCAGCAAGAGAATTGTTTACACCTGTCTTGCTCCTGTTAAGTCTCCTTGTTATTTCACGGCCTGAGAGTCCTATTTCCTTGAAAGCATCTATATTTGCTCTTTCTGTCGCTGTCAAAATCTTTCCGAAATCCATGTGTGCTTCAAACTAAATAAAACGGTTATTTTTAACACTCTCTTAGATATTTTATACAAGAATTCACACATGCGCACTCCTGCACGGAAATATGCGCAATGGCCTCATCCTAGTGGAGCACCTATTTTCAGTAGTTATTGATTTTGGGAAATTCCAACGGTCGTTTCGAATTAACCCTTTAATTTTATGAATTTGTAATGGGGAAATACCTACCTAATAACTGGTAGTAAACTTTTCCGGATACAAATCATCCACTAGGTATAAAAAGCGAAAATCGATTGCAAAATTTGTGGCCTCAGCCTAGTGGTTGGCAGTGTATATTCCAATGGTGGTAAGCAAAAAAAGCCATTCTTTTGCTAATACATATAAACGCCAAAATTTTATTAAAATCATTGGATTGTCTTGCTCCTGTTAAGTCTCCTTGCTATTTCACGGCCTGAGAGTCCTATTTCCTTAAAAGGATCTATTTTTGCTCTTTCTGTCGCTGTCAAATTCTTTCCGGAACCCATGTGTGCTTCAAGAATTCGCACATGCGCACTTCTGCACGGAAATATTCGCAATGGCCTCATCCTAGAGTGGAGCACCTTCTTATACCTATTTTCAGTAGTTCATTAATTAATCTTGAGAAATTCCAACGGTCATTTCGAATTAACCCTTTAATTTTATGAATTTGTTATGGGAAAATACGTATCTATGAACTGCTAATAAACTTTTCCGGGTACAAAACTTCCACCAGATACAAAAAGCGAGAATCGATCGCATTGTAGCCTCATCCTAGTGGTTGGCAGTGTACAATAATAATCCATGAGTTTCAATTCTTCTTTATAGCCACAATTTAAAAAAACATCCTAAACAAAATGACAGCTGCTCCTTTTTTTCATTACATATCTTTATCCGTGTTTTATTGGGAAGCCATACTCACGTTTGCAAAACAACGCAAAACATCGCACATGGGAAACAACAACGATTAGTGAACAAAAATAAGTCAGTAGCCTAGTTTCATTGAAAATCTGTATTCACTTCAGCAAAGCAACAACTCCATCTACCAGCCATCCTTGTTGTTCACTGACACAACTTCATATTCAGCTGAATACGTGTATCTCAAACAAATCTCGTATTACAAAGGCAACAATGTAAGCAAATGGAAGTTTCGGAGCAAGAGAAGTAATTATTTTCCTTGTTCTTTTTTCCTCTATGATTTTGGCTCTAGTGAAAACCCAGATAGTTTCTATACGTTTTCTTAAAATCATATTGTGAATACACCACATTATAAGTTGCATTTGAGAACACACTCCAATACCAAGTTAAAAATGTTCCCCACCCCTTCAAAATTTGACAAGCTTGGTGCAGACGAACGCACCTACCGTCTTTCGCAAACGTCAAACAGCTGTGCCCCCTCGACGTGCTAACAAGTGTTTTCCTTCAAGCGTCTGTGAAGAAAGAAATCTATTTTTTCACAATTCTTCTCCAAAATTAATTTTTGTTTTTGAAAAAATTCCGTGGATAATAAATCGAAAATAAAAATACAACAATGGCCGAAGTTGATGCAATCACAATAATCGCGGAAAGCCTAAAAGCCCAGGTACGTACTTTAGTTCATAAAAGAAAACGTGAAAATTTCTTCTGCAATCGTCGTGGTCGCCGTCATTTCATTTTGCAACACCACCCGTGTGAAAACACCCCTTTGTCAAACACAAGTTTGAAAGAGAGTTCTTAACACCAAAATGATATCATTTTGCTGATATAAATGATTGCCGATTATCTTAACTAGTTTTGTTATAAATAAAACTTTCTTGTACATTGAACCTTTATACTTATATACACATTTCTTTGTTTCTATTTTTTTTTGTGGGGGACAGGGAGTTGAATATGTATTCGGCATCATCGGGATTCCCATCGTCGAGTTGTCAATGGCAATGCAGGCGGCCGGACTTAAATACATTGGAATGCGCAACGAACAAGCTGCATGCTATGCTGCCCAAGCTATCGGCTACTTGACAGGGAAACCTGGAGTCTGTTTGGTTGTATCTGGACCGGGATTGCTGCATGTAACAGGTAAACATTGGAAAGTTTTTGTTTTTTTTTTCATCAATTGCATGCAAATTGAATGTTTAGCGGAGTGATGAGTGTTGTGAAGAGTTTTGTTTACTTTTATGAAAAATCTACCACGTAATAAGGTTCGAAGCGAAATAACAATTAGTCAAACGTGAATGAAAATCAAATAAATATTTCAACGGGGGAATATCGCCATCTTATCAACTTTTTGTTTTCTAATTTAGTGTTGGGCAATTCATAGGCAACTTATCAGCTCATAATTAAATAAAGAGGCAAAGTCTGTGAGATAAGCCAATGCTTTTGCCAAAAACTAATTGTGTTGCATCAGGTTAAGGGAGAAAAACTTAGCACACCTCGAAGAAGACTTTGAAACCGGCAATCCATTGTCCCCATTCGCTTGCCAGTGACTTGCAAATTGAACTAACATGGTCATTAAACAAACCTTCACAAGATAACTCTGCCAGTTGTCTTGAAATCTCGTGAACATTGAACTCTTATTGTGTAGGCAGAGTCTGGTAGCGGCTTGCAAAAGAAAGCGGGTTTATTTGTAAGGCTTTTGATGATAAGGCAATTAACGTCACAGTTTATGCCAACATCGTAGAGAGAATGACTTATCAGTTTTGTCTGTATGCTGCTACAAGGTTCAGAAGTGAACTTCTTTCATAATATTTTACTGGCTACTTGTTCGAAATATGAAAGTCAAAGCTTCAGCTTAGGTGCATAGGCATCAACAAAATGTCTACATCCTTCGCGTTATGGTTATGTTAGGTAGAATGGGCTGACAGTTGATCTTATAACCGCCACATTTAGATCAATGTAGATCCATTGTCATACCCTGGAGTATTGTAACGTCCTAGAAACCTATGAGTTTATGTCTGGTCTGTTTTTAACCAAAGACCCATTTTCTTTTTGTGGTAACCTTGTAGGTTGTGTCCAGTTATGATACTGATAAACAATCGTAATGAAGGCCTATTCAATGATAGTAGCTTTTCAGATTCGTTCTTATCGCTTAGTATAATAGTTTCCTGGAAGTAACACAGAAATCTAGGCATTCCCATCTTTCATTGGATTTTCGCATTGTTTTGTTGCCAATGATCTGTTTAACAGGGTGGAATCCTAATTGATTTATCAATGAGAGTGCTGATCCTTTTCTCGCTAGTTCGCCCGCTTTTTCGTTTCCCGGTATACCACTGTGACCAGGAACCCAGCAGTCTAATGCTACGGTGGAAGAACCTTAAGCTCTTCACGACAGCAAGAAACAAGTTTTGATTTGACAAGAGTGGCGCAGAAATCGCTTTTATTGCTGCTTGGCTATCAATGAAAAAAGTGATATCAGCATGTGATAGCGCCATCATGGACACCTGTTTTGCAGCGTTTGTGACTGCCAAGATCTTGGCTTGGAAGACGCTGCTATGATTTAGAAGTCTGAATGAACTGGCTAGGTTTAGGCTTTCTGAAAAGAGACCTGCTCCAACTTGCATTTTTGAGCCGTCGCGTCGGCGTCGGCATAAATTGATATAGAAGTCTCGTTCATATGAGGTGTTTCATTCTCCCAATCCTGTCTATTGGGGAAGCTGGTTGTGAAGGATTTTTTAAAGTCTAGGTATGGAGTTATGTAATCCATGCAGATGTTGTTTTCTGCGTATCGCGATAAGATCTGTGCGTGTCCTGTTAGTTTAAGTGCGCTGTTTGATGGCGATTCTTGAACATAGAGATCAAGAGGTGTGAGATTGAGGATTACTTACAAGCTCGCGGTTGGTGTAGTTCTCATTGTGCAATGAAACGCAAATACAGGCTGATCTTTGTACTTTGGTTAGGGTTTTTAAATGCGTGGATTTTTCCAGCGCCTTCCACCAGACCAAATTGCCATAAGATAGGATAGGTCTAACAATGGCAGTATACATCTACAGGATGATTTTGGGATTTGCTCCCCGGTTTTTGCCAAAAATCCTGCTGCACGAATACAGTGCTATCATAGATTTTTTGTGTCTTTCTTGTATATTGGGGCACCATTTCTTCGCGTTATACAGCTAGATATTTTTATTGTGGCCACGTTTTACTCAGAAATGCTGCTTCTGCTAAGACAGTTGATTTACCTTGGTCTTTCAGCTCGCGGTGAGCCCTGAGAATTTTATTGAAAGGACTGCTTCGCAATATCATTGTTTAGTTTTGTGTGAGACTATGCATTGGTCACAAAGCCATCTAGGCTTTTATATGTCAACGACTTGTCCTCTCTCCTGTGCCATAATTTTTAGTTCTAAATATTTTATGGCCAATCTAGCATTTTCCGGAACATGATTGCCGAGAAATCCCAGCTTTCGCAAGCGGATCTTAAATTGAATACCAAGAATCTTAACTTGTGTTTACGAGATTTGATTAGAGTTGCAAATCGGAGACAGAGTACCGACGACAACTCGAGCTGAATTTATTCTAATTTCAACGTCCACATCCATCCGTACCACAGTCGCGGATTCAGTACTTCTGGGTATCTGTCGAGTTCCCACAAATGACGGGATAAATGAGCTTTATTTTTATCTAATGCATGAAAGGTTGTTATCCTGATTGTAAAGTTGACCAGCAATTAGTCTAAAGAAATTGCATGAGAGATGAGAGTTTCGCCTGCTGATAGCTAAAGTTGTCTAAAGCATTCTGACAGAGTTGAATGAGTTTTGCTAGAATGCCAAAAATAAGCATGGCTGTCTACAGTTCGTCTTCAGTATCGTTGTTTTGAAATCGATAAGAAGTGTAACAGAAAATTGGTACCCGTGGCGTGATGGTTAGCATGTCTCTGTTAACTGGGAGGTTCATGGTTCGAATCCCAACAGAAACAAAAATATTTTTTACGGGTATAGGGGTATAACCTTTCGCGAAGAATTTTTAAGTCCTCCGATAGTAAATTCATTGCCATGAAAAGCACTTCAGAATCGGCAGAAAATTGTAGGTTCCCTCCATTTCTTACAGGGTATGGTTGTTTCTAGGCCCCGGGCTCCTCGATCTGCTGTGCCACCCTGTTTATTTTTTTGTTTATTTAGTTTCATGAAATTAAAATGAACAATAGTAATAAAACAGTGTAACAAGATCTGCCGTAGCGCTCCTATTCTTTTTTTTTTGTCATGAAAACGATACCGAGGTTCCATTTGTCGGATATTTTCGGCCATTTCATGAAGATCAAATGGTGCATAAATCTTTCCAACTAATCTCAACGTGGCTTGAAAAGATCAATTACATCTGCTTCTGGAATTTCGTTCAATTTTGACAGGTTAACTTCTATGTCGGGAAGACGACATTCTTTGGTCGTCTAATTTGATGGTTAAACTTATGAATCTTATTCCTGCTATAGTATTTCAATTTACTCAAACAACCATTTGCCATGCTCCTTATTTGTCGTTGTTAGAATATGAAATTCTTCTTTTCTTTTTTGCCGGTTGAGCTCAAGAAACACTACTTTGTTGTAGCCAAGGTGCAGATTAGTATATTATGTTCACGACTAACGATGTGAAACCATTTTGTGAACGCTTTAAATGTAAGAGATTGAATGTCCGTCCAAATATCCTTGAAACCTAAGTTGCCAGCATTAATCATAAAGACCAGTGGCAGCAATGCCAACGAGCCATCAGGACCGTAGTCTCCGAGGTTGATCATCCCTAAATTGTTTCAGTGGAGGAATGCAACTGGCTATTTCACTAGAGCACTGCTTGTCAAAAAAGCGATAAAAGAGAGAGAGAGAGAGACAGGTGAAGTTTCGATGATGCTCAAGAGAATCAATCGATTCTACGATTGAACTATCACCTATCAATCTTAACGCTCTATTTTGTACCCTATCAAGTAGGCCCAAAGATGTTTGAGGAGCACCTGACCAGATATGGGAGTTATACTCCAGTTTTGGGTGGATGAAGGCCTTATAAATTGTAGCCAGATCAGAAAGGATGAAGAACTTCCTGCATCGTCTCAGGAAGCCTAAGCTTTTAGCAGCGTTTTTGGCGACTTCACAACATGTGGTCAAACATATCAAGTGCGACAGCTTTTCGGTTTCTTGGATGCAGGTACCATTCATGGATAAAGGCAATGGGGGATCACGGTATGTCAATGAGCGGTACACTTCATACGGTTCTCTATCGCATTGTCTTCACTTTCAGGACCAAAAATCATTCGGAGTATTTTTCTTAAGAAACGCCCAAGGGTTTCCTCATCCGGTTGCGATAAGGTCCACGCTTCCGCGCCGCAAAGCAGTATGCTTAAGGTCCTATAAAGGGTTACCTTTTTTTTTTCTTGAGAGGATTTTGTTTCTCAGTTGCCTTCTTAGCCCAAAAAGCAACGGTTGGCAAGAGTTATTCTCTGTTTGATCTCCGCACAAATGTTGTTTTCCGTGTACATAGCGGATAGTAAGTAGACGAAGTCTTGTTCGACCTCGAACATATGTGTGTCTGATGTGACTTCTATATGTCTGTCTGTACTTGTTTGATGACAACATGTCCTTCATTTTACCCTTATTAACCATCAAACCCAATTTTGCCATTTCTATTTCCATGCTCGCAAAAGCGATTAATCGTCTCGTGTTGACATTGGAGTTTTGTACAATCTTTTTAACTGTGATATTTGAGGAATCTCATGACAGTTTGTCGCCTTGCCTAAAACCTTTATCGACATCAAAGGCCTCGATGAGTTCTTTACCGACCATGACGGGGCAGCGTGAATTCTCCAAAGTCATACTGCATAGTCGTACGAGTTTTGCAGGGATGCCGAAACTTGACATGACTCTGTACAGCTCGTCTCTGTAAATACTGTCATACGCGGCTTTGAAATCGATAAAGAGATGGTGAATATCGATATTATGTTCTCGGCTTTTTTCCAAGATCTGCCGTAATGTGAAAATTTGGTCTATTGTGGACATTTCTGGCCTAAAACTACATTTATAAGGACCTATCAAGTTGTTGACATGGGGTTTCAGGTCTTCACACATTACGGCAGACTAGATTTTTTAAGCGACGTTGAGGAGGCTTATCCCGCTATGATTGGTGCAATTGTGAGAATCTCCTTTTTTTTTGGATCGGGCATACTATACTGAAGTTCCATTCATCGGGCATGCTTTCTTCCGACCATATCATGCAGATCAGCTGGTGCATGCTCCTTTCTGGTCTCCATTTGCCATGAAATGTTCGGCATCAAGGCCATCTTTACCTGCAGGGTTATTTGATTTAAATTTGCATATGGCAAGCCTATTTTCTTCTAGGTCGCGAGGAAGGCATTCTTGATCATCGTCCAGGTTGAATAGGGCATTCTGACAGCGGAATTAGTGTCTTTATCGCCGTTAAGCAGTCGGCAGAAGTAGTCTTTCCAGATCCTCAGTAGCGACTACGTCCCTATTAATATGTTCCCTACTGGTCTTTACAGGCTTGAATTCGGGCGATCAGCCGGCAAGATATTTTTACCTTTTGATAAAACTTGCGAATCTCTTTCCTGTCATGGCATCACTCAATTTCCTCAAACGAGAGTTTCTCATGTTGCTTCTTTTTCTTTTTGCGAATTCGGTGTTCTTCCCTTCTTTTCTCCTTGAAGATCTCGTTAAACTGGTCGAAAGCAGCGCTTGTTCTCTTTTGCATCAACATTTGTGCTTTTTGTTTGGCTGCATTTGCCTGCCTGCATTCTTCATGGAATCTTGGATTTCGTTTTGGTGGCCGAGTAAAACCCAGAACCTCAGAGGCAGCGGTTCTGATAACTTGTAGGCATTGCTATCACGAGTACACAGGCTTTTCGATAAAAGCAAGGATTTCTTTTAGAACTATAGCGATGCATATGACTGATCCAAAATTTAGCCCATTTAACAAACTCAACTGGTAGTTCTCAATACTCATGGGCAGAGAATATTCAAACTACTGCAAGTTTTAAGATGTTTGGCCCAACCAAAAGCAACAAAATACTAATCCTCCAAAATTGGTATTGTTATGTTTTCAAAGGAGAGATAAGGTCCGTTCGTTGAACTTTTCCCAGGGTTGACCCAGGTTTTCTTATCAACCCTATGAGTTGTCAAAAAAACCTGGGTTTTGCAGTCCTCAAAATCCGCCAAAATACATGCAATTTGACAGTCCTCAACTCGCTACAGCAAAAAGCTAGGGCAAGTTTATGGAAATCCTAGGTCAACCCTAGGGCTTAAAAAACACTCAATTTGACATTCGTGGCGACTTTAGAATTAGGTTTCTCAAAGACGATTTAAGGCGACCCCAAAGCGACCCTAGGGCTTCAACGAACAATCCTATAGAGAACCCCATCAGAAAGACAATATCATATAACGTTTAAACACGATCGCGAAGAAACAAGAAGAAAGGCAGACCAAAACACTCGTGTAAAAAACATATCTAACGTTATCGGCATTTGGTTGGTTTCAGGCATGTAGCAATCTCAAAACAGTGAGGCTTGCCGGCGCATACTGAAGTAAACGCGGCGTACTCCAGGGGCGGATCAAAAGTGTGAATTAGATCAGTAAGAGAACTGTACCTTTTAGCAAGCTTCACTTATATGTATTGAAGGTGTGTTAAATGATGCCTATTTATGAGAAATTATTCGCCCTTATACGTAGAACACCAAACAAAGTATTCTATTCAGGATTACAGAATCAACTAAGAGCTGTGTTTTTGAAACAAGCTAAGTACTTTGTTATGATCTTTGAATAAAGATTTTAGTTAGGTTGAGTATAAAAAACAAGTGCCCGACAGTTGTTGATTGTTGGGACGATCCATGATACATAAATCTTGATCGCTGTAGGTGAGTTTCCTCAAAAGTTCGCTGTTCTGGAATTCGATTTGACGGATTTAATCATCCCTGTCTGTTACGTTTGAGTGCTCGATGTTCGAATCCCAGAAACATAAAATGCAAACATCGATAGTAGCAAAGTGCCATGAAAAACGCATTCTCGCTATGCCGTTCGAAATCGACATAACAAGCAAATGCAATGCGCTGGGCCCTGAGGATCTTCGAGCTTTGTTGCACCACCTTATTTGTTTATTTCTTTTTATTCGAGACCAGAACTAAGCTAAAAACAATCACCGTAATTCTAAATTCTTTTTCCCATTAAAAACTGCAGATGTTGAGATTCAAGCGAGGAATTGTTTGCTGAATCCACGATGTTGTCTTAAAAGTATCAACTATTTAGTAATAAGAATCTTTAATGTCTCTTTGAGTGAACGTAGAGTGTATATTAGTGATGGTTAATTTTTCAAATCCAGAAACTTATAAGTGTAAGTTTTGAAGAAAAAACACTTGACAGAAATTAAGACTGGCGTTAATTTTTAAGTAAGTGGCAGCCTTTCTTTTCGAGTGACCTAAAGTGTGTGATTGTGGTTATTAAGGTGCTTTCTAGTTATTAAATTGCATAAAAACATGATGGAGATTTCACTCATTTACCATTCCATTTTTGAGTTAACTTTTTCGCCTCAAGCTCTATTTACATTTTTTTTTTATAAATCATTTGTTTTGTACTTCGAGGTGGCATGGCTAATGCTCAAGTAAACTGCTGGCCTCTACTCATTATCGCTGGAGCTACGAATCAAGATCACGAAGGTATTGGCGGTTTCCAAGAGTGCCCACAAGTGGAACTCTCTCGTCCTTACTGCAAATATGCAGCCAGACCACCAAATGCATCCCTTATTCCAATGCATGTGGAAAAAGCCGTACGTTATGCGACCTATGGCCGTCCAGGCGTAGCATACCTCGACTTCCCAGGAAACCTACTACAATCAAAGGTTAATGTTGATACCGTTGCACCAGTTATTGCGCATCCTGCTCCACCACTTGTTTATCCTGATCCAGAAGACATCCGTCGTGCCATGAAGTTTCTAACAACTGCCAAACGTCCATTGGTAATCATCGGCAAAGGAGCTGCTTATGCCCATGCAGAGAACATTCTTCGACATTTCATTGACAACACCAACTTGCCTTTCTTGCCGACGCCAATGGGAAAGGGTGTGGTATCGGACACAGCTACTCAATGTGTATCTTCGGCAAGGACTCTGGCACTTCAAAATGCTGATGTAGTTTTGCTGTTGGGCGCACGTTTGAATTGGATTTTACACTTTGGTCGCACACCAAGGTTCGACAAAGATGTGAAAGTTATTCAGGTTGATTTGTGTCCCGAGGAATTGCACAACAGCGTGATGAGCAGTGTAGCAGCACAATCTGACATAAAACCGTTCGCTGAACATTTGTTTGAGCAAATGAACGCTGTGAATTATGTTTTCTCATCTGACAACGACTGGTGGAAAGAATTGAATGCCAAATGCCAACAAAACAGGGAAGCTGTGCAAAAAATGGCTCTAAACACCGAGTCACCACTCAACTACTACACTGTGTTCCATCATTTGAGAGAATTGATCCCAAGGGATTCAATAATCGTTAGCGAAGGCGCAAATACGATGGATATCGGTCGTTCAATGCTCCTGAACATACTGCCAAGACATCGTTTAGATGCTGGAACTTTCGGGACGATGGGAGTTGGGCCTGGTTTTGCTATAGCAGCTGCACTGTATTGTCGCGATCGTTTCCCTGGCAAAAAGGTTGTCTGCGTCGAAGGGGACTCTGCTTTCGGATTTTCTGGGATGGAATTGGAGACGATGGTGCGTTACAACCTACCAATTACAATTGTGATTGTTAACAACAGCGGAATCTACGGTGGTTTTGACAAGGATACGTTTGACAGCATAAGGAGTTCCGGTGATTTGACACAAGTGTAAGTTTTGATTGACAAATTTTTCTCTCGTACTCGTCTAATGAAATTTATTATTCTAGAACTCCTCCATCGGCTCTGGGTGTTCAAATTCGCTATGAACAGATGCTTCAAATGTTCGGACTGCAAGGACACTTTGTGAAGGAAATTTCGGAACTGCAAAAGGCAGTTAAGGACGCTCAACAACTAACCGACCGCCCAACCATTATAAATGTAATTATCAGTTCATCGGCGGACCGGAAGCCACAATCGTTTAATTGGCTGACCGAATCAAAGTTGTAATTTAGCGGGCGGACATAGATGATATTTCCTTCGTTCCACTCTCCTTAGAATTATAAGAATCATTGTATTGGTTTTGGTAAAATGTTCAGTTTTTGTACTTTTTATGTGATTAATTTGAGTTTTTTTTAGTATGTTTTATATTACAATTTATGCAACACTATTTGCGATAGTCCTGTGTGGGCAATGCAAAGTGAAAGATGCAATACGAGTTTTTGAAATTTTTGTTTTAATGATATTTTTAAAAACGCGATACGAAATGCATTTAAAGAAAGTACATAAATTATTATCGGTAGATATTTGTTTTATGAATATTAGAAAATTGGTTTAGGCCAACAAACAGTTCAACAAATAATAAATGAAAAACACGAATTTTAACTCTATTCGCTTTTTGCTTTTGAAAGTAAACCATGCTATGGTTTGTTGTGTTTTGGAAGCAAAATTGAAGATGTCAGAAAACGAAAACACAATTCGTACTGATCCTGAAGGAAAATCTTTTACAAATGTTGTTTTCTCTCCTCAGAAGAAATAATGAAGTAATACTAAAATGAATAAATAAATAAATAAAAATAAATAGGTTGTAACAACAGAGCTATGGCCTCGGGGCCTAGCGGATTTCTAGGATCTACAATTTATGCTCTTTCCGAAAGGTTGAGCTCAAAAGCGTTTTTCATGGTAGTGTTTGTGTGACTGTCGGAGGACTAGCCAATTCCCGAAGGAAGGAGATATCCGTGGAAAAATGTTTTCTTTTCTGTTGCGATTCGAACCCTGAACCTCCCATGTTACAGACAGAGATGCTAAACATTAGACCACGGGCACCAATGAAATCCTATTAATGTTGTCAGATATCAATTTATTTGTAGACAATCAAATTTTCCAATTGATTAATAATATCGTTGCAAATGCGGCCCATTGATAGCGCCAGCCCATAATCCGCACCAATCCATGACTTTCTCTGGATACTTTGGTAGCTGTTGCGGTGATTCTGGCTCCTTTTCACTCCAAGCACAACAGTTTTTCTCGTTCATGTATCTATTCAATCAGAAATGAACCTAGTCCCTAAACACAATTTTTCGATGAAAAAATGGATCTTCGGGCAACTTTTAAAGAGCTCATAAATCGAAAATTCGACGTCGTGATAGGTCGTTCGGCTTCAGTTGTCGTACCAGCTGTATCTTGAAAGGCTTCACACATAAATCCTTCGATAATTCACGGACATCGCTAACACTGGCCAATATAACGGCTGTATTTTACTCAGTTCGCACTGTTCGTAAGCGTATTGGTGATTTTATGTTCAGCAATGTAAATTTGGTGTGAAATTTAGTCACAATGAATCGCCTCAGTAGGTCGCTTTAACTTTCTTAAAAGAGGCACGCATTTTGATATTAAATTTCAATCACCCCTATCATGCAATCCGTTCGGAGAAATCCCCGAGTGAAAAATCACGATACGAATTCCGAAAAAAAGCAATCACAAATTCCGAACGAATTCGAAAAAAGCATTGCCTGATTGAAAAAATTAGTGTCCATTTTCGAAGTCAGCTGTCCTATGTCAAAATAAATACTCGAAGCAATAGAAACAAAATCCCTAAACTTAAAAAAAAAATCCCTTAACTTTTCCCAAACACATTTTTTTACCGATTTTTGTTTTCTAGTAAAAATTGATTTATTTGCACTTTTTTGTGCTTAGGATAAGTTACAATAGATCTGTATCATTGATCAAATCTTAAATGTTATATGAAATAAACAATTTTACTGTCGAATATAATCAAATATTTTCTTCATCAAGTTAAAATTCCCTAAAGAGGATTTTTGTTAGGTGGTCCATGAGTACTTTCCAATCTGTCAAATAGAATTTCATTCGTTTAACAAATCATAAAATAATTTGTGAAATCCAAGCTTTTTCCGTATAAAATTCAAGTGTTGTTTTGAGTGCTAACAGATAAAAAAGTAATTTAACAATCATACGACTGGTATTTAAACCAATTTAAACACTCCAAGTTTCAATTTCGCTTAAATTTGGAAACGGGCGTAACAAAGACACTCATTTGAAAAAATGTAATTTCTTTCGGAAAGAATTTTATTTATTGATATGTGTTTATAAATATAACCGATATTCTTAAAGGGTGAAAACAACAAACAAACAACCAATGTTATCCTGTAATCCAGACATAACAAAAGGATGCACTAAACATCCAAAAGAGGAAGTTAATGACCACTGGGAGGAAATAAAAACAGAGCTGGATCTAATTTAATTTACGAGATTTTTTTTGTTTTTGTTGTTTTTTCTTAAGTAGAATTATATTTTGTAAAATTGTTTCATAAAAATGTGTTTTTTCATGTTTTTACAAATGGATTTTACCTATGGCTCTACGCTCTACGACAGAAGAAACTTGTCGTAGAAAAGGACGTCATATTTCCGTTTCATTCGGAATTAGTGATACAAAAATACGAATTTCGAAGTTCGTTCCACTCCGAATGGATTATGTGATAGCAACATCGGGAAACTTAGACTTTTTTCGATTACGATGGAATCTGTGATAGGGCTGAATAACTTGCAGGCTTCAAATGATGAATAACAAATTTGTGATTAACAATAAAAAAATTCTGGATATTCCTACCGTACGCCACAATGAATTTGGGACGGCAAATTATCCAAATCCAATTCAAACAGTGCCAGCGCCCAAAAAATCGCTAAGAAAACAACCGCGCTTTCGATAACGCAACCATAATTTCACTCTCGAAACTTTAAGGGATTCTAAAAGGGCTCTTCGCTGCTGTGCATTTTACATTTTAGGGGTAAAGAGAAGGGTGTTGTAGTTATTGAACTAATAAAGGTGTTTAATAACATGAAGTTTTTTTTTTTTATAATTAACGCGCACAGACTACCCTCATTATGTTATAAAAAACAGTGCGAACAGGAGAGGATTTGAAAGGAGACATCGATTCACGTTGCTTTTGAATTTTTGTGAATCGTAATTTAGGCGAAAAACAGGGCCAGGTAAAGCATTCCACATTCGGGTGGTGCGACTAAAATATGAATCTCTATAATTGACTGTACACCCGAAGTTGGGCTCAAGGTAAAACTGATGAGCATTCCTAGCGAGGCGGGTGTTGCGGCTAAATTGTTTCAGGGGAGGAATACAGCTGGCTATTTCACTAGAGCACTGTTTGTAAAAAAAGCGATAAAGGAGAGAGAGACAGGTGAAATTTCGACGAGCTTATCATAGGCAACCGTTCCGTATTCACGCAGAGACGTGAATTTGGAAACGAATATGAAAAGCTGAGGGTCGATTCGTCAGCGGTTGAGAGGATTAGAAGTTTCAGACAAGATATCATAGACAAAACGGAACCCTGGGGCACACCAGCATTTACGAGTGGTTATCAGACTTGAAGCCATCCAATACAACTTGTATTGAACGGTCGGAAAGGTAATTTCTAATCCAACGAAGAAGAGACTCATCGGTACCAAAAGTACGCATTTTCGATAAAAGAGCCTGATTCCAAACTCTGTGAAATGCTTTAGAAATATCAAGCGCAATAATCTTAACTTCTCCAAAACAATGTAAAGATTGGGTCCACTTCTCGGTGAGGTATGCCATCAAATCACCAGTGGACCGTTTGCTACGAAAGCCGTACTGACGGCCATTAAGAAGCTTTCGTTCTTCAAGATATTTCATAAGTTGACGGTTTTATCAACGTTTCCATGACCTTGGAAGAAGGGACGTAAGTGCAATTGGACGGTAATTGGAAGGGGAGGAAGATTCGCCTTTTTTAGGGACCGGCTGGACAAATGCAGTTTTCCATCTGCTCGGAAAAATTCCAGCAGAATAGGAAAGATGGAAAAGTTTACGCAGTGGTTTTGCCAGCGTAAAAGAACACCTCTTCAGAATAACGGCGGGGATACCATCTGGACCAGCGAATGTGTGTATATTGAGATCTTTGCGGACTCTCGCAACCGAGCGAGTTCGAAAAAATATCTGCTTCATCACAGAATTTGCAGACTCGAGCTCAGGTGGAGCCAATGTGCTATCAGGAAGTGTCGAGTTGGCAGCAATCTGTGCTGCTAGCGAATTGGCTTTATCGATGGAACTGACATACGGAGAGTCATTGAAAGGGAGCGTAGGGACCGATGACGTGGTCGAGTTCTTAATGCTCTTCACAAAAGACCAAAAGTTTTTGTTGCAATAGTATTTTTTGCCTTACTTTTTGGTCATGCAAAAACTTAGCCTTTTGTATTTGAGCATTGCAGATATTTCTGGCCCGTTTGAACAAATTTCGATTTTCTACTGTAGTGTTGCCTTGAAATTTTCGAAAACTACTTTCTCTATCCCTAATCGCCTCTTTACAGCTTGAATCAAACCACAAATTCTCTTTGGGGATAATACTTTTTGTTCTGTGAGGAACAACATTTTTCATGCCGTTGAGAATTACGTTAGATATCATATCAGCTGATGCTTCAACGTTGCCGTCGAGAAAGCACAATGACCAATTAAAATTTCGAAAGAAATTATTCAGGCCGTCCCAATTTGCTTTCTCATATTGCCACACAGTTCTTTTGGGGACTTTATTCTTTTTTTACCGTGACGCAAAAAAAGGGCAGATCTTGGTAAAAACCCAGGAATGTAATATCGATGTGCACCATCTTCTTATCGATTTCCGCGAACGACAGTATTTTTAGAGACGTACGGCAGTACTTACAGAGAAACGTGTTTAGTCTCAGTATCCGTGTTAAACTCGTGCAAATTTGGAGAATAACTTTGGAGAATTCACGCTGCTCCGTCAAGGTCGGTAAAAAATTCACTGAGATTTTTGATGTCGAAAAAGGCAATGTTTAGGCAAGGCGACAAACTGTCATTCGATAGCATCATAGGTTTGTTCGTTGAAGCCCTGTAGTCGCCACAAAGCATTTTTTGAGAAACCTTAACACGCCCTTAATGTCAAATTGAGTGTTTTTTGAGCCCTGGGCTTTCCCTAAACTCGAGCCTGAAAACTAAAAGAATCAATATGCTTATGTTTAAGAAAAGTGACGCTTTGGTATAAGAAAAACGTGCTCAAATTCTTACCGAACTATAACAAAGAGCTCTTTTCACAACCCTTCAATAGGGGCGGGAAAATGTGGACTAGGCTTAGACCCCACTAAACTGACCTCTTCAAAAAGAAGTAAAAAATTCTTCAACTAGAAACTTCAACAAAATTAAGCAGATCTACTTACTTTCCCTGATGAAGCAAACAATTTTCGTCTTATTTCTCACAAAAAGCTGAACCAAAAGCAAAAAATGAATAGGTATCTAAATAGAGTACGGAAATCCCCGAAGCCTAGAACATTTCCCTTAACCGTACTTGAAATTGAAAAAATATATTTAGCCCTATCACAGATTCCATCGTAATCGAAAAAGTCTAAGTTTTCCGATGTAACTATCACATATTCCATTCGGATTGGCACGAATTTTGAAATACTTAGATTTGGTATCACCGAATCCGAGTGGTATGTAAATTCGTCGTCTTAATTACGAAAGAAGTTGTGTTTGCAGAAAAATGTGAATGATCTTGAACATTTGACGTAAAAAAGCTGATTTGGAAAACCAACATGGCGGTATTTAGTGTGGCAACTGGTTATGCTTTCTTCGATTCCATTCGGATTTTGTGAACACAAGTTTTCGTAGTTCGTAACTTAGCTTTCCGTGTGGAAGTTTTCTACGATGAAATCTGTGATAGGGCTGATAAGTCCCACCAGGATCTGGTTAAAACTGGATCTTAATCACACTTGATGCCTTTAATCTGTAGGTAGATTGAATAATAGTCCCGTAACATATGTGCCATTACTGAACACTGTCTTATATGAAGACAGACTGTGCGTTGTCCCAAAAGACTTCTCCAGATGTTGCATGGATGATGGGAAAGAGGAAACTATCTTACACCTCGTATATTTTTGTCCTGATCTCTCCCAAAGAGACAAACAAAACCTTGGCGTATTATTCGCATTCTTCATTGGAAGCTCTAAATGATTTAAGTAGTGTGGTATTCACTCTCATCTTTTTGGCATTTTAATGAAACTGAGTAAGTAAGTGAACTGCTGCTACTTTAAACTAATCTAAAGGGTTATCCTTAATTATAAATGTTTAAACTTGAAGCTCCCGATGAAACTCCCTTAAAATTGCTACCCCTGAAGACTTGTTTTTTAAGCTTTCCAAAGTCCTAAATCCAAAGAAGAATTAATTTAGCTTTGAAATACCTTATTTGTTACCTTTTCATTTTGGCTCATAAAATTTTGGAGTTTAGAAGAAGAAAACATGACTAACACCACACCAAAACTGTTTTATTACATAAAAGAGCAGCTGCAGCACATGATAGTCTAAATGACATCTCTCAAAATACTATTCAGACTCCTTGATCAATTCGTCCTCCAATCCCAGGTGCTGTACAAAACAATTCCAATCCACTAATCGCCCCTTGTGTAGGAATGGAATCTTTGGACATAGTTCGAATGCATAGTTCATTGGAGCAATTTCAGGTGCTGGATTGCAGTTCACATCAACGAATGACAAGAAATCACAAACTTCCACTTCACCCACATCGTTGTGGTTCAACACCATAAACAAATCGTTTAGAAGTTCTGCCGTAAATGGCAGACGACATCCTTTTATAGTCGATCTTAGTTTTTTCTCGGATATGAAAGGTTTCTTTGAAGGATTGATGTGGTAGATATGTTGTTTAACATGATCAATGCCATCCCAAAGACTCCTTCGAATTTCCGATTGAATTGCAGCTCGTACTGTCTCACGACTGCATGTCGATGGAGGTGTTTGTTCTGCGGAGTAGTACCGGCAAAGTGTTATGATCTCATGGTCAGTTATGTTGTTTCCAAGAAGTGCTATCAGGGCTTTTTTAAGGGTTTCATAATTGATGAACCTGGTTTCGGTCTCACCGACCACCTCTGGGAAGTGTTCTACCACAAAACTCTTGTAGTTTGGTCTCATAGCCTCTCGTACTTTGGTCATTATGGTCTTAACATCAGCAAGTGGAAACTAAAATGAAAGAAAATTGTATTGAGTTTTGGAACATCTGTTTGAGACACCAAAACAGTTGGGTTAACTTACCTCAAATGGATGCGACTCCATGTAAATTAAGGTGTACTCATCGGCAGAAACCAAAGTGAATATATGGTCCTTCAGATTCACCGTAGCTCCTATGTAGAAGTTGAAAGGTTTGTAATATTCCGGTGTATTTGAAGAGAACTTTTCCTGATTCGGGAGCAAAATACGTCTTCGCTTGAGGAATTCACCGCCCAAGAAACCTGAATTCCGTTCGGCAACTTCGAATATTTGTATGGTGTCATCGGAAAGGTAATAAGATATGATAAAAGACCTTTCGCAGTTTTCTCGCACCGAAGAAATCATCTTTGCTCCGAATCGTAAAATAAATTTATCCAAAGTAATGAACTTCTTAAAATCGCATTGGGGTGGTTTTGGTTCGACAGAAATACAATTTCCCACCGAATCCTCATATGAGCCCCAGCCATTGAAAGGCGGCAGTTGTCTTTCTCTTGGCTGTTGTGGTATTCGATCTTCGCATCGGTTGGGATGAGGCATTGGTGAAAAGTCTTCGATTCCATACTGAAAATAAATTTTTTGTTTACTGGCAATGTGTGGAAGTGGGGAAAAGTGAAAAAGGGATACCTTCTTCTTATAATATTCTCTTGTGAATGGATCGCAATTCGTTAAGATAACATTCCGGCCATAAACATTCAAGACTGCACCTATTTGAAGATCCTTATCGGTGTAGTAAGCGAAATCCTTTTTGCCGGTCCCTAGGATGTCTTCTATATAGCGTCCAGTTCGGAGGCCTCCTCCTAGGACATTTAAGACTGTGACTTTTGTTTGTTGACCCGGAAGAGGCAGTCCTTGCCAATCCTGTAGGAAATAGTCAGTAAACATTTTTATTTGCTATAGAAGTTTGGAACATCATACTCTGGGGAGCTTTCCTCGCTTGAGGAATGTTGCAGGTCCCTCCCTTCCGGAGTTTGTGGGCAAAATTTCCTTGATGTCCATTGTATCGTCCGAGAGATAATAGCATAGCTCTAGATTACGAACATCTCCAAACTCAGAACGGTCATCCCAATATCCGGTGAATTTTAAGACTTTTCTATCAAATTCTAGGAACTGAGCAAAGAGGTGCTTCTTGTTTGTAGGCGTAGAACTTTTTACTGTCACTCGTTTCCGTTGTTCGGTGGTAGGGTCTCTGGAAATTGTCATGAAATGAAAATGAAAGCATATCTGTGGTTTCCTGTTTTCATAATCATTTTTTCAAGGACACACTTTTTTTTTTGTTAAGGACTAAGGCTAATCGATTTTGTTGCGGGGTTAAATCTTGTTGTAAGTATTACACCCTGCTTAACGGCGATTAAAACAGAGAACTCCGCTGACAGGCAGAATTCCCCATTCAACTTGGCCGATGATCAAGAATACCGTCCTCCCGACCTGAAGAAAGTTAAGCTCAACTTAAACTTAATTCAAATAAGACACCGAACTATTCAAAGAAGCTATAGAACAGTTGGAAAGGAGCATGCATCAGCTGATCTGTATGATATGGTCGGAAGAAAGTATGCCTGATGAATGGAACCTCAGTATCGTTTGCCCGATCCTAAAAAAGGTAAACATAGCTGTGCCAGTTATAGAGGAAATTAACCTTTTTAACGTAAAGTATAAGATTTTGTCTGCTGTAAAGTGTTAAAGACTGAAACCCTACGTCAATAATTTGGTACATCCCTGCAAAACTCATACGTCTATGCAGGATGAGTTTGGAGAATTCACTTCCACGTCAGGGTAAAGAACTCGTAGATATCTTTTATGTCGAAAGGGGCTTCAACAAGGCGTGTGACGAGAATAGGAGTCCTTGATCTCATAGTTGGTTTCGCAAGCATTGAAATAGAAGCGGGAAAATGGGTTTGAAGGTTAATAAGCGCAAAACGAAGTATATGTTTAGAGAACATCGACAAATTGGACAAAACGTCACAATAGATAGACACAGCTTTGAGGTCGTACAGGACAACAACAGGAAAACAACATCAGTGAGGAGATCAAATGGAGAATAACTCTTTACAACCACTGCTTTTTTTAGGTTAAGAAGCCAACAAAACCCTTTCTAGAAAAACCAAGATAAAGCCTTACGACGAGGAAGCACTGACCTTATCGAAAGCGAATGAGGAAATTTTTTGGCCGTTTCGTAAGAAAAATACTCCGAATGATCTATGGTCCCGTAAGCCGTAAGTGAAAACAATGCGATAACGAACTGTATAAAGAGTACCACTCATTGGCATGGCTAAAAAAGTACGCATCGCAAGGCTACGATGCCTGGGCCATGTAGAGCGGATGGACATCAACGCTCCGACTCGACGGGTTTTCGAAAACACATTGCAGTGAAATTGTCGGAGGGGAAGGCCTCGTCTTAGGTGGCGCAATCAAGTGGATGAAGACCTCAACCGACTATGAGTGCAAAACTGGAGCGAGCTCGCCCCAAATCGAAGTTGTTATCGAAAGATGTTGGTTGAGGAGGCCCAGGTTAACCCCGAACTGTAATGCCCACCTAATTAAGTAAGTAAATATAGTTTCATTATTTCATCATCTTTGATCAAGTTTTCTCTTTAGTCAATTGCAAATAATATCAAAGTATTGTTCGCTTTTTTAAGTCAACTTTAACCCAACTGACGATAAAATGGTGTCTAAACTGGCTACACCTTGTCACAGTCAACTCTCTGTAATCTACTCTTTGGACTACTCTCTATCGAATCCGTTAAAATGTGTGTTGAGATAGAGAGAAAGGGTGAATCTCCAAGTTTTGATGCGTAAGCGCTAGGTGACAACAGAACATATCAGTAGTTTGCTTCTGCTAAGCTTATACAGGGCACAGAGTATGTAATACCGAGAAAATACCCCCTTCGGCTGATGGACCCTCAAATTATTTTTTTTTGTTGAAATCAAAGATAGCGTCTTATTTGAATTAACTGCTTTATCCGGCTGCAATTGAGTTTCATTACTTCCACTTATTTTACTGCAGTTTTTACTTTGAACTGTTTTGAATGAAGTTCTTAACATTCTCAACTCAAAATTATCGAAACAGGTCCTTTTTTACTTACGATTATTGGTTTTTTTTGTCTGTTGGAGGCTTTTAAAATACCAGCTGGAGCACTCAGACGCAAATACCGGTCCATTGAAGAGCCCGACCCATAGAGTCCGTTGCGTCCGTTCGCTGCCGGATTCACCTGACAGCTGTGAGTTTTGCCGGACACAACGGATAGGGGTGACCCATAGAATCCGTTGCGGTGTTTTGACAGATAAATTTAGTCAAAATGGGGGCGTTCAAGAATCGTATCCGGATAGCTTGTTGTTGTTGTTTACGTGCGGGAAATGGAAAAAAATAAGTTATAATCGTCTAGCAATGATATTTTGAATGTTTTTCTGTTTTCAAAAGTCGAATTTTAATATTTCACAGCTGTTGTCTGCAGCAAAAAAAAAGGTATCCAAGATACGGCTATCCGAGATAGGCTATCCGATAGGTTCTTGAACGCGCCCATTGCCACTTTTTCCATATACAAGAAAACTTCAAATTGGTTATGACTGCGCATGTCTCTCTTTTGCCGGACGCAAAAAGTTAAAAGTTGGGCTACTTTTTTCGTTGCGTCCGTTGCATCCGATGCTTATGGGTCACCTCTCGTATAAGATCGTGTGTATTTAATCGAGCTGTCAGGTGAATCCGGCAGCGAACGGACGCAACGGATTCTATGGGTCGGGCTCTTGATAGATAGACGAATATTTGATGTAATAAAGAATCTATCTATCTATCTTTCTCTACCGATCCATTGTACTACCAGTTGGCAACCTTCTATTTGTTATAGCTTTCCAGATGTTCGGAGAAAAGCCAAAAGACGCTGCCATGATAAGGAGCCTAAGTTACCAGCTCTCACCATGTCCGCGCCGAGTATCTGTAAAGCAGGACATTCACAGAGGAAGTGCTCTGCGGTGTCATCGTTTTCTCCACAAGATTCACAGAGTGTGGTATCACTTAAGTCTAACACGTTTAAATGCTTGGCAAAAGAGAAGTGCCCGTTGGCAATGCCTATAAGCTTTCTATAGTCTGCTACGAGATAGCAAAAATGTTGCAGTCTTCTTATTTATGCTGGGGAGCATACGTTTGGTCTGTCTGCATCCAATGGAAGCATGCCATCTACGGTTTTGCGTTTCACAGATCCAATCGTTGATTGAATCCCTCACTGAGGACGCTGGCAGGCCTAGCGACGGTTCAGGTCCTGAGAAAGCCGTCTGAGATCCTTGCCTAGCGAGTTCATTGACGATCTCATTTCCAATTATGCCGTAATGGCCCGGAACCCAAATGAGACTCAAGGAATTTAATCTTCCGATCGCATTCAGAGAGCTCTTACATTCCAGGATCACTTTCGAAGTGGTTAGAGGGCTGAGAAGGGCTTTAAGCACAGCTTGGCTGTTGCTGCAAACAAAGATATTTCTCCCCGTCCACCCATTGTTCGACACGTGGCTCAAGGCCATTTTGATAGCATATGCCTCCGCTTGGAAAACGGATGCGTATGATCCCAAAGATGTGTGCAGTCTCATGTCGTCGTTCTCCACAAAGACACCACAACCCTCGTCGGTTTTGGAGCCATCTGTGAAGATACGATAATAGTTCTTTCCAGGCTCAGATTCTGGATTGAACCAGTCCTGAACCGAAGGAAAAATGACTGAGTAATTTTGACGCAGTTTGATCCTTGGAATAATCGTGTCGGAAGGCATATCCATTAGACGTGAGTCAAAAGATATGCTGCTCTCTAGTTTGTCAAAGCTCCAGTTCGAATTGTAACAGAGACCACATCTCTTTAAACGAGAAATGGTCTTGAGAGTACACCCCATGATCTAGGTATCAAGGGGAGGAAGATTCAACAGTGCGTCGAGAGCAGCTCCCGGTGTGCTGGGGGGCCCCCGTAACACCAAGACAAATTGGTCTTTGAAATTTGGCAAACGAGGCAAAAACGTATTTACGCGAGGGCTTATTCCACCAAACAACTAAAGCATATGAGAGATTGGTCTTATCGTACCGGATAGATCCAAAGGACCCTTTCGGTAAAAGACCCCATGTCTTGCCAAAGGCCCCTTTACATTGCCAGAAGACTGACAGTGCCTTAGTAGTTTTAGACTCGACATGTCTAACATCGCCTTTTCAAACGAAGTTAAACATCTCCTTTGGTCTAAAAAGGAGATGTTTAACTTCGTTTGAAAAGGCGATGTTGACGCCCTTAAGTGTAAGTTGCGTCAGACCAGTCAATTTTCTACGTCTCGTGAAGAGGAAAACCTCGGGTTTAAGACGATTGACGAACAGACCGTCTCTAACACACCAGGTGTCAATCATTTAAAGCGTAGCTTGTGCTCGGGAACATACAGCTTGGAGGCTAGAACCAACCGAGAGTTAGGCGATGTCGTCTGCATATGCTTGGGCGTGAACGTTAGATCCATTGAGCATTACGACTGGAGAGTCGATCAACATGCACCACAGAAGAGGAGATAAAACGCCTCCTTGTGGGCAGCCCTTATTCACTCCTGTTGCAACATATTGTCCACACTCTGCTTCAACGATCACGGTTCTATTTACTAGCATTGCTTTGATCTACAACTTTGATGAGTTGTCCACACCATGTTCTCTGGCAGCATTGTACATTCCATCGAAGCATTGTCATTATTGGTACTATAAGGCAAGTTTTGCACTCGTGCAGAAAAAATATTTTAAGATCAAAATTAAACATGACATTATCTACGATGATAAAGAACCCTTCATAGTACCGCTTTTTTCAAAACCGACTTACTTGTTAATGGCTTACACGGTGTAGACAAAATATTATATTTAAGAAGTCCTATGTTATTTAAGAAAGATTGCATATCAACATTTTGAAAAACTTTAATTCTTGAAACTTTTATAAATTTTATAAAAAAATAAATCAGATTTTTTTAAAAAACTTCAAAACTAGCTGTATCTTTGATTTTTTTTCAAATTTTTTGTCAAAACAACTTCTGGCTAGATCTTCAGCTTTACTAGACATTATTAAAACTCATTTTTAAAAAAGTAAAAAAACTGTTTTTGAAAAAACTGATCCAATGATTTTAATAAAATTTTGGCGTTTATATGTATTAGCAAAAGAATGGCTTTTTTTGCTTACCACCATTGGAATATACACTGCCAACCACTAGGATGAGGCCACAAATTTTGCAATCGATTTTCGGTTTTTATACCTTGTGGATGATTTGTACCCGGAAAAGTTTATTACCAGTTATTAGGTAGGTATTTCCCCATTACAAATTCATAAAATTAAAGGGTTAATTCGAAACGACCGTTGGAATTTCCCAAAATCAATAACTACTGAAAATAGGTATAAATAGGTGCTCCACTAGGATGAGGCCATTGCGCATAATTCCGTGCAGGAGTGCGCATGTGCGTATTCTTAAATAAAGTATCTAAGAGAGTGTTAAAAATAACCGTTTTATTTAGTTTGAAGCACACATGGGTTCCGGAAAGAATTTGACAGCGACAGAAAGAGCAAAAATAGATCCTTTTAAGGAAATAGGACTCTCAGGCCGTGAAATAGCAAGGGAACTTAACAGGAGCAAGACAGTTGTAAACAATTATCTTGTTGATCCACAAAACTATGGCAAAAATCAAAAAGGACGCACGGGAAAAGCCTCAACACCAAGAGAAAATCGGTTGATTCTACGACTTGCCTCAAATTCCACTCTACCAGCGACTATGATAAGGGCCAAAGCGAAGTTTCAGCCAGCATAACAACGGTTCGAAGAATAATACAAAAAAGTGATACTATTCAAAGGAGGAACCTGAAAAAGAAGCGTGTTTTGAATCTAGTACACAAGGAGCATTGCATGGACTCTGCAAGACAGCATGTTGATTGTAGCAGTGAATGGAAACGCGTTGTCTTTTCGGGTGAAAAAAGTTTAACTTTGACGGTCCTGATGGTTACAACTTTTATTGCCATGATTTTAGAAAGCATGAGCTTATTTTGGCAAGACATCATAGCCGTACATCAGGTGTAATGGTGTGGGGAGCTATTACCTACTATGGCACCAATATTGGAATTGGAATTGGAGGTTTTGTCCACAACAATGAACGAAAACAGCTACAAATGTTTGCTGGAACGGTCATTTCCAAAAAAGAAAAACATTTTTGGATATCTGACTTGGATTTTTCAACAAGACAACGCCCCAATCCACACTAGCAGGGTTGTCAGGAGCTGGGTTCAATCAGAAGATGTGGAAATTTTGTCATAGTCGCCATATTCACAAGACTTAAACATTATTGTAAACGTTTGGTCATGGCATCTCGTAAAGTTTATGAAGGTGGCAGACAATTTGAAGACAAGGACACCTTAATTGATGCTATTCGTACTGCCCGGGCCCAAATTTCATATGATTATTTAAAAAAAACTGTATGATTCTATTCCAAACCGTCTAATAGAGGTTATATACAAAAATGGCGGACATACTCATTATTTGTGTAAAAAAACGTTATTAATAAATATTATTAAACCATAAAATGTAAACATTTCATTCATTTTTTTCTTGTTTTTTCTAAAATTTTGCATGTGGCCTCATCCTAGTGGAGCACCTTTTTATACCTATTTTCAGTAGTTTATTAATTGATTTTGGGAAATTCCAACGGTCGTTTCGAATTAAATTTTATGAATTTGTTTTGGGAAAATACGTATCTATTAACTTTCAATAAACTTTTCCGGGTACAAAACTTCCACCAGGTATAAAAAGCGAAAATTGATTGAAAAATTTCTGGCCTCATCCTAGTGGCTTGCAGTGTACATATAATTGAATTTTTTTTTTATATTTTGTGTGATTTAATTCAATTTTCATAATTAATGTGTAGTTGGCTACCCTGTACCGCCAAATATAAATTATGAAGAGCGAATAATAAAATTTTGAACTCAGCCTTAAGATTTTGATAAATTATCTAGCACACAATCAAGTTCGCGCGACCCAGTCGTGCCCATTTTTTAAATTGTTTTCAAACCAACTGCCAAAAAAGTAGCGACGGTGTTCCCAGTCGTGGGTTTTCGTTCTAATCCGAATCCGAATTCATCAATTTACCGGCATTTACTATTGCGTCGTTTGCATCTCCATCTAAGTAATGCCAAAATTACCTAAAAAGCTTGCTGACCATTCAGAACACCGCAGATAGGCTTTTTGGGTGTTGGCAATAAATATAAATTTTTAGGACAACATT
Source organism: Melanostoma mellinum (assembly GCA_914767635.1). Taxonomy (NCBI): domain Eukaryota; kingdom Metazoa; phylum Arthropoda; class Insecta; order Diptera; family Syrphidae; genus Melanostoma; species Melanostoma mellinum. Next base: position 55,675,054 of record OU612060.1, read on the forward strand.
TCTCACTCGGTGCAAATGGGTGTGTAAAAAACAAATTGCCACATAGGGCTCGGAGGTCCCATAAGTGATCAAAGAGGTTCTGCTGTCGTTGCATCCACACAAAGTGACTGTTTAATGTAAATGTTTAAACTATGATCGGAAGGTTTTATTGGCCTGTATTTCTTTGAAGATGCCAATGGGAGCTATATAGTCGATTGGTAACCGATTTTTTTGGTCAGCGATTGAAGATCATAACTTGGACGATGTGTTTTCCAAAAAGACGGGGCAATAAACCACACGACATGACCAACTATGGTTTTGATGCGAGAGGAGTTTCCTCATCGCATACATGTTTTGGTGAGGTAAATTGGTCACCAAGATCATGTAATTTGACACCGTTAGACTTTTTTCTATGTGGCTATGCGAAAGACCGTGCTTATGCAAATAATCTCCAAAATTAGACGCACTAAAACCTACACTGGTCGAGCTATGGCCGAGATACCGCCTAAAACGTTCAAAAAATGGCTAAAAAAAGGAAGTAACGTTTAAGAAATGTAAAAAAAGATTGAACTTTCTTTAACAAAATTTGATTCTTTTTAGGACTTCAATGTCATACGGAAACTAATATTTCCCAGATTATCTTATAAAAACACTAATCAATTAATCAAATGAATACTTACACTGGAGGCTCGACTGGATCGGGCACTGGTATTCCAGCTCTGTTCAAAAAATGTCTTGTAAACAAATCACACCCGGTGATATGGTAAACTCGGTCAAAGATTTGCAAATTGATGTTTACATTTAAATCCAAAATCGAAATGAACTCATCTTGACATGGCGCTGGCTTGGGAATTCTCTGTCTGTGTACCAAACAACCTTGAGGTATTCCAGAGTTTTCAACTTTTGGTTCGGTCACTTGCATGGTACCATCTTCGAGGTAATAGAATATTTTGACTTTTCGCACAAGATATGGAGCATGGTAAACCTCTTGGAGAGTTTCTTTAAAATAAGCATTGAAACAAAGAGCCTGTTTATCGTATGCTAACCAAGGAGGAAGCTTCGGGCCAACTTTTGGTGGATAAATCGACGGTAGTTCTGGAGGGGGGCAATTTGAATCCGAAATCATACCTTTTGGATCGACCAGTGGAGTGGCCTCCCGATCAGAAAGCATGGCAATGCCATAGTGGTTGAGGAACGTTTGGGATTTTGCAAAATTTGTTTTTGTGAGCTAAACGAAAAGCATTTACAAGAGTTCAATGAAAGTCTTTTGGTGTTGGAAAAGAAAACTTACATTTCGAAACTGTGTGCCAGGCAGCAATGGCATTCCTGGTATACGTAACATTTTTTGAAAAAAAAAAAAACTTTCGAAGAAAATATACAATCGAATACAAGTGACACTGGTTTGAAAGATGACTTAATCTATTTTGAAGTTTTTAGTTGTAAACAGCAAGGAAAGTATTTGCTATAGTGACCCGGGTATGTTTTTGAAATATACAAATGAAATTCCAAGCAATGCACCCTGGCAACTAGTAAAACCTATAGCAACCTGTCCAAATAGCTTGATATAAAAGTGTGGTTTTGTTAAAATAGCTAAGGGGCATATTTTCTAAAGTGCTCTTTATGGCCTAACAAAGAATCAGGAACGAATCTGGAGGACTGAGCGATTGAATGTAAATTTGTTATGCTCTGATTTGTGTCTATTTACTTTTGAAAGGGTTGTGTTTTGCTTACCCGTTATAGCTGAGGAAAAATAACAGAAAGATAAAATGTACGTACGCATGTACAAAGAAATATGTCACTGAGTTTTTAACGTTCGCAGTTCACAGTTACCATGTTTCGTCAACCTACTCTTGTGCGACTAAAAAATTTCTCTTTGGATTGTGAAGCATTTCGATTGAATCGCTTTTACATGTGACTGTTTTGAAGATAGGAGGCAATTGATTGTAATACCACAAATTTATTCATGTACCTACATATGTAATGTATGTAGATGATTGAATGTCTTTTTTCGTATGGTTTCGAACGTTAATAAACACATCTGCAGCTTTAAGCAAAGTCAAAAACTGTAAACAAAATTTGAATTTTTACTTTGGCACTGTGAGGAAAGCTCTTAAACCTTTTATTAAATGCCAGAGTTGTTTGTCGTTTTTACTTGCAATTAAAGGTACTATGAGGCAAGTTTTGCAATCGTGCAGAAAAATTTTTTTTAAATAACAATAAAACATGAAATTACGATAATAGAGAATACGAAAACGTCTGTCTGTCTGTCTGTATGTCCTTATATGGATCTACAGCCTGAACCGCTTGACCGATTTTCTTCAAAATTTGCAGTCAGGGTCTATTTGGCATCCTACAGAGGGGTTTTTTGGAATTGGGTCTCTAGGTCTTGAAATAGCGGTACCTGCCATACAACCAATATAATAACACTTACTTTTCTCGAAAACGGCTCCAACGATTTCGATAAAATTCTGTGAGAAGAATTAATTTTAGATTTTCTTTTTTATGACAAATTTTTTTGGAAAAGGCCTAAAAGCGGTACCTCCCATCTTCATCATCATCATCATCAGGTCCTGTAACCCCGCTCGGGGCATAGGGCGTCAACAAAACGTCTCCATCCTTCTCGATCAGCAGCTAGCAGCTGCTGTGGCCACGTCTTTCTCTGGGAATTAGCTTCTGATATCACTGTAGATTTCCATGTTGTTCTTGGTCTTCCAACCCGCCGTGACCCCTGAGGATTCCATTCAAAGGACTGCTTCGCAATATCATCGTTTGGTTTCCTCAGTGTGTGATCAATCCATTGCCATTTGCGCTTTCTGATGTCGATGTCCAAGCGCCTCTACGCCACAATTCCTGGTTGGATATTGTTTGCAGGATGTGACGCAGACAGCGTCACTTAGTACCGTTTTTTTCAAAACCGACTTTCTCATTAATGGCTTACACGATGTTTACGAAATTTTGTATTTTAAAAGTTTTAAATTGTTTAAGAAAAACTGCATATCAAAATTTGAAAAATTTTAATTTTTGAAATTTTAAAAAAAATTTTAAAAAAATTTTGGTTATTTGAAATAACTTCAAAACCATAACTTTGATTTTTTTTCAATTTTGTTTTAAATTAAATGCTGCCATGATCTTAAATTTTGCATACTTGAATTTTACAAAACTTTTTTAAAAAGAAATGTAAAATGAAAAACAGTTTTTTTTAACTGCTCCAACGATTTTGATCAAATTTCTAGCGTTCATATGTATTAGCAATTACAAAAGAATGCCGTTTTTAGATTTTTGCTTGGAGTCTTTGGATTATTTAATTTAATTTTTTTCAATACTTTGCGTGATTTAATAAAATTTTCCTAATTAATTATTAGTTGGCAGCCCTGTACCACAAAATATATTATGGAGAGCGAATCCCAAAACCTTTTACTCAGCCTTAATATTTTAATATCGTATTTAGAACACAATCGCAAGTTTGTGCGACCCAGTCGTGCCCATTTTTTCATTTGTTTGGGTCGTCAACGTCGAAATCGTTTTTGGAAAGCCCCCAACCTGATGGGCCAGGTTATTTGGGTCTTCATTGGACACAAAGGACGGATAATCCGATGTCAGGACTGTTTCGTTTTTGGCGATTTTAACGCAAAACAAGGGAAGGACTCTGGAAAAACAATCGACAAGCATAGCCTGCATGACAAAACCGCCGAAAACGGGCTTATGCTAATCGATTTGCTGCGGTGCTAAAACTTGTTAGTAGAAGACCACACTTCTCGCATTTCAAAATTCATAAAGCTACATGGCGATCCTCAGATCAATCAACCGTCAACCAAATTGGCCATGTTGCGAATGACGCAATTTTCCGAGGGAACTTTGTTTCGAACTACTTGTTGTAGCCAAGGTACGAATGTGGATATCCTGTTTACGACTCGGGCGAACCAACGCTGTGAAGAGATATGACTTCAGAAAGCTGCAATCACAAGAGATTGCCAGTTCCTTCACCAATCCAGGATCCCTCAAACTATCTTTGAATCTTGTGTTGCGCTGCCCCCAAAACAAAACCCATGGTTCGATGAAGAAGGCAGGTAGAGGCAAATGCAGCTAAACAAAAAGCCCAAAAAATGTTGATGCAAAACAGAACAAGTCTGCTTTCTACCAAGAGATTTGCAAGGAGAAAAAAGGAAAGAACACCGACTTCTCAAAAAGAAAAAGAAGCAGCATGAGAAGCGCTCGTTTGAGGAAATAGAGAGGTGCCATGACAGGAACGAGATTCGGAAGTTTTACGAAAAGGTAAAAAGATCCTGCCAGGGTGGCAAACCCCGAACTCAAGCCTGTAAAGACCAGCAGGGAAACATAGTTATAGAGTCACAGTCGCTACTGAGGATCTGGAAAGATCATTTCTGCAGACTGCTTAAGGGCGATGAGGACACAAATTCCGCTCTCAGGCAGATTCAGCGGTCAGGTCAGTCAGGCAGATTGCCCCATTCAGCTTGGACGATGATCAAGAATGCCGTCCTCCCGACCTAGAGGAAGTTAAGCTAGCCATATGCAAACTTAAATCAAATAAGACTGCAGGTGCAGATGGCCTTGATGCTGAACTCTTCAAGGCAGCTGGAGATCAGTTGGAAAGGAGCATGCACCAGCTGATCTGCATGATATGGTCGGAAGAAAGCATGCCCGATGAATGGAACCTCAGTATCGTATGCCCGATCCTAAAGAAGGGAGACCCTATTATAGAGGGATAAGCCTCCTAAACGTCGCTTATAAGATCTTGTCTGCTGTAATATGTGAACGTCTGAAACCCCACGTCAACAACTTGATAGGTCCTTATCAATGTGGTTTTAGACCAGAAAAGTCCACAATAGACCAAATTTTCACATTACCGCAGATCTTGGAAAAAAAACCCGAGAACGTAATATCGATATTCACCATCTCTTTATCGAGTTCAAGGCCGCGTATGACAGTATTTACAGAGACAAGCTGTACAGAGCCATGTCTAGTTCCGGCATCCCTGCAAGACTCGTACGACTATGTAGGATGACTTTGGAGAATTCACGCTGCTCCGTCAAGGTCGGTAAAGAACTCACTGAGACCTTTGATGTCGAAAAAGGTTTTAGGCAAGGCGACAAGCTGTCATGCGATTTCTTCCACATCATACTTGAAAAGATTGTACAAAACTCAAACGTCAACACCAGAGGAACAATCTTTCAAAAGTCTGTACAATTACTCGCCTATGCAGACGATATTGGTGTAATGGGAAGAAAAAAGCGTGATTTCATAGGTGCTTTTGCGAGTATTAAAACATAAGCGGCAAAAATTGGTTTGATGGTTATTGAGGGCAAAACGAAGTATATGTTGTCATCAAACAAGGACACAGAACATCGACGAGTTGGACAAAACGTCACAATAGACAGACATAACTTCGAGGTAGTACAGGACTTGGTCTTCCTAGGATCTGCTGTAGACACGGACAACAACATCATTGCGGAGATCAAACGGAGAATAACTCTTGCCAACCGTTGCTTCTTTGGGTTAAGAAGGCAATTGATAAACAAAACCCTCTCCAGAAAAACCAAGGTAACCTTGTATAAGACCTTAATCATCCCAGTCCTGCTTTACGGCGCGGAAGCATGGACCTTATCGAAAGCGGATGAGGAAACCCTTGGTCGTTTCGAAAGAAAAATTCTCCGAATGATTTTTGGTCCCGTATGTGAATATAATGTGTGGAGAAGAAGATATAACAACGAGCTGTATGAGCTGTACCGTGACATGGGCATAGCCAGAAGAGTACTTATCGTGAGGCTGCGATGGTTGGGCCATGTAGAGCGGATGGAGCCAAATGCTCCGACTAGAAGGGTTTTCGAAAGCATATGGATGACCTCAATCGAGTAAGAGTGCAAAACTGGAGGAACCTCGCACGAATTCGAAATTGTTGGCGTAAGATTTTTGTTGAGGCTCAGGTTCACCCCGAACTGTGATGCCCACCTAAATAAGTAGGTATACTTTTACTTATACATATATTTATCAAAATGTGTACAAACAACGACGAAAGCTCCTATCTCCTCCAAGGCTCCTACCTATACGATCACTTATTCACAAAAAAAAACGGAAGTTGTACTTTTTTATGAAAAACTGTGCAAAACTAAAAGAAATTTGGTTGCTAGAAGTAAAATGGGAATCAAAACATCTGTCAAACAAATTTATCACGTTGACGCTCGCTTTGCAGCAGTTGTGGTCCTTACACTCCCCAACCTACCTTCAAACCAAATCTTATTAAAAAAAGTGCAATGCCATGAATTTTCGTTTTTAATTGTTCAACAATCGATCCAAATCTACAATGGCAACAATTATAATTTTTCACCAACATGAATAGCCAAAACTCCATCGTCTTCCTTGGCTCCAATGAAAATATTTGCCTTTCCATCGGAACCAACGGTCACCATCTTGCCCGAGCACGACGAACCATGTTTGTTTCCCGAAATAACATCACAATAAGTACCTGTCGGCAGACATGTGTTCAAAGTTTGATTTAGATCGAATTTTTCTTGATTGAAAGCCACAAATCCTTTGGTTCCGCGACAGAATGCAATTTGGTCACCTTCATTGTCCCACCAATTTTGAACTGGTGCTGAGTTGACGGTATTTTTGAAAGCAATCATGTTGTAGATCTGACGCCATCGGTGCTCACAAACCCATCCATTTCCACAGGAGCCATCCGAGTTTATGCTTGGTGATAAAATGGTTTTGCCTTCATCATTGCTAGGTGGACCTTGATCTGTGTTAGAGAAAGCAAAGGAGCTCATGATACGAGTGTTGCCGTAAGGATATGCCAACATGAACGCTGTTGCCATTTTGTATTGCTTGGGTTTTTTGTAAGTAAGAATGTCACCACCACCGGCTCCATGTCCTCGTTGGTTATCGTGGTTGTCAATGAATACCAATGCGACCTTAGACGGCATAAGACCCCAGCCTGTACCCAAGTTTGCTAGCCACTTAAGCTGGGTGATTTTATTGAATGCTTTTCCAAGTCCATCTGAAAAACGGAACTCAGTTACAGCTCCTAGACCGGTGTATTCACTGCTCGAAATTGCTTCTCCTCCTAAATCGATGACTTCTTGAAAAATGAATGGCCTTGAACCTGCTGGGAATCCTCGGCTGGTGCTCAGATTGTTCAGTCGACTGAATATGACCTAAAAGAACATTCTATTGATAAAGGATCTTCAGTTTGTAAGGCATAATATATCTACAACCTTCAAGTCTGAGGGCCACATGTGTTTGCACGCATCCACACGGAATCCAGCCACACCCATACCTATTAGCTTGTTCAGGAACTCCACAATCCGACCACGCGGCCAGTCTTTGCTTTGATCCAAATCCTTCAAACCCACCAGTTCGCAGTTGCGAACGTTGAAAGGGTCACTATAGTTGTTCAGAGTGCATGTGGGATGAAAATCTGAAGACGAATAAGGCACTGCCGGGTAAATCTTTCCGTTTGGATCCGATGTTGAACCAGCCGTACCAATTCCGCTTGCTGCAGCCATGTGATTGAATACCACATCAGGATAAACGAGGACTCCAACTTTAGTACAGCGTTGGACCATGTCTTGGAATTCGGTCTCATTGCCGGAACGAGTTGTGAGAATATACGATACAGGCTGATATCGCTCCCACCAGGGGCGTTTTGGAATAACAACATTTTCGTTTGGAGGAGATACCTAAAAACATGGAAGACGAAAATTAGTGTAACTGATAACAAGACTTGATTGATTGCACAGAAAAACCTGAACTCCGCCATAGCCCTTGGGTCCAAGGAAATTTTCACATTCACTTGCGATGTCGTTCCACTTCCATTCGAACATATGAACAATGGTGCTTCGATTGGCCCATTCGTTTGTCTCAAATTGAGCGTAGGTTAGCGATAGACACGCAATTAAAAGCATCACTTGAAGAAACCGCATGGCTAACCCGAAACCCATTTCAGCTCGATGGGTTTAGTTTTTCTGAAAAAAAGATGTGTACTTTAATTGAGAGAAAATAATTATAGTGAAGTTTATTTGAAAAGTTCAATTAAAGGGTTTTTATATTTTTTAGTAGTCTCAAGCGGAGTTCACACTGTACAATAAGTTGGACAGACTTCGTTTGATGGATGTTGGATGGTCGGATGTAGTTTGCGTTCAGATCAGATCTATCGTGTATATTCCTCCACCCCTTCCAACCTCTAAGATTTCAAAAATATTTGAAAACCAAAAAGTTGGACTAGCGGTCGTCTGAGGGTTCACATTGTCCAACATTCGTTCAGTGTGAACTCCGCTAAAGTGATATCATTACAATTTGATGTTTGTCACATTTTTAAGACTTCCTATGGATATTGGCCTCAGTGAAAAATGAACCCGAATCAAAAATGAAACTATTTTTGGATTTTTTAGTCTACAATTTGTGTGATATAATCTATCTATCTTCTATTCTATATCTATCTATATCTATACATATAATAAAAACGTAACAGTTTGTTTGTTTGTGCACGCTAATCCCAGAAACGGCTTATCCTATCTAGATGGGGTTTTCAATAATATATTGTGGTTAGCTTCACTTAACATTTAGTTTTTATTTCATGTCAATCGGTTGATAAATTAAAAAGTTATACCGATTCTTGCGGACGAAGTCGCTGCGCTGGTACAACTAGTATTATATCTGTGGTCACAAGCAATAGCCGCTTATGTCAGAAAACCCCTTTTTCGGGAAAAGATGTTTGAAACTTCATTTGAAAGCCTTTAATAAACAAAAGCTCTTCGGTTTCTGAAAGTGAACTACAGCTGTACTATTTTAAACAAATTATTTTTGTTTTAATTTGTTTATTAACAATTTAATTGCGAAAAACGTAAATAAAGTTGTTTTTTCAAAATGCATTTACGCTCTCCTTGCTTTCTTACATGACTTAAAATTCTATTGCAGAATGAAAGTTTCCGTTCACATCTTCAAATAAAATAAGCTGTTTTTGAGTATTACTTTTATTAGCTCATATAAATAAAAGTGATATTTTATTCAAACATAAAAATAGCAAACAAAAACTATTGAATAAATTTATATTACATTAATGTCAAAAGATTCGATAGCAGGAAAAAACTTTTAAAATCAATAAAAAAATAATAAATTAATTTAAATCATCACTTTCATCTTCATCAACTAAATCTGGATGAATATCAGGAGCAGATTCTGTATCCAAATTATTATATAATTCATGAAACGCTGGATCATTAAATGGAAACAGGCTTTTGAGGTCATCTTTTTTTTCGAACTAATAAAATTTTTAGGTGGTCCATTAGGAATATCACTTAATGTCACTAAATTTACACCGCGTTTCGCAACATTCAATGTTAAAAAAGGCAGATTTTTGTCGAGGTTCGTTTTGTATTCCATCTTGCCAAACATGCTTTTGCTGTACCTCAACCATCTTAGTTTATTCCAGACAAACTTGTTACCATCTTCATCTTCAGAGAAATTTAGTTTTTGAAACGGAACCAAAATCGAAAAATATGTTTGCCCTCCATTTCAACCACTTTGAATGCCTTTTTAACACCCACAGTTCGCACAAAATTATACCAATCATGCGGATGTTGAATCCGTACTTCGTTTCGTTTCTTTTTTTTCTCTATGAGCGCATGATCTGCGTCACACTCCATATGAGTGTGACCTGGCTCTAGAAACTTGTGGTCTATCACTTCAATACTTGTGTTCCTTTGTAAAAATGTCAAAAACATTGTGCTGACGAATGATTTTTTATTTTGGCCGCTACATGAATCACTATAAAAAATCAAATGACTTACTTGGTTGTTCTCGTTGACATTTTCCATATGCTTTAGCTAACATGAAGCAATTTCGTTCCCACCTCGCTTGGCCATTGCCTTTTGCCACATAAAACAATATGGGATGTTTGTGAAGAAATCATGTATGGTGAGATTGTAGGTCGACTATTGCCGTTTGTAAAAACTCACAGAATTTTTCTTATATTAATGACAAGAACTGAAATTCATATAAAATTCATAAATTAAATTGAAATTTTTCGAATATCTCATCAAAAACTTTTAAAATCCGTACTCATGAAAGTTTGATGATGAATAACTTTTGAACGGTTAATTTCATCGCCAAAACATAAAATACCATTTTTATAGAGCAGTTAATTTCCAACAAAAATTTGCATTGCGCATTTTGTAAAAGTCATTTATTGTCGAGTAATAAAATTCATAAACAAAAATGAAATTAGTCTTAAAATAATCAAAATTAAATCCTTAATATCTTTCAAATGGTGAGGTTTACGGAAAAAACACAAGATACGTTTTTTGTAAAGCGTTAAATTTCCTGAAAAATTTTGTTCGAAAATTTTTCTGTTCAATCGATTTGTGATGAGGTATGCATTTTTTTCTATTGGACTGAGAATAATATACAAAACTGCGATGCGGAGGATCTTCCTATTAAAATTTAGAGCTCATACTCATACCCATTTTTCCGTAGCATTTGTAAAAAAAAATAATCGATTTTTTGACCCACTCTAATGTACATTAAGAAATTAATATGATATGATGGTTTTCATTATAAACTCTTCGCGCTGTTCCAATCTGCATTCTGGGTAAGGAGGGATAGATATAAACTCCTGGTTAAAACGCGCTCTGAAAAGACTGGCATTTCGTTCCTTCCATTTCAATCGTGCGAAGCTGTTTAATGGAGTTTGTGTATTGTTTTGAGTTAGTTTGAGGTCGATTACTATAGGTAAATGTGATGAAAAGTTCATTACTTCCACTTTAAAGTCTATGACAGAACTCAACCAATCACTATAAATAGCTCCAAAATCGATAACGGATTGACCATGACCGCTTATAAATGTAAATTCACCCGACACATTACCTTTAGACAAAAAATTTTCATGTTTTCAATTGATAGTCTTCCATTTCGGTTGAGTATAAGATCTTTCGAATTACGATTAACCCTAAAGAAGTTTGGGGGTACAGCTGGCTCAGTGAAGTTTTTTGAAAACTTCCAATTCGAGCGTTTAAGTCACCCACTATCATTAGATTATCAGAATTGCAATCTTGAATGAAGTTCACTAAATTATTATTATTATTATTATTATTATTATTAAATTATTTATTTTTTCATAGAAGAAATATACAATAGAATTATATAAAAAGATAAATGAAGCATGGCTTCATGAGCCGTCTGCCAGTTGAAAAAAAAAAATGTATAATTGCAACTGAGAGATTAATTTATATTATATCATAGTAGATTTTGCTTTGTATACATACATATATCAGTTATTATAAAATTTCATAGAAAATAATATGCTTGAAAGGAAAATATGTTTTTATATTTCATGTGCATATTAAAATATTGTTCAAACTGAGGTTATTTTAGTAGGTTATAAGTAATTTGATTAAGTGATTTGATTTTTTTTATTTTGTGTGCTTTGCTATAAATTGAGATAAAGCATAAGATTGTTTCTTTTACTTTAAAAGGACTTTGAGTTTAGTTAAAACGAAAAATTTATCTTACATTTGTATAAGAAAATTAGAAAAGAAACAGCGTTATTCAGTGCAGGCATGTTATCTGCTTATTAAGGGCTTTTAGTTTAGCTAAAACAAAAATTATTATGATCATTACTCTGACTCAGAAAAGATTCATGTACGTATTTCGATAACTTTTTGCATTTGAAACGTAATAAATAAGTGACTTCCATCTTTTTTCTCCATTAAGTATTCTAATACTTTCTTCTATAGTAAGATAACTGGATCTAAAGCGAGCAAATTGGATTAATATCCCCTCTATGTGGCCTAAAATTAAGTTCGATCATTTCAGTTCGGATTTTAGAGATCAAACCTATTTCGGATGGTGACAACTCATTTCTAAAATAATTGTTTTCTCCTAGGCTAAAATTCAGCTGTCGATAAATGACTCTGGATGGTGACTCTCTTGCACGATCAAGACAGCATCGATACATTTTGTTATCTATTAGAGAAATGCAGTCATAGAGTGTATTTCTAAGTTCTTCAATATTTTCCACTGTTAGTGTCATGTTGAAATTATTTGTACCAGCCAGATCATACCAGTTCTTTATAGGGCTATATCCACGCTGAAAGTAATGCAAAAGAATCCGTTTTTGTAGATTCTGATCGGTACGCTTCATAACCCTAACAACATAATCTGCATTTGCCTTCAAATTTCTCAAGAACATGGGAGGTAATCCTGACTCTACATGAATGGCGTAAGATGGGGTATTGATAGGCAACTTGAAAATGCGTTTGAAAAAATATCTTTGTACCGCCTCTTTTTCTTCATTTTGTTCGTAACTGTATATTTCGTTCCCATAACTAAAAAGCAACTGTTAATCGTTGCATTGAAGACTTGAAATTTGATTGCTGAATCAATATAACTATTGCAAAAAAACTCTGACCAAATGGTGTTTTTGCTTTAGCAGATTTTTGTTTTAAATGTGATATAATATTTAAGTTTGAAGTTAGTACATAACCTAAATACTTTAATTCGTTCACCACTTCTATTACTTCATTGTCTATCGTCCAGTTACGATCGTAGTTGATAGAACGTTTTTGGGATCCTAAAACCATTATTTTTGACTTGTCGGTATTTATTTTGAGATTCCACATATCACAATTACATTCAAGTTTATTGATTTGACGCTGTAGGGTTGGTGGGTTCTCAGACGAAACTACCATATCGTCAGCATAGATAAGTACTTTAATTAGAAGGTCTCCAAACCCGATCCCCCCTGGGATGATTTTTTTCACATCGTTAATGAACAGCGAGAAAATTAGTGGACTCAAAACGCATCCTTGTGGAACACCTACTTCACAATTAAATGGTAGGTACATTCACCGTTTTGAACTATTTCAGTCATATTCTGAAAAAGTTTTTCGTAAACTCTTATAAATTTGGATGAAATTCCTATATTTGAAAGCTTAAAAAGCAAAGACCTTCTGTTAACAGTGTCGAAAGCTGCCTTCAAGTCAACAAAAACACGTACAAACACTTTTTTTTTGTCAATTGAAGTCTTGCTAGTGTATTGAGAGCAAATATTTGGTCGATAGCTGAGAGACCAGCTCGAAAGTCTGCCTGAAAACAGCTTACTATATTATTCTGTTCTGTCCATGTGACGAGTCTGTAATAAAGGATTTGGGTAAATATTTTTCTAAGAGAGTTAAGAACAGTAATTCCTCTGTAGTTTTCTGGAAGATTACGATCACCTTATCAAAATCACTTTGCCAGTTATACAATCCCAGCAGAGACAAAATTGTTTTTTCACGGGTATCGCCTTTCGCGAGGAATTGGCAAGTCTTTCGTTAGTAAATTTATTGGCATGAAAAGCGCTTTCTCAATTAGCCGTTCGGAACCGGCAGAAAATTGTAGGTCGCCTCCATTCCCTATTTATTTATAGTTATTACAATTTAGATATACTCGAATAATGAATTTTTTTCTATCACCGTCTGTTATTTGGAAAACTAATCTATATGTATTTATCCTTTATTGTAGCGTATTTTACAAAATACTCCAATTTCAAGGAACAATTGAGAGGAACACATCATTACGATGAACACAATAACCTTCATCGCATGTAAACACTTCATGTTGTACCCGTGGAAACTTGTCCAATGACTGAATTCCTTCAACATTATTACATCTGTCATATTTATGCACTTGAACTCGGTCACTATTTCTAACGGTTCTATGTAAACCCGTCGGCATCTCGGCATTTCTTCTTCATTCAGTACCGTCTATTTTACCTGTGATGTCGCGTTCGCATTGTTCTTCAACAATTGTTTTTCATTCGCGGTGTAAATTATTTGCACTTCAATTTCATTTCAATTTCATTGCAGTATTGCAATTGTCGAAAAGTAATTGCTTGTGTAGTTTATTTTCATTGCATTATTTTAGGCGTCCGTAGAAAAATTAGTATGTATTTCGATAGGTTTTCTCTAAAATGGCGGCCATCGAAAATATGTACTCAAATTTTCTATGTCGTTTTTTCGTCTTCAGTGCAGCAGTGCGGTTCGGTTCAATTTTCTTATTTAATTGAATGTGAGTTTGAAATTTGCTTCCTGCATTTATTTTTGTGTGTTTTCATATTTATTTTGCAAATATTTTTTGTTGCCTTTCTTTAATTTTTTGTAAAATTTCTTCGTGGTAAGTCATTTCAAGTTAGAACCTGTGGTGTCGTGTCTACGCAAATATGTTGTTAGTTTTTAGAGCCGATAGTTTCGCCGTCTATAAAGTGTTCGTAACCATAAAGCCCATTTCCTTTAAAAAATCCAGTGATCCCCTCAAGAAGTATAAAAGTGTTATTGTTAATACCTACCATCCTTGCTATATTTCTGAAAGTGCGTCAATTAAAAAAAAATGTTGGTGGTCATTTGATGTCCCTGCAAAATATATTTCATAGTGTGTGTCATGAGTCTCTGGCTATGATTTCCTTTCCCTCAAAAGTGGTTTTTTAAATGCGATTTCTAATTAAAGCTGCGTGAAGTGATACATATGTAAATCTTAAGTTCTTTCTTAAAGTGATGAAAATTAAAGTCCCTTCTCGTATTTTTGTACCCAGCAGTCTCAGTTCAATGTAACACTAACACTGAGTGATGGCATCTTCACTCACTTTGCTGTAGTTAAAAAAAAATACCTTCGAACGGCACCAGAACTAATTTACGACTTGGCGGAACAGATCCTTTCGAAGCGGCACCACATGTAAGTACCTAACCAAAAATGCATTTGCTTCAATGTACAACTCATGTATAACTTTTAATAATCCCTTCAGCAATTTATGGTGAGGTTCACAGTTTTTGAAATACCTACTTTCCCTTTTTAAGTAAACTGCGATTTTATTTTAAATCTTCATCAAAGACCAATATACTTAAAGTTATTTAAATTCTTTCAGTTGAGTTAAAAAGTTCGTAAATTTGAATATTAGGATCTTTCGTTCAACTTTACCCAGGGTTGATGCTGGTTTCCTTGACAGCCCTGCGAGTTGTAAAAAAAACCTGGGCTTTCGGTTCTCAAGAAACTCTAAGCCATGAAAAATGAAATCACAACACATTCTAGACATTTGAAGAAATACATATGCCATTTGATAATCCTGTTTGTTACCACCAGAACACGTCCAAGCAAAAATCTAATCTCACTTTAGGAGTTGAGGGCATACTTTAGGTTGGAAAGCACTTAGTTTGCTATTCGGGGCTATTCAAGGTTTAAAATAAAAATGTTTTTGGGTTAGTTATCAGGGCAAACCCAGGACAAGCAAAACTATTGGTACCAAGATTCGAAGTCCTTCGTTTGTTTTAATTCAATTCGAGGTTGAGAGTCCTGTCTTTTTCTATAAGTAGGCCCACAGAGTTCCTATCATGGATCAGAGTAAACGTGATATCAAAGTTAAATATTTGGATCTTCTTGGATAGCCAAGGAGCCTTTTTTTCTGTTGGAGGTTTTTAAAATACCAACTGGAGCACTCCGAGCTAGGGATTGCAATCCCGAAAGGTTTTTTCAATTCCGGAATTTCGGGATTCAGATATGTCAATCCCGGGATCCCGGGACTAGTCCCGGGATTGGCTCAATATTTTAGACAGTTAAAAAAATTACTTGGTTGATGGCTGATTTATATTTAAATCTATTTTTTGTGGTGTTTCGATGACAAATTGGTGTGAAAACCTTTTGCTTCTACTTTCTAATGATTTTAACTCTTTTGTGCAGAGCATGCAATGGGTTTTTGTAGTTATTTAACTAGTTTCAAACTGTTTTTTATCTCGTCATTTTATGAGGTCTTCTTATAACTAAGAAACGCAAAACATTATTAAGGAAATGCACATAAACTAATAGCGTTTTTCATTGAAACTCGATAGAATTACTCTCAAACCGAGAACTACTCCGTTCAATGGAACATGTTTTTTGTTTTTTGCTGGTATTGGCGGTTAAATTTATGTTCACATATAGGAAGTCATACTTTCATATTTTGTAATTTGATTTTTTCAGCAAATTACTGAATTCTTACTTATTTTCTCGTGTCCTCCTAATTTATAGCAATTTTTTCAAAATTCAACGCTGGCACAACAAATTGAAAATATACAAATTCTTTCCATTTAAAGTTTGACAGAACAGATGTTTTTGCATGTGTAGATCTTTGGCGTTTAGAGTTACTCCGGATCTACTCCTTTTTTTCAATGAAACATGGAAAATGGGAATGGAGTAAATCTGTTCACAAAAGGCGTAACTCTTTTCGTCAATTTTTTTTCGTCAATGAAAAACGATATAAATGGTTTTTTGTTTTGAAATTAAGTTTACATTTAGACCATCCTTGAAAACAGCGATATTAGCACTCAAAAATACAAAAGAAAAAACAATGTACCAAGGGTGTTAAAAAAAGAGAAAGGATACCCAAAAACAAGTTAAGAATGGAATTCTCGAAAAACATACGACGAAACATACGCACTAGTTTGAAAGTTCTCAAAACACAATCTAGTTTTCAACCATTTTTAAGCCAATGATAAAGGTCTAGTAGTTACTCAAAATATGTTCTTGCAACTAGGATACTTTAGCCTTTTATAAATCTGCTCTCACAAATGAAAACAAGATATTTATTCAAAGCTATTTTTATGCAATATGGATGTCCAGCATGGGCTTAAGTAGCTTTTTGGAATAAAAATAAATTAAAATTATCACAAAATAAAGTTTTGAAAAAAAAAATGCTAAATCTCTCTTGGTACACTTTAACCCTAGATCTCCACAGAAAAGTGAATGTTGAGTCGATTTTTGAAAGAATTGCAAACTTTCGCTTTTTTTTTTAATTAATCTTTTCATTTTGAATACTTCACCCTATACTGATTGTGTGTTTCTCTTTTGCTTTAAATATTATTTTCATTTTGAATATTTGAATACTATCTTCAGGTGTTCTATTGTGTATTGCCATCATTATTATTACTTCTCTTATTATTATTATTTACTTGAGAATATTATTACGATATAAATGGCTATACACACAGGAACGACAAACTTTTTAACTTTGTTTTGGAATACATCCAAAGGATGTATAAAAAAAATGTTATTAATATGTTAATAATATGCCAAAATAATCAACAAATCAATCCTGAAAATCCCGGGATTTTACGATTCTAATCCCGGGATTTTCGGGACCGAAAAGATCCCGAATCCCGGGATTGCAATCCCTAACTCCGACCTAAATACAGGTCCATTGTACTATTAGATAGCAACCTTATTTTGTTAAAGCTTTTCAGATGTTCGAAGAAAAGCCAAAAGACGCAGCCATAATAAGGAGCCTAAGTTACTAGTTCTCACCATGTCTGCGCCGAGTATCTGTAGCCTCATGCGAAAGCAGGACATTCACAGAGGAAGTGCTCTGCAGTTTCCTCATCTTCTCCACAAGATTCGCAGAGTGTGGTATCACTTAAGCCTAACACCTTTAAATGTTTGACAAAAGAGAAGTGTCCACTGGTAATGCCAATAAGCTTTCTACAGTCTTTTCTGCTGCGAGATAGCAAAAATGTTGCTGTCTTCTTATTAAAATTGGGGAGCATACGTTTGGTCTGTCTGCATCCAATGGAGGCATGTCATTTACGGTTGTGCTCTTCACAGATCCAATCGTTGATTGAAGCCCTCACTGAGAACGCTGGCAGACCTCTCGACAGTTCAGATCCAGCTTTCTGAGATCCTTGCCTTCCAAGTTCATCGGCGATCTCATTTAGAGTTATGCCGTGATGACCTGGAACTCAAATGAAACTCAAGGAATTTAGTCTTCCGACCGCATTCAAAGAGCTCTTGCATTCCTGGATTACTTTCGAAAATCGAAATAGTAAGAGCACAGCTTGGTTGTCGCTGCAAACATAGATACTTTTCCCCTTCTAGCCATTGCTCGTAACGTGGCGGAGCCCTTGACTCACTCGCCCGCAACTATCGATCGCATCTTATGGAGGTGGGAGAACAGTTTAAAAATTCTTTTCTGGGTGCTTTTTCTGGGTGCCGTCGCACATAGATATTCTGGGTAGCTGAACTACAAAGGCCACGAACTCTCCATCCGGACAATATGAAACGTACCACATGTTGGTAATTCCAAATCATATTACAACCCATGGCGTCATGGTTGACAAGTTTGCCTGTTAAGCGGGAGTTTCGTGGTTCGAATCACAACAGAGGCCAAAAATGTTTTTCCTCAGTTCCTCCGATATATGAATGGGCCAAACTGCGAACCTTGGGCAACTCCAGATCTGACCGTTGATTTGTTGTATCCAAGTTCCATATATAAGTTATTGGAAGAGAGAAAAGAAAGAAAGGTTTTGAGAAGTAACTATGGAAGATTTTCTGAACATCTAGAAAGCATCATAACGTGTACATACGACGGCTCTTGAAGGCCATGACGATGTCCTGCTGAAACTTCAGGAGTATGTGCAGTAAATGTACATATAATTTAATAACTTTATCAAGGATAGACGATTTTGTTCTTCAGAAAAAAAAAGATTCCGTTTGAATGAATTCATGCGAAATTGAGGATTTCTGACCAATATGTTCAATATTTTGGAAGGTTCTTCCTAAGACGAGGGCCATCCTTTTGTGTGACTACCCTTAATTGATCTTGCTGATAAGGACGATGTCCCACAGCTTAATGAATAATGTAAATCAGAGAAGTGGAAGAGCTGTGATCCCTTAAAAATTACGATCCTCGAAACGCAAACAATTAAAAATGAAATAAGGTCAAAATCCAGGCTAATTCTTCTTGAACAAGTTGAATGTAGTCCAACAAGGCTGTAGTCAGTGTGCAATTGAGGGTAATCAAGGGTGAAGTAACTCATGGTTTGGTCGTGGGTCGTTATTGCTGCTGTTGTTGGTTCAGACCTTTGCTTAGGCACCGTACGTAGCTTACCTTCGGGTCGGTGGGTTGGTTACAACGATAGCCCATTTCTGTTTGTCGGATATTGGGATTTGAGTGTTGATTTGCTCTTGGAACCGGCTGGACGCCCTTTCTTCTGACAGTCTGACACCGTACGTGTATTCCTATGTTTTCTTTCAGTTTGTCTAGTCTTGTTAATAAATCAAATTAAATAAGGTGGCGCAACAGGATATCAGGGCCTAGCTTCTTTCAATCAACTATTCAATGGAAGCGTTCTCCTAGCCACGGTAGTGGGCTGACCCCGGGTCAGCATAGAAGTTGATGTTCACTTCATCATTAGCAGGGATAAGATCCTCATCCAGAAGTTTCATTGCTGGAAGGTACCGCTGGCTGTGATGTCTTTTCTGGCTTATGATGCTCCTTATTCTTATTAGGGAACTCGGGTGGTCGGTCATGTTTCGCAGTCATCTACGGCTGTATTCGATGAGGTTCCTGTCTAGTTTTGTTTTTCACTTTTCCGTAGAGTCTCCTGTTGCTGACGTGCTTCCTTTGTATCCTGTCATAGTGTAGTCCTATGCAGACCCGCTAGATCTTCCGCTCGAGAATTGCCAGCTTGTTTATGTGGGTTTTTATTGCCGTGTACCAAGTAGGAAAACAGTATGTGATCACAGGCCGAATGAGCTCCTTGTAGAGAAGTAATTTCGTCTTCTGGCTTAGTCCGTTGATCTTTCGCATTAGTGGATGGATACTGTGAAAATCGAAGTTGGCTTTCCTTAGTACATCAGCTGCATGGGGGTTGAACCTGTGTAATTAGTTAATCTGTATTTCCAGGTACTTCACATTGTTCTTGGCCGTTAATTGAGTTCCATCGAGTAAGGAGATCTCGGTACCTCTACATTTGTTGGCTGAGCGCCCTCAAATCAAGCGAATTAGCTCGGATTTGGCTGAGTTTATTTTGAAGAGCCCCAGTGAAATTTAATAAGAGGATGTACGGTGGAGTGTTTTTCACGGAAGACGAACTGTGTATCTGGTATGATGTTGTGGTTGCTGCAGAAGGATTTCAGGTGTGTCAATATAAGCTCCTCTAGTACTTTGTTGTACTCATGTTGCTCAAAAGAGCAATGGGTCGGTATCCAGAGATGTGTTTGTGTAGGAACCGTTGAATCTCTTTAGTGATGAGCTCAAGGTTGTCTGTGGGATCGCTGGATGGATTTTCATCGCTGAATTGGATGGTCTGTTGGGAGCTTGTGCGAGTTTAACTAAAGGGTTGACTTCTTCCAAAAATGCAGGGTCCAAGGGTTAATTTGGTTTGAAGTGTTCTTCAAAGAAGTCAGCAAATCCTTTGGCCTTATCCGCGTCGCTTCGGTTGAAGCTTCGCCATGGGCTGTAGTTATGGTTTCCGGCATTGGGAGTTTTTTCTCTATAATCCTGTTGATTTTTTGGAAGGTGTCTGGTCCTGGCTTTATGGATTGGAGCCTGTTTTGGAGAAGTATGTCGTTGTGGTAGTTCACTGCGTCCTTGAACATGATGTTTACGCATCTCAGCTCGCTGGAGACGGCCTGGTAGTTGCTGTTGATGGTGTTCAGTTCAAGTGTTGCCTGTGGTGGTAGAGCTTCTGTATGTAGCCGGGTAGGTGGTCTGTTCCAGGAAGTTCTTGGCTGCCTTTGCTTCTCAAGCGAAGATTGAATTACGGTTTCAAGATTGACAATTGCTGTATCAATTGCTTCATTACGGAGGTTGGCGGTAGTGTAATACATTCGTCGACGTCTCTTCGGAGTTTAGCGGTGTCTAGCTTTTTGTAGTTGACGAAGCAGGCCTCATTGACGTACATGAAAAAATGAAAACGATACGGCGGCGGTGCTTTGATCTTGATCATCTTTTTGATGATGGTCGTTTTCGAGCTCCTGTTTTTTAAAGTGAAAATTAACTTCTTGTTTTTGCAATGTCTAATGACTTTAGTTATATTTTCCAGAAAAGCAACAACTTGGATGGTTGCTTGGCGCTTGGTGGAGTTCGATGCGGTTCTTGTCATTATCACAGCTGCTAAACTCGTTTCTCTTCTGTTACTTCCTTGAAGAATGACTGGTTGCCCTCTGTGTCAGGTTTATTATGCTCGTACTTAATCATGTCGACAATGTTTTAAATGAGCTCTAGTCGTCCGTCAGTTTGATACTCTTTCATTGATTGTCGAGATGGTTGCCTTCAAGTCACAAGTACCTACATCTCCTTCGAAATGTTACTGATTTAGACCTTGTATTCAGGTCCCAAGCCAAGGCTTTGAGCACATTAGAAGTTGATACCGTTCAATCTAGGAGATGGCTATGAAAAGTCAGTAACTTCTGAACCTGCTTTTCTATGGCTTGTTGATAGACTTCTTGGGTTCATGCTAACAGTTGCCTTTCTCGCAAGCTCTGTACGAAGTTTGTCTGCTTCTTGTGTCCCTTATGTTGTATTTTAGCGATTCTTTTGGCCTTAATTATTTTTTGTCATCATTCTTTTCGTCTTACAAAAAATAAAGTAAACCGGATGTTTGGTTTCTTGAATAATCTTTAACCACGTATGCATAGACACGCACTTATGTTCCACTCTGACCATAGAAAATTGAAGAGCAGGCAAACAGTTTTTGAGATGACATACAAAAACAAATAAAAGAAAGCTTTTCTTACAATTATCATTTAATTAAGAAACTTAGAAATATAACATTTTTTTTAAATTTATCTTAAACTTAACTTTGAGAATCAACATGTTTACCATGCAATTTTTCTTGAATTTTTACCAAACTCAATCCCTTTGTTTCTATTACAAAGAACCACACAAAACATATCCCCAGAGCACATAGCAGTCCAAAAAGCCAGAAGGCATAATAAGGACCCAAAGCATTCAATTGTGGATAGCAAAGTACTACTACAAAAGTCGAACCCCAATTTACAGTTGTGGCGAAAGATGACACGGTTGATTTTATATTCGATGGGAGTATTTCACTCAAAACGATCCAAGGAACTGGACTGCATCCTATGGAGTACATAATAAGAAACACAATCAATGCAGGTATGGGAATCCAAAGAATGTTCGAAGGATCGCCAAAAGCCTGAACATAAAAGAATGTCCCCAATGCCAATAGAGATAAAAGCATGCCAGCACAAGAGATTATCAGAATAGTCTTCCGTCCACCTCGTTCAATTATAAATGGTGCAAGAATACTGACTGGAATAGGAAATATTACTGTTATAACTGAGGCTAGAGAAGGATCCAAATATGACTTGGCGCTGATGAAAATCGATTCGATGTTGAAGTGAATTGCGTCGATTCCACATAGCTCTTGCAATGCCGTCAGACCACAGCATATAAAGAAGGCCTTTCGATTTGCTGGGTTGTAAAGTATATCAACGATTGTTCCCTTGTTGGCCATGTCGGCATCAACTTCAGACTTAATTCGTACCATCTCGTCTTCGACTACTTTGCCACTTTGATTTCTCAGGAACTCCAATGACTCTATGCCTGATGGTGTTCGATTTTTCATTGCGAGGAAGTATGGCGTCTCGGGCATGAATATGAACGCTACAAAGTACACAATAGGAACTGCAAGACAGCACAACTGAAGAGTCACATAGTTGACAAATGATCCAACGCCATAGACGTAAAGAATTCCCACTTGAAATAGAAATGTATAATAAGAGCAAAGTAATACTTAATGAACATTAGACTTACAGTTCAACAAAAGGGAATTGAAACAGCCGGCTGGTCCACGAGAGCCATCAGTAGTGATTTCTCCAACGTACAAAGGGATCGTGGTACAAACGAAACCTGTGGCGATACCCTGGAATTGTGGGGAAGGATTATCATAAAAGTGGGCTTCATGACCAAGTAATTAATTACCTGCAGTATGCGGCCAGAGTAAATGTACCAAATGTTTGTTGCAAGCGAGAGAGTTACAAACGCTGCTGAAAAAACCAACGAGCTTAAGAGCAATGCACCCTTGCGTCCAATTCTAGCGGCTATTGCCCCAGCCACAAGACAACCTTTTCAAATATGATTCGAATTTCAATTCTTTCAACAAAAATTTAGATAAATTAAGATTAGAAGATTAGAAGTATGTACTGAATTCTCTTACTTCTGAACTGTGAAGGGCAAAATCAGTCTTAGTTAGAAAAGTGCACCATAGAGAATTGTGTTTTTTCTTTCTTAAGTACTCTCGTGGAGATTGTCTCTCGAAATGTATGACCTTACGAGGAACATGGGAAAACTACTTTCCTTCGGTTCAAACCTCGAAACCGCACGTAACAGGCGAACATGATAACCATTACTCAACGGGTACCACAAAATAGCAGAATAACTATCAAAATATTAACCTGTGGAGTTGATGCAAATAAAGGGTTTTTCAACAGGGACGCCATAAAAGTAGAGCGACAGGAACAGCAAACGACGCCATATTTCTTGTTGTTTCTTTGAAATTTCTCTTCAGTAAGCTTTGCCATTTCTTGATGGAAAGATATACGAGCCAACAACGGGTCGAAATTATAAAAATTTACTGCCAAAATTCGGAATCACTGGCCTCAACGCTAAGACCGCTACGTCCTATTTATGGTTGTCATAATCGTTCTAGCAGATCAACAATTGAGTTTCTTGTGGAAAAATTTGAATCCGCAGGAACAGTACAAAATGTTCCCGTGCCAGTGAGACAAGGAAGTGCCCGTAGTGTCGAGAATATTGCTGCCGATGAAGCTTCACTTGCAGAAAACCCAAATGTATCTCTCACACGTCGTTCTCAAGCGTTGGGCATTTCTGTGACGAATTTTGCGAAAAGATCTAGGCCTTACATCCTTAGAAGATTAAATTGACGCAAAACTGAAGCCGCTTGACCACCAAAAGCATCGTATGTTCGTGAATTAGGCTGAGGAACAAATTGAAAATGATTCGGATTTTCATCGAAAAATCATCTTCAGCGATGAGGCTCAATTTACGGGAAACCAAGTTTGGAGAACGTGTTATCTCTAGAAATTGTCCAGTCGCTTGGCCGCCTCGGTCGTGCTATTTGACGCCGCAACCGTCAGCTCCGTGTGTTCGTTATCTTGTGAAAAAAGTGAAAGAAACTGGCATCCTCATCGATAAACCAAAGCGTGAAAAGCCAAAAACAGTGCGTACACCCGAGAATATTGCTGCTGTGGCAGAAAGTGTGCGTGAAGCGCCATCAACAACAATTCACCGTCGTTCTCAAAAATTTAACGTTTCGGAGACATAATTGAAACGAATTTTGCATAAAGACCTAAGTATGACGCCATACAAAGCCCAATTGGTTCAGGAGTCGGAGCATTTGGGGCACAGAAAACCCGCACGCATACATTGAAAAGCTGATACACCCAAAACGAGTCACTGTTCGGTGCGGATTTTGGTCGAGAGGCATAATTGGGCCATTTTTCCTCGAAAATGAGCAAGGAGTGGCCGTTGCATGAATTTTTGTTCACACAAAAATTGAAGAGGAAGATATTGGCTACATTTGGTTTTAACAGGACGGTGCGCTACGTGCCACTCATCCGACGCTACACTCGATGTTTTACGCCCTGTTTTTGAAGATCGCATTATCAGCCGCATAGAGCTGATGTCCTTAGGCCACCTCGGAGCTGCGATTTGACACCGTTGGACTATTATTTGTGGGGTGCCGTAAATGATTAGTTCTACGCCGACAAGCCAGAGACAATTGACGCTTTAAAGGACAATATTTGTGAAGCCATTGGTGAAAAGCTGCACATAATCGATAATGTGCTTAAAAATTGGGCCGATCGTGTAGGCTACTGCATGGCCAGCCGAGGCAGCCATTTGAATGAAATTGTTTTCCATTAATAACCGGAAGGATTGTACTCGTTCATTCGACCACTGACGCTTCTCATTTATTCACTTACTGTGCAGTGTTAATTCGCCCTCAAATGTAAGAATGAGATGCATGTCTAATAATGAGGGGAGAAGGACTTCGCAGCGTTTTTGAACACGATATGGATATTGAAACACGTGATGCAACTGAATAGGACAGATCGAAGAACAGTTTGGGTGCGACGGTTTATGGAAACGAGGTGCTGAAAATAGCTTAAAGCAATCTCTTTCAATTTTTTACTGAAAAAGTGCTCATACGCCACAGTGACTTAAGTGAATTAAGTAAGTGGAATACGTTTGCCTCTTTTAACTTTTTTAAAACAAAATACGTTTCATATTAACATAACAACAACATAATATCCAAACGTATTTGAATTGATGTCGCAATTAACGTTTTATGCAGCCCAAATATGGGGTAGAAAAACTACTCAGGTTCTGTTTGAAGTGCATACTCAACTGCCTCCAAAACTCGTTAAACTTCATGATAATGTAAAAGACTGGCATTTCTGCAATGTTTGTTAAAAAATCAAAACAACATGTTGATTACATAATTAAAGTGCTGAAAATACCTGATTTTCGCCTTCCAAAAAAAAGGTTCTTCTTCATGCAATACATATGAGAACTAAGTCTGCTCGATCTGGCTCAGGATGTTAACGTTGAAGTGATTCCTAATGACTTCAATTCATGGAAACCCTCACTTTGCCAAATTATTTCGAACTTGAATGATCGTTTCAGAGTAAGGGATGCGGAAGGGGCAGCAAATTCAATGCACAAAATGTGAATCACAATTTGGACAATAGTAATTATTTTAGGGATTGAGGAAATATCTTCCATGTTTATAATGAGAGGTAAAATTTTGAATTTAAATTCCACAACACATCGTGGGTACCTACCTATAGTTTGTTATAATTTGCGCGCACTCAAGGAGTTGTGACTACCCTTAACATGTTAAGTAACACAGTACGAGCGTTACGAAAAAGGGAGAATGTTTGAAAGGAGATACCGATGCACATTATTTTTCAATTTCTGAAGATTGTAATGAGAGGGAAAAATAGAGCTGGGCAATACATTCCACATTCGCGTGGTACGGCTGAAGAAGGAATCTCTATATTTAACAGCACGTCCGAAATTGGACTCAAGGGTAAACTGATGGGCATTCCTGGAAGCGCACGTGTTTTGGTTGAATTGTTTAAGGGGAGGAATGCATCTGGCCATCTCATAAGAGCACTGTTTGTAAGAGAAAAAAAAAACGATAAAATAAGGAGAGACAAGAAACATTACGACGATGTTCGAGTGTCGTGAAAGTTTCGATGGTGTTCGTATCTCGATCATTTTAAAGGCTCTTCTCGAGGTGAGTTGAAGGATCACCTGCCCAAATATGGGAGTTATACTCCATCTTAAAACGAATGTACCTTAGGACGAATGTACATTTTGTAGATGACTGCAAGGTCATTCGGTGAAAAAAATTTCTTGCATCGTCGAAGAAAGTCTAAGCACTTTGCAGCGTTTTTGGCGATTTCAAGTATATCGTTATTCCACAAGAGGTGGTTGGCAATGCACATACCGAGGATTGAAAGCTGTTCTGTTTCAACAATGCAAGAACCACTCATGGATAGTGGCAAGGGAAGTAAGTTTCGCTTCAACGACAAAAGACAGCATTGAGTTTTTGAAACATTAAATTCTACGCGGTTTTTTATTCCCCACTGGACAATGCTGTCTAGATTAGAATTTAATGAACTTAACATACGTTGCCGCCCTAGTTCCACGTCCGAAGATGAGGGATGTGAACTTCAGAACGAATATGAAAAGCTGAGCGAACTGTCGTCGGCAAAACAATTTAGTGGATTAGTAGTTCGTTTACCTGCCAAAGCCACTATAACCCAAACTTCATAATGGCCCATCGTCTTTACCTATGTTGGGAGCATGCGCTGACAGACTTTCAGCCTTTATAAAATAACGAAGGTCTGAGGTTCGCGGGCTCTTGCTCTATAACGTCATAATACACCGACATAACTTCGAGGCCGTACATGATTTCGTCTACCTAGGATCGACTATAGGCACGAAAATGAATAGAATATGAAAGTTACCCATTAGCAGCTGACTCCACATTCTATCATTCCGATTTCAGGACCAATTGGATATAATTTTGCACAGGGATTTAGAAAAAAACTCTCCCTGAATTTTTTGTTCACAAAACGAATAAGATAATCTTACACAATTAATTTCTTACGATAGGGTTTAAGAAGAGGAATACATACCCATTATAGCTCCAATAGCTAGAGTACAACTTATCCATCCTTCCACTGCCGTATCCACCACCGAATCTAGAGGATTGTTTTTAGAAGGAAGTCGTAGTATTGGCATTACAGGCGATGTCCATCCTATACATATGCCTATTGCGAAACTGCCAAGACATGCTACCAAAATTCAAAATTATTAAAAATATTTCCTTCTACACAAATCACTCACCAATAACACTGGCTAAGTAAATATGAAAATTGTCAAGTAGTTTACCAAATGAAACTCTCATGGTGAATGGAAGTGTCTCCAAATAGTCTTAAGCTTGTACTAGATGTGGGAAAATGGAGTATAAAATATGTAACCGCACTGAATGCCTATATAGCTATTAAGTCCTAAAATTCTTCCATGAAAATACAATTGCTCATCCTAAAACAATGAAATCAGATACGAAAATCTACATAGTGTTTCATTGTTTTAGAGCTTTGTTGCACACAATTTTTTCACTCCACCGATAAAACACGCACTTTAGGATGTGATAAAATATATATGATGTTCACGTTATTGATGTTGATCGACTTGATTGAGTTGATAACGTAATGAGTACTTCAATAGCAAGATTTTTGGTGTATAAAGCGAAGTTCATCGGCTCTTGTACCTTGGGTCGGAGGAGCTTAAGATTAATGGAAATTGTTTTTGTTTTAGGCTCAGAGCTTTACTAGTTGGAACTAGAATTTGGTAAGGACTCACCGCTGCCACTGTAATAGTTAGATAAAATATATGCACAAGGTTTCATTCAACCAATAAAAAAGAAATGAAAATCTGGGGTCGAATTAAAGTATCAGTGATCCAGTGAGGTGGTACCCGTGGCGCAATGGTTAGCATGTCCAGGTTCGAATCCCAGCAGAGGCAAAATGCAAAAATGTTTTTCCACGGGTATCGCCTTTCGCGAGGAATTGGCAAGTCCTCCGTTAGTAAATTCATTGCCATGAAAAGCGCATTCTCAATTAGCCGTTCGGAACCGGCGAAAAATTGTAGGTCCCCTCACAAGGCATGGTTGTGAGAAATGCGCTAGGCCCAGGGGCTCCTCGCTCTGTTGCGTCACCCTATTTATTTATTTTTTTATTTGATCGAGTTAGTAACTGTTATTTTTCTTACCAAATTTGCTTTTTATTACACAACAGTATGCTGTCGACTCCAATTCGTTCAAATACTGATGAAAGAATGTCAAATTGTTGTACTAAAGTGCTCGATAACGTGAGAAGTAATGCAAAAAACACATAATTCAGTAACGTGTTACTCGATCACGTGCGCGGTAATTCGGCCCCTGCTCCCAGATTAGTGTTGTTCATTTGAAATGTTGAAATTATTTCAAACTCCCCTATACATTTTTGTTGGCTTCAGTTCTGTTCTATTCTTACCCTCGAAAAGTTTAGTATCCACTTCCTCGTGAAGTGAACGTTTGACAGTGGAGAAATCAAATTGTGAAGTGAAAACTTTAATGTTTGAGCCACAAATTTTTGTTTGTAGTTAAAAATTATAACAACAGAAGCCAAATGGACTGCTACTCACTTCACAAGTATTTTTTCTTTTGGAGTCAAACTGTCATAGCTTCACTTCATGTATGCGAAATTCCCGTGAATCTTGCAAGCGAATGAAGTTCACCCTGTTAATCCAGAGGTTCGAGTTCGAATCCCAACAGAGGCAAAAATGTTTTTTACACGGGTATCGCCTTTCGCGAGGAATTGGCAAGTCCTCCGTTAGTATTCATTGCCATGAAAAGCGCTTTCTCGATTAGCCGTTCGGAACCGGCAGAAAATTTTAGGTCCTTTCCATTCCCTCCCAAGGCATGGTTGTGAGAAATGCGCTAGGCCCAAGGGCTCCTCGCTCTGTTGCGCCACCCTATTTATTTATTTTTTTTGGATTCGCACCAAGGAGCTGCAGTGAATGTCTCGTTTTGTGAATGCATTCACTTATTCATTGCCGTACCTACCATTCAGACACCATTCATCTTTATTCAAAGCAGTACACACACTGCACTCTCTTTTAGTCAAGAAGACAGGTTCTCACTCTCATTCACTTAACTGAAACAATGGCAGGCAATGACAATACGTGCATGCGTATGAAGTTGTGCGAATAGTGTCTCAGGCAACGAATGATCTACAGTGCAACGAATACTTCACAGTGCAATACTGTGATGAAGAACACAGCAACAACAACAACCACAAAAAACTCAAAAATTATGAATTACGCCCAAGTCAGGTCACAAAATGTGTATTAAAACCTATCTATGAACATGAAAATATATTCTTTGTCATCCCTCATCATTCGTGAACATTCGGTTTTTTTTCGAATACAAGCGAATGGTGTACCTGTTTGAGTTTGAATGGTCCATTCATTCATCATTCATGGGCACAAGCAATACGAAGGCTCGTTTCACGAGTGTTGTGTACTTTTTCTACAAGCATCACACTTGTTTCATCATTGTGAGTGTGAGACTGTGTACGGCTTTTTTTTCGGGGGATGATTCGAAAGCGCAAGTGTTTGCACTCATGCAGTTCTCTGATTCGCACCACGAACCTCTGGGTTAATAGTAGACATGCTAACCATCTCGCTTATTGGCTTATAACTTATTCCGTTTGTTATACTCTGATAATTCGATCCTTTCCAAACATCACAAATTCCAATTTTCTAGTTGAATTTCAACTACAACTCCCCCCACAAACACTTAAATTGATGTCTCAACGTTGTGGCTTGCGATTCCTATTAGAAAATCGGTCTGTAAGTCTTAAGTTTGTAATAAACAGCAATTAGCTCAAGCCAGAGGATAAAAGTAATTGCACTCTTGATTTACTATGACATATTCCACGCTGGATAATCGTGCCTGGATAACCGCTTGAGCTTCAATTTGGCTTTGAAGTTTATTATCTAACAATAAAAAAATAAACTCATGCTATCACTTCAACGCGTGGACTACGTCACAAGACCTTGAATCAAAGCAGTTGTTGTGACGAGCTGGACATTTGCTCGCTTTGAAAACAAACAACAATTGAAAATAGCGGTTCTACAAGCAAAGCCAAAACGCTATTGCTTCAAGGCATTATTTGAAATATCTCTAGCCACTTGAGTTTCACCTAGAGTTCCACATCAATACTGAACGCCTTATTTTTTCACAAACTTTAGCAGAAGAAGTAGCTCTAACGTCTTTTATATTAATTGATCAATACGAAGCAAAATAGCTCACAGTATCAAAAAAAAAAAAAAAAAAAATTAAGCTTATTTCGCACTTGGTTTCTATCACTAATCCGGAACTAGAATATCTTTTTTGCATCTCGCGACGAAACAAAGATTGAATTTTAAAACAACCAACCTGTATGGTGGTGAGAAACTTACTATATGTATGCTGCTGCGGTTGAATTTTAAGTCTCAATAATATGTTTGAAATGTAGGAACTTGTTCAAAAAAAAAAAAAAAACTAGTTGTCATAGACGGTTTTTATTTGCAGAGTACACAAGGCTGAACTTTATTTGGCGACAAAACTAAAACAAAAGACTTGAAAAAAAAAAGAAATCACATTTCAATTTCAATTTATTATCAAATGGTTTGTATATTGAGATATGATCTTTTATAGACATAGTGTTTGACACATCAGTTATTACAATTCCAAATACTTCAATCAAATAACAATATTTATCTTAATCTAAGAAACGAGAGATATGATAGAAGGAAGAAAGGTAGGGTAATGAGAGAAATAATTTTAATGGATGAGTTGAAGAAACGTTGAAAAATTGCTCTTTTAAAATTGTTTGGATTTGAAATGTTCTTCAATTGAGATGGCAAAGAGTTCCAAAGTCTTACAGTATTTATAAAAAATACGCGTGATGACTTAAGGTAATTGTAACGGTAGGGAATGAGGTTGATGGCTCTTGAGGAGTGAGTTAAATTAATAATTAATCTATTATACAGGGTGTCCCGTAATTCATGTTACATACTTTGGGATGTGATTCTTGGTCATATTCTAAGAAAAAAATTGTTCTACAGTAAAGTCCGTTTCTCAACTCTGACATCACTTTTTGACAATTTAAAAAAACTATAACTAACTTTGGTGTACCTTGACCTGTGTTAAATTTGATTTCTCTGTCAATACTGATGATAGAGACCAAAAATCACATCCAAAAGTATACAACACGAAATACGACCGAGAGACCCTGTAGATGCTTGTACATTATTGAAAAAAATGTAAAAAAAATCGATAGTTTGAAATTTCTAAAGACAGTAGACCTCTTTACCAAAGCTTGGGAATTGATCAAGCGCCTTCAAATATCTTTTACTAATTTCAAACAAATTAGGTAATAATGCAGAGAAAAGTTAAATTTTCCAACAGCGTAGATTTTTTTCTTTTCAAAACACAACTGCTAATTATTTACTCAGCTGAGCCAATTTTTTTTTTTCAAATTTAAACTGTTGGATGTCAAACAATAGCTCTTTAAAATAAAGTGCAAATAGCTAGATTTCAAAAAATATCAGATGCGGAAAACATAAATGAGAAATTAATTATGAACTCGCTTAGTATACCGATGCCGTTCACTAAACTACAAAGACAAAAAAACACTTGTAGCTGGCTATTTATTTACTTTTTAAATTTTTTGTAAATAGAAGAAAAAAAATTCACGCAGACGGGGGTTATACAGGCTTCAGATTGGAATTGTGTACAAGATGAAATAGAAACATTCTACATTGTCTGTACCGTAGGTTGTGTGCTAGCCAAATACCCATTTGAACAATATAAATTTTTTTAGACGTGTGGTTTTCCATCTGGCAATACTTTTTTTGGAGTTGGTCTTTTTGACAACTGTCACTTGACTTATGATCAATTTGGTTTGCTATCATCGTCGAAGAATTGAACCAGCTCGACAACTGGTCAATGCATACGTTCGGTAAATTGTCTCGAAACAAAAGCGCTGTTGACGCCGATTTTAACATAATTTCGAGTTTTAAACCTGTGACCGCGTGAGTTACCTAGTATCGGACGATTTAATACCGGTGGACAATTTTAAGGATGTCCGACTAGGAATTTTAATCTGATTATTGCATTGCCCTATATGAACTACAATAGGGATACCACGTAAAGCCTTCTGCGGCCCCAATTTGGCGATCCCATTATGGCTACAATTGGTCGAACCCAGTTGGAGACAAAAATAACGTTTGCTATGCTAAGTATGGGATTAGAACCTGAGATGTTTAACTCAACTATCTTCGCTCTAATCAACTACGCCGTGTAGTATTTTATTATCTGTATTCTAAACTATAAAAATTCATTTACTAATTACAAATCAGTAATTTGGGCTTCCCACTCCGACCCAACATCGTTAGTGATAATGCAAGCATTGCTTTCGAAATGTACATTTGAGGAAATATATTAAAAGTGTTTTAAATTCACTAATCTTTCATTTATTAGATAAAGAACTCGTGGATTATCTCAACTAGTCCTAAAAATATGAACCAAATCGGTATCAAATCATTTCTTCGCACAAAAATTAGTAAAAGTTCTGTCAGTTTGTATCCGAGTGCTACTTGGGACTAGCTTCTAACTTGCTCTTCAAAAATTAATCTTTATTATTCCAATCGGTATCAACACATTTCTTGACAAATAATAAACAATATTAAATATTATTATTTTTTTTTTATTTATTTATTAATCATTATTTCTAAACAAACTTTGAATTAATACATAAAAAGGAAAAACAATAAAGTTATTGATGTTTGAAATAGTAAAAGATTCACTCAGTTGTAATTTAACAAGTGGCGAATGAATCTATCGGATACTAATTTAAGTAGAAAACTGATGGGGAAAAACTTCAAAGCATATAAGTAAAAGAAAAAATTAAAATTTAAAATCTAAAGAGGATAGAAGCAATAAAAATTTAAATTTAATATGAACAGAGGAGAAAAAAATAACAAAAATATAAATCTATATATATAAAAGAAAGTCGTGTTAGTTACACTTTCCATAACTCAAGAACGGCTGCACCGATTTGTCTGAAAATGGGTGAGGAAGGAGCTTAGGACCAGGAGACGGACATAGGATACTTTTTATCCCAAAATTCATATGGGAACGACATTAATGCAATGCGTTAGTTTTCGGTATATATACAAAACACTGTTCTTTAAAAAACAAAAAAAAAATTGACTTATTGTGAGAAATAAATTTGATTTTTGTATGACATCAATGTTAAATAAATATAATATAATCTATTAAAAAAGCCATTGCCTATTTAATGAAGCGAAGTGAACTTTAAAAGGTTATGAACCAAAAACGCATAAGAGTTGTAATAACAAAACGCGCATCTCGAGCAAGTAAGTAATTTTATCTAAGAATGAATGGTTGAAACTTTGAGATTTAAAAATAAATAAACTTTTAGGTGAATTGAAGTAAAGTAAAGTCTCACTAAAAATGCCGCCACCAAGAAGATTGAATCTTTCCCGGCAAAGCCGTAATGCAAGAAGGATACGAAACACTGCAAATGAAAGGACTGAAGAAATTGCACGTGAACGGCGCGGCGTAAGTACGGCTCGACTTCGTGCTTCTCAATCACAAGAGCAAAGTGGGACAGCCCGTGAAACGGCTCGGTTGGCAATGCAAAGTCGTCGAGCGAACAACAGAGTTCAACAAATAGATAGCTTATTTGCGACGCAGAACAGGATATTTATCAAGTGCTGATTTAAATCGAGCAGCGTTTCGATACGATACGATACAAATGAACGTTGTTTGAATGAAATGAATGCATTCATTCAAATCTATTGACTGCGTCACAAATGAAGATGAAGCCACCAATTATCCAATTGAATTTTTAAACTCCTTGGATGTGCCTGGCCTACAATTTGCGCCTAAGGGTTGGCTCCGTAGTAATCATGCTTCGAAACTTAAATCAACAACCAAAACTGTGCAATGGTACGCGTTTGGTGGTTAGAAAATTCATGAACATTGTAATTTACGCGACGATACTGAAAGGAAAATTCAAAGGTGAGGAAGTTCTCATTCCGAGGATACCGATGATCCCAACCGATATGCCGTTTGAACTTAAAAGGCTTCATATTCCGATCCGATCAAGAAATGTCGTGTATCACAATGTTCTAAAGTGAAGGGCAACCTATGTACAAAAATACAGAAACAATAATGAATGATTAATGTAGTTACCTATTTAATTTTTTTTTTGTATTTTTCTAATAAAAAAAAAAAAGAAATAAATTCAAAAATCTGCTTATTTATTGCCTTTAAAGCAGAACGGAGATTTCAAAAATTATTTCAGCTTTAGGGGTGCTACATTATCCTACTCCATCAGTAACTTTTTTTAAATATAACTATATTTCATTTCTATAATCTCATGGGAACAGAAACGGGAACGAGAACGGGAACATTAAAGTTACTTGACCGATTTGGAAAATTCTTTCAACTCAAGGATGTAACATTATCTCTCATTCACATATTGCCACGAGAACGGAAGATTCCAACAGGAACGGTGACGCAAATGTAAACTTAGAAATTATTGAACAGATTTCAAAAATTTATTCGGCGTTGGAATGCCTCACAATCCCACAGTAAAAAAGATTAAATTTCATCCCCATATTCCCACGGAAGCAAAGGACAAGAACGGGAACCTAGAAACTACAGACCCGAGCAACGCCGGGCGGCTCAGCTAGTATTTAAATAATTAACAAGCAGATG
This sequence comes from Melanostoma mellinum, assembly GCA_914767635.1. Classification (NCBI taxonomy): domain Eukaryota; kingdom Metazoa; phylum Arthropoda; class Insecta; order Diptera; family Syrphidae; genus Melanostoma; species Melanostoma mellinum. Next base: position 55,709,730 of record OU612060.1, read on the forward strand.
ATCCAAGCACATAGATACAAGACATAGACATAGACAAGGGAGACAAGGGAGTAAAAAGTGATTCTAAAGAAGAATGGCTATTGGAAAAAAGCCACCATTTTACGTTGCGCAAAAAAACTTGTTTCACTCTTTCGCATCTTAGGATTTCTGGATTGAACAGGCGGGGGGCTGTGACTGAATAAAACCGTGAAAATTGCGTTTTATTGATTTAAGGAAGCGTAACAAAATTTATGTTGTTGACAAGAAAATTGTGATTTAAATCATTCTCCCAATTATTAACTTCACTAGTGAGTTTTAGTAAAGCACTCTCAGTCGATCTGCCTTTTCTAAAACCGAACTTTCAATCACTGAAAAAATGCGCCCTCTCCAAAAATGAAAGCATTCTGAATTTCATACCTCTTTCAAAGATTTTTGAAAATAAAGACAAGAGGGAAATGGGACGATAGTTGTCTATGGATGTAGGACTACCTTTTTTATGAAGTGGCAACACAACTGTTGATTTTAGGGCTTCAGGAAAAATGCCTTGCTTAACACATAAATTGAAAATAAAACTTAAAACATCAGCTACTCGAAATGATATTTTTTCGGGTCAAAGCTGAAGATTTGGTCAAAAGACAACGAATGAGATGTTTTGAGAGACATAATGATTTTATGGACTTCGAATGTGGAAAATTCTTCAAAGAAAATAGTTTGAGATTTAAGACATGCTTGTTTTACACCGGAATCACAATGACAAGATGAACCAACATCGTTAGGAAAAACGAAAGACGAGCTTAAATTTGAAAAAAAGTCATTAAACAAGTTGGCGACCTGTGCAGGCTCGGATACAAGTGTATTATCGCGATTTATAACTATACCATTATATCCCTCTGATCTATTTAAAAATTCCATCACTACACCCCGTTCCTTTTTGGTGTTGCCATTATTTTCAGCCAACTTGTTTCTAAAATAGCCATCTCTGCAAAGCGGTATGTTTTTTTTTTTTAATTCAAGACACAACTTATTGTATTAATTTTTGAGTCTAGCATTGTTAGGGTACTTCTTGACGTGAGATTACATTTTATTTTTTTTCTTATTTTATTCAGCAGTGGGAGAGTCATCCACTGCTTGAAACTAAGGCTAGCTCGAAATAAGAATTTTTAACCTGCAAAGAAACGCATCAAAAGCAATAGATGGATCTTGAGAAGCGTAAACGTCATCCGAAAATTCAAAATTTAAATTATTTTTAAGTAATGCAAAATCAATTTCTCTGAAATTCTTACTGCAGGCCTGTTTAGCCCTTGGTACGTTGCAATCAAGTTGAATACTAGTTAGACTATGGTCTACATTTACATTTACATTTACATGAAACCTACTCCACACATAAATCTGCGGAGTAGGGGGTTTGCAGCCGGGCGACAAAGACTATGGTCTGTTATTCGCAAATCATAGGCCTCTACTTTATGAATGATACTATTATTTCTGTGTACTCTTACGAAAACATGATCTAGGCAGGACTCAGATCGGGTAGGCTTATTCAAAAGAGAATCAAAACCAAATGCAGACAAAAGCGATAAAAAATGGTCAACATCAGCTGAGTCAGACAAAATATCAAAATAAATAATAAATATTAAAATCATCTAATATAATCATATTCATACAAGATTGATTTTCCATGAACCCCAGAAACTCATTCAAAATAAAATTTACTGTACACTTGTGAAGTCTATAGAGACAAATAAAGCAGTATCGAACACCAGATATACCAAGAGGGGAAATGCTTGACGGCAAAATACTGGAATGGTCTAAAGTTGGAAATTACTGGAAAGCTCTAGATGTAATGTTATTCTATATAAATAGGCCGCTGATGCATCCAGAAGTCAGTTCTGATTATAGAGTGATAATGTTAAGATTGAGTTTTTGTTTGAAAGTGATAGCATTGTATATATAATCTATAGTAGAACCAATTGCCGATTGAAGAATGTTTTGTTTTTAGGGCACGGAGCGCTGCAGTCGCCTGTGAAAAACGTAAAAAAAAATGCGAGTCGTCTTGTGGAACGTATTTAAAAGAGAGCCAAAGAGAGCCATGGCAAAAATATTTAAGCGGGATTCGTGATGTTGTGATTTTGTTTGGTTCTCATTTGTGGGTATGTGTAAAGTTCCTTGGAAAATTACATTTGCTTTGAAGAAACTGGTGTGAGACATAAATATAAGTATATTTTTGCGTTTCTTCATTTCTTTCGATTGAAATTACTTGCATAAGGAGCAAATAGCAACGTTGCATTATTTCACTTTGGAAATTATTCCAATTGCTTTGAATACCTGCGTACCTTACTGAAATGAATGACAGATATTTTTGCAGTGGGAATGCAAATTAATGGAATTATTAAATAAAACACAATGTAGTAAATACAAAGACCATTTATTCAACACAACCTGTTACAAATTCTAACAGAATTCAATGACAGTTGAATAAAATATTTTAGTGGAGACATTTACCAGCAAGGTTTAAAGGAGATAGCTTTGTATATAGAAAATTTATAGTCATCGCGTTTTTAAGAGAAAGTGCCTGCCCTTGTTAACATCACCCTAATTTTAAATTGGGGTTATTAACAAACGATTTATAAACATCAGACTAGCAGATTTAACTAAACTCCTTGAAATTAGAAGACGTCGATTTCCCGCATTTTTTTGAATTTTTCTGGTATACAGGTACACACCAGAAAAATTCAAAAAAAAATTTCTTTATTTTCCAAGACAAGAAAATAAAAAAATGGCGTTAAAGTAGACCCTTTTTCCAATACAGCCATCTATAATTTTAGTGAAAAATTGGAAATTGACAAAACTGCCAAATTTATAATTTTCATCCGATCGTAAAAGTTGTAGATGGCTATATGTGAAAACATATGGAGAGTATGCAGTAAAGATTTCAAGGCGATTCGTTAATATTTGCGTGAGTTACAGCGGCTGCAAATTTGAAATATGCAGTTTTGAGAAAAACGCGTTTAAAGATTTCAGAGCAGGAGTTCAAGCACTCGAGATGCCTCTCTTCTATACTCTGCCATTTCAAAAGTATCCAAGATATCATTCTAATATTTTAGGACATCATTTTTGAGATGTTTACCGATCGATAAATTTAAAAAATATCGATTTTTTGAAAATGAGAAACTAGCCGAGCCCCTCACGCAAATATTTGAAAAAGTGAAATTGAATATTCCAAAGACAAACGCCATTTTTTTGCAGTTGCGAATTCATATAAGCCCCGAAAATTTAAATCGTCAGAGCCGTTTTTTTAAAAAAATAAGGTTTCAAAAATTCAAGTACACAATTTTAAAGATCTTACTAAAAGATTAATTGACAAAAGAAAAATGAAATAAATCAAACATACCGTTTTGAAAAATTTAGAAAAAACTGACTGTTTTAAAATATATTATTGAAAATTCAAAATAAACAAATTTTTCAAATTATGACATGCAATCTCTTTTAAACAACTTTGCACTTTTGAAATATGAAATTTCGTCAAAATCGCATCAGCCATTAGCGAGAAAGTCGGCTTTGAAAAAACGGACTATGGGTGGTACCGTTTTTAGACTTAAACCGAAAAAATGTTCACATCATAAAATAAAATTTTATCAAAGGTTAATTTTATCAAAATCGTTAGAGCCGTTTTCGAGAAAAACAGGTATTTTCATATGGGTTGTATGACAGGTACCGTTATTTCAAGACCTAGAAACCCAATTCCAAAAGCTTCTCTGTTAACTACCACATAAATCATAACTGCAAATTTTTAAGAAAATCGGTCCATCGCTTCAGGCTGTACATGTACATCCATAAAACGGTTATTTTTCAAACACGATGTTGACGAAATTTTGTATTTAAGAAGTTTTAAGTTTTTTAAAAATGATTATATATCAACATTTCAATTCTAGCTTTTGAAATTTTAATTTTTTTTTTTTTTAATTTTGATTTCTTAAAATAATTTCAAAACGATATTTTTTGTTTTTTTCTTAAATTTTTGTCAAAACAACTTCTACAAAGATCTTTAGGTTTTGGATTTCTAAAAACCTCGCTACACCTGTAAGCCTCCCCACAGACCATAACTGCAAACTTTGAAGAAAATCGGTCAAGAGTTTAAGGCTGTCTATTCATATGCGGACAGACAGAAACACAGAAACACAGGCAAAAAAGTTATTTTCTTGAATTTCGAAGCACGAGCCTCCCGGGTAACAGGCACACATGGTAACCATTACGCTACCATATGATGTATCTATACTATATGATATTACAAATAAGTTTTTTCTTCCCATATATTTAGCTTCGAACAATCAAAACGAGAAAAAGTAGGGTTAAAAAAAATTTCATTTCTCTAATACGCATTTCAAAAATATTTTGTCAAAGTTTCTAGTCGATTGAACAAATTGAAAATGATATAAATATTCTTATACCTGCTTGATCTGAGCACACATTTGTTACCTGGCAGCTTTAAAGCGTTTTTCTTACAACTCACGTTTTTAAAGTTGGTGCCTACAGAAGGGTTTTTGTAATTGAGTATCTAGGTCTTGAAATGGTACCTGCCATACAACTGATATGATAATACATATCATTCTCAAAAACAGCTTCAAGCACTTCGATAAAATTTTATGTGAAGGATTAATTTTAAATTGTCTTTATAATGTAAAAAAAAATTTGAAAAAGTCTAAAAATGGCTCTTTTCAAAAACGACTTTCTCGTTAAAGGCTTAACATGTTGACGAAATGAATTTTAGAAGTTCTTAGATTTTTTTAAGAAAGACTAAATATCAACAATTAAAAAAATTTAATTTTTGAAGCCTATACATTTTAAAAAAAATTTTGATTTTTAAAAATAACTTCAAAACAATATTTTTTTTAAACAGCTTCTATCAAGTTCTTAAGCTTTGCATACTGGATTTCTAAAAACATCGTTTTTAGAAAAAGTGAAAAATAAAAAAGGTTTTTTTTAGACTGCTCCAATAGTTTTGATTAAATTTTCACCGTTGATATGTATTAGCAGCTGCAAAAGTGGGTTTTTGCCTTTGAAATATTTCATTTAATTGTTTTTAATATTTTGCGTGACTTAATTCATTTTTCGTAATCAATGCGTAGTTGGCAGCTCTGAATCCCCAAATATATTACGCAAGTTTGTGCGACCCAGCCATGCTCAATTTTTTAAGTGAATTAACCCCATCCGCCTTTTAAACTGCTATAATGAATATCAAAAAAAGAATAATAGGTACAACAAAAAATGTACATAATATTAAATGAACTAGAATTTTGCTTTCAAAATTTATTTTTAACAATAATCAATCAATCAAAGTTTCACATGCAAAATTTATTATCTACTAGGCCCTTTTAAGATTTCAACGAAAATGTAGAAATCAAAAATACCTACACACAATGACTTTGCCAAAACTTAATTTTCTTGTGCCTGCCACATATAAAATTTCTGACCTACCTCACTAACGCACAAACGAAAAGGTCTCAAACATGAATTTCCTTGAAATGATTATTTTTTGTCCTTACGAGCATTGTCTTGCATAATCTTTTTTGTCATCCCTTATACTATACCAATACCATACATTATAGATTATACATACACCAGATCTACGGGTTCCTCTTTGAATTGTGCACAGCTGCACAGCAGTTCAAAAAGAGAACTCAATGTTTACAAATTGAATTTCAAAGAGCAAAAACCTTAACATCCACACTTGTTCTTTTCTTTTTGCAATAAATTTCATGTGGAACTTGTTAGTTCGTTTTTAGGGCTGGTGGTACGCCACCAGTCAAAAAGTCTACACAATTCTACTATAGTTTTTATATACAATGGTGATAGTGCAAAGATTGAGTTGAGATCGAACAAAGTAGCTATGTATATCGAATAAAGTTTTATTATTGCGAACTAAGCGCACGTTACATTATTATTAAGGAGACACCGATGCACATTGCTTTTGAATTTTTGTGAAGATGAAAAACAGAGTCTGGTAAATCATTTTGCTTTTAAAATGACATCTTTATACTTTGCTGTTCGGCCGAAGTTGGGCTCGAAGTAAAACTGATGTGCATTTGGCGGATGCTGCGGCAAAATTTTTTCAAGGGTGGAATGCAACTGGCTATTTCACTAGACCACTGTTTGTGGCGAGAAAAAGGGTGATACAGGTTCAAGAGAATCAACCAATCCTGTGACTGAACTATTACCTATCAAGAACGTGCAAATGGTGTTTGGGAAGTGCTTGATATGGTAGTTAAGCTCTAGTTCGACGCATGTAGCCTTTTTAAATAGTAGCCAGAGCAGAAGGGGTGAAGAATTTCCTGCATCATCTAAAGAAACATAAGCATTTACCAGCATTTTTGGTGACCTCGAATAAGTTTTTTCTCGGTTTTTACTAGCCAATTATAACAAAGCTGTCAAGGTCAAAATTCAATGAGTTAGTCATACGCAACCGTTCCAGTTCTACGCCCAAAGGGCAGGGACGTGAATTTGGGAGCAAATATGAGAAGTTGAATGCTGAGTCGTCAGCAAAACAATTGAGAGGATAAGAAGTTTCAGACAAGAGATCATTTATGAAAATGAGGAAGAGAGTCAAAAACGGATCCCTTGGGCACACCAGCATTATGAAGGTATCAGACTTGAAGCTATCCAATACAACTTGTATTGAACGGTCGGAAAGGTAGTTTCTAATCCAACGAAGAAGAGACTCGTCGATACCCAAAGCACGCATTTTCAATAAGAGAGCTTGATGCCAAACTCTATCAAATGCTTCAGAAATATCAAGCGCAAAAATCTAACTTTCTCTAAAACAGTGTAAAGATTGTTTCCCCTTTTCGGTGAGATATATCTTCAAATCACCAGTGGGCCTTTTGCTACGAAACCCGTACTGTCGTTCATTGAAAAGCCTTTGTTCTTCAAGATATTTTGTAAGCTGATCGTTTGTCAACGTTTCTATGACCTTGGAAAGAAGGAACATTAGCACAATTGGACGGGGAGGAAGATTCGCCATATACTTCGACAAATACTTCATACTGTCGACATAGGATTCAAGCATAGTTGGAGGGATACTCAATTGGAAAAGTCAAGAGCTTTAATGATTTCATTTATAATGGGCGCAGACATAACATAATGCGGCTTTGAATCCATTACTGTAGCACACCCGTTGCTCCGTCTCGTTTGCCGTCTGAACTGTCAGCAAAAACACAGAGCCGTTTTTCATGACCTTTTGTTTTGGATTCCAGCAGTTTTTGAAAAAAACTTAAACAATTTTATTCAATCTTATCCGAACACTGTCATTATTTATTTTTTTAGTATCTTTCAGAATATCAGTCCAACGGGGGTGGCGGGAAGCGCGATGCAGCAAAGCTATGTCTTCGTTTTCAATAGGAGAATGTAAAACACATGTATCATGAAGTAGACAGTCTAATCGACTTCTTTCAATCAGTATATCTTATCTTTTATTTGACGTGCAATTAAGTACCAATTCAGAACTAACGCACAATGATGGTTTTAAAAATCACATCATGCGTTATTATTGCAGTTGCCTTGTTGTTAGTGTTTTTTCTTGAGTTTGCTCGGCACACAATCAGTGCAAGCTTATCTCGAGCTTCTTTTCTAGATAATACTTTCACAGGTAATGCAACCGATCATAACTCGAAGTCAAGACCAATCACACCATAAAATCTTTTCTGACTTTGACTTCATTGCTCGTACTTATAATAGACATACAAAGAATCAACAGAAAAGATAATCTATCGAAACTATGACTTCTGTGTGAGAATCTGAAGAATACGTGAGTTTAACTGACAGGAATTTTGTAAAAAAAAAAATCTTTGGTGTTTTCTTTTTAAAGCTATGAATTTTATGCATTCCTCTTGACAATATTGTGCTTTGCAGGGGTACACGCCCACTTTAAACCTTAAACTTCGAATAAGTCACACCTCTGTCTGTTTTGAAAGTCATTCACGATGTCAAAAAGAAGCTTATCGTAATTAGATCCTTCTTCTTCAAAACAAAAATATAGATTTGTTGTTATTTTTTAATCAATTCGATAAGAAGACAATTATAAGCTGAATTTTATACTCATTTGTGGTTTTTTGTTTTCATTTTTTTTATAACTTAACCAAAAAGAATAAAAAATGTCCACACTTCTCGCATTGGCAGCAATGATAATTTCATTTGCCGTCGATATCGACGCAAAAGTTCTAAAACTCGATAACCTATATCGATTTTTTGTCTGATTTGGACTGGGCTATATAAACTAGCCCCTTGGATCACTGAACCATCAGAAAACTTCCCACAATGGTGTTAGGAAAAGTTTTAGCTTTTATTCTGGTGACAGTTTCTGTCGTCAGTTGTCAATACAACCCAAATTACTGGGAAGGTCGTGATGGCATGGTGCATCTGTTTGAGTGGAAATGGGAGGACATTGCCAACGAGTGTGAGGATTTCTTGGCTCCTAAAGGATTCGCTGGCGTTCAGGTAAAGATAACATTTACGAAAGTGATTGTGAATCAGATCTCAATCCTGATATAGATTTCCCCTGTGACTGAAAATGTCATAGCAAATGGACGTCCATGGTGGGAGCGCTATCAGCCCGTTTCATACATCCTCACCACCCGTTCCGGTGACGAGTCTCAATTGCGTGACATGGTCGCTCGTTGCAATAAGGTTGGAATTCGAATCTACCCAGACATGCTCTTAAATCATATGGCTGCTGGATCGAACGTAGTTGGAACTGCTGGTTCAACTGCCAACCCTGAAACCAAAGACTACCCAGCTGTTCCCTACTCAGCATTAGATTTCAATCCCACTTGTTCCATCAACGACTTTAATAATCGCGTTGAAGTCCGCAATTGTGAATTGGTTGGACTCAAGGACTTGGACCAGAGCAAGCCATACGTTCGCGATCAGTTGGTGGGAGTTATGAACAAGCTTATTGAAATAGGTGTTGCTGGATTCCGTTTGGATGCAGCGAAGCATATGTGGCCAGAAGACTTGGAGGTAGTTTCTTTCATCTTCAAGGCTGTTTGATATTGTAAATGATGAGTTGTTTTATTTTTAAGGCGATTCTTAACAGACTAGATGACTTAAATACTGAACATGGCTTTGCACCAGGCTCTCGGCCATACATTTACCAGGAAATCATTGACAATGGTGGCGAGATGATAACTCGTGAAGAATACACCCACTTGGGTGCCATCACAGAGTTCCGTCATTCGTCGAAGATTGGAAACATGTTTAGGAGAGGAGACAAGTTGAAGTATCTCAATAACTGGGGAACTGGATGGGGATTCCTTCCCACCGAATTGGCATTGATTTTCGTCGACAATCATGATAATCAAAGAGCTGAAGCATTGAACTACAAGACGGCAAGAAACTACAAAATGGCAACTGCCTTTATGTTGGCTTATCCGTACGGAGTACCACGTGTCATGAGTTCGTTCGATTTTGGGCAGTCTGATGATGGTCCTCCAACTGATGACGGTGGTGACACTATCTTGTCTCCAGTGTTCGAAGATGATGACTCGTGTGGAAATGGCTGGATTTGTGAACATCGCTGGCGTCAAATTTACAACATGGTTGGATTCAGGAATGAAGCTCAAGGAACTGAAGTGACCAACTGGTGGGACAATGGTGGTGATCAGATTGCTTTCTGTCGTGGTGACAAGGGCTTTGTGGCTTTCAATCAAGAGAACTATGATTTGAATCAGAGGCTCTATACTTGCCTTCCAGCTGGTACTTATTGTGATGTCATTTCGGGTAACATCAACGGATCGTCTTGTTCAGGAAAGCAGGTTGTTGTTGGTGAGGATGGTTCAGCTCAGATCAGAATTTCAACTTCTGACGAAGACGGTGTTCTGGCAATTCATGTTGGCTCGAGGATTTGAGCTTTACAGATATGTTAAGAAACTGGTTATAAATACAATGGAAGCACACAAATACTTTTGTTTGAATTGCCATTATTTTTTCAATTGTTGGGGCTTCCAACTTTATTTTAGAAAATAGTTAAGCTTGTAGATTTGGTACCTGTTTCACAAGTTTTAACTTGACAAGTTTGCTAAGACAGTAATGCCTTGTGCTGAATGTCTCTTCCTTTCTGCATTCTAGAGCAGGTTTTTATTGCATTGCGAGTATGTATTGATACTAACTGCCTTACTTTTGTTGACGCTTAGAGCTCTTCTTATGCACTTAAAGTCTCCATTTGTATAAAATAAGCAAGTTTGCTCACTTTCTCTCTTTTAAAAATTTGAAAAATAAATATTTTGTGGTCAGAAGATCTTGGTCTGGTCCATATCTTATAGGCAATTATTACCAAACATACTTTGCATCTAGGAAATAAAATTTTAAAAAGCAATCGATATCATTTGCTTCTTTGAGTTTGACCATATGAAGGCATCATCTTTCTTCCAAAGCAAGAACGCCCCTTTCATCGATCAGCTACCCGCAAAACTTGAATGAGATCGTAAGTCTAACAACTTTTGTTTTGGATGCTTTTTCAATAGACTATTTAAAGACCCTGAAAATCCAGTCAAAGTTTTCTGCTTTTTGACTGCTAAAGTCGACCGTTAGTCGTATTCTTCTTCCGCTGTGACATTTCCAATAAATTCTGATAGACTACTGAGATTCGGGTAGTCATTTATTACAGAGCTTTATATTGTTTCTCAATTTTTCTTCGTCCTTTTGTCAATACTCGCTCTTACTAGTTTGGCAAGGACAATTGACGTGTACAATCGGGCTTTTCAATAAGAGCGCTACAAATTTTTTTTTGAATAAAACAAAAACGGTTTCGGATATCAATGAAATTCTTTATTCCTGTGAAAGTACGTTCGATGCCATCGTGTATGAAACTCGATTTCTTTTGCATGGCCACCACGGGCACGCTTGCAGAGGTCCAGGCGCTGAACCCAATTTTCGACGGTTTTCAAGCATAGATCGGCCGATACTTGTGCAATTTCACGTTCGAAATTCGTACGAAGTTCATCAATCGTCGCTGGCTTGTTGGCATAGACCATAAACTTGACCACAGAAAATAGTCTAACGGCATCAAATCGCACGCCAAGCGACTGACACATTTCGTGAAATAACACGTTCTCCAAACTTCGTTTCCAATAAACTGATTGTGGCATTCGCTGTGTGGCTTCTGGCGCCTGTTGGAACCACATGTGCTCCAAGTCCATATCATACAATTGAGGCCAAAATGTTCGGTTATCATTGAAAGGGAAGCGATCCCCATTCACAGTAACGTGCCGGTCTTGATCATCACGGAAGAAGTACGGCCCAATGACGCCGCCGGCCCAGAAACCACACCAAACCGTAATTTTTTCGGGATGCAATGATGACTCATGGAATACGTGTGGATTGCTGCCTGATCAATACCACATATTTTGATTATTGACGAAGCCATTCAGCCAGAAATGAGCCTCGTCGTTGAAGATGATTGTTCGATAAAAATCCGAATCATTTTCAAGTTGTTGCTCAGGCCAATTCAGAACATACGACGCTTCTGGTGGTCAAGCGGCTTCAGTTCTGTCGTCAATTTAATCTTGTATGGATGTACGTCCCTGCGTCGAAGGTTATAGCTTTTCGCCGCCTTCTTAGACGCCGACTCTAACCTCAAAGCTATCTGTTCCCTAAGCTTCTTAAACTGTTCCCTACTGAAGTCCCTATCGCTATTCCTACTCTGGTCCCTATCACTATCCCTAATATTTTGAATGGCCGTTGCGGTGGAGGAACCAGCAAACGTCACCATTCCCCTACCGAAATTCGCGTAATACGGTGAAACTCCTAAAACTTCGTGCTGGGCCGTGCGAATACTGCACGCTACTTTCGCAAGCTGCGAGTCCCAGACCCTATGATTCTCTGACACATAAGCCCTAAGTGTAGTCTTTAAAATCTGATTTATACGTTCCGCGGGATTCGCTTGCGGGTGATAATGCGCGGTAAACCGAATCGACGAACCGTAGGCATCACACAACGCTTTCAGTTCCTTACTTTTGAACTGGGGACCGTTGTCACAGACAACAAACTTAGGTACGCCGAACAACAAGAAGACATTGTCTTCCAGCTCCTTGCAGACAGATTTTGCAGTGGCTGATCTTAAAGGGAACAAAAGGGGGAACTTAGTAAAATAATCTACAACAGTTAAAATATAAATAAAACCCCTACTCGACTTTGGTAATGGACCAACTAAGTCCACACACACCATTTCCCAAGGGTCGGTAACCCCTTTCCTCTCCGTCATCAACCCAGCCGGTTTCTCATTAATCGGCTTCACGCTTTGGCACACTTTACAAAACCTAACATATTTAGTAATATCTGACCTCATCTTAGGCCAGTAATACTTTTCTCCTATCCTAGCAAATGTTTTCTTTACCCCCATATGCCCTGCTAATGGATGGTCATGATTCTCAACTAAAATCTTTTTCCTATCTTCCCTACCTACTACTAGTTTCCACTCGCTACTACTGTCATGGACTAACACATGACTTGACCTAACAAACTTATATAATCTCCCGTCTTCTACTCTCCACGCTGGAAAAGACAATGGTTTCTTTTCCACCTCCGATATCATTTTTCCAATCCAAGGGTCGGTTGTTGGCTCGGAAATCCCAGAAACAACTGGCACACTCCTAGAGAGCATGTCCGGCACTACATGATCCTTCCCTTTACGATGGATGATATCGAAGTCAAACTGCTGCATACGTACAGCCCACCTCGCTAGCCTTCCCGCTGGATCCTTCAACTTGCTAAGCCAAATCAAGGAGTAGTGATCGGTAATTACCGAAAACTTAACTCCCTCCAGATAAGGCCGCAACTTTTCTATCGCCCACAAAACTGCCAGGCACTCTTTCTCTGTGGTGGAATAATTCCGCTCACACCTATTAAGTGATCTGCTCAAAAAGCAAATCACCTTCTCACCTTCCTCGAAGGTCTGACTCAAAACAGCCCCGATCCCGAAGTCAGAAGCATCCGTTTGAACGACAAACGGCTTCGAAAAATCAGGACACGTCAAAATGGGTGCTGCCACTAAACACTCTTTAGCTTTCCTAAAGCTTTCCTCACAAGTGCTACTCCACTCAAACTTCTTATTTTTCCTAAGTAAATCGGACAACGGCTTCACCAAACTCGCAAAGTTTGGTATAAATCGCCTATACCAGGACACCGTGCCGATAAAACTCCTAACCTCTTTAATATTCTTTGGCGATGGAATCCCTAACATACTTTCTATCTTCTCTGGATCCATGTGTAAACCATTGCGGTCTACAACATAGCCTAAAAACTTCAGAGATGGCCTACAAAAATGACATTTGTCCCTACCAACTTTTAAACCTGCCTTAATAAGTCTTCTAAAGACTTCTTCTAAAATCTCCATATGCTTCTCAAATGTATCTGTGACGATAATGATATCATCCAGATACACGAAGACATATGGTTCTAATTCGGGTCCTAACACGTTATCTATAAATCTTTGCCAAGTTGCGGGAGCATTGTGCAACCCGAACGGCATTCGCAAAAACTGAAACAGACCGCGGCCAGGTACCGTAAAGGCAGTATACTTTCTTGACTCTTTTTCCATCGGAATCTGCCAATAGGCTGACTTGATGTCCAAAGAAGACAAGAATTTCGCGTTATTCAGCTTATCCAGGATAGCTGTTATGTAGGGGAGGGGGTACGCATCCCTATCTGTAGCCGCATTCAACTTTCTAAAATCTACACAAAACCTATACGTACCATCCTTCTTCTTAATCATGACAATGGGTGAAGCCCATGGACTGTCAGATTTTTCTATCACTTTATCTTCTAACATCTGCTCTAATTCTTTATCAATAAAACCCTGAATAGCCGGAGACACTGGATAGTATCTCTGCTTAATCGGCTCTGCTGTTGTCCTAATCTTGTGCTCCACCATTTGTGTGCACCCTAACCCTTCAGGCATTTCCTTAAATGTCCTGTCCAAAAATTTTTCTAACTGCTGCTTTTCTACCTCTCCTACCTCAGTCAAATGCTCAGAATGGGAAATCGAATTCAACGAATTCTGATTCGAAAATTCCCATTCCCCTGATTGTAAATCCGGGACTATTCCCGCTAAAGCCCAAAAATCGGCTCCTAAAATCAGACAATGAGGAAGATGAGGTATAACTAAACACCCTACTAAAACTACCTTGCCTTTAATTATAATTGGAAGTGAAACTTCACCTTCCACCTGCACTCCTGCACCATCAGCTAAACTAACACTACCTACTTTGCTAGTGCCTGACTTTATACCTAAGCCCTGTAAAATCTTCCATCCATCCCTACATATGATTGTGCGAGAAGCGCCCGAGTCCAAAAGCCCTACTAACCTAATCCCATAAATACTAACTCCTACGTATGGTCTCTTGTCCCTACCTACGTGCTCAAGCGCGAAACTCAAATTAACTTCTGCCGACTGGTTACCAGTAGGCAACCCCGACGCATTTAACGGCGCTCTCGTCCTACTGACCCGAGAGTGCGTCTGCCGTTTCCCGAACACTGAGGGCAGTTACTTTTTGTAACCCCCTGCTTCCCACACCCAAAACAACTCCTAGGAGCAGAGCACCTGTTTGCGAAATGGCCTTCTCCATTGCAAACGTAACATCTCCTAACCACCGACCTTGATGAATTGAGATTAGAATTCAAGTTCGAATTCGAAGCTCTTTGGGGATCACGAGTTTCACTATTAACCTCAACAGTGGAAACTCTCCTACCAACAGACTGTTCGGGACTGAAACTCGAGTTAGGACTCGAATTCCGTCTACCTGGACGAGTTTGGTTGTTATCTTCAACAACCAAGACTCTTTCGGGTTCGACGCCTACATATGCTAGATCAGGTTCTAGCAAAGCCCTATTACGACCGCTTGGAGGTGGAACATATGATTCCACATTCGCCCTAACCGACTCTAAGCTACGCCCTAATCTGACCAACTCGGAAACGCTAGTCGGATTAGCCAATCCAAGCTGCGTCTGGTAAAACGGTGTGAGATTCTTCCGAATCATCGCCAACTTTCTACCCTCCAAGATGGGTTCGGAAAGCCTTCCAAACATATTTTGCATCGTCGCCACATAGACTCCGATGGATTCATCTCGGCCTTGTGTGCGACGCCTAATCTCATCTAATAATAAATCATCATAATTTGGTGGCAAAAACTCCAGCTTCAACTCGCTGACTAGTTCTTGCCACGAACCTATCGAGACCCTAACTGCCCTAAACCATATCAATGCCCTACCTACAAACAAATCTGCTGCCGACCGCAACAGCTTTGATTCCGTCACTCCCCGAGCCTGACGGATCTCCTCAACCCTCTCCAGGAATGCGTTCACGGAAGCACCACAACGCTCTCCGGTGAACTTCACATCCCACTTCGCTAGGTTCTCAAACCTCTCACTAACAAAAATTCTTTCTCTATTCTCCTCTATTCTATTTTCATTAGTTTCCCTATTTTCTACCCCTACTAAAAGATTTCCTGCTACAGGTGTTGTAGCTGTTGATGTTGATGCTGCTGCTGCTGATGATGCTGTTGATGATGTTGATGTTGCTATTGTTGTTGATGTTGATGCCGTTGATAGCGCTGGTCCTGCCGCTGAAGCTCTCAGACTATCGGTTGATAGCTGACTACCATCTTCTTTCGCGTCTCCTACTTCCTCCAAATCTAGGACTTCCTCTAAGTCCGCTAATGCCATAATCAATTTATTTTTCAACCCTAACTTTAATTTTTCTTGCTCGCCATCTTCTGGCTGCGACCTATCTAGCCTACCTATACCCCACTCTACCTTAGCTAAACTCTTCAAATATTCTTTACTCTTCCTACTCTTTGGTTTAGTTTCTAAAATTTTCCCTATTTCTCCTAACTTATTCTCAACCGCTTCGTAATCCTGTTCAAAACTGAACGGATACTGTGCGGGAGTACCTAAAGAACCCCTACGCTCAAGCAATCTAGCTCCTCTTAGAGATTTCCTCATCTCATCTACAGTCCCTACTTCTAGCCCTCGGCTCTCCATTTCATAGGCGAGCTCGTCCTGCGCTAATCTATATATGTCCATTTTCAAAAACAAAAACTAAAAAGTATCCTATATTTTATGGGAGGGGTCTGATCTCGACTAATGAGCTGGATAAGCTTTGGGAACAAACCCCCAACAACTTTTTCAGTTCAATGTGATTGGAAAATTGTACGAGTGAAAGGTCTCGCTGGAATTCGACAACGGAGGTGCTTGTCAGCCATAAGGCTGCATGTGCTAGAAAGCCGTGACAGAAAACCTCGAGACACGATTGGCTGATTGTATGAATGTGTGGGTGAATTTCAAAGTCTAGAAAGGACAAATGGACAAGATCAAGCACTTCTTGGTTGACCTAAAAAGCGACAAGTGGTTTTTCTTGCGATTGATAATTTTTTTTAGAGAAGAAGAAAGTTAGAAAAGTGAAAGTTGAAGATATTTTGAAGATAGTCTTGTATATTAGTTTTGTTTAAATTGTTAGAAAAAGTTTAGAGTCAGTGGAAGGAGTAAAATTGGAACGAGATATAGGAATCGTCAGACGAACGAAAATTGAGAACATAGAAGGAGGAAGGAAAAGCAGAAAAAAAAAAGATAAGTAGAGTATTTCAGTTTTGCAAGTGTTGTCAAATATATTTTCGGTTGTTCTTTGCTCACGAAAACTCTCAAAATTGTGAGACACGCGACCCTTTTTAGTTTTAATAATTGTTCTTTTCGGGAAAGAACAATTAACGTTTCAATCTTCGGTTACTTGCGCTTGTTTACATTCTTGAACGGTTCACCTAACCGTCTACCATCTTGTAATCATATAGTTGAAAAGATTTGGGTTTTTAATCCACTTCTTGTACGGTTTTCCCAACAGTTAAACAAAATAAATAGCTTTAAATCCCATCTGGGAATTTAATTGCATTGTTTTTTTTATTCAGTTCTTAACATTTCAGTCTTTATTCTTGGTTTGGAAATTTCACCACAAAATTTCCTGGCGCCCACTTTTCTTAGTACACCCTGTACTGAGAAATAATTTAATTCGTCTTGTAATAATTATTTAATCGGTCATTTTATTCGCGATCGTCTTTAATCGCGCTACGCTTACTTTTTTTTGTTTACGAACCCAGCCCAGCTGAGTTTAGCCGTGGTGTCAGCAGCCTACCTGCTGAGTGTTACACTTTTCCTTATCAGCGCGATTGACAGTTCGTTTGTTTACCTCGCGGCACACCGGTTGTGCATTTATTTTAATCGTTCTAAATTTCGTTAATTTCATTTTATTAATTGGATTCCGAAAATCCAATCGCGTTTAGTTTAACAATATCGTATTCATCGTAAAGTTTAGTTTTCGCGAAATAAAAAGTGTAACAAATTGGCGCCCAACGTGGGGATACTTGTTCTCTCTTGTTCAATGTTCAATTCTACTTTGTTCAATTACTTACAAAATGATTTCCAACTTGTCATTGCTCCATACAAAATTGTTCAATATCCAAAACGACTTCCCTATTGATTTTAATTTATAACTTTTTTAAAAGAAAAGAAAAACATCTAGTGTGACTTGTTTTAAAACTAAAATTGTCTATGCTTGCAAAAAAAATTTACTTCCAAACAATAATCTTCAAATATAATAAAAAAATTTCGATCTGAACCTTAAAAATCGATTTCCCAACATTTTGAAAAATGGACATTGAACAAGATAGAACTCAGCCGACGAAAGGTCTCGGTGAGTTCTTTACCAACCTTGACGGAGCAGCGTAAATTCTCCAAAGTCATCCTGCATAGTCGTACGAGTTTTGCAGGTATGCCGAAACTAGAAATGGCTCTGTACAGCTCGTCTCTGTAGATACTGTCATACGCGGCCTTGAAATCGATAAAAAGGTGGGGAATATCGATATTATGTTCTCAGAGTTTTTCCAAGATCTGCCGTGATGTGAACAATTGGTCTATTTTGGAATTTTCTGGTCTAAAACCACATTGATAAGGACCTATCAAGTTGTTGACGTGGGGTTTCAGACGTTCACATATTACAGCAGACAAGATCTTATAAGCGACGTTAAGGAGGCTTATCCCTCTATAACTGGCGCAATTGTGAGGGTCTGCCTTCTTTAGGATCGGGCATACGATACTGAGGTTCCATTCATCGGGCATACTTTCTTCCGACCATATCATGCAGATCGGCTGGTGCATGCTCCTTTCGGCATCAAGGCCATCTGCACCTGCAGTCTTATTTATTTAAGTTTGCATATGGCAAGCTTAACTTCCTCTAGGTCGGGAGGACGGCATTCTTGATCGTTTTCCAAGCTGAATGGGGCAATCTGCCTGACAGCGGAATTTGTGTCCTCATCGCCGTTAAGCAGTCTGCAGAAATGATCTTTCCAGATCCTCAGTAGCGACTGTGACTCTACAACTATGTTTCCCTGCTGGTCTTTACAGGCTTGAGTTCTGGGTTTGCCACCCTGGCAGGATCTTTTTACCTTTTGGTAAAACTTCCGAATCTCGTTCCTGTCATGGCATCTCTGTATTTCCTCAAACGAGCGCTTGCCTTGCTGCTTCTTTTTCTTTTTGAGAAGTCGGTGTTCTTCCCTTCTTTTCTCCTTGTAGATCTCGTTATACTGATCGATCTAAGGTCGCGGCTTTAGAGTTTAGATGAATGAAATTGTTCCCCACCTGCGTATGTGTATGCCTAAAAAATTCCTGTAGTTGTTCAGATCGAACTAAGGCAATGAACAAAGAAAGAAAACCAAAAAATTTTTCCAAATAGTTTTGCCCAGATTGATCTAAAGAAGTTTTAACTTTATCACAAGTCACTAAAACCATAACCGTGCTTATATAACTAAAACACAAATTTTTATGCTCTCAAAAGTTTTTGGCTTTTTTTTATTCAGAACCACGTCAAAGGCAATGATTACAATTTGGAGCCGACATGAATTGCCAAAACTCCGTCGTCATCTCTGGTGGAGATTTGAATCTGAGCCCTGCCATCACCGCCAACAACAACGCGTTTGCCAGTGCAAGATGAGCCGGACTTATTTCCCGAAATGACATCGCAATAAGTACCAGCTGGTAGGCAGGTGTTTAGGTTTTGGTTCAAATCAAAGTTCTCTTGGTTGAATGCGATGAAGCCTTTGTTGCCTCTGCAGAATGCAATTTGATCACCGCTGTTGTCCCACCAGTTGTTTACGTTGGTTCCTTGAACGGCATTCCTGAACTTGACCATGTTGTAAATTTGACGCCAGCGATGTTCGCAAATCCATCCATTTCCACATGAACCATCAGACTTGAAGCTTGGTGACAAGATAGTGTTTCCGCCGTCATTGGTTGGTGGAGGGTCATCAGAGTTTCTGAAATCGAAGGAGCTCATCACACGTGGAATTCCGTAAGGGAAGGATAACATAAAAGCGACGGCCATTTTGTAGTTCTTTGAAGACTTGTAAGTCAGTGCCTCAGCTCTTTGGTTGTCATGATTGTCGACGAAAATAAGAGCTTTGTTTGAAGCTACAAATCCCCAGCCAGTACCCCAGTTGCTCAGCCACCTAAGCTTGTCTTGTTTGCGGAAAACATTTCCGATTTTAGCGGAATGACGGAATTCAGTTACAGTACCCAAGTAGGTGTATTCATCGCGACTGATTGCCTCGCCACCGTTGTCGATGACTTCCTGGAAGATGAATGGTCGGCTACCAGATGCAAATCCATGGTTTGTGTTCAAGTTGTTCAATCGTTTAAGAATAGCCTATGAATATTGTCAAAAGAAAACGTCAATCATGGCAGGAGCAAGTTGGTAAAAGGATTCTACTCACCTCCATATCTTTTGGCCACATGTGTTTTCCAGCATCCAAACGGAACCCAGCCACACCCATATCAATCAACTTATTCATGAACTTGACAAGTTGATCTTGGACATATGGTTTGCTTTGATCCAAATCCTTAAGTCCAACCAATTCACAATTGCGAACTTGATTAGCGTCGTTGTAGTTCTTGATAGCGCAGGTAGGGTGGAAGTCAAGGGACGAGTATGGAACAGCTGGGAAGTTCTTAGCGTTTGGACTAGCAGAGGAACCAGCGGTACCACGAACATTTGAACCGGCAGCCATATGATTCATGAGAATATCAGGGTAGATGCGTACTCCAACTTTGTTGCAGCGGGCAATCATGTTTCTCAATTGGTTTTCATTTCCAGAACGGGTTTGGAGGATGTAAGAAACGGGCTGATATCGTTCCCACCATGGACGGTTCCCGACAACTGCGTTTTCATTTGGAGGAGAGATCTAAAAAAAAGTCTTTAGTTATGCAAATGTTGTTTTTTTCCTTTTGAAACTTACCTGAACACCGGCGTAACCATTGGGAGCTAAAAACTGTTCACACTCCCTTGCAATGTCATCCCATTTCCATTCAAACAAATGCACCATGATATCACGGCCAGGCTTGTAGTTGGGGTTAAATTGTCCATTGGTGACACTGACTGCCACCAGCAGGAGAGCTATTGCTTTAACGAACACCATTTTCAAAATGATTTGGTTATTCTAGCTCCAGTTGGTTAAGTATTTATAGTTCTGGTCAGAGAGCTTGTGATTTGAGTGTTGGAATGGTTTCCAGATTCATAAATTCAAAAACAATCGGCCCTTGAAAGTCAGTTTTGTGTGCGAGATAAGTTATCTGAGAGTGGTCATTTAATGGAGGTAAGTTCTTGCTCTGCGGAGTGCCACTTCGCTGGCCACTTTGCCATTTTATCAAAGATATAAATATTTTTTTTTTTTTTTAATTCCGCAAAAATTCTGCGATTAGAAAGTCAATAAATAAATCAGAAGAGAAGTACATTGATTGAGATTTCAATACAGGCGTGGCGATGTTATCTTCTAATTGACTGTTGGACACAAAGGTATTCCTGAAATCGCGTCCGTTAACGACAAAGACTCAATTTAATTAAAAATCATAATCTGATTTCCTGTAGAGGAGCTAAAAAATGATTTTTACTGTCTTTTGCTATCAAGATGCCATAACCCCAAATTTGTATGTTTTCTTCAGGCATTATCTAATTGCAAAACAAAATACAACTCATATTTATCAGCTACATAGCCAGCTCATGCTGAAGCTCTTTCACTCTAAGGTCAGGTCAGGTTATATGGGGAGTCTTAGAGGATGTATTGTGCTCCCACTGTGACGGACTAGAAAAGAACTAATGGATGATGATAAGATTCTCAGGATTGAGATGCCTGACTGAACCATCTGGAATTTTGGATGATTTTAGTTTTTTGAGACTTCTCAGGGCAACAAAATCGAATTTCGCAAAAAGGATGTATCAAGAGGCGAATAAAGCTTTCAAACATCTTTGCAAAGAAAAACAAAAGCAATACTCCCGATATCTCATGCAAAGATTGTCGGAAGTAAGAGACAGTCGATCCTTTTGGAAGCTAGCACGTGCACTCAACGCTATACCTTTTGCAAGGAAAACAATAATAAGTACGAGTCTGCGTTTCTAACAGCTATTAGGCTACCCAGATTGAATCAAATGTTATATGCTAGTCCTTTAGTAGAAAATGAAGACCTCGACCGTGCATTCTCAGTTCAAGAAGTAATGAGAGTCCTACACAGATGCAATCTTAACAAGGCTCTAGGGGATGATCGTGTTCCGTACGAGTTTTACAAATACGCTACAGAAACTTTTGTGATTAAGCTTACCGAAAGTTATAATTATATTTTCAATTCTGATTAAATCCCAGAAAGTTAAGAAGGAATATTATCTTCCCAATGTTTAAAAAAGGCGATGCGAACGACCCTTTTCGAACTCTGTTACTAAAATTTTTACTGGTGTCATTCAAGACAGACTGTTACTACAATAAAATAATCTTCTAAGCGAGTTTCAAGCCGGCTGCAGGAAAGAATATTCATCAGTCGATAACATATTTTCACTAACTTGCATTGCTAGATCATTCTTAGACAAGGGGAAAAAGTTATATGCTTTCTTCGTAGATTTAAAAGCTGCCTTCGACTCAATCGACAGAAATGCCCTTTTCTACAAACTTTGTAGTCTAGGCTTATCGCCAAAAATACTTAAAACATTACGAGGACTTTATGAGCAAAACCTCACAGCAGTATGGGATGGAAATTAAGGATAAATATAGCGACACACATACCACCTAAAAACTCTCCCCAAGTATGCATGCAGATCCCGGGGTTTACACGACTGGAGATCACCGGTGTAGTAAAAGGGAAATCAAACTCATTAAATGGAGCATGCATGTGTCGAAAAGGATGAAAGAAAAATTGTTGAAAAATTTTGAGCATTATGGAAGTACTTGCAAACATAAGAAGCACTACCCCGCCAGGCAGTTCCATTGCTATGCATGGAGCTGATCCTGGACCGAGCAGCAATGTTCGGGTCAGAGCTATACGGATTCCGGGGGCTAGCAAAGTAATGCGACGAGTTGGACGAAAATTTAGAGTCGGGAGTTGGAACGTTGGAAGTATGACTGGTAGAAGTCTCGAACTCGAAGAGATGATGAGAAGGAGGCGAGTGGACATCTTGTGTGTTCAGGAAACGAAATGGCGAAACACAGCAAACAAAGCCCGTTTCTTAGATGCAAAGACCAAGGCTTACAAGATGTTCTACTATGGAACGGAACAAGGTAGGAACGGAGTCGGTATCATCCTTGACCAAAGTTTATGTGACAGCGTGTTGACCATTTTGAAGTCCAGTGACCGTTTGATGTCTCTTAAATTGGTGATGGAAGGAAAGGTCTGGAATATAATCAGTGCATATGCTCCCCAAATAGGGTGTGAGCAGGAGGAAAAAGATGCATTCTGGCTTGATTTTCATAACCTACTTAAGACCATCCCAAAAGAAGAGTATTTGTTTGTTGGAGGAGATTTGAATGGACATGTCGGGAAGACAAACGAGGATTATGAAGACTGCCATGGAGGTTTGGGACTCGGCACCAGGAACACTCCTGGTGAAGATATTCTAAATATGTGCAAGTCATACGGTCTAATCGTACTAAATACCATGTTCATCAAACAAGACCGACACCTTATCACTTACAGCAGTGGAGGAAATGAAACCCAGATTGATTACCATTTGGTAACCAATTACATGAAATCTCGGGTGAAAGACTGCAAAGTGATACTAGGAGAAGCTGCCGCTCAACAACACCGTATTCTCTTAACAGAATGAATTTTTTACGGATGCGGTGAAGGAAGTCAAACAAACAAAGGCTCCTAGGAGAATCAAGTGGTACAATCTGGAGAAAACCAAAGGACAGCAATTCATTTCGTATATGCAAAGTCAGCTGTGTAATACCATCGACGCAGTTTCAAATGCAATCACGGCACAAAATATGTGGGATCGCCTACAACGAACCTGCTTAGAGAGAGCCAAATCACTGTTAGGAGTCTCAAAAGGACACCACCAACAAGCTAAAGAAACCTGGTGGTGGGATGATGAAGCTAAAGCAGTGATTAGAAAGAAGAAAGCAGCTTTCCAAGCTTGGTCGAAGTGCCCCTCAATAAATACAAATGAAAAAGCGCGTTTCAAAATGGAATACAAGAGCTGCAGAAAAGAAGCGAAGAAAAGTGCGCCCAACTTCAAGCAAAAAGCACGGAGGGCCTGTATCGAGAGCTGGAAGAGATTTCTGCCCCAGCTGCTGAAGCAAATCAGGCAATCCAAGAGCTAAGACAAAACAACTTGAATAAGGGAGCAACCATTTTCAAAATAGCCGCTCAGAGAAGGAGAAATGCGCAGGAGATTCGTTCGCCGAAGTTCATCAATGATGCTCAAGGAGTGCTACTTGTGGATGACGACAAAATTCTTCACAGGTGGCGACAGTATTGTGATGATCTTTTGAATGAACAGTTTCGTCGGCGCCACTTTCCAACAGCTGCACCTAACTTTACGGAAGTATCCGACGTCACAGTCGAAGAAGTTAGGGAGGCAGTTAAGAACTCCAAAAAAGGCAAAGCGATTGGGCCAGACGAGGTACCATATGAGTTTTGGAAAAATATGGGAGACATCGGGTTAAGATGGCTCACGATTCTCATCTCCAAACTTGTAAGAGGTGACAGTTTGCCTAATCAATGGAGGGAAAGTTTTCTTCTTCCAATGTACAAGGGAAAGGGAGATACCAGAAGCTGTGACAACTATCGTTCGATCAAGTTGATGTCCCACACTATGAAGATCGTTGAGCGGGTTTTGGATAGCCGACTGCGGAAAATAATAAGGCTGTCTGATGACCAATGCGGGTTTGTCGCGGGTAAGTCAACTACAGACGCAATCCAAAGTATAAGGATCATTATGGAAAAACACCGAGATGCCTTAGAGGATTTACATATTGTGTTGGTTGACTTCGAAAAAGCATTCGATCGACAACCACGAGATCTGATATGGGTGGCCCTCAGACATCGAGGAGTTCCTGAAGCCTATGTGCGAATAATTATGGACATGTACGAAGGAGCAGTTACAAAAGTGAGATGCCCAGCTGGAGTCACCGAAGAATTCCAAATAACAGTAGGTGTACATCAGGGAAGTGTCTTGAGTCCACTGCTCTTTATTGCTGTTCTAAATTATTTGCTCGAAAGAAAAGTAACGGACAATAAAGTACAACAATTATTTTTTGCAGACGATGGAGCCATCAAAGGCGAGGATCCTACATCCCTGCAACGAGCACTTGACGTTTGGATTGATGTTCTGGAAGGAAATGGGTACCGTATTAGCGCTAAAAAGACTGAATACCTGTGCTGCCCTTTTTCTGATCCAGACAAGCCTATTCCAGACATTTATTTGAATGGAAATGTGCTTCCCAAGTGTGAAAAGTTTAAATATCTGGGATCTATGATCAATAGTGAAGCATCTTGTGATGACGACATCAATCATCGAGTAAGCGTTGGGTGGATGAAGTGGCGAAAAAACTCCGCTATCTTCTGTGATCGAAAAATGCCCCCTAAGCTGAAGGGAAGACTCTACACAGCAGTTGTCCGTCCAGCTCTGACATACGGTTCACAATGTTGGACAATGTACAAAAAGTATGAGAGCAAATTGACGGCAGCCGAAATGAAGATGCTTCGGATGACAGCAGGAGTAACAAAGCTTATTCGAATTAGAAGTACTAAGATCCGTGGAAGCCTTCATGTCAAAAGTACCATCTTGGACAAAATTCAGCACGACCGGCTCAGTTGGATCCGCAGAACCCCGTCAAAAAGGCAATGTCGTACAACGTTTCAACAAATTCGCGACGAAAAAGAAAAGGCAGGCTAAAACACTCCTGGTACAAGCAGGAAGTTAAATGTGCTAAGTGTAGTAAAAATCACGACACAAGGGAATGTAATTCCAATGAACTAAAATGCATAAACTGTGTACGGTATAATGAAAAATATAAACTTAATTTAGACACAAACTATGACTGTCGAAATACTGAATGCTCAGTCTATAAACGACTGATGCAAGCTGAAAAAAATAAGTTTCAAATATAGCAACGACACATAATCAAGGGCGTATACTGCAATATTCAAGGACTTACAGGAAAATTAAACGAATCTGAACAATGTTTTGTCAATACGAATTACGATTTTATTATTATGTCTGAAACACACATCACTGAAAACATCGAAGACAGTGAAATTGAATTAGAAGGTTATAAGGTAGCAAGATGTAACAGTGAATCACGACACACAGGCGGATTATGTATATACATAAAAGAACACTTTGAAGTAAAAATTATCAGACAGGAAAAGATTATCCCTGAACATATTTACTGGCAAGTCGTAAAAATAACAACTGACAACCAATCTCTTTACTTGGCGTCGGTCTACAGTACACCTAATTCATCAGTGAGAGTATTCTGTGATAAGTTTAAAACTTGGATAGAAGATCTTGTTGACCTAAACCGACAGTTTATAATAGCAGGGGACTTCAACATAGACTGGATGGACATGTCAAGTATTTATTCAAATGAAATGAAAAAAACCATAGAAGTTGAAAATATGTGTCAGCAATTAGTTCGCGAACCAACCAGAATTACAAACACAACACGTACTCTAATAGATTATGTTATAACCGATCTATCGCCGGCAACAGCCAAAAGTGACATGGATCTGAAAATCGGAGATCATGAAACTCTAGTTATAGAATACCAATTAAAACAGAAAATTGAAAAAATACACACCGAAAACAAAATCAAAGTTCTTCGTTATAACAAAGCGTTATTTATTAACCAGCTAAGAAGAAGCGAAACGATCTTTAACAATTGTAATCCACAAGAAAGCAGCAAAATCCTTAGTGATGAGTTGATAAAAGTCACAAACAGCATGGTAGTTATTAAAGATGCATCCCAAATGTCTAATGGATGGTTTAATAGCACTCTTATGCAATTAAAACGTGAGAAGATTATGAGATACCAAGAGTTCAGGCAGAACAACAGCATTGAATCTTGGAATAGATACAGAGATTGCAGGAATATGTATAAAGCAGAGATTGTCAAATCTAAGAATACAAATATTAAACAACAAATTGCGAATGCTGGTGACCAGAAATCAATGTGGAGAGTTATTAAGTCACATGTTTTAAATGAAAAAAGGCAGAGTATCCAACGTGTATTTTTTGAAGGCGTAAGCATATCTAAGAAGGAAGAGATAGCTGAAAAATTTAATGAATACTTCATCAACAGTGTTTCGGAAATCAACGAGTCGATACCGTATTTTCCGTTCGTCCAACAAAATAGTTTTACGAATACAACGTTTAAATTTAAAAACGTAGTACTATCGGAAGTAAAAAAATTCAATAAAATAACTAAAAAATAAAAGAGATTTTAACTTTTTAAACACGAAAATGCTAATGGATGGAATAAACACAATCGGGCCGATGCTTGTAAGTAATTAATAACTCAATGCTGAACGGATGCTTTCCCGAAACATGGAAAGAATCAATTGGCACCCCCATCGAAAAAATAAAAGGGACTGATAAATGTGAGAACTTCCGGCTAATTAACGCACTTCCTGTGTACGAAAAAGTCATTGAAAAAATAGTTCACTCGCAACTTGGAAACTATTTCGAATTCAACAATTTGTTTATTGAGAACCAGTCAGGATTTCGGAAAAAAACATTCGTGTGAGTCGGCGCTAAATAATGTTCTCATAAGCTGGAAAGAAGAAATAGCTAAGAAAAAGTTCGTTTTTGCCGTTTTTCTCGATTTCAAAAGAGCTTTTGAAACAATTGATAGAGGAATTCTTATTGAAAAACTAAGTAGTTATGGTGTTAGAGGAAAAGAAGAACAATGGTTTAGCACGTATCTGTCGCATAGAACGCAAAGGACATCAGTAGATGGAATAATATCTAAGAGCGCTGAAGCAAAACATGGAGTTCCTCAAGGGTCAATATTATATATAATAAACGATATTAAAGAAGTGCTTCGACATTCACAAATAGTACTGTTTGCAGACGATGCACTTATCTTTATCAATGGTGAAAATGGAGACGACTGCGTAAAATTAATCCAAGATGACCTTAACAGAGTAAACGAATGGCTGAAGGCGAACAAACTAAAGTTGAACGTGGCAAAATCAAAATGTATGGCTCTGAACTGTAGTGTTACACTGAATCTAGAGATCGACAGTGAAAAAGTTGAACAAGTAAGATCTATTAAATATCTAGGAGTAGTCAAGTCATAGATGAAAAACTAAAGTTTGATACGCATATAGATTATTTATTTAAGAAAATATAAAAAAAAAAATGGATTCTTTAACAGAATTAGAAATAAATTATCTTTAATGTGCGCAATCAATGTTTTTAATGTAATGATAAAACCTCATTTCGAGTATTGTTCATCAATTCTATATCAATGTTCTGATAATGTTCTGTTAAAATTACAACGTCTTCAAAATAAGTCCATGCGTATAATACTTAAATGTAATCGTTATACACCGATAAGAATAATGTTGAATATGTTAAAATGGTTGAGTGTAAAGCAAAGAATTTTTGTTAATGTGCTATGTTTTGTTTATAAAATTAAAAATGGTCTTCTACCCCAATATTTATGCAAATATTTAAGATATGTCGGTGAATCTCAGCCATATAACTTGAGGAATAGAGATGATTTCAGACTACCAAACTCTACTGTCAGCTGACGAGGACCTTCATACTTTTGAATACGCATTACCTAACTTAGCAGTTGCTGAACTAGACGCGGACATTTCGCTTTCCGAATTGGAAGCAACATTGCATAAGATGAAAAACAAAAAAGCTCCAGGCTTAGACGGTATTCCAGCGGAGTTCTATAAAAATAGTACTACAGACTTCAAAACTCATCTCGTTACATTTTTTAATAGATTGTACAAAGATGCGATTGTTCCTAGCAGTTTTAATTCAGCCGTGATTTTCGCTATATATAAAAAAGGTGATACAAATCTTGCAGAAAATTATAGAGGCATTTCGATATTAAATTCGTTAAGAAAAATTTTCTCTGCAATTTTAAATGAAAGGCTTTCAAACTGGATTGAGGGGAGTAATCGTTTAAGTATATTTCAAGCTGGTTTCCGTCCAGGGTTTTCGACCATGGACCATATCTTTGCTATCTCCAGTATCGCAAGAAACTTCATCGAAAATAAAAAGAAGCTGTACACGTGCTTTATCGATTTCAAAGCTGCCTTTGATAAAGTCAATAGACAGGCTTTAATCTATAAATTATCATGTTTAGGTCTATCGCGAAAGTTTCTTCTAATGTATTCCAAACTAGTGTCATCGTCAAATGCAAAGGTTTGGGATGGGTGTGAGTTTTCGAGCACATTTGAAACAACAGCAGGTGTTCCGCAAGGATGTGTCCTCAGTCCACTACTCTTCGCCTTGTTCATCGATGAAATCAGTATCCTTCTTCCTGGCGGAGTTCGTTTTGCTAACGCTTTGATTAAAGTCTTGCTATATGCAGACGATTTGGTTTTGCTAGCTGACAATCCTTTTTCTCTACAGCTGCAAATAAACAGACTCAACTCTTTCTGTGAGACATGGGGTTTGCATATCAATACGGAAAAAACTAAAATTATTATTTTTGAATCAAGAAGCACTAGAAGACTCCCAGAAGAAAAATGGTCCCTTAATTCCGCACACATTGAGGTTGTGCAAGAGTTTAAGTATTTGGGAGTTCTGTTGACTTACAATCTTAACTTTGTAAAACACGCTAATGAGAAAAGCAATCAAGCTAAACTAGCCTTAAATATGATGTGGACAAATTTTTTTTCCAACCAAAGTATTGATTTGAAGTCCAAATACCGAGTCTTTAATGCAACGGTTAATACATGTTTGTGCTATGGTGTTCAAGTGTTTGGATATATTAAACTTGAAGCTTTCGAAAGTCTACAAAGACATTTCTTCAAACGCTTATTTCGGTTACCAAACTCAACCCCAAATTATGCAATTTATGTAGAGTCAGGTATAACCCCAATATACATACAAAACCTAAAAGCTAACGCAGACTTCATTATTAAAATAATGAAAAGAAATAATACATGTCTACACAAAATAATTTTGAAAAAATTGCTTCAAACCAATGCCTCTCCTTTCCGGGAATGGAATGAGCTAGCTTTAAGCCATGATTCTTCTCTAAATTTGACAGAGTTAAACGTTGATGAGTGGCCAGTTCAGTTTGCAGATGTGATTGCAAAAGTTGACCATAAAACTTTTATAGAAAATCTCGCTAGAGCAAATTCGTCTTCATCCAGAAATATATACAGGCAGTTAAATCACCAAATAACTTCGGATGCAGGTTATTTTCGAAGAGAATATTCAGCTGTCGAAATAGGGACCATTTTTCGAGCTAGAGTTGAAATTTTACATCTTAACTTCATACCATACCGAGATGATCTACCGCAAAATTGTAGTCTTTGTAACAGAAGAGAGAAAGAAGATATTTATCACTTCTTGGCTATTTGTCCAATGTTACAGGAAATTCGTCGTTTATATTTCCAGGAGAGTTTCATGTCATTATCACGACTTTATGAAGTTTTAAATGGGTCTCTGGGCTGGATAACTTTGTTTAAGTTTTGCAAACACGCGCTTATTTATCGCAACAGTTTCCCATAAGTCAGCCAATTTTCTTTTTCAGTTGTTGCAGTTTCTTTTATACAAATCCCGTTTTATATTCTTAATTGCTTTTTGTTTGTGTTTCAAATCAAGTAAAATTGATGTTACATATCATTTAAAATTGATTATTCTTTTGTGTTTCAAATCACGTAAAATTGAAAACTTTATTCAATTATAAGTATCAAACTATACTATGTACTTTAATTAATAATTTTCTTTGTGTTTCAAATCATGTAAAAATTGGTAGAATGCTTTCATTCAAGTTTCAAATTGTTCGAAAACTGTTATTTTCATACATTTTTAAATTAAAAAATGCATAATTTATGCCAATACCAAGTTTTAATCTATTCAAGTAACTATTGTATTTATATTTATTTTAGTAGTATTTTTACATTTTTCCTATTTTTTATTCTTTAAAAATCATACGAAATGTCATTTCAGGCAGACGGCAGTTTTGCCATGTCCTTATTCTTAAGAAAAACCTTATTGTTAAACTATTGATGAAATAAAGAATTTATCTAATCTAATCTAATCTATCTACCAAACTATACTAGAAATATTACCCAAAACACTATTCTATATAAAGGATGTAGGCTATTCAACACATTGCCACACGAAATAAAAAATGAAATAGATTTCAAAAAATTTAAAAGATATGTAATTGAATTTATAAAACTGAAATATCCTTACAGTAATTAAATCAATATTTAAAAAATGTATATACTTATTTTTAAGTTAAATATTGTATTGAATTTCAATAGCAGAGTTCTGCTAAATAAATCAACTAAACTAAACTAAACTAAATGCAAAAACAACAGCATTTGGTTGGCCTCAGACATGGAACAATCCAAAACCGGGAGGCTTGCCGACGATTTCTGAGGTCAACGCGGAGTACCCCACAGGCGGATAACTAGTGTGAAGCAGAAAAATGGGAGAGTTGTGATCGCTTCAAGATCACTACTCGTAACGCCGAAAATGAAAAAGAAGAAGAAAAGAAGAAGTAGAACCAAAAAATAGTTACAGCTCATTAATTAGACCATATCATTCGTATGCAACTTTCTTCAAAATGTTCACTCTTTCGCTGGCTATTCGACGAACGAAAATGTTTGTACTACAAACCTTTAGGAACATATTTAAGTGATTTTAAGTGGTTTACATTGTTTGCAGTAGTCCAATAGCCAGCAACAAAAAAAATTGTATTGAAAAAAAAAAATTTTGACAAAAAAAAAATATTTCTTCTACTACAAAAAAAAAAAAAAAAATTCACTACAATCCTCTACAAACCTTTTTCTTCCATATTCAATTAAAAAATTTTTAATTTTCGCATTTGGGGTGCTCAAGTTTTTTTTGACCGAAATTTTTTCTGACTTCTACTTTACTACAAACAAAAATTTTTTCACTACAATCTACTACAATCCAAAACCTACCAGAAACAAAAAAAAAGGTTTTTTTTCGAAATTCGGGTGCCAAGTTCACACAAGTTGTTATCAAGCTACGTTAAAACAGCCCTTAACTACAGAAATCAAATTTTAAATGAAGCTTTTTAATTAGAAAAACAAAAGTGCTTTTGACTGTTCTTATGATATACCCAATGTAATTTAGAAAAGGCTATGCTTTAAATGCATTGGAAAAGTGTTAAAAATAATTCCTTCCGAAGCGAGTTTTGTTGCCTCAGGAAAGAATTTGAATTTTTGAAAAGGTTTTTGTACCGTCAGTATTTACTTTCTGTAGAATCTAAGTTAAAAATAAACTCCAAGGCTTTTTGGAAATTTATAAATCGTAAGCTGGAATGAAGTTCAAGGATCATACTAGTTCGTATACCAACGATATCTGCAATATGTTTGCTAACTTTTTTCAAACAAACTTCTGTTCCGAAAGCTGTGTATTCATCAGGTACAACATCTTCCATTGATATAGATTCCTTTACACTTTCTGTTGATGAAGTGCTATCGGAACTGGAGTTTCTAGATAATAACTTTTCATGTTCGCCTGATATATACTGACTTCTCAAAGGCATTCGACCGCGTTCAACATAGCATTCTACCAAAAAAACTTAATATAATTGGAATTCCTTCCAATCTACTACAGTGAATAAGTAGCTATCTTACCAGTATCAGTAGCTATCTTGACAGTATGTTAAAATTAATCAGTGTTTTTCTAACGTAATTCAAAACTTTTCTGGCGTTCCTCAAGGTAATCACCTAGGGCCGTTACTTTTTGTCCTTTTATTATTGACTTGCCCAATGTACTGTCGTATTCACAGTGCTTATTGTACGCTGATGACGTAAAACTATTATCTGTTGCTTCGTTAGAGTGGCGTGGCGTGGATATTTTCAAATGGTTAGTCGAGAAAAATGAATCACCTACACAAATCAATAAGGAATAAATAGAAGGTACCTTATATTCCAAACGTGGATTAATCGAAGCCAATTTTTCTATACTTTAAGTCATTTAGGTTAAAAAGAGTGGCTTCAAAAGAAGCCTATGTGGAAATGCAAGAAAATAAAATAAAATTTTAAGTAACGTAACGTAAAAAATCTAACTTTCTAAATGGATTTTCCTCTTCTAAAAGGTAATCGGTTAAACAACACTCAACATTTAGCAAAGCCATTTAAATAATAATTAAAACAAAACAGAACAGTTCTCTTCGACGTTAACTTTTCACAGTTTTCAGAATTTTTAGATTTTTTCACAGTTTTTGCAAATGCACGTTGCTTAAAATTCACTTTAAACTTGCAAATAATCCAAAACAATGATCAGTAGAACAAAACAAAACAGAAAAACACAAGCGAATTCGCCGTACATTACTCCAAGGCGAAAACTGTATTATTTTTTCCAAGAAAATTATCGTCTTACTTTTTTCAATAAGAGAACGTTTATTGAAAAGCGACACCGGGGTGGAAGTATATCGTGGAAGTGTATCGTAGGAAAGACAGGGATAAACACAAAATATGTTCTGCGCGGCGATTTTCAATGCTTTTCAATTCAGATAAGACGATAGGAATCGTGTTATATGGACGCCACGCCACTGCTTCGTTATCAGATTGTCTTGAATTGCAAACTGATTTTGATAATATTAATGCTTGGTGTACTAGGAACTGTTTACATTTTAACATATTGATTAGCTCTATTTTAACTTTCAATCGCACCCTAGTTTTTCCATATAAAAATTATCAATGAAACTTTGCTAAGAGTATCGTTTCAAAAAGTTTTTTTTTATGCTAATATGAAGAATGATTATCATATTATGATTATCTAATTTCAAAATCGAATTCTATGCTTGGATTCTTATTTCGAAATAGTAAGGAGTTTGTTGATCTTTACTCATTAAAATCTGTTTATATTTCCCTTATTCGATCATTACTTGAATATTGTTGTATAATTTGGAGTCCCTATTATAACAACAGCATGTTGCGTATTGAGAGGATTCAAAAGAGTTTCACAAGATTCGCTTTACGGAAACTTTTCAACTTTGATTACATGCCATCTTATGAAGCCAGATGCTTTAGGACCTCTATATAAACGAAGGTTTTCTTTTTCTTCTTATTGTGGTTAACAACTCATTTCGTTCTTGTAAAAAAATCGCACTATATCGACTTGCACTATAAACGATCAACTTTATTTTCTTTAAGGTCTAGAGGTCGGCATTCTTGGTTATGGTTCATGATGAAAGTGGCTTTCTGCCTGACAGCCGTAAAGCAGTTCGCAATTTGTCGATTGTGGTTTCCAGTAGTGACACGTAATACATAGCAACAAGTGAAAGCGATGCAAATCAGCTCTTTCGTTAAGGAACTTTCGGGTAAGTACAAGAACATGGTGCTTTTTTTTAAATATTTTTTGCATAGATGCATATTAATACATATTAATACTTATAGTTATTTTTATATTTAAACTTTGCCTGTGGCTTTATTTGCGTTAGTTCGAGATACAAATTTGGTACTTATTTTGAGTTCCGCTGTTGTGATTCTCTTTCCGCATTGTCGATGGAATGACTTTTATTCTAATGAACGCCTTTTAATTCTTTTATTCGTACTAAATATTTTTTTAAAAAGCCTATGACCGCACGTTTTACATTCAGATATTTGATATATTAAATCTTGTTACTGAGACATTATTTGAAAGATACAAAATACATTTTGGGGAAAAGAATTATAATTGAAGGAAAATACGTCAAAACCTTCATGCGAGTAAAAAAGAGGTGTATGTATATTAATACAAAAGAGAACAGAAATATAGGATTTAATGCTTAAATATACAAATCAACAGATTAGTAAAGAAAGTGGTTAGATAATTTAGAAAGTATAAAGATAAATGAATAAATAAATAAATAAATAAATAATTAAATAAATAAGTAAGTAAATAAATAAATAAATAAATAAATAAGTAAAAAAATAAATAAGTAATTAAATAAATAAATAATGAACTAAATAAATAAATAAATAAATAAATAATTGAATAAATAAATAAATAAGTAAATAAATAAATAAATAAATAAATAAATAATGAACTAAATAAATAAATAAATAAATATTACTATATAAAAGAGTCTTTTTGTTTGCACGACCCAAAAAAATTAGGAAAGAGCAAATCTTTAAACTTACCTATTTAATTGTCCCGAAAATTAATCCATACGGTAGCCTATAACCACGGTTTGGTTATAGGCTATACTGAAAACCTAAAAAATAAGAATTATTTAAGATATCTTACAATTTAAAAAATTTTTCGTACTTACCATCCTTTGTTTACATTCCAAATGACGTTTAGAATAATAATAATTATCAGAATTGCAGCCCATACTCTGTTTCCATGGTGGGTTGAACCAAGGTTGACTTTGCCAACTCCATGGAAACAGGAATAATCAGTGAAAAGAAAAATGGGTGCGTTCAAGAAAGTATCTAAGGCGATATAGATCCCTTTCGTGACATTTTTTGTTGTTTGTGAAATCCCATGTTAAAGAACAGATGACTGCAAGACATCTGTTGATTCATTTTGTTTTGCTTTCTGGGTTAAAGTGTGTTGGGTTTTTGTTGGAAATAAAGTACATAGCAGTTTGTAAAAAAAAAAGTTAACAGAAAATTAGGTTTTTTCAGCTGTTTATGATTTGACAGATATCTACTTTTAGTCGTTCGAAAACTAACCTGTGTTCTCAGCCAACATTACATCTACCGAAAGTCCGAATGAGACCAAAAAGGGGTGAGTGCACATCATATAGAGGGGTGAGTAATAGTTTTTCAATCAGCGCCAAAAGTAAGTGCACCATTTCCTACGGGCCAGTTTTTCAGTGAAGAGTTATCCTATGGTAAGGAGTTCGCTCTGACATAAATCATGATCGTATGGGTTAACTTGAAAATTCGCACCACAGGACATTTCTGCACTGCAAAACTGGCTCTAAAAGACAAATGAGCTAATTTGATGTTATTCCGAAAAACGTCAATGGCAAATTGCTGAGACTCATGGTGAGTTAAAATTTTTCAGTCTGTCTTTCATATTTTTCTATCCTATGGTGAGAAGTTAACTCTGACATAACTCATGATCGTATGGGTTAACTCGAAAATTCTCACCACAGGACAACTCTGCACTGAAAAACTGACTCTAAATGACAAATGAGCTAATTTGACGTAATTCAGAAAAATGTCAATGGCAAATTGCTGAGACTCATGGTGAGTTAAAATTGTTCAGTCTGTCTTTCATATTTGTCTATCGTATGGTGAAGAGTTAACTCTGACATAACTCATGATCGTATGCGTTAACTCGAAAATTCTCACCACAGGACAACTCTGCACTGAAAAGCTGGCTCTAAATGACAAATGAGCTTATTTGACGTAATTCAGAAAAATGTCAATGGCAAATTGCTGAGACTCATGGTGAGTTAAAATTTTTCAGTCTGTCTTTCATATTTGTCTATCCTATGGTGAGGAGTCAACTCTGACATAACTCATGATCGTATGGGTTAACTCGAAAATTCTCACCACAGGACAACTCTGCACTGAAAAACTGACTCTAAATGACAAATGAGCTAATTTGACGTAATTCAGAAAAATGTCAATGGCAAATTGCTGAGACTCATGGTGAGCAAACATTGAATGGTGAGTTAAAATTTTTCATTCTGTTTTTCATATTTGTCTATCGTATGGTGAGGAGCAGAGATAAGAAATTAATTAGATGGCAAACTTCACACACACATTGAAACTGCCTACAAGCTGATTTACGCATACATTTACCGAAAATCACCTCTACTACTTTGAGTACAGCTTCCACTCCACATTTACTTTACACAAAATCTCACTACTACCACTTTGATTACAGCAAATCTCACTACTACCACTTTGAGTACAGCTTCCACGTATTCACAGACAGAGGATGTGATTACAAAAACAACAATGTAAACAAATGGTTGTTGCGGGGCAAGAGAAGTAAAGGTTTGCCATCCAATTAATTTCTTATCTCTGATGAGGAGTTAACTCTGACATAACTCATGATCGTATGGGTTAATTCGAAAATTCTCATCACAGGACAACTCTGCACTGAAAAGCTGGCTCTAAATGACAAATGAGCTAATTTGACGTAATTCAGAAAAATGTCAATGGCAAATTGCTGAGACTCATGGTAAGCAAACATTGAATGGTGAGTTAAAATTTTTCATTCTGTCTTTCATATTTGTCTGTCGTATGGTGAGGAGTTAACTCTGACATAACTCATGATCGTATGGGTTAACTCGAAAATTCTCACCACAGGACAACTCTTCACTGAAAAACTGACTCTAAATGACAAATGAGCTAATTTGACGTTATTCAGAAAAATGTCAATGGCAAATTGCTGAGACTCATGGTGAGCAAACATTGAATGGTGAGTTAACATTTTTCATTCTGTCTTTCATATTTTTCTATCCTATGGTGAGGAGTCAACTCTGACATAACTCATGGTCGTATGGGTTAATTCGAAAATTCTCACCACAGGACAACTCTGCACTGACAAACTGGCTCTAAATGACAAATGAGCTAATTTGACGTTTTTCAGAAAAATATCAATGGCAAATTGCTGAGACTCATGGTGAGCAAACATTGAATGGTGAGTTAACATTTTTCATTCTGTCTTTCATATTTTTCTATCCTATGGTGAGGAGTCAACTCTGACATAACTCATGATCGTATGGGTTAACTCGAAAATTCTCACCACAGGACAACCCTGCACTGAAAAACTGCCTCTAAATGACAAATGAGCTAATTTGACGTAATTCAGAAAAATGTCAATGGCAAGTTGCAAAAATTGACGCTCATTGGACTGACTGTCAGCACTGGCATTCGAATGGCAGTAAATTTGCATGACAAATGGGAACGGATGAACTGTAAAATGCAAATTCACTTCATCTTTCAAGTTATTTTTAAGGAATCCAAGGAAGCGCCTGAAGAAAAGCCAATGGAAAAAACAAGCACGAATCGGATTCGGATCCGCTCAAAGAATTTTTAAATCTATAATTCGATACGTGCCCTAATTTGTTGCTTATTGTTTTTTCCATTGGGTTTCCTTAAGACGCTTCCTGGAAATCTTTAAATTCATTTTGATGTTATTGCAATAAAACAATTGTACAGAAAACAGAAGTTAATAAGAAGTAAAGATAAAAAAAAAAAAAAATTGGATTTTTCTTCTTTGGATACTTCCAGGTTCCAGCTTTGTAGGTAAGAAGCCTTGGCAAAAAGGAACCCGGGCAACGCCGGGTATTTTCGGCTAGTAAATAAATAAATTAATTAATAAAGTAATAAATAGAATAAATAAATAAATCTATATATAGGCAACGAACATTAAGTAAGCACAGATTCATAGAGCTCTCGAATAAGCAGATTTTCGGCAATATCACAGCTATTGTTAAAGTTCGTGGACAGTTTGTTGATTAGCAAATGAACGCCTCATTCTCCAAATTTCAAGGAACAATATGTCTCGGCTGTACTGAAGTTTTCCCCAGCACTCCAGTAGCTGGTCTTGAAGCACTACTGAGTATTCCTCTTCTTCATTTACCTTAATCGTAATATCATAAATGATAAAATCATTTCCTTTTAAAGGGATGTGGTCTCTGGCATAATTCGTACTGGAGCCTTAAGGAGCTAGTAAGCAGCTAAGCTTTTGACTTACGTCTAATAGATATGACGTCCGACACAATGATCCCAGGGCTCAAAATTACACAGTCAGTTCAGGACTGGTCCACTCTAGAATCTGATTTAGGATAGAAGTGTTATCGAATTTTCACAGATGGTTCCAAGACCGATGATAGATCTGGCGCTTGTAGCTTTTTAGAGTGCGATGACATACGACTGCAGGTCTTATTAGGAACATACGCATCCGTCTTCCAATTGCAAGCGTATGCTATCCAAATGGCCATAAGCTACTTACCAACAATGGCTGGAGAAAGTATTTGTGTTTGCAGCGACATCCAAACTATGTTTAAACCGTTACTCAACCCTCTAACTACTTCAATAGTAATCCAGGAACGCAAGACCTCTTGTTTGTTGTCTTGTTAGATTTCAGGCCATCACGACATAACTGGAAATGAAATCGCACATTTCTTAAAAACCTTTATCAGGCCATGAAGTGCCAGCGCTTGGTCTGCTCGTGTCCCGGTGAGGGTCTTAACCAACAATTGGATCTGTCAAGAGTACGACCGTATGTGGCATGCCTCCATTGGATGCAGATAGACCAACAGTATGCAGCCCAACTTGAATATGAAAACTTCAACATTTAGCAGAAAGTACTGTGGAAATGTTTATATTCTTTGACACGGGGCACTTATTTTTGCCAAGCAATTAAAGCCCTAAGTGATACCACACTCTGTGAATCCTGTGGAGAGGATGACGACACCGCGGAGCATTTCCTTCGCAAATGCTGTATTTTCCCGCATCAGATTACATATGCAGACATGGTGAGAGCTGGTAACATAGGCTGCTTTTCATGGCAGCGTCTTTTGGCTTTTCTCCGAACATCTGAAAAGCTTTAACAAATAGAAGGTTGCTATAAGGTAGTACAATGGACCGGTATCTACGTCTGAGTGAGAAGAAACTTTGCCAACGTCAGCGCCAAGGCCTATGAGCTATTATTTTCTTTGTATTGAAATTTTGCCAATAACAGTGGCAGAGGCAGAACGACGTAGCAGCGCGTGGGACTGTTATCATCTGTAGCCAATCAAATATCACACTCGTTATGTGTATTGAAAATTACGCATCAAAACAGTGTTATCAATATCGTACGGAAGGAAGCGACTTTATATGCAAAAACTGTCAGAAGCGTGTCGTGATTTTGTGACGCATGTCGTCCATGGTATTAGACATTACCATTGCATGCCATATGCACATGGACACGCGTTGAGGAGGCCATAAATTAAAAATTTGCTACCTAATAAACGATATTAATATAATAAAATCTCTCTGATATCAAAACAAAACTTTTTTAATTATGACCAAAACACCGAAACGGGATTAACAACATTACAGATAAGACTTGGAATTGCGGAATTTTGATTATGGTTTTTTGGCAACCTAATCAATAGTGTTGTAAATAAAGTTGTTACGATTGAATTACTGATTACTTTGCTTCGATTGTGACGAATACATACTTCAACTATCTGAGCCATTTATTCATTTTGGCTGATTGTTTGTTTTTAAACCGTTTTCAAATTGTTTTGTTTAGATCTTCAGTCGCGCGCTGAATCTTGAGTGAGCTTATATCAAATGTAATAACAAACTTAAGACTCAAGAGTTTAAGATAATAATTGACGGAAGTAAATAAACAAAGCAATTGAAAAACTCGATTGAATTCAAAGTACAATAATTCGCCTTAGTAACTTGGCTCTTGAGCGAAGTCGTTAATTTGTAAACAGATCTCTTAGATACTAAATTGAGAATCACTGAAAGGGTTTTATCATTATTTTGTGAGAGTTTGTAAATATTTTTGTTTTTTTACATAAAGCACGTGTAAGAGAGTAACGTGTTGTAATCAAATTCAAGTATTTTGGAGCTAAGAGGAGTCAATAATTGTCAATTACTTGCAGACTTGCAAGTATACACGTTGAATACACGTCAACTTAAATTAAGTTTCCACAATAGTTGGAATCTTCCGCCACAAAAACAAAGTAATTTTTCGAAAGAGACTCAAAGTTGGGACAATCTTCAGAACAAGTCGGACTAGATATGGCAGTCAAAAGTCTGGGATAAAGAATTGCGCCAAAAAATAGCCAAGTACAACTACAGGTCGTTTATTGGACTAGGACTTCACTCACTATCTTCTTAAATTTCATCCATATGTTAAGTGCTTCTTGCAAGGATATAGCACTTCGCCTGTGATGGTTACATTGTCAGCAAAGAATAGTTGACGTACTTTGGTGTTTTGTGCCTTATCTTTCAGAAGCTAGTCAAGGATTATCACAAAGAGCAGAGGATTCTAGGTCAAGACGTTTCCTTGAAGTTAGGTTCGGTTAGGTTGAATGGGGTCGCAAACCACAATACCTCACTCGGATTGGATGGTTTCATTTTGCTCCCCAGATTACAGTGGATGAGGAGAGAAGGTTTGGGTGAAATTGGGTTGGGAATAACTCAGAAGAAGAAAAAAATAAAAAGTTCATAAATACGGCTGCCCGACCGAAATTTTGAACGAATCTAAATTTTCAATAAAAAAAAACAGCTTCCGGTACCTATAAAAACCTTTACAAAATAACTTTCAACATTTCAATGATACAGAAAAGTTTGTGTGTTTATCATCTTTACAAAACATTTAGTTTCATTTAATTATCAAGAAAATTGCAAAAGTTATGAAACAATAGGTCAGCGAACCTTTAGAATATTAACGAAAAATACAAGGGATACCTACCCTTAAAGCAGGGCTAGAAAGGATTTTGTTTGAATGGGAGTTTAGGTAACAAGCATGGATGGCACGTATTTTTTTTCAAATGACAGTTTCTTTTGTGCGTTGGTTTCTTGATTAAACTTAACCGAAAACCCTGCTTTTTTTTCCAACTTATGGCACTGTCTAAGAAACCTAGGTCAAATAAATAAAAAAATAAAAAAAATAATAGAGTGGCGCAACAGAGCGAGGACCTCCCAAGTCTAGCGGTTTTTCGCACAACCTTGTAAGGGAATGGAAGGGACCTACAGTTTTCATACGGCTAATCCAGAAAGCGCTTTTCAAGCAACTGGTTTACTAACGGAAGACTTGCCAATTCCTCGCGAAAGGCGATAACAGTGGAAAAACATTTTTGCCTCTGGGTTAACAGGCAGACATGCTAACCATCATGGATAACACCTTGGTCAAGACTGGGTAAAGTTCAACGATTGATGTTGGCCAAAAGAACTGTTGACATATAAGGTTCGTTCGTTGAACTTTACCCAGGGTTGATCCCGGTTTCCTTGATAACCCTATGAGTTGTCAAAAAAAACCTGGGTTTTCCAGTCCTCAAAAACGTCCAACCACAAAATCACAACATCACACTGTCATTTGAACAAAAATACATGCCATTTGACAGCCCTCAACTGGCCCCAGCAAAAACCTAGGGCGAGTTGAGGGCAAACCCAGGTCAATCCCAGGGCTCATTCAGGGCGAGTTTAGGTTTTTCAAAAAAAAAAAAAACGCTTTGTAGCGACCACAGGGCTAACCCAGCGTTTCAACGAACGAGCCTATACTACCTTATGTCATCTGACAGTTTTTTTGACCAACAGTGGCACATTTTGCAGGTTGAAAGGATTCAAATTTTTAGTAGTAAGTGCTTATGTTGCTTTACTAGAAATGAACCTAGTCGTAAACAAGTTTTCTAAATCAACAGTACCTTACAAGAGTTCTTCAAATTGATAGTACTTGACTGCTTTCTTGATCAAGCAGTGGGTGGTATTATACAACTTTAAGCACCAATGTCCCGAAGAACTAAGTCTGGAAATTTTTTAAAGTACTACTGCAATTATCTATTTTACATCTTTTGAGCAAACAATATCTGGTCTCTGTCTACGTCACCGTTAAGGTACTCAATGGCGGATAATAGTATAGTATAGTATATTTATTATTTATTTCCTTAACAATTTTTCTGATATATGTTTAAAAATACAAATAATTTAAAAGAAGAGAAATAAATCAGAAGCATTTCTAATTTTTTTAAAATTGTTTTAAATGCCCCTTCTTTCATGAAAAAAAAAATTTTATTACGAAAAAAGATATGAAAAAATAAAAAGTATATAGCTTCTATTTTAAGCTAATCACAAATTACATAAGAAGAGATTCAATGCATGAATGATCTAAAGTGAACAACCACAGTTTCAAGTTTTTTAAAAATTTAGATGTTGACGTTTCTGAAGATATAGTGGCAATTCATTAAAAAGTCTACAAGATGCCCCACTAAAGAATCTACGACAAGCAGGAATGTTTACCAAATATGAATGGTTTTCACGTACGTTGTGGTTTCTAAGAACTCTTAGATTGCGATGACCAGATTTCATAAAGAATATTTTTAATACCTTAAACTTAAAGCAATAAAGGTGGCGTAAAGGCGTAAATAATAGAAAACTATGATCCCAACGCGACTTTTTTAGAATTTTTCTTATCATGTTTTTTTGTAGTATAAAAAGTGGTTGAATTTTGTTGGAATAGGTTTCACCACAGCAGGTTATTGCATATCGCATCTTAGAATGGAAAATTTCGTAATATATATTTTTTAAGAGTTCGTCCTTACACACAGAACGTAGATAAAAAAATGCCTGAGAACGGAACGAAAGAAGTTCATTTTCGAGTTCAGATGTAGCCCTAAATATTTGAATTCATCTACATTTTCTATTTGAAAGCAGTTCATATTACACCGTGAACTGTCATCAAAAGTATTCTCTGCGGATAGAGATTCACACTTACAGTGTTCTAATTTAAAACGCTGACAATCGGGAGAGTGGTAAAACACGTCAACTAAAGGGCTATTAGCGTTAGACAAACTAAATAACATTAATTTCTTTTTAGAGCTAATCACTAGATTGTGGCTAGCAAACCAGACTCTAAGAATACTAAGCTCCCAGTTAATTTCAGATGGCAAGTCTAATAGGCTTTTTGTCCCGTATGCGAATCCTATGTCATCTGCAAAAGCTGTTAACTCACCCTTGAAAGGCATCTCGAACACAGAATTAATATAAACTAAAAACAGTAAAGGTCCCATGACAGATCCTTGTGGCACGCCCATATTCGTATATTCGTTACTGCTTCTAGTCCTATTAATTTTAACCTTTTGAGATCGATTCTCAAGATAAGACGTGAGCCATAAGAGTATAGAACCCCTAAGGCCTGCACACTCTAGCTTTTCTACTTAGATTTTGTGGTTGACCATATCAAATGCCTTTGTTATATCTACAAATAAGCCTGCTGTATATTTTTTATCATCTAAGTTTTTGAAAACCATAGAACAAAAATTCAAGACTGCATCTTCTGTTGATTGTCTTTCGCGAAAACCATACTGAGAAGAAGGAAAGAAATTTCTTTTATCGAGGAATTTCACGATCCTTTTTTGTTGATAAGCTTTTCGAAAATTTTACTAATAGTCGGGAGCAGCGAGATGGGTCTATAATTAAAAACTTTATTCTTATCACCTTTTTTGAAAATGGAACTACATCAGCACACTTCATTGCATCGGGAAAAATA
The DNA here is from genome assembly GCA_914767635.1 of Melanostoma mellinum. Classification (NCBI taxonomy): domain Eukaryota; kingdom Metazoa; phylum Arthropoda; class Insecta; order Diptera; family Syrphidae; genus Melanostoma; species Melanostoma mellinum. The sequence goes on from OU612060.1 coordinate 55,753,411, forward strand.
CCAGACGTCACGCATTCAAAATTTTTACCAAAAACTCTATCTACGGAATAACTTTAAGTAGGTACAATTTTTTGTTACCAACTTTCTCGTTAATAGCTGACACAATTTTGACAAAATTTTATAATAAAGAGGTCCTAGGTTATTTAAGAAAGATAACATTTGGAAAATTTTAATTAAAAAAAAAATGTACTTATGTACTAGTATAGCGGTAAAAATCAATAAATAAATTAATTAAATTAAATCATATCGAGAACTACTCCTTTCAATATAGGTAATATGCTTTTGAGTTTTTTCCTGGTATTGGAGGTTAAACTGATGTTCACTTATAGGAATTCATATTTTCATGTTTTGTAATTTATTTTATCCTGCAAATTACTGAATTCTAACATATTTACTCGTTTCCTCATAATTTATGGCAATTTTTTCAACCTAACGCTGGCACAACAAGTTTAAAATCATCAAATCATTTTCCTTTTAACGTTTGATAGAGCAAATGTTTTTACATAAGTGCTTGAATTCAGATTAGATCTCCCAATTAAATGGGAGTAGATCTTTTGTGTTTAGAGTAACTCCGGATTTACTCCTTTTTTCAATGAAACATGGAAAATGGAAAAGATGTAAGCCTTTTCACAAAAGGAGTAACTCTTTTGGACAATGAAAAACGCTATTAGTGCGATGCTCCTATGTATGTGCAAACTCCACAATTTGTTATGAAAATCGTAATTGTTTATACACAAGATTAGTATTCGCCAACGACCATACCACTCGAATCGAATCGGTTCTCGTCCGATCACCGTAATTAAATCGAGTCGGGCGCGGTTAGTACTTAGATGGGGGACCGCTTGGGAACACCGCGTGTTGTTGGCATCACCCCAATGTGGGACTCCCCTTTTTTTAAATTTAGAAATTTTGAATTCTTTTTTGTATTTTTGTACCCTCGGGCGGTTTTTAGAAAGTTTGTTATGATTCTGCCCAGATGTTTTGTGGCTTCACTGAGTGCAAATACTTCTCTGATTGAAGACACTCCAAGACTGGGGAGCTTTATTGAAGAAGGGTTATCTGATTTTTATTAAATTCAGCAATTTTTCTGACATGGGGGGTATAACTTTTTCGAAGGGGGTGGGTAAATGCAACGTGTTTGCACTATGAAAAATGTTGTGTGGGACATCCCCTATCCTCTCCAACTTTTCCACACGCCGAAGGCGAAGGAACTCCTGTAAATTTTATAAAATTCATCAAATTCATGAAATTTCATGAAATGGGGGGTGTAACTTTTGTGGGGCGTGGTCAGGGTACACCAAAGTTTGCCTTTTTTTAAATTGTCAAAAAGTGATATCAAAGTTGAGAAACGAACTTTACTATAAAACAAATTTTTTCTTAGAATATGACCAAGAATCACATCTCAAAGTATGTAACACGATTTACGGGACACCCTGTTTTTCATTACCATTTTTCCACGGAAAGGGGAACGGTTAGAGTTATCCCTAAGTTACATAGTCTATATTCCCGCAGGAATATGTGGATGAAACATAACCGGAAATTTGTAAAATACCGGACCGAATCCAAGAATTTTGTCATCACTAGGGTGCTTGATTGCCCCTGAGTAACATAGACTATATTTCATCCCCACTCTCCAACTAAAATGGAAAAATCGAACTATCGAATCAATCAACGTTGAGCCTGAGGCCGGGTGGCTCAGCTGGTATTTAAAGAAAGTCAATAACTTTCATACAGTGACGTAGTAAACCCACTTAGCAAAATCCTTTTCCTGCATATAATATTTTTAGATGCCACGATTTCTATTCACGAGGTTAGAGCTAGGTTGATTGTGATTGGCAATCATCCCCTTATAACACTTGGTAGACAAAGTGAAGGGTTGAATATAAGTTCTCCTGAATAGACACAACTGCCTACTGCGTCACTTGTTTTTGAACTGTTGCGTCCGTTCATTCTCCAAGAATTATTATAGGTACTTACGTACGTACTTACTTATTCACGTGGGCATTATTGTTCGGGGGAACCTACGTCTCAACCAACATATTTCCATACAACTACAATTTCGCCCGAGCCAGTTTTCAAGTCTTGTACGGTCTAGGTCTTCTTCCACTGATTTTTAATTAAATTGAGTCTTTGTCGTTAACGGACGCGATTTCAGGAATAACTTTATGTCCAACAGTCAATTAGACGATAACATCGCCACGCCTGTATTGAAATCTCAATCAATGTACTTCTCTTTTTTTTTGCGGAATTTCAAAAAAAAAAAAAAATATTTATATCTTTGATAAAATGGCAAAGTGGCCAGCAAAGTGGCACTCTGCAGAGCAAGAACTTACCCCCTATTAAATGACCACTCTCAGATAACTTATCTCGCACACAAAACTGACTTTCAAGGGCCGATTGTTTTTGAATTTCTGAATCTGAAAACCATTCCAACACTCAAATCACAAGCTCTCTGACCAGAACTATAAATACTTAACCAACTGGAGCTAGAATAACCAAATCATTTTGGAAAATGGTGTTCGTTAAAGCAATAGCTCTCCTGCTGGTGGCAGTCAGTGTCACCAATGGACAATTTAACCCCAACTACAAGCCTGGCCGTGATATCATGGTGCATTTGTTTGAATGGAAATGGGATGACATTGCAAGGGAGTGTGAACAGTTTTTAGCTCCCAATGGTTACGCCGGTGTTCAAGTAAGTTTCAAAACGAAAACAACAACATTTGCACAACTTAAGACTTTTTTTTAGATCTCTCCTCCAAATGAAAACGCAGTTGTCGGGAACCGTCCATGGTGGGAACGATATCAGCCCGTTTCTTACATCCTCCAAACCCGTTCTGGAAATGAAAACCAATTGAGGAACATGATTGCCCGCTGCAACAAAGTTGGAGTACGCATCTACCCTGATATTCTCATGAATCATATGGCTGCCGGTTCAAATGTTCGTGGTACCGCTGGTTCCTCTGCTAGCCCAAACGCTAAGAACTTCCCAGCTGTTCCATACTCGTCCCTTGACTTCCACCCTACCTGCGCAATCAACAACTACAACGACGCTAATCAAGTTCGCAATTGCGAATTGGTTGGACTTAAGGATTTGGATCAAAGCAAACCATATGTCCAAGATCAACTTGTCAAGTTCATGAATAAGTTGATTGATATGGGTGTAGCTGGGTTCCGTTTGGATGCTGGAAAACACATGTGGCCAAAAGATATGGAGGTGAGTAGAATCTTTTTACCAACTTGCTCCTGCCATGATTGACGTTTTCTTTTGACAATATTTATAGGCTATTCTTAAACGATTGAACAACTTGAACACAAACCATGGATTTGCATCTGGTAGCCGACCATTCATCTTCCAGGAAGTCATCGACAACGGTGGCGAGGCAATCAGTCGCGATGAATACACCTACTTGGGTGCTGTGACCGAATTCCGTCATTCCGCTAAAATCGGAAATGTTTTCCGCAAACAAGACAAGCTTAGGTGGCTGAACAACTGGGGTACTGGCTGGGGATTTGTAGCTTCAAACAAAGCTCTGATTTTCGTCGACAATCATGACAACCAAAGAGCTGAGGCACTGACTTACAAGTCTTCAAAGAACTACAAAATGGCCGTCGCTTTTATGTTGTCCTTCCCTTACGGAATTCCACGTGTGATGAGCTCCTTCGATTTCAGAAACTCTGATGACCCTCCACCAACCAATGACGGCGGAAACACTATCTTGTCACCAAGCTTCAAGTCTGATGGTTCATGTGGAAATGGATGGATTTGCGAACATCGCTGGCGTCAAATTTACAACATGGTCAAGTTCAGGAATGCCGTTCAAGGAACCAACGTAAACAACTGGTGGGACAACAGCGGTGATCAGATTGCATTCTGCAGAGGCAACAAAGGCTTCATCGCATTCAACCAAGAGAACTTTGATTTGAACCAAAACCTAAACACCTGCCTGCCAGCTGGTACTTATTGCGATGTCATTTCGGGCAATAAGTCCGGCTCATCTTGCACTGGCAAACGCGTTGTTGTTGGCGGTAATGGCAGGGCTCAGATTCAAATCTCCACCAGAGATGACGACGGAGTTTTGGCAATTCATGTCGGCTCCAAATTGTAATCATTGCCTTTGACGTGGTTCTGAATAAAAAAAAGCCAAAAACTTTTGAGAGCATAAAAATTTGTGTTTTAGTTTTATTAGCACGGCTTCTTTAGGTTAATCTGGGCGAAACAATTTAGAGGAAAAAACATTTGATTTTTTTCTTTTTTGGTTTTCTTTCTTTGTTCATTGCTTATAGTCACTTCGATGTTGAAAAGCTTAGACACTCACTTTTAGTTCGATCTGAGCAACTACAGGAATTTTTTAGGCATACACATACGCAGGCGAGGAACAATTTCATAGAACCATAGAATCCGTTGCGTCCGTTCTCTGCCGGATTCAACTGACAGATCGATTGAATACACACGTTCTTAGCATCGGTTGCAACGGACGCAACGAAAAAAGTAGCCTAACTTTCAACTTTTTGCATCCGGCAAAGACAATGAAATTAGCTATCGAAACCATTTTGAAGTTTTGTCTTCTACTAGTGATGAGATGGGTAAAACCGATACCTCAGAGATGTGACTTATTTTAGATTTGAATGCTACAAAAAACGCTAAACCACAAAATCACAACATCACACTGTTATTTGAGTGAAAATATATGCCATTTGAGAGCCCTCAACTCGCCCCAGCAAAAACCTAGGGCGAGTTGAGGGCAAACCCAGGTCAATCCCAGGGCTCATTCAGGGCGAGTTTAGGTTTTTCAAAAAAACGCTTTGTAGCGATCACAGGGCTACCCCAGCGTTTCAACGAACGAGCCTATACTACCTTATGTCATCTGACAGTTTTTTTTTGACCAACAGTGGCACATTTCGCGGGTTGAAAGGATTGAAATTTTTAGTAGTAAGTGCTTTATGTTGCTTTACTAGAAATGAGCCTAGTCGTAAACAAGTTTTCTAAATCAACAGTACCTTACAAGAGTTCTTCAAATTGATAGTACTTGACTGCTTTCTTGATCAAGTAGTGGATGGTATTATACAACTTTGAGCACCAATGTCCCGAAGAACTAAGTTTGGAAATGTTTTGAAGTACTACTGCAATTTGGCGAATTTTCCCAGTTAGTGTAGTTTCTCGAGTACACTTTCAAATCAATTAAATTTGTTTTTTTTTTTTTTTTTTTGTGTTTCAAATCACGTTAAAATTGAAAATTGTATAACACTTTATGGTTCAACCCATCAAATGCTTTTTTGTGTTTCCAATCACTTTAAAATGGATAACTTACTACTCTTTCTATTTTTAATTTGTGTATAGAAGAACTCGTAAAATTTTAAAAACACTACTGTACTTTTATATTTTTTCTCAATTTTTTTCTAAATTTATAATTCAACTTGTTTGAAACTATTATGAGACTTTATGTAAATATTACCTATAAAGCTTTACACTTTTATATTTTTCTTTGTTTTGAAATCAAATGGAATGTTATTTCAGGCAGACGGCAGTATAGCCATGTCCTTATTCTTAAGAAAACTAATTATAACGTATATTGATGAAATAAAGAATCTATCTATCTATCTATCATCTACTGCAATTATCTATTTTACATCTTTTGAGCAAACAATATTTGGTCTCTGCCACGTCGCCGTTAAGGTACTCAATGGCGGATAACCACCGCACTAAAATTTTTACCAAAAACTCTATCTACGGAATAACTTAAAGTAGGTACCGTTTTCTTGTAACCAACTTTCTCGTTAATAGCTGACACAATTTTGACAAAATTTTATAACTAAGAGGTTCTAGGTTGTTAACGGAAGGTTACATTTGGAAAATTTTAATTAAAAAAAATTTACTTACTAGTATAGCGGTTAAAATCAATAAATAAATTAATTAAATTAAATCATATCGAGAACTACTCCTTTCAATGAAACATGCTTTTGAGTTTTTTCCTGGTATTGGAGGTTAAACTGATGTTCACTTATAGGAATTCATATTTTCATGTTTTGTAATTTATTTTATCCTGCAAATTACTGAATTCTAACATATTTACTCGTTTCCTCATAATTTATGGCAATTTTTTCAACTTAACCCTGGCACATTAAGTTTAAAATAATCAAATCATTTTCCTTTTAACGTTTGACAGAGCAAATGTTTTTACATGTGAGCTTGAATTCAGATTAGATCTCCCAATTAAATGGGAGTAGATTTTTGCCGTTTAGAGAAACTGCGGATTTACTCCTTTTTTCAATACAACATGGAAAATGGAAAAGATGTAAGCCTTTTCACAAAAGGAGTAACTCTTTTCGACAATGAAAAACGCTATTAGTGCGATGCTCCTATTTATATGTAAACTCCACAATTTTTTATGAAAAGCGTAATTGTTTATACACAAGATTAGTATTCGCCAACGACCATACCACTCGAATCGAATCGGTTCTCGTCCGATCACCGTAATTAAATCGAGTCGGGCGCGGTTAGTACTTAGATGGGGGACCGCTTGGGAACACCGCGTGTTGTTGGCATCCACCCCAATGTGGAGCTCTCCTTTTTTTAAATTTAGAAATTTTGAATTCTTTTTTGTTTTGGTTAGAAAAATTATTTATTTTGTTTTTGGCATCCCCCCTTTCTGAAAATACTAGTTTTTTCAACAAGAAAATACTTGCGAAAAGCAATTTTTTTGCGGTTTTGAAAAGGGTTTGTATTTTTTGTACTCTCTGGCGGTTTTTAGAAAGTTTGTTATGATTCTGTCTAGATGTTTTGTGGTTTCACTGAGTGCAAATACTTCTCTGATTGAAGCCACTGCAAAACTGGGGAGCTTTATTGATCTGTTCGTAAAAGGGTAATCTGAGAAGATGTCTTGACCCTACCCGTTCGTCCATTTTGGAACCGTCTGTGAAGAGTGTTTTCTACTCTGATTTTTTGACATTTTGATATCTGTCAAAGTGGTTTGTTTATTAGCTCTAAATTTAATTCCTTTTTTAAGTGCAAAAGAAATAAGAAATTAAAATATTTTTATGTTTAAACCGAATCCTTAAGTGATATTTTCTGCGAATTAACTGAAGTCTGAGTACCTAAGTCCTATCTTATAAGACTCATAATATATAAAACAAAGTTCGACATAAAAATAACCTCACTTATGAACAAAAGGCTGCGGGAAATAAGTTCGCCCGATCATTCCCCGATTAAGAAACGTCCTTCCGCAGAAAATAATAATTTAAGTATGGGTTCAATCGCTGTTGAATTAATTAAAGGAAATTTGGAAGAAAACAATAAGAAGCTTGTTAAAGAACTAGTCACTAAAACTGATTTTAACTTGTTATATTCAGAATTGAATGAGTTAAAAGACAAACACGAACAAGTCACTACAAAAATTAATTACCTGGAAGATCGAAATAGATTTCTTGAAGCCCAAGTAGACAAACTGATCCAAAAAGCACTGAAGAAAATTTGATCGTTCATATACCAACAGAAGCTAACTCTGATCCAATTGCGAAGGCGAAGTTTATCTGCGCTGGCCTGTTGGGAAATAATGGAACTGTTGATGCCATTGAGTCAGCGTATATAAGCCAGATGCCCGAAACGCTATGATTGCCGTCAAGACTAAATCATGCAACTCAGCTTTAAACGTCCTCCGTAACGCAAAAAGCCTCAAAGGAACGAACATCAGCATCCACAGGGATTGGTTGCGTTCGGATTTTTACCTAAGACGAACTAGATTCCTTTCGTGACATTTGTTGTTAGTGTAATCCCATGTTAAAAAGCAGCTGACTGCAAAACATCTTTTGAGGGGAAAGCGATCCAAAGGTACCTTAAAAATCATGGTATAGCAAGCTACCCAATTTTGAAATTTGAGAACAGCTGACTTGGATTCATTTTGTTTTGCTTTCTGTCATAGTGCTTTGTTGCAAAATTGTTTTTTGTAAACATAAAATTTAAAATATGGTGCTCCTAATTAGTCTAAACGACGTTGTTTACGAAGTAAACGATTGTGAAGAAGTTTGCAATCGAATAATAAGTGGTACGTGTTGTTTGCAATTTTTAAAACACATTTGGTTTGGTTTGTTTTCACTTCTATTTATCAGCTGTTTCTGATTTGACAGATACCTAATCTTAGTCGTTCGAAAACTTACCCGGATACAAAGGTATCCTAGTTATGCTACCCATTTTTTTTCGAACGCACCCATTTACCCCGTAATGTTCGCCAAAGGAGGGGCAGATTGGTGGCTGTCATGAAAGTGCTTCGAGAGATGAACCCAAGGATGAAAATCAACTTTAGGGACGATAAATTGTTGGTAGCAGACAGGGTGTTTACTTGGGACATGGCTGAGGGGCTGAAATGTGGCATGGAAGATGGTTTAAATTGTTTAAATCAACTTTTTGGTGAAATCCCAGAACGTTTATTGAGTTGCATTAAATACACAACAAAAATAGACGACAATCAAACGTCAACGCCTGGAAGAAGTGTCATTTCGATGTGTCAAAAACAGCAAGGTGCAAACACAATGGAGACAGCCGCTGCACCGAATGCAAATGTACGATCGTCGGGAAGTTTACACGACGCTGCAAAACATTGACCTGTTCCCGTCTATCAGATATCATCCAAGCTTACAACGTTAAAAATTTTAAGCTATAATGTTGCAGGGCTTAAAAATAAATTGTTATATGTAGATTTTTTTAATTATGTAAATGAATTCGATATTTTTGTTTTGTTTTAAACTCATGTATTAGATGGCGAAGAAAATAGATTCAAGAAAATGTTTACTAACTATAGAACGGAAAAAATATCGGCTGTAAAAAGTAACCTATTTGGAAGAGGAACCGGAGGGGAGCTCTTTGGATACCGTAAGCAACTAGATGGAGTCCAAGTTAATTTTATTAAAATCGAAAACACACGTATTCTGGAGCTTAAAATTAATTGTATAACTCATCACATTATACCAGTATACTTGAATTGCAGTCATTGGCAACCTGATTACGATAAACTGCGGGATTCGTTAAACATTTTGGGATCATCAAACATGATGCTAGTGGGCGATTTTAACGGAAGGATAGGTTTGTCCCAAAATAACTCTGCGTTAGGAATGAGTACACCGAAGATACATTTTAATCGGAAATCCAAAGATGAATCAAGTGATGCTAAGGGGGAGAAGATTTTAGAGTTATCCGACGCTTTTGACTGTAAAGTTGTGAATGGAAGTTGCGAAGGAGACTCGCTAGGTGAATATACGTTTATTCGAGGATCAGCAAAATCGATTATAGACTATTGTTTTTTAGCTGGAAACTGGTTAACACACTTTAGTGATTTTCGAGTAGCGATTAAACCCTTTTCTGATCATATGCCCTTAGAAGTAATGTTTAAGATTTCTGGCTGTGAAAGAGAAGCTTTAACTACACAACTAGACTTAATACCAAAAATATTATGGAGAGACAGATATCGTGAGGTTTTTCAACGAAATTTAAACAAAGAAATCGAACTTTTAAGTGTTTCAAATGGGTCGTTGGAAAATATAAACGTCGAAAAACTAACCGAATTGATTAAAAGCGCTAACCCAAAGTTCAACAATCAAACTAATAGTAGAAAACAAACAAAGCAAAAGTGGTTTGATGATGAGTGCAGAAAAGCGAGAGATTTTTCCTTTGCATTTTAACGTCTGTTTCGGAAACATAATAACAGCTTAATTCAAGCAAACTATGCAGCAGCAAATAAAAAGTTTAAAAACTTATGCTACGCAAAGAAAAAAGCATATGATCTTAAAAACTTAGAAAATATCAACGCAGCCAAATCACCAGCAGATTTTTGGAAAGCAGTTAAAGTGGTCGTAGGGAAAAGAAATGCTATTGCAGTGGGCCTTCCTGCAGAACACCTCAAAAATCACTTCATGCAGCTTCTTAACACAGAGCAACTCTCGCCACCTATTCTGTACGCAGCACCCCTTACATTGGATGAACAATTAGACTCCCCAATAGCTCTGTTGGAGGTAGAAGAGGCCATATACAACGCCAAAAATAATAAAGCGCCAGGTGAAGATGGAATCTCGTTTGAATTCTTTAAGAATTGCACACATGAATTTAAAATCCTGCTCACAAAAACGTTTAACACAATCTTTGAAAAAGCGGAAGCTCCTGATACTTTCCTCAAATCTTTAATATACCCGCTACACAAAAAAGGAGAATATGAAAACCCTGCTAATTACAGAGGCATATCATTTTTGAACACGTCGGCCAAACTTTTTTCATCTATACTATATAAAAGGCTTACCCAGTGGGTGGAAAAGAACGAAATTTTGCATGAGTTCCGAGCTGGATTCAGGAAAGACTACTCGACTGTAGACCAAATATTTTCGTTGATAAGCTTAGCAGACCTCTATAGAAGTAGGAATAAAAAGCTGTACGGTTTCTTTGTCGACTTTCAAGCTGCATTTGACTCTATACCGCGTGAAGCTCTCTTCTATAAATTATATCAGCTTGGAATATCTTCAAAAATGATAAATGTATTGAAGGCTTTGTACAAGAACAATACAGCTCGTATCTGGGATGGAAAATGCTTCTCCGAAGATTTCGAAACAAATGTGGGAGTAAGGCAAGGATGCGTTCTCAGTACACTACTATTTACCCTGTACATTAACGATATCACAGATGCTGTTAGAGGTGGAATTGAGCTCCGTCAGACAAGTATTCCAGGCTTACTTTATGCAGATGACATAGTTTTTCTTGCCGAGACAGTTGATGGCATGCAGCTTATGATCAACAGATTAGAAAGGTACTGTATGAGTTGGAACCTAACTGTCAACCTGGAAAAATCTAAAATTATGATCTTCAGAGGTGGTGGAGGCAGATATTCGAGGATGGAAAAGTGGGTGTTTCAAGGTGAGGAAATAGAAATTGTAAAGGAGTACAAATATTTGGGAGTATTTCGCATACATCAAAGCAAACCCTATTTCGTTCAACTTCAACTGCCATTCTTCTTTATGGAGCCCCAGCTTGGGGATGTCGAGAAGTTTCTTCGCTATTATATTAGGAGGTTTTTTAGAATACCTACTAGTTCTCCAAACTACATGTTGCATTTAGAGACTGGTGTTTCCCCTATGTTTTTGGATACTCTAAACCTTCACTTCAAATACATAATGCGAGTTTTAGCAATGCGTGAGCAGAGAATACCAAAAATAGTACTTATGCACTTATTGTCGACTGAAGGAAGATGTGTTCAAGAGTGGAAGAAGCTGGCGTCGGAATGTGGAGTAAACCTGACAATTGCAGCTGAAGAGCAAGTGGAATCCCTTAAGCCAAAAGTTGATGAATTGCTGAAGAAAACGGGAAATAGAATGTACCAAAAGTTCATGGAAGAGGCGCAGAATTCACAGTACAGATTATACTACAGCAAGTTGAATCACTTCTTAAATGAAGGAACTTATTTTTTAGAAGAGCACTCAACGGAATTAATAAGCACAATCTTCCGAATAAGAGGAGAGCTATTAAATCTCAATTATATACCACACCGTCCTGAGTTACCAATTTTATGTACTTTATGTAACCGTAATGAAAGAGAAGATGTATTTCATTTTATAGCTGTCTGTCCCGTTTTAAAAGAATTTCGAGTTCAATATTTTGCAGTTCAGTCATTGGATTTAGAGGAAACACTTAAAATTTTAAATGGATCACGTGGCTGGAAAGTACTTTTTAATTTCACTGAAATAGCGTTAAAATATAGAAACTGCATTGAAAATGAACTTTTTTAAACATAGGCAAAAAATGTACACAATATGTTAAAATATAATCAAAATTTTATTACAAAATATGTCAGTCTGGTAGACGGCTTCGGCCAAACCAAAAGACTTTTAGAAATAATTTACCAAAATGTTTGTATAATTTATGTATTATTTTCATGAGTCAATAAAACTAAACTAACTAAACTAACTACTCTGATTTTTTTTTCTCTTGTCGGAATGAGTTTTTGTGCCACTTGAATAAAGTATGCCGAGGAGGTTGGGTCTGTAGCCTGAGTCATGTCTATATCAGTTTGGAAATATCTTTCCTTGGTGTACAGCGTACTACTATCGTAAACGATAAAAATTTAATCTTAATTTATTCAAATAAATGTCTACTGTGAACATTTTCCTTGAGAAGAAGACATGGTATGTTACAAGACTTAAGTGTAAAAAGATCCAAAAGAAAAGGAAAAAAAAAAGTTGTTTTGAGATGACAGTGAACGTGACTTTTTAATTGTCATTTTGCAAGTTCTTATTTATATCATAGGCTAAAAATCTTGTTTTTCAAATTTACGTTTTATAGAAAATACAAGGTCTATTAATAAATCAACAGCATGATATATTGATATAATTTTTAATTAACAATTAACAGACTAGATTATGTTCAATATTTTACAAAAGACAATATAAATGAACCTATGTATGAAGAATTTCAATCATTAATAGATAACAAAACTTGGGAATTGATAGATTTACCAGATGATAGGAAACCAATAAATTCAAAATAGATATTCAAAATAATGACTGATAAAACTGGAAAAATTATTCGGAATTTTATGAAAGAAAAAGTAGCAGATACAGTCAAACCTGGATAGCGAGAGTTCAAGGGAGCACAATCTCATTCTCGCTTATAGAGGTTTCTCACTAACCCGAGTTTCTCGCTAATTAAGGTACATGGGTAGCGTTTCTCACTTATAGAGGTACGCAGCTATAACAAGTGACAGCAAGAACGAATGTAGTTAATATGTAATAATGATAAAATTACATAAACACAGGGACACGTGTCCATTCGAAAAGAATGCGATAAAATAACAAAATATATTTAGTTCCACGAAATAGAATGGGTACAATATTGAAGAGGAAACAATACAGAAACAATGGTAGAAAGTTCAACGAAAGTTAAGAACGTGTCATAAAATAGCAGATGCTAAATTTGTTTGCTCGACTGTCGCTTAGAGAGGTATAGTTAAGTAGCAGTCTCACTTACGGAGGTCAATGGGGGAAAAACGACTCTCTCTTACAGAGGTTTGTTACTCGCTAATAGAGGGTTTGGGAGCTTAAAATGTAAGGTCCTGGCTATTACTCCTACTTATAGAGTTTTCTCACTTATCCAGGTTTGACTGTAGTTCAATTATAATCAAATATGTTAACACTGAAAATATGGTTGCTGATAGTTTAACAAAAGGAGTTACTGATCAGAAATAAGTTTTTTGTTTAAGAAACATGGGTTTGATAAACTAATATTTTAATTATATAATACAATCTATTATTATTATTATTATTTTATTATTATTATTTATTTCATCGAGCAGATATATACACATTAAATATATATAATCTTACAGACTAATGATTCCTAATTATTTAAGACAGGAAACGAAGAGAAAGAATAGTAAAAATAATAATAAATAAGAAAAAAATAACCAAAATTATTAATATTTTAACGAATTAAGCTATAAAATTCAAGCATTAAGCCACCAGGTTACGTATTTAATAATAATAATAAGCAATTTTTAAAGGAATCACGACTCTGATGGAAAAAAAATCAACATGAATACATATTTTATTTGCTTCTCGAATACATCGGGTAAGGGGTTCATTCAAACCATAATTAACGCGATGATGAGGCTCATTAAAAAGAAATCGAGGCCGTAACTGTCTTGACGGAGCATATATTTCTACCAGAGACAATAGTAAAGGACAATTAATATGGCAAGTGACAATATCGCGCAAGAACATCACGGAAAAATATTTACGACGTGCGACTAAGGGTTGAAGACCAAGAAGTTGACACCTTGTATTATAACTAGGAATAGGGATATTCCAGTTCAAACGACCAATAGCAACTCTAGAGAATTTCTTCTGAATGTTCTCAATTCTATTTGACTGAACTTGATAAAAAGGATCCCAAATTACGCAACAGTACTCCAACGAAGACGTAACATAGGCATAGAAGAGAGACCTTAGAGTATAGGGATCTTTAAACTCTTTCGAATTACGAAAAATAAATCCTAACATCGAATTAGCTTTGTTAACTACAAAGTCAATGTGAGGCTTGAAACTTAGCTGTTGATCAAAAAAGACCCCAAGATCTTTCTTAACATTTATTACTATGAGGTCAGTACGATCAATTGAGTAATTAAAGACAATAGGTGAGAGACCCCTAGTAAAAGTTAATGATTGACACTTAGATACGTTTAAGAAGAGTTGGTTAGTAGAGCACCATTCAGATAAGCATTGGAGGTCGCTTTGGAGTAAAACACAATCGTTAGTAGATTTTATACAACGAAATATTTTTATGTCGTCGGCAAACATCAGACAGGATGAATTTCTTAGAAAATCAGGGATATCATTGACCAGAAGTAAGAAAAGAAGGGGCCCCAAGTGACTTCCTTGGGGTACACCAGACGTTACGTGAATAACCTCAGAAAAAACATCGTTAATACGCACAAACTGTTTTCTCCTACTCACATAAGACTCAAACCATTGTAGAATATTTGAGTGGAAGCCAAAACATTCAAGTTTTTTATTAGAATTTGGTGGTTAACTCTATCGAACGCCTTGGCGAAGTCAGTGAATATGACGTCAGTTTGAAAGCCATTTTCAAGATTTTTAATTATTTCATTACAAAAAATAGTTAGGTTCGTTGTAGTTGATCGACCTGCTATAAATCCATGTTGAAATGGTGAGATATTTCCTTTCAAAATAAAAGTGAGTTTGTCATAAACAAGTTTTTCAAAAATTTTTGGGATGGTCGATAATTTGCTTATTGGGCGATAATTGCAAACCTCATTCTTGGAACCCGATTTGTGAATAGGTATGATATATGATGTTTTCCAGTCATCAAGAAAAATCCCTTCTTCTAAAGAACCATTAAACAATAAAGCTAATGGTGAAGAAAGGGCAGCTGCGCAATTTTTCAAAATGATTGGGGGAATACCATCAGGTCCAGGTTGTTTATCATCCTTAAGACCGATTAAGGCAATTTCAACATCATTGTTGCTTAAAACTAAGCGACCGATATTGATCGAATTTGAACGAACACAGGGGGATGAACAAGTCAAGACACTTTGAGTGGAATAAACAGAACGAAAAAAGTCAATTAATTCGCTTTAGCTTTATTCACTTAGTTTGTGTTCTAAGTTTACATAGACTTTTGTTTATAATAATTTTTTATTCTCAATTAAAACGTTCAAGATTCAAGATATATATATTGTTTTTTCCTTCCACTACGTACATAACAATAATACGCTTGTCAAGTCTGGTCGCCTTTCCAACAAGTGCACATGGCCAGAATTGAGAGCATACAACGCCGTTTCCTCCGATTTGCTCTTCGGAGTTTTAATTGGAGTAATCCTTTGGTATTATCTCCTTATCAAGACCGAATCAAACTCCTCAACCTCAATACGCTGAGAGATCGAAGAGAAATATTTGACATTCTCTTCATTCACCGAATCTTTACAGGTACCATTGACTGCTCAGCCCTTAACGAATCAATTTTTCTCGTAACACTCGGAATCCCCGTTTCTTCTATCTTCCCACCCATCGAACGGCTCTTACCGCTCCAATGCACCCGTCTCCTGAATGCTGAGGAATGTCAATTTTCACTCTTCTTGTTTTGACTTCAATATCAGTACTATCTGGTACCTGCCTAAAACTGCCTAAGCCGAAGTTAACTTAAGTCTAAGCTATTAAGTCTCTTAGTTCTTATGTTAAATTAAGTAATAGCTTTTATTAAGCCTACTAAATGGGGGTTTTGCCCCACAGAAATTAAAAGTTCGAATTTGCGTGAATTGCAGAATCATGAGATTTTCCACTAAAACGACTGAAATGAGCTCATTAAAGATTGACCAATAGAAAACGCAATTATTTTTTTCACCTCAAATGACTAGGTGGTTTCTTTTTAAACGAACTAACACGAATAACAAGATTTGTTTTCCCCTCTAAAATTACCCTAAAAGGAACAACACAAACCCTTTTTTACCCCTCAAAAGACTCATGTAAGCTTATGCTGGGTTCACATGGACATATCCAAGAGAAACTGAACACTAGGACATGACTTTTGCCCTAGGTATGTTATCATCCTTTTCATTCGGTTCGATTTCGGATCGGTTTTCAGTACGGAGGCCGATCCACTCTAACTCGGCAGTGCCGATTGGTGCAGTTGGCTAAGTGTGGATGCACCTCTTCGTCTTAACCAAAAACCCAATCCAATTAAATAATAATTCTTCAGCGAACACTTAACATATGAGATACAAAAAAGTTATTTAAAAAAAATACTTACATAGCAGTTCAACTGGCTTTACGGCCGGTTAAGATTAATTTCCTTCACTGGAATCAACAAATTATTTCGATAATTAAGTATCAATTAAGAAGTAATTTTTGTAAACCGATACTTTTTAATTTACATCACACAACACTACATAAACTTAGTTTTCCCTTTGAATCGACCGCTTTCGGTTGTGCCGGCTTGTTATTCACTGCTTTGGGCACATTGCGATCTGCGCCATTCAAAAATAAAATCAATTTATTTTGCAACGAATAAAAGAGTCTCTCTCTCTCTCTTTCTCTTAAAAATAGCGAAAAACTAAATCAACGTACGGACACCGAAGCTATAGAAAAGTATTTGCATGTCGACTTATCTCGAAGCACTGAATCACACTAATCGATCGCTCAGTGTTCAGAAACGATCTTTGCATCTAAAAATATTGCTCGTCATGTCATTATACCTCATACCTATACTCTACATGTATGTGGTACTCCGTCACTTCGTCACATCTCTGATCTCACATAAGAGACCAATCGTATGCAATGGTCACTGTTCTGTTCTCCCATATCTAAATTCAGCCAAATTTGTTTTGTGTTTTTTGATAGAGGGATGATGTTTATGTAAATATTTTGTAAATGCAAACAAAATCTTCTGTACTTTTGTTTACAACTGATAAAGGATGAGCGCATACATGACCTTAATCAAGTTCCAGTGGTTGAGTACGTAAGATGCAATAACAAATGTTATCAGTGTTTTTGTTTTGACTATATTACTAAATAAATATACAAAAGAGTCCCTTTTTATGAGCATAACCATTGAATCTTTATGGGGTTTTTCGCACGGAATTGATTGGCATACTGAATCACTCACGGCCCAAGCGATGAATGTCAGTGATGAATGATTGTTCCTTATTTACACTGAAAAAAGAGACAATTAGTTTGCAATGTTTTCTTTTTGTGAGTATAGATTAGAATGGAATGTGGCTCATCCTCTGTTGCTGTTCTGTGTTGATACACATGCCTACTTATAGATTTCAGCTCTTGAGAACATATATTTTACTTGTTACGATTATGACAATCTTTAGAGATTACGACAATCTGTCGCGGTTATAACCAATCGTTGACGATAACAACAACACCGTCAAAATTACGACCAATCTGTCTGGATTACGATTTGTTCCGATAACGACAAATCAGTTGATATAACAATGCAGTTGCGACAACGCTGTCATGGACGTCTTCTTTGTTTTTCCTTAAAGGCGTTTGATATAAGCTAAGCATCCTTATCTCGAAGGGATCACAAGTCCCTTAGTTAAATTCTTTCACACTAGTGATTTGCCGGTAGGGTACGGCCGCGATCGGCTCAGTTATCTTCGGAAAGTCTGCCGGTCTCTAATCAATTCAAATCTGAGTCCAACTAAACGCTAATGCGGTTCTGTACCAGAGGTCTTTTGGTATACCTCACATTAAGTTCCAACGCGATCGTGTCAGTACTTTGTATGATATTGCCTTATTGACGGGGCCGTCTGCATTTCTTCTTTGAACATGACAATACCAACTGAGCAGATCGCGCTTTATTTTTTTGCAAAATGGTTTTTCTGATCTGAAGGTTGCCATGGATCTTGGTGTTTCTAACTTGATCATCTTAGCTGCCTTCGACTTGCTCGCCTAATTTTTGTGTTTTGTCGTACTCGTTAATTGTGAATCACAGTAGAGGGTTGAAATATTCTATAACAGAAGGTTTCCCGCAACTATACCTTCCCTAAACTTCTCCGATGGTTGATCATATCAGGCTGCCAATTGAGTTAGTAAAGTAAAGTTAAGGCCAATTCTATCTTCCTACATTAGTTTTCGATAAGAACTTCTAGATCCGCATAGAATTTACTATGAAATGATTCATAGTCACACTGATGGGTCAATAGTCCGATAGCCGGGTTATGGGCGGAATTGAAAGACTAAATATTAGGCTCTCATTTCGTCTCCCAAACAATTGTTGGGAGTGTGTTCCGAGAAGAAATCCTGGCGGTCAAAGAAGTTCTATCATGACTCAGAGAAAACGTGATACGAGTGTCTTCGTCAAATATCCGAATCTTATGCGACAGTTAAGCAGCATTTAAATCACTCGGAAATGTTTTTACGAACTCTTTAACCGCCCCATCGATCATCTCTTTTGGAGATGATAGAACAGTGCCGTGGCGTAATGGTTTGCATGTCTGCATGTTACGCGGAAGGTTCGAATTGCAACAGAAGCTAAAAATGTTTTTCGACGGGTGTCGCCTTTCGCGAGGAATGGTCAAGTCCTCCAAATGTAAATTCTGCAATGAAAAGCTCTTTCTCCATTAGCCGCTATGAATCGGCAGAAAATTGTAGATCCCCTTGATTCCCTTGGAAGTCACGGGTGTGGGAATTGCGCTAGGGTCCATGGCTATCTACTCAGTTGCTCCACTCTATTTTGAACTGTTTGACAGTCACCTTGCCAACGTCACCCAACAGGTTGAACATTAGCATGCCTATAGAGACGTGAAAACTTTAAAGAAGAACTTTAATGAAGATGACAAACACTTGATGCACAATCATCACCACCTGACTGGCTGCCAAACAGATCTGGTTAAACCTGGCGATTCAAGCGAACCATAAGTCAGTGATCCTTAAGGTAGTAGTCTATGGTTACTTATGCTTAGAAGTCATGAATTCTTTGGAGGGTGGTTTTTTATAGGAAAATAAAAATAAATTATCTTGAATTTTTAGAGTGTTTTTATTTACATATTGAAAATATAAAAAAAAATTTTTTGCAAAAATTTTATAGTTTTTTACTGTCACTCGAAGTTGGAACCTCAAAAAACATGCACGAAGCTGGCCCGGGTGATTTTGGCTCTTGATGTTATCTGAAATCAAATATTCTTGGTTATTCTTAATCTATAGACATGTCATTCTGGTCAGAACTACTGAAGCTTAATTTTAAGGGTAAATAACAAAATGGCGGACTTTGAATAGAAAAGTTCTTATATTTCAGCATAGAAAGGGTTGTAAAATAAAAAGTTAGAGGTGACGAGAGCTATAAGTGTGTAGAACAGCCTGTTGAAATTTGAAAGCAATCGGTTGAGTAGAAAAAAAGTTACGACCCTGGTCGACCAGAAAAACAATGTTTTGAGAAAAACGCGTTTGAAATTCGGTCGACCTTAAAGGTTGTACTCCGAGGTGCTCTAGGAAACTCGATATAACTCCCGAAATATTTCGAATTTCTGTCTGAAATTTTAACAGTATATCCTTTTAGGTCCGTTCTTATAGTATTTTGGCCCTAGTTTCTTGGAAGTGACACAGGCATCTAGGCATTCCCTTCTTTCATTGGACTTTCATATTTTTTTGTTACCAATGATCTGCATAACTTCACAGCAGGGGTTTTCAAGACATTGTGCTTTCAAATTAGGCAAAAAAAAAATTTTCGATTTTTTGAACCCAAGTTACCAGACTACTACCTTAAGCTGAATTCACCGTAGCTTCGTAATCAATGTTACAATCGGACACTGCCTTATAGGTAGACATGCCGCAATACTCAATGTCCCATGAAACGACTTTTGCGTAAGGGACGAGGAAGAAAAGCACACCGTCCCATCTTTTCGGCAGATGGTTTCCGTCTCTCAAGGACATAAAAGCATTGATTTTCCAATCCATCCCTTTTCCTCTTATCAAATATCATTTTTGCCTCTTTAAATTTCTATTCTAGTTTCATTTCATCAATATACAGGGTGTTCCGTAATTCGTGTTACATACTTTGGGATGTGATTCTTTGTCATAATTCTAAGAAAAAATTGTTTTACAGTAAGGTCCGTTTCTCAACTTTGACATTACTTTCTGACATTAAAAAAAAAGCTAGCTTTGGTGTACCTTTGGTGTACCTATACTGATGGTAGAGAGAGACCTAATTTTAGACTTAATTTTTGTAAAAATAATAATCTTTAAAGCTATATTTAAATTGGGTTCATATAGACTTAGGGTTGCCAGATTTTCAATTTTAAATTGTGTTCAAATTTTCTTTCCGATGCAAAGTTTTGACTTTGAGGTCATTTTTTTTTAGAAAATGGCTGGTAAAACTAGAGTTTCTTTATTTTTTTTACAGATGAATAAAACAATAACAAAAAAAAAAAAATGGGCACGACTGGGTCGCACGAACTTGCGATTCTGTTCTAAATACGATATCAAAATCTTAAGGCTGAGTGAAAGGCTTTGGTATTCGCCCTTCATAATATATTTTGTGGTACAGGGCTGCCAACTACACATTAATTATGAAAATTGAATTAGATCACGCAAAATAATGAAAAAATTAAATTAAATATTCCAAAGGTTTCAAGCAAGAATCTAAAAACGCCATTTTCTTGCAATTGTTAATACATATGAATGATGAAAATTTAATCAAAATCGTTAGAGCAGTTTTTTAAAAAAACGGTTTTTTATTTTTCATTTTTTTAAAAGTAAGGTATGCAAGTTTTAAGATCTTATCAAAAGATGCTTTGATAAAAAATTTGAAACACATAAGCCATACCGTTTTGAAAATATTCAAAAAATTAAAAATTTTTTTTAAAAATTAATAAAAATTTCAAAATCAAAAGTTTTCCAGATGTTAATATGCAATCTTTCTTAATCTACCTACGACTTCTTAAACATAAAATTTCGTCAAAATCGTGCCAGCCATTAACGAGGAAGTCGAGTTTGAAAAAAACGGTACTATGAAGGGTACCATTTTCAGACTTTTTCTAAATAATTTTTTTTACATCATAGAAAAGAAAAATGAAAAATAATACTTCACGTAAAATTTTATCGAAATCGTTAGAGCCGTTTTCGAGAAAAATAAGTATTATCATATAGGTTGTATGGCAGGTACCGTTATTTCAAGACCTAGAGACCCAATTCCAAAAACCCCTCTGTAGGTTACCTCACAGACCCTGTCTACAAATTTTAAAGAAAGTCGGTCAAGCGGTTCAGGCTGTAGGCTGTATACGGACATACAGACAGACAGACACACAGTGAGACAGACAGAATTGCAGGACCCACTTTTTTCGTATTCTGTATCATCGTAATGTCATGTTTAATTGTTATCTCAATTTTTTTTTTCTGCACGATTGCAAAACTTGCCTTATAGTACCTATAATCGCAAGTAAAAATGATGATATTTGAAAAAATTAAAAAAAAAAAAAAAAATTAGCATTGAGGTTTGTTTGAATAAAGCAATCATAAGGGTACTTTTAGTAGTTTTCTATGTATTTTATACAAAAGCAATCATAACAAGTGCTCAAAGTGCCAGATCCCGTTTTGGATTTCATTGTGGGTGACGCTAAAGTAAAATTTCGCCCTGCGAAAAGGAATTTCGTTCCTAAAACACCCTGTCAAGCTAAGAACCTGTCCTTTGAAGTCGAAATAAATATTCGTTTTCATACTTCTTACGAGAAAGAGTATTCTTTTTGAATAATCAAAAGCTGTTGAAGCTTTTCCATCGTATACCAAACCTTGCGACACATCCGAAAACAAATTTGTTTTGGTTGAAGAGCTTTCAGGATATTTACCTTAGAACTATACTTGAAGTAATCCGGAGAACATAGATGCCGCTTTAAATCTCTGAATTCACAACTGGGATTAGAACGCTTTTTTTGGAACGAAGTTCCTTATCGCGCGTTGTGAAAGGGGGCTAGACGGAAAAAATTCTTACGAAAAGTTGTCACGACACTTTTAGCTATAGTAGGCTATTGTAAGCTGTGCGGCGTCGCATGTTTCTCTGTCTGTCTGTCTCTCTCTCTCTCTCTCTGTCTCTCTCTCTCTCTTATAGAAAGCAAGCCAGATATTTTCATTTCTATTTCGCATTGAACAGTGTGGTGTCGCGACGATTATTTTTGTTGAGTGTATACAGGTTTTTGTAAATTATAACTTAAAAAAAATAAAATTTTATTACAATTCCTTCACTAATTAATCGAAAGGAACTTCGTTCCATCCGGGTGTCCCTTGGCACCTCTCTCTCTTTTTTTTTAAGCTGATTGGTTCTTTGATCCTTTGCTAGAGTAGAAGAGTGTAAGTTGTTCACACTTTAAGAATAATAAGTTGCGAAATTTGATTTGGCCAAGAGTTGGAAAAGGACATTGAACCAAAGTTGAAGTTTAGTTAATATTTATTTTGGGATTCCGATGTCTGAATTTGGTCTGAAATTTAGTTTGAACTGGAATCAAGCAACTGTTATCTCAATTCCCTCATAAAGCTGCATAGGAAGTGTGTCTGTCTGGCTTACTATTTGTTTGTTTGATAAAACTGTTTAACTGCTTTTGTCTCTCAAACTAATTTTGAGACTTAAAAGGCGGTGTATTTTTTATGGCAGGTGATTTGTTCATTTCCAGACATATTTTTATGAGTTCGACACACAAATAAAATCTTCGCAGACTCATTTTAACAATCAAGTGATTTTGAAGTCTTCAAGTACTTAATTTTTTGCTTAACGCCGAAATGTGAAATCATGGGAAGTTTCTCGTTGCGCTCCAGTGGATTAAATTCTTTGGAAAGGCTATATCGTCACGCTTTGAGCACGTTTAAAGGTTTGAAATGAATTGACAGATTAGCACAAATAAGTTAATTTCAGAGTAAATTAAGCACCGACTGAATTAGGGCTAGAAGTAGGTACCTGCTTCATAGTAATTGATAAATATATAATTTAAGTTGTGACATTAATATTTTTGTCAATTTGAGAGTTGTCATTTAGATTAATAAGCAAACTTTTTTGAATTCCATGAAAGCAAATCTGACAGTTTAAACCCTTAAATGCATCTTGTATGATACAATAACTTTAACTCGCTCTTAAAGTGTTTTTGTTTTGATCAGCAACAAACGGAACCTTTTATAAGAGAGAGCAACTATTTCTTGCCCAAAACAAGATAAAAAGAATAATGATCGATCCGTTATCAGTTATTTGTGCGCTATCGTTGACTCGCAGGTGTGTTTTTCACAAAAGAATAAAATCTAAAGTTTTAAATTTTTTTTATCAATTGACTGTGTGCAAAGAATTTATTCAAAAAATATTATCAGAAAAGGTTAGTATTTTGTTTATGTAAATACATGGTATTTTCATTTATATTTTGAGTTTTCATATGAAAGACAAGCTCTTTTTTGTCTGTATCAAAAATGATACACCATGCAGTTAGGACTTGATTTAGTTTGGTCGCAGAATAGAATTTTTTGTTTTTTTCTTTTTCTCTAGAATGGCTCGAAGAATGCTTTCGGATAGTGATAGGGATATCGTTAACTATTGGAAAATGGGTATTTGTCAGAGGATGACGATGACGTAGATGAAGATGACCTTGGGCAATTGTTGACTCGTCGCAGCTGGAAGCGCTTCTTGAAAATGAAAATGAAGACCAAAATGAAAATGAAAATGAAGACCAAAATGAAAATGAAAATGAGGTTATTGTCACTGAAAACCTGGTTGAAAATGATGACGTTTTACCGGAAGCAAACAATGATCCTGGCCCAAGTACCTCTCGTGGACCCATTCCTAAGCTCTTGGATAGGCAACGGCTTACATGGAAAAAAAAGTCACTAGCTTTTGATGAAGAAAAAATACAATTTCATGGTTGTAACGACTTTCCATCAGAAATAATGGAACTCGAGACTCCGTTTCAGTTTTTTTCTTATTTTTTCACTACGGATTTTATCAATCAAATAGCTGAAGAATCTAATAGATTTTCAGTTCAAATGCAACCTGATCACCCTGATTGCGTAACTGCTTGTGAACTGCGCAAGTATATGGGAATATTGATTTTTATGTCAGTCTATCATTACCCAAGCGTTCGCTCTTATTGGAATAATAAACATGGATTCCAGGGCATAATAGATTTTGATAATTTGAAACCCCACACAAGTGGGGTTTCAAATTATATATGCTGTGCTCACTGAAGGGGGTATGCTTACAACTTCATCATTTATTCGGGAAAGGACGACGATCCTATGTTGGAAAATGAGATGAACATTGGAGCGGTGGGGAATGTTGTGATAAAGCTATCCCGGGTAATCGAAAGAAGAGTGAACCATATCGTATATTTTGACAATTTTTACACCTCCTTGCCACTTATGCACTACATGGCCAAGGAAGGAGTTTTGTGTCTGGGTACTGTACAAAGAAACCGCCTCGGAAAAAATTGTAAGCTTCCGACAAAACAAGATGTTATGGCGAAATCGGTTGCGAGAGGATCGTACGAAGAGTACGTCACAAGTTACGATGGTGTTGAAATGTCTACCGTGAGTTGGAAGGATAATAAACAAGTAACTCTTTTGTCAACCTATGTAGGTGCAGAGCCTGTTTCCACGATAGAACGGTACGACAAAGTTGACAAGAGAAGAAAGAATATAGTATGTCCAAAAATTGTCAAAGAGTACAACGCTCATATGGGCGGGGTAGATTTGATGGATTCGTATTTGGGTCGGTACCGAATACGAATGAAGAGTAGGATATGGTATATGAGACTTTTCTATCACCTCTTGGACCTAACGGTGATAAACTCATGGGTTTTATACAAGCAAGTTTTGGCTAAAGCGGGAAAAGGGTCGAAGGAAATAATGAATCTTGCCGATTTTAGAAGCGAGCTTGCTGATACGCTTTGTAAATATCAAGCACACATCCCAACACCAAGAGGTCGCCCCAGCAGCAGCAGTAGTTTTTCGGAGGAGCCAGCGCCAAAGCGTAGAAATGTTTTGCAGGTTGTACCGTCAAGAGACGTGATCCATGATGGCACTGATCATAGACAAAAACGAATGGACAATCGTATGTGATGCAGAATGCCGGGATGTAATCTTCTTAGTAGCGTTATGTATGAAAAATGCAAAATTTATTTATGTTCAAAAAAAAAAAGTTGATTGCTTCAATAGGTTTCACACATAATTTTTGTCAACAAAAAATTTTTTTCAATAAAATATTCCATAATAACAAGTTCTTACATTATTTTTCAATTCACACAATCCACGTCTCAATGATGACGTGAATGCATGTTGTATCAAAAATGATACAACCAATTTTTTCCAAATAAAACCGTTATTTCATGCATAGGATTTTTAAAATATTTTTTTTCATCATTTGTAAACATACTAGCATCCGAAAATATTTTTTTTTTTTTGAAAATAAAAAATCATGCATTTAAGGGTTAAAGGAAACTGGCGAAGTGAAAATGTTGCTTTTTGGTGCACCAAAGTTACAAATGAAATGTGTCCATGGTCTTAAAGAGTTTTTTTTTTTTTAATTCAGTTTAACGTCATTGACTTTTATCTGATTTAAAGTAAGTTTTCAATTAAATACTCCAATTTAAAAGATTAGGATTAGTGGTGGTTGGGCGCGTACTATTCGGGAAGGGTCTGATTAGTGTCCACTTGGCGGCGCGGCGCCCAGTTTTTACGGCTCATAGTACACGTCAATTGTGCTTACCTCCATGCGGTAATCACTGGGATGCTCCAACCGGAGTAAATTTACGTCAATATCTTACTGCGTAAGCGAGTTTTTGTACAGAATTTTGAGAGACTATTCGTCTCGTGTTGACGTTGGAGTTTTGTACAATCTTCTTAAGTATGATGTTAAAGAAGTCGCTTGACAGATTGTCTCTTTGCCTTGAGTCTTTTTCGACATCAAAGGTCTCGCTGAGTTCTCTACCGACCTTGACGGAGCAGCGTGAATTCTCCAAAGTCATCCTGCATAGTCGTACGAGTTTTTCAGGGATGCCGAAAGTAGACATGGCTCTGTACAGCTCGTCTCTGTAAATACGGTCATAGACTCCCTTGAAATCGATAAAAAGATGGTGTATATCGATATTATATTCTCGGGTTTTTTCCGTAATGTGAAAATTTGGTCTATTGTGGACTTCTCTGGTCTAAAACCACCTTGATAAGGACCTATCAAGTTGTTGACGTGGGGTTTCAGACTTTCACATATTACAACAGAGAACATCTTGTAAGCGACGCTAAAGAGGCTTATTCCCCTATAATTGGCGTAACTGTGAGGGTCTCCCATTTTTTAGGATCGGGCATACGAAAGTATGATGTTCCATTCCTCTGGTATTGCTTTCTTCCGACTATATCATGCAGATCAGCTGGCACATGCTCCTTTCCAACTAGTCTCCCGCTGCCTTTGGCATCAAGGCCATCTGAACCTTCAGTCATATTTGATGTAAATTTGCATATGACAAGCTTTACTTCTTCTTGGTTGGGAGACGGCATTCTTGATCATCGTCCATTCTGCCTGACTGCGGAATTTGTATCATCACCGTTAGGCAGTCTTAAGAAGTGGTCTTTCCATATCCTCGACTGTGACTCTATTCCCATTCTTTCTCGCTTGTCTTCACAGGCTTGAGTTCCGCCTATGCCACCCTGGCATGATCTTCTTACATTTTGGTAAACTTTCCGAACCCCATTACTGTCTTGACATCTCTCAATTTCCTCAAAGGAGTGGCTTTCATGCTGCTGAGACTTCGGTGTTCTTCCCTTTCATCTTGTAAATCTCGTTATACAGGTTCTATTTTGAATCATGTGTAAGGCCGAGTAAACCCAGAGCCTCTGGTCAGAAGTAGCGGTTCTGATGGCTTATTGGCATCACTGGTCTTCAATACATAATGCTGGCAACATAAAATTGAAGGATAGTTGTAGGGACACTTGATTGCGGAGAATGCACTGACAATCACTTGCGACTATAGCTTTCAGACGTCATATCTCTTCACAGCGTTGGTTCAAGTGAGTCGTGAACAGGATATCCTCATTCGTACCTTGGCTACAACAAGTAGTCCGAGTCAGAGTTCCCTCGGAAAGTTCGGACATCTAACACACTGGAAGAACGCCTTGTGTAGATCGCAACATGGTCAATTTGGTTGACGGTTGACTGACCTGGGGATCGCCATGTAACTTTATGAATTTTGAGATGCGAGAGCGTGTGCTTCTTCTTCTAATAACAAGACTAAGCACCACAGCAAAATCGATTCGCCTGAGTCCGTTTTCGGGATTTGTCATTCAGGCCATAGCCTTATCGATTCCATACTTCATAGCCAAGTAAACGTTGTTTTTGCTGTCTGTAACAGTCGCCGTTGTAGATATCACAGTTTTTCGTCTTCTGTATGCCTGACCAATTGGATCACACTTCTTGGATGACCAATATGAAAGCGTTCTTCATTTCAGTGTTTGCATCTCAGAGTGAAAAACATTTTTTTTTTTTTTTTCATATGTTTCTGGGATTTGAATTTCGAATTTCTAACCCAACATGCTGGCATGCTAGCCATTACGCCACGGACACCTTATCGACGTTTGGCGAGGTATATGTTTACTTTAAGAAACTGTGAATACTATGATTGTTGTCAGACGTTTTTTTTTTTTTATTATTTTTTGATGTACCTCTCATTCGCATAGCAATCCCTTTTCAGCAAAAAGCTTTAATTACAGACAGACAAAGAAACACTGTCAGACACTTGAATTCGGAGTGTATTTTCACTCTTTGAGTAGAGGCAAACATGAGGTCGATGCCATGGTTGATAGTAAGCCAAAAAATGTCATGTTCCTATGAATAGGTACTGTTTTTTTTTTTTTGAAGAAAAAAAAACTAAGCCTCATAGACTCTAGACCAGGGATTCCCAAACTAGTTTGAGCAAGAGACCGTTTTTTCCAAAATGAGCTAATACCCTAGACCCCCTGTGATGTGTTTTTTTTTTTTCTTTAGAGCTGGGGTATGCTCGTCGGGTCCAGGGTCGACCAAAAAAAAACACGTAAAACTTCGGTTATGAAAAAGGTCCAATCCTTTTATTTGTCATAAAGCTAGTCTAATATAATGTTTATTTATTCTTATCACTAATTCTGGTAGTGGTTCCAACGCTGGTAGATCCTTAATCCTATGCTGGCAAAACGGTCAGTACGGGTTTTTAGTCGCTGGCATCAACAGGAAAACCCTGGCATCAACAGACAAACGCTGGCATCAACAGGAAAATCCTGGCATCAACAGTAAAAATACTGGCATCACCAGACAAACGCTGGCATCAACGGCTTATAGCCGCCAAAATAAAACCCAAAAGTTCTTAAGAGGCTAGTGGGGGGATTTGTGCTAGGAACTCCAAGGAGACCTTGCTTAAAATTGGGAATCTCTGGGCACACTACGTACCACTGGTTTTCCTCTTAGTGGAAGTAGCCTGTACTCGAGATTGGTACTTTTCAACACGGGCTGTCTTCTCCTTTCTCGTATTTTTCAGGTTGCCTTATTAAGTTATCTACTCCTAGTGCGTGTGAGTTCTATGGCGTGAGTGAAAAATATCATGTAAAAAATGGTATGTGTATTGGCGGTAGGGTGTACATTTGTAACTTCGTTACACCCCAAAACCAAATAACTTTAAAAATCCTGTCTCTAGTTTCTTGTTGGTTTTTATATATGTACTAGTTATGAGGCAAGTCTTGCAGTCTTGCAGAGATAAAATTTTGAGATAGCAATAAAACATGACATGATGGAGAATACGAAAAAAGCTGATCCTCCAATTCTGTCTGTCTGTCTATCTTTCTATCCGTATATGGATTCACAGCCTGAACCACTTGACAAATTTTATACAAAATTTATTGTTGCAAGTAGGCATGAAATTCAATAAACGAGAAGTGTAATTCATAAATTAATTATTAATGCAAGTATCTTAAAATTGTGCTCTCAATTGGTTAAACGGTTTCTTTTTTTCGACAAAACGTTTTGCAACCACACTGAAGCCTTTTTCAACCAAATATGACGAAGGAAAATTGAAGAGAATTTTTTTCAACTTTTCTTGCATTATTATCTCATTGGCTTCTTCCATGGCTCTCATACTGTACGGATTCATCATCCACTCAGGAATTTGTAAATTCAAAATATCCTCAAACCTATCGGTAAAACTTTCGTCTGCCACGTCCAAGCGAGTGACATATGATAAAAAACATCGTCTTGAAGGATTTCGGATGTGGGCATTGTAAGTATTCTTGAGATCATCGCCCTACAGTTGCAAGTTGACTGGAGAGGAATGGAGGGGACCTACCATTTTTTGCCGGTTCCGAACGGGTAATTGAGAAAGCGCTTTTCATGGCAATGAATTTAGTAACGAAGGACTTGCTAATTCCTTGCGAAAGGCTATACCCGTGGAACAACATTTTTGCCAAAGATATCAGTAATTTCATAAATATTTGTCCTACAGTTCTTCAGGTCTTTTCATTAATCCTCTCTCTCTTCAGTACATTCTTTGGAAAATTCTGACAGTGTTTTGTTGTAAAAGTCCTGGGCATTTTTTGGAACAGTAAAGATCTTCATGAGTTTCTTGACGTCAGCTCCCTTTTTAAGGGACACTTTGTTTGATAATGGGGCTACTTCAAGTTAGCAATTTTCATAAATAGTTGAAAATTTCTTTTTAAAATGGCCTAACCATAGTGGGGAGGCCGCTGAAGGTTCTATTTGCAGATATGGACATTTTATGGTCTTGTTTTTCGTAGCTTATTACCCTTGCCCAACCTATCTGGAAGCTTTGACTTAAAAAGCGTCTTTTTAATAATTCACGGCAGCCCAGTTCTTTCCAAAAGTGAAGACTGTGTCATGGTTCTTACAGTGCTGTATTCTTCTTGTAAAGTGATGGTTTCTTTCTCCCTTATACAGGCATGTGAATCTTGGTTTTATCTGAGAAATAAATCATATCGGAGGGAGGGTCTATCTCCCTCAATTTAATAAAAATAAAAATTGAAATAATTTAAAATAAAAAATAGCTGACTGTTATCGAGGCAGCTTCCTGGGCCAGATATAAAGAGTAAGATCTGCTTTATTTTCATTTGTCTTCTGATTCTCATGTTTCAAATCCAAACTTGTCTTGAATAGAGTACTTCTCCAACAGAAAGCTTCGGAAGAGGTTGATTTTGCTGCAGATCAAAAACTGTCTTGGTTTGTTCACTAAGCCAGGGGGTCGATATCGATCATTTTGGGAATCACTGCTCTAGTCTAGACTGTAGGCTAGCTATACTCTTATATTGCCTATTTTTAGGAGTTGAAATTCATTAAAAATAAACCTTGTATCCCCCAATGAGAGTGAAATAAGACAGGTTCTTTTTTACCATTTACCATTTAAAAATAAAAAAAACAAAACCGAAATTAATTATAGTTCCACTACAATTTTGTAGGAATATTTAAGTTCAGAACAAAAAAGTATCTGTCCTCTATCATTTGTAGAGCTGGAACCTCAAAGTTAGATTACATTTTCTAAAAAAAGAAAAACATTCTATAGTTGCATAAGTGCAGACAGCAATGAACCTGTCTTTTCCAATTCTGTATACTTTTTCAAACTTAATGTACCAAAATTACAACGATTACTTTTTTTTATCATTACATTTAAAATTGGTTTTTATTCATTATCATTCGATGTTATGTAGAAGTAGATAGGTACTAGGTATTTTGTTGTAAATTTTTTCTATCAAATCTTGTTAACATTTTCAAAAAGATCACAAAATTGGTTCACAGATCATTGTACTTGGTTTGGGATATGGTAAGGGTAGAGCACAGTTCCTAATCATCGCAATATTCCCATTCGATACTGGTGTACTTGTTACCTGTTTCCTTGGACCATAAAGTAGCACAGTACATGCTGCAAAAGTTGCAGGTAAAAATTGTCTTGGACGTACTGTTTCGCCTGTAAGAAATAGTCAATATGAAGTGTAATGAAAAAGTCCTTTTTTATTTGAATACCTCTTCACTGGCATAAAATAATACGATGTGTATAATGGATTGAAGCAATTCCTATAGGTACAGCGAGCTACTGCGCCATTTCTGATATGATCACCCATGTATTTGGTTGGCAGTGAATTGAGAAGTTCTTCGTTGTTGTAGATTGGAATAAAACGATTGATGTAGTTCAGCATATGTAGGCAGTCATCGTAGAGAGTAATACGATTTTCCTTTGACGGGATTGGAAACACCTCTAAAGTTCCAAATGGCAGCAGTAATTTTGTATTAGTGGACTTCTCACGAACGAAAAAGAATTTCGGATGCTCTATGTTTCTGCAAATAAAAATTGTGCATTAAAAACTACTTCGAAATTATCTTGCTGGGTATTATTTTAAAAGGGAAAATTATATACATAGACATATACTTTGATTAGTGGTTCAAATAACTAAAATCAAAAAAGTTGATTGTTTCTATTATACATGGTGTCCGGTAATTCGTGTATTATCCATTGGGGTGTGATTCTTGGTCATATTCTAAGAAAAAAATTGTTCTACAGTAAAGTTCGTTTCTCAACTTTGACATCACTTTTTGACATTTAAAAAAAGGCTAACTTTGGTGTACCCTCACCTGTGTTAAACTCGATATCTCTGTCAATACTGATGATAGAGACCTAATCTTATTATAATTTGTAGAAATAACAATCTTTAAGACTGTATTTAAGTTGAGCTCCTGAGGTCCTTATTTTGAACTGATGAACAGATTTGTTTTCTTATTCTTTTATGCGACCCATTTCACATTCATGCCCCAAAAATTTCCCTGAGAAGAGGTAATTCAAATAGGATTTTGGTAGCAGGTCAAATACACCTACAACCCTTTTCATCAATGCAAAGTCATAAAAATTGTCTTAAAACAATCAAATCTTGGAAAACTACTCAATTTGCAAGTTGTTGCAATAAAAAACCGTAAAAAACCCAAAATTAGATTTTTTACCTGTTTTAGTTTTTTCCAAGTATCATAAAATGTATGAGTTTTTGAGTGCACTTATTAATAAGTTTTTCTTTATTTATATTGTTTTGTTCATCTGTAAAAGATAAAGAAACTTTATGTTTATCAGGCATTTTCTGAAAAAAAGTGACCTCAACTTTGTTTGGGGAAGAAAATTTGAACACCGCACCGCTTAAAATTGAAAATCTGGCAACCCTAAGCCTATAGGAGCTCAACTTAAATACAGTCTTAAAGATTGTTATTTCCAAAAAATTAAGTCTAAGATTAGGTCTCTATCGAATGCTGCGCCACCGCGTTCCTCCAGTCCATAACATTGTTTTGAGCTTACTAAAGTTTCTATGAAGAATGATACTAAGAGCGTATGAGTCTGTTTAACGGTGCCTAGTAGCATTGTATATAGAAACTATAGTAAGTTCAAAACATATAAGGATCATTATGGAAAAACACCGAGATGCCTTAGAGGATTTGCATATTGTGTTGGTTGACTTCGAAAAGGCATTCGATCGACAACCACGAGATCTGATATGGGTGGCCCTCAGACACCGAGGAGTTCCTGAAGCCTATGTGCGAATAATTATGGACATGTACGAAGGAACAGTTACAAAAGTGAGATGCCCAGCTGGAGTCACCGAAGAATTCCAAATAACAGTAGGTGTACATCAGGGAAGTGTCTTGAGTCCACTGCTCTTTATTGGTGTTCTGGATTATTTGGTCGAAGGAAAAGTAACGGACAATATAGTATAACAATTATTCTTTGCTGACGATGGAGCCATCATAAGCGAGGATCCTACATCGCTGCAACGAGCACTTGACGTTTGGATTGATGTTCTGGAAGGAAATGGGTACCGTATTAGCGCTAAAAAGACTGAATACCTGTGCTGCCCTTTTTCTGATCCAGACAAGCATATTCCAGACATTTATTTGAATGGAAATGTGCTTCCCAAGTGTGAAAATTTTAAATATCTGGGATCTATGATCAATAGTGACGCAACTTGTGATGACGACATCAATCATCGAGTAAGCGTAGGGTGGATGAAGTGGCGAGAAAACTCCGCTATCTTCTGTGATCGAAAAATGCCCCCTAAGTTGAAGGGAAGACTCTACACAGCAGTTGTCCGTCCAACTCTGACATACGGTTCACAATGTTGGACAATGTACAAAAAGTATGAGAGCAAATTGACTGCAGCCGAAATGAAGATGCTTCGGATGACAGCAGGAGTAACAAAGCTTGACCGGATTAGAAGTACTAAGATCCTTGGAAGCCTTCATGTCAAAAGTACCATCTTGGACAAAATTCAGCACGACCGGCTCAGTTGGTATTGTCATGTTCAAAGGAGAGATCCGCAGAACCCCGTCCAAAAGGCAATATCGTACAACGTTTCAACAAATTCGCGACGAAAAAGAAAAGGCAGGCCAAAACACTCCTGGTACAAGCAAATGCAAAAACAGCTGCATTTGGTTGGCCTCAGACATTGAAGAATCAAAAACCGGGAGGCTTGCCGACGATTTCTGAGGTCAACGCGGCGTACCCCACAGGCGGATCACTAGTGTGAAGCAGAAAAGTGGGAGAGTTGTGATCGCTTCAAGATCACTACTCGTAACGCCGGAAATGAATAGAAAAAGTTAGTTCAAAACACGATTTAACAATGCTTTGGACCGGAGGAGCACGATGGCACAGCATGCGCTTCTCTACACACAATGGTGAAACAAATGGCTTGAAACGGAGACTGCTAAGTTGAACCGGAGAAAATAGGTTCGCTACCAGGCATAAAGTCTATAAAATAATACTATAGTTTCTATATACAATGCTAGTAGATTGTAGTTATGTCTTTAATTTTCTAATAAAACCGGCCGGCGTTCCTATAATTTCGAGCATGAATGTACACGTACAGGTACTACGTAAACGATTCTTTGTTAAGAACAATTACTTCAGATAAACCTTTATGTTTGAGAATAGAACTGTCGAAATTCAATCAATCTTTCATCGAATTGCTTCCTTTTACTTTTCACTTCATGACAATGTCCCTCTATCGCACAACTATTTTGGTTTCTGACGACAGCCACCTGTGCACTTGACAATTTTTGTTTATTTATTTATACTTCCAATAAAGCAAATTGGCGTCTTTGCAAATCTATTTTCGAATGTAGTTTGTATCTTCCTAAAAGCCACAACTACAACAGAGAAAGTGATGTCTCCTCCTGTCTTGACAGAGAGAAACAAACATCATCTACAGTTGTTTAACAGATAGACATAGACACTCATACCTTGGCATTCCGGTTTGTATTGCATCATAGAAATTGGCAAAGAACTTCTCGTAGATCATCGGAATATGCGTTATGGCTGGGTTTTGAAATATTTGTACTCTATTAACGAATTTGGCCAACGCAGCTGGCAAATACAGCAAACCGCAACCTAATTATGGGCAAACAGTTAGTCAGAAAGTGCATTGCAAAAAATAGATCATAACCCACGTTCGGCTGCCAGAAACTGTAAGGATTGCATGTTCGCTATCCGCTCCGGTATGTAGGTCAGCTGAGCGTTGTCACTTAGTGTTAGTTCATTTAAGTGACTGCATTCCGACATCTCCATTGGTAGCGATCTCAAATCATTGGCACTTATATCGAGCACGGTCAGTTTTTTCAAACATCCAATACCTGGAAGGGGAGAGTATTGTGTTTTGTTTTTCATTCAAATAGGCACAAGTGTGGTTGTTGAACGTCACTTACTCTTGGGGATTTCTGTCAGCTTATTGCCACTCACATTCAGACTCTGTAGAGATTTCATTTCACCAAAGGTGGGGGGCAGGCTTGTTATTTTATTGTTGGACACGTCAAGGAACTCCAAATTCTCTAGCAAATAAATGTTCTCAGGTATTTCTTCCAGGGCATTCCCCGAGAGATGAATAAACTTCAAAGTAGTCAAAGACATCAGCCATTTGGGAATCTGACTGATGAAGTTCTCCTTCAGATACACCTCTTCCAAGTCCTCGTAGAGGAACAAGTCAACGGGAACATCGTGATAGTCGCGGTAGCTCCAATGGAGAATGGTTCGACTCATTGTTCACGCGGACCGAGTGTGCTGAGCACAAAACTTATTTCGAAAATAGAAATCTATATTTTAAAATTGAAAACAAGCACAATATTATTTTTGAATTTCACACAGTCACAGTCACAGGCACTTTTAACGCTCAGAACTACGTATGATTGCGAACTACCAAAATGTATTCAAACGTAATTTTCGATTTTGCGTAGAATTGTTTGAAATTTTATTTCATCTCAGAGCTCTGCTCGTTTATTATCGGTCAAGATCACAGTCACTGCACTAATATTCTAAATTTTCTTCTTAGTTTCGAACAACGAACAAAACCAGAGAAACCACTTGACCGACGACGCGGCGCGTACCTAGTGACATAATTTATTTCATAGATGATTCTCTTCAGAGGAAAGTCCGAGAGGTGGTTGTGACCTTGGCGCCACGGTAGCTTTCATTGCTTACATTTTCAAACAAAGTAACAATGAGTCTAAACAAAAGTTTGTTTTGTTTTTCGCTTATTTATTTCTTGCACTTTGTGTATAAACAAAAGTATCTTTCAATTAACTGAGACACGGTTCGGGTATATTTCTAGGCAATCCGTTTCCAGTGACTGCGAAGCTCGTTCTGCTGATTTTGTATGAACTATGGGGAGGGGACTATTGATTTTCACGCTTTTGTGAAACAAGTGGCAAATGACATTGAATCAGACTTAAGAGTTGACGAATGTGGGGCTGGGGGTGGTTTTAATATTGACTTTCTGGTGCTGCAGTGCATGGATGTTTATTTTTTGCTTAGAAGGCAAATGTTGTGGTTAGATAACAGGTTCAGCCACCAAGTATGCAAAGATAAGATTTCATTCGAAAAGCTTTTGAATTTTCCACAGGCGGTGGATTTGTTGAGTGCAAAAAGCTTCTAAGAAGAATGCCTCGCTCTCTATTTTCTATGAAGAAATTCAAATGAAATTTAAGTGCAGGAAGTTTTCAATTACCTGCAAGTGCGTTTAACAGTTCTCTCAACTTCTTATCATTTTGATTTCAAACCAATCAGCGTTATGAAAACGTTTTTCTGTTGTTGGTTGATGGAAAGGAGAACGACCTCGTTTCATTCAAGTCTGAGCCCAGTGCGTATATGATAGGTATCATTAATCTGTGCTGAAAAGGCAAAATTTCCTGAGTTCATAAGCTTATCAGAAAACGAGTTCCGAACTTTCAATCTCTATTTAAGAACTTAAACTTAGGCTATTTTACACATGGCCATAGCTTTCTTGTTTGTAAAGATTAGTCGTTATGGGTAAGACTGAAAAGTAGGCTTTGGAAACAGTATTTTAAAACAGGAAAAATAGCTAAAAACACTTAAGTCGACTTAAGAACTTTTTCCTTTTATGCACCGTTTGAAAGCTAGCGCTTAGGTGAATATGAATTCTAAATATTTGCAAAATAGGTTTAGAGGATTTCGTGGTATTTCAGCTTGAAGTTGATGGAAGGAAAATGAAAAAATTTTTTTGAAAAAAGGAGTAACTTCCGAGTTTCGACACACATATAAACTGTACAAAAAAGATACTGGTACCAAATGAGAGATCACAAAAATATCTTTCTATGCTGTTCTTTACATAAATGTTAAGCCTATTATAATAATTATAATAACAAGTGGGAACTGTGCTTGAAAAAATATTTTTGAGGTGCTCTTTACATGCTGATATCGTGAACGGATCAGTAATGAGTATATCGTGCTTTTTTTAGAAGTTGGTGCTACTGCCACACAGCACATGTCACAAGCGATTTATTGGAGGAAATGTTCGATGAGAGCGTAATTTTGTGGAATGAATGTCAATTGGCCACCAAGATCATGTCATTTGACACCATTGGATTATTTTCTTTGGGGATATGTGAAGTTGATCGTCTACGCTTCTACTTCAACAAAACAGACACGTTAAGCGGCTTGTAAATCAATATTAGTAGCGTTATTACCGACATACGGTACGAAAGGATCGAAAAAATGGTTGAAAATTGAACCTCTAGACTTGGCATTATTCGAGCGGCGGTCACGAAATCATATTTCAACAATAATGGCATAAAATTATCCTTCCATAAGAGCCACATTGATGGACATTAAAACGATTTTCTTGTGTTTTATTTAAATTCTAAAACACACCCAATACTGTTGTTTTAAAAATTTTCGGATCTATTCTTTCTCCCGCACATACATAATTATTGGCACACAAAGTTTTTTAAACTTTAATCATACTTTTTAACCTTTACCAACATTCAATTGAACCAATATTTTTTTCCTTCAATGGTTGTCTTATTTTTTATCAAATGCAATAAGTTTGACAATATTATATTTGTCCACATTCAAAGAAATAGAATAACTAGCGCAGAACAACTCAATTACTGACACACTCAGCGTTTTGTGCAATAAATGTGTACCCTCGTGGCCGTAGCGTCAAAAAAGTCAATAATCAAAGTAACAGTTATTTAGTTTGTCAAATAAAGTCACGGTTTCTCACAAGAAAAATAAGTAAGTAAAAATAAATAACAAAATGAGCCCAAAACAAAAAGAAACCACCGAATCCGAACGAAAAATAGTGGTAAATATGCATAACCAAGGCAAATCCGAAAATAACATCAACCCAAATAGCTGCTGAGTTAGGGAAAACTGTTCATCCCATGACGGTAAGAAGATTGCTTCACGAGGCCGGCCGGTCACAATTCTCGAGTTGCTAGACGTAAGTCAACCAAAGAAAGCGCTTGGACTACGCTCTCGAATATCGGAGCAAATTAAACAGTTTCTGGGATGATGTGCTGTTTTCAAATGAGTCAAAGTTAAATATTTTTCGATCCGATGGCCGCATTTCCGTGTGGAGAAAACCGAATACCGCTCTGGATAAAAAAAAACTTAGCACTTACAGTGAAACATGGTGGTGGAGGAGTTTAGCTACTTCAGCCAATGAAACACAATTATTTATATATTGACAAATGTTTAACTTTTTATTATATAAGTAAATAAACGATTTTACTTGAAAATATGTAAAAACAGGAGTAGTACAAAAAACACTGTTGACCGGTTGAAAATGCGAAACTAAAGTGATCAGAAAAAGCAACTACGTCGTTGTTCGGCAGTTGTGCAATATTCAAATTCTCCTTATGACATCTAGTGGTGAGTTTGGTACTGCGCTGCGGTTTAAGTTGGCTGAACGCCGCAAGTCGCCACAGGAATTATGGTGTGGGGTTGCATGTCTGCTGCGGGTGTTGGCGAGCTTGTTTTCATCGAAGGCATAATGGATAAAAAAATTTATCTAGACATTTTAAAAGAAAACTTGAAAAAAGTGCCAATAAGTTGAATTTAACACGCTCGTTTACATTCCAGCACGACAACGACCCTAAGCACACGGCTCTTGATGTGCGTATGTGGTTAGCATATAATACTGCGCATGTTCTTCCACACCCGCCACAATCTCCGGTCCGAACTTAAATCCGATTCAACATTTGAAGAATTGGATGGAAGGGTTAAAAAACGCTATTATCACAAAAACAGCTGAGATAAGCTCTAATCGAAGAATGGCAAAATATTGGAATGCGTTTCTGCCATTAAGAATTCTAACTGCTTTCCAGAATCCCGTTGACGTTTTCGCTTTATTTATTATTTCAATGTTTTTTTTTTGTCAAAATATCGTCTTTTTTTTGCATTACAAAGTTCTTTGAAGTTTTTGTTTGCTGTTGCATTGAGACTTCTAAAGAAGCAGTTGTTGGTTGTTCTGAATAATCTCACGTACGCAAAGACAAGTTTCTAGCTCTCGCACATTCGCTGTCGAACCACTTTTGATTGTTATTCAAAGCTTTATTTCCCGATGTCCTTGTAGGTGCATCTTTTAGCATTGGTTAAGTTTTATTCTATCTCCAGATTGCGCAGACCGTGCATGCTTACATGTGTTTGAAGCTGTCTGTCTAGATTTCTATGGTATAATTCTCTATTATCTTTCCAGAATAGCTTCGGAGGAAGATCAATTGCAGGCTCATTTACCCGAAGCGTTGTAGTTTTAAAGGTTACCTCTAGCGGCATGTGGTCTGAGGTTCCAGTCTCCAGATACAAAGCAATAATCTATCACTGTGCAAGCTGTTCCACGAATAAACGTACATTCACGATTCACCATCGCGATCCCCTTCACTGCTTCCATTTAGCATCCGACAGTCTAAAGCGTCTGTTAGGTCCAGTATTTTAATCCCCTTCGAATCGCACACGTCCCCTTTTGATTTATGATCACAAGAAATGAAAGTCGTGTCAACTCCGCTATTAAAATTGTTTTGTGATAAAAGCCGATTCTCCCATTAAAATCACCAATTAGCATCAGATTTGCAGGACCTAGGATATTAATAAGGTCTCTCAACTTGTCAAAGTCGCGTTGCCAATGGCTACAGTTGTGTGTATTTGTTATTAACATGGCATACAATCAAGCGAAGAAATAATTTTTAGTAAATTCTCTTCAGAAAGTTGGAATTGGTTGAAACCGTTTTCTACTTTTGAATTGAGTTTCTTTTCCAGCGAAATAAGATTTTATTTTGCAATGAGAAAATTTGAGGTATTCAAAGAGCAATGAAATGCTTATAGTTATGTTTATCTGATCTTACCACCGTATCCACTGATCTAACTTTTTCAAAACTTCTCAGATATCGCCACCGCTCCCAGAGAATACGACATTTCCTACTTGTGATGTTCAGTCACATTCAAACCACCACCAACTCAATTTTGGAATTAAATTTAGTTTTTCTTTAATTTTATTTCATCCACTTCATAAAAATCTTTGACTCTTATAAAGTGCGTAGCAAGTGTCTGTATTCATTTCAACGATGAAACATAAAACAGTACGTGTTTTGCCTCCTTACTTATGATCTATAAAGCGTATATCCACACCCATACAAAAGTAACCAAAAATCAAACGAATTCTTTCAAAGTTTTGGTCATAAATTTTGTCGTGCATCAATTTTTATTCTTTTGAATTCACTATCACTCAAGAAACGCCACCGTTTTCCCAAAATCATTGACACTTCTGTTTCAACAGCGTCGTAGGACTTCGACGACCGTCGGAGCCATGTGTAAAAATCTTCTGACCAATCAGGATTTCTTGGCCAATCACAGCGAATAATAACAGCAAACCTTCGCACGTAAATCTGCTGT
The DNA here is from genome assembly GCA_914767635.1 of Melanostoma mellinum. Lineage (NCBI taxonomy): Eukaryota > Metazoa > Arthropoda > Insecta > Diptera > Syrphidae > Melanostoma > Melanostoma mellinum. Next base: position 55,793,598 of record OU612060.1, read on the forward strand.
AGATTTTTTCCAGTTTTTGCTATCAGCAAAACCGTTGATGTGGAAATTTTTTCACGAATTATCTGAAATCGATTGTTTGAAGTGAAAAACGCGATATGGATTGGTTAATTTTTCGAAATCCTACCAAGTTTGTTAGATTCCACGATTGGCGACAAAGAAGGAGCATTAGACTGTCCACACGGCTGTCGAACGATTTCGGACTGACGAATTTTGGCAAAAGTTCGTGGCCGTACACGGTGAGTGTTTCCTTGTAATGGTCTACCATTCGAATGAGCAGGTCTGATTTAATCTAGAAAGGAGGTCAATCTTTGTTGGCATATGGCGAATAACTGGAAGCAATCTACTAGCTTACTTTTGTTTTCGGCGCATTATAAAGTATACTGTAAACGGGAGCTTCAGGTTGAAACACAATCTCCCCATCAGAAGCAGATTCTACTCGAAGGTGAACTTTTAACGAAGGATTATCTCGCTTTAGAGCCCTCCAAGCTTTGACTCCACAAGCAGTTATTGAACCCGATATTGGAGTATAACGATTTTGGTGAATATGAAGATGTTGAAGTTTTGAGTCTGCCAGCAGAAGCAGTACGTCATCGTCGATGTTTTGGGGAGAAATTATCAGGACCTGTCAATGAATCCACTCAATACAGTGTCAAATGAAAATCCTGTCCACTTACCCTGAGATTAGCAAAAAGCCCCACGTGCATAATGGGACAATGGCTAGTTGTAACGTTTACCAGATTCAAGACTCGCATGTGTAGGAAACATGAGTCCAAAACTTCATCAAGCAAATGGTTGGCTTCATAGCGCTCCAGAAAAAAGTCAATCAATTTGAGTACACGTAATTGTGTGAGTTGTGTCATGAGATTCTTCAGGCATTTCAACAATTGTCCTGAAATCATTCAATTTCAGTTTTCTTCAAAACTTCAAAGTCAAATGACTCCAAACCTCCAGTTCCAAAGAGTTTTATTCCCTCGGGATCATCCGTTTGAGACATGTTGCAGGGAAACTCGTAGACCAGACTCCGAATTCGTAAGCCAGTTCCCCGAAGTTCTGGAAGTTCATCTCTCTAGATTGAATTCATTTTTAGTCAATCGTGAAATGTATTCACAAGTGGTATACCTTTTCCATGCTCCAAGACAGAAGCGTCATAAATTGAAAAATATTATTAAAGCTGTGTAGTGGACGAAAAATCAAACCACCGATGTGTCGTCCAACGCTTTGCGTGCAGCTCTGTGTCCTTATGTGATCGAGGACGTATTGCCAACCCGAGTAGTAGTTGTATTTAGCACGGGTAAGAGTTTTATCGTCGACAACAAAGTTCGACCAGACACGTGGCATGTGAAAGATGCTGTACCAATGACGACAAACCTAAAAATAATATATTTCTATTATTCAATTGAAATGTAGACTTAATGTGATGTTGGCTCAAGTTCTTACCAGACTGGCATAGTATCTCTCCCTTACAGAGAGGTATGAAAAAATCTCCTCCAGCAGAAGATCTGGCAAAGTGCACCATTGTGAATATTCTTTGTTAGGGTCCGCATCCTCATCGTCATCCTCTTCAACATCGATATAACAAGCTAACGGAATGTCACATAGGTTTATAAATTTCTAATATTGACATAGTTGTAAGGCATCACTATCAGCAGCTTTATCTTAGAACTTAGAGCGTTACACATTGAGGCCTTGAGTCAATCGGCTTAACTAATTATAATCCTCATATTTCTAAGGGAATGGAAAATGGGTGCTACATTATTCACAACATAGACTATATCTTATCCTTATATTTCCACTAGAACGGAAGCGGGAAACTAGGAGCTATCAGGCAATCTTCCTAATAGCCTAGCAGGTGTTTCTGATAATTTTTGATTTTTTGGCAATGATGGTCAGCTTTTACTTGTATATTGTAAGAGTAACAGGGTTTTGTTTCTTCCTCCTACATATAAACAGGGTGTAATAAAATGCGACAAAAGCTAAGAACGGAAAGATTGGGTCAAGACAAGAAAAGCCACTTGCTTCCAGGTGGTACCCATGGTGTGATGGTTTAAATGTCTGCGTCTAAACAAAGAGTTTCTACTAAAGCAATGATTGTGAGAAATGCGCCATACCTTGGGTCTCCTCGCTCTGTTGCGCCACACTATTTATTTGCCTGCTTCCACATACATTAGTGTTTTTGAAAGCTTACAGTTTGTCCTTTAATTAACATTTAAGTTCAAGTTGATTTAGTGAATATTTTTTGAGAAATCAAGTCCCAAGCTATAAATTTAAAAACATCAAATTTCTTCTAATAACTTTTTTTTACAAAATGTTGCTATATTAAGTGCCACTTTTTCTTTAAATAATAAATCAATGTTCTTAATAGTTTAAGGGTCTCTCAAACTGAAGAGTTTTCGTAGTTGCGGCAGCTACAGAATTCTATTCCGCCAGCATTAAGCTTTGAAGACAAGCGGCAGTAATGCCAAGAAGCCATCAGAACCGCTGCCTCTGAGGTTCTGGGTTTCACTCGGCCCCAAAACGAAACCCATATGGTTCGATGAAGATTGCAGCTAAACAAAAAGCCGACAAATGTGGATGCAAAAGAGAACAAGGGCTGCTTTCTACCAAGAGATTTATAAGGAGAAAAGAATGGAGGAAGAACGATTTCTCAAAAAGAAAAAGAAGCAGCATTAGAAGCGCTCATTTGAGGAAAGAAGAAGTTAAGCTTGCCATATGCAAATGGCCTTGATGCCGAACTTTTCAAGGCAGCTGGAGACCAGTTGGAAAGGAGCATGCACCAGCTGATCGGTCGGAAGAAAGTATTTTTTTTCTTATAATTAACGCGCACATCAAGGGGTTATGACTACCTTTATAATGTTGTAGAACACAGTGCGAGCATTGATTTTAATTTTAATTTAATTTAATTTTGGTGGGGGCAAAACCAGCATTTATAAGGCTTAATACGAGCTATTAACTTACAAACTAAGAAACTTAATAGCTAAGACTTACTAAATAGTTGGAGGGTTTAGGAGACGAAGTTTAAGGCAGGGAGTACTCATATTGAAGCCAAAACAAGAGGAGTGGGAATTGACATTTCTCAGCATTCGGGAGATGAGTTCATTGGAGCCGTAAGAGGTTCGATGGGTGGGAAGATAGAAGAGACGGGGATTCCGAGTGTTACGGGGGTTAGTATTTAGAAAAATGGATTCGTTAAGGGCTGGACAGTCAATGGTACCTGTAAAGACTCGGTGAATGAAGAGAATGTCAAATATCTCTCTTCGATCTTTCAGCGTATTGAGGTTTAGGAGTTCGATTCGGTCTTGATAAGGAGATAATACCAAAGGATTACTCCAATTAAGACTCCGAAGAGCAAATCGGAGGAAAGGGCGTTGTATGCTCTCAATTCTGGCAATGTGCGCTTGTTGGAAAGGTGACCAGATTTGACAAGCGTATTCAAGAAGCGGACGAACAAAAGAAATGTAAAGGGATCGGGTTAGGTAGAGGTCTGCAAATTCCTTGGACCATTGTTTCACGAAGCCAAGTGCTGAAGTTGCCTTAAGGATTATATCGTCGATATGCTTGAGGGAATTCAGCTCACGGTCGCAAATAATCCCAAGGTCCCGGATCACCTCAACGCCAACGGTGGAAATGATTTGATCGTTTAGAAGATAGAGACGGGGAGGAGATTTGATGCGTTTACGTGTGTCGGTAATTGATTGGCACTTGGAAACATTTAGCTCCAAGCTGTTTTTGAGCACCATATTGAAAAATTGTGCTGTTAGAGGTGGGAAGAGTCTTCAGGAGAATAAATGACCCGGTAAAACTTAGTATCGTCCGGATAGAGAGAGAAAGAGGAGTTTTTGATGATCATTTCAATGTCGTTAATACTGAGAATGAAGAGGAGAGGGCCTAAATGGCTGCCTTGGGGAACACCGGATGTAGCTAAAAAGTGGCTATATAAGGCGAATCTGAATCGAACGCTTTAAAAACGATTTGCTAAATAAGAAGAAATCCATCTCAACAGAATGGACTCAAAGCCGAGTGTGGAAAGTTCAAAAAGAATAAGTTTGTGGGAGATTTTATCGAAAACTTTACTAAAGTCAGTTGAAATTACATCGACCTCTTTTTCATTCTCCAAGGCAGAGAGGGAAAATGAGACAAAGTCAACGAGGTTTGTTGTTGCCTACTCGCCTACGCAGACGATATTGACGTAATGGGAAGAAGAAAGCGTGATGTCATAGGTGCTTTTGCGAGTATTAAAACAGAAGCGGCAAAAATGGTTTGATGCTTAATGAGGGCAAATAGAAGTATATGCTGTCATCAAACAAGGACACAGAACATCGACGATTTGGACAAAACGTCACAATAGACAGAAATAACTTCGAGGTAGTACAGGACTTCGTCTACCTTGGATCCGCTGTAGACACGGACAACAACATCAGTGCGGAGATCAAACGGAGAATAACTCTTGCCAACCGTTGCTTCTTTAGGTTAAGAAGGCAATTGAGAAAGAAAACCCTCATCAGAAAAACCAAGGTAACCTTATATAAGACCTTAATCATCCCAGTCCTGCTTTACGGCGCGGAAGCATGGACCTTATCGAAAGCGGATAGGAAACCCTTGGTCGTTTCGAAAGAAAAATTCTCCGAATGATCTTTGGTCCCGTATGCGAAGACAATGTGTGGAGAAGAAGATACAACAACGCGCTGTATGAGCTGTACCATGACATGGGCATATCCAGAAGAGTACGCATCGCGAGGCTACGATGGTTGGGCCATGTAGAGCGGATGGACCCAAACGCTCCGAGTCAAAAGGTTGACGAAAGCACATTGCAGGGAAATCGCGGAATGAGAAGACCTCGTCTTAGGTGGCGCAATTAAGTGGATGAAGACCTCAACCGACTTAGAGTGCGAAACTGGAAAGAGCTCAACCGAAATCGAAGTCGTTATAGAAGGATGTTGGTTGAGGCCCAGGTTCATTCTGTTGAATATCTTGAATTTGTTCTTGAAGCTTTTTCTTTGAAATAAAACAATGGATCATATATTTTGAAATTAATCTATGTTTCAAGTTTAATGTTTTTAGATTAAGCCTTAGAAAATTTTATAATGAAAAGTCTTAAAAGGAAAATATGTTTTTCATAAATTTATAGTGGAATGAAAAACTAAGTAATTTAACTGAGTGTGATGTTTGGATATCAACACTCCTCCTCTTCACACCAAATTGCATTTTCGCCGCAAGTTATCGTGTTTGATTGCAGATAATGGTTTTGTTAATATGTCTGCAACCATGTCTTGCGTTGGACAGTATTCACATTTGATGATTTTCTTCTTTACCAGGTCACGAATCATTTTGAATCTAGTGTCTATGTGTTTCGTCTTGTATGAAAACTTGTGATCGCGTACCAGGTCAATGCAACTTAGATTATCCTCAAACATGATTGTTGGAGATTCGTTTCGTTCGTGCATTTCTTTCAACAATTGTCGCAACCACTTTACTTCTTTTGATGCCTCAGAGATTGATACAAATTCAGCTTCACAAGATGATGTTGCAACTATGCTTTGCTTGTTACATGCCCAACTGATGGTTCCACCGTTGAAGTAGATGATTCTACCACTGTTCGATTTTCTATCAATTCGATCGTCAGCCCATGTAGCATCCGCATAACCAAATAATGATAAATCCTTTGATTGCATGTTGCTCACCTTCAATTTCATTTTGTGCGTTGTTTTCAAGTACTTTACAACACGCTTGAGCTGATTCCAATCCTCATTGGTTGGTTGTGATACCTTTTGCGCCAAAATAATAACGCTGGCTGAAATATCAGGTCTTGTGTTCACCGATAAATACAACAATCGCCCAATTAGAGATCGATATTTCTTGTTATTTTCTAATGGTTCTGTTGAATCCGATTTTCCGTAGTTGGTTTCCATTGGCGTTTTCGCCGCTTTTGCATCTGTTAGTCCAAAATCCGATGCAATTTTCATAATGTATGCCGATTGATTCAAATCAAAGTTACCATGAATGTCCTTCGTGACTTCAATGCCCAAATAATAATTGATTGGTCCCAAGTCTTGCATCACAAAATGTGGCTTAAAAATCTGTCCAATGTCATTGATTTGTTTCTTCGTCATGCATGCCACAATTAAGTCATCCACATAGATGATAATATAACAAAAATTGTCACCAATCCTCTTTGAATACAAGCATAGATCGTTATAGCTTTGATTGAATTTGGCTTCAATGAGCACTTTGTGCAGCTCCTTATTCCACGATCTGGCAGCCTGCTTCAGACCATAGATGCTTTTCTTGAGTAAACACACTTTTGAACTGTTGTTATCAAAACCGATCGGTTGCTTCATGTAGATGGTTTCTTCTAACTTTCCATTGAGAAAAGCAGTCTTTGCGTCGAAGTGATACACGAGCATGTTTCTCTTTGCGCAAACTGATAGCAGTGTTCTGAATGTTGTATGAAGTACTACTGGCGCAAATACCTCGTCATAATCTTCGCCGTACCTTTGCGAAAAACCTTGGGCAACGAATCTAGCCTTATATCGTTGTATATCACCATCTGCGCTGGTTTTTACCTTAAAAACCCATTTGCTACCAATCGCCTTCTTGCCCGGTGGCAAATCAACCAATTCCCAGGTTCCATTGTGTTCATGTGCTTCAAATTCTTCTTGCATAGCAGTGAGCCACTGCACTTTTTCGTCGCTATTTATTGCTTCATTGTAATTCTTTGGTTCATTGATCTCTCTAACCATATTCATCTCCTCAATCAATCGCTTTTGTGCAACACCCTTGTTTGACCGTTGTGATACACGTAACGCCGGTTGATTTTCTTGAACAATCACTTGATCATGAATCACACGTCTTGTTGGTGTTCGAGCTTGTGTTTCAATCAATGTATCGTCGTTTATCTCCTCCTGAGAGTTATCGCATCCATTGAGAGTATTATCGAGAGATGAATCCACTATACCATTCGAAGACTCCTCCTGAATTGATGCACTATCAACTTGAATTTCCGTTACTTGATTGTCTTTTCGTGTTGCATCATTCAAATCAATCGAAATTTCATTTGCTCCCATTCCCGGTTTACAAAATCGAACATCTCGACTGATTACCACCTTTTTGGTCGCAGCGTTGTAGCACCGGTATGCTTTTGAATTGTCGTCATACCCAAGAAATATCATTTCAATTGCTACGTCGTCCAACTTTCCTCTTTTGGCTGATGATACATGAACAAAAACATTTAGATCCAAATATTTGAAAGCAATTTACACCTGGCTTCGTTTTGTTCCATCTTTCATATGGCGTCATGTTCGTTGTTCTTGTGATCACACGATTCTGGATGAAATTTGCCGTAGCGACTGCTTCGCCCCAAAAACTATTTGGTAATCCTGCATCAATGAGCATACATCTTGCCATTTCAATCAGTGTACGATTTTTACGTTCAGCCTTTCCATTTTGTTGTGGACAATCTGCTGCTGTCAATTGAATTTGAATGCCTTGAGATTTTAAATACTTTGTAAGTTCCATCGAAGTATATTCACCGCCCCGATCCGAACGCATTACTTTTGGTTTCCTGCCGAACTTGTTTACACATACGTCGGTATGTATCAAATCCATTACTGCTGATGATTCGCTTAACGATTTCTTCGGAAATGGTAGTCGTGTCATTTTGCCCTTCATGCACACATCGCTTACTTCCTTTATTCCGCATTCAACAATTTTAAGCCTTTCAATTGATCCGTTTGATGCCATTTGTCGAATTGCTGCTGGATCGCGATGTCCCATTTTGCGATGTAATTCATGTATGCAATTGTCATTGTGTGCTATCACCGCACACACCGAATTCGGCTTACGTAATACATATAATTCACCTCTTGGATCAGCCACGCCAACTTGTTCACCTTTATACTTGATTTTGCAAATCCGATTATCAAATTCAACTTTGAATCCGTCTTTCGCCAACCGTCTGACAGAAATAATATTTCCAGCCAACTTTGGCGCATACAACACATCGGTTACCTTTACCTTGCGAATGCATCCCCTTTCGTTCACAAACGTCAAATAGCCAGTGCCGATACCAAGTACGTTTATTATTTCACCATTGGCCACCTCAATTGTGCTTCTGTATGATTCGTCAAGATCAGTGAAAAAACTTTTATCATTCGCACCATGTTTCGTTGCTCCCGAATCAATGAGGTCGTCTTTCTTTTGTGTGTTACCAACAAAGAACATAAAATCTCTTTGCTCGGCTGAATTTACTTTATCCGCTGGTTTTCCGCCCTTACCATTCTGTTTTGCCAGCCACCTTTGATACTTAGAGCAATTTTTCTTTTGATGATTGGGCTTCTTACAGAAAAAGCAAACAGAAACCTTGTCAACAACCTTCATTACCGAATTGCCAGTTCCGCCTGATGCATTCGTGCGTCGCTCGTATTCAGCAATTATGTGCTTCTTTGCCACATCAAATGTAATTTCAGCTTCGCCACGTCCGCTCAATGCTTGTACTAATGGATCATAGCTTTCCGGTAAACTGCTTGTCACAAATATTTTGCTCCATTCCTGTGATAATGCACTTTCACCCAAATCACCCAATTGTGTGAACAAATCTTGCATTCTGTTCACATGCGCTCTCGCATCACCACCTTCTTCGAGCTTCAACGCACAAATTGATCGCACCAAGAAAACCTTATTTGAATACGTGTTTTTCTCGTGATCATCCTTCAATGCGTCCCATGTGGCCTTTGCAGTTGTTTTTGTCCTTATAATTGCTAGCTGATCGTCTTCGACAGCCAAACCAATTGTGCCACGTGCCTCGTCGCCGTCGTCGTGTTGGTCCCATGCATCAAGTGCCGCTTGATTTTTATTTGAACCATCAGTATTCACTTCAGCCGTTGGTCTTGTTTCAACAATCACTTTCTTCCACAAATTTTGCTTCCGCAACAGCAATTCCATCCTGAATTTCCAATTTGGATAATTGCTATCATTCAATTTGACGAATTTCTGTTTTACTGACTCCGCCATTGTCCTTATGCAAATTTGCTTCGTTCCTCTGTTGTGATTGGCTTTATTTTATTAATTTCAAACTTTATTCCTTTTTACTTTATGTTTATTTCAATCGCTGGTCCCATAACCTGTTGAATATCTTGAATTTGTTCTTGAAGCTTTTTCTTTGAAATAAAACAATGGATCATATATTTTGAAATTAATCTATGTTTCAAGTTTAATGTTTTTAGATTAAGCCTTAGAAAATTTTTTAATGAAAAGTCTTAAAAGGAAAATATGTTTTTCATAAATTTATAGTGGAATGAAAAACTAAGTAATTTAACTGAGTGTGATGTTTGGATATCAACACATTCCGAGCTGTAATGCCCACCTAAGTAAGTAAGAATATTTGGAACTTGAAATGCTATGTTCACATACCAAAACAGCTCCGAAAGAAATTTGATGAGAAAGTTGTGTTTGGAAGAATGCGGTTGGCTTTGTCAACGAAGAAGATGGTTATCTAGTATGGACTCCAAAATTGAATAAAATGGAGTGTAGTCATGATGTTATATTCAAACAAGAAGTTGTTTGCAGTATAGATGGAATAAACACTAAAAAAGAATTCGAAAACTGTAATGAAGAAGATGAAGAGGTCCATAAAGAAAAAGAACAGGTTGAGTTTTTGGTCATTCAGGACAATAAAAAACAGAAATGCAACGAATATGAAAATGAATATGAAAACGAAAACGAAATTATTGAATTAAATACATCAAAAGTCGTATCTGAAATTGAGCAGAACGAAGTCGAAACAAGAAAATTTACTGAACAAGTGAATGCAAATGAAGAATCTTCAAATAGCACAAGACAAAAAAGAAAGCCAGCACGGATAACACAAGTATCGTTTCTGATGCTTGCAGAAGAAGAGGCGAGAAGAATTAATCAAGAACCAAATACCTACTATGAAGCTATGAAGTCAAGAAATAAGGAAGAATGACTCCAATAAATGAAGAACTATTATCGCTTGAAGAAAATATTACCTGGGAATCGGTGAAAAGACCTTCAAATCAAGTTATGAGAAATCGATGGGTATTTCGAGTGAAGGATTCAGTTCAAGGTAAGAAACCAAGATTCATTGCTCGGCTTGCAGCCAAGGGGTATGTTCAACAGAAGAGTATAGATTATGATGAAACTTTCAGTCCTGTTGAAACAGTGCGAATGCTGTTAGCTTTAGCTACAACGCTCTAGCAAAAGATTGCACCATTTGATGTTAAAACGGCATTTTTGTATGGCACTCTTGATGGTATTGGAAGAGTATGGCGTTTGAAAGGTAATTTATATGGACTTAAGCAAGCACCTCGTTGTGGGCACAAACGTTTTCTAAAGTTTATGTCAAAGATTGGATTTAAAAATAGTGAGGCAGATCCATGTTTATTTTATCGAAATGAGAAAGGAAGAATTCTATATGTGGCCATATATGTAGATGATGGGCTAGTTTTTGGCAGTAATGAAGAAGAAATTCAAAAATTTTTCGAAAACTTAAAAAAGAATTCAAAACTACAATTGGAACTCTTGATAACTATCTTGAAATGAAGATAAAAATTTCAGACGGTCGGTGGTTCAATTCATCTTAGTCAAGAAAAATACACAGAAAGAATTTTGGAACGTTTTAATATTAAAGAATCAAATCCAGTACCGACTCCGATTAGTCGGGAGGAAGAAAATTCAAAATTAGAAAAACTATAAGAACTAGTTCCTTATCGAGAATCCGTAGGAAGTTTGTTGTATTTGGCAACAGGAACAAGCATTACCTTTGCTGTAAGTCCTGCTGCAAGAAAGATGGAAAATCCTACCAAAGAAGACTGGAATAACGTAAAACGAATTTTTCGTTATATCCGTGGTAAGAACTTCTGATATACGGATGCGGATTATGCAGGCGATTTGAAAACAAGACGCTCAACAAGTGGAGTGATTTCAATGTATGCTGGGTGACCTATATCTTGGATGAGTCAACTTCAACGATCCGTAGCCTTATCAACAACTGAAGCAGAAATGTTGGCCGCCAGTGAAGGTGCCAAAGAAGCAATGTGGTTTAAACGGCTCTTCGAAGAACTTACTGAGAAAAAAAGAGACTTGTTGTACCTTTGTTTACATAGATAATGCTAGCGCTGTTAAGCTATCAAAAAATTCAGAATTTCATAAACGTTCGGAACACATTGAAGTGTTAAAAGGAATAAAACATCGAACAATTAAGACACTTTACTCTTATCAATAAATAATAGGAATTTTGTATATTGTTATCAAGCAAGCCAATTTTATTATTTTTATATAAAAGCTAGCTGGCCCGGCCACGCGTTGCTGTGGCTAGCGTTTTTGTCATGATATTGTTATAAAGTATTTAATGGGAACAGTAGGAGAACATCAAACCTGGGCACCATAGTGCTTTTTTACATAGATGCTATTTGTAAAAAAAAAACATGGCGACCTTCGTTACTGATTCCCTACTACCGTTACCCCTTATTAAAATTAAATTATTATTTATGAAAGAAGATGGAAACGTTAAAGCTGGTATAAAAATTTATTGGTTTGGGATTTGAAGTGACTTTGAACACAATTGATCAAATTTTTCGTAAAAAAAAAAAAAAGAATTTGATCTTTTTAATAATCAAACGTGTACCGTTGCATAATTGAGGTGGATTCAAAATACGCAGAAGAATAACAGTTAAACCAATCTTTAATCGAAGATAATGTGGTGGCATTCCGGGTATATCTAGTGAATTTAAAAATTCAACTGGAAAATTTAGACCTTAATTTTTTCATTAACAAAACAATAGTATCAATTGATTTAAAAGACATCAGATCGCCTGGTGCCAGCTGTTGTATCTGGAAGTTGATTTCATCAATGTCAACATTTTAAGCTGCCAAAATAGCCCGATAACTGAGCCATTTATGATTCAAGTACATAATTACTCTGTATATCCGGAAAAATACTCTGAGTCAATTCAAAAGTGCAGAAATTGTCTTACAGTTTAACTCCGTTGCTGTAGGAATATGGGGATCAAACCTTGTCAGGAACCATCTCTGAACTTAACTTTGTCTACCCTTAAAAATTCCCTTGAGTGGTTTAGGAGTCTACACCGGACATACATACATACATACATACATACATACATACAAACAACCTCGGCATTTCTGGGACGCCTAACATACGGTTTGCCATCATGTTGACCTTCACCTCACACAACATTTGTTTATGAGAAATGCCGAGCTGAACCCAAGATACATCAAAAAGACCTTAAGGCACAGAATTAGGAATATACAGAAGGTCATCTCCCACCATCTCCACCCGCAAAACCCGCTAATTTTGAAAAAATGAACTTTAGTGAACAGGAAATGGTTAATTGAAAAAGTTCATTGCTGAGGTGAGATATAAAGAAAAAAGAACTTTGACTAAAGCTTTGGGATTTCCTAGAACTATACCTTATTGAATAATACTTCAATTAAATCAATCAAATTTAAATTTCGGTACCAAGAACTCAACCTTTTTGTAAGACAAATCTTGAAAACACTGTAGGGTTAAGTAATAATTGGGAGGGGTAGAAGAAGAAGAAATAAAATTTTTACATTCATATGTATAATTTTTTTGTATCTTTTTCATACCTACTCCTAAATGTATGTTCTTTTTTTATTCTTTCGTAAGCCTACCACACCAGTTGCTTACGAGTGGTGAGCTTAAAGCTATGTGTTGTAAAGTTTAATAGAACATTTGCGTCGGATTGCAGTTAAGGTTATTTTTTTCTCTTTTTGAGTAAAATACTGGCTGAAATGGAAAATAAAGTTTATATATGACACATAAATCAATTTTTTAACATTCTAGACTGTAAGAAAGCTTAAAAATACCAACTTTTATGCAACAAAATAAAAAACGTTAAATTTTCGGAATTGATCTCACCTCAACCGTCTTTTTCCACTGACCTCACTTTCCGGCCCGGGGGCTTCCGCTAATTTTAGCTTGTAGGCAAAATGAACTTTTTGGATGAAGATGACCTTCTGTATATTCCTTATTCTGTGCCTTAAGGCATGGCTGCGATTCTATAATGGTTTGGAGGTGTTTCAAAGGCTATGGTCGACACCATCCGCTGTGTCAAATAAAAGGGAAAATGACAGGTATTGACTACCGGGATGTACTGGACACAAATCTTCTCGGCGACTGCCAGAACCAATTACCCAAATGATGGATTTTTCAGCACGACAATGACCCCAAACACACGAAAAGAGTTGTGAAATCTTTCCTTGAAGAGCCTAAAGTGAATGTTTTGGGGTGGCCAGCAAAGTCACCGAACTTAAACCCTATTGGGAATTTGGGGACATTCTAAAAAAAAGTTGCGGAAAAAAAACCAACCAGCAAGACTACTCTGTGGAGTAATTTGCAGAAAGAGTGGAAAAATATTAGCGTAGAGCAATGCAAAGGTTTGGTGGACTCCATGCCAAGGAGAATATCCGCCGTATCAAAACAGAAAGGCTATCCTACGAAATATTAACGGTGCGGTTAAAAAAGCTAGGCTTTTTATCATATTTTGCTTATTTTTTTCAGGTGACTTAATTATATGGCCACTCTTATTTTATACATTATTGATTTTTTGTTAAAGCAATGACTATTGTTATAGTGGAATTTTTTCTTTTCGTTTTTTTTTAATGATTGTGATTGTAAATATTTAGAATTTCAACAAATTTTGTTTTCATTGTAATTTGTATTCAATATATGGATGTGTAGACCTCATTTTATAAAAATGATTTAATTGTGTGACCATAAGTGTATATTAAGATAAATATATAATAAAACTTTAACTATTACTTTTGTTTATAGAGCCTATTTAACAAATATTTTCAAACATTTATGCTTATGACATACCAAGTGTAAACTGTAAAAGTAAAATACGTCCACTAATTTCCTTAAATCATAACAATCGACTATATTCAAAAATTCAATCAACTTGTCTACCGGAATCTGGGACACTATACTGATCTAGCCAGAAGCCATCGTTGTTAGAACCACTTCAATTTTAAATTGTTTCAATTTAACTGATTGGGCTCGTGCAAACGAAAGGATCACAATTTTTGAGAAAAGAGATACATACATATACTAGATATAGAACTTCCGCCTTTTGCAAACCCAAGTTGAAGTGCAGTTTTTCAACGGTTAAGACTAGCGATGAAAATCTTTATCCGACAGACAAATCTGAAATTCGACGCAGTTTTTATATTGCGTTTGTTGTGAAATGTATGAATTATTATAAATGATTAAATATGTTTTTCTGTCTATGGTTTTTTTTTTTTAATTAAAGTATTTCAATTCTTCGCTTTGTTCTCTTTGACACTTCGCCGGCACCGAGCGTTTGTGCAAAAGCCGCATTCGTTATGTAAAATGTATACGAGTATTTCACTTTATTATAAAACGTTATCTTGGTTCTCATTTGATTTGAGAGTTTTTATATTTAATTCACATCCACACAATTTTCACCTTCGTCATTTTGATCGATCTTCCAGCAACCTTTTTGTGGTTTTTCCACTTCAATTGACATCCTCGAGCAGGCACTTGTAAATTATCCTTTCAAATGAATTTTCTTTCAATAAAATACGTTTTCACTCGTACACATACGGAAGAAAATCTGTTGAATTCGCACAAAGCAGGCGAATTACTTTTCCACTACTGGCAGATTTCCCAGACGAATTTGTTTAATTTGAGCATACCGTGTATTAAACTTTTATTTATTTCAAATGCTCGTGCCAAGATAAAAGGAGACGATTTAGAATTGAAATTAAAAGGAAAACACCAATCTTCAAACTATCCCAAAAATACAATCTCTCTAACGTACTATTTAAAAATAAACATTGAGAGCGAGTCAGCTGTTTGTGAAAGCGACGAGGAAAAGATGCGAAATGTTCTCTCCAACTGCCACTGCCTGAAATTATTTTATTTACAATTCATAAGTATCGACATGATGTGTATAGTGATTCAGGAAAAAGCTTGAGGTTTCCCTTATTGGATATTTTTAGTCATACTCATAAAACGAGTCACAAATTTACGAATTGTGTAGAGTCATTTTGTATTGCGAACTGCCCTAATTTTTATATCAAATTATTTTGTCTCTGTATACATACCTACCCGTACAAGCTTTGAGTTAAGCGTTTTTATCTGCCAGAGTGACAGAGTCAAAAAAGCTACCATGTTCCTCTTTAAAATTAGATTTCACATACGGCTGTGGATAGTTTTCAGAGCGAACTAAAAACTTAACCCAGGGCATGATATGCCCTTGGTTGTTCTACAAAATACAACAACATTTGTACGTAGTAAGATCATCAGGAAGTAAATATTCTAAAGTCTGAAGAAGATTGTCATAGCGGATTGTTGGATGCTCTAAAATACTTTGTGTGGAAATAGCTTCCACAGGTTTTTGAGGATGCACGATAAAAATGATCGGACAATTTTTTTACATTTCGGTTTGATTGTAAAAATTTTTGTAGAACAAGCAATAAAGTGAAAATGAATTGCAATATTAATGGTCATTTCGTGATGTCAAGTTGGTAGAGATGCTAACTTAGAGATGATAACTTTAGCAAAATGCCATTTACAATGGTGGGTTTCTTAGCAAACGAAACTCTTAAAATTATTAGAAACTACTGCAAAGTTAATAATTCAAATGCAGTCGCCTTTTGCGAGTTACGCGATGCCTGAAGGCCCCGGCCCATAGCGTGCGTGCGGCACCGCTTTCAACTGACAGCTCGATTAAATACACACGTTCTTATGAGAGGTGACCCATAAGCACCGCGCGCAACGTGCCGAACGCGCCGAGTACCCCAACTTTCTACTTTGCCGCGCTATTTAATTTAAAAAGCTTATGTTTGATTTGTTGCAAAAAAATTAATTCTTTGAAGTCAAGTGCTAATATTTACGCCAAATTTTGTAAAATATCTACAAATTACAATGTTTTTTTTATATATACTTAGTTCAAAAATTCCGATATGCACTTTTATAGTCTGTTCCCACTGGGACAAAAACGTGGTTTTCGCATAAATTCCCAAATACTAGCAAATTTTCATATTGATTTTTCTAAAACCACTTGTTTTCATAAGCGAGATGTTTTCAAGTCGCTTATGATAAGACCCACAGCAGATAAGTGATGGAATAGAGTCTGTTTTATGTTCTTAATTCACCATAAACAAATGCTATAACAAATCTTTTTCCTTCACTTCGAACGCATGATTATTATTTAAGCGTTTAATGAAATAAATTTATTTGATTTGACTTTATCTTTCCATTCTACAATAAATGATTTCAAGAATTCAATAACACTAATAAAAGTGATTTTTCTAAAAACAAGAAAGTGTAAAAAAAACTGTTATGAAGGGTTCACTCGTTTTCTTAAAAGAATTGCGTTTTTGTTCCAGTGAGTTAAGTTTAGTTGAGTTTACTGTACTTTAAGTTTACTTTACTTAACTTTAAGTTAAAGTTGAAGTTTAAGTTTAAGTTAACTTTGAGTTTAAGCTTACTTAAAAATTCAGTTTAAGTGTAACTTAAACTGTAAAGTAAACTTAAAGTAAAGTAAACTTAAAATAAAGATAACTTAAAGTAAAGAAAACTTAAAGTAAAGTAAACTTAAAGTAAAGTAAACTTAAACTTAGAGTAAACTTAAAGCAAAGCAAACTTACAGTAAAGTAAACTTAAAGTAAAATAAACTTAAAGTAAAAAGTAAACTCAAAATTAAAGTACTAACTCTAACTCTAAGTTACTCTAAGTTTACTTTACTTTAAGTTTACTTTACTTAAAGTTTACCTTACTTGAAGTTTACTTTACTTTAAGCTTATTCGCTTTAAATTAAAGTTAACTTAATGTAAACAAAATGCTCTGACATTTTGGCGTTGATAGGATTCAGTGTTCCTGCGAGGATGCTTAGAAACCAAGTTTTCTTTAATATTCCTTACCACAGAACAAATTATACAGCCAATGAACCACTGACTAGATGTTTAAGACCTGCTAATTCATTTTATGCAATGACTGATTTTAGTTTGAGCAGATTTGCATTTAAAAATAAATTTCTTTTGTTGTTAAATAATTTTTAAGTCTGGTAACGATTAGTACGAGTGTATGTTTAATTTTTATGTTAATATTTTATCTGTTATTTGATTATCCAATTATTGTTATATTTTTTTCTAGTAAACACTAAAGTATTGTATTTTTGCTTTGTTTGATGACATATACCCACTAAACTAAAGTAAACTTAAAGTAAAGTAAATTAAACTAAAAACTTTTAGTAAGGTAAGCTTGAACTTTAAGTAATGTTAACTTAAAGTTAAGTTAACTTAAACTTAAAGTAAAGTAAAGCAAACTTAATGTAAAGTAAACTTAACTTAAACGTAAACTTAAAGTACTTAATTTACTTTAATTTTAAGTTTACTTTAAGTTTAAGTTTACTTTAAGTTTACCTTACTTTAAGTTTAAAGTAAACTTAAAGTTAGTTAAAGTTACTTTACTTTAAGTTTAAGTTTTCTTTACTCTAAATCTAAGTTTCCTCTACTCTAAGTTTAAGTTTACTTTACTTTAATTTTACGTAAAGTTTAAGTTTACTTTACTTTAACAATTGACCATGTTAGAGCTTGTTTTAAAATCTTCATATGTATTCCGATTCCTTCTTAAAACAGCTTTTTCTAAAACTCAGTAGCTAATGACTTGAAAAAGAAAGAAACGTAGTAGGATACTGCCTACGCTTATAAAAATAAAACCGTCACTTCTTCGCTTGTATTTTTTAAGAGAGTAATGCTTGCTTTGTACGGGCTGTACAGCGACACTGACCTTGTCAAACGAGTCAAGGTCCAGCGGCTTAGATGGCTGGGTCATGTAGAGCGAATGGACACCAACGCTCCGGCCCGGAAAGTCTTCGAATCCAATCCCGAGGGACGGCGCAGTAGAGGAAGACCGCGACTCAGGTGGCGCACGCAAGTAAGAGAGGACCTCAACCAACTTGGCGTGCAAAACTAGAGGCAGCTAGCTAGGGACCGAGTTGGCTGGAGAAGCATGTTGGTTGAGGCCCTAGTCCGACCCGGACTGTAGCGCCACCTTAAGTAAGTAAGTAAGTAATGCTTGCTTTTCCGTTTTTTTTTTTTCTTTCTTTTTTCTGTTGAAGTTTTTTAAAATACTAGCTGGAGCAATCAGACCTAAATACCGATCCATTGGTCTACCAGATAGCAACCTTCTTTTGATATTCTTCCAGATATTCGTAGCCATAGACGCTGCCATGATGAGGAGCTTAGGTTACCAGTTCTCATCATTTCTACCCCGAGTATCTGTAGCCTGATGCCAGAAAATGTAGCACTTTCACAGAGTAAGTTTTCCGTGATGTCGTTATCCTCTCCTCAGGATTCATAGAGTGCGGTACATGCAAAAGCGAAGTGCCCCGTGGCAACAGCAATAAGCTTTCTACAGCCTTTCCTGCTACGAGATACCAAAACTCTTCTTATTAAATTTGTTTGATCCGTCTGCATCCAATAAAGGCATGCCATTTACGGTAGTGTCCTTGTAGGATTCAATCGTTGGGTGAAGCCTCACTAAGGACACCCGCAGACCAAGTGCTGGTTCAAATCTAAGAAAGCTCTTTGAGATCTTTACCTCATTTGACAACTTCATTAACAATTCCGTATACAACATGACATGATAGAAGCAGCGAAAATATAAAAATAAAACTAGCATTTCTGGAAGAAAATTCAAAATCGATGTCTTAAAAGTCATTCAAATTACTCGATATTGTGTTTTTTGAACTGGGACTGTTTGAAGTGGAAAATATTAGAAAATGCTTCAGTTAAATGTTAAATGTCCAGTGTTAAGTGTTTAATTTAAGGAATTATGTGAGGTAGTTTTTTTTTATTTCAAGTCGCTTTGTTTTAAGTAAATACTTCGAAATACGATTGGCTTGCACTCGGAGTTGATTAAAGATATTGTAAAATTGATTCACATGTACACTTTAACATATATACCAATCATACCTAATGTTGACTTATATTAGCCCGCTGTTTTAAATTTTATTTATTATCATCACATATATATTTGTTTTCCAGATCTTTTATTGGAAAAAGTACCTAGGGCTTGGAAATGGGAATTCTCACCATGAAATGAAATGAAATGAAATGTTGTAGCATGGAACATTCTGATTGGATGGAATGCTTCCGGTAAGAGATAACAATATTTTATTTTTCATTTAGGTAGTTTCATTTTCTTCCAAATTTAGTCTTTTTGATAATTTCGCTGGAGATGAGATTTGTACGTGCGAATAACATTGCTAAGCCAAAACAGTACTTCAAATCTTTTCTACTCAAAGTTTTCATTAAAGCAACTTCATGTTATCTTATCGCTTTTACGGCACTTCATTTTACTACGAGGGCAATGGAAACGAAAGTATTTGGGGAATCTAAGCTTAAGGTTTGCATTTTATGACAACACATTTTAATTTATATACGAAATTTTCTATTATTTTAGGTCAAAAGCAAGTACTTTAAAGCATTCAACGAAGTTGGAGTAATTTTCTGGTCGTGCCATCAAATCATAAATAACATGTTTCAAGTGGTTTTAGCTCATTCTTTTGTTTGATGTGAACTTTACTTTTGGCATATGCATAATATAAATAATGTAATATGAAATATAAAAAAATGTTTGAGAATCCAATCTAAGAGATAAATGATATTTGAATAAATGTATACAAATGTCTTTCTATTTAACTCACATGAAATGTGTTAAAGGGTTTTGGCATATAAGTAAATAGTTATATTTGATTCGTATTTAAAAAAATATGCCAAACTGTTTAGAAGCTATTATTCCCGTGGGAGAATACAGGTAGAAATGTATACCATGCTGTTCAAGGACACTGCATTATTCAAATGGCAAAAGAATTTTTCAAATCGGTCCAGTAGCTTAAGAGTTACTATTCCCGTGTGAGAGTACGGGATGAAAACCATCCCATGCTGTTAATGAACACTGTAGTACTCGAATGGCGAAAGAATTTTTAATATCGGTCCAGTGGCTTGTGAGTTACCAGTCCTGTGGGAGCATATGGGATGAAATTTATCCCCTGCTGATCAAGGACATTGTGGCATTCGAATGGCGAAAAAAATTTTGAAATCGGTTCAGTGGCTCATGAGTTACCAGTCCTGTGGGAGCATAAAATTTATCCCGTGCTGATCAGGGACATTGTAGCACACGAATGAATAACCATTCCCGAAGGAGAACGCGGCAGATAATGAATCTCATGCTGGTTAAGGAGTAATATAGCATTCGAGTTTTTGAAACCAGGTCAGTAGTTTTTGAGTTACTATTGAAACGCTCCAAAAATAACGTCATTTCGCGTCTATCTCCCTCCGTTCTCGAGATATGAGGCTTTTTTCAATTTTCCCAAAAAGTCAGATTTTCGGGAATCTGTTTGGGGATCCTGTTAGAGCACCCCCTTCTTACCATGCTATTGAAACGCTCCAAAAATAACGTCATTTCGCGTCTCTCTCGCTCCGTTCTCGAGTTTTGAGGCTTTTTTCATTTTTCCGAAAAGTCCGTTTTTCGGGAATCTGTTTGGGGATCCTGTTAGAGCCCGTGGCTTAGGAGTTACCAGTCCTGTGGGAGAATACGGGATGAAATTTATCCCGTGCTAATCAGGGACACTGTAGCATTCGAATGGCGAAAGAATTTTTCAAATCGGCCCAGTGGCTAACGAGTTCCAAGTCCTGTGGGAGGATACGGGATGAATCCGTCCGATTATCCCGTGCTAATCAGGGACGCTGTAGCATTCGAATGAATAACCATTCCCAAAGGAGAATGCGGCAGATAATGAATCTCATGCTGACCAGGAGTAATATAGCATTCGAATTTTTGAAACCAGGTCAGTAGTGTTTGAGTTACTATTCCCCTGGGAATACCTACGAGATGATATTTATCTCATCTTAATCGGGGATAGTGTAGCATTCCAACGCAGAAAAAATTTTTCAAATCGGTTCGGTACTTTCAGAGTTGTGAAGGATTTTCGTTTTGTAATGACAAAGTATTATGCGAAATGCCAGTGCTATGATTTAAAAAAGTAAAAATGAAAATTTTTCTATTGCACCAGGCGCCCATAATTTATCAGAAAGGCAGCAAGCACCCCAAATTTGTACTAGCTGATAATTTAGCCTGTGCACACTTAGTTCATACACCCGAGTCGTGTCTTTTGAAAAATGTACTAGCTGAAAGCTTAGCCTATGCACATATCAATGACAAAGTTTGTATTTGCTATGAATATAGCATATAATCAGGCGCTTGAGATCGCTATGCTAACAACACCATTTTGAATGTGGTGCTTGTATTAGCTATAAAGATATCATATAATTAGGCGTTTGGTTAAAATTCTTTGACAGCAACCACTGCCACAACCCAAACTTTACACAGAAAGTAGAGAAACACACCTAAAGTTTCAAACAGGAGCTTAAACAATGTTTTTTTTAATTTCTATGGAAAATCCGTTTCTTTAGTATCTATTTTTTTATTTATTTTTAGTTTTACTTTAAGGATTACAAGAATTTTCTCTTCCTTCCTCTGAATAACGTTTGCTGCGTGTACTAAGTACAACAACCACAGGACAGTGATGGTCTCTTGTTAAACAATAAAAAATTATAATATTCTATAAATGTATGTAGGTAGGTAATGTGTTAATAAAAATGTAAAATAAAACTTTATATATTCGTTTTCAGTTTGAAAGCTTAAACTTCTACATCGGCTATACTTTCCATTTGACATAAATCTGCTCGCATCTTTTAAAAGAATCTTCCATTTGATTAGCACCGAGTTACTGTTACTTTTGATTCAATTTGCCTTTGCCTTTTTCTATTTGGTTAAATTGCTTGGTTAAATGGTATGAAACTTAATTTTAAAAATGTTTGCAGCAGCGATTTTCATTTGCGTCTTAGAGTCTCTTTGCGTGAGTCAATGGTTGATGAGAGGTTTGACTTGGGAGCACTCGTGCTCGATGAATGTCGAATTGAGGACAAGTCATCCTTGGATTTCGCTGATGTGGCTTGTCGTCTCGCTCTAGTTGGGGGTTCGATTTTCTTGTGCCGGTTAAGGGTGCTGCTGGATGAAACCTGTGTGGATGTGGTTTTGCGTGGAAGAGTTAAGAGCTTTTTGTCCTGAAAATAGAAAAAGTAAATGGAAATGGAAATCTTCTTTTGATGATGTCCTTACCTTTTCGTTTTGTTCCTGGGAATAGTTGATCTCGTATCCCTCGCTTATGTGCTTGGGCTTCCAAGGTGCCAGCATTGATACGGACCGGGAAACTGATTTTGTCATTGGTTGCAATTTGTTTTTGCGTAAGTCTTCGCGAGACGCTGCTCTTCTCCGTGAGCTCGTTTGATATGGCTGAGGTATGGCACCAATGGTTGTGGCATGAAGATACACAACACTGCGTTGACTTTGCATACTTGATTCTCCCTCAGTGCCAGAACTGTCTGGAAGTCGTTCATGTTCTCTGGAATGACAAATCACTTGAAATAACCGTTGGTTGGTTTTCTCAAACTTACCTTGCATGGAATCGTCGTTCAGCACTTCTTAATGGCTTTGGCAGTGCGTTGGCTTTTTGTTTATACATTTCAATACTGCTCGGTTGATCTGGTGTTCTTTTGAGAGTGGAAGTAGCGGAATGTTGCCGATCGCTCCTCTTGCGGTCGTCATGTCGATATGAATGATCAAGTTTCTCCCTCGAGACTGACCGATTCACTGGTGTCAAGGGTTGCCTTCGGTAATGGTCTTCTGTTTCTGAACCACTTTCTGAAATATCATCGAGATTCCGAGATCTGGAATAGTGGCGCCGTTTGTTTGTATCTGTTTCATCGGTACCATCCTCTTCGAGATTCTGAAGAGAACTGCTACGCAGGCGACTAGATTTAGCTGTTTGAGGTGCCTGGTTTATGCGATCGAGATGGAAGGCACTTTGGGAGTACTTTTGGGTTCGATTTAGAGTTGATAATGAGGGTCTCGATCTGAAAAAAATCATGGGTGTTTTTTGTCTTTTAGAGTCAACGGTGTTTGCTTACCTTGGGGTTGTATTGACTCTTGAAACTGTTGGCGGGTTCGAGTCCAAATCAGTATCACCAAAGAAACGGAAGTTCTTCGGTGGAATCGGTGGAGCAGGTGGAGCAGGTGGAGGCGTTCGATACGACCGATTTTTCACAGTATGAATTGATCCACTCTCGACACTCGGTGGTGGGTCCAACTAAAATCAAAGCTCGATTAAAATTATGAAAATTCAACTCTTCTTGAAGGCGATGTACCTTTTCTTTCGATTTACTTTTTGATCTTCTATCGATTGACTTGAACCAGGAAGACTTTTCCTGTTTGACTTCTGTAGAGTTTTTCGAAGCTAGAGGAGAATTCTTACGAGTTGATTCGGATGATGTTCGTTTAAGCAAAGGGCTTGCTTTTGGAGTCGATAACCTTCGACGCATGGATATATCAGTGGCAATCTAAAAAAAAGAAGTTAATATTCAAATCACAAAGATTAATAAATTAGTGTTTCTAGGCAACAAAATAAATGAAAGTTGTTGAATTATACCCGTTGACTTGTAAATTGGTTATTTTGAAAGTGTTTAGTTCAGTGCTTAGTTTTGTTGAGCGAAATCAGCAAATATTCAGTTTGTTCGTTGAAGCCTTATGGTTACGCTGTAGTCGAACAAAACTTTTTTTTAAAAACCTAAACTCGCCTTGAATGTCAAACTGAGTGTTTTTGAGCACTGCTTTCTCAAGGCACCCATGGTAAAAATCCAAGAATCAAGCTGGGATTTAGAATCAAGTGATAATGAGCAATAAATAATGGACTTAAATTCAAAACGGAGAATGATAAGTCAATTCGCTGATATTACTTCGAATAATTTTTAACATAGTTTTTTGACAAATCAAATCACAGAATTCTTAGGTCCGTTCGTTGAACTTTCTCCAGGGTTGACCTAGGTTTTCTTGACAACCCTATGAGTTGTCAAAAAACCTGGGGTTTCCACTCCTCAAAAAACGCTAAACCACAAATCACCACACATCCCTGTCATTAAAAAAAAAAAATACATGCCATTTGACAGCCCTAAATTCGCCACAGCAGAAATCTAGGGCAATTTGGGGGAAACCTATGGCAAACCTATGGCTCAAAAAACACTCAATTTGACATTCAGGGCGAATTTAGGTTTCTCAAAAAACGCTTTGTGGCGACTCTAGGGTAACCCCAGGGCTTCAACGAACAAACCTCTTATTTCCAATCTGTTTAGCCCGGGTCACGGCTGATTGCGAGCTGCCGGCGAGTCGAGTAGCTGCTACTGCCAGCCGCTTGCTGGTCAGCTTTGCGTGACCACAAAATTCACCACACTCGCTGCCAGCCGGAGAGTATATTTAGCAGCGGCTGGCAAATTTGAACATATTCAACTTTTGGCTGCCAGTAGCGGCTGCTAAAATAAAATAATACTGCTACTCGTTCTATTTCGTAAAGTTTTCATTCAAAATTTGTGTCAAATGTCAACAATAGGTTTAAATTTAGAAAAAAAAGTTCAAAAGCAATATTTGTAAGTTTTTCTGTAACTGTTTGCAGAGATAAACTGGCGAATAACAGCCTACAGTGTGGCCCTGCTGTCAGCCGCTGCCTGCTTCTGCTGCTGCCAGCCGCTGGTAAGGAGCGGCTTTAAGCGGTAGTTGATACGCCAAAGTTTCATTAATTCACTGGTCAACTAAAACCAAAACCTTCAAATATATGTTTTCTGATTCAAATTTCCTTTCGAGACTGCACCTAATACTCAAAATAATATTTGACCGTGTATTGCAACTTTTGCAGCCAAATATCTCAAAAATTTGATGTAACAGAACCATTTTGAGACCAGATATGGTTTCAGTGGGTAGCAAATCATCGGTTCAGAGGCTGAAAGATGCCAGATTCTTTCGATCTTGATGCTTAATGTCTCAGAAACGCGATCTATTAGGTAGATTCTATTAGATTCAACGAAACAAAAACCTTATAATAATATAGTTTGCTTTTCAAAATTTGCGGCTTCTGCGGGGTTCTATTAGTAGTTTTGACAGAATGCAGTACATTGAAGCCAATAAAACTTTCAAATTGATAGGTATGCCAAAAGAAAATGGAACTTCATTATGAAATAGAAGAACATAAATTGGTAAGATGCAAAAGCTCTTCTGAGTTTTGGAAACTGGCTTGGAAGCTTAATGGAAGGCAGTTCAAAATAAGCGGAAATCTTAGTTCGGAAAGCCTTTTTGGTCATTTTCAGAGCCTACTCAATCCACCCGTTCAGCGAATGTTCTTCCATTATTCTGCACCGGGACTCGTTAATAATACCCTAGATCGGCGTATATCCACTGAAGAAGTTAAACTGGCTTTGATAAGACTAAAAGACGGTAAAGCGGCAGGGTAGGATAGAATACCAGTTGAATTTTACAAGTATGCCACTGATGCCTTCTATGAAAACCTAACAATCGTTTTCAATAATGTTTTTGATTCTGGAATCACACCACATCAATTTAAGGAAGCACTAATTTTTCCCATATTTAAGGGGCTCGGCTAGTTTCTCGAGCTCAAATGGAGGTGATTTTTTGAAGGCGTGTAAAAAAAAACTATAGCTTCAAATGTTCTGTAATTTTAGGAGTTTATTATTCATATATTCATGTAAATTGTTGCGAAATTTCGAGTTAAAATATTGAAATCCAAGAGAGATATGGATCATTTCTTGAACTTCTTGAAATTAGAAGACGTCAATTTGCCGCATTTTTATGAATTTTTCTGGTACCTGTAACAAGAAAATAAAAACATGGCGTTAAAGTAGACCCTTTTTCCCATACAGCCATCTATAATTATAGTGAAAAATTGAAAACTGACAAAATGGCAGCAATTTAAAAAAAAAAGTCCAAATTTCGCCAAAAAAATCGTCTTTCGATGGCTGCCAAAATTACAATTTTCATCCGATCGTAAAAGTTGTAGATGGCTGTATGTAAAAACATATGGAGAGTATTCAGTTAAAATTTCAAGACGATTCGTCAATATTTGCGTGAGTTACAGCTGCGGCAAATTTCAAAAATGTAGTTTTGAGAAAAACTCGTTTAAAGTTTTCAGAGCATAAGTTCGAGCGCTCGAGATGCTTCTCTTCTATACTCTGCCATTTCAAAAATATCCAAGATATCATTCCAATATTTTAGGACATCATTTTTGAGATATTTACCTATCGAAAAATAAAAAAATAAAAATCGATTTTTTGAAAATGAGAAACTAGCTGAGCCCCTTAAAAAAGGAAGTGTTTCAGATCCTGCAAATTATCGAGGCATTTCTTTTCTGAATGCATCATATAAAATTTTAACTGTAATTTTATAAAGGCGGCTATCGAATTGGATTGATGAAAACAAGCTTTAGCTTATAAAAGATTTCCAGGTTGGCTTTAGATCAGGCTACTCAACGGTGGATCATGTTTTTGTGCTGACGAACATCGCTAATTTTCAGCTAGCGCAAAATAAAAATCGTACGTGATCTTCGTTGATTTTAAAGCAGCGCTTGATACGGTAGATCGTAAGGCCCTCATTTATAAGCTGTTTGGCTTAGGGATGTCTCTGAAATTTAGCAGCATAATTGAGAAACTTTATGAAGATACACAAGCTGCAGTTTGCAATGGTGATTATAAAATCAAATTGGTTTAAAGGTTTCATTATACAACAGGAGTAAGACAGGGCTGCTCACTGAGCCCACTTCTATTTGCATTTTCATTGAGGATATAATAGACTGCTTGCCTGGAGGCATTGAATATGCAGGGACGCTTATAAAAGCATTGCTGTTAGCAGACGATATTGTTTTGCTCGCACAATCTCCTGAATACTGCAAACAAAGGGGGTTGACTGTTAATGTAGGAAAGACTAAGGTGATGAGTTTTAAGAATGGTGGTGGAAGGAATTGATTGAATGAAAAATGGAAATTCGATGGAAATTTGATTGAGGTGGTCAATGAGTTCAAATATCTTGGTGTTCTTTGGACGAAAAATCTTAATAAATGGTGAAGCACCTGAAGGAAAAATTCGAAAAAGCAAAAATGGCGATCTATATAACGTGGAGGAGGTATTTCAACAATAAATCTGTCAATCATAGCAGCAAATACAAAATCTTTGAAGCAGTAGCATTATGTTTTACGCTGCACAGGTTTGGGGATGTAACCAATATGAAACTGTTGAAAAGCTTTTTCGATTTTACATTAAGAAAATATTTCATCTACCGTCGAATACCCCTAATTATTATAATAATATATAATAATATTATTATAATAATCGAAACAGGATTGTCTCCGCTGTTTGTGAAAACTCTCAAACTACAAGTAGATTACATATGTAGAAGTTTAAGCCTGGCAGACCATCGGCTACCAAATAAGGCGGCCTTGAAAGCAATCCACTCCAAAATCGGGTGGTACAGAGAATGGCTTGTGTGGGCAAGCACTACTGGGGTGGATATAAGCTACAACGCTGATGATCTAAACAAATTAAAGACGAACTTGTATCAGTTAATTGCAAAGCTCGATGAACAAGCTAAAAGCAGGTATATAGGGGAGGCCTCAAAATCCTTGTATCGTACGGTTTACTGTCAGTTAAATCACAATTTACTGCAGGAGAATTACTTTCGTGATGAACTCAGCATCGAAGAAATATCCATTATGATGCGACTGCGGGGAGAAATCCTAAATCTTAACGAAATACCACACAGAAGAGACTTGCCACATTAAGGGAAACAAGGAGAAGCATTTTTGGGAGAGATTTTCTGGGTGCCGATGAAGTCATAACCAAATTGAATAAAATGGATGTTTCTAAATTGTTTCAGTTCTGCGAAATCGCTTTAAATTATCGTGAAAGAATTATACTAGGCCAATTTTAATAGTAACTTTTATCTGTATTGATTTACCATCTGAAATAAAATATTATTTAAAAAGATTATATTTTCGGCTAATTATATGTCACAGCTCACAGTATATAAAAATTGTCAATCTGGCAGACGGCAGAAGCCATGTCATAAGGAATCTTGTTTGTGAAATGAATATCCTGTAATATTTATAGAAATGCTTTATTTAACAATGTTCAATAAACTAAACTAAAAAAAAATACTTTTGGAAAAAATCAAAAAGATCAATTTTATAGACCAGTGATGAACAGTTTCATCGCAGAAGACGTCGCCGTCGATAAAGAAGTGGATGGTGAGGAAGGAGGTCGTTGGGCAGCTCTGATTGGTGTCAACTTGTCTCCGGGGAAATATTGCAACTTATAGTACCTACACGTCAATTGTGATTACTATACATTGACACGGTAACCGATGGGTATTGGTCTCCTCTAACATAAAGTTGCCTGGCTAGTAAGTGTGAGTGTGGACAACACTATAACCAAAGCTGTAAAAGAATGCATCCTTTTTTGTATTGCAGTCAAATGATGAAAAAGACTTATCTTTTGAATATTTTGCTTCATGTTAGTACTTAACCTTAATCCAAAATTTTCAGTTAATTTTGAAGTCTTTAGTAAACCAATCTTCAAGTCAGTGAGTCAAAAGACTTGGAGTCAAAAGAATGCAATACTTTTTAACTGGTTGCTATCTTTGAAGTCTTTTAAAAGTCTTTTACATTCTTTGCAGTTACGAACTCTTTGGATTGCATTGAAAATAATGCAGTCATTTGGTTGCTTTGGAGTCTTTTGACTGCTAAGTCTTTTTGATCTAAACTCAATAGTGCGACTTACATGTAAATTTCTATATTACGATACTTTACTTGAAACAAGTGTTATACATGAACGTTTTTTAGATGAAATCGGTGTTGAATACAATATTTAATATTCAGAACAACTATTTTCGCTATTTTCGAATTCGAGTTTTGTTTTTGGTTTTGGCTTTTTTTTTAGAAAACCTACTACAATTGTATTGTTTATTTTTTCACACCATCAGAAAGTACAAGTTTCAACGAACAAAAGGTTGACTGACTTTTAAAAAAAATATATATTTTGACGGCAGAGTTTTGGATTAAAAATTAGGGTTCTTTTGATATTTGTCCAAAAAAGGGGAAAAAACTAATGTTCTAAAAATTACAGTGTGTTTGAAACATAATGAGATAAGTTTTCACCAAATTTTGTAAAAAAAAAAAATTGAAGAAAAAAAACTTTGTTATTACAATTTTTTTACATAAATTTTGAGGTTATGTTAAAAAAAAGCAAAGCTAGTAAATCTATAAAAGTTTAAAATAACTTCAATTTCTTACTGATGGTTTGAGTCAAGGCCCCAAACACCATACTACGCTAAGTAACCACGTTCTCAAACATCGGGAGACAATAATTCAATCATCAAAATGATTCCCCGCATCATATGACCGGAGGTGAACCCGTTAATTTCAATTGAAAGGCATTCAATGAAACACTTTTAATATAACACCATCACTTCATTTTCGCATCTTCTTGCTACTTTTAACACATTCCACTTTAATCGTCTGGCCATTTGTCGTTTCGGCACATTGCATAACGAAAACAACACATGAAACCAAAGAAACTCAATCCGCCTTATTGTTTTGCAAAAAAAAAAAAACTCCCAAGAGTCTGCCTCTTCGTCACATTTTCTCAAGCTTGATCTCATTATCATAACAAAACCATAAGCGACCTTCATAGCCGCCATTAAATTTTCAACAGGAGACAGAGACAGACACTTGAATGCGCGTCGACTGCTTTGTTTTGCAAACATAGCAGCGGATGGGCTTTTTCCGATATGAAGAAATCATTTCTGCTATCGAAATTCCAATTCTACTCAGCTATGCTTGACTTGATAAGATTGCATCACTTTTGTAATGGAAGTTAAAGACCTTAGCAAAAGAAGAAGATGAGCTTAGCCTACTCTATCATTGCCTGTCACTACTAACTAAGTATGTAGTTAGTAGTAGGTACTGGGTTACTGCCCATGCATTTGCTGGTGCACGATGCCGATGGTCATTAATTCTAGTTGAGGCTTTTGTACTCAGTTTCGCTGGAAGCTTTTTCATTTTCTTTTTGTTGGAGTTGGAGCTTAAGTACGATCGAGGAGTATCTTGCGCCCGCACAATTTCGAATTTGGAAATTCTTAAGACGTGGGCTATTGTTGGAGAATAATAAAATTATTATCTGAGGTGAGCTGGTTCTGAATGAGTGGGCTTGCCTATGAAAATATAACAGAATGCGGTTACGTCAGATTGATATTCTTTGAACAGATTCTACATATGAATAGGTTGCTTTTCTTTTTATTTTTTGCAAAAGAATTAAGTCATCGCAAATGTGTGGCTAAGCCCATGGTTAGAAGTGACGACGACGACGACGACGTTAAAAACACACACTCACACACGATCTTCAGCCTAAAGCAATTATGAATGTTCGCCCTGCTGTCTAAACGCAAATAGGAAATGACGTGGGCTGGACATATGTAGGCTTTCGCATTGAAATGGCACAACAATGTCAGCAATAGGAAGTTATCCGGAGATTTGATCAAAAATCCCAAATACTGACTAACTCAATTCAGCTGAAACGGATAACTCATAGGGGGATGTTTTGTTTATTTTCGTTTTCTGTGCGGTACTGAGGTGAATGATTTTCAAGAAATTTGTTGATTACGAGCTTAAATTTCTGAAAGAGTCAAGTATGCAATAACGACGTAGTTGATGAGTTTGATTTGAAAGTACACATATTTGAAGCCAAAGGAGAACCTCGGCAAAAAAGGAGAACTTTTTTGGTTGCAAGGCAGTTGTTACTCTCAGTTCATCTATTGTTTGTTTTTTGTTATCCTCGTCTCAGTAGGAGTTTACATGTAGCGATAGATGAACCTATGTTGTTCCATTCTGAGCGTA
Source organism: Melanostoma mellinum (assembly GCA_914767635.1). NCBI lineage: Eukaryota > Metazoa > Arthropoda > Insecta > Diptera > Syrphidae > Melanostoma > Melanostoma mellinum. The sequence continues at coordinate 55,824,473 of OU612060.1, forward strand.
GGGAAGTGGTCGTGCCTTTTTTGGCTAGTTCGTCTGCCATACAGCTGACTGGTATGTCACGGTGCCCTGGCACCCATCAAAGGTGAATGTTAAACTGATTTGACATCTCCCTCAGAGACATCTGACAATTTTGGACCGTGATGGATTTTGTAGAGACAGAGGCAAGAGATTTAAGGGCAGATTGGCTGTCTGAGCAGATTCGAATATCCGTGGAGGATATGACGTTTTCTTTGAGCCAAGACAGCACCTTCTTAATCGCCAGAATTTCCGTTTGGAACACACTACAATGATCAGGTAGGCGGAAGAAAAGACTGAGGTTCAGTTTTTCTGAGTAGATTCCACTTCCCACACCTTCGCTGGTTTTTGAACCATCGGTGTAAAAGTGTATTGCTTCATTTTCCAAAAGAGTGCCATTTTCCCAAGCTTCTCTTGAAGGTATGGTTACTTGGAAATTATTGTCAAACACCAACTTGGGGGTGGTGTAGTCGGATCGATTCGGTAAGAATCTAAAGTTATCTAGAATGGTGTGGCCGATTTGATTATTGGTCCACTGTGATGTAGCTCTGAGTCGAGTAGCTGAGCTAGCTGCGACTTGTTTGCTGAAGATATCTAGGGGTGTGAGATCTAGTAGTACATTGAGGGCGTCCGATGGGGTTGTCCTCAGTGCGCCACTAATACACAGACTAGCCGTTCTTTGAACTTTGGCCAGCTTGTTGTAGTTGATCATCTTGTCTAGTGCTGTCCACCAGACTATCACCCCGTATGTGAGTATCGGTCTAATTACCGAGGTAAAAAGCCAATGGGTGATTTCGGGGGAGAAACCCCATTTAACACCAATGGATTTTTTACAGGCCACGTTGGCTTTATTTACTCTTTCCTCAATATTGGTTTTCCAGGTCAGTTTTTTGTCAAAAATGAACCTAGATAGTTAGCCTGATTTGACAGTGTGAGAGTTACCCCTTTAATAGTTGGGGGTCTGGGTACTAGTTAAGAAACCATCACGTCGATATAAAACTTGGAATTTTGGGGCGTCATAGCGTTTTTAAGACAATTTCAGAAAAAATTGCACTAACGTTGAAATTCCAGGTAGGTGCTATGTATTCGCGTTAAGAATACAACTACACATTCTGTTAAATAAGCGTCTGTTGGTCAGAGCTCTAAAACTTGGGAATGATAAATAATCTAAATAATGTTTAGTCCTGTCTCTGACTTAATAAAGAACTAGGAATGAGGTGCGCTATCACGAACTTAGCTAGAAAGTACTAATCGTAAGCTTAACACGACTAGGGTTTTATCGAATTGTTAGCTTTCAACTTCGGAAGGGGGCCCTCGCTTTAGGTGGGGCGTAATAAATTGAAAAGGAAATCGATATTCTTAAATTGAAAAACAGCGACAGCAGTACAAGAACTTAAATCGATAACAAAACCTTCGAAAGCATGAGTTTGTTCAAATTTGTGGTTGTTCACTTCGTATGCTCACTTTTCCATTAACGTATAGGTAAGCAGTGTTACTTACTTACTTAGGTGGGCATTACAGTTCGGGGTGAACCTGAGCCTCAACCAACATCCTTCTATAACGACTTCGATTTCGGGCGAGCTCTCTCCAGTTTCGCACTCCAAGTTGGTTGAGGTCTTCATCCACTTGATTGCGCCACCTAAGACGAGGTCTTCCCCTTCCGCGATTTCCCTGCAATGTGCTTCCGAACACCCGACAAGCCGGAGCGTTTGGGTCCATCCGCTCTACATGGCCCAACCAACGTAGCCTCGCGATGAGTACTCTTCTGGCTATGCCCATGTCGCGGTACAGCTCATAGAGCTCGTTGTTGTATCTTCTTCTCCACACATTGTCTTCGCATACGGGACCAAAGATCATTCGGAGAATTTTTCTTTCGAAACGACCAAGGGTTTCCTCATTCGCTTTCGATAAGGTCCATGCTTCCGCGCCGTAAAGCAGGACTGGGATGATTAAGGTCTTATACAAGGTTACCTTGGTTTTTCTGGAGAGGGTTTTGTTTCTCAATTGCCTTCTTAACCCAAAGAAGCACCGGTTGGCAAGAGTTATTCTCCGTTTGATCTCCGCACTGATGTTGTTGTCCGTGTCTACAGCGGATCTTAAGTAGACGAAGTCCTGTACTACCTCGAAGTTATGTCTGTCTATTATGACGTTTTGTCCAATTCGTCGATGTTCTGTGTCCTTGTTTGATGACTTTATTTTGCCCTAATTAACCATCAAATCCATTTTAGCCGCTTATGTTTTAATACTCGCAAAAGCACCTATGAAATCACGCTTTTTTCTTCCCATTACATCGATATCGTCTGCATAGGCGAGTAATTGCACAGATTTTTGAAAGATTGTTCCTCTGGTGTTGACGTTTGAGTTTCTTACAATCTGTTCAAGTATGATGTTGAAGAAATCGCATGACAGTTTATCGCCTTGCCTAAAACCTTTTTCGACATCAAAGGTCTCGGTGAGTTCTTTACCGACCTTGACGGAGCAGCGTGAATTCTCCAAAGTCATCCTGCATAGTCGTACGAGTTTTGCAGCGATGCCGAAACTAGACATGGCTCTGTGCAGCTCGTCTCTGATGTAAATACTGTCATACGCAGCCTTAAAATCGATAAGGAGATGGTGAATATCGATATTATGTTCTCGGGTTTTTTCCAAGATCTGCCGTAATGTGAATATTTGGTCTATTGTGGACTTCTGCGGTCTAAAACCAAATTGATAAGGAACTATCAAGTTGTAGACGTGGGGTTTCAGACGTTCACATATTACAGCAGACAAGATCTTATAAGCGACGTTAAGGAGGCTTATCCCTCTATAATTGGCGCAATTGTGAGGGTCTCCTTTCTTTAGGATCGGGCATACGATACTGAGGTTCCATTCATCGGGCATGCTTTCTTCCGACCATATCATGCAGATCAGCTGGTGCATGCTCCTTTCCAACTGGTCTCCAGCTGCCTTGAAGAGTTCGGCATCAAGGCCATCTGCACAGCAAACAGTGTTTGGTTTCCTAATTAACAACTGCCTCCCACAAAAAAAAAACGGGAGCAGATGTCCGGCAGATATTTCTTAATGCAAAAGTGCATTAGCAGCTCTTTTGTTGAACGATGACATTTTGTTGATTATTTTTGAAATACATGATTAGGTATACCGCTCATGACACGATCAGCAAAGTAACGTCCCAATCCAATTTGAAATGCGTTTACTGGTTCACATGTCATTTGATTAACGACAGGATCAATAAAATTCTAATTTCTCCAACTGATAATAACACAAGTTCATGAACTCAGAGAAACAATCAATTTTCATCGCAATGCGATTAGTTTAAGACAATTCTCATTTACAATACTCCAACAAAGCATACAAATTGGTACTTAAGTTGGCCATTCTTCAGTGCGAATTTAATTCAAAAAAGAACAGAAGGTATTCTTATGCTAATGGCAAATTATTCGAATTACCTCTTCTCCAAGAAGCGAACACACGATTCATAAGCAATTTAAGCCACTAAATTCAATTCCTTGTCCAAACAAGACCCAACAACACAATTGCCTAGAAAATTATCATAAGAAAAAAGCGTAGAGAGCACAAGAAAAAACTAAATTCCATTTAATTGAACAATTCACGGAGAAGCCAATGACCTCCGGCCCATTCGTCACACTGCCAAAAATTAATATTTAATGAATAATGACTGTGTAAGCCTATAACACTACTGGGAAATGGTGTGGTAACAATAAACAATCCTTCACTTACCTTTGGCTCACGCAGGTCGTTCTGATGACTTCCCCGATGTTCGCGATACCTCGAACGCATTTCTTCTTCCTTTACCATGTATTTATCCTTAACTCCACCATTGTGCTGTGAAAATTCACTCTTTCCATTTACCATGACTCCTGTGTCTAGTTCTTTCTTCCGGTTGCCACTAAAGAGCAGTTTCACCTTTTGGAAACCACCAACTTTCTTGTTTCGTTTGAGGGTATCTTCCATATGGGAATGACTAGTTGCAGCTGTGGATGAGGAATTCTCTTTTCCACTACGCCGCAGGGTAGAGGATAATGTTTTTGGATATTTGTCCAAGCGTGGGTCAAAGTGTGAGCCATCGTCGATGCTGCGTTCGCGGTATACAAAATTGTATCTTTTGCGTTGCGGATGTTGATCTTCCGTGTGACGTCGTTCCTTTTTGATGAATAGTTCACAGGCCGTAACATCGTCTTTGAATGTTCGCTTACGCCATCTGCAATGAAAAATTATACAAATAATTGCTTGGTTAACGAAACGGAAAGTGAACTTTTACTAATTAGAGTTTTTTTTTTTTACTATTGTAGCAAAGTTTGGAATATGAAAGTAAATATTTAGCAAAGTAAAGGCTTTAAATGGAATGTTAGTGAGAGAAACTCTCATAATGAGTATGGACAACTTTATCTGTCGAATCTATTAAAGTAGTTGCTGGAGCTTCGGAGTTGTCTTTCTGACTTAAAATGAGTCTAAAGAACTTGCTGATGATGATGAAATTGCGTAAAACGCAGCCAAGTCTGCATTTCAAGCGCTTAGAAAATTGTTCGCTTGTAAACCAGAAGTCAACAGTATATTCATGTTGATAAGAGTCAATAAGTTCCATTCCCTCACAATGGTTGTGAAAAATGCGCTAGGCCCAGGGGCTCCTCGCTCTGTTGCGCCACAATATTTATTTATTTTTATTTTATTTTTAAGAGTCAATAAAGGTCAAAAAGTTACATTTTGTTACCTTTAAACATTAAACTGAATTAGTAGGACAAGGAAAATCGGTCATCGACTTTTGTATGGTGAATAATAACTGGAAAGATGTAGTGAAGAAGCTTGAAGTTCAAAGTAAAATATTTTCCGATCACATGCCAATAATTGTGCAAGCTACGGAAAAAAACCTTAAACTCCGATTCTTTCCAGCAGTAATTGGATGAAAATTTAGCCGCAATCGATACATTGGCTGAGTCAGTTGAAATATCTGCAGAAAAACTCGTCCAAGCGTTAAAAAGCTCCTCAAACAACATTACTCAAAATAAAGCTTCAAAGTACAAAGCAAAATGGTTTGACAAGGAACGTATGCTGGCCCGAAAAGTGTCGTTCGACTTGTTAAATACACTGAGAAACTCGTATTCTCAAACCCTTAGAAAATAGTACAGCGAAGCAAATGCAGCGTACAAGAAATTGTGTTGCAACAAGAAAATTAATTTTGAAAATAATCAAGCCTATACACTTGGCCAAATTAAAAACTCGAAAGAATTTTGGAAGGTTTACAATTGGAATAGGAGTTTCAGCTGATGACCTGTCTAATTATTTTAGGCCTTTACTATATGGTCAAACTAATGTAAAATTTTTGTATGCTGAACCATGGTTATCCGACGAAATTTTGGATTCCGAAATCTCTCTTGAAGACGGAGAAGACGGAGTCCCGTACGAATTTTATAAGAATGCTACTGAAACGTTTTATTCACAACTTCATTCGTTGTTCAATAAAATATTCTCGACGGAAGAAATACCATCTTCATTCAAAAGATCAGTTATTTTTCCGATACACAGAAAATGATCGTGGCATCTCTTTTATGAATGTTCTTGCAAAATTATTCTGTGGGATACTAGTAAACAGATTAGAGAATTGGGTGGAGATAAACTGTGTCTTGTCAGATTTTCACGCCGGTTTTCGGAAGAATTACTCGTCGGTTGACCATATCTTCACACTAACGTCAATTGTGAAAGCCTTTCAAGCAAGGAATAAGAAAGTATACGCTTTCTTCGTTGATTTTAGAGCGGCCTTCGACCTTATAAATCGAAATGCTCTGTTTTACAAGCTTTCAAAACCAGGAATTTCCACGAAGTTCATTAGGCTAATAAAAGAACTATACACGGACTCAAAAGTGGCGGTGTGGGATGGATCTAGTTACTCGGAATGGTTCGAAACTGATAACGGGGTAAAACAAGGTTGTCTTCTCAGTGCCATGCTGTTTTCACTATTTATTAACGACGTGGTTGCATGCCTTTCTGGTGGAATTCGAATAGTCGATTCAAACATAAATGTATAAATGTATGCTGATGATTTAGTGATTCTTTCTGAGTCACCCGAAAACCTTCAAATTATGATCAACCGCCTGTCGGATTACTAATAATAATAAAGAATAAGTCTCTCAGCATAGTATAAAATTTTTGATGCTGTTGTTAAGTCCACCTTATGTTATGCTGGACAAGTTTGGGGAATTGATGAATACGAGTCCATCGAAAGGACAAAGGAACTTCCTGAAAAAATTGTTTAACATACCATTGAATACACCCAATTACGCAATTTATCTTGAAACAGGACTCCCAAAGCTTTTCACATATACTCTTAAACTGCACGCCGACTACATTATCAAAGTTGTCTCGCACGCAGATACTCGTCTGACAAAAAAATGATGTTTTATGAACTAAAAAATCACGATTGGTGGCTATCCAAGTGGAAAAGCTCAGGAATCGCTTGTTGAGAAATCGATTCGATAGACACGAATAACTTAAATTGCATCAAAGAACAATTTTATAGAGTTATTGAAAAGTATAAAAATTCTGTTCGTGATGAGTTTTCATCTATTGCTTGAGAATCTGAGATTAGGATCATATACTCGCAACTAAAACCTACTTTGATAAGCATGAATTATTTTAACGATATGTACAGCTGCAGAGAAATATCTCTTATTTTCCAAACAAGATGTAAACTCCTTCATTTAAATGGAAGTTCATACAACGGAAGTTTCAACCAATTCTGCACATTGTGCAACCTGAAAGCAAAAGAAGATTGTTTCCATTTTTTAAGTATCTGTCCAATATTCTCTTCTCAGCGCCTTGCATATTTCGGAACGAAAACCTTAACTATGCAAGAAACAATTATAACCTTGAATGAGTTCAACTGGAAAAACCTTTACAAATTTGTATATCAACTCTACAAGTATAGAACTCTACTAATAACAGAATATGATTAACTTTTCAAATTTTTTAAACTAAGTAATAAAAAAAAGCTTAACAATAACAATAAAATAAAAATAAAAATCTATAGATATATGTATATATTTAAATGTTTATTGAATAAAGTTGCCAACCGGGCTGACGGCAATGCCATAGCTTTAAATTTATTCATTATATCATTAAACTGAACTATTTCAAGAGTTTCAGCTTCTTCCTGAACAACAGTGCAAAGGAAGTAGCCAGGATCGTAGCCTAATTTCATGTGCTAAAACGTCGAGGTTAGAAAGTGGCACATTCGAATACGTATGGACTCTGCAGATTCTCAACGGTTAGTGTGAAAATGCTTTTTAAGTTCCCTTTTCGGCGGTTTTTAAGGCCGCCTTCCGCTTAACTAGTACACCACCAGCAAAACCAACGGACAGGTGTAATCGATTAAAAAAAAAAAAAAAAAGACTGTGCGCTATAATTAGCGCACACATCAAAGGGTAATGACTACCCTTACAATGTCATTAAACACAGTGCGAGCATTTAGGAAAATAGGAGAGGATTTGAAAGGATGCACGTTGCTTTTGATTCTCTGTAAATCGTAATGTAGGGGGAAAACAGGGTCAGGTAGAGCATTCCACATTCAGGTGGTGCGACTGAAATACGAATCTCTATACTTGACTGTACGCCTGAAATTGGGCTCAAGGTAAAACTGATGAGCATTCCTAGCGAGGTGGGTGTTGCGGCTAAATTGCTCCAGGGGAGGAATGCGACTGGCTATTTCACTAGAGCACTGTTTGTGAAAAAAGAGTTAAAATAGAGTGACACGGGTAACGTTTCGACGATGTTCAAGAGAATCAATCGATTCAACGATTGAACTATTAGCTATCAATATAAACGCTCTATTTTGTACCCTATCAAGCAGGTGCAACGATGTTTGAGCGGCACCTGACCAGATATGAGAGTTATACTCCAGTTTTGGGCGGATGAAGCCTTATAAATTGTAGCCAGATCAGAAGGAGTAAAGAACTTCATGCATGGTCTCAAGAAGCCTAAGCAATTAGCAGCGTAATTGGCGACTTCAAACGAAGATCATTGTTTACACACATACCCAGTACTGCCAACTTTTCGAATTCTTGGATACAGGTACCATTCATGGAAAATGGCAATGGGGGAACGTTAAGCTTCAACGACAAGAGACATTGAGTTTTCGAAGCATTGAATTTTACTCGGTTTTTATGACCCCATGTAACAATGCTGTCAAGGTCAGAATTCAATGAGCTTATCATACGTAGCCGTTCCAGTTCTACATCCGAAGAGAAGGGACGTGAATTTGGAAAAGAATATGAAAAGCTGAGGGTCGAGTCGTCAGCGGTTGAGAGGATTAGAAGTTTCCGACAAGAGATCATTTATGAAAATGAGGAAGAGAGTCGGAGACAAAACGGAGCCCTGGGGCACACCAGCACTTATGTGGTGGGTATCAGACTTGAAGCCATCCAATACAACTTGTATTGAACGGTCGGAAAGGTAATTTCTAATCCAACGAAGAAGAGACTCATCGATACCAAAAGCACGCATTTTCGATAAAAGAGCCTGATGCCAAACTCTATCAAATGCCTTAGAAATATCAAGCGCAATAATCTTATTTTCTCCAAAACAATGTAAAGATTGGTTCCACTTTTCGGTGAGATAAGCCATCAAATTACCAGTGGACCGTTTACTACGAATGCCGTACTGACGGTCATTAAGAAGCTTTCGTTCTTCAAGATATTGCATAAGCTGACGGTTTATCAACGTTTCCATGACCTTGGAAAGAAGGGACGTTAGTGCAATTGGACGGAAATTGGAAGGGGAGGAAGATTCGCCTTTCTTAGGGATCGGTTGGACAAAAGCAGCTTTCCATATGCTCGGGAAAATCCCAGCAGAATAGGAAGGATGGAAAAGTTTACGCAGTATGGTTGTGCCAGCGTAGAAGAACACCTCTTCAGAATAACGGCGGGGATACCATCTGGATCAGCGGATTTGTGTATATTGAGATCTTTGAGGACTCTCGCAACTGAGCGAGTTCGAAAAAATATCTGCTTCATCACAGAATCTACGGACTCAAGCTCAGGTGGAGCCAATAGGCTATCAGGAAGTGTCGAGTTGGCAGCAAACTGAGCTGCCAGCAAATTAGCTTTATCGATGGAGCTGACATGTGGAGAGTCATTGAAGACGAGCGTTGGGACCGATGACGTGGTCGAGTTCTTAATGTTCTTGACAAAAGACCAAAAGTTTTTACTTCATTTTGGACACAACAGTATTTTTTAGCCATTTGTATTTGAGCATTACAGATATTTCTGCCCCGTTTGAACAAATTTCGGTTGACTACTGTGGGGTTATCTTTAAATTTTCGAAAACAACTTTCTTTATCCCTAATCGCCTCTTTACAACTTTCTTTATTCCTAATCGCCTCTTTACAGCTTGAATCAAACCACGAAATCTCTTTGGGGATGATACTTTTTGCTCTGTGAGGAACAAAATTTCTCATGCTGTTGAGAATTACGTTAGATATCATATCAGCTGATGCATCAACGTTTCCGTCGAGAAAGCACAATGAGCAATTAAAATTTCGAAAGAAATTATTCAACCCAGAATCGAGTAGCTGCTTTTGTCAGACATAAATCAGATAACGTGAATTGACGTCAGTCAGCTGGTGAAGTTGAGCTTTTTCAACTTTTGGTGTTTTGAAGATTTTCCTTTTCAAATTTGTTTTTAAAACATTTAATGGTTTCAAAAGCTAAAAATAAAGTGCTGCCATGGCAGGTAAAGTTCAAAAAGCAAGATTGTAAGGAAGAAACTAGCGAATAAAAGCCCTTAGCGATCTTGTGCTGCTGCTTGATACTGACCCTGCCAGTCATTCCTTCTTAGCCCAGTGTGACCGATTCTTAATGACTTTATACCCTGCACACTTGGACCCATATGGTGGTGTATAAGGTCCATTGCAGGATGTAGGCTTCTAATTTTATGGATACTCCATTGCAAATGCAACTTATTCATGAAGTAAAAATGCTCATTTTTGGAAAATAACAAACAATTTGGATTCTATCTGATGTAACTTCATCGATTCGAGTAATAGAAGTGTGAGTGTTTTCAATGGACAAATCGCGTGTCTGCTGACCGACCACAATGGATCAATCTATCCACAGTCAGTCGTTTTATGTTTGAAGAAAGTCAGTAAGTTGATTCTTTCAACAAAATCTTGCTTCTTGGCTTTCAACGACTTTTCTTACACAGGATTCTACTTCTTGCAGCAAAGACAAAGGCAGTTCACACCGTAGAATTAGATGGACAGACTTTGGTCTGAACGACCAACCTTGGGTGGGTATACCTAGTTAAAAAAACGACCACTTCTCCAACTTGTTTGGTGTTCATAAAATATTTTTGATAACTATTGTAGATTACGGTTTGATTGCAAACTAGACCCGGACATCCAAAATCCACATCTGCCCAAGTGTATCCCATTAATTGTACAGTGTGAACGGCCCTATTAGCTGTGTTTTCTTTCAACATCAAACTAAACCTGTACGTGGAATGTTAGGTCCCTTAATAGACCGCGTGCAGCCGAACAATTAGCGGAAGCCCTAAACTGCTACAAAGCACATATTACCGCTATCCAAGAAATGCGATGGGATGGACCAGGTAGACGCAGATTAAAAGACTGCGATATCTACTAAGGCGATTATGCTGGCTAAATTCGTCAACATAAGCCTCATTTGCACACACGCCCCCACAAAGGAAAAGGATGAAGACACCAAAGACGTATTCTACGAGCTCCTGGACAAAACATATGAGCAGTGCCCTGGCTATGACATTAAGATTGTTCTAGGAGATTTTAATGCCAAGCTAGGAAGAGAGGATATCTTTCTTGGAATAATCGGAAGATACAGCCTGCACGACAACACCTCCGATAACGGATTCAGGCTGATCGATTTCGCTGCGGGGAGAGATGTTCTGGTAGTTAGTACGCGGTTCCAGCACCTCAATATCCACAAAGGGACATGGAAATCTCCTGATCAATCAACCGTCAACCAGATTGACCACATTGAGTTCGATGCACAACACTTCTCCAGTATAGAGGATGTCCGAACATTCCGAGGGGCCAACATTGACTCGGACCACTACCTTGTTGTAGCCAAGGTACGACTGCGGATATCCCGATCCAAGCCAACACAAGGAAATACTGTGAGACAATTCGACGTTGGACGACTACAATCGCAAGAGATCGCCAAGTCTTTTTCCGATCGAGTCTCTTACAACCTCTCAAGGAGTCCTATGCCGCCAGCATCAAGTATAGAGAACCAGTGGCAGCACTGCCAATCAGCCATCAGAGGTGCCGCCTCTGAAGTGCTGGATTTCACACGGCCACCACAACGAAACCCCTGGTTTGACGACGAATGCCGGCAAGCACATGCAGCTAAACAGGAAGCATACAAAGCGGCGCTGCACAAAAAGACTAGAACTGCTTATGAGCTCTACAAGCAGAAGAGGAGAGACGAACACCGGCTTCTCAGACGGAAAAAGAGAGAGCATGAGAAGCGCACGATCGAGGAGATAGAAGGGTGCCACAGCAGCTACAAGCCCCGAGCCGAAGCCTGCAAAGACGATCAAGGGAACATCGTGGTGGAACCGCAGTCTATGCTGAGGATATGGAAAGACCACTTTTCCAAGCTCTATAACGGCGATGATGGACCCAATTCCGCTGTTAGAGAGATAGAACCATTTGATTTAGGCGACGTAGACCAAGAATTCCGCCAACCCGACCTGAACGAAGTGAAGACAGCAGTGTCCAAGCTAAAGTCCAACAAAGCTGCTGGAGCTGATGGCCTCACTGCCGAATTGTTTAAATCGGCCGGCGATAACCTGGTCAGGAGTATGCACCAGCTCATTTGCAAAATATGGTCGGAAGAAAGCATGCCCGATGAATCAAGAAAGGAGACCCTCTGAACTGCGCCAACTACAGAGGTATCAGTCTTCTTAACATCGCGTACAAGATCCTCTCTGCCGTATTGTGTGAGCGTCTGAAGCCATTCGTCAACAACCTGATAGGTCCTTATCAGTGCGGCTTTAGACCTGGAAAGTCCACCATCACACTACGGCAGATCTTGGAAAAAACCCAGGAGCTTCAAATCGATACCTACCACTTTTTTATCGATTTTAAGGCCGCATACGACAGCTTCTATAGAGAGGAGTTATATAGAGCCATGTCTAGTTTTGGCATCCCTACCAAACTTGTCCGATTGTGTAGGATGACGATGGAGAACGCACGCTGCTCCATCAGGGTCGGAAAAGATCTCACGGATACATTCGATGTCAAAAAAGGTTTTAGGCAAGGCGATGCACTGTCATGCGACTTCTTCAACATCGTTCTTGAAAGAATAGTGCAAAACTCCTACGTCAACACAAGAGGCACAATCTTTCAAAGATCCGTTCAATTGCTCGGATATGCCGACGATATTGACATAATTGGAAGAACGCAGCGTGATGTTGAAGCGCGTTTATGAGCATTGAGACGGAAGCGAAGAAGATGGGTTTAGTGGTAAATGAGGGCAAGACCAAGTATATGCTGTCATCAAGAAAGGACACCCAACACCGACGTCTTGGACAGAACGTCACGATTGACAGCTATAACTTTGAGGTAGTTAAGGACTTTTTCTACCTAGGCGCCGCTTTTAATTCAGACAATGACACCAGCGGTGAAATCAAACGAAGAATAACTCTTGCCAATCACTGTTTCTTCCGACTAAGAAGGCAATTGAGTAGTAAAGTCCTCTCTCGAGCAACTAAAGTGTCCCTGTATAAGACACTTATCATCCCGGTTCTTATATATGGCGCAGAGGCATGGACCTTGTCAAAGGCAGACGAGAACGCTTTAGGATGCTTCGAGAGAAAAATTCTTCGGGTGATATTTGGTCCCGTCTGCATAGATGGAGAATGAAGAAGAAGATTCAACGACGAATTGTACGGGCTGTACAGCAACACTGACGTTGTCAAACGAGTCAAGGTCCAGCGGCTTAGATGGCTGGGTCATGTAGAGCGAATGGACACCAACGCTCCGGCCCGGAAAGTCTTCGAATCCAACCCCGAGGGACGGCGCAGTAGAGAAAGACCGCGACTCAGGTGGCGCACGCAAGTAGGAGAGGAACTCAACCAACTTGGCGTGCAAAACTGGAGGCAGCTAGCTAGGGACCGAGTTGGCTGGAGAAGCATGTTGGTTGAGGCCCTAGTCCGACCCGGACTGTAGCGCCACCTTAAGTAAGTAAGTAAGTAAGTAAGTATCAAACTAAACTCTTTATTCTGAAGCATTAAACTCGGAAATAGTCTTACTTGTTGCACCACAGTGATTTTTTTCGCACTCACTGTGGGAGTACAACCTGATCAAAAGAATTTGATAATTTATTCTGCCAGCCTTGAAACTTCTAACATTCTAGTCAAACGCAGTTGTGTTCTAAGTTTTGTGAAGTGTGAAAGACTCAAACTGCCTTTAACAAGGATATGAGCCGTGTTTAAAAACACATTCCCCTGCACAAAACTTAAGTGTAAATAAATCAGCTCAGTGAGCCATTGCTTTAATTGGTTAATTAATCGCTTATTCTTGCCAAACACATCACATTCAATACACAGTTCAAGTGAAAATTGTAGAAGCTTTCTATTAAGCTTTTTTTAAATCAATTTCCAAAAATGTCATCTTTGTACTTACTTGGAACTTCCATCGCCGTTGAAGGTTTCCTTTCGGAAATCATTTTCAATGCCAGAGTCGCCCTTGTCGAAACTTCTCTGTTGTCGCTTGTCTCTCTTCAAACTGTTCTGCCAGTTCTCTGCTTCCGATGAATTCAATTGACTTATCGAACTGACCAATTTATGGTTTTCCGGTGAAGACCGATACATATCGGTGCTGTTTAAAAGGTGTGAATCGAAGCTTCTCGGTTCATAGTCATTGACGGTAACATTTTGATCTATCATTCTTCCTGGTGAATCAAAACGTTCTCGACGTCTAGATTCTCGCACAATTGGCTTACCTTGGTCGTCTGTTTTTGACTCTCGCTCGTAGATTTCTTTTACACCGCCAGTTCCATCATCGTAGTACTTTGTGTGGACATATCGTGAGCTATGATGGCCATTGCCACTCTTATTTGGTGCTATCATGTCCAGATGCGATCGCTCTGGCGAATACTTTTTCATAACTTCTTCTGATCGTAGTTTATGATAACGACTGTAGTCATCTCGTTCAGGAGTCAAGTACTGCCGTGGATTCGAATCGTAGTATTCTTCGTGCACTCTATTGCGGTCAGGTGATGCCCGATATTCTTTCGATACGGTTTCGGGTGTTGCGAAGCGCCGCGATCTAATCCTAGACTCAAGATTAGCTCTTCGACGACTTAAAGTATTAATTTCATCAAACGGTTTGGGAGGAGTGATACTTCGAATAACAGGCACAATAGGAACCTCGGAGCTGTTTTTACTCCGTTGATAGCTTTGGTGATGCGACTCTTCTTCAAAATATTTGCGAGTCTCAATACCCAAGCCTTCGTCGTCATCACTTAGATTTCGTGGACTTAGTTGCTGCCACGGGGATGGTGAGTTCTGAATGCGGATCATGGTGGTCCCTGTTACAGGTGTAAAGGGCTCTCTCACTGGACTATGTATGACACGTGAGGGTGTCTCTTTTCTCATCGAACTCGTCGTGTGATGACTAGATGGATGATCAAACACATCCACTGAATTACGGTTGGGAAGGATGCCGTTATGATTTTGTCGAAGCGGAGTATTGAACGCAGTTGGCCTTTTCAAAGGCCTCTCTTCTTCTGCTAACTGAGCGTAGACAATTTGCTCGTTTGGTCGCGTATATGAGAATGCTGGACCCGATATCGTCGGAGGAGGTGAAAATCTTTCCATAGACAATCTCTTGACCATTCCATTGACAGTGAGTCCTTTTGTAAGTGCCGGCTTCCTTGGCGGTAGCTGAGAACTGTGCATATCCTCCAAAGATTTCGTCTTGTCCTGCTGCAACGCTTGAATTGTCTCAGCAATCGGCTTCGATGGTACGAGATCGAGATCTTGGTGATTGGTGTATCCTATATTGCCACTTAGCTTTGGTTCAGTGTTGTACTTAGAAAGGAAGTCCTTTAGCTCAGTTGCATTTTTCTCATCGGCAGTAATGGCTTCAGACTTTCGACGTTCTCGATTGAAAAGCTCCTCGAAGTACTCTTCTTTCTGAGTGTTTTCAATAATCGGACTCAATTGGGTTGATTTCCCAGTGCCGTTGCCTACGCCACCTGTGGCTAAGTCTTCTTTCTCTGGGTTTCTCTTCTTTGATACGAATTTTGGTTCTTTGTTGGAACCAACATCACTTTTACTACGTACTATGCCACGGCCGCCACTTTCTGATAAACGTGAGCCACGTTGTTGCTGCTCTTTGTCGAGAAGATTGGAATCGCTTTTGCGACTAAATATATTGAATATTGATGGTTTCTTGGATTTCTTGGATGAAGCGTCACTAACACTGCGACTTACGGCTTTCCCCACTGGTTTCTTTTTTCGCGTCGGCAAAGAATGAAATTTATTGGGAATCGATCGTTTGTGATTTGAATTTTTTATCTGAGAGGGGTTGGTGCTACCACTTTCAGCTTTGCATTTGATTCGTTCAGCTTGAGCGAGAATGAGAGCTGCTTCTTTTCGTATGCCTTCTTCGGATAAGTCAGCCGGTAGCTCCCGTCGTAAGTGTTGATTATCTGGTGGCTGTAGATTGGTAGTTTCGATTTTATAGTTGGACTTTTCGTTGGGACGATTTCCTAGAGGAAGGAAGAAAACGGTGATAGAGGTTTAGATGATTGAAATTGATAAAATTATGTTTAAAATCTGAAATACATTTATTTCGTTCTCTGTTTAGTCAACTGTGATAATAAAGTGGTTTATATTTATATTTATATAATATTTGAGCTCAAATTTTTATACAAAGCTCGAGGCTTGGCTCCTATTCCACAAAACAACTTATCAACTTTTCAGTTTGTATTGTACATATCAAATTTTCCATAATTTTCAAAGCTATGTTCCTCAGAGCAGTAAAACTTGAAAAGAGATACGTTGAAGATGATAAGTGTAGTTTGCAAGGTCTTTGCAATTTTTACATTCCCAAAGTATTTTTTTGAGCAGAAAAACTTTTTACTTCACAAAAAAAGGGAGTATAGAAAGCAGGCGAAGAAGCTTCATAGTGACCGAATTTCCATCTGCAGTAAGAAAGATGTTCATCGTCCAACAGCATTGGCTCAGCCTTTTTTAAAAAATATTAAGGTTCCCCCCTTACTGGTCTAGAATTTTGAAGAAACCGAAATTTTTTTGTCTTAAAAGGTACTTTAGTGTTTCAAAAATAACATACCAAGGGATGGATGCCAGCAAAAATGTCTATATGCCCAAACTTTCAAATCAGCGGCAGCGCCCCAAGCATGCCATATGATTTTATAGTACTTAAAACCTTAGGCGTTTTTCTCGAAATCACTTTTTAGAACTGGCCGCAGATATAACTCGAGCAAATCTTCACCGATCTATACAAAATTTTGACATTACATTCAAAATACCTTTCTTCAGAGACGTACGTAGGATTTATTTTTATATTACATAGTTTTTTTTTTTTTTGTTTAATCAATAATTTTGTCGTTTTTTAGTGAGCATTCTAATTTTTAGTTCAAACGTGCACCATTTCGCGAAAAAACAATATATCGAAAAAATCCTACGTACGTCTCTTGCTATTTTTATAAAGAAACTAAAAATTTTCGGGATTTCGTTCCAGAACCAAAATTAAGGAGGTTACATCTTCGGCCATGGACCTGTCTAAAAAATGAGGTGACTCCGAAAAAAATGCTGGACAGCCTCCATTTTGAATTTCATTGACACGAAAAAATTTGTATTTGTATATTGAAACCTAAATTATAAAACCTCTTTCACAGATTTTTGATAGATCTTTTTGTTGAGTCACAAAAAATTCATAAATTATGCTCATTTTTTCTCGCTCTAGATCAGCAGATGACTTAGAAGAGGAGCAACCAGTTGGAACTTGGAACCCGATCATCACGGGATGGGAGTGTAGCACGCCAACCCTTACAACCATCCAATACCTAAAATACCAACAAAATTCAGTGAAAGGCTCTTAGTGAGCGCTAGAACAGTCAAACAATTGTGGATCAATGAAATTGTGAAAAACGATTTAATAACCATAGTGGACCGTGTAGATTGAAATGCGGAGGAAAAACAGTGTCGGGTAAAGCATTCCATATCTGTGTGGCTTAAACATGAATGAACATACTGACGACTTACGTCCAAAGTTAGTCTCAAGGTAAGACTGATGAGAATTTCTAGAGAGTTGGGTGTTGCAGCGAAATTGAATCACTAAAAGAATAAATAAATAACAAAATAAATAGGGTGAGGCAGCGATGATCCCCAGGACCTAGCGCATTTTTCACAACCATACCTTGTAAGGCAATGGAAGGGATCTACAATTTTCTGCCGGTTCCGAAGGGCTAATCGAGAGAGCGCTTTTCATGGGAATGAATACTAACGGAGCACTTGCCAATTCCTCGCGAAAGGCGATACCCGTGGAAAAATATTTTTGCCTCTGTTGGGACTTGAACCACGAACCTCTGAGCTAACAGCAGACATACTTACCATCTAGCCACAGGTTCCACATCATCACTAGAGGAGTGCAACAGAATATTTCACCAAAGCACTGTTCGTAAAAAAAATTACAAAATTTAGTCAAACAGGTTACATTTCGACGATGGGCAAGAAAATCAATGTATCATTTTGTTTGAAGAACACTTGACCAAATATGGGAGCTGTATTCTAGCTTAAGGAAAATTTAGGCTTTATAAATCACATATAGATGAGAAAAATGTTTCCTGATGATGAATGATTTAGGAAACTTAAGGACTTCAGCTTTAAGACACATTTTTAGACATACGTATTTCGAACAAATTTCAAACTACATTAATTTTTACCCCCATGGGAATCTGAACTTGAATCATGAGAAATATAATACAGCGCCGGGAAGGATACGACAAGCGCAACTACATCAACGTGTGACCTGGAGTAGCCAAAGAGCCAATAGAATAATGCAAAACTATAGGATCGTTTCTTATTTTACAAGAGTGCTTGACGGGGAAGTAGTTTCAACAGATATCCTGAAAAATCGTGGACGGTTTTTTTGTCTACTAGATGAGAATCAGCTCAGAAGATGAAGAGCATTTTGGAAGGATATATTTCAATTAGTGCGAAAATGAATCAAGCATCCAATACATCAACGGGTTTATTGAACATCATCTAAGCAGCCACATGGCAGAATATGTCTTTAAGGATTTATTTTCCCAAAATTTTCAAAAAAGTTCAATTCGATAGATTCCGGAAACCTTCTGGCAGCTGTGAACACAAAAGAGGAAGCAGTTTTTGAAAGAAACAAAGAACACCACGAATCAATTTTTGATGTTGAACAAGTTTTTGGAATCAGCAAAAAATGTTTGGTCCCTGAGGCTTCCAAGGATTTGTTGCTTCAGGCTGTTTTTTTATTTATTTATTTTCTTTTTTTTAAATTTTAATATTCCATATTTTGGATGTAACGAAACATCGGAGATAACACTTCATCCACTTCTTCTTCCTTTGCTAACTTAAAAAAAAACTTTTTGATTCAGGAAAAGAGGAGATTGGTTTGCTCTTAGCTTATCTACTCGTACAACTTCCTTCCATTAACAGGTCGTCTTGTTGAAAAAAAGTACAACCAGTGCTCCACATGCAAGATTTGTTTTGACAGTATTTCATTCCTATTTGATTCACATTTTATGATTTGTTCCCAGTGTAATTTTGTCTCATCAATGAATTTTAGTTTTTCTTTATTGAAACATTTTTTTCTTCGTAGACGAGCTTTTTGTGCTGCTGTTTGTGAAGTCTACTTGCTACTTCCACTTCAATTTCAATTTCAACTTCAATTTATTTGACAAATAAGGAAGTACAGTAAAACAATTTAGTCTTTTATAGTACAAGATAATACAGCATTTAAACAGAGGTTATGTAAAGAAAGATTAAAAGACACAAATTTAAAATATATATAAAAGACAAATAAAAAAAAAAGATAGATAAAAACAATAAAATATTGAATACATACGAATTTGTTTGAGACATTATAGATTGGTATTATTATTGTATATTATATTATAATAACAAAAGGTTTTTTTTCTCTCAGTGCATACTATTACCCGTAATTAGCAAAGTGATTTAAGGCTATGATTTTGAATTTTTTTGTGGAAATGATTTGTCTCATTGGAGTGGGGAGATTGTTCCAAAAGCCTAGTTGCATACACAAAGAATAAGCGTGATGAATTAAGGAATCTAGCTCGAGGTGGTACAAGGCTTGCAGTTCTGCATGATTGGCCGTGATGAATTTTTTCGTACAAGTAAGAGGGTGTTCTTGACTGAATAATTTTTTGAATAAATAAACAACATTTCAATTCGAGGAAACTTTGCAGTGAACAGCCAAGTACTTCTTTATGAAGATGAAATATATGTTCGTGTCTTCTAAGGCCAAACACATATCTAACCATATCATTGAACGCAACCAAGAGCTTGTGGTATGAAAGAGAATCTGGCTTACAATAAATGGCTGATCCATAAGTAATAAATGGCAAAATCAATGTCTTAATAAGTCTAAGCTAAGTGTTCTTGGGTGTAAAGTGCGAACAAGTCCAAAGTTTACGTAACCAACTATAAATCTGCCCAACAACGTAGTTAATGTGGTCGTTTGCTGACAAGGTACGGTTCATTTTAATCCCAAGGCTGGTTATTTTTTCAGAAAATTTAATTTGATTTTCTCCTAGAAAGATCGCTGGAAAAACCTCCGGGTCATACACTTTTTGGGCAATGATAATGGACTTACATTTATTCGGGTTGAGAAGAAGTCCATGTCTTCGTTGACTCGTACTACAAGGTCTTCAATGAGCCTAATAGGTCTAGATAGATAAATTTGCAAGTCATCTGCATATAAGTGTAGTTTAATATTAGTGCATACACTGACAAAGTCATTAATAAAGATACAAATTAGTAACGGACCAATTATTGAGCCTTGGGGTACAATGGCTAAAATGTTTTTGTGTTGAGAGCAACTTCTGCCAATGACAACTTTCTGCTTCCGATTTTTTAAATAGCTTTGTAAAAGACGTGTAGCTCTGTCACTAAATCCAAAATATGTTTTGAGCTTGAGGCACAGGATTCCATGATCAACACTATCAAACGTCTTAGAAAAATCTAAAAGATTTAGAATAGTTACATTTTCTGCATCGAAGTCTATTCTTATGTCATCTAAAACTTTCACCATGGCAGTTTCACAACTGTGATTTGTTCTAAAACCGGATTGGTACGGCGCCGGCGATAAAAGACTGTGATGATCAAGATAAGATTTTATTTGCTTGGCAAGGATTTTCTCAAAGATCTTAGAAAAGCATGGAAAAATACTAATTGGCCTAAAGTCCGTGCAAGACTTAGGGTTGGAAATTTTGGCGACAGGTATAACCTTAGCAAGTTTCCAACTATCAGGGAAACAGGACGACATGATGCAAAAATTAAACAAATGAGTCAAAGACCCCAAGATGTAGGGCAAGATCTATTTAATAAACGAGATAGGTATTCCATATTCACCTACTGCTGCAGAACGCATACTACAAATACTATCGACAACATCTATTTCAGATACAGTTTCAAATTCAAATTCAGCATCGGAATGGAATCTAATTTGATTGTTAGGCTCAAAGATTGAGTCATTAGCCGAAGACAAAACGAACGCATTGTTCACCTCATTGGGATCCAGTGTGTTAAATACATTATTTTGTATACCTACTCCTAGAGAACGTAAATTTGACCACAGTATTTTTGGTGTTTGTTTGAGACACAGTTTAGACACAAAATATATTTTTTTAGATTTACGTATTAGAGATGTGGAGCGGTTACGTGCAGCAGTACAAGTCCCAGTTATATGTGGTTTGACAGCGTTTCCATCTGTGATAAAGTTTTTTCTTATTACTCAATGAATTACTAACTTCTCTTGTGAACCATGGACAGTTTACATTACACACGTGCACAGACTTCAGAGGGACATAGTCATTGAATAGTTGACCTATATGAGTTTGCAGATAGTCAAACTTATCATTCGAGTTGGAAAGGTACTGACATCTAAACCAATCAAGGGCACCAGCTTCAAGATTCAGTCTGATGTAATCAATTGACTAAAAATCTCTAAATTCCAAACTAGCTGGAACAGCAGTACATTGAAATGTTGTAGGTACAAAAAATTACGTCATGGTCAGAGAATCCATCAAACGATATTTGGTCACGAAGAAGAACACTCATGGGATCAGAAACAACAATTAAATCAAGTAGACTAGGTCTAGCATCAGGTGCAAAACGGGTAGCATATTTGTTTATAACTGTAAGTCCAGACGTAGAGATAGAGTCAAGGAGTTGCTTGCTTCTATTATCAGATTTAAGTAAGTCTGCATTAAAATCACCTAGTAGAGTAATTTGTTCATATGTCGATAAGAAGGGTTCAGGGGAGAAACATGTGTTGGGGTTGTATGCTTCACCAAATATACACTTCACGTTTCCGTCTGAAATTTCTCTTAGAACGTACTCAATTCCATTTTCTGCAGATTTTTCAATAACCACTTGTAGTAATAGTTTCGCTCGATAAACTTTTCCTTGGGTTGATACAGTTTTTTTAATGAGATGTCAAAAAAAAACTTGGGTTTTCAGTTCTTGGAAAACGCTGTACAATAAAATCACCGCACATCTTTGACAGTTGAGGAAAAAAGGATGCCATTTGATGGCTATGTTCCTTACCTCAACTAGCCCCAGTAAGAACCTAGAGCTACGTTAGGGCGAGTTGAGGGCGAACTAGGGGCTCAGAAAACACTCAGTTTGGCATTCAGAACGAGTTCAAATGAGCCTGCTCAAGCTCAAGCCCAGCTAAAAGCTCTGAGAGAAAAAAATCCAAGATTTTCGTTAACTCCTTTCAAAATATGTTTAATTCTTTATAGTCTGGTATACCAAAAAGTAGAGTAGTAGGCTGCATCTCCATTGCTCTGAGCTAAGAGATGAGAACAGATTTATGTAAATTTGGTTATAAATCTCAAATACTTTTTTCACATTCAAAATTATACAGAACTCTTTAGAACTACCTCTTTAGAAATTAGTCACAATATTCTACAAATAACATCACAACTCACAAGAGTCACACAAGGCCGACTCGCAAAATCGTTCAGCATTTTTTCTTTTTATAGACTTCCTGATACCTGATTACGTCTTAAGTCGCAATAATTTTAGAAAAATAAAATTATTTACTTCAAGTTGCATAAATTGAATCAGCTTACACCTGAAACACTGGACAAAACTACACCAGTAGTGAATTTGCACACGACAACGGACGTCCATTGCCACAGATGACCTTGAGTCCGCTTCAACTGGCCGTAAGTTAATTCGACCACCTACAGACACTGGCAGGTCATGAAACATTTACTTTTAAAGACTCAAGATACCTACTATTATCAGAAAATCTCGCAGCACTGCCTGACGGACGGTTGTGCGAATTCGTGAAATGGTATGGCTTAGCTTTCGCGTTCTGGCAATATGCATATAAGGTCTGTCCGCAGTATACTCTGGCTCTATGTTAATGCATATTAGTAGGTACTTGAGTTCCAAGGTCGTGTCTGTCATGAAAACTTTGCATTTAAAGCTGTATGTTGTGGACATTGTAAATCATCGTAAGGAATGTTGCTAGTTGATAAATTTAGATCAATGGGTGCATTTTTTTTAATTTTCTTTTCTTATTTTTCGTTTTTAGGGCGCATGATTAAGTAGTGAAAAACAAGTCGTAGATCACGACTTTTCGTTGTTTACGCAGATACAATTGAGGTGTGACAGTAGTTGGTTTCAATTACTAGTATGAATTTCTTAGCAAGGACTCCGTACCAAAGTTTTGTGCCATGTGCCTGGGCACATGAAAAGACAGATTGGCAAATCAAACATAAAGAACGCGAACGTGATATACTTTTGTTTTCAATTTTTCAAAGACCGCTCTATATTTTTGTTTTGAAATTCTTTCCCGAACGTTCCTTTCTAAAAAAAATCCATGTTTAGTGTCTGTCAACCTAAAATAAAATTCCATTACAAACAGATACAAAATATTTACCTACATTAGAGAAGGGTGATAATTTATTCATAATTCACTTCGATATGAAATTTTAGAAGGTTTTTTTCAGCCGGTAAATACCTACGAGTAGTACAGTAAAAATTCCTCTGGCGAACAACAAAAAATTTGAAGTCGTAAAATATCGCTGAAAAGCCAGGGATGATCATGATCACACACTTTGCAATGGATAAAAAGCTTGAAGTGAGAAAATTAATGAATATTGGGTAAGATGTTTTTTTTTTTACTGTAATACTGACCTTGAGCAAATGGAGGTCCTTGCAAGTTGAAACACATGAACTCAAGAGAAAAACAAGTGTAAGGAGCCCGTTGGGAATAAATAAATGAATAAGCACTGGGAGCCTCAGGGCCTAACGTATTGTAATGTACATTTAGTACCAATTTCCTAATCGAAACGTTCCACCGAAAAACACATCTGGGAGCACTATAATGGAGTGGTTTAAAAGAAGACGTCTTTTGTGAGTGAGTGTGTATGTGTGCAGAAATACCGGGAGGGGAACTTGTCTAGACATCATGGTTCATAGAAAAACTACTAGAAATCTCTCGATGGTTCACTTTCCTATATAAAGAGGGAGCTGACGCAACCAGAGGTCAGTTTTATTTAGAAAGTGATAGTGTGAATATTGGATAAACGTAATTGAGTTGAGTTCGATAAAGTGTATATCGAAAGTAGATACTGAATAAAGTGGTAGAATTAAATTGAAAGGTAGAGTTTTATTTTTGCGAACAAAGCGCACGTTACATTGGTGTCAGAAGTGTAAATAAAACTTATTTAACTAGTAAAGTGTAAAAAAAAAAAAAAAAAAAGTAAAAAGAGAAATAATAATTATATACAGTGAAAATGGGTAAGTTGTTAGAAGAGCTCAACTGCATTGAGCTTAAAAGTGAGTTAGGTAAGCGAAATCTTTCTAGAGCGGGATCGAAAAATGAGCTCGTCCTGCGCTTGCGTGACTATTTGGAACAGCAAGGGGAAGACGTAAACACTTTTGTTTTTGAAACAGAAGTGGAAGAAGAGGAAGTAAGTGAAAATGTAGATTTTTCTAGTATGATGAAACTTTTGTTAGAACAACGAAACGAGCAAAAGAAAGAACAGCAGAATGTTCTTGAACAACTTGAAGCACAACGAAACGAGCAAAAGAAGCTGATTGAAGAGCAACGAAGCGAGCAAAAGAAGCTGATTGAAGAGCAACGAAACGAGCAAAAGAAGGAACAACAGAATATTCTCGAAAGACTTGAGGCGCAACAGAATGTTTTGGAAGGTCAGAAAAACATTCTAGAAGGTAAATTGGGTAACATTGAGAAAAATGTTTGTGCCCTAGACGAACGAGTTGAAGGTGTGGAGAAACAGCTTTCTGTTGTAGAGAATCGTTTCGAAATCGTAGAAACCCGATGTGATAAACAGTTTTCTGTTCTGACCAAGGAATTGGACCAGATCCGGAAAATCAAAATTCGAGAGTCTGCTGGGGAGTTTGTAAAGAAAAAGGAGATGAAACCCCCAACATTTGATGGACAGTCTTCTTGGCCAGTCTACAAGAGACAATTTGAGGCAGCCGCGACAACAAATGGCTGGGATGACGAAGACAAGTACATTGCACTGACTCTTGCTCTTAGAGGACCAGCAGCTGAATTACTTCAAACAGTTCCAGCTGGTAAGAGCGGCGATTTCAGTTCTCTCGTGGCAGCTATAGATAAACGCTTTGGAGATAGCCACTTGAAAGAAGTCTTCCGAGTCCAACTCAATAACAGAGTCCAGAAAAGGGGTGAAAGTCTACAGCAGCTCCAAGCAGACGTCGAAAGACTGGTTCACCTGGCATACCCGGATGCTGGAGAAGAAATCATCAACCAGCTTGCTGTTGAGTCCTTCGTTCGTGCCATTTCCGATATACATCTTCAGAGGTCTGTGCGAACTGCTAGAACACGTACTCTTTCTGAAACCTTAGCATTCGCATTGACAATTGAAGCAGCAGAACAGGCTTCTCATGGAGTACATCGACTTAGAGAAGCCATAGTCGAAGAATGCTCGTGCCAAAGAGCTGAAATACAAAAGAACCAGCGGAGCGGACTAGCAAGATGTTGGAACTGCAACAAGACCGGGCACTTACAGCGTCAATGCCGACTACCATCAAATAAAGCAGGTTGTCAACATTGTGGAAGCAAGAGATCCAACCCAGAGCAAGGTAACAACAACACCAGCGTTGCCTATCAGCCCGTAAGAACCAACTTCGAGGGGCAGAGGCTGGTTTCTTGTATCGATGGCCCCAGAACCACCATCCAGGTCTCTCAGACCAAACGAGACAACAAAAGTCTGACTGTGGAGACTACTATTAACGGGAACAAACATGTGGCTACCATCGACACCGGTGCCACAGCCTCCATAGTACGTCGAGACCTGGTAAAGACGACGTGGCTTCATAACACCAATAGCTACCGTCTAAGAACCGCAACGGGAGAAGCAGCAAGAGTATATGGAGAAGTGTGTCTTAAGATCCGACTGGCCGACCTATTGTTTACTCATCAATTCCTGGTGGCAGATATATGTGACGAGTGCATCATTGGAATCGACTTTATGAAACAGCACGGAGTTATTTTGGACATCGGTAATCAGGTTTTGAAGTACCAAAATAAAGAACTTCCAATGACTTATTCGAACGAAAGTACGTCGACACTGAGAACTGTCATCAGGGAAGATCTTATTCTGCCTCCTTCTTCTGAAGTGTTCGTTTGGACGAAACTGGAGGGTGAGTTTGGAAGCCTTCGATACCTCATGGTGGAACCAGACCCAGAGTGTTCCTCCCAAAGCGTCATCATTGGGAAAACACTGGTAGCACCGAAAAACAAAATGGTCCCCGTACGATTACTAAACACCAGACCGTACGAGGTAAAGTTGAAGAAAGGAGAAGTCGTTGGACGTTGCGAATCGGTTGCAGCAATTACGAAGATCACAGACGAAGCTCCGAGAAAAACTATAACTCCGGAGGAGCTCGAAACCATCAGAGCTAAAATACTGAATTCATCCAACCTTGATCACCAACAAACAAGGATGGCTGAAAGTCTCCTACAAGAGTACACTGATATCTTCGCATCGCAAAAGGGGCAATATGGTAGGACACAGTTGGTGCAGCATCGCATCAACACAGGAGATGCAAGACCGATTCGTCAACCCGCAAGACGTCTTCCACTGGCCAAACAAGGTGAGGTTGAGGAAATGATAACAGCAATGAAGAAGGACGGTCTTATCGAAAATTCCAAAAGTCCTTGGGCGTCACCAGTGGTGCTAGTGAAAAAAAAGACGGAAGCACTCGTTTTTGTGTGGACTACCGAAGGCTGAATGATGTGACTAAGAAGGACAGCTATCCCCTGCCCAGAATCAGTGATACCCTGGATGCCATGGAGGGAGCCCAGTGGTTCTCGACGCTGGACTTGAAAAGTGGATATTGGCAAGTTGACATCCACCCTGATGATCGGGAAAAGACGGCGTTTTCTACAGGTAATGGGCTCTGGCAGTTTAAAGTTATGCCGTTTGGGCTATGCAACGCTCCGGCAACATTCGAGCGTTTGATGGAGTGCGTTCTTCAAGGACTGACGTGGAAAGCGTGCCTAGTCTACTTGGACGATGTCATTGTTTACGGGAAAACATTTGACCAACATTGCAAGAACCTAAAAGCCGTGTTTCAGAGACTTCGAGAGGCTAACCTTAAACTGAATCCAGAAAAATGTGCACTTTTCAAAACCGAAGTCAAGTATTTGGGACACATCATCTCATCCCAAGGAGTAAAGACTGATCCTGAAAAAGTTGACTCCGTCAAAAATTGGCCAACACCACAGGACAAACATCAACTCCGAAGTTTTCTGGGACTTGCCACATATTACCGACGTTTTGTTAAGAACTTTGCTGGAGTTGCAAAGAGTTTGCATCAGCTCACCGAAAAGGGGAAGCAGTTTAAATGGTCAGGTGAGTGTGAGAAATCTTTCCAGGAACTCAAATACCGCCTCTGTAACGCTCCAGTGCTGGCACATCCAACACCTGGCAAAACATTCATCGTCGACGCAGATGCAAGCAACGTTGGAATCGGGGCGGTACTATCCCAAGTGCATGATGGCGAAGAGAAAGTGGTGGCATACTACAGCAAGGTCCTATCGAAACCCGAAAGAAACTACTGCGTGACCAGAAGGGAACTACTAGCTCTTATCTTGGCAACAAAGCACTTCCATAAGTACATCTATGGACAGAAATTCCTTCTGCGGACAGACCACGGTGCTCTGAGCTGGCTTTTGAACTTCAAAAATCCAGAAGGTCAAGTCGCAAGGTGGATAGAAAGATTGCAGATCTATGACTACCAGATCCAACACCGCAGAGGAAAGCTGCACTCAAACGCCGATGCATTATCTCGAAGACCTTGCAAAGTGGATTGCAAGCATTGCAGGCGGCAAGAAGACAAAGAAATCATTACCGCTCAGCGACTAAGAGCTGATCCAATAAGCGGATGGAGCAATGAGGATGTGAGGACTGCTCAACAGGAAGATCCAGATATCGAACCCATTCTCGCATGGAAAGAAAATGAAGAGAAACCGGAATGGGGAGACATTTCTGACAGGAGTCCAGTTCTCAAAGCCTATTGGGCACAGTGGGACTCACTATATGTGCTAGAAGGTGTCCTCAGGCGAAGATGGGAATCCGCTGACGGTAAGTCACATGTGATGCAGCTGATCGTACCGCAATCGAAAGTCAGTGAAGTTCTTCGGGAGATGCACGACGGACCTTCTGGAGGCCACCTCGGAGTAAACAAAACACTGGAGAAGGTGCGACATCGGTTCTACTGGTTACATGCTAGAGATGACGTGGAGAAGTGGTGCCGAACATGTGACAAGTGTGCTGCAACCAAAGGACCTGGTAGGAAGATTCAAGGTAAGATGCATCAGTACAACGTTGGATCGCCTTTTGAGAGGATTGCAGTAGATGTGGCTGGGCCTTTTCCAGAGACCAACGCTGGAAACAAGTACATTCTGGTCATGATGGACTATTTTAGTAAGTGGCCTGAGGCGTATGCCATCCCAAATCAAGAAGCCAAAACGGTGGTCGACCAAATTGTGTTTAACTGGGTAAGTAGGTTTGGCGTGCCTATGGAACTCCATTCCGACCAAGGGAGGAACTTTGAGTCAAACATCTTCCAAGGAGTGTGCGGACTACTAGGCATTAAGAAGACAAGGACCACACCGCTTCACCCACAATCTGATGGGATGGTTGAAAGATTCAACCGAACCTTGAAAGAACACCTCACCAAGGTCGTAGGCGACTACCAAAGAGACTGGGATAGGCACGTACCGCTATTCCTGATGGCCTATAGAAGTGCAGTACATAGCTCGACAGGACAAACACCATCTGACATCCTGTTCGGGAAAACCATGCGGCTGCCCAGCGAACTTAAATTTGGATGCCCCACCGAGGAGCCACAGGACACAAACAAGTATGTGGACGACCTCAAGGAGAGACTCGCTGACATCCATAAAAGAACAAGGGAACGGATGAAAACCTACAGCGACCGGATGAAAACACGGTACGACACAAAAGCGACAACGGCAGGATTCCGAGCAGGAGATCGTGTGTGGCTTTATAATCCTCATCGTCAAAAGGGATTGTCACCGAAACTTCAGCAGAACTGGGAAGGTCCTTATACTGTTGTCACGAGGATTAACGACGTGGTCTACCGCATCCAAAGAGGACTAAGAGGCAAGTTAAAAGTAGTGCATTGTGACCGGCTTAATCGATATAGTGGGGAGGCCGCAAATGAAATTATTCGGGACGAACAATCTTAAGGAGGGGGCAGTGTAATGTACACCCAACATTTAGTACCAATTTCCTAATCGAAACGTTCCACCGAAAAACACATCTGGGAGCACTATAATGGAGTGGTTTAAAAGAAGACGTCTTTTGTGAGTGAGTGTGTATGTGTGCAGAAATACCGGGAGGGGAACTTGTCTAGACATCATGGTTCATAGAAAAACTACTAGAAATCTCTCGATGGTTCACTTTCCTATATAAAGAGGGAGCTGACGCAACCAGAGGTCAGTTTTATTTAGAAAGTGATAGTGTGAATATTGGATAAACGTAATTGAGTTGAGTTCGATAAAGTGTATATCGAAAGTAGATACTGAATAAAGTGGTAGAATTAAATTGAAAGGTAGAGTTTTATTTTTGCGAACAAAGCGCACGTAACAGTATTAATGAACTTTTTTTCACGATTCCATATGAGAGCGAAGACCTGTTAATTTCGCGTGCAAGGCAATATCCATAGAAAACTCATACTGTATTTTTTACATAAAACTATGACTGGAATCTTAATAAAAACTTCATGCAAAAGGAGTAGTAATAACATAGCATCAACCAGTAAAACAGCTAGAGTTAACATCAGCAAACTCAAATTTGAGTTGCTTCGTGAATTTTGGGAAGATGTATATTTGTGTAGAAATGCTGAAGTTGCATTTACAACATTTTTTGAGCGACTCAATCTGCATTAATAATTGTTCTTCGGTTATGATCAAGAAAAAAATTAATAAAAGGCTCAAGCCTTGGATAACTTCTGAGTTGTTGAATAAGATAAATCTTAAGAATAAGCTGAGAATAAAACTTTATAAAAATCCTAACAATCAAAGTCTAAAATTGAAATACAAACAATTGTGTGGAGAACTGAAACGTGAAATTCCACTCTGCAAAGACAGCTTTTATCGCAATCGTTTTAATTCGACGAGAGGCAACCTTAGAAAAGAATGGGAAACTGTCAATAGTTTGTTAAACAAGTCCTCCTCATCTAAAGCACCTGTTTCTCTCAATGTTGGTAGTTGTTTAATTTCCGAACCTTTTGATGTTGCTAACACTTTTAATGATTTTTATGAAAACATAACTAGTAGCTTACAACCTTTTACTATTAACCGTCCAATGCATTGTCATTTGAGCCTTCGCAGAGAAACAGTTTCTTGTTCACTCCCATTACTCCTGTTGACATGCTAACAGTTATTCGTGGTTTGAAAAATTCGAACACCAGTGGAGTTGATGGCTTATCTAGTGTTCTTTTAAAGCAAATTTCTTATCTTATAGTAGACGTCTTGACTGTTATCTTTAATAATTGTATTTTTTCAGGAGCATTTCCGGCAGAGCTTAAAACTGCTGATGTAATGCCACTACTTAAGAAAGTTTCTGCTTTGAATGTTTGTAATTTTAGGCCTATCTCTCTTCTTCCAGTGCTGAGCAAGGTTTTTGAGAAGCTTATGAAAGATAAAGTTCTAAGTTTTTTAAATAAAACAAGTTTTTTTAGTTGCAAGCAATTTGGATTTCGTAAGGATAGATGTACTGAAGATGCGCTCTTACAGTTTTGCTCCCAAATAATGTCTAATCTTGACGGTAAAAAATGTACTGCGGGGTTGTTCATTGATATAACCAAGGCCTTTGACATGGTAAACCATAAAATTTTACTGAAAAAGCTAGAAAAAGCTGGTTTTCGTGGATTTGTTCTGAATTGGTTAGAGGCTTACCTTAAAGATAGGTCACAAAGAGTAAAAATTGGTGAGGTAAGGAGTGACTTGAAATTTTTCAACTTGGGAGTACCTCAAGGATCTTTCCTTGGTCCAATCCTATTTCTTGTGTACATAAACTCTCTCTTGGAGCTCGACTTCAAAGGTTTGCCAACTGCATTTGCGGATTGTGTGGGTTTTTCTTATGGTGCGAATAGTCCTCTTGATCTAGTTGCTGATATAAATTGGGATCTGAGTTTATTGAGGGTTTGGTTTGCTGAACACAAATTGGTAATCAGCAATAAAACAAAAATAATGTTTTTCAGCTTAACTAAGTCAGTAAATTTATATCTGGAATCCACTTTCATGCACCGGAATGCCCTAAATTCAAAACTAATAACTGTGTATGCAATATGCAGTCTATTTCTCCCACCTTTTATAGGCATCATAAATGTAGTGATAACTGCTTTGAAATTGATAAATTTAATGAGTTTAAATATCTAGGGCTTATCATTGGCTCTAACATAAGTTTTTCAAAACATATTGGTTTCTTATACATGTGTTTTCGTTCAACTCTTCGGCTGTTTTATTATCTGAGAAATGTGTGTTCGGATTTTGTAATGAAACAAATCCATTACGGAATTTTTCATTCCAAATTACAATACGGAATTGTTTGCTGGGGAGGTTCGTATTTAAACAAAATTCAACCTCTTTTAGTGCTACAGAAGCATATTTTAAGGAAAATGTGCCGTAAAACTGTAACACATCCTAGTTTTCCTTTATTCTGCTACCTTAACATCCTTCCAGTTCGTCACCTATATTGTTTTAAAGTGTTGAAGTTGTTCTATATGAAGTCAGGTAGTCGTAATTTTCGGCTTATTTCTACTTATAACTTACGTGTTAATCTGTCTAATGTCTAATGTACGGAACAAACGAACAGTTACCGTTCCTTTGTTCCGTACAACTGCGTTCCGTAATTTTTATTCTATATCTTCTGTTAGATTTTTTAATAAACTTCCACCTTCAATTAGAGCAATATCGTCTTTTGAACTGTTTCAAAGATGCGTAAAAGTCTGGCTTTTAAATTGTGACCATTCAAGTCTAGCTTCAAACTTTTTCTGATGTTCTGATTCAACAATTATTATTATTTATTTATTATAATTTTATTTAATTATTAATTATTACTATCGCTATTATTTTCTATATAATTCTTGTTTTGTAGTTTCACATAAATCAAATATAACATTTCTTATTGTTTTTTTTTTTTTGCTTCAAAAATGATGTTTTTTATTTATTGCCACCCCACACTAAGCACTTAATTTGTAAAGTCTGAATATTTTTTTTTTTGAAGTGACATCATCACTATTTACTTCTTGTAAGAAAATACCGATTGTCTCTAAATCCTTTTCTTTATGTAATATTTACTTAGCTTAAGATTAATTATTGTGATGTAATAATGTATGGAATAAACTTAAACTTAAACTATTGTTTTTTTATATGCAGAGTAAAACACCATTCTGTGGCTCATGGTTTGTCTCTGTGGCGTTATGGTAAGCATGTCTGCCTCTGTTACATAGGAGGTTCGCTGTTGGAATCCCATCAGAAACAAAAAATGTTTTTCCGCGGGTATCCTTTTGCGAGGCATTATATGGCAAGCCCTCTGAAAAACTGACATCTTGTGGTTGGTTTGGTTTATCTAAACCAAACCAACCACAAGATGTCAGCTTTATCTCTTTTCAAAAAACCAAGCCCTAAAAAAAACACCCGATATCTAACCAAAACCTATCAATATAAGTTTCAAGCTTCTAGCTTTCAAAATTACACCATTTTTATAAAAACCTCCATCCCCTATTTCAAACTCTAACAGACTTTTCTCGCAACTAATCCAAAGAAGAATATCTTTGTTCATGCTCTAGTCTAGACTATCTCTGTTCCAAATTTCATTTAAATTGATCCAGTAGTTTGGGCGTGACTGCTTAACACACACACACATAGACAGCGTACTTGGCATTTATAATGAAGGGTTTTTCAATAGGGGCGCTACAAAAGTATAGCGACAGGGACAGCAAACGATACCACATTTCTTGCCGTTCTTTTGACATTTCTCTTCAGTAAAATTTTGATGGAAGGATATACGAACCCACAACGTGTCGAAATCATCAAAATTTACTACCGAAATTCGGAGTCAGTGCCCTCAACGTAAAGACCGCTACGTCCAATTTATGGTCGTCATAATCGTCCTAGCAGATCAACAATTGAGCGTCTAGTGGAAAAATTTTAATCCACAGGCACAGTACAAAATGTTTCCGTGCCAGTGAAACAAAAGAGTGCCCGTAGTGTCGAAAATATTGCTGCCGTTGAGGCTTCAGTTGCAGAAAGCCCAAATGTGTTTCACACGTCGTTCTCAAGTGTTGGACATCTCTGTGACGTCGTTGTTGCGAATTTTGCCAAAAGATCTTGACCTACATCCTTACAAGATTAAATTGACGCAAGAACTGAAGCCGCTTGACCACCAGAAGCGTCGTATGGTCGGGAATTTGGCTGTGCAACGACTTGAAAATGATTCGGATTTTCATCGAAAAATCATCTTCAGAGATGAGGCTCAGTTTCGGCTGAATGGCTTCGTCTATAAACAAAATATGTGATATTGGTCAGGCAGAGATCCACACGTACTCCATGAGTCATCATTGCATCTCGAAGAAATTACGGTTGAGAGTGGTTTATGGGCCGGCGCGCGGCGTCATTGGGCCGTACTTCTTCCGTGATGACAAAGACCGGCACGTTACTGTGAATGGGGATCGCTACCGTTCAATGATAACCGATATTTTTGGCCCCAATTGAATGGTATGGACTTGGAGGACTGAATCTCATACCTGTGTACATTAACTGTAATAGCTGGGAAAGCGACTTTACAAAGCTTGAAGACGTTTATTTGCTTCGGACAAAAACAATTTATTGGTTATTGGAGATTTCAATGCACGAACCTGAGCCTTAGAAAGTGAAAATAAGCTAATAGAAAACAGAACACGTAGCTCAAAAGACTCAACAATTAAGAGAGAAGGCAGAAAGTTATCGATCTATGCAACTTCTTTGGTTTGAGTGTTTGCAATGGTACTGCGGAAGGAGACAGATTAGGTGACTTTACTTTTATAGGAGCACAAGGAAACTCAGTAATCGACTATGCAATGGTGTCAGGAGACTGGAGTACCATGATGGACGATTTCGAAGTCATATCAGAGATACACTCTGATCACCTCCCAATCCAACTTACGGTTAACCTAAATGGAAACAGGGCCAAGCAGAAGAAACAGTTTCACTGAGGAAATTCAGGTGGAAAAATGCTTTTGCTGAAACCTACTCACATTCTTTGCATAATGCTCTTCTTCTCCAAACTACAATCTCATCTTCACCATCTCATTTAAGCTTATCGGAGCTGGATAGTACTGTCCTGAATTCTATACCAGTGCAATGTCAAGTGAAAAATTACACAATCCAATACCGCGAAAAGTGGTTTGATAAAGATTGTATGATAGCTCGTGGGAAATCCTTTGCTTGGCTAAAATTACTAAGAAGTTATTCAGAGAATGTCTTTTTCAAAGAGCAATATATAGCTGTAAATAAGCAATACAAAGAACCTATAAGCCTTAAACGCCAAACATACTCAAGAAAACTTGCGGAAGACCTCGCTGATTGCAGAAACGCTGCGAAGTTTTGGAAAATTGTTAGGTAAAACAAAACAGACTAGTCATTCCACCCATTGAAATCGACGATCTTGCAAATCACTTTGAAACGCTAACAAAAAACAGTCTTTCTTCAACTTTCCAATTTGCCAAACCTTTTTATGAGAACGAAGAATTGGACTCAAGTTTTTCCTGTGAAGAAGTGCAACTTGTATTGAAGGAACTCCAAAGCAACAAGTCTCCAGGAACAAATGGCATACCTCAAGAATTCTATAAAACACTAACCCCAATTTTCATTGAAACTTTAACAAGAGCCTTAAACCAAGCGTATGATTCAGCATATCTACCACACTACTTCAAAGAAGCCATCATTTGCCCAATTTTCAAAACAGGTGAACAGGTGACTATTGAATTCATCAATGAAAATTTTCACAAAACTTCTGTCCAAATGGCTCTATAATTGGGTGCAAAATAACAACTTACTGAGCGAGTCACAAGCTGGTTTTCGAAAGAATTACTCGACAATCGACCAAATATCTATTCGCTTACCAAAGCTGAAATCTTCATTGGATCCAAAAGAAAACTTTACGGATTTTTCGTTGATTTCAAGTCGGCCTTCGATACTATAGACAGGAATGCACTTATGTTGAAACTGTGTAATAAAGGAGTATCGCCAAAGTTTGTAAACGTTTTTGGAGCATCTTAATAGCGCAACAACTTCTGCAGTCGCTTTTGGAAGCAAAGTATCCCAGCAATTCGAAGTAGAAATAGGTTTGAGGCAGGGATGTAATTTGAGTCCCCTATTATTTGCCCTATTTATTGATGACTTAGAAGTGATTCTGCAAGGTGGAGTTCGTGTCTCAGTAAATCTTTTAACTATGGTTCTCATGTTTGCGGACAACATTGTGGTGCTAGCAGAGTCACCTGGTAGTCTCCAGCTAATGATCAATAGGTTGTTTGAGTACTGCAACAAGTGGAGGCTCCAGGTTAACCTAGACAAGTCCAAAATTATGATTTTCCGTAACGGTGGAAGCCGAAACTGCCGCACTGAGACCTGGAAATTTCGAACCCAAAGCATAGAAGTTGTAAATGAATACAACTATCTTGGTATGCGGATATCTATAGGAACTTGAACTGGAAAAGCCACATGCTTGATAAGTTGGCAAAATCTAAATACGCATTGAACGCCACATGGAGGACTGTGATTCATTGTAAAGACGTTGATCCAAATATCGGATTTTTGAAACCACAGCTAAAGCAATTATGTGCTATGCAGCTCAAGTTTGGGGCCATAAGGAGTTCGATGAAGTGGAGCAGCTTCTGCGTTATTTCTTAAAAAGAAGTTTAAAGCTACCAAATAGTACTGCAAATCACACATACTAATGTTAGAGACAGGTCTCCCAGCTTTATTCATCTCAACTCTAAAAACACAGGTGGACTACATTTTAAGAACTATTGCAATGGATGATAGGAGACTACCGAAGAAAATCACAATGCTTGAGATTCAAAAACAAATATCATGGTTCGAATCGTGGAGGGAGCTAGCCGAGTACTGTGGACATACACTTCTACTCCGGAACGACAGAATGGACACGTGGAAAAGCGAACTCTATAGCCTAATAACGTTAGTCGATGAAAGAAAGAGAGAGGACTACATACTAAAAGCAAGAAGTTCATTACACAGGGGCATATACGCAAGGCTCAATTATAACCTGTTAACAAACAATTATTTCAGGGCGGAATATCCTACCGATCTAATGTCACTGGTTCTAAAAGTACGAGGAGAGATACTTCCCCTGAACTATATCCCTCACACGAATGATTTGGAAGTAACATGTGGACTCTGTAATCTAAATGAACGTGAAAACGTGTTCCATTTCTTGGGAAAGTGTCCTGTTTTAGTGGAAACAAGAAGGAGTACACTTGGTGTAAACTACCTCAATGAAGAGGAAAGCATAGGAGTTTTAAATGGCGCCATGGACTGGGAAGCCCTTTACAATTACATCAAGCTAGCACTTAACTACAGGAAATGAATCGTAGATGAACTATTTTAAAGTTTCAATTTATGTATTAAACAATTAAACAAAAAATATTAATAATAATAGTCAACTGACAGACGGCGTAAGCCATGTTAAAAAAATGAAAGATATACTAAATTATTGTAACTTTTATGAAATAAAAATCATTTGAAACTGAACAGTAATTTCAAAAAGCCTTATCTGTCCTTAAATAACTTTTAGGACTCGGCAGGATGCGAATTACTGCAACAATATTCAAAACCTTTCGAGCTTTTTCAGTTAGTCGCTCCTCAAACATCACAACACTGTAACCTGCTAAGAAACATGACACTGGAACTTGGCTCAACATTTACGTCATAGTTGAGACTTTCTTTTTTGAGTTATAGAGCAAATTGCTCAATTCACTCAATCCCCCCATCAAAACCAAAGTAATAAAAATTTGATTCCTAAATAAAAAAACAAAAAAAAAAGATATGTTTAAATTTCCAAAAATTTAGTTGAAACAACATTCACAAAAATTACCAAAACATCCACCCACCCACAAGTACCTGTATGTAGGCGATGGCGACCCTGAAAGCACTTGACTCACAACTTCATGTTAACCCCATTCAACAACCCTTATTTGGAAGTCAGCATTGATTCTTACAAATGACGTGAGCTCATCTCTGCTAACAACAACAAGTAGATTATACAAGAGTAAAAAAAGTAAAAAAAAAATAACGAAAATATTTATAAGAAAAAACTTACACAGCTTCGGTATGCGATTTATTTCTATCCGCAATTTTAATCTCATTAACAAAATCTTCACCACAAAAGAAATCATATAAGATTGATCATAATTATTATTTATTCACTTCACTCTTGTACTTGTCAGACGGAAACAACTTCCAATTAAATTCCCATTAATGGATAAGCAAAACGACAGACAAGACAAAATGTGTTTTAATTTCGTTTTCATTTGTTTTTTTTTTTTTTTGCGCTTCTGTGATGTTGATCCAGAGTTCAATGTCAAACGTAAGAGGTAAGAGTAGCAAGTAGCAAAACACAACAAACAGTCATAAAACGAAGTATGTAGTTTAATTTATGACGAACCTATGCTCTGAGTTCTGCACAGGGGCTATTAGACTTCTTGTCTTTCACATTAAATTCACCGCACGTGAGGAACACACATATTACGTCAAGTCAAGAAGCACAACGGTAATAAAAAAAAATAAAAAAAAATGAATTAACAATGCACCTTCGGATTCACAAGAAACAAGTAAAATATTCCAACTGAGCTTGGTGCCGATCGGACAGAAACACGCAAGCTCCGGCTCCGCAGTTGGAACCGCATTGAAATTTTCATCAGAGCCAACTCC
This sequence comes from Melanostoma mellinum, assembly GCA_914767635.1. Classification (NCBI taxonomy): domain Eukaryota; kingdom Metazoa; phylum Arthropoda; class Insecta; order Diptera; family Syrphidae; genus Melanostoma; species Melanostoma mellinum. Next base: position 55,862,262 of record OU612060.1, read on the forward strand.
TCTTGCAACCTCCCGCTAAAACAAAATCCACAAAAATCCCCATTAGAAAGATACTCGAGTCGAATAAAAAAATTATGAAAAGCACGACGAATACAGAAAATGAGAAACAAAAAACACATACAACACGATCGACAAAGTGAAGCGAATTTAAGAACACCTCCGCTTTTGCATAAAGGTGGTGTAGAAAAAATGTGATTAATAAATGACCATTTAAACAGAGCTTAATATACACACTGAGAACTCTGTCAAGACAAACCAACACCTGACCATAGAGGTTCTTACGGGGAAGGAGTGGTGACAAATGTAATACAAGTTAAATAAGCGAAAAACAAAACGAAATACTAAGGGATTTTCTTTCAGTTAACGATGTTATCCTATGCATGGTTAACTTAAGGTTTTTAAATCAAACAAATTAACATTTTAAGACGCTTTTGATTCGCTTTAATTTAATTTAATTTTGTTCTTGTGAAAAATAATTTTTTAATGATTTTAGCGCATTTCGATTAAACAATTTGTTTTCGTTTTCTACCACAGTAAAAATTTTTTTTATATTTATTTATTTATTTAAGTATAGCAACATACATTATTTGTTTTACATTTGGTAAGGATATTGTATTTAAGAGACTTAGGATAAGCATTTCCTTTTCAACTATAAATTTATACTAAAACATTATGAGAAAAGTAATTTGTTTAATGAATTTTGATATTGATTATTCAAGGGAAAGCTACAAATAAAAACCCTTATTCAACTCTTAAAAACTAATATTGCAAAACTCCCACGTTAAATTAACTAAAACTGTGATTTGAAATAAGCCATTTTCAGATACATGTAATAACATACAAAATAAAGTTTCAAATTAAGGGTTTTCCAATAGGTATGATATCATGATATTGCAGAGGCGTTTCGGCCATTTGTAGTATGTCTAAATCTGTCATTTGTTTTTTATTGCATTCAGAAGTGTTTACAATTTCACTACCATCGACCACCGTAAACGTCGTGAACTTTCTGATTTTGCCTTGGAACAACTTGAAATCGATAACGATTTTCAAGAAAACATCTTTTCCGATGAGGTTTACTTTCATTTGACTTGTGCGGTAAATAAACAAAACTGTTGATGAAAATCCACAAATTATTCATGAAAAACCATTACATTCACCTAAATTGACAGTTTGGTGTGGTTTTTGGGCTGGTGGAATCATCGATCCGTACTTCTTTCAAAATGAAGCTGGTAACACCATTACTGTCAACGGAGAGCGGTATAGATCGATGATATCCAACTTTTTATGGGCGAAATTGGAAGAAATTGGTTTTCAGAACCTTTGGTTTCAACAAGACGGGGCTACGTGTCACACAGCAAATGCAACAGTTGAATTATTGCGAGAAAAATTTAGAGATTCGATTATTTCAAGAAATGGTGATATTGGATGGCCTCCAAGAAGCCGTGATTTAACACCATTAGACTATTTCTTGTGGGGTTTTTTGAAGTCATTGGCCTTTCAAAATAAACCAGATTCCCTTCAAGCCTTACAAGTCAATATTGAACGTGCCATTCATGATAAACGACTTGATTAAGTAAAAAAAAAATTGTTCGAAAATTGGGTTCATCGAATTTGTTGCTGCAGAGAAGTCGTGGTGGCCATTTGAATGACGTTTTATTTAAAACTAAATTGTAATGATTGAACTGCAAATCAAATAAGAAAATATTTGAATTTCCCTTACAAAAAGTGTGTTTTTTTCAAAAATGAAATCATATCACTCTTATTGGAAAACCCTTTACATATATTCATACGTATATATAAGTTTATGGCGGGGCTAAACATTTAATTAATTCATTATCGGAGACAGAACAATTTACATAAAATTTTTGAGTTGAATTTTCAATCAGGGTATCCAGAAAATTGACATTGCTTTGTTCATGAAGCCTGTAGGTTGAATAGTGCCATGGACGATCAAGATCATTTTTAGAATTTTGTTCTGAAATCTTTGGAGGTTAAGCTTGAAAGTTTTAGCGCAATTGTTCCAAACAGGGGCACCGTATAAGAGGATAGATTGGAAAATTGATTTGTACAGTAAAACTTTATTTTCTTTGCTGAGTTTAGAGTTTCTGCATATTAATGGGTATAGAATTCTTTTGTATAGATTTATCTTGTAAATAGTTGTAGATATATGTTTTTGAAAAATAAAGTTTTTTGTCTAGTATGACCCCAAGATATCGACAATGCTCGGACCAGTCAATATCCACAGAACCGATGCGAAGTTGTACATTGTTTGGGAGAAAACAAGACTTTCGACGCTTCGTAAACCATATTGCTTGTGTTTTCAAAGGATTTACCTTAATCTTCCACTTAAAGAAGTATTTTTCGATTTAAGCCTAGTACGCTGCTGATGCGAAACGGAATTTTTCGTTGATCTCCACGAGCACGACGGAATCGTGAACGAACACTCAGCGGAAAATAGAAAATATTTGTGTAGAGTATAATCCGCTGTTTTGAAAAAAAGACAGTCAAAGTCAAGTCAAAAGTGTCACCAGAAGCAATAAAACAAATTAATATTTTTAACATAAAATGTGTTATCAAAACTAACTAAGAACCATATCCAGGAACTACACTTTCGAAAACTGTGCTTGAATATTTGTGTGGGTGAATCCGGTGATAGGTTGACTCGTGCCGCTAAGGTAAGCTCAAGACTATAAAGTGCATCAGTTGAATACTCAACGAATAAACATTTTTTGTCAACATTCAGGTTTCGGAACAACTGACTGGTCAACAACCAGTGTTTTCAAAGACTCGTTATACCGGTACTTTCTTTCAGCATCAGATGTAATGAAAAAATCACTGTTCACTGCACAGTTCGTGACACTAAGGCCGAAGAGATTTTGGAGCGTGGCCTAAAGGTCCGTGAATACGAGTTGAGGAGGGATAACTTCTCATTCACAGGAAACCTCAGTTTCGGTATCCAGGTGGTTCCAACAAAAATACGACGGAAAAACTTGAACAGCACGAAGTAAATTTCCAAGTTTTCAACTGTTTTTGAAATAAAAGATAAGAAATCCAAAAGTAAATAAACCTTTTTATTCAGTTTCCATTGATTCGGTCGATATTTCGACTTCAATGAGTATTGGTGTTCTTTGAAATATTCGCCACCTTGTTCTTCATAGTCGCTTTTTGTTTTAACAAACTTGTCCAGATTCTCATTGCGGGCGATGTCTCTTGCTTCAAACCAGGCATTCAAACTTGCTGAATCAGCCATAAAAATTTTGTGCGGTGATTGGAAAAGCCTCATCTCTATTAATTCCTTAGTGATCCGCTCTTTGAGTCCTGGAAAATGATTTTCTTTAAAATTGTAATTTGGAAATTGCCTTCTTAGAAAGTGTACCTTGCAATTGAACGCTTTCATCGGTCATAAATACATTCTGTGCTAAGTAGAAGCTACTCATCGGGGCGAAACATTTTGAAACGTAATCGAATCAAGGCCAAATTCAGAGCTTCCTTTCATACTTGGTCAGAATAGCAATTGGGTTGCTCATATTGATTCTACCAAGATTTGGTGAATCGGAGACAAAGATATTAAATAATATGGGACCAAGTACTGTACCTTGAGGAATTCCATATGGAATATTATATACAGAAGATATATCGTCTTGTACTTTTACAAGAAATTGTCTCCCACTTAGGAAGCTTAAAATAATTTTTACTGTCGCCATTGGAAAGTTAAATCTAACAAGTTTATGTATCAATGCATCATGCCAAACAGTGTCGAAGGCCTTTTCAATATCTAAAAGCACTAAAGCAGTCGACTCTTTCATATTAAATTTTTCTATGACATGATTTTTGATTCTCAGAATTTGGTGGTTGGTATAGTGAAGGGGTCTGAATCCAAATTGATAATCTGGCAGAATATTATTTGCAGTTAAATGATTGTCAAGACTTTCCTTGATTATCTTTTCTAATAGCTTGCTTAAAAAGCTCAGTAAGCTTATCGGCCTATAGCTGCTAGCAATGTCTTTTGGTTTGCCGGGCTTTGCAAACATTGGTATTGCGATTGGTATTACCACAGCAGTTTTCCAGCAATTTGGAAAGTATCCTAATTTAAGACAAGAATTGAAAATTGAAGTCAAATATCGTAGCCTGAGAGGGGGACGAATTTCAGAATTTTATTGCTTATAACGTCCATGCCAGGACATTTTTTAGTTTTTAACTTTTGGATCAAGTTTCGTATTTTATTAGGATTAACTAAATTCAAATCTGTAAGTTCGATACTTGATGTCGAAACAAAATTTATTGTATTTGTTACATCAGTGGAAGTATTGGCGTCACTAAAATGAGCTGTTATTTCGCAATTCTTTGCAAAACTTGAAGCAAAAAAGTTGCTTTGTCTTTTGGTGTTATTATTAGTTCGTTTTCTGTTTTGAGGGGTGGAATACTTGAACCTCGTTTTTTTATCACTTTCGAAACTTTCCAAAAGGGTTTACTGGATTTCTCAAATGAGGAAAGATGATTATTCCAACGCGAGTTTTTGTATTTTTCGATTTCTTTTGATATTGAAGAATTAAGAAGTTTTGTACTGTCGAGAAAGCAGTCATAACGATAACGAAGCCATTTCCTTCTTTCTGAGTTCCTTAGCTTTATTGAAAGTAAAATATTGCTAGGAAGTCGTACCGAGTGATCGTCTTTTACAAGGCAATTGGGTATTTCAGAGTCAGCTGCCCTATTTAACAAATTTACAAAATTGCTGCACATTAAATCAATTTGAGTTGTGTTGTTTACAGGGGTAGTTGGAATTTGATTGCAGTTTCTGTTGAAACAGGAAGCAAATAAGTCCCAATTTGCTGCAGACAGTTTGTAGTTTGCTTGTTCATATTTACAGTAAAACATTTTTCTGGAACCTTTCAAATGTTTTTATCCAACCCAAAGACATTAACCTTTGAAGGATGGACAGAAAATTTAAATATTCAGAAAAAAGTTTTTAGTGGGGTAAAAAAAAGCTAATTTAACCATATCAAAGGTTGGTGCAACTAAGCTGTGGAAACCTCAAGGCTTAACTCATTTCAAGGGCCTAGAATTTTATACCGATACCGAAAGGCAAAATCATGGCTGCGTATGTTACTCTCGGTGAACTTGCCAAATCCTTGCAAAAGCCGATACCCGTGAAATTTTTTTTTATGTTTTTGAAACCCGAATCACTAACCTCCCACGTAGCAGGCAAACATGCTTATTATTACGCCACCGGGACCACTATTAAAAGAAGTCTGGTTTACAAATGGTCGAATCGATATAAATACCAACAAATGATATTGCTGCAATTTCTAGGGCCTGATCCTTCAAGGCAGATGCCACATCTTTGCACACCAGGCAGAACTTCAAGCAGTAAGCTTCATTAAAAAGTGCCGAGTAGTATAACTGGAACTTAGGAAAAATCCAAAAACCCTTAACAAAGAAGCACACAAAAATGGGAAAAAGCCCAAAAAAAGCTTCCATTAGAAATTTACACTTGAATCGAACTCATCATTCATATTAACACCGTTTGTTAGATACTCTGGTTTCCAAGTTGACTTGCCGCAAGTTTGATGTGCGAGTAGGGAACAAGCTCATTTTTACAAATATTTCCAGAGGTTGCCCAAGGTTCTTGTCTTGGACATGATTTAGTTTATTTTAGCGTATTTTCATCAAACAGAGCACAGCTTTTATAATATTGGTGAGTCGATTGGGTCCAGGTGAGCCGATTGGGTCCAACGTAATTGAATTAAAATGAAATATAGTCTATGTAACTTGGGGATAACACTTGTAACTTGAAATCGGTCCAGTGATTTTTGAAATTTTTGAAACAGTTTTTTTTTGGAATATAGGCCTTTGTGTGGAAGACTTTGTGGATGAAGACTTTGCAGCTTTTTTCGTGACGGTTTGCAATGTCGGTTTCACTAGCTCACTGTTTTGAAGAAAAAGCAATCTTCTTCTTCCTCAATCTGACTTTACGGACCTCGTGATGTCGAAAGAATCACAGGACCCCCACTCACCTGATTCACAATAGTGATCGGGCCGTGGGGTACAACGTATCGTAAGCAATGCCGATCCATAAATCAAAGCAATATAAGTAGACTCTGGGAGTATTGCTTACAATGGGAAATAAGAATCAATCCTCACAGCGGCCCTGTAACTTCAAAGCATCGGATTTCTTAACAACACAGTAATTAAGTCAAGTTGAGCGCTAACTAGATAGGACCCGTCTTCAAACGCAACCACATATTGTTGTCATTTCTTGTTCGTCCTAGTTTCAAGTTTCATAAGTAATTAAGTATATTTCTTTTATTGTAACAACCCTATCCTACCCTATTGTTCCCTTCTTGCTTATAAAAATCGGTTTAATAACAAAGAGTTGATCTGCTTTAGTAGTCCTTCGCATTATTGCATAGTCACGAGATGTTAGCTCCTTTCCCCGACTGTTTTCGATAACACGGTGTTGACTACCAAGAAAATCCTGACATACCTCGCAGCTAATTTTTTCGAAAAGCTTAAGTTTAACCAACATGTCAAGTTCATCCTTCGTAAGGCAAACAGTGCCTTATGTCTTCTACGTTCTCTTTATGAAATTAAGAGGTGGTCTCCAAATTTTATTCCTATTAATACTACTCTTTACAAGCATTTAATTCGTCCCATACTAACGCATTTTCTACTTATACGGAACACACTAAGTCCAACGGACTTGAAAAAGTGCAAACTGTTGTTGAATCGAAAACTAAATTATGTCCCGATAGACAAAATCATTCACAATCTCAGTGCCGAAACATCATATCTCTCTTACTTATACAATTGCTCGAAACCTAGTCCGCGATGACCTATGTCTACAGATACAACTCAAGATGGATCGAGCATTGAATATCATTGAAAGCTTTATAGATTTCTACGTTGCAGTACAAAGACGAACGCAGCACAACAGAGGTTCAGACAACAGACAACCCATCAAACTCTACCAACCAATGACCATTAAAAGAAACTGCTTCCAAAATTTCAACGGTGCTTGAGACATTGGAAGTGGGAAATGATGCTCTTTTGAAGTTAAACGAAAAACTAGAGATCCATTTTCTGATGTACGAAATATTTTTAGATCCTAAAGCGGTGGTACCCGTCGTGGTGTGATGGTTAGCATGTCCACATGCTAACCCAGAGGTTTGAGGTTCGAATCCCAGCAGAGGCAAAAATGTTTTTCACGGGTATCGCCTTTCGCGAGGAATTGGCAAGTCCTCCGTTAGTAAATTCATGCCACGAAAAGCGCTTTCTCAATAAGCCGTTCGGATCCGGCATAAAATTGTAGGACCTCTCCATTCCCTCAAAAGGAATGGTTGTGAGAAATGCGCTAGGCCCAGGGGCTCCTCGCTCTGTTGCGCGGTTTTATATAAACGAACAAGTGAAGTTATCAATGAAAAGAACCACTTTCACAATGAATTTTTATGATGTGAGCACACAAAACTGAATCCAGCCACAAAATTGAATTAATTCACTTGCTATGTCTTAATATTGCTTGGGAAACCGTTTTCAAACAAAGGTTCCCGAATCACGATATTCTGATACTTTTTGAAATGTATTTAACACGATATCAAATTAATTCCCTTGTAATTGTAAGCCTGAAAGATCACTTTTAACAGAATGATTTGTTTTAGAAAGAATTTCTATGAAATGTTGAATTTGCTATCAACCAAAAACTTATTTGTCACTAAAGGGTGTTTTCTTTTAGGAGTGTAGCTTTCAAGATGAAATAAAACAAAAGAGATTAAAGTTTGCCATTAAATGAGTTCAGGCAGGTGATCGCTGGGGCTGGCTCGAATGAATTTCAGCCGAGAGGCCCAATTTTCAATCACTTTTTGTAGCATTGGATGACGTATATCAGCAATAACGCAGCGAATATTCTCTTCCAAGGCGTCAACTGTCTCGAGATTATCTGCGTAGACAAGCGACTTCACATAATCCCACAAAAAAATAATGCAGCATTGTTAAATTTTCCGATCTTGGAGGTAACTCACAGTCTTTAGACTCGTAAACTGGGGGGTTAACAATTCACCGAACGTACACAGTGTGCAGTCGTACGGTTTCAAAATCTAATCAAATTCGTATTTATCAATAGTCTCCGGAAGTCTCTAATGTATACCGATTTTCCTTGCTGGCAATCTAAAAAGCGGGAATGAAACTCTATATTTAAGAAAAAAAATTCTCTATTAATGTAGTGAACAACTTTTTTTTCACGCCGACCAGGTGTGAGATTTTGATAAACTCTCAGAATTGAACAGCCCCGTAGCTTTTTGACCTTTTTTTGTCAAGTTAAATTTTTTGGTTTTGATAAACTACAATATTCAAGCCGATTAACGTTTGTCAAGACTCGGTGTAAATTCAAAATTTATAATTTATACTAAACAGCCCAACAATACACAGCTTACCCTATGACAAGTCACACAAGAAGAGAGGAGTATAGTTACTGTAAATGGTTGAGATGAAAAACCACAAATTGTGATCTAAATGTCTCATATATGAGAAGCTTGTTATTTATTCGAATATACGATATGCATTTGCCTGAGTGTTATTGAAAAATTTACGTCGAACTTTCTTGGCCACCACCACCACCACCACCAGTTTCAATTCTAAACTTGGTTTATCGTAAAGTGGGCGATTGATTGAAGCAAAGTAGAGGTAGCAAGGTAGCGAGAATAATGATTGACTCAGTGTGTATTTTAAACTGATTTCATTGGAGCCTTGTTAAGTTGAGGATGATGTCAGGCGATGAGCCACCATAAGGTTAAGACAACAAGTGTGTGTGTGGGTATTTAACTAACTTAATGGTTTTTCTGAATTTGGGAATTATTTATTATAAAATGCGAGAGACAGCAAAAAAAACAATTATTGCTTCGGTGTTCATTAAAGGAGCAAGAGAGTATAATGTATTCCGTTTATACTGATCACAGGTCATTATTTCAATTCCGATTTACACCCCTAGCCAAAAGAAATTGGAATGGAAAAAGGGGAGAAGAAGAAGAGAGGATATGGTGTGTCGAGGCAAGGGGTAGAGAGGAACAATCAAAACCTGGCCAAACGCGAGATGTCATCAAAAAATCAGCAACTCAGTCTGCCAAAGTAGCCAACGAAAAAGCCAATAGAGAGTATAAAAATATGTGCAAGGGAAAACAAAAGCAATATTGGCAAAATCTCTCTCGAAAAATAACCGAAGTAAAGAACAGCCGTGATTTCTGGAAGTTAGCTAAAACGATAAACAGTAAAGACATTATAAGACGCTCCCGTATCCAAATAAAAGCAGAAGTTTTAGCGGATTACTTTGCTGAACCCTATTAGCACCCCAAACTTGCATCTGTTCGCTCTGCCTCATATAGAAAATGAGTACCTAGATGATGCGATTACTTTAATGGAGGTAAAAGAATCTATCAAAGCAGCGAAGCTCAATAAAGCACCTGGAGAAGACCGTATACCTAACGAGTTTTATAAGCACTAAACTCAAAAATTTCAACAAGGCCTCACAAAATGTTTCAACCACATTTTTAACGAAGGCGTGGTAAGCGAAAGCTTCAGAAAAAGTATCATTTTCCAATATTTAAGAAAGGTAATGTAGAAATCGCTAGCAACTGTCGCGGAATTTCGTTCTTGAACTCAGTGATGAAAATTTTCTCAGCAGTACTTCTCAATCGCTTAACGAATTGGGTAAATGAAAACAAGCTCCTCAGTGAGTTCCAAGCAGTCGAAGAGAATACTCAACCGTGGATAACATTTTCACTCTCACAAGCATTGCGAAAACGTATCTGGACAAAGGAAAGAAGTTATACGCCTTCTTCGTAGACTTTAAAGCGGCCTTCGATTCAGTAGACAGAAATGCTCTTTTCCTTAAATTAAGCAATATAGGTGTCTCAACTAAGTTCCTAAAAACTATACAAAGCCTGTATGAAAACAACCAAGCGGCAGTGTGGGATGGTAATCAGTTATCTAACTGGTTTGATACCAAAAAGGGCGTGAAACAAGGATGCTTACTTAGCCCATTACTCTTCTCTTTGTATTTAGATGATATAACATCCTTCATCCCAGGCGGAATCGTGTTTGAAGGAGTCAACATCAAGTGTTTAATGTATGCTGATGATATTGTGCTGCTAGCAGAAACACCGAATATGATGCAACTTATGGCCAACAAATAGCAGCAATAATGTTGCTAATGGAATTTTTTTTTTATTATTATTGTTACTATAGTGACACTTTATATTTAACAATATCAATAGTGATAAATGACCCTCAATATAAATGTAAAGTCATAATGACTTATGACTTATGTGGGGTGAACAACATTAATAAAGATTAACATAACGAAAATATATAAGAAATTAAATACAAGAATTAAACAAAGAGAATAAAAAACAATTATTTTTGTATTTTTGTAAAATACAATTAAATAAGTTAAACACTGGTTGATATTAAAACTAATTGATGTAGGTCAACAAAACTTCGATTTGGTTATGATCAATTTCAAAAAGTCATATTTTAATTTTTTGCAAGAATATTTTTAAGTTTCGAATACAACGAATATTCTCAGGAAACATGTTAAAGAGCTTGTAGGACACAATGGAGTAGAAGTTTTTAATGTGAGTCGTTCGAAATAAAGGGACGGATACATAGCTGTCAAATTGCGGACCTCTGAATTTGGACTCTGTAGATATCCACATCTCATAAAGAATATTTCTGAAACTTTAAAATAAAACAAGTGTCTCACAGGTAGAACGCTCAGTGATCTTAAGGGGTAATATCCACCAAATTTTTTTTTTCCCCATTTTTTTACTGGCTTAAATTATGCTAAAAATATCCTAAACTCAAAATCTACAACGCCCAAGTACTGATCTAAACTCAAAATTCGTTTAAATCAATTTTTACTATACAACTTTTATGCTCAACAATCGCATTTTGAAACTTTAAACGCGTTTTTCTCAAAACTATGTTTTCGAAATCGGCGAGCAGTAGAACAGAAAAAGTTTACATCCGATTGCCTTCAAACTTTAACTGTAGTTTCTTCATTAAATTATCTAGTGAAGTACACACGATTTTAGCGATTAGTTTACAACAAAAAAAGTTATAAGCAATTAAAGTCGATTTTTTTTTTTGTCGAAAAAAGAAAATTTATTTCAAACCGTCGCCATTTTGCGAAAAAAATTTCTAAAAATATAATCATGTGTACTTCACTAGCAACACTCATTTAGATAATGAAAAAAAATTTTTTTTGTTATAGGTGGAGTTGGGTACGACTTCTACACCATAGAAGGATACAACCGGTTGACTCCGCAGATTTTTAGACGTAGATATTGCTTCAAGATTGAAATGTTATTTGTCCAACTCATATTTTGATCAAACGTAATACCTAGATATTTAAAATCATTAACCATTTCAACACTAAAACAATTAGCATAACAGACTTCACCTTCATGTACAGTTTAACATTCTATAACGTTGGCAGTTTTGCGCAAGGAATAATAAACTAAAATCAGGAATCGCTTGCATTCTTAGATTGAAAAATATTAATCTAGTTTTGTTGCTTACATTAAGTTTGTGTATTGCAGACCAGATATCAAAATTTAAATCAGCCACAAGGCTTAGTGGACTAGGTGAGGCATAAGCTATACCAAGGTCGTCAGCAAAACCCGTTACTTTACCAACAAATGGAAGGCTGAACACAGAGTTTATATAGACGATAAACAGGATAGGACCAAGGACCGACCCTTGTGGAACACCAAGGTTTGAAGCACTTAAGTAACTTAAAAAATCTTCAATTTTCACTCTTTGGATCCTGTCCTTAAGATAGGACACAAGGAATCCGATATTATGTAATTTTTTAAGAAGAATGTTATTGTCGGCTGTATGAAAAGCTTTGCTTTTGTCTACAAACAAACCAGCACAATATTTCTTGTCATCTAACCCTTAATTAATTTAGGTGCAAAATTCAAGAAGAGCATCTTCAGTAGAGAGCCCTTCTCTAAAACCGAATTGCGAACTATTGAAGAAATTTATTTTGGTAAGATATCGTAACATTCTATATTTAACAGCTATTTTCGATATTGAAGATAGCAATGAAATAGATCTATAATTATTGACTTCTTTTTTATTACCTTTTTTAAAAAGTGGAATAATGCTAGTACATTTTAATTTAGATGGAAAAACTCCAGTGCAAATGCTTAAATTGATAAGATGAGCTAGGATATCAGATACATTAAGTGCGATTTGTTTTAGAGTTTGATTTGGAATACAATCATCACCACAAGAGAACGAGTTATTGAGCGAATTGATTAAACTATATTACTCAGAACCAGTAACTGGATCAAAAAAGAAACTACTATTATAAGTGCTATCTACCAATTCAACTTCGGCTTCACATCGGTTACAGAATTCAATTGATTCCGAAGCATGACCTACAGAACCAAAAAAATCATTGAATTGGTTAGCAACAATTATAGGGTCTTCAATTTCTACACCGTCACTATTAAGTACAATCGAGTTGCTTGTATTGGATGAGTTAGCGTTAATAATACTGTTTATAGCCTTCCATTGCTTTTTAGGGTTGCCTTGCGACCTACCCATTAAAGAGGAATAATATCCATCGCGACGCAATCTAATTTCGTAGTTAACTTTCTTGCACATTTCCCTGTAACGATTTTTCAAAACATTATTAGATGGATGCCGAGAACATTTCTTACGTAACCTATTTTTGATTTTAATTTTCTTCAGTATGTTACGGTTTATCCAGGACTTCAAATTCATTACTGATTTTTTAATTACTAGGTTGAAGCTGTAGGTACTTATATAAGATTGTAAAATTTCTTGAAATACATCATATGCATTCGAAGCTTTACTTTCGGCAAATACTGCATCCCAATTTTCAAAACGTAGGGAAATATTCAGTAGATGAAAATTTAATCTTTTTTAATAGATTTAAAGGTTAATAACTCCAAGTCAAAAAATTATGATTTTTAGAAACGGTTCAGGAAGATATGCCAGAGAAGACAAATGGACATGGGAAGGCGAGGAGCTTGAAAAGGTAAGAAAGTACAAATATCTAGGAGTTATTTTGACCCCCAAACTCTCTCTTGAGAAGCACTTCCACTCCAAGCTCCAGGAATCTAAAATTGCAATTAACTGCAACTGGAAAGAAATTCTGGGAAAAACAACATTGAAGCAAGTGTAAAATACAAATTATTTCAAGCCGTAGTTAGAACTATTAAGTGTTACTCAGCACAAATTTGGGGTGTTTCCCAACACGAAGATGTAAAGAAAATTTTTCGCTTGCCCGAAAACACACCTACATACATGCTTCGTTTAGAAACTGGACTTCCGCCACTATATTTGTACACACTTTAACTGCATTTCAACTATATAAGAAAAGTATTGGAGTATGACCAACATAGACTACCCAAAGTTGTTGCTTCGCATATAATGCATCGCAAATCCTAATTCTTTGGAGAATGGTTAAGGTTATGTACAGAAAACAACGTGGATCAAGTTAGCGACAATCCTGCTACATGGAAGATCGTTGGAATTTTTGTGGAACACAATCAAAGAGAGGCAATTTAAAACTTATCACGAAAGCGCAAAGAGGAGTGAATTCAGAATTCTCTACCGAACATTGGAACATAGTCTCAAAAATAATTATTTTAACGATAGCAACAGTATTGAGACCATTTTTTTTATTTTTATTTTTTATTTTTTTTATTTATTTATTTATAGCGACATTTAATATTTAGAAAAAAATAGTATTAAATACCACTAACATTTTACATAATTCTATTTTTCTGTGAGTGTGGGGTGACTAATGCTTCAGTGAAAAATTACAATTTTTAGTTCTTAACAAATGCAAAATTTTAAAATGAAAACAAAATTACATATTTGTGCAAATCTATGATAGACAGAAAAAGGTATATACAATTGAAAGAAATATTCTTTATAAAAAGTTCATTATCAAGAGAAAGCAAAACCTCGATTTGAGTGTGGTCAAATCGAAAAAGCCAGTTTTTAACTTTTTTTAAAAATAAAGACAATGAGCGAACAGTACGAATAATTGCTGGAAAGGTATTAAAGAGCTTGCAGGACACAATGGAGTAGAAGTTGTGTGAGATGACTAGTACGAAAAGGGGGGACGAACGATTACTTGACATTCAAAGTTGCTTTGCATAGTACGAACATTAGAAATTAGGCTTTGTAAATAGCCACCCCTCTTAAAAAATATTTTAGATGTTTTGTAATAATAAAGATGCCTAAGAGGTAAAACATTTAGGGACCTAAATAGAGCCATAGAACATAGAAGGAGTTAACCTATTAGCACCGTAGATCTTTTAGATCTATTAGTTTGGTATGCCCCATACCCCAGCAGCTTATGCCATACTGGAGTTTTGAATGGAATATACCAAAATAAACTGTTTTAAGTGTTGTGTTATTACAGAATTTTCTGAGATGATAAAAACTTCTAACTGTTGATCTTAAATATAGCTTCAAAGCTGATATATGATTAGACCAGCTCATAGCCTGGTCAAAGGCAATCCAAAGGTACTTGAAAACATTTACTGCTTCTATCTCAAAACAGTTTGGACTGCAGTTTGCCTCTAGGTCATAAAGTAATGAATTGAGACCAACATTACATGAACAATGAGATAGTTTGTATTTTAAACAATTTTGGGCACGGAAAACAATTTTCAAATCAAGAGCATCACGCATTCTTAAGCTAAGGTACATAACTTTAGTTTTGTTGCTCATGCAAAGTTTATGCTTAGCAAACCACATCCGCAATAAATGGACATCTTGATTCAAATCAGCCAAAAGATCCAATGCACTAGATGAATTATAAGCTAGACCAAGATCATCTGCGAAAGCTTTTATTTTACCAGAGAATAGTAGTTCGAAATGAGAGTTAATGTAGATGAGAAAAAGAATGGTACCATGGACCGAGATTTGTCGAACACCCATGTTTGAAATCTTCGATTCGCTGAAGTTTTCTTCAACTACTTTTTGAGTTCTGTTCTTGAGGTACGACTCAAAACAATTATAAGCGAAACCTCGAAAGCCAGCCGATTGAAGTTTGTAGAGGAGCGTGCTATGATCTACAGTTTCGAACGCTTTGCTTATGTCTACAAACAAACCAGCCAATAAATTTTATTATCGAGAGCCTTATTAATGAAAGATCAAAAATCTAAAGGGCGTCTTCTGTAGACAGTTCTTTTTTAAAGCCGAACTGTGATGGACTGAAGAATTTTTTTTTTTTCAGGTATCGTAACATTCTGAATTTGATAGCTTTTTCAAAAACTTTAGATAACGAGGACAACAAGGAAATAGGGTTATAATAATTGAAAGCTTCCTTTTTATGACCTTTCTGTGTTCAAGTTGCCCTGTTGTCTTAAATTCATACATAGCTTTTTAAATTTATTTTGTACGTTATTGTTTGTAAATAGATAAAGAAATAATTAGCTTTGGCTGAGGTGGTCCAAATGTCTCAAACTGTGCCAATGTTACAGAACAAAAAAGGAGAGGAACATTGAATTCAATGTCGTCACAAAGCATGACACCCAGCATATCCCCTTTGGAATCCGTTCACAACCCAAAACTTGATAGACAGATAGAGTTAGATGAAGTTATCCGAGCAATAGAATTATTAAAGGAAAACAAAGCTCCCGGTATTGATGGTATTCCTAATGAATTCTACAAAAACTACAGCACCCTTTTTATTGAAGAAATTTATGTTTTACCCAAAGATATCTTTGATACAGAAACTAAACCTACATCGTTCAAAAAATCGATAATTTTCCCTCTTTACAAAAAGGGTTACCCAAGTCTTCCTTCAAACTACCGCGGGCTTTCATTTTTAGACACAGTCTACAAAATATTTACCACAGTTTTGTTGAATAGATTTACATATTGGATAGAATAGAACCACGTACTAAATGAATACCAGGCTGCATACAGAAGTCAATACAGACCTGTTGACCAAGTGTATAAAGTATAACCTATCGTGCATAATTCAAATTCAAATCTGACTTAGTTGAAAAAGCTTTACGCCTTCTTTGTTGATCTATCAGCAGCCTTCGACAACATCAATCGTGAGGCGCTGTTTTACAAATTACTTAAACTAGGAGTCTCATCGAAAATGGTTTCAATTTTAAAATCCTTGTACAAAGACACTTCTGCGACAGTTTGGGAAGGAAAAAGTATAACAAGCTTCTTTTAGACAACCATAGGAGTCAAACAGGGTTGCCTACAACGCGCTTTACTTTTCGTTCTGTTCCTAGAAGATCTCCACTTTGAACTACAAACTGGTCTCACTCTGAATTATTTGAAAATAAACGTATTTTTATACGCAGATGACATAGTTCTTCTTTCTGATAGGCCTAATACACTGCAAAGGATTATCGACGGCTTCAGTAGGTCTACTGTATCAAATGGCACCTAAATGTTAAACTAGAAAAACTCAGAAAGTGTGATTTTTAGAAACGGCGCCGACGGTAGAAGAGCGGGTGCTGAAAAATTGTATTTCAATGACGGAGAAATAAGAATATCAAATCAGTACAAATATCTCGGCGTTATCTTCACATATAACATGTCCTGGTCCGAGCATTTGTTAAAACGTTTTGCAATGTCAAAAAACTCCATAAATTCGACATGGTCCAAATTTGTTCAAAATAAGTTTGTTACACACTCTGCTAAATACAAAAAGCATGACGCAGCCACCAAGTCAATAAGGCATTATTGTGCGCAGGTGTAGGGATTCAAAGAGTACCTTCAAATTGAAAAGCTTCAACGTTTCTTTGTGAAGAGATGCTCCGGGTTATTATGCAATTCATATTGAAACTGGCCTTCCAAAATCATTCCTTACTACGTTGAAAGTTCATTTTACGTTCATACGGAAAGTAATGTCAATGCCACGTAATCGTATCCCACGTATTCTCTCTGACGTTATCATTCAGAGAAATATTTATTGGGCCTAGGAATGGTCCGGCCTTTTCCAACAAACACAAACGGACTTCAGTTTTGAAGCCACGCGCTTTATGTGGAATCAATATCACATTATACTACTCACAAAGCTTTCCGAAAAATACTAAGTTAATTTTGTGGGAAAGGCACAGCAATCACAATATCACGACGAATATAGGTACGTGCCCCATCTTCAAAGGATACCGTAAAACATACCTAGGGAGCGAAACATTGGAAAGAACTACATTTCTAGATTTCTTAAATGGCTCAAAAAACCAAAACCTATACAAATTTTTGAAAAACTCACTTAAATATCGAAACCTTATAATTAACGATTATAGTTAGAACTCACTTAGCTTTGCTATTATAAAGTAAATAAATTTTTGAACCTGACATTGATATTAGCAAACTCATGTTTCTTCAAAAATTAAACTGAAAATAAAATTATCTATCTATCTATCTATCAGAACAAAAATGGACTACCATGAACCTAGTCCTCCTAGTAATGCATTCGAAAGACAAAAAATTACAGCATCTCTAGAACTTCAAACTACGAGCTCATAATTCAACTTGTTCGAAAAATTTCACCGCCAAAGCTGTAAAGTCGTTCTAATAAGTCAACCAATAGAATTTATGTATCTGCATGCAACAGCTATTTTAATGAATGAAGAACAGATTTCATTATAAATTTAAAAGCTGGATACTTTACAACACCTACAAAGAGCTTTTGGACCCAAGATATAGATAATTTTTTTTCATATAACCCAGATTAAATGAAATTCAAATTTTTAGGTCTTTCCAAATTGATTCTATTCCATGGCCTTAGTTCAAATTTTGTTTATAGTTTTTCGCTCTCCACGAAAGCACATTTAAATCATAGCCCACAATCCATTGAGCAAAGATCCAGTGATATAATTAAATTATGCCCACTTTAGGCCATATAAAAAAAAAAAAAACAATCCTGAGTGAAATTCTAAAAGCATTTCTTGAAACCATTTTGATTTTAAAGCTAAGTTCAAATGAAATTCAAATTTATTTCGAATTGTCGCTTGTCGGATCCACTCCATTTCGAGATAAGCATACCTACACAACCGATAGCGTATTGATTAGGCATGAAAACATAAAACTCACAACTGACAACCTGTTTTGCTAATAACCATCCATATTCTGAAAGTATTTGACACCTTCTATTTGTTACCTTTTTCTCGGCATGTAGGTGAGGTGGGCCCACTGAGCTATCGCGAAATATCAATAAATATCACAAGGAACTCATTTCTTAGAACTTTAAGTGGGTAGGTCATTGATTCGTTCTGATTTCAAGCGCAAATGTGAGTGACACACCCGATGTAGTAAATTCTTCTTGAATCTATTCCCAGAACTCAAATGAAGTGTCAAAAAAGACAATGTAATTTAGTAATCTGCTCCTAAGAATTTACATCAACTGTCGCAAATTTTAAAATTATGTTAACGTATTTGTGTTTTGAAGTAAGGCTTCCTAGATAAAAGTATAAATAGAGAATGCAAAAATACATATATATAAATAGTTTAAGTTTGTATCAAAGACTAACCGATTCGTTTCACATGTACATCTCGATTGAACGATACCCTTGGGCCATTTGGTTGCAGTCTTTGGGAATCAGTGCGCTGAACAGTTGCTTCCATTGTACACTCCGCAGGCACTTGTTGTTGAAACTTTGGTTAAGCGACTAATTATGGGTATTTAAGTTACCTACTCCTGCAGACATTCCAAATTAATTAGTGATTATTTCTTTTCCAGAACACAAGCCTCCTTTTTAAGTCGTAAGACACTCTTTCTATCTCCCTTTCTCTCTGAACGAAATAGTCATTCCTGATTTACGCGCGTGTGTTTGTGTGTTGTTGGTTCTCTTGAACCACACAATTCTTGTTTCATTGAAAATTAAAACCAGAAAAAAACTGCGAGCACATTTATGGAGTTAATTGCTCAATTGCCAAGTTGAAATATCCTACTCCATATCTCGCTTTGGTTCTTCATAATTGATTCGATTTTGTGAGCGAATGTATAAGATGTTTGCGTCAGATCATTATTCTGTTTTTTTAATTTTTATACTTGTCAGCGGACTCTGAAAATTCAAAACAAATAAATTTACAGAAACATCATATTAAATTTTTAAGTATTGTTCGGTCATGCCCTGTTAAGTACTTTGGTTTGTTTTATTTTTAAGTATTATTTACGATGAGAGTGAATTGATTAAGTTTTTTGTTCTTTTTTTAATCCAGTTTTAGTCACATCTGATGTATGAGGTTTGTGCTGCGAATTTTGTTTGGCTGGGTTAAGTTGGTTTCGTAATTAATTGGTTGTTGCATACAGTCATGCAGAGTAAAAATGTTTTTTTATAATGTTTTTATTTTATATGTATAGCTAATAAAGAGTATAGAATTGTATTAGATTTATTGAATTTATCATTCAATGTACACAATTAGAATCTCGTATTCAAAGGATAGGTTTGTGTTTATTGAAAGCAGATTTTTTATTAATAAAAGTTGTTCAGAAAAGAATACCCGAAGAAGTATTCGGAAGTTAAGGTGTTAGATAAAAAGAAAGGAAGCACACTCTTTTTCTTTCACAGATGGCGCCAAAAGATGTCAGCCACCAAATGTTCCAAAAAGATTTTTTTCTTAGTCAGGTTTTTCCTTGACTTCGACAACGCGGTTTAAGGCTTTGAACCCTAGCTTTTGTCAAAAGGAAAGATTATCTATTAAAGATTCAAAGATTTCTTTTGGTTTAAGATTTTGAGTTCAGTCATATGGTTTGTTTGGATTAAATTTTTTAATAAAGTTTGTTGGCACAGCTAAGCGAACTGTGGAAAACATAAAGGGTTTTTCAACAGGGACTCTACAAAAAGTAGAGCAACCGGGACAGCAAACGACGCCATATTTCTAGCCCCTTTTTTGATATTTCTCTTCAACAAGGTTTGCCATTTCATGATGGAAAGATAAAAGAGCCCACAACGAGTCGGAATCATCAAAATTTACTACCGAAATTCGGAGGCAGTGGCCTCAATGTTAAGAGCGCTACGTCCAATTTATGATCGTCATATTCGTCCTAGCAGATCAAAAATTGAGCTTCTAGTGGAAAAATTTGAATCCACAGGCACAGTAAAAAATGTTCCTGTGCCAGTGAGACAAAGAAATGCCCCTAGTTTCGAGAATATTGCTGCCGTTAAGGTTTCAGTTGCAGAAAGCCCAAATGTGTTTCACACGTCGTTCTCAAGTGTTGGGCATCTCTGTGACGTCGTTGTTGCGAATTTTGCGAAAAGATCTTGGCCTACATCCTTACAAGATTAAACTGACGCAAGAACTGAAGCCGCTTGACCACCAGAAGCGTCGAATGCTCGTGGATTGGGCTGAGCAACAACTTGAAAATGATTCGGATTTTCTTTGAACAATCATCTTCAACGACGAGGCTCATTTCAGGCTGAATGGCTTCGTCAATAAACAAAATATGCGGTATTGGTCAGGCAGCAAACCCCACGTACTCCACGAGTCATCATTGCATCCCGAAAAAATTACGGTTTAGTGTGGTTTTTTTGGCCGGCGGCGTTATTGGGCCGTACTTCTTCCGTGATGATCAAGACCGGCACGTTACTGTGAATGGGGATCACTACCGTTCAATGATAGCCGAATATTTTTGGCCCCAATTAAATGATATGGACTTGGAGGACATGTGGTTCCAACAAAACGGCGCCACAAGCCACACAGCAAATGTCACAATCAATTTATTGGAAACCAAGTTTGGAGAACGTGTTAGATGTCACGAAATGGCCCAGCCGCTTGGCCGCCTCGGTCGTGCGATTTGACGCCGTTAGACTATTTCCTGTGGAACTACGTCAAGTCTATGGTCTATGCCAACAAACCAGCGACGATTGATAAACTTCGTACGAATATCGAACGTGAAATTACAGCAGTATCGTCCGATTTATGGTTGAAAACCGTCGAAAATTGGGTTCAGCGTCTGGACTACTGCAAGCGTGCCCGTGGTGGCCATGCAAAAAAAATTTTGTTTCATACATAATGGCATCAAACGTACTTTCACAGAACTGTCAAGAACTGAATTCAATGAGCCGAAGAGCAAGGACGTGAATTTGGAAACGAGTATGAAAAGCTGATGGTCAAGTCGTCAGCAAAACAGTTAAGCAGATTATAAGTTTCAGACAAGAGATCATTTATGAAAATGTGGAAGAATGTCGGAGACAAAACGGAGCCCTGGGGCACACCAGTATTCATAATGGTGATTATCAGACTTGAAACTATTCAATACAACTTGTATTGAACGGTCGGAAAGTTAGTTTCGAACTCAATAAAGAGGAGACTCATCGATACCAAAAGCACGCATTTTCGATAAGAGAGCCTGATGCCAAACTCTATAAGATGCTCTGAAATATCAAGCGCAATAACCTTACTTTCTTCAAAACACTGTAAAGATTGGTTCCGTTTTTCGGTGAGATATGCCATCGAGGCACCAGTGGACTTTTTGCTACGAAAGCCGTACTGTCGGTCATTAAGAAGCTTTTGTTCTTCAAGATATTTCATGAGTTAGCGTTTCCATGACCTTGGAAAGAAACGACGTTAGTGCAATTGGACGGAAATTGAAAGGGAAGATTCGCCTTTTTTATGGACGGGCTGAATAAATGCAGTTTTCCATCTCCTCTAGAAGAGCCCAGAAGATTATGATAGAAAGAAAAACTTAAGCAGCGGTTTTGCCGGCGTAGAAGAACACTTCTTCAGAATAACTGCGGGACTTATGTATATTGAGATTTTTGAGGACCCTGGCAACAGAATTTACAGCCTCAAGCACAAAAAGAGCCAATATATGCTACCAGGAAGTATCGAGTTAGCAGCAAATTGTTTAGAGGTGTGGTTATCAAGGAGAAATAAAACGCATACAATTTAATGTTATGGCCAAGAATTTAGGTTTTAGTAAAGATAAAGGCTTGTCACAGCAAAAGGCCGCCGCGCCATGGTTGACTCCAATGAATTCGAGCAGAGAGGTCCAATTGTGAACCACTTCATTAGCATTTGAAGATGTATCAGCATTTGAAGATGTATTTCAACAATAACGCACCGAATATTTTCTTCCAAGCCGTCAATCGTCTCGGGCTTATCTGCATAAACAAAGGACTTCATATAACCTCCAAAAAAGTCTAGCGCAAAAAATAGTCCACTCACAGTTGTAAAATTCGAAACTATGTAAAAATCGGTTTCAACAACGATTTCGACAAGTGCACAGTGGTCGTATGGCTTCA
This sequence comes from Melanostoma mellinum, assembly GCA_914767635.1. Taxonomy (NCBI): domain Eukaryota; kingdom Metazoa; phylum Arthropoda; class Insecta; order Diptera; family Syrphidae; genus Melanostoma; species Melanostoma mellinum. Next base: position 55,884,524 of record OU612060.1, read on the forward strand.
TTTCGTAGAAATGGCTTTGAAAAAGTGGTTTCTGTCCTGAACTCAAAAAAGAAAGGAGGATCGATTGAGGAAGAAGGTAAAAAAGAAACGAGGATCTAATATTGCGATGGTTGATGTTGGAAGAGGTAGGATTTTAACGATATTTTGTAAGAAGCCGATTTTAAAGAATTATGCTAAGCAAGCTCATACGGACGAATTCAAGAGGATATCGATGATAATTGGATGACTTTTAAGCTGTACCTCAGCAAGAAGCAGAAGTTTCAAACATCAAAGTGATACCGAAAAGCAGAAAACCCGCAAAAATGTTAAAAAAAACCAAGAGTCTAGAGGTACGAAAGGGTTGATTAGAATTTCATACCTGTGACGAATACTTAAGGAGAGGACTAGTTTTTTTTATAAAACGTGATTTCATCCAGATCCACCCATAGATCTAATGGTTGTCGATCGAATGCTTTTTGATTGCATCTGTGACTAGCCTGCGACAAGTCCGCATCAGCTAGTCGGCCGCTCAATGATCTTCTTCAAAGTGTGAGACATCGGCTTCATTGATAATTTCGATTCGTGTATCTCTCACCCTAGACCCTATTTGTACATTGATAGAAGGGAACTTTCCTTCCTTTGTTTAAGCGGACTAGCAAATCCAATAAAAATGAAGATGGGATTTGTGAGCCATCTAACCTCGATCTCTCCTATCGTTTTTGCAAAACTTATAAAGTATCTCAACTGGCCCAGGAACTTTACCTTTCTAGAATTTCTTGACTGCTTTAGATTCAAGTTTCTTCAAAGTGCTCTTAAGGATATTGTTCGTAATCATTGAAGTACAGGATTTTCGCTGTCATCAACAAAGAAGTTGCCCTTGAGCATCGTTTATAAACTTAAGCTAATATTCTAAGAATTGCTTTCTTGCGGCCCCGTATTTCATAAAAATTTCGGTTAGCAAAAGATGGTTGCTGAACAACAGCTTCACCCAGTATCACTTTTCAATCTTTGACTGGTAGTCAATTTGGGTCTCATTTCCATCACTGCTATAAGTGATAAGGTCTTGTATATTAACACGGTATTTAACATGACAAAACCATGTGTGACTTGCTCATACTTTGGACAGCTTCACCAGGAAAGTTCCTGTCACCATATCGCATTTCGCAAACAAAGACTCCTCTTTGGGATTTGCTTGAGCAGGGATTGGGAGATTCTATAAAAAAATGCATCTATTCCTACCTGTTCAAATCCGATTAGGGGATGGATCCAGGGCGGCCGTGGTGCAGTGGTAAAGTGTTTAGTAGGAAGGCCGGATGCGTGGGTTCGAACCCGCTCTGGGCATCTACTTTTCTTTGAGCCTCCTAGTTTCGCCGCCCTTGAGGTTATATGTGAAATAACTAACACCTTATTTCCACTACTGCAACACAGAAAAAAGGGAAGGCTGCTACCCTGGTAGTACAATGGACCGGTAATTAAGTCTGAGTTCTCTAGATTAGCATATAAGCCGCCTCTTTTTTTTTTTTTTTTTAAAGGCCCTTCCTTAAACCACCAATTTAATAAGAGATATCAAGGGGTCACTTAACTTCAAAATGGTCCACACCAGGCAGCTGCAGTGAATGTCTCGTTTTATGAATGCATTCACTTATTCATTGCCTTGCACACCATTCAGGCACCATTCATCTTAATCCAAAGTAATACACACACTGCACTCTTTTTTAGTCAACAAGACAGGTTCTCACCCTCACTCACTCAACTGAAACAATGGCAGGCAATGACAATATCTGTATGCGTATGAACTTGTGCGAATAGTGTCTAAAGCAACGAATCATTTACAGTGCAATACCGTGATGAAGAACACAACAACAACAAAAACCAAAAAATATAAATAACGTTCAAGTCAGGTCACAAAATGTGTATTCAAAATGAACATAAAAAGATATTCGTTGTCATCCCTCATCATTCGTGAACATTCGCTTTTTTCGAATGCAAGCGAATGGTGTACCTGTTTGGGTTTGAATGGCCCATTCATTCATTATTCACGAGGGCTGTGTACTTTTTCTACAAACAGCATACTTGTGTCATCATTGTGAGCGTGAGACCGCGTACAGCTTGTTTTTCGGGGGATGATTCGAAAGAGCAAGTAATTGCACTCATGTAGTTCTCTGGTCCACACGCTGTTAAGTATCTCTTCTGCAACGATAATACCGGCTCCCGTGGCGTGATGGCTGTCCACCCAGAGTTTCGTGGTTCGAATCCCAACAGAGGCAAAAATATTTTTCCACGGGTATCGCTTTTCACGAAGAATTGGCAAGTCCTCCATTAGTAAATTCATTGCCATGAAAAGCGCTTTCTCGATTAGCCGTTCGGAATCGGCATAAAACAGTAGGACCTCTCCATTCCCTCACAAGGAATGGTTGTGAGAAACGCGCTAGATCTCAGGTCAGGACTAATCGCTCCTCTTTATTTTATTTATTTATAACGGTGCTACCGATTCCATTTCAACCTTGCTCCGATCCTAAGTAGAACTTCTTCCTGGCTTTTGTCCTCGCATCAAAAAAACGGGCCCTGTTTCCTGTACTCCACTATTTCGTGTCTTGGATACACAAGGTGTGCACTCGCCTGAACGGTATTACTGTGTGGATTAGAAGTGTGTAGTACCAAAGTGGATGTATGTGTTTTTTTAACTGGATTACTGCACTATTAATGGAATACTGCGTGGCGAGAAAAAAAAACACTGCTGTTGATTGTTTTCTATCCAGTCGTTAAAAGCTACTCCAAATTCACACTAAATACCAATGTCGTTGCATTTTCTTCAATTATCGGTTCCATATCTCTGCTATCGCTCTAAGATTTAAACCATTTGATAAAATCAACATTACAGAAAATGGAAATCCATTCATTAGCCATAAATCGATTAATTGCAAGTGTCATATCACAAGTATTTGAGGAAGTAGTGAAAGTGAATACTTTTACAGGGATTACCATCAATGCAAATGTTTCCTCACCTCACTTTCAAAGCTGTACGCACAGACAGTCAACTGGACGGCCGCTGCCGCGTCGGACATGGTTCAATGGAGGGTGAATGTAGCTATGGCATGAAACTTATCATGTTTACTTAAGGAAGGTCCATTATGCGTCTATGTAACACGATATGAATTGAAATTAATGAACCCAACTAAAACTATAGGAAAACACAAATGCAATAAAAGCAGATATGAAGTTATTGCATTCGATTGCGTATCTTTATTCCAATGCAACAACAAAACCACACAAGTGCTAAGTATAGCACTGAGTGAGATCAATTGTGGAACACAAAGGGTTATTTGTATTATGCCTTTGGTATACCTCTGAAACAATCTAGCCCATAACCACTCCAAAGTACCTTCATACACTACATACCTAGTTGTTGGGGGGGTATTTTTGAAACCATCTCAGTGGTTCATTGTGTATTTTCGTTCAATCTCCGTAGATAATTTAGATTAAACAATTGTGATAGTATTCTACAAAAAAAAGAAGAAATATGCCTCAGGCAATTACAACAACAAGCAGGATAAAGAAGGCCGCTCTTTAAAAGGAAGAAAAAAAGAATCAATCCGAGGTGCAGGAATACGTCTTGTTCTGGACCTATTTGGGGGCGCACTCACATGTATGTATGTGCTGCAACCCTGCAACCTACCTACTATAATCGCACGTAATGGAGCAACTAAGATGCTGCCAAGAACGTGGACTCAATACAAATCTTGCTGTCCCATTTTTGTTTTCTGTTTGGTTTTTATTATTCTCGCTATCAGAAGTGGAAATCAATGACTAGATTCATACCGTGTTATTATAATGGCACCGATGTTTACTATGCTATTACCAAAACCAACAACAATGTTGTGGAGATGCCAGGAAAAACCTATCATTTAAGCCTGGGTGTTGTGCTGTTGCACTGTTGTGGACGTACGTGGACGACGTGGTATAGTTTTCGATTTCTTCAGCTTGCGTTCGGTTATCTTTATGTTTTGTATCGACAACCCAATTTTATGCCAACCTCCTTGAGAGTAGAGTGTGTTCCAATTGTAAACACACATTAAGGCGTAATAACAATAAAATTTGCTTGCCTCCTTTTTTTAAAAAAAAAGTTGCGGGCTCGGCGGACAGGCTCATCAATGAAAGGGTGGTCTTTTGCTCTGACACTGGCTGCTCTAAGAGTAAGGCAAAAAAGGCAAAAAAAAAGGCCTGAATGTGGTAGGGGCCTCCTTTATTTTCGTCGAAGGAATGTAGGTACTCATGATAAATGTAAACTAGGTTAGGCGAGTATAGACTTGATGTACAATAGAAGTGAGCTTTGACCACTTCCACAGGAGGCTTATGATAAATTTATTTGGATTGCGTTGTCAGTACTTTTGATGTTTTTTTTATGCTTTTTTTCAGGTGCAGCATTCATACCGAGAGTTTTTATATGACGAGGGACTTGGGAGGACTCATTAAGTAGGTGTAAAGTAACGAAGAATTTGCTAAGACTTTAAAAGCCTGTGAGTTTATAAAACTACCCCAAAAACTCTATCACAAAGGACGAACCCCTTGATGGAACAACAATCTAAAGAAACTAGGACCCAAAATGAGGAGACTCGTCAACAAAGCCTAACGAAGGAAGGCAACTCTGCTCGCATTATGCATATTAAATAACGAACGGCCGAAAAGACACTTCATTGCGGGTATCACCGATGTCCCGTTTACAATTACAACCAAAGGTCTGTAACAGGAAGCTGCAGTGAATGTCTCGTTTTATGAAAGAATTCGCTTATTCATTACCTTACACAGTATTCAGGCACCGTTCACCTTAATCCAAAGCAATACACACTGCACTCTCTTTTATAGTAAACAAGACAGGTTCTCACTCTCACTCACTTAACTGAAACAATAGCAGGCAATGACAATATCTGTATGCGTATGAACTTGTGCGAATAGTGTCTCAGGCAACGAATGATCTACAGTGCAACGAATACTTCATAAGGCAATGAATACTTCACAGTAAAATACTGTGGTGAAGAACACAACAACAACAACAACAAAAATCAAAAAAAAAAAGTAACGCCCAAGTCAGGTCACAAAATGTATATTCAAAGTGTGTGTATGAACACGAAAAAATATAAGTTGTCATCCCTCATCATTCGTAAGCATTCGCTTTTTTTCGAATGCAAGCGAATGGTTGCGAATGGCTGTTTGAGTTTGAATGGACCATTCATTCATCAACCATGGGCACAACCAATTCCTAACACGTTTAAATGCTTGGCAAAAGAGAAGTGCCCGCTGGCAACCCCAATAAGCTATCTACTGTCTTTTCTGCTACGGGATAGCAAAAATGTTGCAGTCTTCTTATTATCATTGGGGAGCATACGTTTGGTCTGTCTGCATCCAATGGAGGCATGCCATTTACGGTTGTGCTCTTTACATCGTTGATTCAAGCCCTCACTGAGAACGCTGGCAGACCCGGCGACAGTTCAGGTCCTGAGAACGCTGTTTGAGATCCTTGCCTGGCTAGTTCATCGGCAATCTCATTTCCAGTTCCGCCGTGATGGCCCGGAACCCAAATGAGACTCAAGGAATTTAATCTTTCGATCGCATTCAGAGAGCTCTTGCATTCCTGGATCACTTTCGAAGTGGTTAGAGGGTTGACAAGGGCCTTAAGAAAAGCTTGGCTATCGCTGCAAGCACAGATACTTCTCCCCAACCATTCATTGTTCGTAACGTGGCTTAATACCATTAGGATAGCATACGCCTCCGTTTGGAAATCGGATGCGTATGATTGTAAAGAGGTGTGCAGTCGTATGTCGTCGTTCTCCAAAAAGGCACCAGCACCAGAACCCTCGTCGGTTTTGGAGCTATCTGTGAAGATTCGATAACAGTTCTTTCCAGGCTCAAATTCTGGAGCGAACCAGTCCTGAATCATCGTGTCAGACGGCATATCCATAAGACGTGAGTCAAAAGATATGCTGCTCTCGAGTTTGTCAAAGCTCCAGTGCGAATTGTGCCAGAGACCACATCTCTTCATCTCTTAAAACGAGAAATGGTCTTGAGAGTACACCCTATGATGTAGGTATCAAGGGGAGGAAGATTCAGCAGTGCGTCGGTGTGCTGTGGAAGGCCCCAGTAACACCAAGACAAACTGTTCTTTGAAGTTTGGCAAACGAGGCAATAACGTATTTACCCGAGAGCTTATTCCACCAAACAACTGACGCAGAGGAAATGATTGGTCTTATCATAGCTGTATAGATCCAAAGGACCCTTTTTGATGAAAGACCCCATGTCTTGCCAAAGACTCGCCCTTACATTTCCAGAAGACTGACAGTGCTTTAGTAGTTTAAGACTCGACATGTTTATACCAAAGAAGTTAGTTATCTGAATACTCCGAGATGTTTGACTTCATTTGAAAAGGGGATGTTGACGTGTTTAAGCGTAAGTTGGGTCAGACCAGTCAATTTTCTGCGTCTCGTGAAGAAACAACCTCAGTTTTAAGAGGATTGACGGAGAGACCGTTTCTAACACACCAGGTGTCAATCATATAAAGCGCAGCCTGTGCTCGGGAAAAGACAGCTTGGAGGCTGGAACCAACCGAGAGCACGGCGATGTCGTCTGCATATGCTTGGGCGTGAACGTTAGATCCATTGAGCATTACGAGTGGAGAGTCGATCAACATGCACCATAGAAGAGGAGATAGAACGCTACCTTGTGGACAGCCCTTATTCACCCCTGTTGCAACATATTGTCCACACTCCGCCTCAGCGAGTACGGTTCTATTCACTAGCATTGCTTTAATCCACATCACTAATGACTCGTTCACACCGTGTTCTCTGGCAGCATTTCACATACCATCGAAGCTAGCATTGTTAAAAGCACCAAAATGCCTACCGCAAATTCTTTCCTGTCAAGCGCGCATTCAACACTGCTAACGAGATTTTAAAGTGCTGTCTCGCAAGATTTTCCTCTTTGGTAAGCATGTTGCATCTGAGACAGAGGGTGTGTTTGGAGTGAGGTTTTCTCAATCATTCTTTCCAGCGTTTTAAGCAGGTAGGACGTAAGACTGATGGGTCTAAAGCTCTTGGCGAGTGAGTAGTCTTGTTTACCAATTTTTGGTATGAAGGCGACTCTAACACTTTTTTTCGGAGTTGGTCTTGTTGACAGTTGTCATTTGCTTTTTGCTCAGTTTGGTTTGCCATTTTATCGTTGAGGAATTGAAAACGCACGAGCATTGGCCACTGCATATGTTCTCTAAGCTGTCTCGAAATAATTTTGAGCTGTGAGTTTCGTCCAAGATCGGGCGATTTATCACCGCTGGGCAATTTTTTGTGTGATAATGAAGTTGAAGTTGCTTGTCTACGTAGATAAGCTTGAGACGATTGACACCTTGGAAGAGCATATTTGGCACGATATTGATGACAAACGGCCCCAAATGCTTACAAAAGGATCGAAAATTGTACCTCCCGGCTGTAACTTATTCGATCGGCGATCAATTGCCCGAAACCATTTTCAAAACATAATGGTTAGCTCTTATCTTTACTATAAAGCTGTTACCCATAACATTTGATTATATGCGTTTTATTTCTTATTGAAAACCATACGTCCAAAAATCACTCTTCTTCATTCGTTAGACGAAAGTTGTCAAGTCAAGCAGACATAGAGGTTGACAATTTGGTCTTTTGAGACATAAAATTGTGTCCTAAACTACAAAAAAGGCAATAAAATAAGATGGTTTTGTATAACACCACACAGAAAAAAATTACCCTTCTTTGTCTTGGATTGCCGAAAATTAACATACACGAAATTAATTAATTATAATCGACTTGACTTTTTGATGGTTTGCCAAATTGAATTTAAATCATCATCCAAGCCTTAGGTTATATGATGCTTTTAAGAGAACAGAGAAAAATATGCAAAATATAAATCAGTAAGCAACCATATCACACACATCTTTCTACACACAGTCAAATGATTGGGTCAGCATTCTTATTTAACCCAAACTAATTGCTTTTGTTTACCCCCAAACTAGTTTATCAATACATTTGCACAGATTCTTAACTCACATCCTCAGGAATGTGTTAATTGTGCTTTGGCACGACATAATACCAAAATCCAGTTTGAAAAGTTAATTGGATTAATATTCGACCTTGCTGCGGAGCTCGTCAGCATACAAAATGAATGTGCGAACAAATAAAAAGTCCCCACAATCAATTATAACTCGTAGGAGAATTAATTGTTTTTACTTTTGTTCGGATTAACACACAAAAAAGTTAGTGAGCAATTTGTAAAGTGGTAAAGTGTACAATGCGAGTTTTAGGTTTGATGGTTTCTTGAACAAACAAAACTGAGCAAATATTTTTGAAGATAAACCAAATTTGTGTTGGGACAGGAAATCGCTTTTAATAGAATGCAAATAACTGCCCATCAAACGGAACCAAAAGTTTCTATTGTAAACATTTGTTAACATACAACGGAAATCTAAATTAAAAATTAAACAAAACACTGTCTATACATGCAGAAGCTTTGTAATTTGAAATGAAAAAGGAAAATAGCTTCAGCACAATAAATGTAAAGCTGGTCGTAAATCACTGTTTGTTTGGCACATACGAAAGTCTCAATACAAATATCATAACACTTTTAGTGTTATAAACGTGTGACTTTTCGCCTTAGGCACGGAAACGAATATTTCGACTTCATAGAAATTATACCTCGGATATCACGAAGGAATCCTGAATGGAGTATTGAAAAGCTCCCTACTACTAGGTGTCAATGGTTGAACAATCTTCTTCTTCTTTAGGTGATGGCTCAACTAGAGGTGTTCCCCTCCAGCCGGCCCGATCTCTAGCCTGCCGTCTCCAAATTTGAACTCCAAGCTGGCGGAGTTCAAAATTTCAAAAATTTTGTAGAAAATCAGACTAGTAACAAAATAAAAGCCATTAGAAGTGACAATGGATATTGTAATTTTAAGATGAAGAAGATTCTAGCAGATGCAGGTATTCAACATCAAACAACGGTTCCATATTCTCCACAACAAAACGGGTTGGCAGGGAGAATGAATAGAACCATAATCGAAAAAGCACGTTGTCTTCTCATCGAGTCTGGTTTACACAAACGATTTTGAGCCGAAGCTGCAAATACGGCAGTTTATTTAACAAACAGAACACCTTGCAAAGGTGCAAAAGAAAAAACACCTGAAGAAATCTGGAGTGGAAGAAGAGTGAATCTACAGCATCTTAAGGTTTTCGGTTGTCAAGCAGTTATTCACATTCCAAAAGAAAAGCGGAAGAAACTCGATGCCAAGGGAAAAGAAGTAATTTTTGTCGGATACTGCACACACTCAAAATCATATCGCTTCTATGATGTAAAGAAAAAAGAAGTCGTAATAAGTCGAGATGCAGTTTTCCATGAGCAAATTTTTCCAAAGGATGGTGAGACAAACGATACATCTTATTGTGATATTTTTACAGGATATGATTCAGTGCGGAATGAAGACGAAATTTCATCAGTGTATTCTAACAATGAAATACCAATCGAAATAAGTGACGAAACGGCAACTGAAAACAGTTTTTTGGATGCCCAAGATGATTTCATTGTTGGAGAATCTTTAGAAGGAATCATATCTGACAGAGGAATAAGATGATCGACCAGAATAAGAAATCCACCTGAAAGATACGGTTACCTATCGTACATGGCTAACGACAATGAAGATCCAAAGACAGTCGCCGAGGCAATGAAAAGCGAACATATATCTGACTGAAAAAAAGCAATGAACTATGAACATACAGCTCTTTTGAAAAATTACACTTGGGAAATAGTTTCATTACCAAAAGGAAAGAAAGCCATAAATTCCAAATGGATATTCAAGACGAAAAAAGATGCAAGTGGTAATGTCGAAAAATATAAAGCTAGATTGGTCGTAAAGGGGTATTCGCAACGTCAAGGGATCGATTATCAAGAAACATTTACCTGCCGTCGTAAGGTACACGTCCATAAGGGTACTTGGCTTGGCTGTACGATATGATTTGGATATCGATCAAATGGATGTTGTGACTGCTTTCCTGCAAAGTGAACTTAATGAAGAGATTTACATGAATTTTCCTGCTGGTTTTGATAATGTTCAAAATAAAGTATGTAAACTCAAGAAATCACTGTACGGCCTCAAACAAGCTAGCAGAGTTTGGAATAAGAAATTGGATGAAACTTTAAAGAAAATTGGACTTAAACAATCCAAAACCGATCCGTGTATTTATTACAAGACAAACAGCACAGATAAGACTTTCGTCGCTATTTACGTAGATGACATACTGATTTTTACAAACAACAAAGATGAAAAAAGAATTATCAAAGAAAATTGGCTAAATCATTCGAGATGAAAGATTTTGGAGAAGCAAAATTTGTGCTTGGTATGCAAATAACTCGCGATCGATAAAAGGGAAATTTATGGATAGACCAACGGACATACTTAAAGTATATGCTCAAGCGATTTAATATGGAGGATTACAATCCGGTATCCACACCCTTAGATATTAACCAAAAGCTCATAAAAAAACACATCAACAAAGCAAAGACGAAACTGACTGAAAACGGTTCCATATCAAGAAGCTATTGGAAGTATTTTATATGCAGCACAAGTAAGTCGCCCAGATTTATCCTTTGCAGTGGGGGCTTTATCAAGATTTAATAATAATCCTTCAAAATCTCACTGGATAGCGGTTAAACAACTTTTCCGTTATATTAAAGGAACAATAAACTACAAGCTAGAATACACTCGAGACATTGAAGGATGTTAAGAAGGATTTTCGGATGCTGACTGGGCTAGTGACTCAGATGACACAAAATCAACTACAGGTTATCTCTTTAAATACCAAGGAGGACCTATTTCGTGGAGTTCAAAGAAACAACCTACTGTCGCTCTCTCCACCACAGAGGCTGAGTATATGGCTTTAGCCTCAACATCTCAAGAAGCACTTTGGCTTCAATCTTTATTGCAAGAACTAATTCATTGGAATCAAGAACTTATATTGCAATGCGATAACAAGAGTGCAATAAACATATCTAAAAACAACGTTTATCACGCACGTTCAAAGCACATCGATATAAGGCATCATTTCATTCGAGATCTTATATAGAAGAAAATAAATTAGAAGTAGTATATTTGAAAACTGAAGAGATGCCTGCTGATGTTCTAACCAAAGGACTCCCTGCTACAAAACATAACAAATGTTGTACTCTCATTGGCATAAAAGTATAAAAATCTAGTGAGGGTGTTGAAAGTTGAGATTTGATACTTTGTTTTTAAATACTTTGTTTATTTCATTATTGTTCTAATTTTTATAAGTTCGATTTATTGAAAATAAATTTTATTACTGTTCAGAATCTTAAAATATCATGAAGGCAATCATACATATTATGTGTTGTCACTACATTTTGGACTGCTTTGATAACAATACACAGACAACTGCATTTACCAAGCAAATTGCTGCCATTTTGCTTTTTCAACATCTTATCACTTATTTTTCTTCAACACATCCAAACAAAGTTTTGTTAGCAGAATACTTTGTGCCTTAAGGAGAGCTTCACTCCTTCACCCAATATCACGTAATAAAAGTAATATTCCCCCTTACGTGGGAATATGGAAATGAAGTATAGCCTATATTACTTGGAAATAACGGTGCATTGTAATGCTTAAAGAATTTTTGAAATCGGTCCAGTAGTTTTTGACCTGGCATAAATGATGGTTATTATTATTTCTAATAGTAACCATATATATATTTTTTCTAGTTTATGTTAGGTTGCCTTCTACCAGATTGCAACACTTTTCACTTTCATAAAAATACTACGAGCTTTAAAAGCTGTAAAAACCTGATCTCTATTATTCAATTGTTGGCAGCGAAGGGGTCATCTAAAGCAAAAACATAAATCGTGGCATACCATGTAAAGCACGCCAACGAAATGTCAATGAGCTTTTATCAAAAATAAATATTGGATTCTAAAAGACCGTCCAAGGCTGATGCATCAATCAATGGATTGTGGGATCCTTTTAGATATGGAAATTAGCTATAAAGGCAGTTCAAATCTTTTACCAAGCCGATTGTATGTTCCCTTCTTTTCATTATTTTCTCAGCATATTTTCACTCGGGCGTATACGTGTTTTTTTATAAGAAAAACTACCTTCAGATTATTGGTAAGCATTTACATATTGTCTTTAAAAATTAAATATAAATGCAGAAAATATCGAGTATACTACAGAACTTCCCTTCTTAGGCTAAAAAAAACCTAGCCTAAATACAAAGAACAGCCTGTTTTTATGTTACTAGAGCAATGAGGACTACACTAACCGCGAGCTTTGAAGTAATTCTCAATCTCACCACCCTTGACCTCTATGTTCAAACATCGGCAGCAAACAGCGCACTTCGGCTTAATCAGTATAATTTCCGGAAAACCAGTCAAATAGAACTTGCACAGATCTTATCAAGACACACAGACAACAATGTCTGCACGGATTACATAACTTCATACCTGGATTATAAAAAATACAACAACCAGCTTCTTCAATTGACAGGTTTGGAAGAATGAAGCACCTCATACGAACGAGAAATTTTTATCAATTTATACCGACGCCGACGGCTCGAAAATGAAAGCTGGTTTCTATTTGAAAAAGCCTTAACCTTGCCAGTTCTTTCAAACTTCCTAATCACAGCAGTGTCTTCCAACCAAGATCTTGGTAGTTACAAACGTTGCAGAACAGGTGTCCATGATGTCGTTATCACATGCTTCTATCACTTTTTTCATTGATAGCCAAGCAGGAATAAAAGCGATTTCTGCCAGTCTTATAAAATCAAAGCCTGTTTCTTGTTGTCGCGAAGAGCTACGGGTTCTTGGTAAGCAGTATTACGTCAGACTATGCTGGGTTCCCGGTTATAGTAGCATACCAGCAACTGGAACTGTCAAGAAAAGGCTCAACACTTGACCCTTCTCTTATATACCAATCAATCAATATGTGCATTTAAACAGACCATCGGTAGCAAAATAATATGAAAATCCAATGAAAGATGGTAATGCCTTAAATCCTGTGTCATCTGCTGGAAACTATGGCCAAATTGCAAATGGGAACAGATTTGAAAGACTTATACCCCAGAAAAGGCCTTTATAATGATCTCGTATCAGTATTCTAACAGGACACATCCAACTTGGTTAACAAAGAAAATGGGTCTTTGCACCGATGACTTAAGTGAAGGATGCAGTGACGAAGACGAACCACCCATTTCCTTTGTCACTACCACAGCAGGACAAAATTTCTGGACAGTTAATTATTCAACTAGCTTGAAGAATCATCAGGCCTTCTAGCTTATAGCCTGTTGAACTACATTAAGGCCACAAAATGGTTACAAATTGTCTAACCATAAAAACTCATAGGTGTTTTGCTCTATAGGACGTTAAAACACTCCAGGGTATGACAATGGGTCTACATTGATCTAAATGTGACAGAAATAAGATCAACCGTCAGCCCAATCTACCTAGTCTAACCTAACCTAGGCTAAACACGTGTTTACCAAGGTTTCGTTTGAGTAGCACCACTTTATTGAACTGCTCTTTTGTCTGCACAACAAATATGTCACTTAATGGCTGACAAATAGGAGACATATCTTTCATTTAGTGCTGAATATGAGAAAAATTGCTTTGACATAACCCCTTCAAGCAAAACGAAGTACTCGTTAATTTACATGTTGAGGTAGGTCAGCCTTATATTATACGTATATCGCACATGCATACCCGACCTTCGAAATCAAGAGCTGTTCATTGTCAAGTGTCTGCTTCAGACAATTTTTAAGGCCTTGAAAATACAAGTGGCCTCGTGAAGTGAAAAGGAATGCGATTCCATTTGGACCAAGAACTAATTGGAATACTTAAAGCCAGAGCTATGCAGTTAAGTAGTTCAAGTCTTACCTGGTGTTTTTTTGTACATTGGGTTTCAGGAGCACTTGAAACAACTCCATTTGGTAGTTCTGTTTGCTGATTGTGGCTCATGCAAATATGGCCAATTTCAAAATGGAACGCTAATACTTAGAGTTTATATTTTATTTGTTTTGAAAACCACACATTCCAACAGTAACATAAAAAATTTGTATTCACCTCACGTAACTTTGTTCGCTGTCATTGACATTATGCCGTCATACAATGTGGCCAGAGAACGATCGTTGGAAGCTATACACTCGCATAAACATGTACCTTGTTTGCCATAATGTGAGAGATTAATCGTGAGCTTAAGTACGTAATAAAAACATGATCGGAATTTAAAATAAAAAAGGCAATTAAATTTTGTTTTGTCCACTGAAATTTAAGTCACAAGCGAGTTCATTCAAAAAAAAAAAATGAAGAAGCAAAATTAAGGATCACAATTTTGATTCAATTTTGCTATCTACATTGAAAATTTAATTTGGCTGACCAAATATAGTTTTTTAATCTTCGCAGGGAGTTCGAGGTGTTAAGTAAATTCTCACAAAGAAATTATATTATGCAGGTTGAACTCAATTTAAAAGTGACCCAAAAAGTTTTTGGTCTTTTATAAATTCTAAACGAAAATCGGTCGGGATTCCGAATTCTTTGTTTTTTAAAAATCAAGAATATGATGAAATTAAAAATACGCCTGAGCTATTTGCTCAGTTTTTTGAATCGGTCTATTCTAACTCACATAAAAATCTGGTTCACCTAGTTGTAATCCTAAAGTAAGTTTAGCGTCCTTTGAGTTAGATCTCAACGATGTCTCAAAAGGATTGCAAGATCTTAACTTAAAGCCAACGCCAAACCTGGCGATGATGGTTCAGTTCACTTTCTCTTCAATTACTTATAATTTTTCGCTGTCATCTCGACTGTTCTTAGATGAATCTAAATACTTTTTCTTGATTCCAATTTTTAAGTCGGGTTTCAAAAACAAAGTAGAAAGCTACAGAGGAATGTGTAAGATACCTGCAATTCCTAAGTTTATTGAAAGCCTTGTCAAAAAAAAGCTTGATTTCCTAGTGAAGGAACATATATGTGGTACCGAACATGGGTTCATTTCAGGAAGATCAACAATCACCAATTTAACATGTTTCTCTTCTTTCGTTATTGACGCTATTGAAAGCAAAGACCAAGTGGATGTTATTCATACCGATTTTAGTAAAGCGTTTGATTCTGTTTGTCACAAAATATTGCTTCAAAAATTAGAATCATTTTGTTTCCACTCAAGCCTGGATATGTTCCTTTCTCATAAGAAGGGTTCAAAAAGTCTAAATTGACGAATTTTCCTCAAAGCAGATAGAATGTACCTCTAGTGTTCCACAGGTTAGTAATCTAGGTCCTCTACTGTTTATCATATTTATTGCTGATATTGTAAACTGTGTTAACTTCAGCAAAAGCCTCATATACGCAGATGATCTGAAACTTTTTCTGAAAGTAACCTCTATTAGTGATTGCCAAAAACTCCAATTAGATCTTGATAACCTATCTCGGTGGTGTGTGTTAAACTGCTTGAATCTTAACGCCAAGAAATGTTTTTGATATTTCTTTCTCAAGAAAGAATCATACACATGAGTTCTCATATTATCTTGATTGCAACCCTCTTCAGAGAACTGAAAAATTCAAAGATTAAGGCGCACTTTTTGACTCCAAATTCTCTTTTACACCATATGCACATAAAGAAGCTATTCTATAAGAAGCTAATTCAATGTAAGGATTTATCAAAAGGAAAAGGAAAACCCTTGTGTCTTTGTATACCTCACTAGTAAGACCCAACCTAGAGTATGCACACATCATCTGGAACCCTCACCAACAATCTTTTTCAGATCGAATTCAGAAAGTTCAGAATAGGTTTACGAAGTATGCATTCTAAAGGGTCCGGATATTGAGGAGGATATTGGCAACATTTGGTTTCAACAGGACGGTGCTACGTACCACACAGCCGAAGCTACACTCGATGTTTTGCGCCCTGTTTTTGAGGATCGCATTATCAGCCGCAGAGCTGATGTCGTTTGACCACCTCGGACCTGCGATTTGAAACCGTTTGTGGGGTGCCGTAAAAGATAAGTGTTACACCGACAAGCTAGAGACAATTGACGCATTAAAGAACAATATCCGTGAAGACATTAGTAAAATACAGCTGCACACAGTCGATAATGTGCTTAAAAATTGGACCGATCGTGTAGGCTACTGCATGGCCAGTCATATTCATTTACCCCTCACCAGGAATAAATTCCGAAATGAATTGTTTTACTATTTTTAAGAAATTGAAACCTATTTCGCTATAATATGTAATCTGTTGAGCTCATTGCTCGTAAAAAAATGCATTCAAAAGTCCATCATACTACAATCTGTAAAAACGTAGGAAGCATTGCACCCCCTATGAGTTGACCTTGTCGTGGTGGAGGTGCTTAAGGACATCTTCTCCAGCAATCCAGCTGCAGAACCTGACCAACCAACATAACTCAAAACAAAACCTCAATGTTAGAAAACTTGAAATGAAACAAATGGAAAAAGTAAATAAAAGGAACAAAAAAACGAACGGGGATATACGTTCAAAAGTCGGCAGGTGTCGCGACTGCCGGCGATGGCTTGGCCTCGAAAGAGGATAAGTCGCCAGTGACAAATTTATTTACGATGACGGACAAAGCGATTTGCGGAAGGGCTGGGTAGCCGACTGCAGTTCGAGGAAGGCCTAACAAGCCAACCAAGAAATGTGGAGAGCCCTCTGGTTCTAACACCCCTCCTAAGGAGGATGCCCAAACCAGTGGAAGGGTTGCAGTGACTCTCTGTAGGACTTCCCACTCATACTGCCCGTATTGAAGGGACCACGGAGAAGACTATTGCAGCAAGTAGAGGGGCCGAAACTTTCGGTTCTAACGCGAACTGTTATATGTTGACAAAGCGGCTACCCTCATCAAAAACACTGCCCCAGCCTCCCACCTATATCTCATCCTATGTCAAAGGACTCAAGGTCGACCAACCCGGACGGTACGGGTGTCGAGACTATCATCGGCTCCGTGGCTGAAATGGGAGGACCTCCTTCGAGCTCCGGAAACACTCTTTCCCTCCCCCAAGTTGTAGGTGAAACTGTGACTAACAGTGGAACAAACAAAGAAAGGGTGTCCAATCCCCCTAACCCCAAAGTTGGAGGTGAAACTGTGACTTACAGTTGAACTGAAAACGAAAGGGTTTCCAATCCCCCTAACCCCCAAGTTGAAGGTGAAACTGTGTCTAACAGTGGAACGAACAACGAAGGGCATCCCAATCTCCCTACCTTCCCAAACCACAAAGAAAGGCGGAATGCGGAGAAAATTGCGAAGGTGTTAGGTGCGGTACCTAAACCTAAGCTTGATTCAACGCAATCTGCCAAACTTGAGTGGGCAATGAAAATCATTGCAATAAATGAAAAAAGCTGCGTATACTCAACGTCTAAGCGACAACGTTCGTTCGAGCAGTCAACCCCGAAAGCCAAAAGGCCTAACCTAACCTAATCTACCCTGTCAAACTTTTTTTCAAAAGTACGTTTACAACAAAACTTGCGCATTGCATTAATTTCTGAATACAATCGACTAATCATAAACGTTCTTGAAACAAAAGTTTGAAAATTAATTTAACCAGCGGTCCTCTAGTAAATTAAGAACAATCTCCGTTGCACTATAAAGCTAATATTTTCAGTGTTTTGGGAAAAATATTCCCACGCCCAATCAACAAACAATTTGACCACCTGCTGAATTTCTCAGTTTATTAATAGATATGTCCCCAAAAAACAAAAGACTTTTTTATTTGTCATCATCTCATAATATACAAAAAAAAAAAAAAACACAAACAAAACATACTATGAATAAATTGAAGAAAGAAATGTTCCGTTATTTAAAATTAATAACATTCAATCAAATGCAAAAGAAGTAAATATCCAAAGCAATATCATTTTTGAAACAATTCCAAAACAATAAAATTTTCTACCTGAAACTAAAAGCTGCGAGCAATATTCGAATGCCTTTATCCAGCACCATTAGGAGAATTTATTGAAATGAAGAATAAATTTTATAAGAAAATTGCTGACACATCATTTTGACATTCCACTCCAATGCGATTTACATAAATTCTCTTGGATTATAAAGAACATTTTCGGTGTTGCTTACTTAATTGTGGTGTCGTATCCATTAATCATATGCTCAGTCATTAAAAAGTGAAACTACCTTTGAGTATAGGCCAAGTTTCTCAAATTTGATTTTTCAGTAAAAAAACAAAAAAAAAATCAAAATAAAGTTGTCATTTAAACCCATGAGAAAACAAACTCAAATCTACATCTATGATATCCAGATGCCAAAGCAAAAGCGGTGTCTCTATGATTTTGAGTTTTTCTTCCGTGAAACATTAAAACAGAAACACAGGCCATAGCCTCCCATTTGCTATTTTACTTGTGGCTGTGAAATTTGATATTGGTTAAGTATTTATGAATGGTGAATTAAAAAAAATCACATCTAGACAAAGGTCTCAAAGTGATCCCAGCAACAACCGAAAGTCTTAAAAACTTTTCCACAAAAGGGCATTGACGTTTCAGGATTGAGACAACTCGGCTGGAGATCAACGGTACAGTAATAGAGAAATTAAACAAATATATCAACCAAGATCAAGGCATAAAAAAATCCGACAGTACAGTAAGGATTTTATTCGACTTGTGAGCTGGGATACAAATGACTTTAGTTGCTCATCCCTTTTTTGCAAGCCAGTTTTGTTTAGCACTGACCACTGAAAGCACTGTTGCAGTCTAAGAGAGTGTGGAGGAAACACGGTAGGGTCTTCAAGTAATATTGTTCCATCTGATTTCAGTTTGGACCATAACTAAGGTTAGATTAGCATGGTGGATTGAGCTTGCGCAGCTCTGAGCACTGCAAAGTCTGAATGAAACCTATTGTGACAACTATGTTAAGCTTCAGAGCAATTTTCCTGGCCCTGAGTTCAACCAGAATCTAAAAATTTTCTGTGGGTGAATGAGTTTCGAGTTTATATAGGGGGATGATGGCATAGTCAAGTATTTGTTCTCTTAGGCGGAAAAAAGTGCTTGAAATTCTGTGATAATGTGCAGAGATGTTTCTTAATTTTCGAGGCATAGTCAGCTGATGGATTCCGCGACTAACCTCATTTGGTGAAGGTGTTCCTTTAAAGGTTAGTGGCGGGTTAATAGTCCTTGGCAAATTTTTAGTGTTTTCCTATTGAGGTTCAGTAGGAATTTTGATGTTTTTTCAGTACATTCCGGCAAAAAGAGTTTTGAAAAGTTTTGATCAGATGAGTTACGCCAACATTTGATTCTTGGCTGTGTGTTTGAAGAGGCTTTCATTTTTACACAGCAGAAAGGTTCAGGACCGACGTTACCATCATAGCCTTTGTGTGCTGGTTGGTATCCAGTGGAGGATGACAGAGTTATTCCTTGCTAGCTTAGTGGGTGACATAATTGTGTCTTGAGCTGGTTTGGATCGCATGACAGGTGAGATTAGCGCTTTAATGTGCAGCTTTTGGCTGTCTGAAAATATGAATATTGTTTTGTTTTTCGTGTTCGATGAACATATTATTCTCGAACAATGGTTAATGGCATATACTGTAGCTTGGAAAAAGGACGAGTAGGGGAGAGTGTGGTCGAAAGTAACGCGTTGCAATTGTAACATTGAATTTTAAGAGAAAAATGGGCCTGTATCCGTTCATTTTTAAATGTTGAATTCTTCGCTATTCGGGGCTGAATGCACTCCTAAAACTTTAACCGTCAAAGTACTGAACTGTGCCAAATATAGTTCAAAAGGTGGAGTTTGTGTATGAAAGCTAATTTTTTTGGTGGTGAGTTTTTGAATAAATTTTTTTGAATAATGTAGTTTTTATTCAGTGGTTTTATTATTATTTTACTTCATTTAATTCCAAATTTATGGTATAAGTGCTTTTGTAATCGACGCAGTAGTTTCAGAGTATACTTCATATTCAATCAAAGACACGAGATGTGGACAGTCGTAACATTTTTTGAGTGGACAATTGTAACACGTTACAACCGTCCATATGAAAAAATACCAACTCTCCAATGCGTTTTTTAATCTTCAGTGAATATCGTAGGTATATCCTCTTTCCTCTTTCGCAAAAAATATGCCACGACAAAGAGTAAGAGGAACCTCCCGAGGCATGTTTACAAAAGAAGTTATTGTGAAAGCAGTAGAAGAAGTTATAAAAGACGGAAAATCTATTCGAAGGGTTTCAAGAGCTCACAACCTGCGTCACGTTACACTCCTGGGAAAAAAATCAAATGGCAGGGAAAGAATGGATCCAGGCTTTCATGCAACGAAATGAAACTCTTACCATCCGAAAACCTGAGCCAACTATCCACAAACCTTCCAAAATTATTGCGAAAAAACGTTAAATGCAAATCGGAGCCATTATTTCCGCAGAGCGAGGAACTTAAGTGACCATTCCGCCGCTGTTCATATTCCCTCTTAAAAAGTACAGCCCAGAGTTCATTAACGAAGGACCCATCGAAAGTATTGGAGAAGCAAATAAGTCTGGGTGGATAAAATCAGAGTTTTTAATGGTATAACCGTCCTTTCTTTGTGTTACAATCGAAACACCTTAAAGGACGGTTGTAACAATCGACTTTCACCTCTTTTCCCCAGCTTTCACCTGGAGAAAGTAGAAAGTTGGAAAACTGAGTAGCTTAAAAAGAAAGCCAACTTGTCAACATGCGCGTTGTAGTATTTTTCTATGTTTCTTGGTTCAAAAGTTATAGAGCAAAATGTTACTTTCGTTCACACTCTCCCCTACCTACCAAGACTTATACTGAAAAGTTTGCTACCGGAAGGGTAATTTTTTTTTAGATGGTAATCCTCGTTTTCAAAACTATTACGAAAGCGCAAAACAAAATTGTCATATCTACACTTTACCCAAAAGAGCCGTAGGCCTCGAGTTTTCTTTTTGTTTACGTTTAAATTAAAGCACGTCCGAAAAAAAAAAAATCGCAAAGCCCGACGGCCACACCGGCACATAGTTTAATAGTTTAAGTTTAAATGGAGCATTCGGCAAACGGAACGATTGGACCAATAGCGAGGAGCGACTCAAACTGGCTTCAATGGTAATACCAACACGCGCGATTTTAGTGAGTATCTTTATAACTTTTGGCGGATCAGGTGGCTTTTTTTCACAAGCCCACCAAGTTTTTCAAAAACTTTTCACCCATGCCCGAAGTGTTTGTTTCAGAAAAAAGGATTTTTATGCCCAAAAACAATTTTTTTTTATTTAAAAAAAAAAAAATTGTTCTAACACACCCTGCACAACCGTCCACTCACCTATGTTGTTTCGTTACTAGCTCCTCTTTCCACTTTCCCACGCGATCAATACTGATTTTCTATGTTGTCTATAGATGGCGCTATTACGATTTATCTATCCTCCTTATCTTTCAATAACGAAACATAAACTGATGCACTCTCTACTGCCAGCTTTTTGACTTCCTTTTTGAAACAACCTTTCGCTTTCCAATGAAACTTTTGTTCCTTTTTTTTTGAGTGTTTTCTAAATTTCTAGTTAGGGAATAAATTTCATGAACTCAATGATGATTTCATTGCTGGTCTTTACAGTATCCCAACCTTATTCCTAAAGAAATGTTTTTCTTTACTTTTTCTATTAAATCAAAAATCTTCACCTTACCAGAACATCTTTTGTAACCCTCATTGACAAAATGTCAAAAAATTGATGTTGAAAATTTCCGACCGATTTTTAAACCTTGGTACATATATAAAATGCTCGAAAGCAGTTTTTTTTTATTTTAAGGGTTTCCTTGCATTGTCTCTCAGTTCCTCTCGACAACATGAGTTTCTCAAAGGCAGATTCACAACCACCAATTTTGTTAGATTTGTTTCATTCAGCCTTTCTTCCTTAAAAACGAAAAAAAAAGTCGTTGTTATTTCAACTGATTTTAATAAAAAAATAAAGCCTTTAATAAAATTTCTTTATGAAAATATCCACCCTCGATTTCGATCCCATTTTCTTCAGATGGGTTTGTTTTTATTTGGAATAGCTTTATTATAGTGCCCGTTTTAGATCTACAATATGAAGTTTTTTTAAGCTACCCTTAGAGTCCTCCAGGGTAGTCATTTAGGACCTCTTCTTTTATATTCTTACTTTTAGTGACCTCGAACTGGTCACATTCACTATTCTCGACTTCAGAATTTTTACAAGATCAATTTTTCGTCCACTGACTCATCTCATTTTCAACAGAATCTCTTAAGCTTTTCTATGTGGCGCTCTTAAAGCTGCTTGGCACTAAACATTGCCATGTGTCAATCGAACGCCTTCTCGTCTTCTTCTTCTTCTTCTTCTTCTTCTTCTTTTCAGTTCCGGCGTTACGAGTAGTGATCTTGAAGCGATCACAACCTTCTCGTAAGAGCTTCAAATCACCTCTCCTTTACTATCTTCTTCACAATCAAACCATTTAAAAAGTTGCGGTTCCTTACATCGCGATCAGTTGCGATCAGTAACTCAATTTGCTCTCACATATCGATGACTTTATACTAAATGTAAATTCAGCACTTGGTTTCGTTAATCAATGGTTTACCCGATCTCTATACATTACCTTTGTTCGTCCACTCTTTGCATACGCCTGCCAATAGTTTTCTCCCTACCAACAACTTCACATTTCTAGAATGGAAAGTACATATCTCCAGGACTCAGCATGCGAAACCATGGCTCTTCCACATCCCCCCACCAGCTCTTCCAGCTATCATCAACAAGTTTTAGTATTACTCTTCCGATTTTAAAAGAAAATCGAATTTGCTAAACTCGAAGCAGTTTTCCCTGCTTACAGATCCGAAAAAGTTCTGAGAGTTTTGTTAGCAAACTTCTACGAAACAAAGTGCTCCGTTTGATGCTTGCACACCTTTGGAAAATATGGAAAACTTGTTTAAAAAGTGTATGTTGTGTTGTCTTCTTCTTCTTCTTCTTTCTTTTTTGAAAAGATTTTTTGGCCGAAATGAAGCCCTCATCGCATCTGATGTACGTAAATTTGTACAAAAACTTCTTGGTACTATGGTAGCTATTGGACAACACACATGATCCGTCATCTTACGAAAATGTGGCTGCTGCAGCCGAGAGTGTGAGACTCAATCGACGAACACCTTTCTATGTTTCGGTCAACGGTGGATGTTATCGAACCATGTTACCGACATGACATGGATTTAGACGACCTCTGTTTCCACTATCGATACATTAAATTAACAAATCAGCTGGCCGCCTTGGAGCTGCGATTTCACTCATTTAGATATTTTTTGTGGAGAACCGTGAAGGGCCGACGCAATGTCTGAGGTATCGCCCGAAACCGTAAACAAGGTCTTGGAAAACTCGACAAACTCTGTTTCAATAGAATGCACTATTGTGAACCTAACCAATGCAGCCACTTGATCGACGTTATGTTCCAATAATTACTTGAAATATTTGTTCGTACCAACACGGCCCTAACACATGCAAAAAAGTATTGTTCATCATTTTATTGCATTTTTAAATAGAAACTTGTATTTGGCCCACCCATAATATGCAAATTGACTCATTACAGTAAATTTTAGTTCTTCCCATTCACATACATTACATGATTTCATAACACACGGTTAACTTGGGAATATTTTTTCAACTAGAGTTTGATGAATTCCTTTCCCCAATTTGTTGCCAATTGTTCCTATTGGAATGCCATTGCTCTATGATTTTTTCTTCTTCCATAAGCTCGAGGTCATAGAGCGTCACATCATTGCTTGCAATTCGAGTGAATCTCCGCACGATTTGTTTGCTTCGGAGCCAAGTCAACGTGAGCCTAATGGACGACCGAGTAAGTCTGCGCTTACATCACACATTCGAATCATCACATAAGAAATACTTTCTTTAGGGGTTTTCAGGGCATTTTTTCTTTATTCTAATGCACGAAAGGCGGCGGCGGTGGCGCGCGGCGCAGCAGCTATAGAGTGACTTTTGTATACCAGGGCATCGAAAAGTAACCATATCATCTGGTAGGTGCTTTCCTCTCGTGTATTTATATCGAAGCTCACAGTGATTGGAATATATATATATATCTCAGACCGAGGAGCAAACACTGTGCACAAGACAATCAATTACAACTTCACGAAAGACTAAAGGTCACAACGGAAAAATACTCAAATACGACGGGGATTGATGGAAACGATGCTCTTCAAGAAATGTTTAGAGTAAAAGACGGTTTTGTCTACATGTCTATGATTTGTAAATCATTATTACATAATCATAATTGGATCTTTGGTTGAAAAGAAGTCGTGGTCTTGTCGTGGATACACTACGTTGGATGATTTTTATTATTTGTTTCTTTGAACTTCAACTTGTGAATATTTTTATTGACAAATGAGAAAATAAGTGCTGAAATGTGAAAGCATTAGCATTAGTCTACATCATAAAGAGTAGCAAATTGCGATTAATATTATTTCATTTAAGAAAAAGCGGCGCTTCAAAACGCGTCAGATGCGTATTTGATGAAGAAGTTACAAGGTTCGAAATTCAAAAAAGAAAACATTTAGAAATTTACGACTTTTCAAGTGTAACCTTTTTAACTTAACTAACTCGATAACTCGATGAAACGAAAATGCGCCACGATACGGTTAGGAAATGAACACATAAATCAATAGAATTCGGCGAGAGTGAGATGGGATAGACTACACATTATTTCTTATTTTCCGTCTCTTCTTTTTGCGATGCTTCGTACCGTTCCCACGAAGATAGTGAGTTCATCTATATCTACAGCCGAATCTCTATAGAATACTAATAGTTTCTCTCTTAAACTATGGAAACGCCTAGTTTTTGAAAAGATATCAAAAAGTTTGCGCTTAAAACACGCGTTTAAGTCTGGATATAACAAAGCCTTAGTATAAAGCAAGCGTTTTGCATTAAGAAAGTGGAACTTCTTTAGCACCGTGTGATTTGAACATTCGATGAAACGAAAAAGCGACACAAGAATAAAAATATTCATAAAAAAAGAATGAGGTAAAATAATTGTAATTCGTACAATGTTCCTCTCCTCTTTGTTCAGACTTTCATAGTCGCGCCTTGTATTTTCTGAACTTCCATTTCTGGTGTGTTTGGATTGGTCACTCACACTTTTTTTAAAGGTCTGCACATATGTAAAGTGGCAGAGATGTACGCTCATCGCTTTCTAGAAGGTAATCAAGGAGTGTTACACTTGCTGTGACTTGAAAATCTTGTGTGACTACATCTGAATGACTTATTTTTGCGGCTGCTGCTTGGTAGATGTCCATGATCATCTTCCATAGGATCCAGAAACAAAACTTCTCATGTTTCCTTCTTTTCGTTACATGTTGACAGAAGATAAGATTTCTTCCACTGATTTGGCGGTCTATGATATCTCATTAGGTTTGCGATGATTTATCTCGGTTCGAAGACTACCATTTCAATCGATTCTCTTTGAGCTTTTAACTAATTGGTGCCCTTAGCGTTTTAAGCATACATATGTTCATACACAGTGTGGTGCAGCAGAGCGGGGAGCTCTGGGGTCTAGCGCATTTCTCACAAACGGGAATGGAGAGGACCTAAAATTTTTTGCCGATTCCGAACGACTAATCGAGAAAGCGCATTTCATTTACTGTCGGAGGACTTGCCAATTCCTCGCGAAGGGTGAAATCTGTGGAAAACCATTTAAAAAAATCCAACGAATATCCGGATTTTCTCAGACAGTCAAGCAACCCTCAAATCACTCGGTGCCGTTTCCACGAACTCAGTATCCCCCCTTAACTGTCGCCTATCTCTTGAGGAGATGGCTGAACAGTTCAATATTCACCTTATTTGGGTGCCGGGGCACAGAGATATCGTGGGTAACTCGCCAGAGAAGGAACCGTTCTACCGATCTCAACCAGCAGGTTGAATATTGGTATACCAATCGCTACGTGTAAGCTTATGCTTAAGAAAGAGGCAATGGATAGAACAAATAATAGGTGGAACAATATTACCACGTGTGTGTGGCAACAAAACAGATATGGCCAGAACTAGATCCAAAACGCACAAGACATTTGTTATCCATTAACAGATTACAAGTTAGCTCCGTAATCAATGTCATCACCGGACATTGTCTGATAGGAAGACACGCCATAAAACTCGGCCTTTCCTCTAATGACTTCCGCAGAAGTTGCCTAGATGAGGATGAGGAAGAGACTATTTCACACCTCCTCTGCTCATGTCCTGCACTCTCCTTTAAAAGAAAACGGCATCTAGGAAAATATTTCCTCGATGTTCTAAACGATCTGGCAAACACAGATATCCTGAATCTTTTTCGCTTTATCAAAAGCTCCAAATGGTTTTGTTAAGGAGGTACTCCCTTGCATAGTTCTTATGGTATCACAATGGACCTAATACTGGTCTAAGTGTGTCAGTTGTTTTCCTGACAGTCATTTTTAACCTAACCTAACCTAACCTATTTACAAGATTCGGAAAATTTACCAAAAGGTAAAAAGATCCTGCCAGGGTGGCAAGCCCCGAACTCAAGCCTGTAAAAACCAGCAGGGAAACCTAGTTGTAGATTCAGTCGCTACTGAAACTTAAATCAAATAAGACTGCAGGTGCGGATGGCCTTGATGGGGAACTTTTCAAGGGAGCTTAAGATCAGTTGGAAAGGAGCATGCACCAGCTGATCTGCATGATATGGTCGGAAGAAAGCATGCCCGATGAATGGAACCTCAGTATCGTATGCCCAATCCTAAAGAAGGGAGACCCTCACAACTGCGCCAATTATAGAGGGATACGCCCTTTAACGTCGCTTATAAGATCTTATCTGCTGTAATATAATATGTGAACGTCTGAAACCCCACGTCAACAACTCGATAGGTCCTTATCAATGTGGTTTTAGACCAGAGAAATCCACAATAGACAAAATTTTCACATTACGGCAGATCTTGGAAAAAGCCCGAGAACCGAAATTCACGCTGCTCTAAAAAAACCCTCTCCAGAAAAATCAAGGCAACCTTTTGAAAGACCTTGACCATCCCAGTCCTGCTTCACGGCGCGAAAGCATAGACGTTATCGAAAGCGGATGAGGAAACCCTTAGTCGTTTCGAAAGAAGAATTCTCCGACTGGTCTTTGGTCCCGTATGCGAAGACAATGTGTGGAGAAGAAGATACAACAACGAGCTGTACGAGCTATACCGCGATATGGGCATAGCCAAAAAGTACTCCTCCCGAGGCTACGATGCGATGGTTGGGTCAAGTAACGTATTGACGATATTCAAGAAAATCAATCGATTCTGCGATTGAATCATCTCCTATCAATCGCAACGCTCTGTTTTGTAGATTATCAGGAAGGCGCAAAGATGTTTGGGGAGCTCCTGACCAGAGATTTGTACTCGAGATTGTACTCTAGCTTTGGGCAGATTTAGGTTTTATATTGTAGCAGCATTCACAGATAATGGCAACAGGGGGGATGTTAAGCTTTAGCGACAGACGACAACAATGAGTTTTCAAAATAGTGATTACTCAAATTGAAATACATCAAATCATAGCTCTGCTGTGGAGATGGTACCGAATCTGTTTTTACCGTTTTTCGTTCTGTAGTAAAACAGTCTGCAATTTTTTGCCCTAAATTGCAAAAGAATAGCCTTCTTTCCTTCCTTGGTTTGAAGATCTCGCTTTTTAGACAAATAAGATATCTACACTCCTAGTTTCAATTTCATCGTCAAGATAGAAGCTACGACCGGCAAACGGTCAACTCGCAGGTAACAGTTTTGGTGGAATCTATTTCATTATACTTCACGGACACCGAATTTCGTACATCTCTGTTTAGGTGGATTTCCCATAAATAAATTTTTAGCTCACTTTGCTGTCCATCTGATTGCCATATAGGTTTTTTCAAATACTTGATTACGTAAAAGTTACGTCAAAATTGATATTTTTTTAAATTCGTAAACATAATTAAAGCTGCAATAAAACTTAAAAAAACAAAATTTATGAAAAACACAAAGTTTGAATGATTCACACGCTGTCAGATCGCATCGACATTAGCTCTATCTGTGGTTGAGAAGTCGTATGACATATTGCATTTTGCTGAAAAGTTGTTATAAAGAAAACAAACAGTTTTTGAAGTGTGCCTCAAGGTGATTGTTTTGGTCCCCTTCTTTACAACATTTTAGTTGAAAACACCTTGAATACACTGCCTTTCAAAATAAATTTAATAATAAGCCACAGACTGAATTCTTATTACATCCAATTCCTCTCTTTGGACATAAGTCTACCGAGTAACAGGAAGTCCAACCAAGGATCAAGCATTGAATCGCTTTTTTGGGTTCATAACCTTCAGTTACCATATTCCCAAAGTAATTCCTTTTATGGTCTGTCTACCAAAGAAACCATCAAGACAATGTAAAAAACGATGAAAAAAATCATTTCTTTTCGAAAAAAGACCAGTCACTGAATTACAATCTTATGGATGCATAAGTACAAAAAGCAAATCCAAGCAACGAGACAATCAAAAAAATATTCGAACCAATTGTGTGCTTCGGAGTGGAAGGGTTTTCGAAGGGAGAATAGTCCAAAACCGACATTCACCATGTCAATAAACTATAGAATTCTATAAAGCAGTTTTCACAAGACTCTCCACACATACGAAGTTCTATTTGCCGCTCACCTTGGCTCACAATCCGCACAAAAAAAGAAACAAGTGCGCGATGAGCGACGATACCAAAAGGTATTATGAAACTTCAACAAAGCCTCAAGTTACAAAGTTGGTATAAATTAAATCGTTAAAAAGCAACTACCTTGCACTGAGCGATTCCGTCAATGGTGTCAGTCAGTGATTGTGGGTAGTAGGAAAGTTGTAAGTACCAACAGTTAGTGTCGCACTCATTTGATTTACCAAAAAAAAAAGTTCAATCAAGGTTTGGCAAGCGATGTAATGACTCGTCATCATCATCAATGTTGTGTGAACCATATTTGGCAACTGACCGAAATCGAAGAATATCGTTGCATATGCATGAGACTAACACACACCGAATGAGAGAGTAGTCGTATTGGCTATAAGCTGATGACCGTCTCGGGACTTATTTGGCGAAACGCTTTTTTGAAAAGTTGCTCAGCCAGCTGATGTGTGTTCGATTCGCTCATCTCATGAATTTAATGAGGTCCCACTTACTATGTCAGTTTTATCATTTTAATCCAAAGGTGGATAGAAAGCACATCTGCGAAGATTTCCTCCCACCGATCTTCTAACTCATCTAACCTCTCAGTGGGCTTAAGGAGGAACAAAATTATGAGAGGCAGCATCGATGCGTCTGAACCACAGAACATCTCCTTTATGTTTGTTTATTTGCACACGACAGTAATATTTTGCACCTTCAAATGGTCTTCTAATCAAAATGAGTATATCTGAAACCAGTTTCATTCACACCAACTCCATCCACACCACAGTGCCATGCCGTGGTGCGAAGTGGTTTTATTTTTGCAGAATCTTTCCTAACGACCAAACAAATAAAAAAAAACTGTCGTCTACTGCTACTGCCAAACATCAATGGCTAAAATCAATGCGGCCAAGTCAGAGTTGGATGCTGCTCCACGAAACTGGGTTCGATGCGAATGATGTCATCGACAGAGTTTGACGCAGTCCAAAAATATAATTCAAAACAAAAAATCCTCAATAACTGAATCAGAAATCGGTGTTGTTGCGAATATAAAATTACTCCCCGGTCAACTTTTACTTTGGAGTTTTTTTTATTTTTTATTTTCTGTTTTCGTACGTTTAATAGCATTGCCCGGAGCACTCATGCAGCCTTTCGCTCGTTGGTTCCCTTAAGTAACCAGTAGCCGAATTCAAAAGCCCGGGAGTAGCCAAACCACTCGGACCAACACATGAACCTGTTAAACAATGCTCCACAAACAAGTGGTTCTTGTTTGGCGATCTAGATAAGAAGCATCTTTGGTGGTATTTCGAATCTTATTTGGTCCAAAAAGAGAAGTTGGCCCACATGTAGTTCATATGTGTATGGTTGAATTGCAAAAATGTACCTACTGCCATTAGTGGTTGCTTTTACCTGAATATGTTTATTTATGCTTGAGTTTTTGTTCGTTAATTGGAATAGTGAGGCCATTTTCGAGGTCATTATCTAGTGTCACGTATAGAGTGAAGTTTATTGATGAATTGATGTTGCAAGCAGTTCAAAGAAATTTGATTTGTTAATGTTTATCTTTCGCTTTTGAACTATGATGTCATAGGGGAACGAGTGTGCGGTTTTGAAATATAAAAACAATCAAAATATTAATTTCTATGTTACGACGAGAGTGAACTGCTGGAAAATAGGTACCAACTTTTTGAAAAGCTTCGGATTAACATAAATTAATTTTGTTGGTGATTGCTTTTTGTGTCATCGTCGAGCTTTGTTTGTAAGTCAGTTTGACTTCTTTTTTACCAATGATATTAAAGTTTCAATAACAATCCAGGTTCCCAACTAAAATTCGATAAAGGAAAATATGGCGACAGAGCTAAGTAAATGGAAATCTTAACTTGGTAAAATTATCAACTCTCATAAAATTTATTTAGAAAGCGAGTGGAAGTCTGGGGCGGAAATATCACATGAGAAATAAGTTAATGAGGTGTGTGACGAAGCGTCACAATTTCTTTCTCTTACCTCATCCCAAAATGCCGCACCAAAACAGTGCAATATTCATTTCTATTAAAATCCCCCGCACGCAATTAAAATTACTATGTGAATGCCTTCGCCAAGGCCAAACATTGTTTACTTTTCCGTACCTTATCACTTGTTGTGCATATCTTTATGGGGAAATACATTGTTAGTCCCCATCCAATTTTTTATATGCAAAATCGTCACTGACCTGATACAGTTCACATTTTGTTTCAGTGGAAAAGTCAATGAATAGAGGTGGTTTATTCACCATAATTCAGAAAAAGATTTGCATAGGTTTCTAATTGTTGTGGCTTGTTGAGCCGGGCAAATAAGAATTTACCTGATACTTTTTCTCCTCCCCCGCAGAAGATATTAGTTCGTTGTGGCTTGTTGAGCCGGGCGTTCATATCTTCTTTACTTTTTTGACTTTGATAGTCTCCTCATAGAAAATTCCATTGTTGTGATTCTCTTTACTTGTAAACATAGTGCTTCCGTGAAGGAAATTCCATTGTTGTGGCTTGTTGAGCCGGGCGTGTGAATTCTCCTTGAAGAGGTTTTCCTTTCACACTGCGTCAATCTAAAGTCCTTACTCGTTGTGGCTTGTTGAGCCGGGCGATTAAATATTCCCTAGTTAGGCATTGCGTCTCCACTCAGGGAGTTTTCATCACCGTACGCAACCGCAGACCTTTTCTACGAAGTCTGCCGCTGCCGACAGAGTGTTTTGCCTCTAAGTAAACGCATGCACTTTCCATGAAGTCCGCTAACGCCAAAAAATTGCTCTGCCGTTTGATACAACGCAGGCACTTCCTACGCAGTCCGCTGCCGCCGATAAACTGTTCTGCCTTTCACGCAACGCAGACCCTTGCTACGAAATCCGCTGCCGCCGATAGAGTGCCTTGCCTAACGCAGAGCCAGATAGAAGTTCACCGCCACCAAACAGAGAAAACAGCTGCGTGGTATACGACCATATACCCAGAGGAACCATCGCCACTACACCAGTGAAGATCGATACCAGCCATTCCGTGGAGCAGCACCAGAAACAAACCGTATTCAAAAATCGTTAAAACTTGCTTTTTGTGAAACTAAAGTCTTACGAAGCTTCCTTGGGTAGACCCTGGACACCCTGAGTTATACCCCAGCCTCGCAAAAGAAGCATAGCAGGTGGCGTAACAGAGCAGGGAGCTTGGAGGCCTAGCGCATTACTATCAACCATACCTTTATTAGGAAATGGTAGGGACTTACAATTTTTTGCCGATCCCGAACAGTCAATGGAGAAAGCGCGTTTCATGGCATCAGACTACTATCGGAGAAATCGCAAATTCCTGGCAAAAGCGATACTCGTAGAAAAAACATCTTAATTTCTTTGATGTTTCATTTGAACCTCGAAATTCCCACGTAACAGGCAGACACACTAACCATTAAGCCACATGTACCGCAGTCGTAATGGAGACTGACGCACCTGAACTTCTGTCACTTTGCATGCCTAGGTGAATATTATATTCAGTCACTTTTTACTCAATAACTAATGCGGTAGTTCATAGTGTGTGTCCTGTAACGAAGCGTTACAGTGCGGATATTTTGTTCAACAAAATTCAGGCGATATATATATAGATAACCAAGGCTATCAGGAAAAATCAAATTAACGCATACAACGAATACCTTTGCAAGCACCTATAGCAACACACGAGTTACATACACCCCACACGATACACATTTCTAGGTTTCCCATTCCGCCCATTCGTTCGTAATATGCAAGCACAGGCATTAACACGCGACATCGCCACAAACAACGATCAATGGATTTGCTCGTTTATACAGCTCACATTCGCTTATCGTAGGAAATGTGATATGAGGATGTGACTCGACCAGACAAAATTAAGTGTCTGCCCCGCCTAGGTCGAGTGCACGTGGTGCTTAAATGAAACTTTGAATTTAGTACCTAGTACTAATTCAGTATACATTTTGAGGACGGCACTAGTTTACTAGCTAGCTATCCAAGATTTTCGTTGGCAGTATATTTCCTAAGAATATACTCCCAACCGATTCGAGCTTCCCTCCGATCATTGATTTTGCAGAGTCCGGCAAGGCTCAAACGTTTATTCCGTGTAGTTTCCCTTCAGGAATCACCACGGACATTGGAAGCTACTGACGCAAAAGTAGTTTCAACGATAATTCCATCGCATTGGAGCTTTGGACATAAGGCAGAAGCGAGAACCTGCTTGTTTATTCCTCTTTCCACTCCCTCTGAGTGTAGTGAGGACAGGCTTACAGCCACCTTATTATTCTACGGCATTTGCGCTGAGGACAAAGTCCGGAAAGGCTCAAACGTTTATTCCGTGTAGATTCCCTTCAGGAATCCCCACGGACATTGGAAGCTACTGACGCCAAAGTAGTTTTAACGATATTTACATTGCAATGGCGAATTACTTGTGTTTATTCCTCCTTCCCCTCCTTCTGAAGGTATCGAGGACAGGCTTATAGCCACATGTTTATTCCCTGGCACTTGCGCCGAGGACAAAGTCAAGTTATTATCCGCCCGAATACCTATATGGAGTTGCACCGACCGGACTGGGAAGAATTGTTACCCAACACGAACTAAACGATTACTCTAAGGATCCTTCTGATGACAGGCCATCGAGCCATATATTTCGTCTTCTTTTATAGATTATAGATTATATTAAGCAAAACCTGTTAGTATTAAGAAGATTAATAAAAAGGAGTTATTATTAAAAAGGAAACGTTGGTTGAATTTGGTTATTTTGGGAAACATTTGGTTGAATCTTTATCTCGACTTCTGGTGCTTCGTCGGGAATACCTTGAACAGACTGAGCTTACCTCAGCCTTAGAAAGAAAGCATCGCAGTCCGAAAGAGGTTAGTTTGAGATCAAATTTGGAGGATAAAAAAAAATAGTGAGTGGAGTCCCTCTCCGCGCGGAAGAAGTGAAACTTCCTAATGTGGAAATGAAAGTAGGAAGGGGTGGAAATTGATTTTTAGTGATTTTAGTATATTCAGTATTGTTTCTTTAAGACAAACTTTTGATACAACTGTTAGAAATATCAACAAATTGCGGGCAGTGCCGAAAATTATGCAATCGATAATCCGTTTAACGTAACCTTGGTATGAAATAGAAAAAGATGACAATCGCTACTACTCTTTTGGGACAGATTTGCTTCCTTAGAGTTTTTAGTCAACATTTTCAACTCGGATTACTCAATAAACGTCTTCTTAAAAATACTTTCGTTCTTGGTCTATTTTCAGAAAAGAGGGTATTTTTGACTTTGAAGTTAACTATTGGAAATTTTCAAGGCAGCTGGAAAGAAGTTGGAAAGGAATATGCACTAACTGATCTTCATGATATGATCGGAAGAAAGAATATCTGATGAATGGAACCTCAGTATTCTATCGCCGATCCAAAGAAAGGGAGACCATAAAAATTGCACCATTCCTAGAACAATAAGCCTGCTTAACGTCGCGTGCAAGAACTTCTCTTTTTTAATATGTGAAAGTTTGAAAGCCCACGTCAACAATTTGAAAGATCCTTATCAATTTTTTTAGACCAGAAAAGTTTAACATCCATAAAACACCGAAAATAGCATCAGTGCGGAGATCGAACGGAGAATTTCTCTTTCGAACTGCTGCTTCTTTGGGTTCGGAAGGCAATTGCGACGCAAAGCTCTTTCTAGAAAATCCAATTTCACCTTGATCATCCTAGTTCGGAAGCATGGACCTTATCTATAACGCGTAAGAGGAAACATTTTGGCCGTTTCAAAAAGGGATTTTTGGTCCCATGTATGAAAACATTGTGTGGAGAAGAAGATACAACAACGAACTGTATGTCGTCGTTTGAGACCCAGATTCACCCCAAACTGTTATGCCACCTAAGTAAGTACAAGCAAACTATTGGATAGTAAATTTACCTGAAAACTACAGCAAATCAGCATGCGGGACGCAATTTCCTCGCATACTTCGACTGTATCAAGGAAGTTGGTAAATCATACATTTTTACTTAATTCGCATGGTGCGACGACTCGACAGCGACGCTTTAAAAATCGAAAAAAAAATTGTTTGAACGGCAACAAAGAAAATTCTTTTCCAAAGGTAGATACACAATTCTAAGCCCTACCGATCTGGCCACAAGATGACCTACACCATGTCTTATGTTTTGTCAAGTGCTTCCCAAGCAAACGTACTACCGCCTACCTGACAGGGTTCACAACGATGATCTTTTTTGGAACGACCACATATTTGAAGTCGCCAAAAACACTGCTAAATGCTTTTTCACCCCTTCTGATCTGGCTACAATTTATAAGGCCTTCATCCGCCCAAAACTGGAGTATAACTCCCATATCTGGTCAGGTGCATCTCAAACATCTTTGCGCCTACTTGATAGGGTACAAAATAGAGCGTTAAAATTGATAGGTGATAGTTCAATTGTTGAATCGATTGGACATCGTCGAAACGTCACCTGTCTCACTCTATTTTATCGCTTTTTCTATAAACAGTGCTCTACTAAAATAGCCAGTGGCATTCCTCTCCTGAAACAATTTAGCCGCAACACTCGCCTCGCTAGGAATGCTCATCAGTTTTACCTTGAGCCCAACTTCGGTCGTACAGTCAAGTATAGAGATTCATGTTTTAGTCGCACCACCCGAATGTGGAATGCTCTACCTGGCCCTGTTTTACCCCTGCATTATGATTCATGCTTTCAAGTTCAAAAGCAACGTGCATCGATGTCTCCTTTCAAATCCTCTCCTATTTTCCTAAACACTCGCACTCTGTTTAACGACATTATAAGGGTAGTTATAACCCCTTGATGTGCGCGTTAATTATAAAAAAAAAAAAAAAAAACTATATACATTTTTTTTTTCTTTGATGTTTCTGGGTTTAGAACCACGAACCTCGCACTTAACAGGCTGACATGCTTACCATTCGATGACGGGCATTAGTGTCTCCTACTTAATACTTCCTTTTTTGATCAATGCTCGCACTGATTCTTATAGCATTACTAGCTGAGCCACACGGCGTTACACGGGGCCGTGGTTTTAAGAATCTCGGTCTCGTCTTTTGTTTCCAGTAGTTTTTATGTGGACAAAAGTGACATTCAGGAAAAATGCCATAACTCGGGAACGGGTCGAAAGACAAAATTTAAAGAGTACGTTTCAGGTTGGAGCACAATTAACAAGCGCCGAGAAATTCAACGCGCTATTTCTAATTTTCAGAAGGATTCGGCATATCGGAATCACATAAAGGCGCATTTCCAAGACAGGCTTCTACAAGAGAAGGGGAAGCAATTTGAACAAGAAGACCAGAAAATCAAGCGATTTTCCAATTTTGAAGAGGACTAAACCGCTTCACAGAAATCAGAGCACTGATTCAACAACACATCAATTGCTTTGAAGGGGTGATATTGCTCTTTGACATAAGGCAAAAGATGAACCAAATAGAGCAATCAAAACATCAATAAGAAACGTCGAACTAAGCGAGTCATCAAAAATAACGAAGGCTATCCAAAGACAGAGAGCAATCATCTGGGGCCGAGTTACCGCACAAGTGATCGAGTAATACGTGACTGAGTTATGAGTTTTGGCATTACTTCTTGCCTTATCAATTCAATTCAATTTATTAACAATTCAAATGTACAAATAAGACTTAGTCTTATATAGTACCTAACATTGGGTAGTAAATAACAATTTCACTTATTCAACAAAATTACCTAATTATACAAAATAATACATAATGGTTTTTTTAGAGTTGAATAGAATGAAGAGAAGAATAGAATATAGAATAGAATATAGAGTAGAAATATAGAAAAAGAACAGTGAAAATAGAACGTAAACAAAAAAAGAGCCTGTTTAAAATTTCATGGATGCTGTGAGAAGTGGGAAGTAAGGGCATTTTCAAAATTTGTAGCATTTAATAATTTTTTAAAGTCACTGGTAGGGAGTTTCATAGGCTTGTGGCGTGGACTAAGAAGAGCCGCGAAGAGTTCAAGTAGTAATATGTTGGTACCGAAAGCATTAATGTTCTAGATGATTCAGCAAATCTAAGTTTGTCAAACAAATAGAGAGGTGTTTTACTCTGCATAACTTTGTGTAGGAAAATTAAGCATCTAGCATCAAGATAAATTTGAAAGGAACATCCTAGGACAAGCTGATGATAATGTGATATGTGTTCGTGTCTTCGAATACCATACACGTATCTAACCATGTCATTAAAACCGACAAGAATTTTGTGTTGCGAATGGGAATCGGGTTTACAATAAACAGTATGACCATGTGTAATTAAGGGTAGAAGTAATGTTTTTACTAGCCGTAGTTTAGTGTTTACTGGAGTTAAGGCAGAAAATAGCCATAGCTTACGCAGGCCAGCATAAATTCTTCCGTCTATATAGATGGCATAATTTACGGCAGAAAGCGATTTATTTATTTTAATACCAAGACTGGTTACAGTGTCTACAAAACTAAGCTGTGTTTCGGAGAAAAAAATTGGAGGCAAAGAAGAAGTATCAATATTCTTTTTGGAAATTGCAATGAGTTGAGACTTTGACGGATTAAGTGTGAGATCATTTTCAAGGGACCAACTGGAAATTGCAGAGAGATCCTCATTCAGTATACACGCCAAATCTTCTTGCAAGCCAATTGCACGAGATATATACAGTTGTACATCGTCTGCATAAAGATTTAGGAGTACATTCCAACAGACACTAGGAAGATCATTGATATGTATGCAAAACAATATTGGTCCTAAAATAGAACCTTGAGGAACACCCATTTTCAAATTCAGAGACTGAGATTGCATCTGACCAATGTTGACTCTTTGGCTACGGTTGCAAAGATAACTCCTAAGAAACTGCACTACTCTCTCGTGAAAGCCGAAGTAGTATTTCAGCTTTTTGCAAAGTGTATCATGGTTAACTCTGTCAAAAGCCTTTTAGAAGTCCAAGCAGAGAATAGTCACATTGTCTAGATCATATTGAGCCCTGATATCGTCAAGGACCTTTATCATAGCAGTCTCCCAATTATGCTGTTTACGGAAACCAGATTGCACTGGAGACAAGTAAATTAAACCTTTTAAGGTAACTAGAAATCTGCGACGATAGAATTTTCTCGAAAACCTTTGACAAACACGGAAGAATACTAATGGGTCGAAAGGCCGAGTTACCGCACAAGTGATCGAGTAATACGTAACTGAATTATGTGTTTTGGCATTAATTCTCGCCTTATCGCGCACTTTAGTACGACAATTTTACGTTCTTTCATCAGTATTTGAACGCATTGGAGTCGATAAATGAACAGCAGACTGATGTTGTGTTATAAAGATGGAATTTTGAAAGAAAAATAGAACCCACTCACTCGATCACTGATGCGCTAATTCGAACCTTGCTCTCTAGAACGGTTACTGAATGACTTACATACGCATGGCAATGAGCCACCACACTACTATGAAGTCAAATACGCATCTATTGATCAACTCTGGCATCAATTTGAAGCCGTAAGCTACATAATACGGGAATCGAGTGAAGATCCAACAATGGAAAGCTATTAATAGGTATGATGATGATTTTAAACGATGGTGCAAAGTGTCCCCCCTTAGTGGAAATCTTATCCATCGGAGTACAGCTGGAAGACAGCAGCGTTCCTTGTTTTAAGAGCAGGGCCCTTCATTTGCCGTAGGTCATCATTCCCAAATTTTATTGTTATTATTTTAAATTGCGACAATTTTTCGATCTCTTCACCCAAATGGTGTAAGCAATCGATTCCCAGTATTCAAAATATGTGGTAACTCGAAACCCATCAAAGCGAAGGAACCGAGAACCTAATCCGCTATTTATGTTTGATCGAAGATAATTACAAGACAGATCATCCTTGAAGAACGGTACAACAATATAAAGGTTCTCGTTGCAACAGTGTTGCAAAGTATAACTGATGGACAACACAACCATACACAACAACAGCCGTCATCAACAGCATGAAACGAAACCATCTTAGAATGTTTAGTGGGTCTTTGCAACATTGTAAACGATAAAAGATTTTTTGTTATTCTTAAAGAACCAATTGCAATCGCTGAAATTAGTAGGACCAAAAAGAAAGATACAAATACTCGAACGTGAACATCAGTAACATCAATCATAAGAGAAGAGAACTTTCAAGATGTGCCAATATGCGATACACCCTCTATTTGCCTGCTAGTAGTTCCTACAGCTGGAAGCCTCAGAACTTA
Organism: Melanostoma mellinum; assembly: GCA_914767635.1. NCBI lineage: Eukaryota > Metazoa > Arthropoda > Insecta > Diptera > Syrphidae > Melanostoma > Melanostoma mellinum. Next base: position 55,923,383 of record OU612060.1, read on the forward strand.
TTCAAGCAGTTTAAGGGCTTGAAATGTGCTTTAATAGGATAGGATCATAACACGCTCTACATCTTGAGAACCCAAAGAAAAATTAAAGTTCATCATTGACATTATCAGCATCCCAGATCCCAGAAAGAGTTCGGTCAAAAATTGTTCGACAAGAAGCTGGAGATGCAAATATTTCCCGCCAAATTTTCCAAATCCGAAAACAAAAGTCAATCAAGATCTGGTAACATAGATGGCTCTGGAGCTAGCAGTTCAAACCCTGCCTCATGGGACTTCAAGTTTTATGCTCTGTTTTAGAGGGGAAACTAAAAACCGAAATATGGACTCTTTAAAATGAGCTCTTTGTGTAACAAAAAGTGAAAGCCTTTGCTGATCCCCTTTATAAAAACAATCTCCACTTCCAAATTTGAATGCATAACGTAGATACTACGAGTATGTTCAGACCCTTATAAGCCAACTGAGGAACGCACAAAACAAACCAATCATTCCAAAATGATGATAATCATTTCAATCAGCCAAAACTATTAACTTTGACCTTTTTGTCTTACAAACAAAATCGTGTCTTATACATTTGTACATTTAACTTAGCTAAATTGCTGTTCTTTCTCTCAGGGGAGACTTTCTTTTCTTTTTTTTTTTTTTGTCCAAATTACTTAATGAGATTTAGCCGCAAAATGAGTGTTGTGCGTTTCAGGATAAGTATATTCATTAAAATTTATTGTTCACTTCGCTGGAAATAGAATCTTGACGTTAATAAATCATAATTTTGCTAACTTTCGATATTCTTCTTTGAACTGCCATGCCCCCAGGGTGAAAGAACTGTGGTGATTAAGTTTGGCGCACTATTATTTTATTATTTATCTCCTGCAGTGGTATTGTTCATTTTCAAATTGTAATGAAAAAAATAAAGAGTTCATTTTGAAGAAAGTAGAAGACATTTTCAATTAACTTGAAGAGAGTGCTTCAAATGGAAAATATCTTTTTCATAGATAATGGTTTAATGTATGGACACTAAAATGACAGTGCTAATTCTGCAAGGCTTCCATCGCGTTTGGTGAGCACCTTGTCATAAATCAAATAAGCAAAATACATTGTTTGCAAAAGTCTCCAAACAGGCACTCCTTAAATTATTTATGAGAATTGAAATTATTTGAAAATTCGTGTGCGCCTTTTTATTTCAGCACTCAGCAAGCCACACACATATCAAAAAAAAAAAAAAGATTTATGGAATTGGGATCCACGTCTATTATAAATATTAAATGTTCCAAAAGGTACATGAAGAATTTTGGTGTGTAAATTTATTTGACATTATTTATGCTGGTCTCATAGATTTCGTGATGCCACGAGTATACTTTGCTATGCGAAACAGGTTTTATTAAATACATTTTCAGGACCCGAAACAACTACGAACAACTAAAGGAGATGAGGTGAATATTTGAAATTATCAAGAACAAAACACTGAATCAATTTATTAATAGTTTATGAGACCGAAAGTATCCAAGTAGGAATACATATTGACGTTCAACTATTTTATTTGTTTACTGTTTGTGTTTGGAATTATTCAAATACAAAGGTGTCGGTGTCTACAGACAATTTTCTGATGAATCACAAAGGTGTAGTCTTGTTTGAAAAATGGGAGAATTCAAGTTTCGCATCAGATGTTTTAAGCTTTACGAAACCATCATGCTGAGTAAACATGTGTTTGCGAGTAAAAAATTGGGCACGACTGGGTCGCACGAACTTGCGATTGTGGGTTAGCTACGATATCAAAATTTAAGGCCGAGTACAAGGTTTCAGTATTCGCTCTTCATAATTGAATCAATTGATTCTCTTGATCATCGTCGTAATGTTTCATGTCTCTCTCTTTTCAATAGCTTTTATACAAACAATTCACGGAAGAAATAGCCAGTTGCATTCCTCTCCTTAAGCAATTTAACCGCAATACACGCCTCTCAAGGAATGCAAATCAGTTTTACCTTCAGCTCAATTTCGAACGTACAGTGAAATATAGAGATTCATTTTTTAGCCGTACTGCTCAGATGTGGAATGCTTTACCTGACTCTGTTTTTCCCTCTCATAGTAATACACAGAAGTTTAAAAACACTGTGCAAATTTTCTTCCCAAGCAAAGTTTTAACTTTGAGGTAACTTTTTTTCAGAAAATGCCTTATAAACATAAAGTTTCCTTATTTTTTACAGATGAACAAAACAATGATAAGGAAAAAACTAAGCATTAAGTTTACTCAAAAACCCATACATTTTATGATAAGTGAAAAAATACAAAACGAGTAGAATTTCCAAAAAAAAAATAAAAAAAATTTTTAGCTTTTTTTATTTTATTCAAATACAATTATAGCAAAACGTAGAACAAAGTGCCCTTTCTTCGTTTTGAATGCATGTTTTGAATGCATGAGCCCGTTTTTGGATTTCATTGTGGATGTTTGCTTTAAGTTTGGGGTATGAATGTTCAATAGGCAAATAAGTCGTATAAAAGAATAAGAAAACAAATTTGTTCATCAGTTTATCAAAATAAGTCACGATTGCAGTTTGATAAGAGAGCTTTTTTAAATGCCTTCATTTAGGAAAGAAGAATACGCAGAAATTCAATTCATTGTTTTGTTCATCTATGAAAAAATAAGGAAACTTTATGTTTATGAGGCATTTTCTGAAAAAAAAAGTTACCTCAAAGTCAAAACTTTGCTGGGGAAGAAAATTTAAACACAATTTAAAATTGAAAATCTGGCAATCCTGAGCCTATAGGAGCCCAACTTAAATACAGTTTTAAAGATTATTATTTCTATAAGAAATTAAGTCTAAAATTAGGTCTCTATCATTAGTATTGACATGACAGATAAATCGAATTTAGCACAGGTCAGGGTACACCAAAGTTAGCCTTTTTTAAAAAATGTCGAAAAGTGATGTCAAAGTTGAGAAACGGACCTTACTGTAAAACAATTTTTTTCTTAGAATATGACCAAGAGTTACATCCCAAAGGATAATACACGAAGTACGAGACACCCTGTATATTCAGTGGGTGGGTTGCCAACTAAACATTAATTATGAAAATTGAATAAATCGCAGGAAATATTGAAAAAATTTAATATCCCGAAGGCTTTAACTGAAAATCGAATAGCTTTAATTTTTTCCATTTGATAATAAAGGGTTTTTATCAGGGACGCTACAAAAGTAGAGCAACAGAGACAGCAAGGTTAGGGTAGGTGGAAGTGGCTGTCAGCCAATGAGTAATGCCAACGTACATTGCCTGACACACTTAGGCCGCAAGGGCCCATTGTGATACCACAGAGATCATTGTGATACTACTGATCTCAGAAACCCGATGTAAGATTAACGAGTTGATCACTTATTAATCTTCCATTACGGGACTAGCCGGTTAATCACCTGCTAGTCGAACCACTTGGAACTTTTAATGTATTTTGAAAGACTTTTAGGGTCTATGTAAACTAGGTCGCTAGTATCATCGAAGAAGAATTCACCGAGATGAGCCTTCCTCCTATGAAGCAGTGCAGGGCATGAGCAAAGAAGGTGTTGAACGGTCTCTTCCTCCTCCTCGTCCATGCAGCTTCTGCAGAAATCATTGGAAAACACACCAATTCTTTTGGAGTGTCTCCCTATTAGACAGTGTCCCGTAAGAACACCTATGGTAGAACCTAAATACAGGCAGTTCAAGGCTTACAAACTCTTTGAGCGTTTTGAATGTACACACGGCCAAACTTTTTTGGTTGCAAGGCAGTTGTTACTCTCAGTCCATCTCGTGTTTATTATCCTTGAAGCATCTTGTCTGAGTAGGAGTTTACATGTAGCGATAGGAATACCTATATTGTTCCATTCTGAGCGTAAGGAAGTGGTTGTGCCCTTTTTGGCTAGTTCGTCTGCCATACAATTGCCTGGTATGTCCTTGTGCCCTGGCACCCATGAAAGGTGGATGTTAAACTGATTCGACATCTCCAGAGACATCTGACAATTTTGGACAGTGATAGATTTTGTAGAGACACAGAGGCAAGTGATGTAAGGGCAGCTTGGCTGTCCGAGAAGAATATCCTGGAGGATATGCCGTTTTCTTTGAGCCAAGACAGCACCTCCTTAATCGCCAGAAATTCCGCTTGGAACACACTACAATGCTCGGGTAGGAGGAAGAAAAGACTGAGATTCAGTTTTTCTGAGTACATTCGACTTCCCACACCTTCGCTGGTTTTTGAACCATCGGTGTAAAAGTGTATTGCTTCATTTTCCAAAAGAGTGCCATTTTCCCAAGCTTCTCTTGAAGGTATAGATACTTGGAAATTATTTTCAAACACCAACTTGGGGGTGGTGTAGTCGGATTGATTCGGTATGAATCTAAAGTTATCTAGAATGGTATTGTAGCCGATTTGATTATTGGTCCACTGTGATGTAGCTCTGAGTCGAGTAGCTGAGCTAGCTGCGACTTGTTCGCTCAAGATATCTAGGGGTGTGAGGTCTAGTAGTACATTGAGGGCGTCAGATGGGGTTGTCCTCAGTGCGCCACTAATACAGTTTGTTGTAGTATATCATCTTGTATAGTGCGGTCCACCAGACAATCACCCCGTATGTAGGTATCGGTCTAATTACCGAGGTAAACATCCAAAGGGTGATTTGGGGGGAGAAACCCCATTTCCGACCAATGGCTTTTTTACAAGAGAAGAGTGCCACGTTGGCTTTATTTACTCTTTCCTCAATATTGGTCAGGTCAGTTTTTTGTCAAAAATGAGACCTAAATATTAAGCCTGATTTTACAGTGTGAGAGTTACCCCCTTAATAGTTGGGGGTGAAGTTGAAGGTGATCAAAAATTAAATTAGATCCACTATGAGCTCTTTTTTTTTTTTTTTTTTTTTTTTTTAACTTGTAGGGTGAAGGTGAAAATTACCTTTACAAGCACGTCGACCTGAAAGATCTTTTGTGCTGTTCCCTTAGGTTTAATTACACGAAGTGTAAAGGTTTGTTCATTCGAAGCTGAGGTCATGTAAGAACCTAAGAATCTTCGAGGAAGAGGTGTTTCTGATATCAAGGGGACAGGGGAACCCTTTATTGAATATTTTAAGCCTGGATCTAGCTACGGCAGGGCATTCACATAAAATGTGTTCAGCTGTTTCTATGTCTTCAAGACAGAGACGACAGGTGTCATCTTGGCTGATGCCCATGTTTTTAAGATGATACTTGAGAGAGCAGTGTCCCGTGAAGAAGTCCGTAAGTAACTTTGCGTCACGTTTACTCATGTCAAGAATTTCTTTCATACGTTTGTGGGATAAGTCAATGAATAGTTTTGACTGACGATGACCATTTGAGTTGTTCCAGGTGCTGATCATGTTCTGTCGTTCCCAGGTAGCTAATTCGTTTTTAAACTATGAGCTCTACTAGACTTTAAAATTTGGCTATATTTATCGATTGAACAAAAATTAGTAGTGCAGTTATTGAAGAATTATTGCTCCGAATTTTTTTTACTGTGAACCGATTTGCCTGAAATTTTGGAATTAGGCTCATCTTACCCTTAACTTTAAAAGTGAAAATGATTTGAACTCCGCAACCACCCTGGGGGTGGTTGCCACCCCTTCTCGGGGGTGGATTTTGTTTTTCAAAATAACCTCGGATATCGATAGAAGGCCTAATTAATAAAATCAAATATAAAGTTTTTCAAAAAATCCAATACTTTTCAAGTTATCCGCAATTTTTTCACGTTTTTCATCTGCTTTTGCAAATATCTCCAAAACTATACCTTTTATCGAAAATTTTATAAAGAACAAAATTGTAACAGGTAAAAAATTAACAATTTAACCCTTCAACGTTTTAGAAAAAGGTTTTTTTTTACTATATATTGCAATGAAGGATGTTGTAGCTCTCTTAATTACCTTTACAATGGTTTTTTATAAATTGTGATAGCATGACAATTTTTGGGGAAATGGCACTTATGAAACCCATGGATTTAAAAGAAAAAAATATTAGATGCTCCCCTTATTTACACTACAGCTCACTTATTTTACGTGCAAAAGACTTTTAGTAAAGCACATTTTAAAGCTAATTTGAAGCACTACAAAACATCCTCTTGCATTAGAATGCATAAAATGCATCTGCTCGCCGCTAGAAGGCATTGACCAAATCGATTAAATTTCAGACAAAATAAAAAATGGCATTGATCTTTAATATCTAGCTAAATATTGCACTTAGAATACTTTATAAAAAACTTAATTGTTCATTGTCTTACCTGCTACAATAAAACGTTTAGTTTTGGAGATATTTACAACAAACAGATGAAAAACGTGAAAAATTGCGAATTTTCAATTGCCAATAACTTGAAAAGTATTGAATTTTTTGAAAAACTTTATATTTGATTTTTTGCCTAACATTAGGCCTTCTATCGATATCCGAGGATATTTTGGAAAACAAAATTGCTGAGTTCAAATCATTTTCACTTTCGAAGTTATGGGTAAGATGAGCCAATTCCAAAATTTCATGCAAATCGTTTCACAGTAGAAACAATTCGGAGGTAAGACCGTATTTTTCGCTTCAATGACTGCACTATAGCTGCAAATATTGATTTTAACAAAGTCTTATAACTTCGCTGCTCGTAAGGCCCGTTTGTGAATCCGCTGATTCTATTTTACCTTTATCAAAAGATACTTCAATGAGAAATGATTTCTCGAAATTTAACTTGAATTGAGTATTGAATGGGGATTGGGGACTCCAAAAAGGGACTCCCACCCATGGTCCCAAGATGGCAGGCTCTTCCTCCTCCCTCATAGTAGTCTAACACCTTAACCATTAAGCAACGATCACCAAAATTGAATTTCTACGCAGAAACATAAGCAATTGAAATCAGAGATCTGCTTCAAAACTATGTTCATCGTCGTTCAATTTGAATGTTCCATCATCTAGTTTCAAAGACAATCTTCATTATTTCACTACATATCAACACTTAGAACCAATAAGAAATCATAATATTTCAATTTATTTAATTTAAAAAGCAACTTCATATAAAAAAGAGAAGAAATTTCATTTCAAAGAAAAAGAAAACAGCGATTGTACACCAAAAAGAACTCATGAACGCAAAAAATGCCCACTGAACTTTTAGAACACAAACCGTTGAGAGCTTAAAAGTTATTACGAACTAATATTTTATTTAAGTAACTCATTACGTTCTTACTTAATGGAGAATTATGCCATTTACTACAGAGAAGAATTAATTTTTTTTTAAATTTAATGCTTAGTCAAAGATATTTATGAGTTAAAAATTTAAGGACCATTGTGCACAATTAGAAAAAAAAAAAAAATACTTGAAGTCGAGTCTGTGTTTTTATTCCAATTTACCTAACAAGTTTAAATGCGATTTAATTCCGACCACAAAGAGCTTTGAACACAAGTGGGCGTCACAATATTAATTTATAAGAACATTGTGTAGGTGCACTTAAAATTCAAGTCAACTTCAGAACAAATAAAAGCTTTTCAAGACATGAGCATTTCTATGCCTCCTCTACAAATATTTTCGGTGGAGATGATCTTCAAATCCTCTGAATAGAAACACAAGAAATTAATTTATTAAAGCTTATGCACAGACTGTTAAGACGGAGTAGCCTCCCAACTGTCAATCCTTTTCAAATAAGCTCAAGCCATATACACAAACAAGCTGTTACTTTCGTTAAAGTGTGTTATGTTATTTTTTGTAAATATCTCGTCTACAAGAAAAGTTAAAAGGATGCATAATGCAGCGTCACAGCACCTGTTGTTACTATAGAACCCAACGAACACATTTGATGTTTTATTAGACTCGATTAAATAGCAATTTAAAAACAACAAACACTCACCTCGTCGTATCGGTGCAGTTTTCGGTAACGTCAACTTTAAAAAAAAATCACTTTGAGTAATTTGTATCGACTGAACACAAAATTAACACTTGTTTCGTTTTGTATTACCCTTTTTTATTTTGTGTGTTGTGTTAACGAGATGAAATAATGACGTAACGTAGTTGTATTTCTTCTTATCCAACACCGAGATAAAAAAAAAAAACAAATAAAAAATGCACTTTACTGACAGTAGTGTAAACACAATTACCCAGATACAATTACAATGCAAGGTAAAAGGAAAAGAAGAAGACGACTTTTTCCGACTGGTCAGTTTGAAACAGAAACACTCTCTTCAAACAAGAAAAAAAAATTTGAAAATAAAAAAGAAATTCCCCAAGGAATTCGAATTCGTTCGTTCACTTTCGTGGTGTTTAATCTCGATTTTAAATAAGCTCGTAAGTCTCGTAAGTAAACGACATTGAGAATTATGAAAATATATTGAATTTCGCAAAAATACAGGTTTAACAACAAAACACAGAAGGTACTGCAGAACCTTAGAGTAATCGCGACCACGTCCAATATGAGACTGCGCGCAACCCACTCCAAAAAAGCTTACCTCTCGGATACAACTTTCGATTTGTTTTTTTTTTTTTTTTTTTTTCTTCGTTCAGCTTTTCGTTTGACGATACGACATTTGTTGTGAGTAAAACAAATACCATGGGATGCTCGATTCACCAAACTGGCCCAAACCAATTGGCATTAAAATCTTATTGGCGAATGGCGAGTGGCGACTGGCGAGTGCGACTGGCAGCAGAGTAAAAACTAAAAATCAAATGAGAAACGAGAGAGAGTAATAGAGACGATTCGCATTGGGTCGGTTCTCGGTTGGCCGATGGCTGGCGCTCGACGAGCTCGACGAGCTCGAAGAGATGTACGATTGTACGTTGGGAGTACGGCAACTGCTCAGCAGCACTGAAACTATTTCACCTTTAAGCTAAACTGGTTACACCTTTAATCTTTGGTGCACCGTCTTGGTTGTGCCTGTGGACAGCAGTAGACCGCCAACTTGCTGCACGATCGCCGCCGCAAACAAGTGCGCTCTGCTCTTTGCTGTGTGCATGGCCTAAGCTTTTTTTGAACATGTGTGGAGGAGTGAGCAGGTGTCGTTTGCACAGGTAGAAACTTGGAGCTTTTGTTACAGATCTTAAGCTATTACTGCGGCTGCTGCTGCTGCTGCCGCTACTGTCGATGATCATCTGGGTAGGTAGTGTAATTTTTTTATGCGTGGCACAACCTTAGTGTGCGCTCTTCCTACACAACAACTCTACTTTGGTTTTATGTGACAATCTGACAATCCGACTAAAACGCATAACTACACCAATGACCAATGTGTGTCTCTGTAACACTCGCTGTTCCGTAAATTAACGTGACTTAAGAACGTGTGTTGATTGTTGAATCAGGAAGACTCAATTAAGGTTTCAATGAGAGCTTCGAAAACGACGATGAGAAGTATAATAAATAATCATACACAAAGATAAATGATCTATGGAAGATTAATTAATAGACTTATTTTAATTTGATTTGGAGAAATTTTGCACAGCAGAATGGTGGCTCTATTTGTGTGGTTTAAAGTTTTTGTGTTGGCATTGGAATTGATTTTGTTTGTGAAACCACGCTCAAGCAGCAATGTGGGCTTACTTGACTTGACTTGACGACGACGGAATTAAGTGTGTTAGTTTATCTGTCACTTTTATTTGTGCTTTCTAAGGCAAACGATGAAATTTCATGGTTAACTGGTTTATAGAGTTGTTTTGTGAATGGATTGACGAATGACGTGCTTAATTGTATTTGTTAATGATGTGATTATTGTTAGCTATTATTGTTGTTTGATTTGTCGGAATGATATTGATATGTCAATATATTAAGAAACGATGATGTGCATTGAGGTCCAACAAAGAATTAGTAGTAAGGCTTTGTGGTTTGAAGAGCTCATTTCACAAAGTCTACACTAACGATAAGCGCATGTTACAATATTTTATTTTTCTAAAGGTTTTTTAGTTTACTGAATCCATATCAAACTTCAGAATTTCTCTTTCACTTGAAGCTTTCGAGAAATTAAGCCTTCGAAATCGGAGAAATAAGTTTTATTATGTTTTGTTATGCCTTGAACCGAAATCTGAAATTAGCTGTATTACGTCAAACTACTGAGATATTCAGCTTTAAAAGTTGTAATGCATGGCCATTACTTAGTTTGAAGCCTTGGATGAATTTTGAAAGTATTGTAACATGCGCTTAATTCGCAATAATAAAGCTTTTCCTTTCTTTATATTAATTCTACTACTTTTATTCAATATCTACTTTCGATATACAACTCGACAAATAATCACGTTTACTCAATCTTCACACTATCACTTTATAATAAAAACTGACTCCCAGGTTGCATCAGCGGCCTCTTTATATAGAAGTGTGAAACATCGAGAGCTTTCTGGTAGTTTTGCTATGAACCATGATGTCTAGACGCATTCTCCTCCCGGTATATTTCTGCACACACACACTCACTCACAAACAACGTCTTCCATTATACCATTCCATTAAAGTGTTGCCGCTTGTGTTTTCGGTTGAACGTTTTCGATTAGGAAATAAGTATTAAATGTGGGTTGTACATTACAGTATATTTGAATCAGATAGCACATTCTAGAAGATTCTTGATGTGCTGAATGCAAATCAAGTCACAGAATTACTTCTGTCAAAAATACCAACCCCGAAAAAAATATTGTCACACGTCTAAAAATGCCCTTTAGTCAAATGTCTGGGTTTTTGTTCAAATTTTATTAAGTTGCATCTGAAGATTATCTTGTGTTCCATTTGTTTCTTTTAGAAGAAAAATAATTTCAACTTGAGAACAAAATAAAGAAAGACAAACCTACGGCATGGCATGTATTAATAACTCTTTAAATCCGAACTTATATCGTTAAACCATTAGGACTTAGAACTTAGTCCTAATGGTTTAACGATATTTTTATTGAACAATTAGAGCTTAACGATTGAAGCTTACAAAGATAATATTAATAAGAAGTTTGCACAGTGCTTTTCTCAGTTTAGGTTAAATGCTTTTGAAATTAATTACAAGTAAAGGGTGTTATTTAAACTTGTGGTTTTCAATAAGTGGTGGATAGGCGTTGTACTATTCGGGTAGGCTCTGACTGGTGCCAACTTGGCGGCACCCAGATGCTGTAACTTATAGTACACGTCAATTGTGCTTACTATACCTCCAAGCGGTATCCATTGGGACCTGGGATGCTCCGTCCAGAGCTGACCTGCTAAACTAGTAAGTGCGAGTGTTGACAAAGGAATACGGAACAAAATAATTGTGATCAACACTATAATTGCTCTGCGAACAATGACTGACTGCACGAATCTCAGTGGCCTACGAGAGCTTTCGCGTATATGTCCCAGCGGATGAATTCGAAGGACAGAATCAACGGTGGACTTCAGCAGCCATAAAAGCAGAAACCCCTGAAGGAGCTACTCCAACATATTTGGTTTAAAGGTTTTTCAGGGTATTGCAATACTAGGACAGGGTATTGAAGCAGAGATGGTGGCGGATGAGCTCCTGGTGAGCCAACGGCAGCACTCACACCCCTGCAGCAGGGTACTGACACTGGATATTCCAGCCCTTTGTGTCCGAAGGGATCCAAAAGGACCTGGCCCTAGGGTTAACTACCCAACCACGGAAAAAAATATGGTTCCGAAACAACCAAATGCCTCGGATAACGATAATGATTTCAAAGTTGACGACCCAAGCAATCGAAAAAACGACAATGACCTCCGGATCTGCACGTGGAACGTAAGATCTCTTAATGGATTACGTGCAGCTGGAGAATTAGCGGACACCCTGGACTGCTGCAAAGCAGACATAACCGCCATCCAAGAAGTGCGATGGAGTGGACCGGGCATAAAGAAGATGAAAAACTGTGACATCTACTATGGTGACTGCTACAGACAACAGAAACAGCGTTTTTTTGGGTACGGATTTGTCGTAAGAGGGAGACTCAGGGATAAGATGATTAGCCAAAATCCAGTCAATGAGCATATAATGACCATCCGCATCAGGGCTAAATTCGCCAACATTAGCCTGATATGCGCCCACGCCCCCACAGACGAGAAAGACGACGATTCCAAAGACTGTTTCTACGAGCTCCACGAAGAAACGTATGAGCAGTGCCCTAGACACGACGTGAAAATCGTTCTTGGTGATTTCAACGCAAAACTAGAGGAGGAGGACATCTTTGGAAACACAATCGGTAAGCATAGCCTCCATGACAAAACCTCCGAAAACGGACTCAGGCTAATCGATTTTGTAAGTAGTACACGCTTCCCGCATCTCAAAATTCATAAAGGTACATGGCGATCCCAATATCAATCAACCGTCAACCAAATTGATCATGTTGCCATTGACGCAAGGCACTCTTCCAAGGGGCCAACTTTGACTAGGACCACTACCTTGTTGTAGCCAAGGTACGAATGAGGATATCGTGTTCACGACTCGCACGAGCTAACGCTGTGAAGAGATATGACGTCGGAAAGCTGCAATCGCAAGACATTGCCAATGTCATTTATAATCGAGTATCCCTTCAATTATCCTTAAATCACATGCCGCCAGCATTAAGCATTGAAGACCAGTGGCAGCAATACCAAGAAGCCATCAGAACCGCTGCTTCTGAGGTTCTGGGTTTCACTCGGCCACCAAAACGAAACCCATGGTTCAATGAAGAATGCAGGCAGGCAAGTGCAGCCAAACAAAAAGCACGACAAATGCTTATGCAAACACGAACGAGGGCTGCTTACGATCAGTATAACGAGATCTACAAGGAGAAAAGAAGGGAAGAACACCGACTTCTCAAAAAGAAAAAGAAGCAGCATGAGAAGCGCTCGTTTGAGGAAATAGAGAGGTACCACGTCAGGAACGAGATTCGGAAGTTTTACGAAAAGGTTAAAAAATCTTGCCAGGGCAATCCCCGAACTCAAGCCTGTAAAGACCAGTAGGGAAACGTAGTTATAGAGAATAGAAGAAGTTAAGCTTGCCATTGGCAAACTTAAATCAAATAATAGTGCGGGTGCAGATGGCCTTGATGCCGAACTTTTCAAGGCAGCTGGAGATCAGCTGGAAGGGAGCATGCACCAGCTGATCTGCATGATATGGTCGGAAGAATGCCCGATGAATGGAACCTCAGTATCGTATGCCCGATCCTAAAGAAGGGAGACCCTCACAATTGCGCCAATTATAGAGGGATAAGCCTCCTTAACGTCGCTTATAAGATCTTGTCTGCTGTAATATGTGAACGTCTGAAACCCCACGTCAACAACTTGATAGGTCCTTATCAATGTGGTTTTAGACCAGAGAAGTCCACAGTAGACCAATCATTCACAAATTTTCACATTACGGCAGATCTTGGGAAAAACCCTTGCTCCGTCAAGGTCGGTAAAGAACTCACCAAGACCTTTGATGTCGAAAAAGGTGTTAGGCAAAGCGACAAACTGTCATGCGATTTCTTCAACATCATACTTGAACAGATTGTAAGAAACTCAAACGTCAACACCAGAGGAACAATCTCTCAAAAGTCTGTACAATTACTCGCCTATGCAGACGATATTGACGTAATGGGAAGAAAAAAGTGTGATGTCATAGGTGCTCCTGCGAGTATTGGAACAGAAGCGGCAAAAATTGGTTTGATGGTTAATGAGGGCAAAACGAAGTATGTATATGCTGTCATCAAATAAGGACACAGAACATCGACGAATTGGACAAAATGTCACAATAGACAGACATAACTTCGAGGTAGTACAGGACTTCGTCTACTTAGGATCCGCTGTAGATACGGAAAACAACATCAGTGCGGAGATCAAACGGAGAATAACTCTTGCCAACGGTTGCTTCTTTGGGTTAAGAAGGCAATTGAGCAACAAAACCCTCTCCAGAAAAACCAAGGTAACCTTGTATAAGACCTTAATCATCCCAGTCCTGCTTTACGGCGCGGAAGCATGGACCTTGTCGAAATCGGATGAGGATACCCGAATGATCTTTGGTCCCGTATGAGAAGACAATGTGTGGAGAAGAAGATACAACAACGAGCTGTATGAGCTGTACCGCGACATGGGCATAGCCAGAAGAGTACGCATCGCGAGGCTACGATGGCTGGGTCATGTAGAACGGATGGACCCAAAAGCGGATGGACACAAACACTGCACATTGCAGGGAAATCGCGGAAGGGGAAGACCTCGTCTTAGGTGGCTCAATCAAGTGGATGAACACCTCAACCGACTTGGAGTGCGAAACTGGAGAGAGCTCGCCCGAAATCGAAGTCGTTATAGAAGGATGTTGGTTGAGGCCCAGGTTCACCCCGAACTGTAATGCCCACCTAAGTAAGTAAGTAAAATTAAGGGCTTATCGTATCGTTATTTGAAAAGATACTTTTGGATTAAAAGTGATGAGCTGGAAAGGGTAACCACTTTATGAGCTCAAAACCTACTCATCAAAGTCGGACGCCTCAGTACCAGTATCCTTCAAACAAGGATACATATATATAAACCTCTCTTCATATCTACATCTGTGTTTTCAGTTTTTTTTTTTTGCAAAGTAAAGACTTTTGACACAAAAGCGATATCAAGTAAACACTCGTGGCCTCCCTTCGCCACTCTCATTCTTTTTAAAATTTTCATTTGACATGTGTCACTGAAAACAAAAGCCCCACGTGTTTATGTTTAACAAGCTAAACAAAGCTCTTACAACAACATTTCCCGTGTTTACTTTTCCTTAGTCATCAAAAGTCAAAAGTGCTAGCCCTTTCATCTCCTCAATTTCAATTTCTCACAAAATCCTTTTTATGGCTTCATAAATCCACCACAAAACATTTTACACTTTTCATACATAAAACAAAACTACAAGCTTTCCCCACACCATATGACTTTCGTTAGCTTTTCATTTCTTCCCTTTCAACACAGTAGCCCATCCGTGCTGTTTGTTATGACTGTGACATCACAAGTCACGTCCCAGAAAACTTTTTTCCAAAGGCGGAAGTGAGGAAAGCTTCCCAAAAGAATCAGTTGGCCATGAGTAAGAATCCGAGGTATTCGTATGGTGCTATTTTTGCGCTGCAAAAAATCTAAAATTTAGTGTTCTAGTTCTGCCAATTTCGACTACTTGCTATCGCGTCAACTCTTCTCAAGTAGTGTCTTCAAGGTTCAAATTAAATAGTGTCATCATCGTCATCGTAGCAATACTAAACTAATTAGTGTTTTTCTTGTAATAACTGTGAAATGAAAATCATCCGCTTATAAAATTTGAAGTCAAAAGGTCATTGAAAGAAAAAGTGACATATACTTCGGTATTGGCCTCTGGCATTCGGTGCTACAGAAAATTTTTTCAAAAGCTCTAAAAGGTTGAAAGCGTGCAAACTGTTGTACTCAAGCTAATTCGCAATGTTTACTCTAATTAATACGGAAGACTAGTCAAAGTGTGTGCTTTTTTTAGTGAATTTCCTAATTGATAGATGCACTTGCTTACTTATTCGTAAAGTGCAGTGCTTGAGTGTGCCACCTGACAAGGGAGGAAAATTAATCAATGGCTCTATTGAGATGTTGTTTTGAACCTGTGGAACTTCCGGAATTTTTGGATACCTTCGTACAGAAATGCACCGATCCGGGATGTAAGTTACGAGTATATTAACTTGTTTAAGTGTGTATAGTTGTCTTATTATTAATCAATAAATTCTTTTCGGAACACATTCTTTTCGAAAGTTATAGGAAAATTAACTATTTCCGCTTTCTAGATAGGCTATCAATATTATTGTATGAAGTCCTTTGTGAAATCGAGCTTAAGCAAACAAATGAGATTTTAAACATTTCTACAGCACACTTTTTGATTTGAAGGCTATCCAGCAAGCAATTAAGAATTAATATGCGCATAAATTAAAAGACCTTCATAGACCCTATTCGCGTTCGGTACACCATTCCAATAAATAAATCTTTCTCGCGAGTAACCTTTTGAGATTGGATGAATATTAAAATCTTATGAAAATGAAGTCTTCAAATGCATACATACATAGGGTGGCACAACAGAACGGGGAGCCACGGGGCTAAGCGCATTTCTCACAACCATGCCTTGTGAGGGAATGGAGAGGACCTACAATTTCCTGCCAGTACCGAACGGCTTATCGAGAAAGCGCTTTTCATGACAATGAATTTTCTATCGGAAGACTTGCTAATTCCTCGGTAAAGGTGATACCCGTGGGAAGACATTTTTGGTTTCTGTTGGGATTCGACATTCGAACCACAAACCTCTCGTGTAACAGGCAGACACGCTTACCATTACGCCACGGGCACCAAGTGGTAAATCTAAAATTTGGTCACTAAACTGTCGAGATACTTACGTGGGCTTCTATCTGGTGGAAGTTCAAGCTTCTGATACAATTCCCCAGATTGTTAAAAAGAAAATTCAAAATTTTTCTGCACTACACGACTGGGTTGAAACGCTTGGATAGAGAAGTGCGTTTTCGTAACTACAAAAACGACCCTTCGACAGAAAAATTTTAGAAGTTCAAAGTTGTACTGACAATATTTAAACTTTAGGGCGGGATACCATTCTTAAATCGAGAGAATTGTAAAGCATATGACACACATGAGATTAGACGTCCTGTGGTCCAAAGCGGAAATAATTTTTATGAAAAACGACAAATAAAGTGGGGCAACAAAACTTTGGAAACCCCGGGACCTTACATTTAAGACCCACAATTTTATGTCGAACGAACTGCTATGTGAAAAAGAGCGCTAATTTCTCTGAAAGGCCGACACCCGTAGAAAAACAGTTGTAGGTATGTATCAGATGGGATATGAACCTCCCCAGAAACAGCAGACATCACGCTACGGGTACCAGAATATGTAGATGTTTTATGAACGAAATTGACAGGCCAGAATTTTTTTAATGCAAATTAAACAACACTGTCTTAATCTTTCGAAAGCGATGTCCAACAATCTATAACGTTATGCTGTGAAGATATTTACCAGTAGAATTCTAGAGCTAAAATAGGTCAATAAGAAATATTGGAAGAAAAGTAAATTATTTAAACAAAAACCAATCTTGGCTAGGCAGGTGAATCTAAAATACATAAAACCAGGAGAAGGACACGATTCAGCAACGAGAAAAGCAGAACTTGAACTATAGGCGAAGTAAAAACAACTAGATTGAAATTAAATTTCATATATCTTCCGGAAACCACCGGTTAAAGAGCCCGACCCATAGAATCCGTTGCGTCCGTTCGCTGCCGGATTCAACTGACAGCAGTGAGTTTTACCGGATACAACGGATTGGGGTGACCCATAGAATCCGTTGCGGTGTGAAGAGAAAACTTCAAATTGGGTTTGACTGCGCATGTCATCAGTTCTGCCGGACGCAAAAGTTAAAAGTTGGGCTACTTTTTGCGTTGCGTCCGTTGCATCCGATGCTTATGGGTCACCTCTCATAAGATCGTGTGTATTTAATCGAGCTGTTAGTTGAATCCGGCAGCAAACGGACGCAACGGATTCTATGGGTCGGGCTATTACGTCTTGCGCTCAATTTCGTAACTTTTTAGACGTTTATCGTCCAATCGTCTATCGTCCCCGCCGCGACGAAAACTTTCAAGTTAGAAAGGAACAAGATTTAGGTGAGCTGTGTCTTCGATTCCGTAACTTTAGGACGAATATCGTATAAATTATAGGTACGAAACAAACGTGTTTGCAAACCTAAAATAGCTATCCTTATTTAATCGCTGAAAGCGACGTTTCATACTCTCAACACTCTCTTGACATTAATTTATACCTAGAGCAAGCTTACAAATTCTGTCAAATTCCTGTTTGTGTTTGGCTTAGTTGTTAATTAGTTGGCAAATTAATGGTTCCTCAAATTACTTTCCGACTGTCTTGACACTGACAGCTGCTGTTTGTTATGAACTTATGACAGTAATGTCGTTTTCCATTCGTCGTTCGGAAGCCTTCTGAACGCTTCTCAAATCATTCCATTGGCATCAAATGACAGTTCCTCTCCTCGAAAGAAGAAAATTTCGATTCTTGATTTGAAGAAGGAAGCGAAACCAGAAGCACTCACACACTGAAACACTGTTGACGTCAAAATTGACAAATGTGATTTGCCACGTCTAAAAATTTAAAAAAAGTGACCTGAAAACAATTATTAATTAATTAATTTTGTGAGATGAGTTCTAAAAACATTTTAAGACATATTCCTGTCGTTTAAAGTGAATTATGAAAAAAATAAAAAAAAGTGAATAAAAAAAATAGCGCTCGACGTTTCACACCGATACACAATACAAGCAACGAAACTTCAGAGCAAATAAAAGTGTTACTTTGGAATCCCGGATCGGAGAGTTTTTCCGGATTACCAATGGAAAACGACATAAGTGAGTATCATACTTCTGGCGGAACGAAATAATTCGCTATATGTTTAATCAAAGCTAAGAAATGTTGAGCAACTCCAAAATTAGTCCTTTGTTTCAAAACGGTGCTTTTTTTGAAAGAAGT
This sequence comes from Melanostoma mellinum, assembly GCA_914767635.1. Classification (NCBI taxonomy): domain Eukaryota; kingdom Metazoa; phylum Arthropoda; class Insecta; order Diptera; family Syrphidae; genus Melanostoma; species Melanostoma mellinum. The sequence continues at coordinate 55,941,763 of OU612060.1, forward strand.
TTTGGTTGAAGTGAAGCACCCTGCGCACCGGTGTTGGAAATCAAGTTTGTGCAGAAAGAGATTTTAGTGGACAAAGGACAACTCCTAAGGTCCTGTCGCACGGTCTGCACAAACTGAAATGTGGCTACTGTAGCCGAGAGTGTGAGACTTACTCCACGATCACGTTTCTACGCACGCCCCAGTTTGATAGGGACATGGACCACTATCAATTTATTGTAACTGCAATTTAAAAAAAAAAAAAATTTAGGACTGTGAGGACCGATGCTTAGTCTAGAATTCGGAAACCATTCAATTTCAAATCCATGGGTGTCTGGAGCTCAGGTATCCAAAAAATTTTTAGTGAAAAAAAGTAAACCTTGAAAAAATCGGAGCGTCGGAGTAGATTTTGTTTTTTCTTCAAAAGTGGAGCAAAGGTTTTAACGCTGGTTATACAGTCCAATCCACCACTGTAAGTGATACAGAGAGTTCAATGGCGAGGTAATATGATTTCGCTTCTAATTTCCGGTCCATTGTACTACCAGGGTAGCAGCCTTCCCTTTTTTTGTGTTGCAGTAGTTGGAAAAAATAAGGTGTTAGTAATTTCACATATAACCTCAAGAGCGACGCGACGAAACTGGGAGGGCAGCCATGGTGCAGTTATTTTTTCCAACTACACAAAAAAAAGGGAAAGCTGCTACCCTGGTCTGAGTTCTCCAGATTAGCATATAAGCCTCCTCTTTTTAATACAAAAAAAAAAAATTTGAAACTGGGAGGCTCAAAGAAAAGCAGATGTCCAGAGTCGGATTCGAAACCAAGAGTCCGGCCTAGCCCATCTAGTGAAAACCCTACCACTGCACCACGGCCGCCCTTACCGGGACCCTTTAATCGGGGATCATTGATCGCTGTCCAACTGTTAGTTGGTGTGAAATCAATCCAAAAAAAAAGATTTATTTCCAAATTTTTGTGTTTGGCGAAGTAAAGAATAGGTCTGCTTCTTTACTTTCTGGGTTTGGGAAAAAGCCCGAAAAAGTTTGGGGTCGAGCTTTTTTATGTTGTTTTTGTAATCTCCATCCGAAAATGAAAAGTTAAGATATGTATTTGGGATATTTCTGACTGAATGACATTTATCATGCACTCTCAGTAGAGATAGTAAACAAACATGCAAACAATTTTGTTTCCGAAACGTGTTAAAATGAGCTCATAGCAAATTTTCAAATAAACAAAGATTGATTTGTTCTCCATTTTTTTTTTTTTTTTTTTTGATTTTATTTCAAAAATTCAGTCAAAAGGTTTCGATCAGCTGATTTCACAAGCAGCCAATTTGACAAGCAAGAAAATGCACGAGAAAATTGTTCGGGTAAATCATTGTATAAGAAACTATAGTACTATTACCGGATAGCTTTTTTTGTGAACATTGTTCGTCACTAGGGTGCGCCAACATCAGCGGAGAAGTTTGCGAAAAAAAGAATGCTCATGGTGGAATGTATATGATGTTAGGCGCACATTTCTTATGAGTTAGAAAAAAAGGCATATATGATGAAATTTATTTTTTTATTTATGGTTCCTCCTGCTCTTGAAATATTCTCTTGTGGAAAACATTCCAACTTTTGTGGACTACTTTCGAATTCAAGTTCGACAGTGCAAAAGGGGAAAGTGATAGTACTATAGATTTTTCATATACAATGAGTAAATTCTTGCAGGAGGGAAAACAAAAGGTCTGACACATTTACGTCAAAAAAGTAAAGATACACACGTTTTGGGATCTCGCGGGGTCCCGTGAGTAAATATACAGACCAAATATGTGTGTTCTTTTGGCAAGGCTGCCTATATATAACAATGGTTTGCCAAAAAAAAACCTGTTAAAAATTATTTTTCCAATCTTTTCACTTATTAGACAAAAAACGTATCTTGTTTTTATGTTTGACTGTTAGTGTCCTTGGCGAGTTGTCAAACCCAAAAAAGTCAACGTCATGAATTTTCTTTAACAAGTTCGCACTGGTACCCGTGGCGTAATGGTAAGCATGTCCACCTGCTAACCCAGAGGTTCGAGGTTCGAATCCCAGCAGAGGCAAAATGCAAAAATGTTTTTCCACGGGTATCGCCTTTCGCGAGGAATTGGCAAGTCCTCCGTTAATAAATTCATTGCCGTGAAAAGCGCATTCTCAATTAGCCGTTCGGAACCGGCGAAAAATTGTAGGTCTCCTCCATTCCCTCACAAGGCATGGTTGTGAGAAATGCGCTAGGCCCAGGGGCTCCTCGCTCTGTTGCGCCACCCTATTTATTTATTTTATTTAAGTTCGCACTAAAATATAAAAAATGTTTGTTAAAAACCTAAACCAGTTATGGAAACTATGAATAAACCAGTAAATAAAACTGTTTTTTACCATTGGAAAAAATATCAACATTCACAGAAGCATGAGTGAAAAGAACCATGCAAAAAATCTTGCCAATCGTTTAACAGAGATTTTTTCCACTTGCTTAGGCTATTTTATAATTTAATTTATGAATCGACAAATCATATCATCGAAATAAATAAATTTCCACATATCAAAAATCGTAAGCAACAAAATCCCTGTAAAAGTGGGTAAGCAATTTACATGTGAACGCCGCCTTCTGCTGTTGTTCGAGAGATACATGAAAATCGTCCGTCGTACCTACAAACATTTAAAAATGAAACATCGCAAAACTCATCCCATATTTAAATAAACGTAAAAAATATATACCGAACAAGATTCTACTCATCCTTTTATCCTCGACATCAGTTGTTCGGGATGTTGTTTTTGTTATGCACGTAAAGTCATGTCATGACATTTTTGCCAGAAAAACACACCTTATACAGGGTGATTTGCATAAGGTGTGACAAAAAGATAGGGTGTGTAGGTTGGACTTAGACAGGCAAAAAAACCTTATGGGAGGGGGGGTCCATTTTCCCTCGGTTAGGCGGGAGGGGCAATTAAAGAAAAAAAATTAAAAAAAAAAATTATTTAAAAATAACGGTAATACCTACAGAGTCGTGCTATAGCATTTTGAAAACCCAAAAACCTATACATTAATTTAAACTTTAAAATAAGTTGTTCAAATGAATAGTTTTTGAAATATTAATTTTCAAATTCGAAATTATGAAAAAAACAAAAAAAATTTTTTTTTGTTTCAAATCATCAAAATTTTACGTATATGTAGTATTTTTCTGGCTTATTTTCAAATATTTTTGATCAGACACAAAAAACCGGATGTCAAAATAACCTGTAGTCTTTGAAAAAACCAAAAGTGACCAAAACTACTTTTTTCTGAGAAAAACCTTTTCTTTTAGTTTTTACGTTATTGGATAACTAGGTGAACTTACGAAAGAAAGGATTAACTTTATCTTTTTCTTTTTTTATTATTAGTCTTCAAAACATACAATAAAGTCACAAAGTACTCAATTAACCACGTTTCACACATTTTTTCATTAAGAACACCTGCGTGAGAGCATTGGGTTGAAATTGACCTGCCAATTTGTTTTTATTACGGTGGGGTCTTTACATTATTTAATTCTTGGTTAATTTATGAAAGAAAGGATTAACTTTCTATTTTTTTATTATCAGTCTTTGTTGGGATTTGTGGATTAACCATATTTCACCCTTTTTCAATGAAAAAACCTGCGTGAGAGCATTGAATTGACATTAACCTGCTCTCGGGCCGAATTAACTGATATGCATTACTGCTACGGTATGGCTCATGGTCGAGGTCGAGAAGCGCAAAGACTCTACGCTGAATTGTATCCCAATAGGAGGCATCCCAGTCATACAATATTTTCAAGAATTCATCAACGTCTTCGAGAACGTGGAGTACTGGAGCAACGAGGGCGAGACAGTGCATCTTCCACAGACGTGCACACAGAGGAAATAATTTTGGGATTGGTCCGACGAAATCCCTCCATTAGCACAAGGACGATAGTTACTGTAGCTACATTTGCCCCAAACTAGAGTATGGGGAGTGATTCATACCGATAAGTTGCACCCGTACCACACTACACCAGTTCAGGAGCCAACTGTCAACGACAAGATATTAAGGGCCGGTCTGTTCAAGTTTGGTTAGTTTTAACCCGTGGTTATTTCCAGTGGTTACCATAGAATGCGTCTTTTCAACTTTGGTTTGGTTAACAAATGAATGGTTTGGTTAACTAACCAGAGAAATCGTTAACCAGTCGATTTTGGTCGGTTAACGCTATTTAACCATCGATTTACTGGAATTTCGTCTTTTCACGTTTGGTTAATCTGTCTTCTCGCATTATTTTTGACTCATCATTTGGCTATACATTTCAGTGTGATGGAGTGCGTTTGTTTTTAATTTTTCATTATATTTATCTCCAATATTATTCTTGTTATAGTTCTTTTTTATAAAATACTGTTTCATTTACAAATTTAGTTCACGTGGAAATTGTGTTTGGGATTTGTGGAGTTCTGATGGTAGCGGCGTTAGTGATGACGAGGAATTATTGGTCAGTTTTCTTGTTTTCGAAAATGTTCTTTTTTTCTAACACCAAAGCTACAAGTTTTTCTTCTTCACTTTTAGAGAAATTCGCAGATCGTTGCGTTGCTTTGATTGTGACATTTTCTTCAAAAATAACAAAAATTATGAATAACATAGAAAAAAAATGGGCACGACTGGGTCGCACGAACTTGCGATTGTGTTCTAAATACGATATCAAAATCTTAGGGCTGAGTAAAAGGTTTTGGTGTTCGCTCTTTATAATATATTTGGTGGTACAGGGTTGCCAACTATACATTAATTAGGAAAATTTTATTAAATCACGAAAAATATTGAAAAAAATTCAATTAAATATTCCAAAGGTCTCAAGCGAAAATCTAAAAACGCCATTCTTTTGCAATTTCTAATAATTATAAACGCTAAAAATTTTATCAAAATCGTTGGACCAGTTTTAAAAATAACGGTTTTTTATTTATTTATTTATTTTAAAAAAAGTTTTGTAAAATTCAAGTATGCAAAATTTAAGATCTTAGCAAAAGTTAATTTGACAAAAAATTTTAGAAAAATCTAAGTTATGGTTTTGAAGTTATTTCAAAAAATCTAAATTTTTTTAAATTTTTTTTAAAAATTTCAAAAATAAAAGTTTTTCAAATCTTGTTATGCAGTTTTTCTTAAACAACTTAAAACTTCTAAAATACAAAATTTCGTAAACATCGTGCAAGCCATTAACGAGAAAGTCGGTTTTGAAAAAAACGGTACTATGGGAGGTACCGTTTTTAAACTTTTCCAAAATTTTTTTTTTAAATCATAAGAAACACAATCTAAAATTAATTCTACACACAAAATTTTATTGAAATCGTTGGAGCCGTTTTCGAGAAAAATAGGTATTATCATATCGGTTGTATGGCAGGTACCGTTATTTCAAGACCTAGAGACTCAATTCCAAAAACCCCTCTGTAGGCTACCCCACATACCCTAACTGCAAAATTAAAAGAAAATCGGTCCAGCGGTTCAGGCTGTAGAATCATATACATCCAGACAGACAGACACACAGACAGACAGACAGACAGACAGACAGACAGACAGACAGACAGAATTGCAGGACCCACTTTTTTGTATTCTCTTTGATCGTAATGTCATGTTTAATTGTTATCTCAAATTTTTTTTCCGGCACGATTGCAAGACTTGCCTTATAGTACCTATAATCGCAAGTAAAAAACATGAATAGTTATAAAATAACTCACTATGAACTGCCGACAGTAAACACATGTCACCAAAAAAGATAACCATTGATTGGGGTTAGTTATTAATTTGACAGATAGACTGGAAAAATATTGGAATTTCTCGATAACCTACGGTTAGTTAACCAAGGCCGAAAAAATAGTGAAAAGACGCAATTCCTTAACCATAGATCCATAACCACGGGTTAAGCAAAATCTCTGGTAACCAAACCACAGATTTAACCACACTTGAACAGACCGGCCCTAAGAGCTGCATTTTGCCGAACATTATTGCTAAGATATGAAACTGACCACAATTACTTTCGAAGGATATTCTGGACGGATGGAGCTCAATTTGCTAGAGACGGAGTAACAAATTTCCACAATTTTCATCACTGGAGTAGCAGCAATCCGCATAACAAGAAATAAACCAAAACTCAACACTGCTTTAGCAGTAATGTTTATGGTTTGGTATTTTTGGACAAATAGTTATTGGACCCAGGTTCCTGAGTTCAGTTATAAATTTAGAATCCTATCTGCAGTTACTACGAGACCTTCTGTTTTTTTTTTTTTTTTTTTTTTTTTGCATCTCAGAGACTTAAGTGGCACTGAACTTAGAGCAAGCTCGTCTGTGCACACTTATCTACGCTCTTCATCATTAATGCAAGTGTTAGTGGTTAGTAAATAACGCCAACACAAGCACAAGAGAACGTATACGAGGGAAAATAAAAAAAAAAACATTACAAAAATATAACAAAGTATAACTTAAATTAAATTAACATAAAGAGAACAAACTAAAATCGTGAAACATTACTAAACAAGGTTATTAATAAAAAATGAAATTAAACTACAGTAATAAAAAATCTACTAAACATGAATCATGCAGATGGTACACTGGTTCTTAATATTAATTTTAAACTACTTTTACTGATGTTGAAATCGGCAATAAAAGGATTTGAGTTGAATAACCTACTCATGCGTGCTAATGGCTCATGCATTCCATAGTTAGTACGGTGGTGGGAGCGATGTATAAACTCTAAATTACGTAGTTGGTGAGTTCCTCCGCGATAGTTGAATCCTACGTGGGAGAGCAAGTCGGGAGCATCAATTATACCGGTTATTAATTGATGAAAAAATTCTGTTCGAGTTGATTGACAACGTTTCATTGGCCATAGCAGACAATTTAATATACCAGCAAGATGGAGCTCCAGCACACTACAGCCGCATTGTAAGGAACTGGCTTGATAGCCATTTTAGTGACCGTTGGATTTAAAAAGAGGTCCCACAGAATGGCCACCTAGATCACCAGATTTAACTCCGTTATAGATTTTTATGCTTGGGGATTCATGAAGGGCTATGTTTACGAAAAGCAAATAGAATCTTTTGCTGAACTGAAACAATGGATTGAAACGGCTGCAGTCAACTTACAGGAAAATTTATCAGGTATAAATTTATTTGCAGAAATAAGAAGGCCCTATAGTCTTTGCTTTCTTCAAAATGCGGATCATATTGAAAATTTTTTATAAGAAGCTTTAGATAAAAATATTATAATAAATAGTAACTTAGTATTTTTATCTGAATATGCAAGTATTTCAATTTTGATTGATTTCAAGATTAAGGCTTTCTTATTTCGCAATTGCATTTTTCTTCAACTGGCTAGGTAGCGCGTGATGTTGCATGATTAAAAAAACAATCATAAGCTAATTATAACCCTTAGTTCTCACGCAGGTGTTCTCAATAAAAAAAAGTAAAGAGGTAATTCATCCTTTATTTCGTAAATTCACTTAAGAACCCAATAACGAAAAAAAAACTTTTAAATAAGTCGTTTTTGTAATTTTTGGTTTTCTCGAAAACTACAGGTTATTTTGACATCCGGTTTTTTGTGTTTGATCAAAAACAAATAAGAGCATTGAAAACAAGCCAGAAAAATACCACTTAATTGCGTAAAATGTTAATGTCATGAATTTCATTTAAAACTTCAGCAATAATCTTTATTTGCCGTTTTTTACCGACTGAAAGTACACAGAGAATAAATATTGTAGCTTGATTGTAGCCGCAGTTTTTAATTTTTCTTTCGAAAAAATTTAAGTTGTTTTTTGAGCAAAAGTGGTACGAGCTGACTCTCAGTATAACCAACTATGTGCATTTCCCACCATACCTTTAGGATAGCGGTTTTGTCTGCTTCTTGGATGACGATTATATCGATAGCAGCGGTCTTAGGCTCCTGTTCGTTTTTCAGCAGAAGTTGTTACTATAGGCGTGTTTTTTTTATGCTAGTATATAGTACAGTAAAAATTTCCCTTGGGGAACAACAACAAATCATTTTACTGTCATAATTTTCCACAGTGAAAACAGGGATGGCATTGCTGTGGATTGATAGTTTCCAGCTTTGAAAATAAGATGGCACCACCAATGATTTCAGTTCATCAAAGCTTTTTCGAAAGGACGTGTTCAAAAAAAATGTGATATTTGCAAAGAAATTTTTTCTCTCGATTAAAAATTAAAGAAATAAAAACTATATTCATATTGAATTTTCGCCCTGTTTCTTACCTGGTGGTGTATATAATACAGGATTTTGCACTAGTTCTTTTTGCTGAAGCTAATAGCATTTCTCATGGAATTATTTGACTAAAAAATATAGCCCAATGCAAGAAAAAAACAAATCAAACAAACAAACAAAGCAGTAAAAAATGGTCAAAAGGGAAAGATATATGTATGAAAATTAAACATTCTTCAATAGAAATTCAAGTTTGGGACTAGCAAGACGTGTTTCAACTTAATTTAATTTGGGTTGTGTTTATTTGTGGGGCATAGTTCAATTTCACGGTTTTGTAAATAGAATCAATTTATTTTCTTTCTAAACCTATCGAAAAGACTGGTCAATAGTGTAAAATTGCTCTACCACAGATTTGGATAAAAAATAAATTGATTCTGTTTGCCAATGGAAAATCTCATCAAAGATTGGTTTTTAATATCTTTTTACATACTCCCCGAACATACCCGAAAGTTTTTTTCAACAAAACAGCTGACTTTGACATAGAGCTTTCTTCACTACTGGACGATGCCTCCAAAAATAGTAAAAAAGGAGCTGTAAGAGAGAATCTGATGTATTGAAAATAAGAAAAAAAATACAAATTCATATCCGGCTTTGTATCGGTATTCATTTCATAGAACAAATAACGAAACAAACCTGGTATGAGTGTGATTTTGTTTCATCTTGAATTTCACAGGGAGCTTTGAAAAGTAGCAGCAAGCTTTGACGTTGAGCTCCATCTTGTTGCTGAAAATAGAACTGAAAATACTGTGGACAGATCGTTTTTTTTAACTCAAATGCTGTACTATATACTAGCTTAAAAAAAAAACACGCCTTATATATTGAGTCGGTTTAGTAATACTTATTGAAAATGCGATTACTCTCCAACGTGCTTTGATTTGATTCCAAGCGTAAAGCTTGCTACCTTACTTACCTTGCCATACAAATAGCGACATACTTCTTTGCATGAATTTAGAAACAATAACTGGTATAATGGAGTGCTTTTTTTTTGCTGATTTGATTTAAAATTAGACTAGTTTCTTACTAGCCAAATGACTTTTGACTCAATAAAGAAAAAGCTTTGTTATTTCACTTTAACGAAATTGCAAAAAAATTAAATAAAAATTTGAAATGATTGTGAATCTACCTTAAGAGAAATAAAATTTTCCAATTGGTTTCCAGTTAAGACTATTCACAATCACTGCTCTTTGAAGATTTTTTTTTTTTTATTCTTTGCAGAGAAAATAGTTCTCGTCAAAAACACTTTAATCGTACTATTAAACATGTTTACACATACACAGCGAAGATTTCTTTTTCCTCGAACAAAATTACTTTCTATATTTCCCCGACTTATGTTTGTGACTCTGACAAATAAAATAAAACCAAATTGTATTTTCGAACTGAAATATCACTTCTTACATTTGAGGTTTCAGTTGTGATATCTTATGGCCGCAGTTTTTTGGAACGAAGTTCTTTATCGCGCGTTGTGAAAGGGGGCTAGACGGAAAAAATTCTTACGAAAAGTTGTCACGCCACTTTTTGCTATAGTAAGCTATTGTAAGCTGTGCGGCGTCGCATGTTTTTCGGTCTCTCTCTCTCTCTCTCTCTCTCTCTCTCTCTCTCTCTCTCTCTCTCTCTCTCTCTCTCTATCTCTCTCTTATAGAGAGCAAGCCAGATATTTTCATTGAACAGTGTGGTGTCGCGACGATTATTTTTGTTGAGTGTATACAGGTTTTTTGTAAATAATAAATTATATCGAAAGGAACTTCGTTCCATTCGGGTGTCCCTTGACACCTCTCAAGTTTTTTTTTTTATTAAATTTTCACTCAATGCTATTCAGGATTTAATGAGAACAAAAAATTTTCGAATCTTGAAACAAAAACAAAACTGACATAATATGTGCCACAATACTCCCATTAAAAGTTATTTCCTCGAACGCAGCCCAGCAAAAAAAAACTGGAAGCCAGTGCTTTTGTTTACAGCTTACTTCCAACAAATTTGGAAATGTTATTCTCTCTTGAAAATTTTGCTTTCTGTTTTCCCATGAATGAATCAATTTTGACATCACCTTTTCTCTTCTTCGAATTTTTTTTTGATTTGTGGACAACACAAACTGAAGTGCTCGTTTCTTATCTCGTCCGATATAAAATCTTGATTCATTGCGTGCCTAAAAGCAATCATGTCGGGTAAACTATGTTTACAATTATTTATTTTTCTAGTTATTGTTCAACCAATCTTACAATTGCATCTATAACCGAATTATATAAGAACTGAATGATTTGCCAATGTTTGAGTACAAATGTGTTTTATTGTTTTCTTCAGGTTGCTGCGGGTGCTGCTCCGCTCTGCGACCTCGTTACAAGCGATTAGTTGACAATATATTTCCCGAATATCCGGAGGATGGTTTGGTTAAGTCGAACATGGAGAAGTTGACCTTCTATTCGTTAAGCTCTCCAGATAAATTGGATCGAATTGGAGAGTACCTTTACCAGAAGGCAACAAAGGATATCAATCGCAAACGATATAAGTTAGATGCTGGACACACACCTTTTTACTTAGTAACTAACTTCCTTTTTCTTTTCAGGTTTGTTGAAATCGCTATGGAAGCTATGGACTTGCTGTTAGTGGCGTGTCATGCACAAACGCTAAATCTTTTCGTAGAGTCATTCCTCCGGATGGTTCAGAAGCTTTTGGAAGATTCAAATCCAAATTTGCAGATTATGGCTACAAATTCGGTAGAAATCGAACAATTTTGAATGAGATTAGTCAATTTATAGAATTGTGCACTTTCAGTTTGTAAAATTTGCCAACATTGAAGAGGATACTCCATCGTATCATCGTCGTTACGATTTCTTCATTTCAAAGTTTTCATCCATGTGTCATGGCAATCATGACAACATTGAATTGAGAGATAGCATTCGGTTGGCTGGAATAAAGGGTTTGCAGGGTGTCATCCGTAAGACTGTCTCAGACGATCTGGTGGAAAATATCTGGGAGAAACAGCACATGGAGAAAATTGTGCCCTCGCTTCTCTTTAACATGCAGGTATGAGATGAGATTACACCAAGAGGCACACAAAACATGTGTTAAAAATTAAAAATTGCAGTTTGGCGACTTAACACCAACTGAAGACCCAACAGATGTTACTCCACCAGTGCTGGCTGAAGAAGTTTTGAGAGAATTAGTTGGTCGAGCATCGTTTGGACATATTCGATCGGTTTTGAAGCCGCTTTTGACGTAAGTAATGTTTTAAATATTAACTTTGTACAATACAGCTGTTCGGTGGCCAATCGATATTTACAACTTTCGAAAGTTGTTTCTAGTCTTCGTGAAGGAGGTTACATTCGTCCTATTAACGAATGTTTACTTAGTTATAGAAACCTAACAAGTCAATAGACTCACTTACCTCACAAAGTTGTAATCTAATCAAAATAGACACGGAAAAGAAAGACGATAATTCCAAAAACTGTTCCTACGGGCTCCTGAATAAAAAATTGAACGATGCCCTAAGCATTGACGTGAAAATAATCTTCGGTAATATCTAAGCAAAACTGAGAAAAAAATCTTTAAAATAAACTATCAGAAAGTACAGCCTGCTTGAAGCTTGACAAAACCTCCGAAAAGCAGAATAGGACTGAGATTGTGTGGGTTAATTGCTTTTGCAAAGAACTAGCAAGCCCTTCGATAGTTATTTCACCATGCATGAAAAGTTTTCTTACTGAGTCATTGGGTAATAAATACGCACTAGTATTTATATAATTCAATTTATTAAACTCAAAATATTACTGAATTACAAGGGTTACAAATAATGGAGAACTTGCCGCCATGATGTCTAAATATCAACTCCTTTAGAATGTCGCTCCATAGCATGATGAACAGAACATAGCTGTGAAAACCAGTACATCATACGAGGTGTAGCTGTTGCTCATTTGAGTCGAAGGTAGTGGAGATTATAAGACTTTACAGTCTGTACGGCAAGTGCTTTTACATAACATTGGGTATCGAAAAACAAAAACTTTCAGATCCCCTCTGTTCCTCACCTTAGTCTGGTTGAGAGAAACGGGTTAGGCCTAATGGCTCTGCTCTATTTGTTTTTTATGTTGATTATTTATGATGACGAGCTCGGAGCTCCTCGAAGAAACGTTTGAGCAGTGCCCTAGACACGACGTGAAAATCGTTCTTGGCGATTTTAACTCAAAACTGGGGAGGATGACATCTTTGGAAATACAATCGGTAAGCATAGCCTCCATGACAAAACCTCCGAAAACGGGCTGAGACTAATCGATTTTGCCGCGGGGCTAAATCTTGTTGTAAGTCGTACACGCTTCCCGGATCTCAAAATTCATAAAGGTACATGGCGATCTCCAGTTGTTGCGATCGACGCAAGGCACTCTTCCAGTGTGTTAGATGTCCGAACCGAGGGGCCAACTTTGACTCGGATCACTACATTGTTGTAACCAAGGTACGAATGAGGATATCTTGTTCACGACCTGCACGAACTAACGCTGTGAAGAGATATGACGTCGGAAAGCTATAATCGCAAGAGATTACCCATGCCTTTTCCAATCGAGTGTCCCTTTAATTATCCTTGAATCCTGTGCCGCCAGCATTAAGCTTTGAAGACCAGTGGCAGCAATGCCAAGAAGCCATCAGAACCGCTGCCTCTGAGGTTCTGGGTTTCACTCGGCCACCAAAACGAAACCCATGGTTCGATGAAGAGTGCAGGCAGGCAAATGCAGCCAAACAAAAAGCACGACAAAAGCTGATGCAACAACGAACAAGGGCTGCTTACGATCAGTATAACGAGATTTACAGGGAGAGAAGAAGGGAAGAACACCGAATTCTCAAAAAGAAAAAGAAGCAGCATGAGAAGCGCTCATTTGAGGAAATTGAGAGGTGCCATGAAAGGAACGAGGCTGGGAAATTTTACCAGAAGGTAAAAAGATCCTGCCTGGATGGCAAGCCCTGAAGCCTGTAAAGACCAGCAGGGAAACATTTCAGAAGAGCCACAGTCGCTACTGAGGATCTGGAAAGATCATTTCTACAGACTGCTTAACGGCGATGAGGACACAAATTCCGCTGTCAGGCAGATTGCCCCATTCAGCTTGGACGATGATCAAGAACGCCTTCCTCCCGACCTAGAAGAAGTAAAGCTTGCCATATGCAAACTTAAATCAAACAAGACTGCAGGTGCAGATGACCTTGATGCCGAACTTTTCAAGGCAGCTGGATATCAGTTGGAAAGGAGCATGCACCAACTGATATCTTCATGATATGGTCGGAAGAAAGCATGCCCGATGAATGGAACCTCAGTATCGTATGCCCGATCCTAAAGAAGGGAGACCCTCACAATTGCGCCAATTACAGAGGGATAAGCCTCCTTAACGTCGCTTATAAGATCTTGTCTGCTGTAATATGTGAACGTCTGAAACCCCACGTCAACAACTTGATAGGTCCTTATCAATGTGGTTTTAGACCAGAGAAGTCCACAATAGACCAAATTTTCACATTACGGCAGATCTTGGAAAAAACCCGAGAACATAATATCGATATTCACCATCTCTTTATCGATTTCAAGGCCGCGTATGACAGTATTTACAGAGACGAGCTGTACAGAGCCATGTCTAGTTTCGGCATCCCTGCAAAACTCGTACGACTATGCAGGATGACTTTGGAGAATTCACGCTGCTCCGTCAAAGTCGGTAAAGAACTCACCGAGACCTTTGATGTCGAAAAAGGTTTTAGACAAGGCGACAAACGGTCATGCGATTTCTTCAACATCATGAACAGATTGTAAGAAACTCAAACGTCAACACCAGAGGAACAATCTTTCAAAAGTCTGTATAATAACTCGCCTATGCAGACGATATTGACGTAATGGGAAGAAAGAAGCGTGATGTCATAGGTGCTATTGCGAGTATTGAAACAGAAGCGGCAAAAAGGGGTTTGATGGTTAATGAGGGCAAGACGAAGTATATGCTGTCATCAAACAAGGACACAGAACATCGACAAATTGGACAAAACGTCACAATAGACAGACATAACTTCGAGGTAGTACAGGACTTCGTCTACCTAGGATCCGCTGTGGACACGGACAACAACATCAGTGCGGAGATCAAACGGAGAATAACTCTTGCCAACCGTTGCTTCTTTGGGTTAAGAAAGCTGATGAGGATGGTCGTTTCGAAAGAAAAATTCTCCGATTCTCCGTATTTGGAGAAGAGGATACAACGACGAGCTGTATGAGCTGTACAGCGACATGGGCATAGCAAGAAGAGTATGCTCCTTTCCAAAAAAAAAAAAAAAAAACCATTAAAGCATCCACTAAAATAACATTCACATACCTAAGTGAACAACCACAATTATATATTTTGAACCGATTAATCATTCAATGGAGATGGAGACTAAAGGTGGCGATATCAGCAATTTCCCCTCCGTGATGCTACTATAATTTCAACATGCAATGCCCCAGTGGCAACTGCATTTCTAGCACTTTCTTTTCTTGCCATGGTCCTTATAGACAATAATTCGAGGCTTGTCATTTCGGCATGATATTTTTACCTTTAGCAAAACTTTCAAATCTCATTCGGTGGAATTCTTTCAATTTCCTCGAACGAGCACTTCTTGCGATGCTTCCTCTACTTTTTCCGGATTCGGTGTTATTCCCTTCTTATCTCCATGTAGGTCTCGGTTTATTGATCTCATGATCTTTTGCATCAATATTTGTCGTGCTTTTTATTTGGCTGCAATTTCCTGCCTGTATTTCTAATGGAACCAAGGGTTTTGTTTTGGAGGTCTAGTGAAAACCACGAACACAAAGGCTGTCGTTTTTAAGGCAAGGCCAAATGAGATTCAAGGATAGTTGAAGACACATGTTGGGAAAGGCATTGGGTATCTCTTGCAGTTGTAGCTTTCCGACGTCATATCAAAGTTTCAAAGCGTTAATTCACACGAAGAACAGGATATCCTTATAATTACTTTGCTTACAAGAAGGTAGTGGTTCGAGTCAAAGTTGGGCCCTCGGAAAGTTTGGACATAAATAACACTCAAAGCGGGAATCGGTGTATGCCTACTTTAATCCGAAATTCCTTAACGACCTTTGAACATTCCCATTACCATTCCTGGTCTGCAGTAACCTTATATCAGATTTCGCATTTCTCTCGCATTTCTCTCAAAGTATGTGAGTCCTTAATGATTTCGAGTGTTCCTTCATAATGAATTTTATCATTTGAATGTCGTTCATTAACCGAAAACTAACCCGTAAAACTAACCCGTACCCAAAAATGGTGGAGGAAATAAAAAGAGGGAAGGGTTTACTCTGATCCATCTTCCCCAGAAATATGAGGAAGTGAAAATTCTATTTGCCTTTTTAGGTCTTTTGACCGCATCACTAAAGTTAGTCGGCCCTATCGAGATAATCGTCGGAGCGGAGTTTTCTCCGCAACGCATCTTTTTTCGGAAATTCAGTTTTGCTTCGAAGAAGTTGTCGTCGTAAGAAATTTTTCACAAATGCGTTCCCAAAAAAAAAACCAAGAATGAATACCCTTTATACGATTTGCAAATTTAAATGTAATTTCACATTAAAGCACATAAATTAACCGTTGAACTTCTTTTTACAATTGATGACAGCCATTTGGATCGCCACGAGCTCTGGGTGCCAAACACTTTTGCTATCCACACATTCCGCATTGTAATGATCTCGATTCAGCCACAGTACTCTTACACAGTTGTGGAGACCCTAATGCAGCACCTTGACAATAACTTCAAGTCCTCGCCTCGCACCCGAACATCATTGGCAGTTGTTCTATCTAAAATAATTGCAATAGCAGCTGGGGAGAGTGTCGGTCCATCGGCATTGGATATCATTAACAACCTTCTAACACATTTGAGGACAAGTGTAAGCACCACAACTGAAATCACAGCCGAGGAATCCCAATATCAAGAGGCACTTATCAATGCATTGGGTGAATTTGCAAATCACCATCCTGATTATCAGAAAATCGAGATCATGCTCTTCATTATGAACACCGTGCCGGATTTGAGTAAGAAGAGCAAAGGAGATCAAATGTTGCAAAACATTCTGCTCAAGAGTTTGCTAAAAGTTGGTACTCAGTACAGCACTGTGTCGTTCGAGAAAGCCTTCCCCGCATCATTCCTACAGCCGTTGTTGAAAATGGCACGTGCTCCGCACGATCCTACGAGAATCATTGTTATGCAGATCTTCCAGGCGTTGCTAGATCGCCACCAAAACCAAATGGTTCTAAGCAATGTTACTGTGAAACAGTATAATGCTCTATCACAGGAGCCCCCATCGCGATCAGACATCATCTTCACTCACAAGTATGGGGCTAACATAATGCAGGCGTTGATTGATAGCATGGCTCTGTCAGATAAAATCGAAGCATTGGCTTCCAGCTACAACACAGCGGCCCTGTTGATTGTTGAAATGGCAAGCACTGAAACAGTTCAAGAGTTCCTTTTGTTTATTTTGGGGTAAGTGTTATTGTTAATCTTGGCCGATTAAGTGCATTCAATGAATCTATTTTAGAATCCAACAAGTGGCGATCACAGCTGATGAGCTCGACAATGTGCACAAGTGTAACTTGCATTCCATAGCCATTTCGTTGCTTTGTCTCATAGCAAGGGTGACAGGTATTAACAATATCATGGAATATGCGGAGAAAATTGTCGATGCAAGAAAAGAGGAAGCCTTGCATTTCCTACCACCTCTGCTCGACAATAAGAAACAGTCTGGCAAAGTGTACAACCTTAGTTTTCCGCATTTGTCTATTGACAAGATTGCTCTGTCCGAGAATCTTCAAAACGCTGGAATGGACTATAATCGATTGCAGACTGGAACTCCGTATGCTCTCCATCAAATGGATAATCCATCTCACAGACACTCGTGGGTGGAAGCCGCAAGTACCATGCCTACGCGGAATAGCTCGGCTGATCTGGCTGCTTATAACAATGACGCGGATAGTATTAGTAGTTCACCTGGTGTTTCGAAGGTAAGAAACAAGTTATTTAACAACAAATCTAAGTTCTGTTGACTTTTAGAAAACACTTGCTCCGGAGTATAACTTTGATGCGATGAAACGAGCTTTGGCTGAGCCGTCGGACACTGTCAAGAAGGAGCAACGTGAGAAGCAACTTCAAATTGGAAGAACATTCAGGGAAAGCGATTTTGATGATCTTGTTAGGCGCACTGAGCCAAAGGTAAAACCAATCTAAAGCAAACCTATAGACAATATTTACAAGTATGAATTTACTTTTATGATTATTTACAGCATGACGTCATTCAGAATCGCCTTAACGATTTGTTTAACTCCCTGGCAATCGAACGGCAAATTTCTCAAAGTGATATTAAAAATCAACAGCAGCAACAGCCCCAGAAGCCAATATATGAAATAAGTTTCCCCGAACTATTCTATTACTAGCTAAAGCAAGATACACCCAGCCAAATTGTTAACTAATATTACAATGTTGTTCGTTCAAGTATTACGCGTTATCGTTTATGTATTTATTTATCACTTTCGCTGTTTTTAATTTGATTTTGTACGAATTATTTGTAGTGTTGTTGGTGTGTTACGAAAGGAGGTATTTTATATGGGATGTGACGGCATGTAATGCTGATTTTTGAAGTTAAAAATAAATTTACTCAAATGGACTAAGGAGTTAAAGTATAGTAATGGTCTTTTAATGTGTCTCAAGTGTCTGAAACCAAAAAATCACATAACGAATTGATGATCGTCTTTGTTAAGTCCAATAGTATGAAATTCAACCTTTCGCCATAAAACATCAAATAATGTTCTGCTTTTTTCTAGCGGGAAACATAACCTTGAATAGATTCGTGCAGAAAATGAGTCTGTCGTTACAAAATCAGCTAAGGTATTTCGAAGTTTCTTTGAGAAGAAGGTTAAGCCATTGTATATATAAACTAATAAGTTATTACCAAGTTGAACTCACCGATCATATGCGACATTTGGCTTCAGTTCGATATTTATTGATTTTAAATTTATCGGTTTGGATTTTTGTCAGAATCAAGAGTTACCTTTGGGAATATTTTCAGAATTCAGAAGCGTTCGATGTGCTTTTAAGCAGCTTATCGAAAACAATTCTAGTTTTACTTTAAAGGATTACACAAAGTACAATGGAGTAAACTTTTCCAGCTGAACAATGTTTACCATTGTAAATGTAGAAGCGGCAAACTTTTCCTTTTACGATTCATCAAAAAATCTAAATGGGATCACCAACAAAACCAAGATCCTAATATACAAGCAATTTATTAGAATAAAATGGTTCATGTCTAAATGGGTTCGCCATTTAATCAATCATCAACAATGAAGAAAAGGCAGCTTTTTTATAGAGAAATCTTTTTATATTGATTGAAAACTCCAAAAAGGGGGGCTGCTGGCAATACAAAAAGCCTTAATGAGATAACAGGTATGCGAATCGACAAGTCCAGCAAATTTTCATTTCTTCAAAGGCACTGATAGTGGAAACTACAAACTCTATATAGACTTTCCAACTATATTTTTTATCAGAGAAGTAATTTGTTGAAAATAAAGGTACCTGAAGTAACGATTAACCGATTTCAAGCCACCCATATCCATGCAAGTGAGAATAAAAAAATTAATAAATAAATTTAAAAAGACAAGTTTACGTAGTCCGGCTAATTTATGTCAACCACAACTTCTAAGTAATGGATCAACGTGTTTTCGATTAGGAAGGGCTGCTACCATCGAAAGGCGTTACCCGTCGAAAAAGAATTGCACAATTGGATTCTCCGGTTTGTTCTTGAACCCGCACAGGCGAACCTAACAAGCGAAATGTAAAGAGGTCAGAACAGATTCTAATCTCAACTTTCTCGTGACATACAGGTACGTAATGTACAGAAAATGTACACATTCAAGCTTAGTTAAAAAATGACAAAAAAAAAACAATAATTGCTATCAGCTATTCTTCCTTAAAAAAAAAAGAAAATCAAATCAATCTCCATTCTAGAATTTTAGCCCCTACAATGGGAGTAGGTTCTTAATTAATTAATAAATGAACTGATCAATACCTGTTTTTATGTACAGAAGTAAATAAATATTTTACCTATAAATGCATTATGGAAATAAAATACAAAATCATACCTCGTAAAAGCAGAAAATGGGCTCCTATTCGCCAATGAAGTCCTTCAAGGATTGAGTCTTTCATCTCACACTTTCTCGAATGTCCATTTCACTTTTATCACAAAGAACAATTAAACCACATTTTTTTAAATATTTGAAATATATTTTTCTATCACTTTTTGTCACTTATCTCTATGTTGTATTTTTATTTTGAAAAATGAAACGTCGAAAGTGCTGCATAACGGAAGTTTTAAGTGGGAAATGCACGATACAATTAAGGCTATGGCCCAATGAGTCCGTCACGCGTTGGACTTTGTTGAGTTCAACTGACAACTTCAATTTGACATACGTGACAATTTTGGATGGCCCAATGAATCCGTTGCGTTAATGCGTTTTTGTTACTCAGAACAACATGTGTGTCTATCAACAAAAAATACAAATAGCAAATGTAAAAGTTGTCAACTGCGTTGATATTAAAAATGTTTTACTGCGTGAACACAATGGCTGCAGAGACGCAGCCGCAAGAAATGTCAAAACATTAAATACAAGCGAATACAAAAACAACGCAAGACGGAGCCGGACAAGTTAACTTGATTTTAACTCTTGCGGCACCGGCTCCGTCTGCGTATGCAGTTCATTGTGTTCACGCAGTTAATCTCAACGCCGGCCGCCACGGACGTAACGCACGTTGCTTATGGGCCATTCCCCATAAGAATACCGTGTTTTAATCGAGTTGTCAGTTGTGGCCGCTGAAGTCGCTGAAAGCGTGACGAAGTGATTGGGCCATAACCTTTATGGTACCCATTTGTAAACCGCATGATATGATTGTGTAGTGATTGCGAAGAGAATAAAATAAAAAATAATTGTGATAGAGATAGAGGATTTTTGATCGAGACAACCGCGACTCTCTATCTCTAGAAGTTGATTCGACCAACACAACTTTAACAATTTAATTTTAATTGATACTTTTCTTTTGTTTGACGCTACAATTAACACAACTTTAAGCTCAGTTTTCTTGACAGCTTTATGAAATACTAGGTTTGTTCGTTGAAGCCCTAGGGTCGCCCTGGGGTCGTCATAAAGCGTTTTTTGAGAAACTCAAAGTCGACCTGAATGTCAAATTGAGTGTTTTTTGAGCCCTAGGGTTGACCTATGTTTTCCATAAACTCACTCTAGCTTTTTACTGTGTCGAGCTCTCAACTGTCAAATGGCATTTTTTATATGACAGGGATGTGTGGTGATTTCTGGTTTAGCGTTTTTGAGGAAAACCCAGGTTTTTTTGACAACTCATAGGCAGCTAGGTTCCAGAAATCGAGTGAAATGAAACCGAAATCGAAATTGCAAATCGAGTGAATCTATTTTCAGTGTTCTGCATTTCGATCGATTTGGTAGCTCCGAATTCTTTTCGAAATGACTTTTCGTGAAATAGAAATCAGCTGACATCTGTCATTTGGGATATTATTCAATTTATAGGTTTGTTCGTTGAAACCCTGGGGTTGCCCTAGGGTCGCCACAAAGCGTTTTTTGAGAAACCTAAATTCGCCCTGAATGTCCAATTGAGTGTTTTTTGAGCCATAGGTTTGCCATAGGTTTTCCCCCAACTCGCCCTAGCTTTTTGATGTGGCGATTTGAGGGCTGTCAAATGGCATGTATTTTTATTTAAATGACAGGGATGTGTGGTGATTTGTGATTTAGCGTTTTTTGAGAACTGGAAAACCCAGGTTTTTTTGACAACTCATGGGGTTGTCAAGAAAACCTAGGTCAACCCTGGGGAAAGTTCAACGAACAGACCTTATTTTTCTCGGTAACAATTTGTATTGTTTACATGTTAAAATAACGAAAGATACTACTATTTAAGTGCTAAAATATATTGTATAATGAGTGCTGTGTTGGTAGTTTTACTGTTGCAAGCAGAAAGAAAGAAATATGCGGATGAAAAAATCAAAAGACGAAGGTTGCGAGATGTATCTAATCCTTTGGAAATTCCAGATACCGCGTATGTTAAGATTGAAAACAAAAGTGAACGTTTAATTATTATTCTGTTTACATGTAGGTTCATTTCATATTACCGGTTGAATAAAAGTGCCTTTTTAATAGTGTTGGAAAATGTTGAGCCACATCTGAAGCAGTCTTCAATTCCTGCAACTTTGCAGCTAGCCGCAGTTTTGCGTTTTCTTGCCGAAGGAAGCTTCCAGAGGTCAGTTGGGAAGGATGCTGATATCGCTTTAGGTCGAAGCACTGTTTCCAAAATGCTAACAGAAATGCTAAGGATTTTGGAGGACCGAATTTGTCCAAGTTGGATAAAACTTGCTATGTCCGATGAAGAAGAAAGAAAATCGAAATTACATTTTTTTAACAAATTTAATATTCCTGGCGTCATAGGATGCATTGACGGGACCCATATTAGAATGTCGCAGCCAAATCAAGATCCAACGCTTTTCTATAATAGAAAAGGGTACTTTTCGATAAATGCAATGATTGTAGGTTGTTTTATTTTTCAAAGATAGTACATTACCTACGTTTCTTTTAAACAGATATGCGATTACAATTTAGTAATCAAAACTATCGACGCCCGTCGTCCAGGATCAAGTCATGATGCTCTGATATGGAGCATGAGCAAAGCTCGGAACTATTTTCAAAGAAGATATGATGGAGGAGATCGTTCTTCCTGGCTTTTAGGAGATGCTGGCTATGGACTAGAGCCTTTCCTTCTAACACCCTACAGGGATTCACAATTGGGAACCTTAGAGCACACATTCAACCTAAAACATTCCTCGGCTCGAAACGTGGTAGAAAGGACAATCGGCGTATTAAAAAATGGTTTTAGGTGCTTAGCTCGCTCGCTTAAGTACCAGCCAAGCAAAGTGGTGCAAATAATAAACGTTTGCTGTGCGTTGCATAATATTTGCAGACACTATAGGCTACGGGAAGAAGAAGATGAAAGCTTTACTGTTGAAAATGAGTCAAATGAAATGGATATAGAAAACGAAGAAGTTCCAAGTTCCAATGAGGCTAACCAGCTAAGAGACCATATTGCAAATGGAATCTTATTAAGGCACTAAACCAAGTAACAACTAACAACATAAAATTCAAATAACATTCAATTCATTTTATTAAGCTACGAACAAAAAAGTACTTTGAAACTAACTAAAAAAAAGATTTCACATTAAACTTAAAAAAAGGAACACAAAAGTTTTTTCAGTCTTGATCTTAAAAAACTAAAAGAAATTTTAAATTTCACTTTTCTTTGGAAATATCCAGCTTAAGCTCTTGAATTTCAATCTCGCGAATTCTTAACTAAATTTCTTCTTTTCGCAATTTTTCTTTTTCAAGGTTATGCCTCTTTGTCTCTTCGGTGTGGGCATCTAAACACATTTTCAGAGGCTCTACCATCTTTTGCAGTTTCCTTAATGTGTGTTCAATGTCTTTCGTAACACGGTTTTGTTTATCGGAAACTGCAATTAATCCCTCAATCTTTTCAACAATTTTTTCCATAGCATTCGTTTGCCTATCCATATGGTCTTCGATGCTGTTGTTTGCCGATTGTCTTTTCCTTTTTCGGCTAGGTCCAGCAACTTCCTGCACTGACTCCAATGCAATATCTTCGTTTGAATTAATGGAATTCATGTTGTTTTCACATTCGATTTAGTCCACCAAACCAAAATCAAATGTGTTGTCAATTCCCTCAACAACGGTGAAAATTCGGCAAATTCTTGCAATGTTGTCTTCAGTTGACGAAAGCACAACATTTTTAAATGGCCCCCCTCCAGTGGCTGTATGTTCGGCTTTGTTGAGTGCCAATTTTTTCCTTATGGTTGACTTCCAGTCTGACCAAACCTTTGGAGAAAAAAAATTATTGATAAATTTGTTTCAAATGATTCTTTTCATTATTACTGACTTTTTTCCATCCAGTTGTGTCTTTCTGGGGTGGGCCATGGCTGTTGAGGTCGTCTTTTAAACTTTCCCACAAAGATTCTACGACGACACGATCTCCTTTCATGAATCCTTGGGCAAGATCTTTATGTTGGCTCATAAAGCTCAAGAAAATTTCCTCCTGTGCAGTATTTTTATGCTTTCCCCTGTTTAAAAAAATTTCTATTAAAATAAACAAATTTTGTGTGGTTGCAACGGAGTTTCTTACTTACATTTTTAAGCGCGTCTGTTTTCTTCTATAATTCCACACAGATAAATTAACGTGATTTCAAATCACTTGGAAATCGACGAAATCGAATTGTGGAACACAACCATTTCGTTTCATTTCGATTTCGAAAAATATGAAATCGATATCGATAAAAGTGAATTGTAGAACACCCGATTTTAATTTCGATCGATTTCGATTTCATTTCACGTGAAAGTGAAATGTGGAACCTAGCTGAGGGTTGTCAAGAAAACCTGGGTCAACCCTGGGGAAAGTTCAACGATCAGACCTACTGTTCTTTTTTTTGACAGCTTTATGAAATACTAGCTTTGTTCGTTGAAGCCCTGGGTTTGCCACAAAGTGTTTTATGAAAAATCTGAACTCGCCCTGAATGTCAAACTGGGCTGTCAAACCTCAAACGGCATGTTGTATTTTTTTTTTCAAATGGCATGGCGGGTGTATGATGATTTTGTGGCTCAACGTTTTTTTTTTACAACTTTTGAAGTTTTCAAGGAAACCTCCAACCTGGGTAAAGTTCAACGAACGAATAGCTTTATGAAATACTACCACACATTTAAGTTCAGCTCTGGGCACAAAGTATAGATAATGAAAAAAATTGATTCGAGAAATTGATTTATGCTGTTAAATTTATTTTGTTTACGTAATCCGCTTTCTTTGCTGCCGAGTTGGCTGTTGAAGTTTGAAGTCTCAGTCTCAGTCTATTTTTGGCACAGTGCGATGCTCCTATGTGCAAACTCCACAATTGTTTCTGAACAGTGTAATTGTTTATACACAAAATTAGTATTCGCCAACGACCATACCACTCGAATCGAATCGGTTCTCGTCCGATCACCGTAATTAAATCGAGTCGGGCGCGGTTAGTACTTAGATGGGGGACCGCTTGGGAACACCGCGTGTTGTTGGCATCCACCCAAATGTGGGGCTAAACTTTTTTTTAAATTTAGAAATTTCGAATTCTTTTTTGTTTTGGTTAGAAAAATTATTTATTTTGTTTTTAGTTTTTACAACAAGAAAAAACTTGCGAAAGCAATTTTTTGCGATTTTGAAAAGGATTTATATTTTTTGTACACTCTGGCGGTTTTTAGGAAGTTTCTTATGTTTCTGTCCAGATGTTTTGTGGCTTCACTGATTGCAAATCCTATAAAGAGAGTTCAATGAGCTGTTCTAGAACAGTCTGAGACAAAAATAATCAGAATTTTGGTGTTCAATGAGAAATTTTCTGTTCTTTTCTGATCTTTTTGGTGGTCAATGAGCTTGTTCTAGAAAAGTTTAGCACAGCGTTTTCTGCACCTCCTTTTAAGCAAGATCAAGTTTGGTGAAAACTGTCAAAAGCAGCTGTTGACTTTTTGCTCGTGGTATTTTTAGCGCAATGTGATTTTGATTTGTTGTGAAAAGTTTGAAAATATAAAAAAAATCAGGAAAATAACACCTAACCATGTGCTGAAAATAAAGTTACTTATTCATGACGAAAATACGCTAATAAATAAAGATAGATGAGAAGCGAAAATCGATCTTTTTGCACCAATACCTAATGGAACGGTTTGAGAATGCTCCTGGAAGTTCCTGAGCGGTTCTTTTCGTCCAATGGAAAGTGACATAACAATACTTTGAAATCAGCTTCACTTTCACTCACTGATTTCGCTTCACAAAAACAGCAATGTACCTAAGCAAATGGAAATAGTGGGTTAGGGGAAGTAAAAAATTGCCTTCTTATTGCTGTTTCTTAATGGTTCACTCTTCCTGATTTGGAGGAGGATCATTCGTTAAATTTTATATAGGCTTGACCAAGGTTTTCTTAACAACCCTTTAAATTGACAAAAAAAGAACACGAGTTTTCGGTTCCAAAAAAAAAGCAGAGCCACTCAATCACCACACATCTTTTTTATAAAAAAAAAAATTCCATTTGACAGCTCTGATCGCTACCTGAACTTAACCCAGCAATAACCCAGGAATAGATTAGGACGAGTTGAGGGCAAACCCAGGGTTTGACATTCAGGGCATCGAGAGAGATTGAAGTTTTATTAAAAAAAAATTGTTTTTGTGGCGGGTACACGGCAAACCCATGGCTTTAACAAGCAAACCTAGCAGTGAAAACAGAAAATTTTTCACAGATAATATTGTTTGTGGTACCCGTGGTGTATTGTTTAGCATGTCTGCCTGTAACGCAAATGGTCCTCGGCTTTCACGAGGAACTGGCAAGTCCTCCAATAGTAAATTCACTGCCATGAAAACCGTTTTCTTGATTAGCCATTCGGAATCGTCAAAAACATGGACCTTATCGAAAGCGGATGAGGAAACTCTTGGTCGTTTCGAAAGAAAAATTCTCCGAATGATCTTTGGTCCCGTATGCGAGACAATATGTGGAGAAGAAGATACAACAACGAGCTGTATGAGCTGTACCGCGACATGGGCATAGCCAGAAGAGTACGCATCGCGAGGCTACGATGGTTAGGTCATGTAGGGCGGATGGACCCAAACGCTCCGGCTCGTCGGGTATTCGAAAGCACATTGCAGGGAAATAGCGGAAGGGGAAGACCTCGTATTAGGTGGCGAAATCAAGTGGATGAAGACCTCAACCGACTTGGAGTGCGAAACTGGAGAGAGCTCGCCCGAAATCGAAGTCGTTATAGAAGGATGTTGGTTGAGGCCCAGGTTCACCCCGAACTGTAATGTCCACCTAAGTAAGTAAGTAATCGTCAAAAACATGTAGGTCCCCTACATTCCTCATAAGGTATGGTTGAGAAAAATTTGCTTAGCCCCATGGCTCTTCGTTCTGTAGCATCAAACAATATTGGTTATATTTACCTCGAACTCAAGCCTGAAAAGAACAACACATATGAAGACACTATAGTAGGATCATAGTTGCCACTCAGAAGACCTTTTAAGCACAGTAGGATGATGATGACATAAGCCACGCTGTCACACAGAATGCCCCGCTAACTGTATAAAAACTCCACCCTTTGAACCTGAAGCTCACACGATCCTTAAAAAAGGAGACTCTCACAACTATCACAAGCAAGGAGGGATAAGCGTCATTTACATTGGATAAATCGCTTTATATACTACTGATAAGTTTAGATTTGATCCAATTTTCAGTTTTCTACAAATCAAAGATAAAAACCCTAACAAATTGTTCCCTAAAAACTTGTCCTACTTTGCAGAATGACTTTCCAGAGGGCATTCTAGTCCTTCAAGGTAGGCCAACAATTTACTTAGACCATACTAATATCATACTAACCACATCAACAAAAATACGAAAATCCAATGAAAGATGGGAATGCCTAGACTCCTGTGTTACTTCCAGGAAACTATGGCCGAAATATGATAAGAAAGAATCTGGAAAGCTGCTATCATTGAATAAACCTTCACTGCGAATGCTTGTCAGTATCATAACTGGACATAACCTACTAGGTTATCACAAAAAGAAAATGGGTCTTTGCACCGATGCCCTATGCAGAGGATGCAATGACGAAGACGAACATGAAGACACAAGTCACTTCCTTTGTCAATGCCCAGCACTCTGTCATACTAGGAAAAAATTTATAGGAAATAACTTTTTAAATGAACTAGAAAAATTATCAGACGCTCCAAAAAGCAGCCTGTTAAACTTCACCAAGGCCAGGAAATGGTTAAATACTGAACAGACATAAAATCATAGGTTTCTAGGACGTTACAATACGCCAGGGTATCACAATGGATCTACATTGATCTAAGTGTGACGGAAATAAGATCAACCGTCAGCCCATTTTACCTAACCTAACCTAACCACATCAACACAAGATGGAGAATATTTCTGATATCTGTCCAGCTCACGCAGATGATGTAAGTAACTTGGAATTAATTCAGGACATCGGCTACCTTTTTCTCCACTATATCCACAGAGCAAAACTACAGCGTAGCGTACCCTTATTTTTTTGATAACCCTATGAGTTGTCAAAAAAACCTGGGTTTTCCAGTTTCCAAAAAACGATTAACCACAAATCACCACACATCCCTGTCATTAAAAATGTAATACATGCCATTTGACAGCCCTCAACTGTCCACAGCAAAAAGTGCGAGTTGATGGAAAACCTATATTAACCCTAGGGCTCAAAAAACACTAAATTCAAAAAACACAAACATCCAGGATGACTTTAGGTTTCTGAGAAAAACGCTTTGTGCTTACCCCAGGGCGACCCTATAGAGCTTCAACGAACAAACCTATAGTTAATGAGCAAAAAATCGCTCTCTTTAAAGACGAGAAAATACCCTACTCATTCCTTCCCTCCAAGGTTATATGGGTAAAAGCATGGACTAAGAAAAAAGATTTTCTTAAAGCAGACAGATTATACTGGATCATATTTTAATTCAATGTTTATGATAAAAGTAATTGCTTTGGCAAATAGCTTAAAACAGCCCTAAAGGCTGTCAATTAGACAGTGACATTAGACTGTATCAAATGATTTTTTTTTTTTTTTTTCAAAAAAGCTTTTGTCAAATTGGTAATAATCGCTATCATCGCTTAAATTAATAAACTATCGATTACTGCTTACAAAAATAAAATAAATATTGTGGCGCAACAGAGAAAGGAGCCCCGGCCTAGAGCATTTTTCACAACTATTGTCTTTGTGAGGGAATGGGGAACGGATAATTGAAAAAGCGCTTTCCATGGCAATGAATTTACAATCGGAGGACTTTCCAATTCTTCGCAATAACCATAACTACCTCACCTGAGATGAGATTCCTAAATTGGTGTGATTTGCATTTCCCCAAAGTCAAAACTGGTAATGAAATTGCTGATCCGAGTAAGATTTTCTAAGGATGTTTTTTCGGAGTAGCGTGATTCTTTGTCCAGATGAATTTTTTCGATTAGCACTGATAATTAACTTTAAACTAAAGCATTGTGAAATGCACAAATAATAAATTTGGGAGCGTCTCCCTTGCCTTGATAAAAACTCTCATCATTTCAAATACCAAATTGCGCTTATTGACCTCGAATATTTTACTAATAATCTACTGGTGCGCAACCAATTCATGTTCCCTATTGTTATTCCTTAACGAAATAGATAATAACCGACATGCTAAGTTGACCGATTAAAATCTTTAACAATATAAATCTTCTCACGCCTTTTAATTAACAAGCAATTTATAAATTTGATGCTACATAAAACTGGACAAAGGGATTTTTTCAGATCTCAGCTCAATTCTATATATGTATGAGTAATTTTATTTTTGTTTTTTAGTGAGAGTGACTAATAACACGATTTTTAAATTTTCCTCATTTAACCGGATCGCTCGCATCTACACTAAATGTAGAGATACCTACACTTTACACACATTATCCCAGCATTTCAATCAAAATGTCTCAAGATGCGGATACCATAGTTACTTCGTGAACTTTTAAGTATTGATACTTTTTTTTTGGTATTCGAGACAATGCCGTCAGTGCATGTGAAAAAAGTCAACACAAAGTAAGCTGCAAGCCAAGTGCTACATCGGAGTCATAATGACAATTTGGCCTTTAAGCACAAATCATTCCACACCCGATCCACTGACATCAATGAAATCCTATGCCATTGTAGAGCTTAGTGAATTTCCAATTTTTGTGTGTCTTTTTTTGCAAACAATCTCTCGTAAGCTCAATAATGCGGCCAAGCAGCTGATGTAAGTACCAATGGCACTAACAACATAAAACAATTTCCACAAAAAAGTCGCTGCTAATTCACAACTTTAACTTAAACACAATCAAAATACGGTCGATTGTGCTGGCTTTCAGGTTTTTAATTCATAACTTACAGCAGTCGTCAATCGACCGCCGCGAAACGAGGAACAAAAGTTCCATCCAACACAGAAATTCACGAGTCTGAATTTTTTATAAAAAAAAAAAAAAAAAAATCGAGCTTAAATATATCGATGACTTCAAAATTACATTTCTGAAAAAAATCACCATAAAAAAAAAAGTTAAACAACAAACTTGTTAAAGAAAAAAATGCCCAAGAACCTTGCGCGATATTTGCAATACTGGTTTAAAAGAAGTGCTCATTAAGAAAAGCTTGAGAGGCTTTCAGAATTCATCTCGACCGCCACCGTAGCATAAAACCATATCACGGAGTCTGCGACGAGAGACATTAAAAGTGAGTACCTGTACAAAGAGCAATCAAGCCATTGTTTCTTATTTCTCGTAACATGGGTTATGTGTAATTTGTACTTTGAAAGTTTCTATAGTTTTACGAATTTAAATTTTAGTTTTCCTTTTTAAATTTTATTATGTAACGGAAAATTGTTAATAGGTAGTCACTATGAAAATAACAAAGCTAACATCTAACAATATGGGAACGGTTCAAAACAATTGTTATGAACCGTTCATTCATTAAAGCTTTGTGCTTCGTTATGGTACTTGCAATTTTGTTTGTTTATAAATGCGGATTGCTTAACCTTTAAATTTAAAACGTATTCTCCATTTGTGTGCTCAAAGATTTCAAAGCGGACAATGTTCCGGCAAAACAAAGCTCGGTAACAGTCAGCGGTTACGTATATTTTCCTAATTAAGAGAGTTTAGTTTCTTTGAATTTATGTTAAGTTTATATTCTGTGTTTCAAAGATCAGTTCTTTTAAGTGAATGTGCTGAAACTAAATACTTCCGGTTTCAATTGTCAATTGAATTGACAAAAAGGTAACGAAGTACTCTTCTTTGGTTAGAATTCAATTTAATTGTTCGAGAAGACTTGGTAACAATTAGTTTAATTTCGTTTGCTTTAATTTAAAGTCTTTTGTTGGCACTGTAGTATAAGCACTGAAACTAAAAACTAATTTTGACGAAATCTTGAAGGTGTCGCATTAGTAATGTGGAATTTTTCTAGCATAGTTCCTGGTAAATCAAAAAAAAGTGGTATACGTCTATCATAGACAGGAGCACATGTGTATATGTCATCTCTTACCCTGCAGCTACACGATCAAGATATAGTAAGCCATTAGCCTATATATACACTATATCAAATTCCTATTCGTGTTTCGGCTGTGACTTACAATTTGCCAGGCAAATGGCTTTCAATTGACATGTCATTATATATTTTCAAAATGGCACCCACAAGAAATTTGAAATTCAAAGTTTTTTTTCAGGCACTCTTTTCTCTTTTTGAGGGTATTTGACGAAGCTGTCAATTTCATGGCTACTGAAACTGCTTCTCGGGTGGCTTTCAATATTCCATACCAGTTGGGTTTCAATTTCGAAAAGTTTGGTTGTGTAGGGTAAAAAAGTTTAAGTGTATCACAAGTATAGAGATTCATATTTTAGTCGCACCACTCGAATGTGGAATGCTCTACCTGGGCCATATTTCATTAACATTGACAATTGCGACAGGTGACAATTTGTAAATGACAACTGGGAAATTGTCTATATTCTGTCCCATAGAAAAATTGACAATTTTGTAGAATTGTCGGGAAATCTGCGACAATTGTCGTAATTTCGTCTCATAAAAAAATTGTCATGACAATGAATTGTCAGGGATTTTTTTTAAAATTGTCATAAATTCCGCGACAAATTTGTAGTGACAATTTTTTTTTATTGAAAAAAAAAGTTATACAAATTACAATTTTGTCAGTGTGTGATTGACAGTTGTGACAGGCAATTGGATTTCGGTCGAAAAGTGACAAGTTGAATTAAAAATGTCGAATATTATTTCTTCAAGTGAAAGCAATAATGAGTCTGAGATACAAGTTCGCGAAATACGTCGTCCTCGAATTTTTAAGGACAGAATTAACAATGATTTTGCTGCATTAAGTGATTTTCAATTTAATGAAAAATTTCGCGTCGCATATAGTTTCTTTTAGCTAAATTCAGTCTCTTGCATACAATGCAAGAAATTTGTCAAAATATATGACAGTGACAAAATTTTCACGACAAATTTATCAGATACCTAGTGACAAAAATGTCCCGACAATTATATCATTATCTGACAGTGACAAAATTGTCATGACAAATTGATCAGAGTCTGACAGCGACAAATTTGTCACTACAAAATTGTCATATACGTACATTGACCTGTCAATGCGATATGAAATGGAAATTTGTCAGATAACTGTGACAAATTTGTAGAATTGTCACTTGACAATGCTTATGAAATAGGGCCCTGGGCTAGATTCCGCAAGAGTGAATTTTTATTGTGTACACGAAAAATTGTGCACACTCTCTAATCTCAGTTCCGCAAGGGTGAAGGTGAGTTTTTTTGACAGAAGACGTGTACACTATCCTTCAAATTTATTCACGGTCTTTCAGAGCGTGAGCTTTCAGAGGGCCGTGAGTGTGAGTTTTTTATATTCACTCTTGCGGAATCTAGCCCCAGGCCCTGTTTTTTCCCTTCATTACGATTCACAAAAATTGAAAAGCAATCCTCTCCTGTTTTCCTAAATACTCGTACTTTGTTCTACTACATTATAAGGGTAGTCATAACCCCTTGATGTGCGCGTTAATTATAAAAAAAAAATGGCTTGCCATATCTTGATCGTGTAGCCCCGGGGTTATACTCTTTCCGTTTTAAATGTTTATTGATGTTGTTTATGTGAAAGTCTGTACACTGTCAAAAAATATTTTTACTGTAAATATATATATGGTTCTAAAAAGTTCTGCCTCAGCTTGTTCTGAAGTGTTCCCAATTTAGGATCATATTTTTGAATAGTCTGACTTAGGTTAGGTTATGTTAAAATGGCTGTCAGTAAAACAACTGACACACTTAGACCAATTTTGGTCCATTGTGATACCATAAAAATTATGCGAGGGAGTACCTCACCTAACAAAACCATTTGGAGCTTTTAATAAAGCGAAGGAGATGCAGGATATCTGTGTTTGCCAGATCGCTTGGATCATCGAGAAAATACTTCCCCAGATGCCGCTTTCTTTTAAAAGAGAGTGCAGGACATGAGCAGAGGAGGTGTGGGATTGTCTCCTCCTCCTCCTCATCTAAGCAACTTCTACAGAAGTCATTAGAGGAAACACCGAGTCTTATGGCGTGTCTTCCTATGAGACAATGTCCGGTGATGACATTGATTACGGAGCTAACTTGCAATCTGGTTATGTTTAGCAAATGTCTTGTGCGTTTTGGATCTAGTTCTGGCCATATCCGGATAGTTGCCACACACACGTAGTGATATTGTTCCACCTATTATTTGTTCTATCCATTGCCTCTTGCTTTAGCATAAGTTTACTTGTAGCAGTATTCAACCTGCTGGTTGAGATCGGTAGAACGGTTCCTTTTCTGGCGAGTTCATCGGCTTTGCAGTTACCCACGATATCTTTGTGCCCTGGTACCCAAATAAGGTGAATATGAAACTGTTCAGTCATCTCCTTAAGAGATAGGCGACAGTTAAGGGGGTTACTGAGTTCTTAGAAACAGCGCCGAGTGATTTGAAGGCCGCTTGACTGTCTGAGAAAATCCGGATAATCGCTGAGGATACCACGTTTTCTTTTAGCCATAACCTAGGACATAGGACCTCTTTAATCGCAAGAATGGTTTGGAAGGCGGAGTGAGAGACTTACGTTAAGTTGGTTTGAGTACACCCCGCAGCCGACGCTTTCTTCGGTTTTTGAACCATATGTATAGAAATGAATTGAATCATCTCTCAAGAATTATTCGTCTTCCCAGGTAGTTCTCGGTGGGATTGAGACTTGGAACTTATTATCAAAAACCAATTGGGGAAAGGTGTAGTCGGAGTGGAAAGGGATTGCGATCTCAATAAATTCAGGATTGTAGCGTGACCGATGTTGTTAACGGTCCATTGGGAGATAGCTCTTATACGAATGGCTGTACTGGCAGCCATTTAATTACTGAAGATATCTAGTGCTGTGAGATTGAGGAGTATATTTAGGGCAGCTGAGGGTGTTGATCTCAGAGCTCCGCTTATACACAAACAGGTTGTTTTTTGGTCTGACTTAGAAAGCCAAAATATTTTGATTGGTGATTTTAATCTACCATACGTTCAGTGCAGTGACTACCCTCTGACGATTGATCTTTCCAAAAACCCTCTCTTACAGCGTGAAATTCAGCAAGTAAGCTGTATTATAAATTACTAAAACGTACATGTGTTAGACTTATAGTAGCCGAGCCCAGGATGCTAAATTTGCAATTACTAAAGCGTCATGAGGACTTATTGGATTATTGGATTGTGAAGTTTACGTTCTAAAATGAAAAAAGTTCATGTGAAGTTTTCCATTTTAGTGGGGCGAAGAGTGTTTAAGAATTTTTAAAAAGGAAAAAAATAAAATTCACATTGAAATAATCGACCACGTCACGTCAGATATTCATATAGAGTATACGCGCTCTGTCTTTCTGATAACCAATAAATATTATTCTGACGATTAATTGGGGTGGGCGTATAGAAAGGTGGAAAAAAAGTTTTTCGAGCGTGTCAGATTTTTAAGGTTATTGTAAAGTGTACACAAAAAAATGTATACATTTTTCAATAATCTGATGATTTGAACGACTTTTGGTCACGAAAAGTCGTGGCTGATTTTTAAAAATGTAAAAAAAAACACGTGACCTTAAAATCAATTGCGCCAATTACAGAGGGATAAGCCTCCCTAACGTCGCTTATAAGATCTTGTCTGCTGTAATATATGAACCTTTGAAACCCCACGTCAACAACTTGATAGGTCCTTATCAGTGTGGTTTTAGACCAGAGAAGTCCACAATAGACCAAATTTTCACATTACGGCAGATCTTGGAAAAAACCCGAAAACATAATATCGATATACAACATCTCTTGATCGATTTCAAGGCCGCGTATGACAGTATCTACAGAGACGAGCTGTACAGAGCCATGTCAAGTTTCGGCATCCCTGATGCAAAACTCGTACGACTATGCAGGATGACTTTGGAGAATTCACGCTGCTCCGTCAAGGTCGGTAAAGAACTCACCGAGACCTTTGATTTCGAAAAAGGTTTTAGACAAGGCGACAAACTGTCATGCGATTTCTTCAACATCATACTTGAACAGATTGTGAGAAACTCAAACGTCAACACCAGAGGAACAATCTTTCAAAAGTCTGTACAATTACTCGCCTATGCAGACGATTTGACGTAATGGGAAGAAAAAGCGTGATGTCACAGGTGCTTTTGCGAGTATTGAAACAGAAGCGGCAAAAATGGGTTTGATGGTTAATGAGGGCAAAACGAAGTGTATGTTGTCATCAAACAAGGACACAGAACATCGACAAATTGGACAAAACGTCACAATAGACAGACATAACTTCGAGGTTGTACAGGACTTCGTCTACCTAGGATCTGCTGTAGACACGGACAACAACATCAGTGCGGAGATCAAACGGAAAATAAATTTTGAGCAATTGAGAAACAAAACCCTCTCCAGAAAAACCAAGGTAATCTTTTATAAAGCCTTGATCATCCCAGTCTTGCTTTACGGCGCGGAAGCATGGACCTTATTCAAAGTGGATGAGGAAACCCTTGGTCGTTTCGGAAGAAAAATTCTCTGATTGATCTTTAGTCCCGCATGCGAAGACAATGTGTGGAGAAGAAGATACAACAACGAGCCGTATGAGCTGTACCGCGACATGGGCATAGCCAAAAGAGTACGCATCGCGAGGCTACGATGGTTGGGCCATGTAGAGCGGATGGACCCAAATGCTCCGACTCGACGGGTTTTCGAAAGCACATTGCAGGGAAATCGCGGAAGGGGAAGACCTCGTCTTAGGTAGCGCAATCAAGTGGATGAAGACCTCAACCGACTTGGAGTGCGAAACTGGAGAGAGCTCGCCCGAAATCGAAGTCGTTATGGAAGGATTATATGGTTGAGGCCCAGGTTCACCCCGAACTGTAATGCCCACCTAAGTAAGTAAGACCTTAAAATACTCGAGCGCGTCAGACTTTTATGCAGGGAGATCAACTTGATGTCTTCGTCGTCCAGGAGGATAATCTGACAATTATATGGAGGGGTAATGTTAGTCTGACAATTTTAAAGTAACAATTATTTGTCGTTTCTATTTGCTATTACTGGATGCAATAAAAAAAATATGTACACATATGTATGTACAAATTTTGATTTGAAATTTTGTTGAAAGTACTAAAAAAAAAATTCCTGAAAGTTTGAGCCCTGAATATTAATTTTAAGTGTTCGATCAAGAGGTGTTAAGATTTCCCATTGAAAATACACGGAAACTCTGATTTTCATTTTTAAATTTCTTTAGCTCAGCGGCATTTCATGGGATCGCTTTAACCAAAGGTGTTTTTTTTTTCAAAATTGAAAGGTCTGCAAAAGTGTTCATTGTTGCAATGTCGTTACTCATACCGGCCTGGTGGTGCGGGTCACTAAACCAGATTTTTCCATAAAATTCACGTTTTTTCATAGTTGTCTCGTAAATAACAAGAGCTACGGAAAAATTATAAATAACAAACTTGTAGTGGATTTAGTTTTCTACAAAAAAGGTCTTTTGGATCTAATTGCTAATATCAATACTAAGCGAGATATTAACCATCATACACTGTACCTTTTATTGACGATTTTACCTAAAATCGCCCCAAGAAAAATGTCAGATTATATGTATGTTTTCCGTCATCCTAATAGGATTACCTTCAAATCTTAAAAAAAGTTAGGTTACGCTCAAATTGTCACATTATTGAAATATACACTTCTCTGTATGTAGTTAACTTAACTTCTCTTAAACTGACGCGCTTTAGTTTTTCTGAGGATCGATTTTTTTTACTAGTCTGATGGGTTGTTCTAAACGCACCCCCCACCATTTAGAGTTCATATATGGTAGGAGTACATTACAGAGTGCAAGGTTTCTTCTCATATGATTTTCTGACGCGTTCGAGTAAATTGCAAAATTTCCTCTGGGAAAAAAAACTAATAGTAGGGGAGCAAATTTATGATCTTCAATCCCCCTTAAATATTTTTGCTGAACTTAGCAACGTCTCTCACGATAGAGAGGATTTTTCTCAATCTAGAAGCTTCTGAAGTATCTTCTATTTTTCCACAGAAGTTTCTCCAGGAAGTTCTTTTATTTTTCCTCAAATAATGATATTTATATGTTTTGAGAGATTCCTTGTAGGAATCAATGCCTGGCTTTATTAAGCGATGGGTGAAGGAATTTAATGGCTCTTATGTTACCCTTTCTTTATACAACAACTGTTATGTTCGTCCCCATCTAGAGTATGCCTCTAAGGTGTGGTCACCATTTCATAATATTCACGAATCTCGAATCGAAGCAATACAGCACAGATTCACACGTTTCATTCTCAAAGGTCTTCCTTGGGAAAGTCCTTACATTTTCCCTCATTATGAAAATCATGTTCACACATAAAATCTTCAAATCGCCTCACAGAGAAGAACTAAGCACGATAACTGCAATACGGTGAAGGTTATGCTACAACGAGGATGGATAAAGAAGTGACCTTGGATATTAAAAACTGTCTCTCTTTGTTACTTCATTTACCCGCTCAACCCTCGAATTTCCGTCTTCGTAAATCCATTTTGCGTACATACATACATGCAAAGAGTAGAGCATAATGAAGGAAAATTTTATTGAAACGACTCAAAATCATTGTAACTTGTAAAACATTACAAGGCGAAGGACAAATTTAATACTTTGTACTTTGTAGTGAACAAGAACCAAAATGTACAAAGCCTGCAGAAGTTGGCTTTAAAGAATAGAATTTTATCGCGTTATCGTTGGAAAATAGTTCTTGAATTTTCGAAATGCCTTGTAAAAGTTAAAAAATATTAAATTGTTTAACGCAATGAGGAGTCAATGACGATTTATTATTTGATTTGAATTGTTATTCAGTCAGTAATCCTAGTCTGCAAATCGTAAAGATGTGCTTATTTCTAATTCTAGCGTCTGAAATAATGACTTAAGCAAGTGCTGAACTTTTCCTTTTCCACTTATCAAATGAGTTATCGGTCCAAAATATCAAGAAAAAGAACAAAAATAGTAGAATTCGATTTGCTCCAAGCTCTTATAGGGCCCCTACACTACTCAAACCGTTTGCGCAAACATATGTATTTTGTTTTTGTAAAAATGTTTGTGCCAACTGTTTGAGTAGTGTGTAGCGATGTTGAGTGTTTGCGCAAACCGTTCGAACAAATTCTAAAAATTTTGAATTTTCCGTGTTTGCGCAAACATGTTTGAGTCGTGTGTGGTGAATTTTGCTCAAACACGTGTCAATTTTCAAAAGTAAAGATGAATAAACAAGTGAAACTAATTTTTTGGACGGAATTTATCGAGTATATAAAAGTTTACCGGTGTTGTGGTGCGTTAAAAGCAAAGATTATTGCAATCGGATAATTAATTAAAGCAGCACATGCGAAATCGCTCATTGCTCCGTAAGTGTTATTGATATGAAAAACGTCAAGCAACTAATATCTCTCAAACATGTTTGAGTAGTGTGTGGCGAAACTATGTTTGCACAAACACACGTTTGTGCAAACGTGTTTGCGTAGTGTGGCCCCTACATGACCAATAAAACCATAGTTTCTTTTTTAGGAAATAAGGAACGAAACGTGTTCGAAGACAGCAAATACCACACCCGACCATAATCCGCACACAATTATAAAACGCAAAGAACAAAAAAATTGTTGGCATAACAACCAGGAATACAATGAGCACTTTCTTTACATGGTACGACAACCGTTATTGACTTTCAGAATACAATATAAACTCAACAAACATCATGCCTTAAAAAACTAGCCTGGCAAGTTTCGTTGACTAAATCACAGTGATCTGAGGTACCTAGCTTTCTAAATTTGTGGTTTTCTTGGTTGCGTTCACCCCTTTGGTGTTGGACATGGAAACATGACTGGTCCATTTACTTTACCCTATTTCAGCCGCTGATAACGAATTTCTGATTGAAAGATGAACAGAGCTGTGTACCACTTTCTTCGTTTGCTCTTCTTAATATCAAAAACAGATCTGTTTTTGCCGTCCATGTTTCAATACACCCATTATTTTGCTACAACTTTTCTCACTTTCAGGGGTACTGACTGGAAAGGCAAACAAAATAAACAAAAATAAGAAGATGGCATTGCTTTTGCATTAATAACTTTAATAAAAAAGCATTTCTATTCAACCATTTCTCTTTTGCGGCTAAAATTGGATTTGAATTATCTTTCTGTAAATACATACATAGAGTGACTCAACAGAGCGAGGGTCTAGCGTATTTCTCTCAACCATACCTTGTGAGGAATGGAGGAGGTGATCCTGCTCCATTCCGATTCCGAACGGCAAATGGAGAAAGCGCTCTTCATGGCAATGCATTTTCTACCGGAGGACTTGCTTCGCAAAAGGCGATGACAGTGGAAAATATTTTTTTTTGTTTTGCGATAGGATTCGAACCTCAAACGTCTCAAGTAGCAGGCAGACATGGTAACCATTACACCAAGTTTACCACTTTCTGTAAATGTGAACGCGAAAAACAACTTTTATCAGCCTCAGTTTCGACAAACCAAATATGACAAAAGGAACCTGATACTTTTTTGTCATAAATTATGTGGACATATAATTCAAACTTCAAGTCTTACTGTCGCATTTCAGACACAATAAGCTAATAAATTTTACGCGCCACTTAATCCTATAGTTTGCGGAAATTCCTACTTGAACGATTTGGTGTTAGCTGAGGTTAATCTTCATAAAAAAGAATTGACAATGATTTATAAATAAAATGATTAGGTCTATTTTTAAATGGACTTTATTTAAACACGACGGTGATCGTTTCCACTTATCAATTCGTTTGGATCTTATCATACAAAACTATTTGCCTTATACAAGGCAGGGTTGCAAATATGTAGATAATCAACGAATGTCCAATTCACAGATAGAATTTCATTATTATTTGTGAAAATAACTGTCAAATGAATCACATCTTGAGTGGTGCTTGAAAGCCAAGGAATTTGCCATTCTTTGAAGAGATCATTGTCAGTGACAATCATCTGGACACATCGGCGATAAGAATTCTTTC
This sequence comes from Melanostoma mellinum, assembly GCA_914767635.1. Lineage (NCBI taxonomy): Eukaryota > Metazoa > Arthropoda > Insecta > Diptera > Syrphidae > Melanostoma > Melanostoma mellinum. The sequence continues at coordinate 55,981,188 of OU612060.1, forward strand.
TAGACAGAAAGTTTACTGTTAAATGGTTTACGTATTAGACTATTCATTTGAGCTTGAGTTCTACAGTAGCGTATTTGTGGTGTTACCTTGAGGGCGATTTTCGATTTTGAGATTTGCCTCTTTCAGTGGAAAAGATATTTCGTTCTCATTTTACTTTTCAGCAAGGTCCAACGAACAGCCTGTTTGTGTATAAGCGGAGCACTGAGATTAACACCCTCAGCTGTCCTAAATATACTTCTTAACCTCACACCACTAGATATCTTCAGCAATAAAATGGCCGCCAGTTCAGCCATTCGTATTAGAGCTATCTCCCAATGGACCAATAATAACATCGGTCACGCTACAATCCTGAATTTGATCAATCCCTTATCCCTTGTTACTCCGACTACGCCATCACTCAATTGGTTTGTAAAAACAAGTTCCGAGTCTCAATCCCACTGAGAACTACCTGGGAAGACGAAGAATTTTTGAGAGATGATCCAATTCATTACTATACAGATGGTTCAAAAACCGAAGAAGGGGTAGGCTGCGGGGTGTACTCAAACCGGCTCAACGTAAGTCTCTCGTTCCGCCTTCCATACCATTGTAGCGTGTTCCAAGCGGAAGTTCTGACGGACAAAGAGGTCCTATTGCGGCTACAAGACAATGTGATATCGTCAGCAAGTATCCAGAACTTCGCAGACAGCCAAGCAGCCCTCAGATCACTCGGCGCTGTTTCTACGAACTCAGTAACCGCCCTTAACTGTCGCTTATCTCTTAAGAAGATGGCTGAACAGTTCAATATTCACCTTATTTGGGTGCCGGGGCACAGAGTTATCGTGGGTAACTGTAAAGTCGATCTTGGTCTAAGTGTGTCAGTTGTTTTCCTGACAGCCATTTTTAACCTTACTTAAGCTCGTTTTACTTTACAGACAATAGTTGTCAAAATAAATTGAATACAAAACTTTTAAAACACCAAAGACTTCAAAAAAATCGATCTTCAAAAGACGCGAAGGCGGCGGGCGTGGAAGCCAAAATAAACCGTGTCAATCCGCCATTGAGTTAACCCCACATTGGGCGAAACAAGGAAGGATCTTCTGGCGGATAGACACATTCGGGTCTTCTGAGATCCACACCAGCAACAACGTTGTCGGCGCGTACGACGTCCTTGAGGATTCAAAGCATCCTCTTGAGTAAAGGTGGAGCCAAACCGGTCCATGGTTGCTCGAGTTACCGACTCTGATGGGCGATTATGTCAGCCGAATATGAGACGCAGGACGTGATGCGTCGCGTGATAGATTTGGTAATAAATTTGCGCGATTTGCAAACGTTGCTCGGAAGTAGGTCTGTTCATTATGAAATGACAAAACCAAACTGAGCATAAATCAAGTGACAGCTGTCAAAAAGACTAGCTTCAAAAAAGTATTGCCATACTGAAAACCACACGTCTAAAAACCCTTTTCTTCATTTACTTGGTTAAGGACATCGAGTAACCATAAAGACAGAGAAAACCTAAAATACACAAAAGTTATCACTTATCAGGCTGTAATTTTTTTTCTCAAATTAGAGCTGATGTGCGGAAAATTATCAATGTTATGAATGTTATCAATCTAAGAGGCAATTATTTATACCTTACATTCTGAACCCCTCTACTACAAATGCCCAATGTTCATTTTTATAAAGCAACCTGTCGGTGTGTTCCTTTTCAGAATCGAAGCTTTTTGAACAAGTGGCCGTAACCTTATGGTTCTTTTTACTATGATGATCAATGATCATGTACGGTTTGGGTATCCTACAAATATCTTAAGTAGCGCATAGAATTTATGTGAAGCATAGATATGCAAAACATTTGGGCTGTATATATAGATATACACTTGTCGCAATTTCATTCTCGCTTAGAAAAAGGTTTCATATTCAACATTATCTGTAATTGCACCTAACTGAAGTCACTTGGTCTTCAACAAGAGATTTTGGATTGTGTGTGTCAAAGGATCAAGTGTGGCTTGATTCCTTAAGCTATAGAGAAAAAAAAACTATTTCTTAGATTCGACTAAAACGATTATTTTTTTAAGTGATACAGAACACTGTGACTACAAAAAAGATGTCAGCGACGAAATGAACAAAGTACGAAATAACTCGGTCGTCTTACCGTTTTCGAAAGTTGGGTTGCTGTTGACAAAAGTATTCATTGTACAGACACGATCGCGAAGAAAAAAAAAGAAAACCAAACCAAAACACTCCTGCTACAAACAAATGCAACGACATCTACATTTGGTTGGCCTCAGACCTAGAACAATCCAAAACCGGGAGACGCTTTCTGAGGTCAGCGCGTCATAACTAATCGAATGGATGGATCACTTGTGTGAACCAGAAAAGTGAGAGAGCTCATTCTATCAAAAAGGAAGAAGAAGAATAGTAATAAGACGAAAAATTGTTCCAGATTGTATAGCACAGACGTACAGCTAATATCTGAGGCCTCTATTATTATTATTATTATTATATATTCTTTATTTTTTTCCATAAAAAAGAGTTTACAGTGGTTAATCCTAAGAATACGGACATGGCTTTTCTGCCGTCTGCCGGAAATGACATTTTAAAACAAAATTAATAAAAAAAAAAGAAAGGGTAATATACAAATTATTATTACATTAATCAAAATTATTATCAAAAAAACGAAAATTAATCAGAAAGCAAGTTTATCATTATTCTTATTATTATAATTTTTTTTTTTATTACTATTTTATTACTATTTTTTAACAATTTAGACAATTTGCAATAAGAGAATTACAATTTTAGAGTGATTTTAAACATAAAAGGTGATAATTTTACATTATTTGAAACATAAAAGCACTAATAGGCATTGAGGTTAACTTTCAAAAGCTATTACGATATGTTAAAGCATGTTTGCAGCAACTATACAAAAGAGACCAACCCCGAGCACCATTTAATATTTCGTAGAGACTATTAACGGACAAAAAACTTTCTTGGAACAACCGTCGTATCTCTTGCAAAATAGGGCACACTGCGATAAAATGGTAAATATCGTCTAACTCCCTTGTATTATACAGATTACAAAATCTGAGGCCTCTAAATTTTTTTTGGTTTCGTTCACTTGGTTTTATTGGTTTTTCTTTTCGGATTAGTTAACTGGAAAATCCACTACTCAAAAAGTTTCCTGTTTTTTATTACAAACGGGTAAGATAAGAACACTTAAAATAATTTTATATTTGATTAAAAGGGCAGTGTATAATTAAAGTATTACTTGTAAGTACGAGACTCTTATCGATTTCTATAAAAATTAAATAGTAAGTACTACAGACCGCATTTATTTTATGGAAAATTAAATCCAACTTGTGGACACTTGACCGTAGATAGAACAATATAAAAGTAAAAAGTAGGCGTGTCTATAATACTGAAAGTCACTATACCGTCTGAGATCAATTTGTTAATCAAGGAGTCATAAAAGTCAAAGTACTCCTTCCAATGACTCAAGAAGAGTTTCAAAAGATTGTTAACACTTCAATATAAGTTGTTATTTTATCAAAAGGCTCTTTCTTTTTAACTGAATAAATAAATACGATGGCGCCATAAAGCTGTGTAGATTTTGGACCCTGACGCAATTGAAGGACCTATAATTGTTTGCCTACATATTCCGAACGGCGAAGTTAGAAAGCACTTTGCATTTCAGTGTGTAATTACTTTAGGTGAATGTTTTACGGATTCGAACCACGAACTTCGCGGGGGTTGTGCGACAGGCCATCTCAAATTAGATCAAACTACAAACATCCCTCAAGGCTATCATAAAAGCAAATGATTGCCGCAAGTGATATCTGTTGTAGAACGAGTAGGGGAGAGTGTGGTCGAAAGTAACATTTTGCGTATTTGGTTCTATAACTTTTGAACCAAAAAACATAGAAATATACTATAACGCGCAAGTTGACAAGTGGATATTTGGCTATCTTTTTAAGTTACTCAGTTTTCCAACTTTCTATTTTCTTCAGGTGAAAGCTGGGCAAAAGAGGTGAAAGTCGACTGTTACAACCGTCCTTTGCGTTGTTTCGATTGTAACACAAAGAAAGGACGGTTGTAACACCATCTAAATCTTAAAGAATAAATGAATGATATTGTTTCAACTTCATATTTAACAAATAAAAATTAATTAAACAAATATTAAAATCTAAAAGCAGTCTTGTAGTATACTAACAAATAACAAATAAATTAATACCTGAGATGGCTTCAGGAATTAACGAAGCTTGCGATGAAGATGGAGGCAGTGATATTAAATTATCATTTGAGATGGTTTTAGAATGTTTGGAACGTTATATGGATTTGGTCTATCAGTAACACCGGAAGGAGAAACTCATTATCCCCGGTTGCAAAGTGTTACAATTGCCAATTCAAAAAATGTTACAACTGTCCACATATCGTTTTTTTTGATTAAACATGAAGTTTATTCAAATACTACTGCGTCGATAACAGAACCGCTTTAACCATTAAATTTGAAATAAAATGAAGTAAAATGGTAATGTTACCACTGAATCGAAATTGTTTTATTTAAAAAAATTTATTCAAAAACTCACCACCAAAAAAATTTACTTTTATACATAAATTTCACCTTTTGAACTATATTTGGCACAGGTTATTACTTTGACAGTTGAAGTTTTGTGAATGTATTCAGCCCCGAATAGCGAAGAATTCTACATTTAAAAATGAACGGTTACACGCTCATTTTCCTTTTAAAGTTCAATGTTACAATTGCAACGCGTTACTTTCGACCACACTCTCCCCTACTGTAATGCGATGTTTTATTGGATATATTCTCAGTTCAGTTTTGGTTTTGAAATTTGATATCAAATTGGAAATAAGAGATTGTAGAGTAAGTTGCAGGTGAAGTAGAAATGAAGTTTTTGGAAGAAAGGCAATTGATATTGCCACACGGAGCACTCAGAAAGTCAGGGTGAACAGTAAGGAAGCGCACGTTATAAGAACCTGTTGCTAAAAATCCCTACTTTACGCGCAATAATACGGCGTGTGTCCATAAATTTGAGGAAAGAATAGCGATGGCACTGAAACATCTTGTGCGCTTGGCAATAGTCGCAAAACAGGATCGACGTTTGAAATAAACATTGAAGCTGAATTTATGTTTCTACAACCATTTACATTCCCTTACTTCATTTTGTACGTTTGGATTGCTGGCAAAAAGTACTCATACGCCACAGTCATTTCGATACAATCAAATTCGTAATGTCCGTAGCCTAGTGGTTACCATGTCTTCCTGCCACGTTTGAGTTCGGGTAGCGATAGTATTTCGCTGGTGTCACCTAAGGACACTGAACCAGTGTATTGATTGGAGGACGGTTTCACGTAAGAAATGCTCCAAGATGAAATTAGTGAGAGGAGATGCTGCCATGGGCTCCCCGAATTCAGTTACTTAATCATACCAAATCATAAGGATTTTTGAGTTATGATTGTATTGAAACTATCACCGTAAAGTGGGAATAACATATATTTAAGATCGGTATTTTGAACGAAAAATAAACGCAGAAGAAAAAAATGTATACGTTGTAAGAGAAGAACATGAAAAAAGTGTAGCAAATACTCATCCCTCATAAGAACCCTTCGTTTATTCTAATTATATCTACTTTAACATAAAATTCAAGTGCTAAGTTTGTAATCCCTTCCAGATCACAATTTTTCTCTTCCCCACGTTTTTATTACAATTAGTTTTTTTTTTAGTTAAATTGACTTTTATTTCAATAAATATTTAACAATTAAGATTTAGTCTAAGTCATAATGGATTTGGCCTATGGCCGTCTACCAGGGTTGACAAAATATAAACTAAGGTTCTTATATTAAAAATCTCCTTCCATTATACGTTTTCTATAGCGGAGTGCTGCAACTGCGTAATTATATAGAAAATCCCATCCTTTCTCTCCGTTCAAAATATTAATTGCTTCATCTTCTTCTAGAACATGTTTTCCAAACATTGATAGTCGATATTCTTTCAGAATTGGACAAACACCAAGAAAATGAAAAACATCTTCCCTCTTTTTCATGTTGCAGAGGTCACAAATTATTGGTAGGTCTGGTCGATGCGGCACAAAGTTTAAATGGACAAGTTCACCTCTCATTTTGAAAATAGTACTTATTTTTTCAGCTGAGTAACTGTTGAGGAAATACGTTTTTTCATTTAGAAAATGGTTGAGTTTGCTGTAATAGTTCCTAAATAGTGACTTTTCGGCTTCTTCGACATATAGGTCATACGTCAGTCTGCCAAGTTTCTCCAGAATAGAGTTAAATTTTTCTCTTAACAGATGATGCTGCTCATTCACATGAACTGTCAGATTCATTCCACATTCGGACGCTATTTTCTGCCATTCCTCGCAAATGTTTTCATTTTTTCTTATTAAGGCTCTTAATATTACGGTTGGTATTCTAGATTCCTTCATTTCAAATAATTTTAAGATATAATTGAAGTGCATTTTGAGAGTATACAAGCGCAGGGGAGGAGTTCCAGTTTCAATGTAAAGCATATAGTTAGGGGTATTTTTTGGTAATCGGAAAATCCTCTTCAAAAAGTAGCGGAGAAATTTTTCTACCTCATCGTAGCATTTGTAACCCCATACCTGGGCTCCGTAGAGCATTATCGAGGCTGCAGTTGAATGGAACAGAGTTTGTTTTGCACTTAGTGACACATAATTGTTTTTGAAACAGGGTTCCCAAATTGCACAGATGGCTCTTCTAGCATCAGCTAATTTTTCATTAAAGTGTGGTTTTAAGCTTAAAGAGTGCGAGAACAGGATACCTAAATATTTGTATCTGGTTACAACTTCAATTTCTTCACCATCCAATTTCCATTTTTCCAAACGTGAGTGGCGACCTCCTGCGTTTCTAAATATCATGACTTTTGATTTTTCAAGATTTATAGTGAGGTTCCAACATTTACAATACCCACTAAGCCGGTTTATCATTAACTGCATACCTTGGATAGTGTCACACAAGAAAACAATATCATCCGCGTACATCAAAGCCGGGATTGTTATATCGCCGAACTTTATTCCACCTTTGACATCATCGGTTATGTCATTGATGTATAGAATAAAAAGTAGTGCACTTAAAATACAGCCTTGTTTAACCCCCATTGACGTTTTGAATTCTTCTGATATTAAATCTCCATCCCACACATATGCAGTATTATTCTCATACAAAGCTCGCAGGATTTGAATAATTTTGCTTGATATTCCGATTTTGGACAGCTTGTAAAAGAGTGCTTCACGAGGAATTGTATCGAAAGCTGCACGGAAATCTACAAAGAAAGCGTACAACTTTTTTTTCTTGCTCTTGTAATATTCAGCAATATTGGTTAAGCAGAATATCTGGTCGATTGTAGAATAACCTTTCCTAAATCCAGCTTGAAATTCCTTAAGAATGTTGTTTTCTTGAACCCATTCATATAGTCTTTCGTATATTAAAGCAGCAAACAGTTTGGCTGAAGTGTTCAAAAATGTGATTCCTCTGTAGTTCTTCGGATCTTTGTAGCTGCCTTTTTTATGGAGTGGGAAAATGATCGCTTTTCTGAATGCATCAGATACATTTGTAGAATCAAAGATTCGGTTATATTCTATTGTAAGATAAGCTATAAACTCGTTTGTGCAATTCTTATAAAATTCAAATGGGATGCGATCAATACCTGGTGCTTTGTTTGATTTAGAGTTGTTTATCACTTCTCTGACGTCTTCAAAACTAAACTCAGCGTCTAGCTTTTCATCTATGATCATAGGAGCTGCGTAGTGAAAAAGTGGCGATGTTAGTGGAGCGTTGAGAAGCTCATTGAAGTGAGTCTTAAGTTGCGAAGCTTTAAGAGACATAGAGATGTTTGACGTGTATCCATTTATGTATTTGACAGCTTTCCAGAACTGAGCAGACGACTTTGAGGTGTTTATCAGCGCGATATTTTGCTGTTCAAGGGCTATTTTTTTACTGTGACAGATTCGTTTGTATTCACTGTTGGCATCTTGATAAAGTATTTTGAAAATGTTGGAGTTATTCTTTCTCAAAAGTTTCAAACATTTAAATGATTTGTCTCTTGCTTTTAAGCAGTCCGAATCAAACCATTTTTGTTTCTATGTTTTGTTGGCTTTTAGATCTTTGCGCTCCGGAATAGATTCTTTTATGATTTCTGTTAAAGTTTCAATATCAAATGTATAGTGTTGCGTGTTCAGTTTCGTAAGGTTAACATTCATGTTTCTTTGATATGTTTCGAGTATTCGGTTATTCCAAATAAGTTTTGGCAGAAGACTAAGTGGCTTCGTATTTTCATTGTTTCCGTTGGCAGTAAAGCTGATAGTTACTTCCAGGGGCATATGGTCTGAAAATATTTCTGTTCCGACTTGAAAGTTGTCCAAAAGTTTATACCAGTTTCCTGATATAAAGCAGTAATCTATTGTTGAACATGATGTTCCCCTGATAAAAGTCAGTTCACCTTCCAAATCACCTTTGCAGCTACCATTTAACAAACGCATGTCATACTCATCAGCAAGTTCGAGAATTTTTGCTCCTTTGGCATCACAGATTGGGTCCTTTGATTTTCGGTATGGTTCCAAGAAGCTGCTGTTGTATCCGGATGCGAAATTGTTTTGTGATAGTCCTATTCGACCGTTAAAATCCCCAATAAGCATTATATCGGTTACATCTAAGGAGTTTAGTGATTCGATTATTTATTTAATTTTGCAAATTGCGAAAAGAGTAAACTGTGGAGATTAATTTCTATTCCTTCTAATAGATACCAAAGAATACGAATAAGGCATATGTGTTTCAGAGCACTCTTAGTATAAATACTTTCCTAGCGTGGGCGTGGTATTCATAATAGGGTTTTTTTGCCTGGTATGCACATATTTTAGAGAAAACATGACTCCTGGTACATAAGTGTCTTGGGCAGTAAATAGTTCGATGGGGGTCAAACAGAGTTGCATGCTGACAGCATTGCTATTATATTATTCATAAACGATATGATCGAAAGGGTAGAAAATGTTTTAACTATTCCGGAGTGTAAATCTCAGGACTAAGGTATGCGAATATCTTTTGTCTAAACGAACAGACAACTTAGGCATGAACGCACTATCAAATGAAAAGCTATCTAACGTTAAACTCGGAAAAGTTGTTTCAACAAGAAATTAGCCCTCCTCTAAAAGTAGGTTTTTGCATTCAACAGCTGATTCAGTTATGTTTTATGGAGAATAGACTTGGGGATGCCGCACACATGAGTCAGTTGAAAAACTACTCCGATACTTCTTAAAAACAATCTTTCAGCTACTAAAGAAAACACCAAACTACAATTTGTACGTGGATATTGGCAATCCATCTTTGTTTTTGAATAATACTAGCTGTCCCGCTCGGGGTAGTATTTAAAGGTTTTTGAATTGAGTAAATCAAGTAAAGTAGTTGCCATGTCTCCACGCAGTGGGAAATTTGGATGAAATATAGTCTATGCTACTTAGAGACAGTTCAGCACCCTAACAGAGCAAAAAGTATAGATAATAAATGTTTTCGATTAGAAATAAAAATAAAAATACCCAATATTATTAAAAAAAAGGTAATCCTCAATTAATTAATATAATTTTGGAAATCGATCAAGTTTTTTTTACGTTCTCGGTCACGTTTCCGTTCCCGGTTCGTTCCCGTGGTAATTTGGTGGTGAAATATAGTCAATGTTACTAGGGGAATAATACCGCATTGTGAAAACAATTGTGAAATCGGTCTAGTGGCACTCGAATTTCCATTCCCGTTCCTGTGCGAATATATAGAGATGAAAAATAATCTATGTTACTCGGGGATAATGAAGCACTCTAACGGCGAAAGAATTTTTGTAATCTGCCTACTATTTCCTAAGTTCCAGGTTATGTTCCCATTCTCGTTCCGTTTGGGAGGGGATATCAAAAAGGAATATAGCCTATGCTACTTCCAAAGCTCTAAGTCATCTGTGCTATCAAATTTCAATCAAATCGGCTCAGTAGTTTCGGAGTACATATATTTTGTTTTTAACTAGACAAAGCGAAGGTAGATCCTCTTTAATAGCACGTCAACCTTAGATTTAAACACGTAAAGTGTAAAGTTATTTATTCAAAGTTGAGGTCGGGTAAGAACCAAAGAATATTTGAAGAAGAGGTGTTTCTAATGTCAAGGGATTTAGTGAATCTTTTTTGGAACAACCTGGATCTGGCTATGGCAGGGCATTCACATAAAATAAGTTTTGCTGTTTTTATGTCTTCGAGGCAGAGACGGCAGGTGTCATCTTGGTTGATCTCCATGTTTTTAAGTTATTATTTGAGAGACCGGTGGCCAAGTGAAGTGAAGAAGACCGTAAGCAATTTTGCGTCATCTTTGGTCATTTCAATAGGTCGATGAATAGTTTTGACTGGAGGTGGCCATTAGAGGTGTTCCAGGTGTGGATCATGATTTGCCGTTCCCAAGTAACCAGTTCGCGTTTTATGCTACTGATTGGAAGACCGCAGTAGGGTCCCCTGCCTTTGAATCGGGATTGAGATCCAAGTAAAGCTTGGCGTTCAGCCTCTTCGTTACGCCTTCATGTCTAGGTACCCAGGTGAGAGTTGTTTTACTGTGGGTGGCTAGTTGTGACAGATATGTCAGGCAGTTCCAAACTAGTTTGGACTCAATTTTGGTTGAGGACAGTGCCTCTAAGGATGCTTGACTGTCAGAGCAAATTAGGATACGTAATCTTCAGAGGTTTCTTCTAATGCGTTCCCTAACACAAAATTCTATAGCTTTTACATATGCTTGAAAGATAGTTGTTCTGTGCTACCAAGGGTCGAAGGATAGTTGTAGATAATTTGAAGTTGAGACCGAAAATCCCTGTACCAACACCGTTATTAGTTTTTGAACCGTCAGTGTATCAAGTGTTTTGGAAGTTTATTATAAGAATTACAAGGGTTCTTCCATGCTGAGTGGTTAGGAAAGATTACTTCGAAGGGATAATGTAGCATTGTGCGTCTAAGAATAAAGTCCGCTCCGAAGAATGAGCTGCAGGCGATATTAATATTGGGAGCATCTACAGAATGCTCATAATTTCCTGTTAGTTTTCTTCACTGAAGTTGTTTTCAAGCCTTCAAGGTGGTCTTCTTCACTCTTCGGTAAAGAAGACCACCGGGGGAAAATTTAATAAAATTTCTAGCGCTAAAGTTCGGCAGCGGTGCATTGCCCATGTATTCGGAGTAAGTTGTGTATTGATACAAATACACTTTATTTATATTATAAAAAAATGTATAAATGGAAGAAGTAAGAATTACAAAAATCATTTTAAAACATACACTGGGAACTAGAGCAGCTTTGATGCAAGAATGGCTGAAAATTACACCAGATAACTGTTAGTGAGCAACCAACTTCACTCAGAAGCAAATATCTCATCAAGACTCTCACACTATTAATATTGATGAAGAATTTCGCCACTTACGTCACAGAGCCTCGAAAGGTTTTTGATTGTCATCAAATCACAGTGGTCACACTTTTTTCTACTTTGGGTTTTCTAATTTATTCAAATCCTAATTTCTTGCCTTTGGCGAAAAGAAAAAAAAACTCAAATGCCATCTAACGTTATTTTTGTGTTAATGTGCTAAAGCGGATTGAAGTGGTTATAAACATGTAAACAATAATTTTGCATATTTCATAGTCAACTCATTTTACATTGTCTTCACCACAATTTTTTGTTAGGAGCTTGCTGTCACTACTTCTCGGCGTGATTCTTTTCGATTACGTTTTACTCATTTTAAATTGCTTTGAAATCTTATATATAAAAACTAGCTGTGCCCGCGACTTCGTCCGCGTGGAATAGTGACTTTCGGCAGCATTCTTAATTTTTTAGGCTACTTATTTTGCAAATAAGACACATTCATGCGTTTTAGTAAACCATTGTTATATTATTTTATTTTACTATATGTTTGCACACGACGTTCTTATTTTTTCCATCTTTTGCGAAATAAAAAGGTTTTGTGGGATTGATATACGTGATTCTGCCACATAAAGTTGCCATGGGATTTTTTTCTAAACTAACACCTGCAACTTAAAGCGTCTGAGCCTTATTTATAATGTCCAATCAGTGGGAATTAAAGGAAAACGGGGAATCGAAACGTTTTCTCCTTTTTTCGTTCCAGTCATTATTAATGCCGCATTCCAGATGTGTAATTTGTAGCTGTGTACAATTCTGGATTACTCATTTTTGGCACTGGAACACCAATTTGCTGCCACTCCTAATAATCCTAACAAATTGAGAAACTCTATAGGGTATGATGTGACTTGCTCAGTGTCCATAATATTGTCTATTGATAGACATTCGCCAACGTCCCCCAATACGTCAAACATATTTTATGAGTTTATATGGTTAACTATCTCATTAGTCGGCGCCGAAATCGCCTTTCAAACAGCCATTCCCGATTGCCAATTATTATTTGAAGATCAAGATAGACATTTCTTCTCAGGTCTAATGTATTTTCAAAAGTTTGACAGAAGTCACCCCGCAGTGAAAGAACTTTTATCGACCCAGCAGTCTTAAGGTTCCCGTTTACGGTGTCGATCCCGTAGAAATATAGGGATTACTTATTAAGCCTATGTCTTTCCTCAGGCTCTAGACTATCTCTTAATCAAATTCCATTTAAATCGGATCAGTTTTCTGGGCGGGAGATGGTAACAAAGAAACACGAACAGACAGAGTTAATTTTGGATTTGTAATATTAGTAAGGATGTCCATCTTCGGGTTCTAGACTATCTCTGTACCAAAATTCATATAAATCGGTTCCATAGTTTGGGTGGTAAATATAAACAAAGAAAAACAGACAGACAGAGTTAAATTCGGATTTATAATGTTAATAAAGTCTTCCATTCCCGTGGGAACATGAGGGCGTTTCCGGAGGATGACTTGAAGCTTACATTACTCGGGAATAGTGCAGTATTCTAACGGTGGACATTTTTTGAAATGGGTGCTGTATTTTCCAAGTTCCCGTTCCCATGGGAATACAGGGATAAAACATGCATACCATAATATATGTCCATCCTCAGGTTCTAGACTGTCTCTGTACCAAAATTCATATAAATAGGTTCAATAGTTTGGGCAGTTAATGGTAACAAAGAGAAATAGACAGACAGATTTAACTTCGGACTTATAATATTAGTAAAGACTCCCGTTCCCGTGGAAACATGGTGACCGTTCCCGTGAGGGATATGGGGATGAATAAAAGTTTATGTTGCTCAGGGATTATGGAGCATTCCAACGGTGGAAGAGTTTTTGAAATCGGTGCCATAGTGTCAAAGTTCCCGTAAACGTTCCTGCTCCCCTGGGAATATAGGGAATAAATATATGGCGTATCGCGTATGTCCTTCCTCAGGTTCTGAATAATCTTTGTAAAAAATTAAATTCAAATCAGTTTATTAGTTTGAGCGGAAGATGGAAACATAGAACGACGGACAGACAGAGCTACTTTCACACTTATTATATTAGTAAGGACTCCCGTTCCCGTAGAAATATGTGGATGAATTAAAGTTTATGTAACTCAGGAATAGTGTAGCATTTTAACGGTGGAAAAATTTTTGAAATCGGTGTCGTAGTTTCTAAGTTCCCGTATACGTTCCCGTTCCCGTGGGAATTAAGGGATAAAATATATAGCCTATGTCCTTCCTCAGGTTCTGAGCAATCTTTGTACAAAATTTCATTTAAATCGGTTGATTAGTTTGGGCGGGTGATGGTAACATAGAAAGGTGATCAGACAGAGCTACTTTTGCATTTATAATAATAGTGAGGACCGGTTCCCGAGGGAATATTCGAATGAAATAAAGCCTATGTCCGTCCTTAAGTTCAGTCCAATCTTTGTACAAAATTTCATTTAAATCGGTTTATTAGTTTGGGCGGGAGATGGTAACATAGAACGACGGACAGACAGAGCTTCATTCGCACTTATTATATTAGTAAGGACTCCCGTTCCCGCAGGAATATAAGGATGAATTAAAGTTTATGTTACTTTGGGATAGTAAAGCATCCTATCGGTGGAAAAATGTTTGAAATCGGTGTTGTAGTTTCTAAATTCCCGTATACGTTCCCGTTCCCGTGGGAATTTAGGGATAAAATATATAGCCTATGTCCTTCCTCTGGTTCTAGACTATCTCCGTACAAAATTTCATATCAATCAGTTTGGTAGTTTGGGCGGGAGATGGTAACATAGAAAGCCGGACAGACAGAGGGACTTTCACATTTATAATATTAGTAAGGATGAATCGCAAAATGTGTTGGTAAGCGCATAACTCAGCAACGCCTGGACCAATTTGGCCAATTCTTTTTTTGTTGTTTTTGTTATTGTCAGGAGAAGGTTTTTATGACATAAAATTGATATTCCCACAGGAACGGGTTTGGGAACGAAAACTTAGAAACTACAAGACAGGTTTCTAAAAAGATTTGAGCATTAGGGGTGCTACATTATCCCCCTCCATCAGTAATTTAGACTATATTTCATACCTATAAACCCACGGGAACAGAAACGGGAACGATTACCGAAACCTCTAAGTAACTTGACCGATTTAAAAAATTCTTTCAACTCTTGGATGTTACATTCATACTTAAGTGACATAGACTTATGAATGATTCCTGTCAAGGGTTGATCCCCATATTCCGACAGGAACGGGTTTGGGTATGGAAACTTAGAAACTAATGGACAGATTTCTATAACATTTCCTGCATTAGGATTGCTACATTATCACCCTCCATTAGTAATTTAGACTATATTTCATCCCTATAATCCCACGATAACAGAAAATTCTTTCAACTCTAGGATGTTACATTATCCCTCAAAGACAATGACTTATAAATGGTCACCGTCAAGGTTTGATCCCCATATTCCTACAGGAACGGGGTTGGAAACGGAAAATTAGCAACTACTAAACAGATTCCTAAAATTCTTTCGGCACTAGGAGTGCTACATTATCCCCCTCCATGAGCAACCTAGCCACGGGAACAGAAACAGGAACGAGAACCGAAAGCTTATCCTCGCTTGACCGATTTCAAAAATTCTTTCATGGCATTATCCTTCAGTCAAAATGACTTGTAAATGGTTCCTGTCAAGGTTTGTTCGGGTTTGTTCGGGATTATAAAAAATTTCGCGGAAATTCCGACAGGAACGGGTTTGGGAAAGGAAACTTAGAAACTACTGGACAGATTTCTATAACCCTTCCACTTACTGCCTTAGGATTGCTACATTATCCCCCTTATCCCTTATCCCTTAAAATTTAGATTTTATTTCATCCCTTTAATCCCACGGGAACAGAAACGGGAACGAGGACGGGAACCTTAAAGTAACTTGGCCGTTTTCAAAAATTCTGTCAACTCTAGGTTCTAGGATGTTATATTATCCCTCAGTGAATTAGGCTTATATTTCACATATTTCCACCTTAACGGAAGATTCCCACAGGAACGGGGCTGGGAACGGAAACCTAAAAACTACTGGTCAGATTTCAAAAATTCTTTCGGCACTGGGATGCCACATAATCCCTCAGTAGCTTAGAGTAGATTTCATCCCTATAATCCCACGGCAACAGAAAGAGGAATGAGCACGGGTGCTTTAAAACTACAGGCCCGAGCAACGCCAAGCGGCTCAGCTAATGAAATAATAAATAGTAAGATTATTGGATTGTTTGTTTTTGAACTCTTTAAATTTTCACTTGGTAAGAATAAAGATTTAAACTTTTTTTTAGTTAAAAGTGTTACTTTTACAATAATCCAAACTATTTTTTTATATGAAATGACCGCACATTAAATTTGGGATATAGGGTTCGAAATGAAGTCGAAGTTCTTTGGTTAATGTAATCAAGAAGAAATGAGTAAAGTAATAAGGACATGAAGAAAATTTTAATTTTGGCTCAGACCAAATGAGGGTATTGTAAAACCACTTGGTGGTCTCTGTGACCATGTTGAGCGGTGCAGATGCTGACACTTTGATGTACTCAAGAAGTGTCACGAGCTTCAGCATCGGGACGGGAACAACAACATTAGTGGGAACTAAGAAAACATTGGACCAATTCCCGAAAATGTTTGAATGATTCATTGCTCCTGAGTATTAAAGCCTATATTTCCTTGCCATATTCTTTCGGGAACGGAAACGGTAATGGCAAAATAACCAAGAAACTGGAAAGTACTATACAAAAATTCTTCCACTGTTAGAATGGTTCATTGTCCCTGAGCAATCTAAACAATATTTCATCGCCATTTTCCCACAGGAACGGGAACGGGATTAAAAAAACCACCTACTACCGATTTCAGAGCGTATTTCACTTTTACAGTACTGGGCCGATTTCAAAATTATGTCATCGTTAGAATGCTTAACTGCTCCTGAGTAACATAAACTATATTTCATCCTTATTATCCCACTAGAATGGACACTTGGAAACTACTTAATTCGATTGACGTAGGGCCTGAGCAACGCCGGGCGGGTCAGCTAGTAAACAAATAAAAAACAGCTGATAAATTTCGACAGCTTTGATAGATATTAATGTAACTTTCCATTGGACGAAAAAAACCGTCCAAGAGCGTCCAGAAGCATTCTCCAACCGTTCCATTGGTGCAAAAAGATCGTTTCTCATGATCCTGAGGAGTGACAGCCACTTCTCGATTTGAAGTGAGAATCTACTGAAGAAGCACTACCACATGTTACTCAAATGTCAAAAAGAAAATTTTCTTCAAGGAATATTTTTTAAGAGCCATAGGTGTTTCACTCACACAAAGGCAATTACGTCAAACTGATCAGAAATTATTTTGGGTGTTCCATTGGTTTTTAAAATGAGTGCTTCCCCGAGTGAAACCAATGGAAAGCGACATAAGAATCGATTCATTAATGGCACTTTCCATTGGACGAAAAGAACCGTCCAGGAGCGTCCAGAAGCATTCTCAAACCGTTCCATTGGTGCAAAAAGATCGCTTCTCATGATTCTGAGGAGTGACAGCCGCTTCTCGATTTGAAGTGAGAATCGACTCAGAAGCACTAGCACATGTTACTCAAATGTCAAAATGAAAAGTTTCTTCAAGGAATATTTTTTAAGAGCCATAGTTGTTTCACTCACACAAAGGAAATTACGTTAAACTGATTAGAAACAATTTTGGGTGTTCCATTGGTTTTTAAAATGAGTGCTTCCCCGAGTGAAACCACTGGAAAGCGACATAAGAATCGATACATTCACAGTGATGCCAAACTAAAACACTGTTTTTTATCCTGCGCCGAAGTATTTAATTACTCTCTCCTGGCGCAAACCATCTCTGGAGTAGAATAGGCGTCACAACTCACAAATAATGGGCTTTTTGATCATTGCTTTAAGAAAATCATTTGGCTTAATGAATTTTAAATTAAATTTTGTACATGGGAACATTCAATTTTAACAGTATCGTTCTCTCCCAGCCTTCTTGTTTTAACTTGAAGTCATTCATGGCAAACCTTCCCATGTCCGTAGACATAATCCGGATACTGAGACTCTCATGTCTCATCATACCATGTGCCATGAATATCTCTCATAAACTGGTCCTCTGTTTGTTTATAAAAAAGCTTCAAAATTTGGGACAGTCATTCAATTCGCGAACAAGTCTTACCTGAAAGAGAAAAAAGGAAATTAATGTTCCATCAGTAAATCTTAATTTTTTTGAATAATGCAAAACTTCTAAGAATCAGTTTATTTTTTTTTTTTTTTTTTTGAAGCTTAATGACTCAGTGACAACTTGATAAACTTCTCTCGCATGCTTACCAAATTACTAAAGCGACACACGCACGATCAAATAAATCGTTAAATGTGAAAACAAGCGAAATTAATTCGAAAGTAAAGAGAATTTTACGTTTGTAAACAACGTGTTACGTTTTCTGCTACCAGTTAGGACTGGGGAGGGGTAAAACAAACTATAGACAGCTTTTTTAGGGCCATTTCCAAACAAGTCCTCAGCTTCTGATTTAATCACACATGACTCACTTTCTGCGTTCGAGATCACAGTAAAGCCACGTTCAATAAATGTTAAGTGGAAGCGGGCTCTGGATCAGATTGATACAAAGTCGGAAGTTTTTTTTATTAGGAAAAACGTCTTTTGTGAAATGAATTGTTGCCAAACACAATAAACATACATCATAATCACTTATTGAGCCATTGATCCCACATGCTCACCTTGCATCCATTAATTAATATAACAATCATAAACACAGGCCATGCAAATGATTTGTGTTTACACAAAAAACGTGACAACAACACAACCACAACCAGTCGGTGACAGTTTTTGAGAAGAGAAGGAAAAAAAGCAATAACCGGAAGAAAATGAGAAGGTTTTTGTGTTAAAATGCCGATTGCAAATAAATTAAGCATTCATTGATTCAATGCACGGTATCTATACGACTGATCGCTGAAGCTGAGTCATTTATGCGAGGGTGAAGTTAATTGCATTGATTTCATTCATACCACACCTGAAAACAAATTAACATTTTTCCCTCGTTATTATGTATTTTAATGTTAGCGGATTTTTCATTTTCAATGTTAGCTCAGTCCCATCGGGTTTTTGCTAAGAGGGAAGATGAGTACTCTGAGTGGCTAAGTACTTGTTTAAATCACAAGTCATAGGAAATGAATTTTTTACAGAATTAATCTTGAATTGAGATCTTGTTCATTAAAAATATTTGATTGTTCTTTATTTGAAGTCTCTAAAAACTTTACTACAAATCTTATTAACATTTTCCTTTTGAAATCAATATTAAAACTTTAAGAGTTTTGAGTGAAATGCATTTGAATGGATGAAATGCCACGTAACAAATTCGATTGTTACATAAATTTTATGTCGACAAAAAGGAAGCATCTTGCTAGTTTTAGGGAAAAATTTTTGGGAGGTAACTTCCATTGAGCATTAATCCGAGAAAATAAGAAAATCAGCCAAGTCCTATACTCAACTATCTTCATCTCCACAATCTGATCATTCATGTGAAGGAGGTTATTGTTAGAACTGTGCTCGTAACGCCGAAAAGGGAAGAAGAAGAAGAAGAAACTCCATTGTTTTCAAACTGACAATAATTTTAGTTTGATCATCATGCGGTGCCTACGTGTATAAAAATTTCCTACTCGATCGATTGATGTTGTCATCACAATGCTTGAAATAAACATGTCTGTTTCAGTAAACCGACAACATAAGCACTCAGTTTTATTACTATTACGGTAAAAACTACACTTTTAAATAGATGGAGGATCCATACGATCCTCACTTTGATGGATCCATCGTCAGCAAAGAGTGGTTGATGTAAGGAGTGCTTTTTAAGACGTGTGGTTTTCAATCCGGCAATTCTTTTTGGCAATACTTTCGAAGTTTGCCTTTTTGACAGATGACAGTTATTGCTTGATCAGTTAAGTTTGGCAAGCCCCAAACTCAAGCCAGCAAAGACCAGCAGGGAAACATAGTTGTAGAGTCACAGTCAATACTGAGGATCTGGAAAGATGACTTCTGCAGACTGCTTAACGGCGATGAGGACACAAATTCCGCTGTCAGGCAGATTGCCCCATTCAGCTCGGACGATGATCAAGAATGTCGTCCTCCCAACCTAGAAGAAGTTATGCTTGCCATATGCAAACTTTAATCAAATAAGATTGCAGGTGCAAATGGCCTTGATGCCGAACTTTTCTAGGCAGCTGGAGACCAGTTGGAAAGGAGCATGCACCAGTTGATCTGCATGATATAGTCAGAACCTCAGTATCGCATACCCGATCCTTAAAAGGGAAACCCTCACAATTGCCCCAATTATAGAGGGATAAGCCTTCTTAACGTCGCTTATAAGATCTTGTCTGCTGTAATATGTAAACGCCTAAAACCCCACGTCAACAACTTGATAGGTCCTTATCAATGTGGTTTTAGATCAGAGAAGTCCACAATAGACCAAATTTTTACATTACGGCAGATCTTGGAAAAAACCCGAGAACATAATATCGATATTCACTATCTCTTTATCGATTTCAAGGCCGCGTATGACAGTATCTACAGAGACGAGCTGTACAGAGCCATGTCTAGCTTCAGCATCCCTGCAAAACTCGTACGACTATGCAGGATGACTTTGGAGAATTCACGCTGCTCCGTCAAGGTCGGAAAAGAACTCACCGAGACCTTTGTTGTCGAAAAAGGTTTTAGGCAATGCGACAAACTGTCATGCGATTTCTTCAACATCATACTTGAAAAGATTGTAAGAAACTCAAACTTCAACACCAGAGGAACAATCTTCCAAAAGTCTGTACAATTACTCGCCTACGCAGACGATATTGACGTAATGGCAAGAAGGGAGCGTGATGTCATAGGTGCTTTTGCGAGTATTGAAACAGAAGCGCCAAAAATGGGTTAGATGGTTAATGAGGGCAAAACGAAGTCCCTGGACACAGAACATCGACGAATTGGACAAAACGTCACAATAGACAGACATAACTTCGAGGTAGTACAGGACTTCGTCTACCTAGGATCCGCTTTAGACACGGAAAACAACATCATTGCGAAGATCAAACGGAGAATAACTCTTGCCAACCGTTGCTTCTTTGGGTTAAGAAGGCAATTGAAAAACAAAACCCTCTCTAGAAAAACCATGGTAACCTCGTATAAGACCTTGATCATCCCAGCCCTGCTTTACGGCGCGGAAGCATGGACCTTATCGAATGCGGATGAGGAAGACTTTGGTCGTTTCGGAAGAAAAATTCTCCGAAGATTTTTGGTCCCGTATGCGAAGACTCAAAACAGTGTGTACCGCGACATGGGCATAGCCAGAAGAGTACGCATCGCGAGGCTACGATGGTTGGGCCATGTAGAGCGGATGAACCCAACTCGCTCGGACTCGGGCTCGACGGGTTTTCGAAAGCACATTGCAGGGAAATCGCAAAATGGGAAGACCTTGTCTTAGGTGGCGCAATCAAGTGGATGAAGACCTCAACCGACTTAGAGTGCAAAACTGGAGAGAGCTTGCTCGAAATATGAAGTCGTTGCAGAAGGATGTTGGTTGAGGCCCAGGTTCAAACAAATACATATCTTCATAAATTTTTGGCCATAACATGAAATAAAAAATAAAAAAAATAAATAGGGTGGCGCAACAGAGCGAGGAACCTTTGGGCCTAGCGCATTTCTCACAACCATGCCTTGTGAGGGAACGGATGGGACCTACAATTTTCTGCCGGTTCCGAACGGCTAATCGAGAAAGCGCTTTTCATGGCAGTGAATTTACTAACGGAGGACTTGCCAATTCCTCGCGAAAGGCGATACCCGTGGAAAAAACATTTTTGCCTCTGTTGGGATTCGAACTCGAACCTCTGGATTGACAGGCGGACATGCTATCCATCACACCACGGGTACCACACATAACATGAAATTGTATGCGTTTTATTTCTTCTTGAAAACTCTTGAAAACACCCTTTCTCTTCAACTTGAACCACATAGTTCAATTCTGTTCAATAGATAAATAATTTATTTTACTAGCAACTTTACAATACCCACAATTCCATTTATATATTTCTGAGTTAAGGAAGATACACATCAATGGAGTCATGTCCGTGGCCTTTTTAAGAAATGCGCCAAAACAAGTCTTAGTTGTTATTTCCTGAAAAAAAAAACGCCTGCCTGCAGCTTTAGGTCACTTAACCAACTTATAAATTGCGTCCCACGCAACATAAAATATTTGATCGCTCATTGGGAAATGTAAGAAACAAAGCAGATTGTCTTGAGGCGAGGGACGTACCCCTTATATCAAAAATTCAAATTAGAAACTTCCATCGCCTCCAGTTAAAATGATTATGCGTATAAGCAAGTTAAGAATTTCTACTTTTGGGCCACATCCTGATCTAATTCGACTAAAGAATGGTAATTCTTATATTCGTACAAAAATGTTCACCTCTTTTTGTTTGAAGTTTTCTAGGCTAATGACCTACGGCTGCTTTCAGATTTTTTCTCAAAAATCTTTGTTTTTAACACAATTGACTCTTCTTTTGTTGTATACTATAGACGATACTTACTTTGCTTCCAATCAAACAAACACGCAAATAATTGACGAAACGCCTAGAGCACATTGCTTTAATAACAAATCAACACAGGTGTTTGTTTTATCATATTCCGCCTTTTGAATCTCTCAGAGGCTGGTTTTGTATCAAAGGGTAGAACAATCTAACAATTGGCCATTTGCAAAATTTGCCAAAGAACAACAAACTCATTGCCGGTGTTGTGTCTTCTTGAGGCAATCCGAGATTCGTCATCGCCATACCTACACTTGACCACCATGCCAATAACAGTTCTGAGAAATCATAAAAAAGTTGTTAAAATTGCATTTATTGCCAAAGCTTAGCAAAAAGATGTTTCACACGACACAGGAACACTTTGACAAATTGATAAAAAAAATTTATTGAATTCAATAATTCATGTTTTTGTTTTTGGTCTTTTTGATTTTTGGTTTTCATTAATGAAATTTTGTATTGTACAGACTTGGACTACGTAGGCATTGACGTCAGAACTTGATTATCAACTTACAGTTAGTAATATCTTTATAGATACTACTTGAAGATTAGTCTGAGAACAAACTATAATCGAATCGAAACTATGTGAAATGGCATTTAGGAGTCTCTTAAGCTTAATCAAAAGAAAAAAGTTTTCCATTTATATATCAATAGCCTCCTATCTGAGATACGATAGACTCCTTACCTACATTTATGTGTGTAAGTATTTGCTGTGATGGCTGAAATATTAAGTATTTATTGAGCATATTAACACGCTGCTGGTTGAATTGTTAAGATATACTAAGTTAGTCTTCTTTCGTCGGTTATACGTTCGGGTCGACTTGTCTTGGCTTAAAATAAAAGTTTATGAAAAGGTAAACACAACGAGAAGTGGTCTTTTTGTAGACAAACTTTTTTTCTTATTTATTTTAAATAAAACTTGGCAAATAATTTTACACGAATGCCTTGACATATATTTTTTGTTGTTGTTGTTTAATATTTAATTTTTTTCTTTTCTATTAAGTTTGATTAAATTGACGAAATGTAATTAATTGAGTGGGCGTAAGAACCAGCAAGAGCTCGAAAGAAATTGAAAGTTATCGATATCATTCAAAATTTCTTAATCAATTTTATAATAAGTAACGCTAAGAGTATCCTTCGTTTTGAAAAGGCTTAACTTAGTTCTTACTTTTTCATCCTTTCCTATTTGAGGCTTAAGTGAAATGAGTTCTTTGACAGTATTGTTTCAAAAGATGAATTCACAGAGCTAAGTGTTTAAATAACAGTACCTCTAACTAGTTTTTAATTCAAGGTTTTTAAGCCTCAACGTAGTTTGTATTTAATGCTGGCGCTAGTAGTACCTACAACAAAAGTTTGCAAAATGTGAAACAAGCCAGTGTACTTTTGAACGACAGAGTAAATTATTAGGGTCAAAGCGATCAACTTCATAAATATGATTTGATGACATACCTGTTACCTACATACATAGCTAAAATTGTGCTCAGACTATGAGATCAGTGTGACATGCTCATGTTCAGATTCACTTTTCGTGTTTGGTAAAGCGTGTTAAAGTGGTAAACAATGTTGTTAGAATGTTTGACGCTATTACTGTCTTTTGTTCTATGTACGAGTATCATAATTGAATTGCGGCAAATTGTTCGAAATACTTTAACAAATTTTTTAAGGCTCCGATCTAAAAAGAGGAGTTCATTGACATGGGACGCGGTCTTTTAAATGATTTAAAGTACATTATAAATTTTTCATTAACCCCAATCACATAAGGTCTGTCGTTACTTTTTTGGACAACAATTGCCAAATAGGGAAGGCTGAAAGCATATTCCTGTTGTTTGATCAGCTAAGTCTATACCGGGTATCCCATCTTATCATGATCTAATTTTCATAACCTATGATATTTGCTTCAATTCAGCTCCTCTTCCTGGTCATGAGCTTACTCAGGAATGTCTATCTTTGCCTTGGAATTTGTGTTTGAATTTAAAATTTGAAACGTAAATCTACTTAGCAACCAATTGTGAAAAAATATTAAAGGATGTGGTATCCTGAGTAAATCAAATAAGAATGTATGTGCAAACAAATTAACGGGTTTTTTCTTTCTCATGGATCCTCTTCTCAAACTGACTCGTGACAAACAACCAATTCTAGCTCAATGAATTTAGAAAGACCAAATACTGTTCCACCTTTAGAGATATTGTGTGTTTTACAAGTTGATGTTCTTAAAGCAGTGAATAATATAAAATCAAATACAGTGGGTGTTGATGAAATTCCACTTAAGTTTATTAAGCTTATTTTGCCATACATCCTATGTACTCTTACACATGTTCTAAATTTCTGTATAACAACATCCAATTTTCCGACATCTTTGAAAAGGGCAAAGGTGATTCCGATTCCTTAAAATCTCAAAATGTAAAAGCGCTGAAGATTTCAGGCCTATCAGTGTTTTACCTTGTTTTCCCAAAGCTTTGGAAATTATTATCCGTGACCAAATAAATAATAATTATTTAATCGTAAACAATCTGCTTAGCCTGGTTTCAGATCCAAGCACAGTTATGTGACAGCAACAATATACAAATTCTGGATGACATTAGGGTGGAGTTTGATAAACACAACTTAACTATACTGTGCCTTTTGGATTTTTCCAAGGCTTTTGATAGCGTAGAACGTAGAACATGAGATTCTTTGCGCTAAACTGTCTAATTTTTTTGGTTTTAGCCGTTTCTCTACATTGTTAATGAAAAGCTATTTATCGGAGAAGACCCAAATAGTTCGACAAATTATTCTCATTATTTATAAATGTTCTGCCAAATGTTTGCAAAAACGTTTCCATGCATAGTTTTGCAGATGACGCGCAGATTTATAGTAACAGATATTGTAGCTTAATCTATTGATCCTTTGGCCACCCTATGTGTGTAATGATCCTGCTGATGCTTGGAATAATCTGGGTAAATGAACAGTTCAAAAAGACCTCTGTTCTTAAGGAAAAAGTTGTCTTAAAATTTCCATCCATTGAAACTCATCAATTTCCGAAAATTTACAAGTGATCCATTTCCTATACTTTCCAATTGAATGCGTTCTTTTATTTTCATTAGCTCTTGCTACGTTCACGATAGAAAGAATCATCCTGTTAAGGTAACAAGGTGAACTCAATGTCTTCTACTCTTCTTCATTTCTCGGGTCTCGGCGTGACGAGCATCGTGATCTAGAAAAAGTCACAGTTCTCTAACTTATCTGCTGCAAACTAGTAATTCGTTCCTGGGACACGATGCTTTGGCCGAATGCGTCGGCAAGCTTCCTGGTTTTGGATTGTTTCATGTCTGAGGCCAACCAAATTCAGATGTCATTGCATTTATCTACATCAGGAGTGTTTTGGTTTGTCTTTGTTTCTCCTTCTTCGCGATCGTGTCTGAACGTTGTATATATCTTGTATTGCCTTTTTGATGGGGTCCAGAGTACCTTTCTCCTTTGACAATACCATCTACTGTAATCAATGTACTTTCTTTAACAGTTCTGGAACACGCATTGGTAAAGAATCTGCTAAGTCCATTTATTCACATTGTGTCTATCAATCTCACCTGCTAGCTCGTTTACAATTTTTTTTTGTTTTGTTTTGAGGTTAGTGTCTGTTTTAAGTCCATTCATTGGCGTATGTAGTGAAGTTTTGGTACTGCATTTCCTGCAAATTGTGGCTCATCAGTCCAAATAGTTCAGTTAGTAAATTCAGTGTCTTCCGAACACTGCTTCATTTCAAGGAACCACTTCAAGTTTCTCATTACTGATGAGTTTTGTAGTAAAACAACGATCTTTTAAGGACTTCCGTCATTTGAAACGCTCCACTTCATGCAAAAAGTTTATCAACGACAGAAAAGAAATCTTTTTCAATAGTTGGATTTTGTTTCAGATGTCAAATACAAACGACCGAAGCGACGCACGTCATGATTGCAATTGAATGATTACTATTTCACTTCACAACAGTTTTGAACTTCGATTGTTTATTTCTGGTGTTCAAAATTGCTCCAGATTTCCTTTTTCAGCAAATTGCAATGATTTTATTGTTATCAAAAAATGGAACAAAAGTTTATTTATGTGTCGTTCTGAATGATAAAAAATAATCCTCTGCCAAACTTCACTGAGAAATGAAAAGTCTGAAACTGTCAACAACTTCGATGATGGTGACGTTCAAGTGACAGTGAGTGATCGTTATGGAATGACAAACTATTATCGCGATGAGAGTTCATTCACCCTTCCAAACCACCCGGAAGGTGGTCTACAGTCTAGAACTTTATATGTAGTTGAATTATATTGCATAGATAGGCAGCAAATGATTTTTGCGGGAGCTTTATGGATGAGAAGGATGAGGAGACAATTCCCCATCTTCTCCGTTCAGGCTCCGCATTTAGCTCATCTAGGTTCGTGGTTTCTTAATTACCCTAGTGATCTTAATCACATCAACCCCTACGTCTCTCCCGCTTTATTGAAAGCTCAAAATGGTTCCATTATGATGAGGATCTAAATGAGGATTAAGATTTTGTTGTGATTTTAATTAGATTATTGTGATATCACAATGGGCCAAACGGGCCTAAGTGTGTTAGTCGAGCTGACAGCCAATTTTACCTAACCTAACCTAGACACCTAAGATTATAGATATTTCCTATAGCTTACATCATCTACTGCTCAAACAAATCCGTCTGTGAATATATTTTGAAAAAGGCCTCACTTAAGGACACCCAAGAAATGCAAGTAGGTTTTTAAACCTATTTTAACTCGCGTGGTAAAATAAAGGCCAATACAATAGAAGACAACCGCTGTATTGGTTTTGTTGATTCAATGTTGGTATTCGTTCTCCTCCAAATGTTTGTCTTTGAGTTGTGTTAAGATCAGTGAATCTTTAGTACTATGGTACAACGTTTTCAACTGAGGCTAATTTCCAATTTTTAAGTTCAGCCAAGCCAAGCTTTATTTCTGTTCCACATTTTTCCGCTAGTTCTTGCCAGTCCTTAAACAAAAACCTAGTTTGTTTTGTATTATCTGAATGGCGACCTTCTTAGGAAGTTGTTGCTCTTGCATTTTCATAACCCGAAAAACATGATGAAATATTCTTTTGAGATGGTATCTCAAAGGTTTTTCAAAAGTTTTTTTCTCCATACCTGTGGAGCATAAAACAGGATTGATTTCGCTGCAATTTGGAAATAAGATATTTGCTACTGTGCTTTATAGTTCAATGCTACACCAATAAATCCTTCAAAGAAACGTAATTGCTGTTTTAGCTAATTTTTCGTGAAGATGTTTAAATTTTATATATATATTTTATATTTTACGTAGCCATTGCCCGAGATATTTGTATTTTTGGCACCGTAGTGTATTGGTTAGCGTGTCTGCCTGTTTCGCGAGAGGTTCGTAGTTTCCCAACAGAAAACAAAAGTTTTTTCTACGTGTATCGCCTTTCACGACAAATTGGCAAGTCCTCCGATATCAAATTGCATTTCTTGATTAGACGTTCGGAGTCGGCAGAAAATTGCAGGTCGCCGCCATTTACTTACAAGGCATGGTTGTGAGAAATTCGCTAAGCCCCGGACTACCCGCTCTGTTGCGCCCTGATTATTATTTTCTTTTTTTTATTTGTATTCTTTTACAACCTCAACCTTTTTTCATATTAGAGCTTTATGATCATTACATTCGATTTTTCCGGATTAACCACGAGGGTCTAAAGCTTACAACATTCATGAAGCTTGTTAGCACAATCTACAAAAGTAGGGCCTTTATTTGCAGCGGACCCAATACCACCTGGTAGATAATGAACCAAGTCATCTACAAAATGTGCAAGTAGATCTGCACTTGGTATACAGCCTTGTCTAACCCATGTTTTGGTTGCAAACCATTTAGATTTATGTTCGACACTGCTGATTTAATTTCTAGATTCATATTTTCAACTGTTTGCCCTAATTTTAAGGACATTCCAAGCCCGCAGAGTTTATACATGAGAACAATCATGCCAAATACTTATTGCCAGGAATGAATCTGCAATGCTTTTGAGTTCAAAAATGTGATCTTTTGTGGAATAGCCCAATCTAAAACCTGCTGGAAGTTCACTCATAACATTATTCGTTTCCATTCAAGTTTTATGTCGTCTCTGAAGTACAGTGGTAAAATTTGGTAAGTGCAAATTAGATAGGAAATACCTCTGTAGTTCTCAAATTTTGTTGCACATGAGGGCTTCCTTCAGACTCTTTTAGAAGATCAGTTTCAGTTGTCAGTTCAGTTATCAGTTCAGTTATCAGTTCAGTTATCAGTTCAGTTGTCAGTTTAGTTAAGAAAGTCAGTGTATTTAGACACCAGTCCGGTATTCAGTTGAGCTTCCAATTTACCAGTGAGCAGTGGAAAGTCAGTTGAACTAAAAACTGAACTGGCAGCTTGTGGGAGTTCCATCAGTTTCTGTTTCAGTTTCAATTGAACGCTTCGCAGTCTTTGGATTGATAGCTGCAACTGAAATAATCGTCTAAAACGCCATTTATAGTGTTCTGGAATTATAAAGTCTTCTTTATTTATTCATTTATTTATTTATTTAGAGAAAATAAGTTATAAAATAAATTTATAAATTATTTATTGGTAAGATAACAGGGCAAATCAATCATGTATATTTAATTATTTTATGTTGAAAATTCTAAAAGTTGAATTTATAGAAACGATGGAATAAAAATTTGATATGATGGAACAATTTCATATTTCTTTGAATTTATTGTGTAATAGTGTGGCTTCTTTGATACGCTGCGCTGGAAGGATTGGAGATCAGATGGATTGAGTACTTCAGCTATTTGGCTCTGCATATCTTGGATTGAGTACGTGTTGCTAGTTAGACGGGATATCGGGCAAGTGGCAAAAATGTGCCAAATAGATTGAGGCTCCCTACAATTGGTACATTCATCAGGCGGAGAAAAGTGTTTTTTCCACCCTTATTCGAAATATAGAAATACACTCTTCTCTGGAGAATTTTTTGTTATAAGGAATGCAGCGGTGGGCTGGATGGTGTTGCCGGAGAAAGTTCTGTTGCATTCGCCATGTTCTTTCGAGCTCTTCGTTCTGAAAGGCCATGAATTCTTTTCGAATGATTTAAGGGATGTTTGGAAATTTTTTTACATAAGGATAATTAATTGCATTTTTCGCTGCCTTATCAGCAGCCTCATTTCCTTTAATGCCTGCATGTCCTGGTATCCATGCTAAGATTATGTTTTTATTGTTTTGAAGGATGGTTCGAATGTTGTTTAGGGCAGGACAATTTTTCGTTGCACTTTTTAGTTCGCTGAGAACACTCAAGCTATCGGTCAAGATGAGTGTTTTGACTGCCAATGTTTGTGAGATTAAAAGAGCTTTGAGTATTGCGGTGACTTCTGCAATGTAACTACCGTCTCGCCTGAGTCAGTTATGAACCCTTGGCAAGTGATGATTTTCTTCTCTAGGTTTGTTCATTAAGCCTGTACGAGTTTGCATAAAATTGTTTGTTTCATACTTGTAAAATTCGATCCTACTGCTTTGTCATCTTTGAGCCAACTGACAATAAAGGACACCCTTGTGTCGTGAGAGGCGATGTGCCTATTGGTAATAGGATATCGAGTTTGAAGTTGGATTCAAAAGTTTCTAAAAATGAACTTTAAAGGTCATTACAAAACTTAGTTTCCTTACCGCCAATACAAAATACAACTTTTTTCTTTCTTAATATATAAGACTTTAAACCTCCGATTGGCCTTTAAATAAGCTTCTTAAAAATATCTGGTACAGACGTTGAGAAAAAGTTTCAACTAAGCATAAGACACATCTCTTGCTTTCTTACAACTTCCACCGAACCTTCGCCTTTGGAATTCTAAATATTTGCTTTGTTCGCCCGAGATTCCTTGGATAAGCAAAACGAAAATTTTCTTTTTCATTACAAATTAAACTTAATTTTAATTGGTCGATTTAATTCGGTTGAACTTGAAGTAGTTATATTCCATCAAGTGATTTCTTTTAAATTAATTTGAAGTGCAATTCTGAAAACTGTAACGATTTAAGAAACTATGATACCAATACTCTTAATGTTAATTCCCTATTCCATTGATAATTTTTATCGTTTGTAATTATTATATTTTATAGCCATTGTAATCCCAAAAAGTTGTCTTTTTATTCTCCATTGAAATGATAACAAAAAAAGCTAAAGGGAAAGATAGTTGTCTACTTCATCCGTCAGACTACAATATCAATAATGATAACCGCTTAATACACGCATTTTTAGTAACGACACTTGAATTAATATGTTTTTTTTTGTTAGTAAAGAATCGATTTTTATCATCTCTTCACTAGCCCTGAGTTAAAATAACATAGATTGTCTTTATATAAGGTTTATTAAAATCATAAACAATGGAAACCGATTTTTTATCGAATTTGTATTTATTGCGTTTCAGATGGCAGATATCAACTCAACATCAAAGGAAAAGTCTAAATCGGTATTCACACTTACTGATTTTAGCTCAAGGTGAGTAAAGATATTGATCACAAACAAACGATAGCAAAACCGTTTATAGTAACGATAGCTATACACATACGCTTTTGTATATGAGCCCCTTCATAAACCGGGTGCAACTAGATTGGGGAAAGAAATAATATCTGGTTTACTTGTGTTTTCGAAATTTTAGAACTGTTCTAACCGAAAAGGGACAACTTGATGATTATGATCCATTTGAGCATCGTGATCCAAATGGCGCCTCGACGAGTGGATCATTGGCACATTTGCTTAAGAGTTCCCTAGGCTCTGGGATTTTAGCCATGCCTATGGCTTTCAAAAACGCTGGATTATTATTTGGAATGATTGGAACACTAGTAGTTGGATTCCTGTGTACACATTGCGTTCATATTTTGGTAAGTTTCATATTGAATTGAGTAAAACTAATTATTCGGACATTTATTTTTGGCATTTGATCAACACAATGATAAAATATTTAACTTGTCGATGAAGTTATGGCTTTTGGTGAGAGGCATCGTTCTGCCGCTCAGGTTTCAATTTATTCTAAATTTTTTGTTCTGCCGCTTCGCCCCTCAGTACGTTACCCAAGAGGGACAGCCGTTTTTATAGTAGTGAATATTTGCTTTCGAAGGAGTTGTCAAGTTCTTTTGGAAGGCGATAACTATGGGAAAACAATTTTATGCTCCTGGGGTTCTAACCTCCAACTCCCACGTTACAGGCAGACGTCCAAATTACCACGCAGCGAGCACCAATTTTTACAAATATTTAAACTTGGGAGCAAGCAAAATAAAAATTTGACCGATTTACGGCATCAGTGTGCATTGAGTTAGTGACACTTTTCTGTCAAAATTTGCTTCAAATTACAAAGTTTCAGCCGGCTGGCTGTTCGTTTATGGAATGAAATTCCGTTCGATTACTAATGAGAGAATGTCAAATTAGTAGTTAGTACTAGATTGCTCGATAACGTGAGCGGTAATGCTATTCTTACATAATTCAGTCACGTATGACTCGATAACGTGTGCGGTAATTCGATCCCACACGATCTAAATCAGTCAATTCCACGGTGTGAAATATTACCTCGTTCAGATGTCTGCCACTGCTTCCCTGAGTGGAACGCGTCCAAAATGTAAATTTTCCCTGACTCTAGCGCAGAAATCACGCTGCTTTCAATAATGTAAATGAAAATTGAACAACCGCCACGGCTTTGCTTATAGGACAATATTCTTCTCATTAAAATTTTCCATCACCTAGTCGCAAAGTGGCTGATGTATGCGCTCAATAGCTTAACGAATTCCATGTTTGAGGCATTGAATCGAATCGAAGCTGGGTTGTTGGCGTATACCTTTTCCTATCACTTAGCCTCACAGAAAGAAGTCGTAAGAAGTAAAATCACAAGTTTTCAGTGGCAAATTGTGATTTCCTCTTCGAGAGATAACCGAGTCGGGAGACTCTTCCCGTAAGAGATAGGTCATTTCGTGTGACACTAAGCGCCGCGCGGTCTTGTTGAAATAAACGTTGTCCAGATCAGTAAAATCCAATTCGGAAAATAAAAAATCAATAATTATCTGTCGATAGCGCAATCCACTCCCGGCAACTGTTGCTACAGCCCCATTTTCGAAGATATAAGGTCCAATGACCCCGCCGGACCATAAACCGCTCCAAAAAGTTACACATTGAAAATGTAGAGGCTTTTCAACGATAAATCTTGGATTTTCCGTACCCATCGAGGTGGAAAGAAGCCTCATCAGTAGGTAAAGATGATTTTTCGGAAAAATTCCGGTCATGCATTTCAATGACCCAATAAGCAAAGATACGACGTTGTTGATGATCCCCAGGCTTCATGTGTTAGCTGAACTTTATAAGCCTTTTATGACTCAAGTCTCTATGCACAATACGGTTTGATGACGTTTGTCAAACACCCAATTCCAAACGAGGAATGGACTATCCTGGGTTTTCTTCAGCACTTTGAGCTAAAGCAGCAATATTCTGAGTTGTTCTTGAGTGACATGCTCGGGTTTTATTCCTCTCATGACTAACAGCTCGAATTTTTCTGCCAATTTCTGTATTGCGGTCCGACAAGGTGCTTCACATCAACACAAAAATATTTTAGTTAATCGTTTGTCTGTCAAATTTTCAAGGTTCTTACAGTGAATTTCAATAAGTCCGTTTTTGAAGCGTGTATCGTTCCATTTTTATTAATGGCGAAGTTTCTGCTTATCAAATGACAAAAAAAAATTAAAGCTTTAAAAGTGAAAGCTGCCTTAACAGCGGGCTATTCAAAATATCACCTTTTGGAAAACGCTTTATTAAAGACCTCAACAAAGACAAATAGACTCCGTTGCTTTAGTTTTTTCAAACTTCCTTCTGAGTTAAGAACATTCGATTTGAAACTACAAAATGACGAGAAGTAAAAGATATTCAGTGCGGAGGCTTTCTTGATCGCATTCAATAAGCTTGAATAAGATTTCGAGATCTGAATGCCGTTCTTACAAACAATTGTATAAAATACTCTAGGCCAAAAAAATAAAACCCGGGAGAACCAAACACGAAAAGACTCGTTCGAAGACCCGAATTGTCGGGTGCAATTAAGTTTCGTTATTTCCTTTTTTTTAGTGTACTTTTTACTTTGGTGGCAAGTAATGTTTCTTACGAGAAGTTTGAATGAAGTTTTCTACATTCTCCACTGCGACAAACCCAAAAATAGAAAAAACGATAGCACAACTCGTACCTTTTCTAACCTAAAATATCCTGAAATTGTTTCTGTTTTGAAATCAAAGAAAGAGTTTTATTTGAATAAGAGGCTATATCCGGCTGCTAGTGTCCGACCGAAGGTCGATTTCTAGCCGAAGACGAAACCGAATATTCGGCTGAACATCAACCTTCGGCCGAAGCCGAAGCCGAAGCTTCAATAACCTAAAGAATTTTTCTTTCAGATTGACTAAAACTGAAAAAAATATGTAATGGTTTTTTGTTAACAGTTCGTTGGAGCCCTGGGGTCGCCACAAAGCTTTTTTTTGAAAAGCTTTAACTCGCCTTGAAATTCAAACTGAGTGTTCCTGAGCCCAGGGGTCGACCTTGGTGTGCCTCAACTCGCCCTGGGTTTTTGCTGGGGCGAGCTGAGGGCTGTCAAATGGCATGTATTTTTTTTTTCAAATGACAGGGATGTGTAGTGATTTTGAGGTTAAGTGTTTTTAAGGACTGGAAGACCCATGTTTTTTGACAACTCATAGAGTTGTCAAGGAATTCGAATTACTTGCTTTAACTAAACGGAATAGTTTCATTTGCAAAAAAAAATCAAATTTTTCCGATTTTTTGTGAGCTCTGAGGTAGGAGAGTAGAATTCAGGTAGCCAACACGTGCTTGACCTAGTGATTAAATCCGTTTTAAGAACTGAAAACAAAGGTTTTTTGGCGACTTGACATGACGCTGCATTGTTTCTGTCAATACACGCAGGTTTTTTCCAAGATCTCCCGTGAACTGTACGAATTTGTTGACGTGTGGGTTTCCAGACGTTCACAAAGACAAGACATCGCATCTGACGTTAAGGAAGAGTATTCCTCTATAATTGGTGCAATTGTCAGATTTTTCATGTATTGAACATGTTTTCTCCCGACTATAAATCATGCAGCTGGTGCACTATCCTTTCAAGCTATTCTGTAGTTTCCTTGAAAGTATCGGAGTCGAGACCGTCTGCAAATCCAGTTTTATTGGATTTAAGCTAACATACAAGTTTGCAACCCCAACTTCATCTGATCTGAAGAATGGCATTCTTGATAATCGTCTAAGTTGAGTTTGAATAATTAACTTTCAATATCCTCAGAGATTAATGCGGTTCTACAGCTACGGTCTTTACGGGCTTGGTTCTAGGTTTTCCACCCTGACATGATTTTCTAACTTTTGGTGCAAACTTTAAAGTTCATGCTTTCAAGAAATTTCTATATTTCCCTAAACAAGAGCTTCTCATGTTGCTTTTTCCGTTTGAGAACTTGGTGTTCTTCCCTTCTTTCTTCATCGGAAACAATAATAGTTTTGGTCATTTTTATTTTCATTTTTGGACACATATTTTTTTGCTAGTGGCAACCGTGAAACTGTCACCCTATATCCATCCATCACTAAACCTACTTTAACTAATATTTAATACGTTAACCGCAGTAGCTGCTTTCAAAACATTCGTTTCTCAGTTATCATTCGGTGGTTTCAAGAACTTCTGGATTAAGAATCACTTATTTGAGAAAAGCACGCGCATTCAGCAAGCACATTCCAAAAACTGAAAATATTTGAAAAAGGAGCTGTTGACTTTGAACCAGAAGGCGCTACAAATCAATACAAATTCACTTTAGTCAACAAAAGTTTGATTGATATATCTTCTGAATAACACACAACGTCGTCACTTCAACAATTCCAAATTTTTTGATACATCTGTTTAAATTTTTTGTTTATATTTGAGCATGAAATGTCGGAAGTTCACGAGCAACACAAATTTGATCAAATTGTTAGCGGATTCTTAGGCAAATTGTTTTAGTGGAACTTTCTTACATTGAAGACGAAAAACTTCATTGAACTTAGAAAAGAAGACAGAAAGCTTTTTTTGATAAGTTGACGACTTGGAAAAACAGAGAGGCACATACACATCTCATTTGAAAGTATTTCTGAGATCAAATCTAGACACTACATCAGATATGATAAGCCGAGTCTAAAACCATTTTTGTGTAGGTATGTACGTTGATTATAAAGCTCAACCATTGGAATTTCTGATAGGAATTTTGTTCGACATCAATCAACGCTATCAGAAACAGGCAAAATATTCGAGCCAAGGTTCCGAGTTCCGAATCAAGTGTAACCATTTGAGAAATCACAAAAGCGCTAATCTATGTATTGAAAAAGCAATGACAGAAGACAGCAGCGGTGGCAATGAGACAGTGTTAATCAAAGTAAAGTTCCTCAATTTCTATGATGGGCAACAATCAGCTATGGAAAGCTCTTTACAACAAATGAATTTATTCGAACCTTTGTTTCACAGTTTTGATTAATCGTGAGAAACTTATAGTTCTTATCACACATACTGCTGTTTTAGACACAAATCAAAATTGCTTACTGATAAAACGACAGATTGATTGATTCTACAAATTCCTTACGCTTCTTTTAGAAGAAGAAAAAAAAGTATACACCTGTCACCCTGTTCTTATCTTTGATTTATCCTAAAAATCAGCTGATTCTGTTTGTGTACAAATTGCAAAGACAATAAAGAACGTGCGTCGATATTTAGCAGATGTCTATCAGTTCAAGCAAAAACTTGATGCGATAAGCTACAACATGTCAATTAAATTAATGACATGTGCTGCACTTGATTCGATTTCTTTTCAAAAATGTCCTCAAAGATTATATTTTGCAATTCAGAAAGAGATTGGGCGCCACCCGCCACTTGAAAAGATTTGTAATCCAAAGGAACTTGGAACTTCTTACATTCTCAGAGTTTTTAATCTAATCGTAATCCGCCATTCTTCATTTTCTACGCATTTCGGGTTTTGTTGATATTTATTTTAAACAAATCCACTTCATCCACTCTGAACTGGAATCGGAAACTATTTTTAAACAATGTTGTTTCACCAGGGTTGTGGGTAGGTGTACCCCTTTCCTCAATATTCTTTGGTAGACTAGACCAAGTCCTACGATTCTTCTTCGTATTATACTAAATTAACTTAATTTTTGATAAATCAATTTCCACAAAAGCTGGCACAAAAAAATTCGTATTTTTTCTATTTCAAACACATGTTGCCCTGAGATATTGAACACATATTGTAACTTCCTAAATACACCAATTAACTTCCAATTAAAATAACGTCATTTGATCATAAACAAAGTAGATTATACAAATAAAAGTGTTTTTCCTCAAAAGAATTTTTTATGTTTTTTTTTCGAGAGTTTGAATGTGTCTGGTGAGAATTTATTTATTATTTTTTTTATTGGTTTTTGTTAAACGTGTTCTTATCGTTCATTCTGCTCGCAGCCTTTGCACTTCCACAAAGTTTATCTTTTAACACGAAATGTGAACGTGAAGGGTCAAAAATTGTATGATCAAGTTACAATAGTTTGTTTTGAGGTCATAGTTGATCCTTTGACCATTGCATACATAAGCTATTGTAGGATTATGTAGACGTTGAATGGTGGTGAACTCTTCGAAGTCACCAAAGTTTCTAAATGGAAATGAAAAATGTTTTCGCTCACTTCTGGATCACGGAATCCTCCACAAAGTTCAAGACTCCACATATGCACATGAAAACCGTATTGGGAAAACATATTTCAGAAGGTACCAAAATAGGAGCCGCAGAGCTGATAATAAAAAAGCATCAACTGCGGCAAGCAGGCAAGCTGGCGCAATTTGGCGCACAATCGAAATTTGAACAGGAACACAGAGTAGAATTCAAAAAAAAAGACTGCTGTAGCCAAAAATCACTTGCAGAAAAGTACACTGAAGAAGAAGAAATAATGAATCCTGATATAGCTGGTAATTCAAATAAAACGCATTCTTGGATTTAACCTTAGAAACAAAATTAAAAGTCTTTTAGACAAAGGGGGTACTCACTGACTCACTGTATTACGTACTCTGTGGTGGAAGCTCTACAGCGATAGTCGATAGAAAGGTGCACGAATTACCTCTGCAGCATCATGTCGATTAATTGAAAAATAAAGACTCACTAGCTGACCCGCCCGGCGCGAAGTTGTATATAAACAGCATTATAAAAAAAAACCGCATCAAAATCCACTCCGTAGATTTAAAGATATACATACGTACATAGAAACAGACAGACAGCGGGAAGGGAATTTGTTTTATACTATGTAGAGATTTTTAACTTAAAATGCAAGTCCTTAATTCCGAATTTTTATGTTAAAGGTCTTCCAATAGAGACATCCGAGCTTTAACACTTGATAACGGCCATCTTTTTGAAACTACATCTGTCAAATTAGTTGTCTTATATCCAGTATGTCTTGCCAAATCACCATGGACGAATGTAGCTTCCAACAACCCCCGACTGGGAACTCTTGTTGCCATTTTTTTGTCAGTTGGTTTGAAATAGATTTGAAAATGCGAACGTGTTTTCGATATTTTTGGGCTTGTATTGATGGAGAATATTTAAAGGTTCATTGAAAACTGTGCAATAAACACTGATTACCATCAAAATAAAAACTACATAAGAAACAAGTGGAAATGATGAAACTCAATAACAGTTGGATATAGCCGTTAATTCAAATAAGATGCTATCTTTGATTTCAACCAGATTTTAGGGTGTTGTAGGCAACGGGGTACAACTCGCACTGCACTAATGCTACACATACACACTCCGTATTATCTGATCTGTGATCGAGAAGACTATTGGCAATTTGGTAGGTAAATTTGAGTCCATTGTACAGTAAACGATTGATTAACACTCGAACAAATCGAAAAATCTGTCGAAAACATCGCCATTCTCCATAAAAGTCTGCAGCAGAAACTTCACAATACCCGAACAAAATTCACCTGTCCAAGAAACTTAAGCTAAACGACCATAGACTTAAGTCGAAGGTATATGCAAATAAGACACAAACCACAATGGTCCTCAAAGCCATCATAACCCACGTCATCGGTCAAATTGAGCTTGGGGTGGAATCGCGTAAGGTGATAGTTGATATAGTTGACAGTCAAAATCAGAAAAATCGGTCTATGTAAGCTAATAGTCAAATTTGAAAGTCATATTTTTGTGACTCAT
The DNA here is from genome assembly GCA_914767635.1 of Melanostoma mellinum. Taxonomy (NCBI): domain Eukaryota; kingdom Metazoa; phylum Arthropoda; class Insecta; order Diptera; family Syrphidae; genus Melanostoma; species Melanostoma mellinum. The sequence continues at coordinate 56,019,423 of OU612060.1, forward strand.
TTTGTTTTTATTAGATTGATCAAATAAATAATGAGCTTGTTATTTTCTTACTATCAACAAAGTTTACTACATTTTTGTCGACTTTCAACTTTCTACTACCTATTAATGAAATATTATGTGCACACTTAAAATAATCTAACTATCGGTCTCATGTCTTGTTCTCAGTCTTCTGTTAAATTTTTAAACGTAATTCGAAAAAATACAAATTTGACAGCTTTCATATATTTGTTCTTTAAGTGATACTAAATAAGCAGAAAAGAAATTTGATCTCAAATTGATCATCTTACACAGACGGAAAAACCATTACTATCAATTTAAGGAATAATGACAGTCAAATATATCCTTAGGCGATTCCACCGCGATTTATGCGCCAAAGTAAGAAAGTTCGAACATTTCTTGTGAAATTTCTGACAACTTAACGCAGCTGTTTTTCCGATTCCGTCAAACGTTGGCGTTGCGGACAAATGTTTCCGCTCCAATATCTCGACAGGACTGATTGTAAGTTATTGAAATACGTTAGGCCCTGAAGATCACTGAGTCTTGTAGTGACACGCAAGTTTAAATTTAATTTTTCAGAAGTTCATTTCTTTTCTCTTATATTTACGATCAAAAGTGATTATGCTCTCAAAACGCCTTTAAAATTAATATTTTCATGGTCCTCTTGCAGTTCATGAAGATCTTCGGAGCTTCGTCAAAAGAAAAGTTTCATCATGATTTTCTTTTATGAAATTTTGCTTGAATGGGACTGTTGTGTTTTATCTTCTAGGGAAAAGCATGATTTACTATTCCAAAGGTCTGTTGAATTCGATCTTTGAACTTTAATTTGTATATTTAAATCGATAAACTCTACCATTTGAAGGTAGCTCTGCCTGATATGTGGGAGGTTTTGAGGTTGAAATCTTATCGGAAAAACAAGTTTGTTCATAAACGGGTGCTTTTTTTCGCTAGGAACTGGCAAGTCCTTCGAAATTGAAACACTTTCAAGCCCCGCGGTTTTCATTGGTTGGTTGCGACATATTTAATTATTTCTGAATATGGTCATTTTTGGAGCATCTGTTTCTGTTTTTTGTCTTCTGATTTTTGAAATAAGATTCTTCTATTCTATCCTCACAAGAGAACGTTTTTAAGGAATTTTTTGGCCTCCTTTACCTCATACCTAAGCCGGAAACATGGCTAACAACCAACCAAAGAAACAACCAAAGACTTCAACAGTGTTTTATGGACAAGAAATCGATTGAAACGATAACAGTAGGTTAAGTACCGTGGCAACCATTTCATGTTTTCGATTAAGGAATGTCTGTATTTACCTTTAATCAGAATCACTTGATTAACTTTATTAGGAATGTCATAAATATCTCGGGTTTGGGTGGATTTGCAGATTGTAAATTAAAACCACTAAAAGCTTTCAGATTTCCAAAAAAACCCATCTGCAACCATTTTTAAGGTCGCTATAAAAATCCGTTAGCTTTCAGATTGCCAAATCAAACCATGTGATTTGGATTAAGCAACTTTTTAAAATTTCTTTCGAAACCATTTCCATAAATCATGTCCATTTATTGATATACAACAACCGAGGGTCACACATCAGCCAACGCAATGGTCATCGAATCGTTTGCGATTTTTCTGGCCTATAAATATCGTAGGTATGATATTGAATCTCTATTGGAATGCAATACCATATTGTAGTCTTAATCAGTTAGCAGATTGCTGTCATATTTTGTAATAAAAGTTGGTTGTGTGTTGTATTGATTGGCGTAAATTTACAATTACTCTTGTTGTGTTAAGACAATTGAAATTAAAAATTTATGACGCAAACCTTGATACGAGGTTCAAGTGATTTATGCCGAATCACATGCGTTTGATAAAACTGTTGTTTCTTATTTGTTTTTTTTTTTCACTTTACATAGCCTTGAAGAAGAAAGTTTCTTAAGTGGAATGTGTTGATGAGCTGTTGTCTCATGTTAACTAGATAATAATCTTTCAATCAGAATTGGAGGCACTTAAGTCCAAAATATTATCTTCGATGTGATACTTGTGGAGGAGAGAGTTGGGCACTTAGATTATATTCTGTCTCTGTGTTAACATTGTTGCTGACACACACTTGTGACAAAGAAGCTATTAGTTTGAATTGAATCAATTAAAAGGATGTAAATGAGTTCAACGTCCAACTAAACTAACAAATCAACGTCAAGCAATCGTTTTGTAAGTCAAAAAGATTAATTTAATAGGTATGGACGTGAGAGGAGTCATTAAAGAGCTTAGTTACAAAGTGAGTTTAAGCACACGGCAGCTTTGTTCACAACCTCTTTAACCGTAACTAGGTATACTTTATTAAGGGCAGTTTATAAGTCTGTTTTGAAGTTATTTCGTCTCTACGGACGATGGGATGTTTTATATGAAAACAAAACAAAGAGACTTTTAAATCGAATTTGAATGAATGAATGAAAAAATTGGGGTTTGTTTTGCACCTCGACCTTATAGATCTATTGTACCCCCTACTTCTAAAGCGGTATTCCTTAATTTTAAAATACTTCATCCAGATTAGTTCCTCTGTAGAAACTTAGTATCTGGGTTACGCTTAGGAGTTCTAGCTCCCTCTCCTCTACGTAGCAGGATCCTAGGTACTTTTTCCTTTGGTGTAATAAAGCTTCACAGTCACCTAAGAGGTGGTCAGGAGACTCTTCCTGTTCGTTGCAATATCTGCATTGCTCGTTGCTCTCTATGCTTAGTACTTTTAAGTGTTTTCTTAGTCTGCAGTGCCTGGTTAGGATAGCATTCCCACATTGTTTCTACTTAATTTTGTTGCGTCTTTCTAAAGTTTTGTGTTAAAAGTGTCAAGTAAAAGCTTGGTTTGGAGCATTTTGGGGAGGTTATTCCAGTGTTTAACTCTGTTGTTTTTCTCCAACTTTTTGATTTCTTTCTTAATGTGGCTTTCTGTTACTCCACAAAAAGGTTCCGGTCCTATGAGTGGTGATCCGGCTTTTGTCTTTGCCAGTTCGTCTGCCTGTTCATTGCCTATCATTCCTACATGTCCTGGTACCCAGTAGATTGTAACCTTGTACTGCCCAATTTGCTCAATTTCGCCACTGCACTTACTGAAAAGATTTGAAGAGATTGTGAAGGATCTTAAGGCCTTGATTGCAGCTGGACAGTCCGTCATTATTGCAATATGTATGTTTTTATATTTCTTCTCAATGTTTAATTACACGCTTTTGCGTATTGCATAGACTTCTGTCATGCATGCTGTCTTGGGTTTAGTGGATTTCTGATTTTAAGAAACTATCGATCACCTTCTCCATGGTTTTCAGTTCAAAGGATGTTAAACTTACTGGCCTGAAAGATTTAGGATGAGTTTTGTCTTTCTTACCCATTTTTGGTATAAAGATAATTTTTGCTCGGGTCCATGAACTGGGTATGTACCCTACAGTACAATTGTTATGTAGAAGTAGAAGAACTAAACCCCTTTGAAACAGCGTGACATAAAACTTTAACAAAAACAGCTTATTTGATTTTATTGTAACAACTTTTCGAAGTTTCATAAAACGATCAAACTTGGGTAATTTATAAATGAAATTATTCAAAATAGTATTTTTGCACCTCAAACTATTTTATTTCTTCAATCTTGACACTTTTGAACGTGTTTTACTATTTGATGTATCAAATGTCAAAGTGGTACCCGTGTCGTGATAGTTAGCATGTCTCCTGTCAACCCAAAGGTTCGTTGTTCGAATCCTAACAGTGGCAAAACTGTTTTTTCATGGGTATTGCCTTTCGCAAGGAATTGGCTTGTTCTCCGTTAATAAATTCATTGCCATGAAAAGCCCTTTCTCGATTAGCCGTTCGGAATCGGCAGAAAATTGTAAGTCACATCCATTCCTTGACAAGGCATGGTTGTGAGAAATGCACTAAGCCCATTTCAAATGTCAAATGTATCAAATGTCACTTAAGCCACAGATAAGACAACCAGTTTCAGTTTCGAAGGTTAGACACTACTAAGACAGCCATGAAAGTCTTTCTTATCACAATTTGGAGTTGGACTGTTTTAAGAGCTGTTATAGACATACCTATACTTCGGAACGGGATTATAAATACGACTAATCGTAATGTGTACAAAATTCTGTTTTTCTTTTCTTCTTCTTATTCTAATTTATTTCATTTTACGTAAATTGAACATACTTTGATCCCCGACCGAGACATGAGTATTTTTTTAATTACCTCCCCTTTTTTCGCAATGCTTGTTTTACCCGAACATCGGTCAGTTCCGGAAAAGTTCTCGGAAAAGAAAACAAATGAACACGAACGATCACAAAAAAAAAAACCAATTAGGTGGGGTTTTTGCCACAAATAAACTTGGATCGAACTTGAAAACAACAATCATGTAGGTATTTGCGTAGTACGTGGTTAGTAATGTTAAACGTACTTTGTTCTTTTCGTATGCTGCACATGTAACTGCAAGTGCTTTATTGATTGATTGATAAACCAAGCAACAAGCCATTTAAAATCCCAAACCTGGTCAAGCTTTATAAATTCTACTAAATCAACAAAACATTTAAAATGAGTCGTGCAACGCAACGAGTGTTCAAGCAGTGACCAAAACCATTAAATTTTTTTGATATTCAATTCCTCATTGAAAACCAAATATTAATAATTTAATATGTGTTTGTGTTTTATTACTTTTTCTTAGGTCAAAACATCACATAACATTTGCAAGGATGTTAAAGAGCCAGCGCTGGGATTCGCTGAAACAGCAGGAAAAGTTTTCGAAAATGGACCAAAGAGATTGCGTCCATTGTCAAATTTTGCAAAGTAAGTTAATAAAATTAGTTAAAAAAAAAGTTGTTAAAGAAGGAAGAATGGTTTATCGATGGGACAAGCAATGTCGTTAGTTTAGGCTTCAAAATTCAAACCACTTTTGTTAAACAGAAGACGTTTTGTTCACCAAATTATTTAAGGCATATAAAATTCTTTCAATGACTCAGGAACAGATACGTAACAAAAAGCAGGGAAACGTTTATTGAACGATATATATTTTGTAACGTGCGCTTAGTTCGCAAAAATAAAACTTTACCTTTCAATTTAATTCTACCACTTTTATTCAGTATCTATACTTTATTCGATCTCAACTCGACTTTTGGACTATCACTTGTAAACAATTCACTCTTAACTTTATCACTCTATAATCAAAACTGACCTCTGGTTGCCTCGGGCGGCCTATTTATATCGAATGACATTTCATCTAGAACTCTCCAGTAATTTCCACATGGTCTCCCCTCTCCACTTCTGTCAAACATTTTTCCTTCTGGTATATTTCTACACTTACACTAGTGTTGCCGCTTGTGTTTTCGGTTGAACGTTTTCGATTAGGAAATTGGTATTAAATGTTGGGTTCGCGTTACACTGCCCCCTCCTTAAGATTGTTCGTCCCGAATAATTCCATCTGCAGCCTCGCCACTATATCGATGCAGCCGGTCACAATGAACTACTTTTAACTTGCCTCTTAATCCTCTTTGGATGCGGTAAACAACGTCGTTAATCCTTGTGACAACTGTATAAGGACCTTCCCAGTTTTTCTGAAGTTTCGGTGATAATCCCATTTGACGATGAGGATTATAAAGCCACACACGATCTCCTGCTTGGAATCCTGTCGTTGTCGCTTTTGTGTTGTACCGTGTCTTCATCCGGTCACTATACACTGTGGCCCATGTTCCTGTTCTATTAGGTCTATCTGTTAGCCTACCCACCGCTATATTTGAATCATAGACATAACAATTTCGGAACCACTTCTTCACGTCACCTCTAACATGCAGCCAGTAAAAGCGTTTTCGCTCGTTCTCCAGCGTCTTGTTGACTCCCAGGTGGCTTCCTGTAGGGCTCCTATGCATCTTTTGTAAAACCTCCTTGATTTTCGATTGAGGAACAATAAGCTGCATTACAAAAGATTTACCGTCAGGAGATTCCCATTTGCGCTGCAGTACGCCTTCTTGCACGCGAAGTGAGTCCCACTGTGTCCAATAGGCTTTGACAACAGGGCTTTGGTCAGAAATGTCGTTCCAGTCAGGTTTTGTGTTGTTCTCTTTCCATTTGAGAATCGGTCCGATGTCTGGATCCTTCTTTTGAGCAGACCTCCCATCCGAATATGGGTTCCATTCTCATCCGCTGAGTCTTGGTCACTACTTTCCGCCAGCAATTCCATTGGGGGTTTTCTACCTGATGTCCAATTCGGTATTGATAAGTCTGCGGTCTTACTCTACAGCTCGTGGATTGATTTTCTTGGACTTCACAACGTCGACAAGCAGTTTCAGTTTTAATTGGTGGCAACCGGCATTGTCGCTGTAAGTACCCCGTCTTATTACAATTCCAACATCTGGCAAGTCCGTTCCGCTGGTCCCTTTGTAGCTTAACTCCTGGGCCTGATCCAGCCTCGACTATGGCTTCTCTTTGACAACGCACCATTTGAGAAGCTTGCTCAGATGCTTCCATCATTAATGCAAATTCTAGAGTTTCAGAAAGATTTCGTGTTCTAGCAGTTCGCACAGATCTCTGAAGATGTTTGTCAGAAATGGCACGAACGAAGGACTCAACAGCAAGCTGGTTGATGATTTCTTCTCCAGCATCCGGGTATGCCAGGTGAACCAGTCTTTCAACGTCTGCTTGGAGCTGCTGTAGACTTTCACCCCTTTTCTGGACTCTGTTATTGAGTTGGACTCGGAAGACTTCTTTCAAGTGGCTATCACCAAAGCGTTTATCTATAGCTGCCAAGAGAAAACTGTAATCGTCGCTCTTACCAGCTGTAACAGTTTGAAGTAATTCAGCTGCTGGTCCTCTAAGAGCAAGAGCCAGTGCTATGTATTTGTCTTCGTCAACCCAGCCATTTGCTGTCGCAGCTGCCTCGAATTGTCTCCTGTAAACTGACCAAGACGACTGTCCGTCGAATGTTGGTGGATGTACTTCTCTTTTCTTTAGATAATCTCCACAAGTTTTTCGTAACTCCATTTTCCGCATCTGGTCTAGTTCCTTAGCAATATGTTTTCGATTCGTTTCTCCAAAGTGGCAAGCTGACTTTCGCATTGACTCTCAAGCTTGGCAAATCTTTTCTCAACACATTCAATGCGTTTTTCTAGGCCACATACATTTTTCTCAATGTTACCCAATTTACCTTCTAGAATGTTTTTCTGACCTTCCAAAACATTCTGTTGCGCCTCAAGTCATTCGAGAATATTCTGTTGTTCCTTCTTTTGCTCATTTCGTTGCTCTTCTAGATTCTTTTGTTGTACTTCGAGTTGTTCGAGAACATTCTGCTGTTCCTTCTTTTGCTCGTGAAGCCGTTTTCAATACTTGTCGATAAGACTTTTTGTTCCAAGGTCGTCATTTTGGCTGTCTCGTACAGATGTTGGTTACTGTAATGTCTCTGGCGCTGGTGGTTGAAAGTGAGGCCGAAGCAGAGTCTCAGAATCTTCCTTTCGAAAATGAGGAGATCCTTCATCGCGGTCTTCGAGATGGTGAACCAAACTGGGCTTCCGTAGTTGATCACAGGTCTCAGCAGCTGCTTGTACATTAGTAATTTTTTTGGCTGACTTAGTCCTGTCCTTCTCCTCAGTAAAGGGTACAGTCGGTGGAAAGCGAATATATATATGTTGTCCGGCTGCAAGTGTAGCAGCACTTTAACTCCTCCTGGAGCATAGGGCAGCAACCAGATCCCTCCATCTGTCCCGATTCGCCGCAACGTGTCTTAGCTGTGACCACGATTGAATACCTTGAGACTGAGCTTCTTTTAAAACAGATGACCTCCATGTTGTTTTTGGTCTTCCAACTCGTCTCTCACCCTGAGGATTCCATTCGAATGATTGTTTCGCTATGTTGTCGTTAGGTTTCCTCAGTGTATGGCCTATCCAACGCCACTTTCGTTGAGTGATGTCTGCATCCAATTTCATCTGTCCGGTCCTATACCATAGTTCAACGTTTGAAATGGTTTGCGGCCACCGGATCTTCAGAATGTAGCGCAGACAACGGTTGACGAATGCCTGTAGCCTGCTCGAGATGTTGACAGAGCATTTCCATGTTTCAGAAGCATATAACAGCACAGATTTCACGTTAGTTGCGAAGAGTTTCAACTTGGTGCGTAGCGATATTTTGCTTGAGTTCCACACAGGAGACAGGATTCCAAATGCACTGCGGGCTTTGTTTATTCTATTGGTAACATCCAGGTCCGTTCCGCCATCAAGTGCAATAAAACTGCCCAGATAGTTAAACTGCGTGACCTTCTCTATGGTTCCCTGCCTAAGAATAACTTGTTGTGTGCCTTGGCCCGTGGTCATTAAGCCCGTGGTGGAAAGCGAAGTTGGGTTGAAAAGACGTTCATGTTCTGGTTTTTTGCAACCCCTGGTATAGGCACGGTGCGTATACCAACTAAGATATAACCAAGTTCTACGTAAGAGCTTAGCTGAAAATCAACATGTCGCCATAAAATTAATTTAGACATATTTTGGTGGCTCAAATCACTGTTGCCAATAACCAAGGGGAGATTATAGAACTCATTGTGTTTCTACTGCAAAGCTTGTTCCTGCTTCCTTCTTTGTAGCATGATTGACCGAAATTTGAAAGATAGCGATTCTTAGAAAATCTTTTAAAGCCCATGAATTGATGTTCATAGCGAAACGGTACGCCTCCAAATTCATTCAAATTCTCATATTAGGTACTTTCTGAGCCACTTCAGCAATTAGTCAAGATTGTGAAAGATTTTTGGTTTGTAGCAAGTCTCTATAAAACTGAAAAAAGTCCAGTAATAAATTTCACACTTCAAAATTGGCTTTGATTACGGACTTACTTACATATTACTTGTAGAGCAAGAGCAAAGTGTATTTTTTTAGACGTGTAGTTTTCAAGAAGAAATAAAACGCCTATAATTTAATTTTATGGACAAGAACTAAGCTTAATTATAAAGGCAAGGGCTTGTCATTATGTTTTTAAAATGATTTTTGGCAAGTGCCGATTGCGTCTGGTAAATTCCAGACGAGAGTCAATTGTCCTGGGCTTATCTTCGTAGAAAAGCAAATTCACATAACCCCACAAAAAGTAGTCCAATTCACACACAAAAAAGGCATCAATCATGGTTCTGTAATGTTCCCTAATGACTGTAACTTAATAACTGGCTTAGGTTATTGAAGTACTATGGACCAATGATTTCCTTTTGCCCATAGAGCCAAACAATCACTTTTTGGGGATGTAACGATACGGAGCGGCGCGGCGTCTCAACAATGGCTTGTGGATTATCATGACTCCAAATGCGAAACTGTGAAAATCGGGATTGGTAGTCATTCCATTTTGGGCTCATTTAGCGAACGTGTGACACGCTTGATGGTCGTTTGCTTCAATTCTTGCACGAGTTGGATTTCGTAAGGCCGCGTTTCCATTTGCAAAAAAAACTTCTGCAAGAAATATCTGACAGAGACAGTCTGTCTGACAGTGATTTGCAAGTGGAAACTGCGAAGCAAGTTCGATTGCGACAGTCCTTGCATAACTTCTTGCGAGTAATTGCGATTGCAATAAATTGCAGGTTGAAACAGGTTTGCATTGACTCGCGACAGTTCTTGCAGCTTACCGAAATAGTTTCGTACATATCGCACTCGTGGCGAGAGTACGTGAATGGGCTAGCGAAGAAATAATGCGGTCCATTGAATGTTACAAGTGTAGTCTGTATCTATGGAATGTTAAGGGATGTTAAGAGTCCCAGCGCCAAGAAGAGTCTTTCCTTCGTTGATATATTGAATCAGTTCGTTGAATTAGTTCGTTTAGTAAATTATAGAAGGCACCAGCGCACCCAAGTTGATCTCTTTTTCTTTTTCATCAATAAATTGTAATTGCAGCTGCTAAACTGCTGGTATTTTCACCATGATTTCTTAATTTTAAATAAATAAATGAATTTTTTGCGACATTTATTAATCTCCTCTGCAATAAATTGCGACAGTATGATGCGCCAGCTTCATGCAAGACATTTATCGCAGAAGAAATTACAAGAATTCGTTTAGCAGCGTAAGCGCTAATGCAAGAAACTTCTGCAAGACTTCCGCGAGTTCAGTTGCAAATGGAAACGCGGCCCAAGGTCCTTAGCACCGCTCCAATTTCTGCACGCCATGGCATATGGATTTATTCAGGTCTTCTTCGATACTCTGCTCCATAGCAGCAATAGCGGCTTGGGTGTTGGGTGTGTATTGCAGATAGCGTCGCTGAGCATGCACCTTATCCACTAGAGTAAACGTGATGCGAAGCCAATCCATGGTTGCTCGAATTATGTCGACCGAAATAAAAAAAAATCGATAAAGTAACGCTTTGTTTCAATTTTCTTTTCTTAAACTTTTCATCGGGACTTTTTCACTTTCGAAAAGAATCTTTTTTTGTTCCAATGGACTCATAAATAATTTTGACCGCCGCATAAAGGATTTAAGGTCGAATTTTTTTCTTCAACCACTTTACTCTTGTTGTCAGTAAAACTTCCACAGGAAAGCTTAAGTCATTTGTTTGATTCTTCAAACACTAGAATGTGTAATATTCTGAGACAATAGTTACATAAATCTAAAAGTATAACGAACACATTCAAGAATCAATATCAGTAAATTGAATTTCAATTTAACTGCCTTTAAATCCCAAGTCGCAATTCCATGAAGTGTTTTTAAAACGAATTCTATAATGACAATTTCCATTCGCAATTAATATAAAGTGTACCTACTTCTACTTCTTCCTGTACACTTGTTGACACCAATAAAAAGCAATAAGGTAAACGATACCAACTACTAATCATCAATTTACAGTTGAAGACCTTTGTTGGAATAGACAGACGCCTTAAGAGTTGTGTACAAATCGGTCATTAAACTTTTAAGTTCTCATAAGGCTTGTTGTAAATCCCAACACTTCACAATTCAATTTATCTTGTAAGGAAATGTGTCCAACCGCTTTGAACAGGTTCTTACCGCAATAAATCCAGACCCACTTTCTTGGAAACTATAACCGTCTTTTTTGTGTACACATTTTACTGAAATGCAAAAAAAAAACACGCAAGGCGTTTAGATTGGGCTGGGGGTTTCCAAATTTTTAAATGAGATGTTAGTCAGAATTGTTGTGTTGTTATTGTTTGAAAAAGAAGAGTTCGTCTTTTTTTTAAAGAAATTCAATTAAGTTGGGTGTATTGCCAAGTGAAGCGCAACTTGCAATGACTCTTAGGATTTAGTAGAGGAGAGAAAACAATAGAATTTTTTCTTATAAAGCATACGCACTGAATTATGTTGTGTGGAATTACATCGACCGGAACTACAAATGAAAACAGTGCCAAAACCACACAAATCTACAGCCTTGACTTTTAACAGTCAAGATACTTTCTAAGGTCGACCTAATTCCATCGAGTTTCTTAGCAAAATTTATACGCTGTACAGAGTTGGAACGTTACAGCGGTGCTTTAAAAGAGGAGAGTGCCGCAATCATCCAAATTAAGCTCTGTTGCTAAAGTCGACGTAATTGCATTGACTTTTTTTACTAAATCGATATGTTGTGCAGCTTGAGGATCTTACAACGTGTCTTGCGTTGGGTCCTAAACTAAACCAAGTGCCTTAATCACCTTGGATTGATATAAAGTCAACATTCTTTCTCGTTTTCCCATAGGAATATTTTCAAAAATGCTTGGGTCACTTGATCAGAATTTCGTTAAATCGAAATTTCCTTCTTTTAACAATTTTCTGGTTTCATCACAAATTTGGTGCCTTAAGTTTTAATGCAATCGAAATTTTTAACAAAATTTATACGTTGTACAAAAATGTGTTACAAATGAGAGTAACACAATCACACAAATTTGGGCAGTAAAGATTCTTTTTAAGTTGCACCTAATTTCGTCAAGTTTTTTTTTTTAACAAAATTTAAAATTTGTATAACAGGGAAACGTTACAGCGGTGCAACAAATGAAGAGAGTAAGTATATATTTGGTGTTTTCACTATTAACAGCAAAGATCCCCTCTAAGTTCGACCTAGTTCCATCGATATTTTTAATCAAAATATATACAACGTCGAGACGTTACAGCCGTGCTTCAAATGAACAGAGTGCCGCAATCACACAAATTCGACTCATCAACTCAACAGTAAAGACCCCTTCTAAGGTCGACCTAATTCCATCAAGTTTCTTAACGAAGCTTTTTACGATGTGCAACCAGGGAACGTTACAGCGGTGCTTAAGCGAAGAAAATACCACAATCACACAAACTCGACGCATTCATTTTTAATGTACCCTGGTAAAGTCGACCTGAGTCCACCGAGTTTTTTAACGAAATTTATTCGTGGTACAATGTGACCACGTTACAGCGGTGCTACAAATGAATGTAAACCAAACGATGAACCAAACCTTTAGCGGGGAAATCACGATGCAATCGTCGTAAGTGACTTGGATCGCATACGATCGAAATTGGTTTTCACTTCAAAGCATTCGACATTGCGACATCGGTACAGCGGTTCACTTCATACACACGATACAATCATCCCATGTGATGTACGATTATCGGTACGATAATTGTATCGTGTATTCCCTGCTTTAAGCTGGGTGAGAGATATGAGCCGCATACCACCATCGTTTTGATTCGAGTCCGAGTTGAGTTCGTTTCCATGTAGCGACGACGATATTGACCGATCAATAGCCGAAAGAAAAATACCAATGACTACACCTCGTTTGAAACGCAATCTTTTTAGAAAATTTTGTCCTTTAAAAGAGACAGAGAAAGTTCAGAGCATAAGAAAATTTTATGATTCAGGTTCTTGACTGCTTTACGTTTGGTTACCAGATTTTGTAGGTCTTGCAACTCTACCTGGTGTTCCTCAAAGCAGATATTTTAGTCCCAGTTATTTTATTATTTGTTTAGAAATAAGTCTCCATCCTTATTGCAACAATTTCTACTGCTATATAAATAGGTCTGTTCGTTGAACTTTCCCCAGGGTTGACCCAGGTTTTCTTGACAACCCTATAAGTTGTCAAAAAAACCTAGGTTTTCCACTCCTCAAAAAACGCCACACAAAACTATGGCAAACCTATGGCTCAAAAAAACACTCAATTTGACATTCAGGGCGAATTTAGGTTTCTCAAAAAACGCTTTGTGGCGACCCTAGGGCAACCCCAGGGCTTCAACGAACAAACCTTATATCGGGGCTTGTATACTGAAAAATTACTAAATTAATCCTTTTCTGCTTTCAGACAATTCGTCGATGGAGCTTTAATGGCTACCTACTATGCTGCTGCATGTGTCTACATAGTCTTCATCGCGACATCCCTCCAAAACGTAATAAACTTCGAATGTCACATAAATTGGAACATTCGAGTTTACATTGCACTAACCATCATACCAGTTCTATTCATCGGACAAATAAGAGATCTCAAATTTCTTGTGCCGTTTTCGGCCATGGCCAACATCTTTATTATTGTTGTCTTCGGTATCACCCTGTACTACATGTTTAATCAACCGCTTACTTTCTCCGACAAGCCACTCTTCTCCAGCTGGGGACAGATACCACTCTTTTTTGCAACAGTCATTTTCGCCATGGAAGGTATTGGTGTAGTAATGCCAGTAGAGAACTCAATGAGGAACCCCAAACATTTTCTGGCATGTCCTGGTGTACTTAATACTGCCATGATCACTGTGGTAACATTGTATGCTGTGATTGGATTCTTTGGTTATGTCAAATATGGCGACAAGGTTTTGGGCAGCATAACACTCAATTTGGACGATGGTGATTGGTGAGTTTGTGTAGTTTCTTTACATTTTTTTCTTTTAACTAATCGTTTATTTGTCTGTCTTATAGGCTTGCTGATGTCGCTAAAATCTTAATGGCCATCTCCATTCTTTTTACGTATGGGCTACAATTTTATGTGCCCAATGAAATTTTGTGGAGGAAAATTAATCACAAATTCAGTGAGGAGAAGCACAACATTGCACAGATTCTACTCCGGACTGGCATCATTTTAGTGAGTGGTGGCATTGCTGCGGCAATTCCAAATTTAGAACCATTTATTGGACTTGTCGGTGCGGTGTTCTTCTCTCTTCTCGGTAAGGACTCTTAACGCAATACCTAAAGGATGATAGTATTTATGAAGGTATTCTCTTTTTTCAGGCATCTTTGTACCAAGCGTAGTTGAAACTGTCTACTTATGGCCCGATCGTCTTGGTTGGTGTAAATGGAAATTGGTTAAGAATGTGATCTTGGCAATATTAGCCTTTTGTGCTTTAATTGCTGGGTCGTGGGTCAGCATAGGGGAGATAATTCATATGTATAGTAAATGAGGAGTATTTTTCCATCATGAAAACCCTGAGCCTTAAAAAAGAAAACAAAAAAAAAAGCGTAAATTGTGAGACAGTGTTAAACACTTAGTGCTTCCTGATTGTATTTTCTAAGGAATATTTTTAATCTTTTAACTCTGTACTTAAGAACAAACAAAATTATTTTTAAGGAGTTGTAAATTTGTTTTAAGGTCACAAATTTTGCAGGAATTATAGTTTAAAATATGTAGTTTTTTGTAAAGTGATATATTATGTGTGAAAAAAATACAAAAACGTATTATTTTAGTGTAGAGAAGAGTGTGCATGGATAAATACTCTCATCTGATAAGAATTTACAATTTTCGTTTGCTTTAAATGCTGTCTACAGCTACTTGCTATCGATTTTAAGCAGCCGAAAGGTTTATGATTTTATTAGTGATAGCGATCATTGTTGCTGTGTAGATTAAGTTATTTTGCAATTTTAGTATTCTGTTATTGCATGTATTTATTTGTAGAGTTTGATCTTAAGCCCAAGAACATATCGAATTAAGACATAGCATAAGAAATTTAAACAAACAAACCAATAAAATAAAGAAATTCTAAATTTAATTTCAAAAAATAATTTGTTTATGAGTTATTAAGAAAAGCGTAGATCATCATTGCAGATTAATTGAAGAGTAAATAACGTGGAGTTTTACTAAATTAAAGGGTGCAAATCAGAGATAGAGGTTAAAGTCCACCCCTATCACTTTAGGAATTGGTACAGTATTTTCCAAGTGCCCGGTTGTGCCCCCTTCCAGTTTCGTTTCTTTAGGAATATCGGGATGAAATATAGCCCATGTAATTTCTCAGGCTCTAGACCATTTTCAATTCTACCAATTTCATTCAAATTGGCTTGGTAGTTCTTAGGCCTTTTTATTATAAACACAAAGTGGAAATATTGTGATAAAATCCTAATTAATATTATAAACGTGAAAGTCACTCTGTTTGTCCGGCTTTCTATGTTACCGTCTCCTTCCCAAACTACTGAACTGATTTAAATGAAATTTTGTACAGAGATAGTCTAGAACCTGAGAAAGGACATAGGCTATATATTTTATCCCTATATTCCCACGGGAATGGGAAATTATACAGGAATTAAGAAACTACAAAACCGATTTCAAAAATTTTTCCAACGATAGAATGCTTCACTATCCTAGAGTAACAAAAACTTTAATTCATCCACATATTCCCACGGGAACGGGAGTCCTTACTAATATAATAAGTGCGAAAGAAGCTCTGTCTGTCCGTCATTCTATGTTACCAACTCCTACCCAAAGTAATAAACCGATTTAAATGAAATTTTGTATAAAGGTTAGGTAGGGGACATAGGTATTATTTTATTCGAATATTCCCACGGGAACCGGTCCTCACTATTATTATAAATGCAAAATTAGCTCTGTCTGTTCACTTTTCTATGTTACCATCTCCCGCTCGATTTAATGAACAGATAAAAATGAATTTTTGTATAAAGATTGTTCAGAACCTGAGGAAGGACATAGGCTATATATTTTATCCCTAAATTCCCACGGGAACGGGAACATATACTGGAACTTAGAAACTTCAACACCGATTTCAAAAATTTTTCCTCCGATAGAATGCTTCACTATACCAGAGTAACATTTAATTTAATTCATCCACATATTCCCACGGGAACGGGAGTCCTTACTAATATAATAAGTGTGAAAGAAGCTCTGTCTGTCCGTCGTTCTATGTTAGCATCTCCCACCCAAACTAATAAACCGACTTAAATGAAATTTTTGTACAAAGATTGTTCTGAACTTAAGGACGGACATAGGCTATACAGGGTGTCCCGTAATTCGTTAAGTCTAAGATAAGGTCTCTATCATCTGTATTGACAGAGATATCGAATTTAACACAGGTTAGGGTACACCAAAGTTAGACTTTTTTTAAATTGTCAAAAAGTGATGTCAAACTTGAGAAACGGACTTTACTGTACAACAATTTTTTTCTTAGAATATGACCAAGAATCATATCCCAAAGTATGTAAAACGAATTACGGGACACACTGGAAAATTTATCCTTATATTCCCACGAGAGCAGAAACGTATACGGGAACTTTGATACTACAGCACCGATTTCAAAAACTCTTCCACTGTTGGAATACTCCATAATCCCCGAGTAACATAAACTTTTACTCCTCCCCATGTTCATTACGGGAACGCTCACCATGTTTCCACGGGAACGGGAGTCTTTACTAACATTATAAGTCCGAAGCTAAATCTGTCTGTCTATTTCTCTTTGTTACCATTAACCGCCCAAACTATTGAACCTATTTATATAAATTTTTGGTACATAGACAGTCTAGAACCTGAGGATGGACATATATGATATGATGCAATATGTTTTATCCCTATATTCCCATGGGAAAGGGAACTTGGAAAATACAGCACTCATTTCTAAAAATGTCCACCGTTAGAATACTACACTATTTCCGAATAATATAAACTTTCCGAAATTTACTCTGTCTGTCTGTTTTTCTTCGTTTATATTTACCGCTTCAACTGTTGAACCGATTTATTTGAATTTTGGTACAGAGATAATCCAGAACCCGAAGATGGACACCCTTACTAATATTACAAATTCAAAATTATCTCTTTTATATTATCTTTCTGACCTGGCAATTAAAAGAATACAAAAATTTAGTTATCATGAAAACCCTCTAATAAAAAATATGTATTTTGAAAATATAAATTTTATGTTAGAAGAAAGATATTATATGTCCCCAATTAGCCTAGCTAACGACTCCTCCAGACAATGCCTCCAACTAAACAACAACGAATATCTTTCTGGCTTCTTCACGAGGGGCAATCCCGTCACTTATAGAGGATAACATTTCTCTAAATATTCATCTTGAATTAATTTAAACATTATTTTATTGCATTGAAATGTGTAGTGTGTTATTTTCGTTCATTCCTAGATTCGGAATTGTGCTAATGTCATTTCACTTGAATTGACTTAAGCACCTTTTTAGTTCTAAGTTATTATTATTATTATTATTTTAGTCGTAAGTTGTAAATAAGTTCTTTCTATCATTAGTTTTAAGAAAACCATCACAAACTGTAAAATCTGTAAGTGTCCTTGAGCAACACTTAAAAACTTTTTTCTTTTTCTCATCTGATGTATTAATTTGTTTTAAGTATTAATTTAAATAATTATTCTTTAAATCAAAACCATTACGTAAAAGCTAGACCAATTCAAAGTCAGCTACTTCATAAAACACTGTATATTTTACTCACATAAAATTGTAACTATGAAAAAAAAAAGTCTCAATAAAAACTCAATTATCAATTATCAATTATCTGTCTGTTCGTGTTTCTCTGTTACCATCTCCCGCCCAGACCACTGATCCGATTTAAATGGAATTTTATTCAGAGATAGCCTAGAGCCTGAGGAAAGTCATGGGCTTAATAAGTAATCC
The DNA here is from genome assembly GCA_914767635.1 of Melanostoma mellinum. Taxonomy (NCBI): domain Eukaryota; kingdom Metazoa; phylum Arthropoda; class Insecta; order Diptera; family Syrphidae; genus Melanostoma; species Melanostoma mellinum. The sequence continues at coordinate 56,037,183 of OU612060.1, forward strand.
CTATATTTCTACGGGATCGACACCGTAAACGGGAACCTTAAAGCTGCCGAGTTTCTCAATTTCATAGGATTATTAGGAGTGGCAGCAAGTTGGTGTTCCAGAAATCCAATAATGAGTAATCCAGAATTGTACACAGCTACAAATTACACATCTGGGATGCGGCACTATAAAAATTTTAGTAATGACTGGAACGACAAAAGGAGAAAACATTTTGATTCCCTGTTTTCCTTTAATTCCCACTGATTGGTCATTATAAATAAAGCTCAGACACTTTAAGTTGCGTTTTAAGAACGTCGTGTGCAAACATATATTTAAATAAAATAATATAACAATAGTTTATTAAAACGCATGAATGTTTCTTATTTGCAAATTAATTAGCCTAAAAAATTAATAATGCTGCTGAAAGACACTATTCCACGCGGACGAAGTCGCGGGCACAGCTAGTATACATATAAAGCCTTCCTCTTGGATCACTCTATTTATTTGAAAAAAAAACCTGTCAAAAAGCGCAGTATAGTATTGAAGATCTAAGCGAAATGACAGCGGAAGCAGCTTTGTTATAAACTATGTAGGGATAAGAAGAGGAATGAGCCATTTCGACAGGAAGTTGAGTTCTATACTTAACAACTTACTTACTGAGGTGGGCATTACAATTTGGGGTGAACCTGGGTCTCGCAACCTACATCTTTCGCAAACAAATCGATCTCAGATGAACTCTCTTTGATTTTGCACTCTAAGGCGGTTGAGTTCTTCTTCCACTTGATTTCGCTATCTAAGTGGCAGTCTTCCTTTTCCGAAGGATCGTTTAGGTCCATCCGCTCAACATGGTGCAGCCTTTGTAGCCTGGCGATGCGTACTTTTCTAGGTATGTCCATGTCGCGGGCTCATACAGCTTGCTGTTGTATCTTCTTCTCCACACATTGTCTTCGCATACGGGACCAAAGATCATTCGGAGAATTTTTCTTTCGAAACGACCAAGGGTTTCCTAATCCGCTTTCGATAAGATCCATGCTTCCGCGCCGTACAGCAGGACTGGGATGATTAAGGTCTTATACTTTGGTTTTTCTAGAGAGGGTTTTGTTTCTCAATTGCCTTCTTAACCCAAAGAAGCAACGGTTGGCTAGACAAGAGTTATTCTCCGTTTGATCTTCGCACTGATGTTATTTTCCGTTTCTACATCGAATCCTAGGTAGACGAAGCCCTGTACTACCTCGAAGTTATGTCTGTCTATCAGTGGCGTGGCGTGGATATTTTCAAATGGTAAGTCGAGAAAAATGAATCACCTACACAAATTAATAAGGAATAAATAGAAGGTACCTCAAATTCCAAACGTGGATTAATGGAAGACAATTTTTCTATACTTTAAGTCATTTAGGTTAAAATTCACAATGAGCTTAAAGCATAAAAAAATCGGCTTCAAAAGAAGCCTATGTGGAAATGCAAGAAAATAAAATTAAATTTAAGTAACGTAACTAGTATTAAAAACAAATTAGAACTTCATTTCATTGGTTTTCCTCTTCTAAAAGGTAATCGGTTGAACAACACTCAACATTTAGCAAAGCCATTCAAATAATTAAATCAAAACAGTTCTCTTCGACGTTAACTTCTCACAATTTCCAGAATTTTTAGTTTTTTTTTTAGAGTTCTTACAAATGCACGTTACCTAAAATTCATTTTAAACTTGCAAATACATAATCCAAAACAATGATCAGTAGAACAAAACAAAACAGTAAAACAAAACCGAATTCGCCGTACATTACTCGAAGGCGAAAACTGTACCTATTATTTTTTCCAAGATATTGCACTATTGCAGTAAGACGAAAATTATCGTCTTACTTTCTTCAATAAGAGAACGTGTATTGAAAAGGGTGGCACCGCGGTGCACCGGGGTGGAAGTATATCGTAGGAAAGACAGGGACAAATTGTGTGTGTATCTCGCAAATTTAAAAGTGCTTGAAGAACATTGTGTGTATGGGCAAAGATAGGCTGTTGACTGCTTAGTTGTAGACTTATCTGGCTGGTTTTTTCTATGAACAAGGGACAAATTTTAAAAGGTAAGACGATAGGAATCGTGTTATATGGACGCCACGCCACTGCTGTCTATTGTGACGTATTGTCCAATTCGTCGATGTTCTGTGTCCTTGTTTGATGACAGCATATACTTCGTTTTGCCCTCATTAACCATCAAACCCATTTTTGCCGCTTCTTTTTCAATACTCGCAAAAGCACCTATGACATCACGCTTTTTTCGTCCCATTACGTCAATATCGTCTGCATAGGCGAGTAATTGTACAGACTTTTGAAAGATTGTTCGTCTGGTGTTGACGTTTGAGTTTCTTACAATCTGTTCAAGTATGATGTTGAAGAAATCGCTTGACAGTTTGTCGCCTTGCCTAAAACCTTTTTCGACATCAAAGGTCTCGGTGAGTTCTTTACCGACCTTGACGGAGCAGCGTGAGTTCTCCAAAGCCATCCTGCATAGTCGTACGAGTTCTGCAGGGATGCCGAAACTAGACATGGCTCTGTACAGCTCATCTCTGTAAATACTGTCATACGCGGTCTTGAAATCGATAAAAAGATGGTGCCATAGCGAGAAAATTTAGTCGATTGTGGAATTTTCTGGTCTGAAACCACATTGATTAGGACCTATTAAGTTATTGACATGGGGTATCAGACGTTACAGCAGACAAGATCTTATAAGCGACGTTAAGGAGGCGTATCCCTCTATAATTGGCGCAATTGTGAGGGTCTCCCTTTTTTAGGATTAGGTAAACGATGTTGAAGTTGCATTCATTGGGCATGCTTTCTTCAGACCATATCATCCAAATCAGCTGGTTCATGCTCTTTACCAACTGATCTCCTGCTGCCTTAAAAAGATCGGAGTCAATTCCATCTGCATTTGGGGCTTAATGTGACTCAAGTTTGCATATGACAAGTTTAGGTGTGGGCGCATATTAGGCTAGTGTTGACTGTCTTAGCCCTGATGTTGATTGCCTTAATACGGTTAGTATCCCGGATTTGGCTAACAACTTTTTCTCTCCGTCTACCTCATCGCATTTCCTCTTACCATTTCATCGCATTTTTCAAACGCGATCATACCTGCTGTGCTGCAGTCCAGGGCGTCCGCTGATTCTCCGTTAAGGGATCTTACGTTCCGCAAGTAGATCCGGATTTCTTTGTCCTTTTTTCGTTTACTTGGTTCGTCAACATTGACATAATTGTTATTCGAGGCTGTTGGTTGCTTCAAAACCACGGAGTTTTCACGTGGTTGGGAAGTTAACCTCACGGGCAACCCCCAACCTGGAGGGCCAGGTCCTTTATGTTCCCCTTGGACATATAGAGCCATATAGTTCAGTGTCTGTAATCTGCTGCAGGTGATTGAGAGCTACCGTTGGCTCCCCATCATCTCATCCACCACCATCTCTACTTCAATACCCTGTCATAGTATTGGGAGACCCTGAAAGAAGTTTAAACCAAATTTGTCACAAAAGTTCATATACAGATTTTTTTGGTCTGCTAAAGTTGACCGATGGTTCTGTAAGACGCTGTGCTATTCACCATAAGTACTTGCTGAGGATTATTGTGTTGTTCTATTTTTTTCTTCGTCCTTTTGTCGACTCTTGTCGAACTTATTAGTTATGCAAATCAACTCCGGTTGGAAGAGACCAGTATTTACAGGTTACGACGAGATGTATAGTAAGCACAATTGTCATGTACTATGAGTTACAACATCTAAGCGCAAAGTTCCCCATCTCTATAAAGCTAATATGGTATCTCATTTAGCCCAGCAGCTTTTCCTTTTCGGACTTCTTAATTTTTCTTTTTTTAAGAGGCTATTTTCAAGACAGCAATATATTTTGTCGTATTTCTTGAACAGCTTGATTTTCATCAATAGCCGATGCAGAAACCTCCTCGAGCTCCTGATACACATGCCATCCGCGTTATTTACTAAATCGTTATTCTTACTTATCACTGCTTTAGCTCCATCAGTCCACCACCATGTTTCTTTGGCTTGTTGGTATGGTAAATTTGTAACCCTTAGCCATAATTTGGCTCTCTTTAAGCAGTTTGTAACAGGCAACCACATATACCTACAGTGGGTGGCCAAATAATTAGGGACAGTGTTCATTTTTATGTAATTTATAGTTAATTTAATTTAATTTATATACTAGCTGACCCGCCTGGCGTAGCTAAGGCCCTACATTAACCGAATTGAGTAAGTTTAGGTAAGTAGTTTCCAAGTTTCCATTCTACTGGGAGAATAGGGATGAAATATAGTTTATGTTACTCAGGAATAGTTAAGCACTCTAACGATGACATAGTTTTTGGAATCGGCCCAGTACTGTAAAAGTGAAATACGCATTGAATTCGGTACAGTTGGTTATTTTTTGATTTCCCGTTTCCGTTTCTGTGGGAAAATGGTGATGAAATATGGTTTAGATTGCTCAGGGACAATCGAGCATTCTAACAGTGAAAGAATTTTTGAAATCGTTTCAGTACTTTCCAGTTTCCTGGTTATTTCGCCATTCCCCTTTCCGTTCCGAAAGAATATGGGAAGTATAGTCTTTAATACTCAGGAGCAATGAAGCAATCTATCATTGAAAAATTTTTGGGAATTGGTCCAATATTTTGCAAGTTCCCGCTAATGTTGTTGTTCCCGTATCGTTGCTGAAGCTCTTGACACTTGTTGAGTTCATCAAAGTGTCAGCATCGGTACCGTTCAACATGGTCACCGAGACCACCACGTGGTTTTACAATACCCTTATTTAGTGTGAGCTAAAATTAAAATTCGAATCTTTATTACTTTATTCATTTCTTCTTGTCTACATATAATAACAAAGAACTTCCACTTCATTTGCATTCGAACCCAATATTTCTTCGAGATCCTTATCTCTACCAAAGGCTTAGAAGACGCTGTCATAACTTAGGTCAAAGTGTATAGTATCACTTTAAATCATTTGCTAATATAGATCAAATTCAATGTGCGGTCATTTCATATGAAAAAAGTTTTGGCCACAGTATAAACTTCTTAATGATCAAGATAGACCGAGTGCATATCTCGGCTTTATTGCTTCACTTTTAATATGAATATGAAAGCTCTAACTATTAATATAAACTCTTTAATATCCTCTGAAAAGTGCGCAGACCTGTGTCTTCTCATTGAGGATATTAAACCGACAGTTATTTTTATACAAGAAACACACTTACAATCTAAGCATAAAAGACACTTCGAAAATTATAAATTCATTAGAAATGATTCAGGCGTTGGTACTGGAATTCTTCTCAAAGATACCATCCAGCACTCAGTCATACATTTCAACAACAGTATTATTTCGGCTACAATCGTAAGTATTCAATCTAATGACTCCACTGGTCATTCAGAAAGCATTGCACTTGCTTCAATTTATTTACCTAGCAACATTGGACAACCATTTCAGCAAATTTTTGATGAGCTCTTCAATACATTATCTGAATTTAGTCATTTCATTATCGGTGGTGACTTTAATTCTCGACATAATATGTGGGGAGACACGGTTATAAATCAAAATGGATCGAATCTCTTTAATTGGTATCAAAATAACTTTTTCCAAACAGATATAATTTCTCCGGGTGAACCTACGTATCCTAGATCATCGTCTCACATTGACTTCTTTTTAACATCTCCCAGTCTTACTTCTGGTTTTCCACAATCTCAAAATTATTCCTGTCTTACTCTCGATGCACTATCCGATCATTTCTCAGTTCTTTTAGCTCTAAATTTTATAAATTTTAACCCTTTACCTGATACTCAATTAAAATCACTTTCGTTCAAATATACCAATTGGAATAACTGCAATAGACAACTCGACCATATTATTTCTAACCACCATATCCCTAATGATGTAAATTTACCAAATACAGAAATTGACAGTCATATTGAATTTATTACCAATGCTTTAAATACTTGCTTGTCCAGTCATTCGTCTTTACGCAAAATTAAAAGTTCATTTAAAAATATCAGTCAGAATACAATTGCCCTTATGAAAACTAGGAATGTTTGGAAAAGTCAACTTAAACGTATCTTCCATTTGAATGGAAATCGAATTAATCCAAATTATCAAGAGCTTTCTAGTCGTATTTCTTGCTTAAGTAAAATTATAAAAGATAAAATTCGAATTGATCTTAACGAAAACCTTAAATCAAGACTTAAAAATCTCGGACCATCGCCTCAAGTTTTAAGAGAAATTAACCAGCTCTCTGGTCGTAACAAATCAAACCCATTTAACCACCCACTGACATATAGAAACACTACTCTTTATACAGATCCAGATAAAATTAATGCATTCCAAAATTTCTTTAGTGAAGTATATGCAGAACGCAGTCATATGCTTAACCCTGCCATAGCCCTTGAAATTTCTACAGCCAAAAATTCTTTCTTTAATCTCAATACATCTACCATTTCGTCCTTTTCTCTCCAAAATAAATCAGATTCTACTTCCGAAAATTGTTTTGTTTCACCTCCCTTCATCAAAAACATTATTGCTAACTTAAATAATAAAAAATCGTCTGGTCCTGACAAAATTTCAAATTTCTTTATCAAAAATTGCAGTAAACTAATTCTAAGACCTATTACAATCATCATTAACAATTGTATAAATAATTCTTATTTTCCCACGGCTTGGAAGGAAGCCATTCTTATCCCTATAAAGAAAAAAAGTTATAGTAATGACCTTGACAATTTTAGACCGATTTCCCTCATTTCAAATTTTGGTAAAATTTTAGAAAGAGCTATATATAAACAAATTGAACCATTCTGTGAAGAAAACAATATTATTCCTAATACACAATTTGGATTTAAAAAAGGTCATTCTACAGAACATGCAATATTACTTTTAGAAAATAATATTTTAGATAATTTGAGAAAAAGAGAACGGTAACATGCGCATAAGAAAGCTTATTTTCAAAATGATTTCACTAAATTTTCCAGTTAATGTTATTAAAATTCTAAACAGTTTTTTTTGCAATCGTTTCCTTAAAATTAAAATTGGTTCACTTTTTTCAAATCATATTCAAATTCATACTGGTGTACCGCAAGGTTCTTTTCTAGGTCCATTCCTTTATAATATATTTATTCACGACTTCCCATCTTCCATAGGACCTTCAAAGAGTATTCAATATGCTGACGATACAATCATTTATGCCCCTCACAAAAGACCCCATGAAGGACTTAAACTAATTAAATCTCACCTTGAGCAGGTAATTTCGTATTAGAGGTCTGCATGAATACATTCATTTACCTTTTCGAATCAAGCACAGTAGTTCAGTGTATTCTGTTCGTAGAATGCTTAGAAATTAGTGTACACTAAAAACGAGTACACTATTCTAAAAAAGCAAACACTGCACACCATTCGATCCCTTCGTAATAGAACGAATACACTGTTTGGTTTCTCTCTTAGGCTTGAATGCTTGATTTAAACAGAACAGAACAAGCCTAACAGTTATCAACACATCGAATACAGCAATTGAAATAGAACATTTACAAGCACACTGAGTGCAGCGAGTGGCTTGAACTGATGCTAATGAATTATGTGATGCTCTGCTTAGTTTGTTTCTAGCTTTAAAATTATTTTCTTCTTTTATTTGACTTACATACTTACTATACACCCCAACACCAAGAAAATGCTGCGACCTAGATATTAATATCCCCGTATTGAATAATTTTTAAATGACACATTATTTATTTATTATTTAAATCAGGTAAGTAATTCATTAGCTCGGGTACCTATAACTTAATCAATGCTTTGATTGTACATAAATCTAGAATTTAAAACCAAATCTCGTGGGCGTGGGCATATGCGGATGAGTTAGAGTTTTTGCTACTCGGGGAAAGTGTAGCATTCTAACGGCGAAAGAATTTTTGAAATCGGTGCAGTAGTTTCTAGGTTCCCGTGGGAGTATAGGGATTAAATATATAGCCTAGGTTCTTCCTCAGGTTCTTGACTATCTCTGTACAAAATTTCATTTAAATCGGTTCAGGGGTTTGGCCGGGAGATTTCAATTCAATTCAATTCAATTTATTGTATAAAGTTAAAGTTTGGTACATTAAGATTATTATCTTTTATAGTACTTAGAGCTAACTGAGTTTACAAATTAAAAATTAATAAAAAAGTTTATTAAACGAAGAATTTTTATGATAGTAGAGTAAAGAAGAGGATAGTAAAAGTAGAAAAAGTATTAGAAAATTAAAGAGAGAAGTGAGAAAAAATAGCTTTTTTAAAACGGTTAGTGTTCAAAATTATTCTAATATTAATAGGCAGCGAATTCCACAGCTTGATTGCATAGACAAAAAAGAGGCGCGATGAATTCAGAAACCGGTGTTTAGCAGTATTTAGCGTAAAAGTTCTTGACGAACGCGGAAAATTAAGTTTGTTGTATAAATACACGGGGTTTTTATTCATTATAATGTTATGTAGAAAAATGCAGTTTCTTGCATCGATATAATTCTTCAGAGAGGTTCCAAGAAGACCATCAGCAAAATTGGAAACATGGTCATATCTACGTAAGCCATAAATATATCTAACAGCATCATTAAAAGCAACTTGTAGTTTACGCTGAGCTAGAGAATCTAAGTTACAGTATACATTTTCGAAATAGGTTATATGCGGCAAAATCAAGGTCAGAACAAGCTTACGTCTAGTCTCAGTAGGAGTAAAGCTCGCAGTAATCCATAGTTTACGGAGGCATCCATAAATTATTCCTATCACATGATTAATGTGATCATATCCCGACAGGTTGTGAGAGATGACAAATCCAAGATTTTTTACAGTAGAAACTATTTTTAGTTTTTTATCAGAAAGAATTATGTCAGGTAACCTATTTATTTCAGGCAATCTATTCGAAATTGGGATTACTTGCGATTTTTTCGGATTTAGAAACAGACCATTCGAGTTAGACCATATCCGAATGCTTTCAAGATCATCATTTAAATTGTTTGCAAGTTCAACGAAATCAGAAGTTTTTTTTAAGGGATACAATTGTACATCGTCAGCATAGAGGTTAACGGAAGAGTATTTACAAACTGATGGCAAGTCATTAACGAATAAACAAAACAAAATTGGACCAAGAATGGATCCTTGGGGAACACCCTGTTTCACCGGTAACAACGCTGATACTGATTCATCAGATTTTAAAACTCGTTGAAACCTGTCACTTAAGAAACTTTTGAAAAATTTTACAGCATTATTAGAAAAATTAAACAGATTTCTTAGTTTCCAACAAAGAACTTTATGGTTAACCTTGTCAAATGCCTTTGAAAAATCAAGTAAGCACAACAGAGTTAGAAAACCATTATCAAAACGTTGTCGTATTTCTTCTAGAATGTTAACCATAGCAGTTGAACAGCTGTGTTTAGCTCTAAAGCCAGATTGCTTTTCAAAGAGCAAATTATTGGAAGACAAGTAAAAAAGTACCTGTTTCGACATAAGTTTCTCTAGGATCTTTGATAAGCATGGAAGAATACTGATAGGCCTAAAATCATCAGCGTTTTCAGGACAGGTTTTCTTAGCAATAGGAGTAACTCTGGCAATTTTCCAGGAATTAGGAAAAGTTGAGGTCGTAATGCAGTGGTTTAGGATGTGGGTTAGGTGGGATATGATGAAAGGTTCAATAAGCTTTAAAAAACGTAGCGATATGCCATCTTCACCTGTTGAATTTGATTTAATATGGGATAAGCATAAGATGGATATAAGAAATGCGAACATACAGAATTACATTTGCATTTATAACATCAGTAAGAATTTTGATTAGAAAAATCTATAACAGTTTACAAATTTTTCTTACATATTTCTTGAAAATGAAATATATTCAAAGAAAATGTACTAAGACTCTTTTTGTAATTGTTGATTGTTCACTCTTTCATTTCTTAGTAATTAAAAATTTTCAGTTCGCTTGGTGTGTATAGTGCATTATTTGGTGTATTCGATGTGTTCGATATAAACTCGGTGTATTCGATGCATTTGAGAAAAAAACCAAATAGTGTATTCATTTGAAATGAATACACGATTCTATTCACTTGGTTTGGGGTAATGAGTCATTTGTTTTGTTTTAAAATAACTAAAACCAGCGAGTGGTGTATTTGAAAAAATATAGAGTGGCTTGGAAGTGGTTTCAAGCCACTCGTTGCAGATGTCTATTTCGTATTTTGATAAATGGGGAATTTCAATAAATTTTCAAAAATGTGAACTGATTTGCTTTAGAAATGCTTCCCCTAGAGGACATTACCTAGCAGTTAAAGAGAGTAAACAGCTTCAACTCTTTATCAACGGTAATCCAATTCCATTAAGAAATCAAATAAAATATCTAGGAATAAATCTTCATCATAGACTAAGAATGAATCCCCACGCAAGACTCTCACTCAATAAAAGTAAAGTAGCAGCTGGTCAACTTAAATTTCTTTTTAGATCTAAATTTATTAATAAAAATACAAAACTTTTATTGTATAAGACTCTTATTCGTCCCATACTTTCTTACGGTTTTATTTCTTGGTTCAAAATTTCTCCCATAGTAGCTAAGGAAGTTCAAATTTTCGAGAGATATATTTTAAGAAATTGTCTTCGCAAATATAGAAGGCCTAATGGAAAATGGTTTAAAAACTCAATTTTATATAAAGAATCCAAAATTCAACCTCTTTTATATTATCTTTCTGACCTGGCAATTAAAAGAATACAAAAATTTAGTTATCATGAAAACCCTCTAATAAAAAATATGTATTTTGAAAATATAAATTTTATGTTAGAAGAAAGATATTATATGTCCCCAATTAGCCTAGCTAACGACTCTTCCAGACAATGCCTCCAACTAAACAATAACGAATATCTTTCTGGCTTCTTCACGAGGAGCAATCCCGTCACTTATAGAGGATAACATTTCTCTAAATATTCATCTTGAATTAATTTAAACATTATTTTATTGCATTAAAATGTGTAGTGTGTTATTTTCGTTCATTCCTAGATTCGGAATTGTGCTAATGTCATTTCACTTGAATTGACTTAAGCACCTTTTTAGTTCTAAGTTATTATTATTATTATTATTTTAGTCGTAAGTTGTAAATAAGTTCTTTCTATCATTAGTTTTAAGAAAACCATCACAAACTGTAAAATCTGTAAGTGTCCTTGAGCAACACTTAAAAACTTTTTTCTTTTTCTCATCTGATGTATTAATTTGTTTTAAGTATTAATTTAAATAATTATTCTTTAAATCAAAACCATTACGTAAAAGCTAGACCAATTCAAAGTCAGCTACTTCATAAAATACTGTATATTTTACTCACATAAAATTGTAACTATGAAAAAAAAAAAAAAAAAAAAGTCTCAATAAAAACTCAATTACTCAATTACTCATATGAAAAAATAGCTTGGATTATTGTAAAAGTAACACTTTAAACTAAAAAAATTTAAATCTCTATTCTTGCCAGTCGAAAATCAAAAGAGTTTTTAAAAACAAACAATCCAATGATCTTACTATTTGTTATTTAATTAGCTGAGCCGCCCGGCGTTGCTCGGGGCTTTAGTTTTAAGGCTTCCGTTCTCATTCCTGTTTCTATTCCCGTGGGATTATAGAGAAGAAAACTACGCTAAGTTACTGAGGGATTATGTAGCATCCCAGTGCCGAAAGAATTTTTGAAATCTGTTCAGTAGTTTCTAAGTTTCTATTTCCAACCCCGTTCCTGAGGGAATCTTCCGTTCCAGTAGAAATATGTGAATGAAATATAAGTCTATGTCACTGAGGGATAATGTAACATCCTAGAGTTGAAAGAATTTTTGGAATCTGTCAAATGACTTAAAGGTTCCCGTTCTCGTTCCTGTTTCTGTTCCCGTGGGATTATAGGAATACAATAAAAGCTTTTAAACCTTCCCTAGACCTACACGAACATTTCAAGATCAAAACAAGGTAAATCCGTTCAGCCGTTCTCGAGTTTTAGTCAGAATAACGAACAGCAACTGCAACTGCAGCGCCATTTGCCGGGCTGATTTGTGAATCTAAACCATCCATAAATCAGTCAAGCCGTTTAGGAGGAGTTCAATGACATACACACGTACAGCTGAATTATATTAAATGCAACACAGCCAGAAGTGTTACTGCATTCTTGGCTGAAAAAAATTTCAGTGTCAGGGAATTCACCAGACATGAATCCCATCGAAAACATGTTGGAACTCACCAAACGGGCGATGGTGAAAGAACTGATTACCACCATGCGAAGCGCCAGTTGATTGAAACTCTCATCAGAGAATGTAATCACAACTTTACACTTTAAAAAAAAATGCAAAAACATGTATTGAAAGCATAGAAGCTCTGATTGCAGCAAAGGGAGGAATAACTAAATACATATTGCATTTTCAAAATAATTTTTACCAATAATATTTATGTTTTGTTATAAGAGACTTACCAACCGATATATAAAAAAAAATCTAATTACATGTGTAGACTCGAAAATTCTAAAATCTCAGTACTGTCCCTAATAATTTGGCCACCTAGTGTACTTTATGATGTGCTGCCTGCATTTAACACTGTGCTGATGGTTTTTCACATATATCTTTCAATATTCAAATGAATTGGTTGCCTTTTCCTTTGTTCAAAACTATCTTGGTGCTCTTCGCAACCATTGTTTGTCTGTTTGTCTGATTTCCTCCACCACCTTGATTAAAAATTTTGTCAGTAAAAGACTGTGTTGCTGAGTTTAAATCTTAAATTGTCATCTTCTGACATCCTGAACACCCAACTGTCCGTTTTGCATTAATTTCTCTTCATATTGAAGGAGCCAAGAAACTACCTACACCATCATGGCAAAGTTTTGAGTACAAAGGTTCGTGAATAAAATCAACACATTGCTATAAAGTCAACTAGGAAATTCCGATGATAATTCGAAATGACGTTTACCTCAAGTTAATGTTGCTCATTACAAACACGATATGGATATGTAAAATATTGTTCATAATATGCGACTTATTACATTTGCCGCTGCTTTCTTTATAAAAGAAGTACGTAGTAGTTTATGGGATTAGCACGAACCTCATATAATTTTGGAGATGGGTCACCCTGTACTAAGTCTGTTTTCCTGCAAACAAGACTAAGCTAATACCAAATTCAAGAACTAGCTCCACTAAGTCACCCACACAAGTCACATTCTAAAGCTTTAGAGCCTACATTGTAGGCAGCTGGAACGTCTTTTAACAAAATGGAGAACATACCTCTTCCAACGCTTTTCCTTTGAAGTGAGCGTAAAATAGAAAGAAATCACTGAAAAGTCCAAAACACGTAGTCAAAAACAACAAATCCCTAAATCACATCACATTGAAAGAAAAAGCAAAACAAAAATAAAAATACCAATAAAAGGTCAAAAATAGAAAAACTTCATTCACACATTCACGCGACGCAAATCATGCGAGTCAAGTCATCCCACTCCACTCAGTTCACTTAAAGCTATTGATTAACCCATTCCGATTGGTTTGCATGTTAGTAGCTTAGTTTTTTAGTTCCACTCAACTCCCCTTGAAGGGCTCCATGCCATGCCATTTGGCTTATCCTTAATAACGACATTAATGCGAATACCATCAAACAATCATCATCAACACTTGACAGAGAAAACTGCTAATGCAGACATCCTACTTTCATATAGGCACAAAAGGCAAACAACCGGCCACAAACCTACGATATCGGCTAGAACTATCTGCCTGTTTTCATCCCTAGCGTGCGCTCTTGTCCACTGTATTTCATTCAATGCGTCATTAACGTCAAGGTGACCATAACAGTCCACACAACAGTCAGCCAGTTAGCCGTTAACCCATCGAATAGCGGCAGCCTCGGATACTTTTTAGAGTAGAATATGTAGTTACAACTATACGAGCGTGGTATAGTGTGGTGTGCTCTTCAAGGCGTTTGACGAGTACTGACGGAGACGGAGACCGACATGGACTCCTCTATAACCAAGTACCGTTAAAAAGCCCTATGTCAAATTACAGGTCTCCTAGTCGACCTTAAAGACCAAAAAGGATAAGTATAGTATGGTTGGTTGCCTGCGCCACTATTGCTTATTATTATATCCACTACAAACAAAAACCCAAACCAACAACAACAAATTTAAATACAAAAGTAGGAATTCCCCCCCAAACTATGTTTATATGTAGGTATGAATAGCTCTCATATACAATACACACGATTAGGATATACCCCCGTCTAAATATGTTATAATGAAGAGAGGCCAGGCCCAGGCCCGGCATGCCAGTTCAATGAAGGCATGAAGAATGAAGACTCTCCTTCGTGTATCGTGTCGGTCGCGCTGCTGGCGGTGCTGCTTATTTTTGAAATTGTATATTCGACTTTGACGGCAAAGTAAAAAATCAAATTTCCTCACTGAGTTAGTTCTTTTCGAACGGCGGAAGGATTTTCACGCAATACACCCTGTCTGTCACGTTGTCCTTTTGCCAATATTTATAGCTTACAAATTAGCTGCACTGTGATTTGCTTCTTCTCATTCACATCGTCATCGTCATCGTCCTTGTTGTGCTTTGCTTATGCTTACGGTTACGTTTAAGCAGCACAAATCGATGTATATTCAGTCAAGACCGACTGACAGGTGCTGCAGTGTGTAAACGCGTTTCGCTTTCAATGTTGTGTCTTGTGTGCCACCATCGTCGTTGTCGTTGTCGTCGTCTTCCTCGCTACTAAAGATTCCCTCGGTCGTTCCTTGTTCGTTCGTTGTAATACATCGTTAGAAGAAGTGTTCTTTGATTGTGATCTTGGATTAAAAATAATTGTTTTGTGCTAATTATAGAGCTCAGCTCAAGAGTATTTGTGTGGAAATTGAAAATTGCTAAGCAAACATATGGTTCCGCGCTGGTGAATTATTAAATTGCCAATAAAATATAAAAATTTGAATTCATGTATGAACGTGTGTATTCGTATTCGTTCGACCGACCGACGACTACGCGAGTACCAGGATAAAGTGTCAGTTTCATTGGGGAGAAGCTTTACTCTGCAGATAAAGTCTATTGGGGAATTCTAGCACTGTGTCAGCGAAATTCGATATTCGAATCAATGAGACGAGTAAACTACATAAGTGGTGGATGAAATTGAATTATTATTTTGTTCGTCTCTGGTAGTGGTGTGACTATATTTTTTTTTTTTTTATTATTTAATTGCGCTTTAATTTTTGTATCTTAATTAAGAATGAAAAAATTTTTGTTATGAATCACTTTGCCGACATGCCAATCACCTTTAAGGAAATTGAAGCGAGTTAAAACCGCCCTTAAACTTGAAAGTGCTGGTTTGCTATGCTTCCACAAAAGCATCCCTGAGGTTGTCAGTTTGGTTTCCATCAAAATCAGAGCCAAGAAGTACCTATGTTCCCTCACAAGGATGTATTCTTTTGAACTTGAATCTAAAAGGAAGGACAAGAACACATGTGACTTAGCTCAAGAATCAATTTTCTCTGTACGATTGAGATCAAAAACTATTGAGACACAGTGACGTAATAAAGTAGTCAACGACGTTAGTGTTCAAAAAGAGGCAAAAAATAAAACAAAAAGCAAATACAGTCGAAGTTATCCCTTGATATTAACTAAACTGTCAAGTATTTCTATGTTTTTTGTGGTGGCGTCAGTGGAGTAATGGATAGCGTGTCAGTCTGCTATACATAAGAGGTTTGAGGTTCGAGTCCCGGAAACATCTCGGAAAAAAACGGATATGGACTTTCATTAGGAATTTGCGAGGCCTCGGGTAGTAATTTAGTGCCATGAAAAGAGCTTTCTCTATAAGCCGTTCCGAATCAATAAAAATTGTAGGCCCTTCCATTTCCTCGCAAGGTTTGGTTGAGAGAAATGCTTCAGGTTCTGGGCTCCCCGCTATGTTGTGCCACCCTATGTAAATAATGTAAATAAATCAATTATTTCTCGCAGAAATCAAAGCTTGACGCCTTCTTATTTCCAATATTCACAAAGGAAAGTTAGTATTCGTTGGTGCGAAGTTTTTTTTAAAATTTTTGTCCATTTTTTTCAGATTTACAAAGATTTTTTATTCAATTTAAAGTTTTTAACAATGATTGTGCTACCCACGAAGCTTTATGCTTATCGGTGGGTGTTTGAATTTTCAAGAGTAAAGTGTTAATTTAAAGAATTTATGGGATTTTTTGAGATCTATACAGTAACAAGAATAATTTACATTAATTAACTAGTTACTTAACTAATTTCAAATTTAGTTTAAAAAGAAAATTTTTTATACATTTCTTGCGTTTTTTAAAGTTTTGGATACTTTTGATAAGTTTGTTGGAAGTTGATTTAGAATGAATGGTATAGAATCTATAGATAGATAGATAGATAGATAGATAGATAGATAAAGCTTATTTATTTCCTTGAATTTGTTTATAATAACAATTTTATGTTTAATTTTTTTTTTTTTTTTTTTATAATTAGCGCGCACATCAAGGGGTTATGAATACCCTTATAATGTTATAAACACAGTGCGAGCATTTAGGAAAGTAGGAGAGGGTTTAATAGGAGACACCGATGCACGTTGCTTTTGAATTTTTGCGAATCATAATGAAGGGGAAACACAGAGCCAGGTAAAGCATTCCACATTCGGGTGGTGCGACTAAAATAAGAATCTCTATACTTGACTGTACGCCCGAAGTTGGGCTCAAGGTGGAACTGATGAGCATTCCTAGCGAGGCGAGTGTTGCGGCTAAATTGTTTCAGGGGAGGAATGCAACTGGCAACTTCACTAGAGCACTGCTTGTGAAAAAAGCGATAAAACAGAGTGAGACAGGTAACGTTTCGACGATGTTCAAGAGAATCAATCGATTCTACGATTGAACTATCACCTATCAATTTTAACGCTCTATTTTGAACCCTATCAAGCAGGTGCAAAGATGATTGAGAAGCACCTGACCAGATATGAGAATTATACTCCAGTTTTGGGCGGATGAAGGCCTTATAAATTGTAGCCAGATCAGAAGGGGTGAAGAACTTCCTGCATCGTCTCAAAAAACCTAAGCATTTAGCAGCGTTTTTGGCGACTTCAAATATGTGGTCATTCCAACGAAGATCATCGTTTACACACATACCAAGTACTGACAGCTTTTCGGTTTCTTCGATGCAGGTACCATTCATGGATAATGGCAATGGGGGAATGTTAAGCTTCAACGACAAGAGACAGCATTGAGTTTTCGAAGCATTGAATTCTACTCGGTTCATAATACCCCATGCAACAATGCTGTCAAGGTCAGAATTCAATGTGCTTATCATACGCAACCGTTCCGGTTCCACATCCGAAGAGCAGGGACGTGAATTTGGAAACGAATATGAAAAGCTGAGGGTCGAGTCGTCAGCAAAACAGTTAAGTGGATTAGAAGTTTCAGACAAGAGATCATTAATGAAAATGAGGAAGAGAGTCGGAGACAAAACGGAGCCCTGGGGCACACCAGCATTTATGAAGTGGGTATCAGACTTGAAACCATCCAACACAACTTGTATTGAACGGTCGGAAAGGTAGTTTCTAATCCAACGAAGAAGAGACTCATCGATACCAAAAGCACGCATTTTCGATAAAAGAGCCTGATGCCAAACTATATCAAATGCTTTAGAAATATCAAGCGCAATAATCTTACTTTCTCCAAAACAATGTAAAGATTGGTTCCACTTTTCAGTGAGATAAGCCATCAAATCACCAGTGGACCGTTTGCTACGAAAGCCGTACTGACGGTCATTAAGAAGCTTTCGTTCTTCAAGATATTTCATAAGTTGACGGTTTATCAACGTTTCCATGACCTTGGAAAGAAGGGACGTAAGTGCAATTGGACGGTAATCGGAAGGGGAGGAAGATTCGCCTTTTTTAGGGACCGGCTGGACAAATGCAGTTTTCCATCTGCTCGGAAAAATCCCAGCAGAATAGGAAAGATGGAAAAGTTTACGCAGTGGTTTTGCCAGCGTAGAAGAACACCTCTTCAGAATAACGGCGGGGATACCATCTGGACCAGCGGATTTATGTATGTTGAGATCTTTAAGGACTCTCGCAACCGAGCGAGTTCGAAAAAATATCTGCTTCATCAAAGAATTTGCAGACTCGAGCTCAGGTGGAGCCACTATGCTATGAGGAAGTGTCGAGTTGGCAGCAAATTGAGCTGCCAGCAAATTGGCTTTGTCGATGGAGCTGACATACGGAGAGTCATTGAAGACGAGCGTTGGGACCGATGACGTGGTCGAGTTCTTAATGTTCTTCACAAAAGACCAAAAGTTTTTACTTCCTTTTGGACACAATAGTATTTTTTGCCTTACTTTTTGGTCATGTAAAAACTTAGCCCTTTGTATCTGAGCATAACAGCTATTTCTGGCCCGTTTGAACAAATTTCGGTTTTCTACAGTAGGGTTGTCTTTGAATTTTCGAAAACTACTTTCTCTAACCCGAATCGCCTCTTTACAGCTTGAATCAAACCACGAATTCTCTTTGGGGATGATACTTTTTGTTCTATGAGGAACAAAATTTCTCATGCCGTTGAGAATTACGTTAGATATCATATCAGCTGATGCATCAACGTTTCCGTCGAGAAAGCACAATGACCAATTAAAATTTCGAAAGAAATTATTTAGGCCGTCCCAATTGGCTTTCTCGTATTGCCACACAGTTCTTTGAGGGACTTTATCTTTTTTTACAGTGACGGAAAACGAAAAATCTACCGATATGACACAATGGTCCGATTTGCCTAAAGGAGATGATACTATAACCCTATATTTTTCGGGATGAGAAGTTATAGAAATAGGTCAAGAGTGTTGGCCGCATGGCCTTCAATATCTGAAACCCGAGTGGGCTCATCAACAAATTGAGTTAATTCGTTAAACTCGGCAAAGATCTCAACACATTTTCCATCGGGTGTTGTCTGGCCAGAATGTCGAAGCCAATCAGAATTGTGTACATTGAAATCGCCCGCAATTGCGATTTCAGTGTGAGGATATTGGGAAATAATTCTTATTATGGAGTCAGATAGCGCATCAAACTCGTTAGAGGTTGAGTTGCTATCTAAATTGGGGCTTCTATAGATAAAACAATAATGAATGATATGCTTACGGACAGTGAATTTTAACCACATGAAATTAAAGTTCGTATTAGAACAGAGGCCGTATTGTGGTAGAATCTGGTAAGCAATATCATTCCGAATATAAACGGCGAGGCCATGAGAAGAAAAGAATAATGGCACTAAGCTATATCCAGGCAGGTTGAACTCTGTGGGATCAGAATCAACACCCACCTGTGTTTCACTTAGTGCCAAAACAGCTGGCCTGCATTTTGCAGTGTGAGCGTACACAGCAAAGAAATTCGATCGCAACCCCCTAATGTTGCTAAAACTAACACGAAACTTACCCGACATTACAATTCACAAAAACACATAGAACAAAATATCAATCGCAGACGCTATCTAAGTATAATCAACAAGTGTAGATCTATTAGAAAACCAAAGCAAATTACTAGCGGTGTTATGCCCTGCCAGCAACTTGACTTTGGTTAACCAACGGAATCAACACCGTTGATCAACTATCCGCCTAGCAAACCCACAGCTTCATTGCCTGCACACACTGCCTAGATAAGATAAGAGATTATCAAATCGAAGAAGTGTGTGCAGCCAACGAAACTATGCGAGTGGTGTGGGGGAGGAGATGGGTGAGAGGAAACGCACTGTGTTAGGTCTATTTTTTTTTTTTTCTTCTTTTTTTTTATTGAGTGGGACACAGCACTGAATAGAATTAAATCACAGATTTTAATTCAGCGCGACGCGGCGGGAAAATTTTTTGTTTATTGTTTTTATTGAATTTATTTTTGTATTGAAGGGTATGGTAAATGGATGGTATATTTTTTCTATTTTTTCTTTATTATTTGTTTGTGGGGAAAAGTGCACAGATTAATTTTAACGGACACGAGCGCGGTGCGTCTTATCGCAATTGATAGCTGATCGGCACATTTAAGTCTAAGACATGGCTTTATAATGCCGTCTGCCCAAGTTTGACAAAGTTATAATAAAGTTGTTATTAAAAGTTTCTTCTATGATAGATTTTCTGTATTTTAATAAGACAATAGCAGTACATTTTTTTCCAATCGGATCCATTCAAAATAGTTCTCAATTCCGCTTCCTCTAAGATTCTTTTCCCATACAGTTGGATTCTGAGCTCAATGAAAATAGGACACCTACCCAGAAAATGATATATGTTCTCTCTTTCTCGTAGATTACACAGAGAGCAAAAAATTGGTAAATCTTCCCGGTGCGGGATGAAGTTCAAGTTCAATATTTCAGCTCTAGTTTTGAAAATCGTTGAAATTATTTCGGTTGAGTATATTTCGTTAAAATAATTATTCTCACAGAGCTTGTGATTCAAGTTAGCGTAAATTTCTCGATGAACAGAACTTTCCACCTTTTCAATACAATTTGCGTGCATCTTCTCATCAACTGCCGAAATTAAATTGTAGAACTCTTCTTTCCAGTGCAAGGTGTTTACTACATCCAAGTTAATATTGTATCCACAGAAATCAGCAAGATTTTTCCATTCGTCAACAAAAAGCGTTTTGGTTCTTATTACGTACTTTAACAACCGATTCGGTAATCTTTCGCTTTGCATAGAGTTGGTTTTTAAAATATAATCAAGGTGAAGTTTGAGTATTTCAACAAATAATGGCGAAAGACCAGTTGCCACAAGTAGAATGTTGTTTGACGTACATTGTGGAAGTTTAAATATCCTTTTTAGGAAGAATCGAAGCAGTTTTTTCACCACTTCGTATTGCTTATACCCCCAAACTTGTGCCCCATACATCATGATTGACTTTGAAACAGCCTGAAAAATTTGATATTTTCTTTTAAATGAGATTTCTTTGTCATCCAAACAGTTTTTCCATGCTGCGCTTATGGCTGCTTTAGCCACTACGAGGTTTTCTTTAAGATGTTGATCCGTACTCATATTACTGCTGATGTTAATGCCCAAATACTTGTAGGATTTAACTGTTTCCAGTTCCTCACGATCAAAAAACCATTTTTCATTTCTTGCTAGCCTTTCACCACCTTTGCGGAATACCATTGCTTTCGATTTAGTTATGTTAACATTTAACTTCCACTCTTGGCAGTACCTTTGCAGCTGATTGCTCATTCTTTGTAAATTTTCCGGGGAGTCATCAAACAGGACTAGATCATCTGCATATAACAAAACCTTTAAGTGGATCCCATCGATCTCTATTCCTCCCGATAGATATCCCGATATATTATCTATAAACATGATGAAAGCTTGGGGGCTGAAATTGCACCCTTGCTTAACACCCGTCAACGTTTCAAAGAAATCACCTAACTGCTTACCGTCCCAAAGGATGTTTGTTCATACAGCTTTTCTTAAAGATTTCCAAACTTTCTAGAGAGTCTTTTGTTGTACAGTTTGTAAGAAATTGCACTCCTGTCTACAGTATCGAATGCGGCTTCAACGAAGAAAACATACAGTTTTTTCTTCAACCTTATAAAAGTTTGTGCTGCAGTGGTGAGGCTAAGAATATGATCTGTTGTTGAGTAGTTTTCTCTAAAACCAGCTTGGAACTCACTTAAATGTTGATTTTGTGAAGTCCATTCTTGAAACCGCCTAGATGAAACACCCATCAATATTTTAAGAGAAGAATTTAAAAATGCTATCCCTCTATAGTTTTCAGCCTGGTTAGGGTCTCCTTTTTTGTAAATAGGAAAAATTATGCTCTGTTTGAAGCTTAATGGGATATCTCCAGTTTCAAATATTATGTTGTATTCATTCGTAGGCAATCTCACGAGCGTACTACTTCCATTTTTGTAAAATTCAACAGGTATACCGTCAGTCCCGGGTGCTTTTCGATCCTTGCTCCGATTTAGCCAGCTTCCAATTTCCTGCTCAGCTACGGGTCTATCAAGGAGCTCGCTCTTTGCATCTGGAGCCGCATACTGGAACTTTTCTTGGATTGTAGAGTCAGATGGGTTTAGAATAAACTTAAAATGGTTTCCTAACTCTATGATATCAAGATTTATACCGATTTTAAGCTTTTTTCCGTTTTTTCTGTTTAGAAGTTTCCAAAGAGTAGCCGAATCCCTACATTCCGATATTTGAACAGCTAATGAGTTCTGAAACTTTGATTTCTTCTCCTGGCAGCTGAAGTCACGTTTAGCTTGCAGAATGGATGGTATAGTAAAAGCCAGTTGTCTTCTTCCATAATTGTTGTAAACAGCTGGAATTCCAAGTAGACCCTGCGCTCGTCTCCTGGTGTTGATGTTGTGCGAAATACGCTGTTGAAATCTCGGGTCATCGTAATACTCCAGTATTGCTGTCATTTATTGCCTACACTTAGAAACTTGAAATAACGGTTATTTTTATCAATTATTTTGATGATTCTATGTTGCTGATTAACAAGCTTATCTGTGTGTGTTTTAGAAGCATTTTCCCATGCAAGTACTCCGTACCCTAAACGGGATTCAACTAGCGAAAAGTAAACTTGTTTTTGGACATCTTTTGTTGAGTATCTCTCAAGGTAATAAAGGGCAAACAGAGCACTTCTCATACTCATCCTTATGTTGTCGATATGCTCGCGCCATAGGAAGTGGTCATCTATTGTAACTCCCAGATATTCAATGGATTTTACAATTTCGATTGCATCACCTTTTTTCCACGTTGGATACACTGGGTTTTAATAGAAGATACATATTCTCTCTTCTTGCTGACTTGGTGTGCGAATATGCATAAGCTTCGTTTTCGTGGCATTCACGACCAATCCAAAATCGTGAACCATCGAGCAACTTCATCAAACTCCTGTTGCATTATAGAAATAGCTGTTGTTAGACACCTGTGTCTTACAACAATTGCTATATCGTCAGCGTATGCAAAAACAGTGCTGATGTTAAGAACTTGAAGTAGCGCATTTGTAAATAATATAAAGAGAACTGGACCAAGTTTTGAACCCTGTGGTACACCTTGTGTGCAAACCTTTTCTTGACTCATTCCGCTTCCAACTTTAATTTTAAAAGTTCTTCCTATGCGATAGCCCTCCATCAATTTCCATAGAGTTCCTCTAACGCCAATCTTGTACCGAACATCCAACAGTTTTCCGTGACTCAACGTGTCAAATGCATTGCTAAAGTCCACGAATATGATGGTTTTTATTGAGACTCATGTTAACCGTGTTGCAGAATTCCCCAAGCAGTTTTCCGGTGCTTTTTCCTTTTTGAAACCCATATTGATTAGCTTGTATCAAGCGATGTTTCTCAATAAATTTATTTTTTCCATATTAGTAGTGTTGTTCTTAAGTTAAGTATAGCATTAAAAACTTAGATAATTTTCAACCACCTTTAGATATTTTTCTGTATTTGAACTCTGATTTATATGATCCTAGTAACTTATTTGACTACGTTTATAAACGAGCTGGATCACTAGTGCGAAGCAGTTTAGAGAGATAGCTGTGATTCTTTAAAGATCACGGTGTTCGTAACGTCAAAAAGGAAGAATAAGAAGAAGATTCATTGTCAGTAAAGCACTTTATTTCATTTTCTGCAAATAATAAAACTTCAATTGAATCTCACAACAAAAATCATCTTGTGTCGATCATTGCAACCAAAGCGAATTCAAAAGATTCCGTTTTTTGGTTTTGAAAGTCTTTAATTAATATTAATTCATCCACATGTGATAAGAGCAACAATTTGGTAATTAACATTGACATTCGGTACACTTTGTTGAATGAAGACTACGAATGCGAAACCAGAGTTGTATACATAATTTCCATTAAGCGCAGGAAATCATTTTAATTATAATAGTAAAGCCGTCGTCGTCAGATACTTGGTGGGTTTTATTTCAAGTTCAGTTGGAACTAACTGCAAACCATGAACTATAAGATTGTTATAATTTTGATGACGTTGAAAGAGAAAACGATTAGATTTATGAATGATCATGAAATGAAAATTGAGTTCTGTGTGAATACACGTAAGAGGGTGTTGAAGGAAGAAAGAAGCTTGATGATTTGAAGGAATCATCATCGAACACAAATATCAATTTATTTGAAAAACACGCATTTGAAATATCAACACTTGCGCTATGAACGAACAACGTCTAAGTAAAGGGTGGCGCAACAATGAGCCCCAGGGCCTAGCATATCTCTTACAATCATGCCTTGTGAGAGAATGGAGGGGAACTAAAATTTTCAGCCGATTCCGAACGGCTAATCGATAAAGCGCTTTTCATGGCAATGAATTTACTAACAGAGAACTTGACAGTCCCTAGCGGAAGGTATACCCGTGGAAAAACATTTTTGCCGCTGTTGGGATTCGAACCACGAAAATCTGGGTTGACAGGCAGACATGCTAACCATCACGCCACTGGTACCACAAAACGTCTGCAAATTATAAATTCAGCGTCGGTGACCTTAGGAGCCTTAGGTGACTTTAAGAGCTCTAACTCTAATTTTCGGTCGTAGTTCTTGTCCTAGTAGACAGGCAGTAATAAGCTTTGTGCAAAAATTTTAGTCTATTCGTTGTTTGATGTTACCGTGTCAGTGAGAAACAAGTTGGTCGAAGTATCGAAAATATCACTGCCGTTCAGGCGTCCGTAGCAAACGATCCGAATCAGTTGATTCCACGACATTCTCAAAATTGGGGAATTACTCAGACCACATCACTGAGCATTTTGATTGAGGATCTCGGTTTACGCCTATACAAGCCGATAGACCAATTGAAGCGAGGTACGATCTCCGACTGGGCTCTGGAAAAGATGCGCCAAGATGATGAATTTAATCGCAAAACCATCTTCATTGTCAAGTCGAAATTAGTTTTTTCTTAAGCTTTCCAACAAATTTATGGTTCCTTTTTAAATTTTTTAACTGTTTAGTGCTGGCTATAAGAACACCACAGGAGCGCCTGCCCGGTTGTCATAAAAGGCAAATAAAGCAACCAGTTCCAGACAATTTCAAAGGAAGTCGTGTCCCTCGACGTTACACCTTAAAACTTTCCCACTACTGTGCAAATGTGCATACAGATTCCAGTTTCTACACAACTGGTGCATGGATGTTGAGTCAAAACCTATAAGAGTTTCTTTAGGAGGCATTTTTAGGAGCTGGTAAGGTTTTCTCTCCCGGCTGAGAAATACGACAAAACAACTTATAATAGTCACTTAAAGAAGCAGAAATGCTCAGAAGATTCGTTTGCCGAATTTCACCAACGATGATCAAGCACAGATTTTTCTCGATTCTGCTTAATTGCCGACAGTATTGAGATGATCTATTGAACGCGAAGGTTTTGAGAGAGCAATTTCTAAAAGCTGAACGTACTAAACGGAAATATCTGATATCCCATTCAAAAAAGGTAGTAAAGCATTTAAGAACTTTAAAAAGGCAAAGGGGTGGTCTCAAAAAAAATATGAGTATGTGTGCTTTGGAAAAAGATGAGGAGATGCAGGCCTTAAATGGCTGACGGTTCTCATCTCCATGCTTCTGCTCCACAATTCGGAGACTGTTGAGCGGATATTGTATAGCAAAGCGAAAAAAACCACGAGAAAGTCAACAACAGAAGCAATCAAAAGAAAATTGTATTTTCTTAGATTTATGGTTTTTCAATCTGGCAGGGAGGTGGTACCCGTGGCGTGATGGTTAGTATGTTCGCATATTTAACCGGAGGTTTGTGATCCGAGTCCCAACAGAGCCAAAAATGTTTTTCCACGGGTATCGCTATTCGCGTGGAATTGGCAAGTTCTCCGTTAGTAAATTCATTGCCATGAAAAGCGTTTTCTCGATTGGCCGTTCGGTGCCGGCAGAAAATTCTAGGTCCCCTCCATTCCCTCACAAGGCAATAGTTGTGAGAAATGGGGTAGGCCCCTGGGCTTCTCGCTCTGTGGAGCCACTCTGTTTATTTAATTTATTTAATATGGCATGGAAACGTCCAATAATCATATCCAGACAGCTTTTTGTTGTTGTTAAAGTGCTCAGCATCAAGCAGAGACACAACCCCATTTCAACCTTAAAGCTATCTAAAGGTATTCGATAATTTTGATTATTCCAACAACCATCATCAATATCGCACCACGCTTACTCTAGTGCATAACGCATATCTTTAGAGACACCGCGCTGTACATTGCGCACCGAAGGCGCTGCTGAATGCAACCATTCACCATTTCGCCCAGCAATTGGACCTCTGCCCATCCACTTTATGGAAGCTTTTGGGAAAGAATCTTGGTTTGCTGCCCTACAAAATCCAACTCGATTCGCTGAATGGGCCGAAAAAGAGATGTGAACCGATGCCCAATTTTCACAACAAAATTTTGTTCAGCGATGAAGCTCACTTTTGGTTAAATGGGTACGTTAATAAACAAAACTGTTGCATTTGGAATCATGATAACCCACAAGCCACTGTTGCGACTCCGCGCCGTTACATTCTCAAAAAGTCACTGCTTGGTGTACTCTATGGGCAGAGAGAATCATTTGTCTACAATCTAAATTTTTTCAAAGTTGAAAAATGTTACAGTCAATCGGGAACGCTATGAAGCCAACATTGATGACTTTTCGAGCTTGAATTGGAGAATGTAAGCCACGTATGATTCTAACAAGATAGTTGACGCTACATGTCATATAGCCAACGAAAACATCAATTTATTGGAGGAAACTTTTGGAGAGCGCATTACCTCGTGTCGGCGTCGTGGTCTGCGGCGCGTGGCCACTGGAATATTTTTAGTGAGGTTATGTGTTATGCGAAGTCGCTAGTCTAAGCGGATAATACTTGTCTTTGGGAAGAAAATATTTTGCAAGTTATAGCTGCCATACGGCCCCAAATGTTGCAAAAAGTGATCGAAAATAAGGTCTCTCGGCTTGAATTTATGTGATCCCGTCACGGCGGCCATTTGCCCGAAATCATTTAAGAAACGTAATATGCATTATTTTTCTTCTTTTAAACAACACGTCTAAAGAAAACACCCGTTATATGGATCCTAATGGAAAAACATCTTAATTTTTTTTATATATATATAATTAACGCGCACATCAAGGGGTTATGATAATAAGGGGTTATAATGTTATAGAACACAGTGCGAGCATTTAGGAAAATAGGAGAGGATTTGAAAGGAGACACCGATGCACGTTTGCTTTTAAACTTTTGTGAATCATAATGCAGGGGAAATACAGAGCCAGGTAAAGCATTCCACATTCGGGTGGTGCGACTGAAATACGAATTTCTATACTTGACTGTACGCCCGAAGTTCGGCTCAAGGTAAAACTGATGAGCTTTCCTAGCGAGGCGAGTGTTGCGGTTAAATTGTTTCAGGGGAGGAATGCAACTGGCTATTTTACTAGAGCACTGTTTGTAAAAAAAAAGCGATAAAAGAGACTGAGACAGGTAACGTTTCGACGATATTCAAGAGAATCAATCGATTCTACGATTGAACTATCACCTATCAATTTCAACGCTCTATTTTGTACCCTATCAAGTAGGCGCAAAGATGTTTGAGAAGCACCTGCCCAGATGTGGGAGTTATACTGCAGTTTTGGGCGGATGAAGGCCTCATAAATTGAAGCCAGATCAGAAGGGGTGAAAAACTTCCTGCATCGTCTTAAGAAACCTAAGCATTTAGCAGCGTTTTTAGTGACTTCAAATCATCGTTTACACACATACCAAGTACTGACAGCTTTTCGGTTTCTTCGATGCAGGTACCATTCATGGATAATGGCAATGGGGGAATGTTAAGCTTCAACGACAAGAGACAGCATTGAGCTTTCAAAGCATTGATTTCTACTCGGTTCATAAGGCCCCATAAAACAATGCTGTCAAGGTCAGAATTCAATGAGCTTATCTAACGCAACCGTTCCAGTTCCACATCCGAAGAGCAGGGACGTGAATTTGGAAACGAGTATGAAAAGCTGAGGGTCGAGTCGTCAGCAAAACAGTTAAGTGGATTAGAAGTTTCAGACAAGAGATCATTAATGAAAATGAGGAAGAGAGTCGGAGACAAAACGGAGCCCTGGGGCACACCAGCATTTATGAAGTGGGTATCAGACTTGAAGCCATCCAACACAACTTGTATTGAACGGTCGGAAAGGTAGTTTCTAATCCAACGAAGAAGAGACTCATCGATACCAAAAGCACGCATTTTCGATAAAAGAGCCTGATGCCAAACTCTATCAAATGCTTTAGAAATATCAAGCGCAATAATCTTACTTTCTCCAAAACAATATAAAGAGGGGTTCCACTTTTCGGTGAGATAAGCCATCAAATCACCAGTGGACCGTTTGCTACGAAAGCTATACTGACGGTCATTAAGAAGCTTTCGTTCTTCAAGATATTTCATAAGTTGAGGGTTTATCAACGTTTCCATGACCTTAGAAAGAAGGGACGTTAGTGCAATTGGACGGTAATTGGAAGGGTTAGGAAGATTCGCCTTTTTTAGGGACCGGTTGGACAAAAGCAGTTTTCCATCTGCTCGGGTAAATCCCAGCAGAATAGGAAAGATGGAAAAGTTTACGCAGTGGTTTTGCCAGCGTAGAAGAACACCTCTACAGAATAACGACGGGGATACCATCTGAACCAGCGGATTTATGTATGTTGAGATCTTTGAGGACTCTCGCAACCGAGCGAGTTCGAAAAAATATCTGCTTCATCAAAGAATTTGCAGACTCGAGCTCAGGTGGAGCCAATGTGCTATGAGGAAGTGTCGAGTTGGCAACAAATTGAGCTGCAAGCAAATTGGATTTATCGATGGAGCTGACATACGGAGAGTCATTGAAGACGAGCGTTGGGACCGATGACGTGGTCGAGTTCTTAATGTTCTTGACAAAAGACCAAAAGTTTTTACTTCCTTTTGGACACAATAGTATTTTTTGCCTTACTTTTTGGTCATGTAAAAACTTAGCCCTTTGTATCTGAGCATTACAGCTATTTCTGGCCCGTTTGAACAAATTTCAGTTTTCTACTGTAGGGTTATCTTTATATTTACGAAAACTACTTTCTCTATCCCTAATCGCCTCTTTACAGCTTGAATCAAACCACGAATTCTCTTTGGGGATGATACTTTTTGTTCTGTGTGGAACAAAATTTCTCATGCCCTTGAGAATTACGTTAGATATCATATCAGCTGATGGGTCAACGTTTCCGTCGAGAAAGCACAATGACCAATTGAAATTTCGAAAGAAATTATTCAGGCCATCCAAATTGGCTTTCTCGTATTGCCACACAGTTCTTTTGGGGACTTTATCTTTTTTTACCGTGACGGAAAACGAAAAATCTACCGATATGACACAATGGTCCGATTTGCCTAAAGAAGATGATACTATAACCCTATATTTTTCGGGATGAGAAGTTATAGAAATAGGTCAAGAGTGTTGGCCGCATGGCCTTCAATATCTGAAACCCGAGTGGGCTCATCAACAAATTGAGTTAATTCGTTAAACTCGGCAAAGATCTCAACACATTTTCCATCGGGTGTTGTCTGGCCAGAATATCGAAGCCAACCTGAATTGTGTACATTGAAATCGCCCGCAATTGCGATTTCAGTGTGAGGATTAAGAGAAACAGTTCTTACTATGGAGTCAGATAGCGCATCAAACTATCTGAATTGGGGCTTCTGTATATAAAACAATTCCATTGAGGACTTGCATGTTTTGCTGGGTGATTTCGACAAATTATTCGATCGACAACCACGAGCTCTATCATAGGTGGTCTTCAAACTACACTAAGTTCCAGAACCCTTCGAATCTAGCAGGAATCGCTAAAGGATTCCAAGTTACAGAGGTTGTAACAAAATAGTGGGTACTGTTGTATTAGTTCAAGAAAAAGGTGACTACTTGTGTTGACCGTTTTCTAATCTAGACATGCTTATCCCAAATGATTATTTGAATGGAAATAGGCTTACCAAGTGTTAGAAATCTATAAGCATTTGGGTTCTATAAGCAATAGATAAGCAACTTTTGGTGAAGAACATCAATCATCGATTGAGGGTGGGGTGGATGAAGTTGCGAAAAACTTTCGCTTTTTTCGGTGAAAGAAAAATGCATCGGGAGTAACAAGGCTTGGTCGTATTGAAAAAAGCAAGATCCGCGTAGGTCTTCACGTCAAAAATTTCATCTTGGAAAAATAGAGCTCGATCGGCTCAGTTGGTATTGTCATGTTCAAAAACAAATCAGTAGCTAAAAGTGCTCAGTATCGACTTGTTTTTATCTTCAGTAGTTAAGTGCATTGCTGAGCTGCTTTTATAGCCTTAATCTTTAGATTTTCATACTCAACGCAGAAGCCATTCGACGATGTTCGCTTCTTTTTAAGATAGCGAGAGTTAATGGGAAAAAAGTATTTCCTCATATCCATACAATCCAGAAACAGGATTGAGTCTTACAATTTACAAAACTATCTGCAATATTCTTCCGCTCAGAAGCTCTATAAATTCACAGTTAAGTACATATTGCAATGTAACGTCAACCAATTGACTTTTGAACTCTTTTTTGTAAATATCCCCATGATATGGAGATCATTATATAAATTGAATTGATATTCAGCAAAGTGATGGACAGAGTTCCAAAGAACATAAGCAGGGTCCACGGAATTGTTGCTCAATTCATCCAACCTGCCAACACGTTATTCCATACCAAGTCATCCATACCTACGGAACTATTTTTTTCAATTTACTTAATTAAAAACGAACTTTCTTTGCATCGTCGTTTGTCTCTTAATTGATACATCATTATGTGATATTCAATAATTTAATCTTGTCTCTGTAATTTGTTGTTGCTCTTTTTATCATCAGTCGGTATAAAATGCAATCGTTCATTGAAAAAAACAAATTCTGCCTCCTGTAGAATTCTACAAATATCTTGCCGTACATTCATCTGCCATTCAAGAAATCGCATTGCCATGATCTTGAGTTTGCAAGAAAAAAAAAATGACGACTTTTTACATCAACAATTCGTTTATTTATTCAAGATCATTTAAGCTACTGTGCACTAAGTTTGTTGTACTAAGAGACAAAAGTTTTCGTTCATTTTTATAATGATAAAGTTTGAAAAAATCAACACTTTGGTGAGACCAGACTTGAATAATGTTTCATTACAAGAAGTTTTAAGACATGCTAATCAGAAGAGAAGTATATTAGCACAAAATCACTTTATCCAACTAACAGTCTCGGATAGGAATTGTGATTTCAAAGTTGACGACCAAACCAAAACAAACAGAAAAAGTACAAAGACCATCTGATCTGCAAGTGGAACCTAAGATCCCTTAACGGACTACGTGCAGCCGGAGAATAAACGGACGCTTTAGACTGCTGCAAAGCAGATATAACCACCATCAAGAAGTGCGATGGAATGAGCCGGGCATAAAGAAGATGAAAATCATTTACTGTGGCGACTGCTACAGACAACAAAAGCAATGCTTATTTGGGTGCAGATTTGTCTCAAGAGGTAGACTCAGGAATAAGGTTACCGACCAAAATCCAATTAAAGAGCGTATAATGACCATCCGCAACAGGGCTTAAATTGTCAACATTAGCCTGATACACGCCCTTGCACCCACAGAAGGAAAAGACGAGAACTCCAAAGACCGCTTCTACGAGCTCTTCGAAAAAACATATTACCAATGCCCTCGTAATTTTTTATTTTAAAAATATTTTTAGTTACATATGCGAATCTAAAATAACAGACAGAAGCAACAAAATGTAGTACAAAATTAAATTTCACAGACAACTCTTAAGTTTACTCATTCAAATTCTACTTTTTCCAGAAGTTGAGAAAATCGGAAGTTGATCAACTCGAGAGTTGAAAATGGACAGTTGAAGCTATCAAATTTGAGTGAAGAAAATCAAAATCACACGTTGTGAATACAAATCCTTCAGTTTACTTCAACTTTTAGTGAAGAAAACGACGGCCCTAAGTCTTCGTTTCTTGACAATTTTGTGTGACCTTACGTACTTACTTAGGTGGGCATTAAAGTTCGGGGTGAACCTGGGCCTCAACCAACATCCTTCTATAAGGACTTCGATTTCGGGCGAGCTTTCTCCAGTTTCGCACTCCAAGTCAGTTGAGGTCTTCTTCCACTTGATTGCGCAACCTAAGACGAGGTCTTCCCCTTCCGCGATTTCCCAGCAATGTGCTTTCGAAAGCCCGTCGAGCCGGAGCGTTTGGGTCCATCCGCTCTACATGATCCAACCATCGTAGCCTCGCGATGCGTACTCTTCTGGCTATGCCCATATCGCGGTACAGCTCATACAGCTCGTTGTTGTATCTTCTTCTCCACACATTGTCTTCGCATACGGGACCAAAGATAACTCGGAGAATTTTTCTTTCGAAACGACCAAGGGTTTTCTCATCCGCTTTCGATAAGGTCCACGCTTCCGCGCCGTAAAGCAGGACTGGGATGATTAAGGTCTTATACAAGGTTACCTTGACTTTTCTGGAGAGGTTTTTTTTTCTCAATTGCCTTCTTAACCCAAAGAAGCAACGGTTGGCAAGAGTTATTCTCCGTTTGATCTCGCACTGATGTTGTTGTCCGTGTCTATAGCGGATTCTAGGTAGACGAAGTCCTGTGCTACCTCGAAGTTATGACTGTCTATTGTGACGTTTTGTCCAGTTCGTCGATGTTCTGTGTCCTTTTTTGATGACAACATATACTTCGTTTTGCCCTCATTAACCATCAAACCCATTTTTGCCGCTTCTGTTTCAATACTCGCAAAATCACCTATCACATCACGCTTTTTTCTTCCCATTACGTCAATATTATTATTATTATATATTATTCCCATTATAATATTAGAGTCAACAAACTGCTGACGGCTGTGGTTGGTGAGGAGATTAACTCGAGTGAAATTCAATCATGCTTTGTTAAGAACGTTACACTTATTAACAAAAAATCTGGAAATAGAAAGATCGTGTGCGTGAAATTCTCGACTTTGTTGCAGAAAAAAATTGTCATGCAAAAAATGAAAGAGAAAAGGAACAAAATCTCTTCAAACATATTTGATGTTCAAGTTCAAAGCAACAACAACAACAAAAGCAGTCAAATCTTTATCAATGACTCTTTAACCAGGTACACGAGATCTCTTTTAAAAATTGCTACTGATCTTAAACATAAAAATGAATTTAAATTCGTATGGGTTAGAGACTCAACTGTTTGTCTTAGGAAAAAAGAAGGGGATAGAGTTATCAACATTAAATCTTTTGAAGATATTAATAAACTCAAGTCAAGTTAGATTATTTCTTTTTTTTTGTTTCAAATTATGAGTAATAATAGTAATTTATCTATAAATTTTAAAAATGATTCATATGATAATTGTAATTTTCCTACTTTAAATACTAAAGATGATGTAAATTGTTTTTGTATAGAGCATCAAAACATCAAACAAAGTTCTGGTTTTTCTGTTATCCACCAAAACACTCGCAGCATGCGAAAAAACTTTAATATTTTTCTCTCTCATCTCTCAATCCTAGATCATTTACCTGATTTAATCTTTTTATCAGAATTTTGGATTTTTGATGATGAAAAGCATTTGTATGACTTAATTCCAAGCAATACGTTTGAAGCTTCTTGTAATGAAAGCTATGCCGCTGGTGGTGTTGCCGTTTATTATAGTAGCAATGTAATAAATTGTAAAATTGAGCAAGTCAAATGTGTAAGCTCAGATATTTTAAGTGTTAGTTGTGATATTTCTGGTGTTAACTATTGTTTTGTCTGTATTTATAGACTGCACAAGTGTTCAATAGGATGTTTTTTGGATGAATTTTCGAGTTTTTTGGATGGTCTGAAATGTAAAATTGTGATTTTGTTAGGTGATTTTAATGTTAATATTTTATGTGATACAGCGGAAGTGGATAATTATTTATCTGTTTTTTTTCATATGGGTTTGAGTCTGTGATAAATGAACCAACTAGGTTAAACGCTTGCTTAGATCATGTCTTTATAATGTTTCATAGAAACAATGCAATTGATTTCAAAACGATAATCCAAGACTTAAAGATAACGGATCATAGGTTAACTGGCATCCAACTTAGTTGTCTCCAATATAGGGCACATAGTTTTGATAAGTTTGAATTTCAAAAAATTGATTTTGGTAATCTGAGATCACGTTTAAATATAGAGTTTTGGGATGAGGTTTACCAAGCAACAGATCCAACAGTTGCTTTTGATTTGTTTCTTAAAAAACTACGGTTTCATATTGGAATTTGTAGCAAGAAAATGCGCAAACAAAATAACAAATTCAAATGTTTAAAACAATGGATGACTCCATCATTGCTTAAAAAAATCAAAACTAAAAATAAGCTTTCCTTTATCCTCAAGAAACATCGAAGTAACCACAGATTAAAGGAATATTATGAAAAGTTATGTAAAAACATTAAAAGTGAGATTCCGCATTGTAAAAACTGGTATTACCAAAATAGACTCATGAACAACATGGGAAACTCTAAAAATGAATGGAGAGTTGTGAATGAAATACTAAATAAAAATAAACCTCAGTCAGAAATTTGTATCCAGAATAATGATAAGCTTATATCTAAACCCCAAGACGTTGCTAATTTGTTCAATGACTTTTTTGTAAATGTTGTTTATAATGGTGCTTCTAATTTTGTAAGTCCATCCATGTTCTGTGATTCACATTTGATACACGACAATAATCAACCTGACAGTTTTTACTTTGAAGAATTTTCTGCGCTTGAGATTTCTAAAATTATAATGTCACTCAAAACTTCAAACTCGTCTTCCAGTGACAATATTTCAAGCTTTTTGTTAAAACAAATTTCCTTTCATGTTTCTGATGTCCTCTGTTATTTGTTCAACTACTCTGTGCATGAAGGAGTTTTTCCCGAAAGACTGAAAACTGCAGTGGTTTTACCATTAGATAAGAAAGGTGATACAGTGTCATTGAATAATTATCGTCCCATCTCTCTTTTATCTACGTTTTCAAAAATTTTTGAAAAAGGAATGAAATCAAGAATGCTTTCATTCCTAGAAAAAACTAGTTTTTTAAGTGATTGTCAGTTTGGGTTTAGAAAGGGCAAATCGACTGAGGGTGCTTTGTTAAAATTAACAGGTGAAATTTATAACAGCTTAAACACTTCACACATACCATCAACTTTGTTTATTGATATAAGTAAGGCTTTTGATATGGTAAATCATACGTTGTTACTTGATAAACTCTATAGAGCAGGGTTCAGAGGCTCCATTAATAAATGGTTTTCCTCCTATTTGTCAAACCGGAACCAAGTCGTCAAAGTTGGTAATGCATATAGTTCTAAGTGATTCTTGAATATGGGCGTTCCTCAAGGATCAGTTCTGGGCCCAATACTGTTTTTAACCTATGTAAACTCACTATTTTTGCAATCTTTTAAAGGTAAAATCACTGCATTTGCTGATGACACAAGTTTTTTCTATTCAAACACTAATATAATAGATAGTTTTGCTGATGTAAATTATGACCTTGACTTGTTAAGAATGTGGTTCAATTTTCATAAACTTGTAATAAGTAATAAAACGAAGTTCATGCTATATAATATTAAAGGAGATGTCATCAGAAATATTCCGTTACATTATCATACTCCAATGTGTAATAGATTTGCTTTTGGACATTTGATATTCAATAATCAAGTTGATTGCCACGAAAAATGCTTTCAGATTGAACAGGTTGACAGTTTTAAATATTTAGGTATTATA
Source organism: Melanostoma mellinum (assembly GCA_914767635.1). Classification (NCBI taxonomy): domain Eukaryota; kingdom Metazoa; phylum Arthropoda; class Insecta; order Diptera; family Syrphidae; genus Melanostoma; species Melanostoma mellinum. Next base: position 56,072,845 of record OU612060.1, read on the forward strand.
TTGGACAAAAAACTATGTTGGAAGGATCATACAATGTATCTGAAACAGTATCTGAATGGGGTTGTAAGACAATTATACCATCTTAGTATGTACTGCAATTTGCCGGTTTTGAAACTAGTTTACTGTGCTTTGTTTAAATCTAAACTGGAATATGGAATTTCTTGTTGGGGAGGTTCTTATTTTAATAAAATAGAACCTTTGCTGATTAAACAAAAGCATGCTGTGAGGATAATTTTAAAAGCAAATCGTAGGACACCAAGTTTTGAACTATTTAAAAGACTTGAATTTCTTCCAATAAGACATTTGTACTGTTATAAAGTTTTAAAAATATTTTTCTGTGATTCTGGCTACTTCGTAGCTAGAGTGCAAGAAAACTATAGCTTGCGTATCAACACTAGAAATCTTGCAACTATACCTAACATCAAAAAAACTCATTTTTCCCAATGCTATTATGTCACTGCTCCACGATTGTTTAATAAATTGCCTGAAAACATAAGGTGTGAGAGAGAAAAAACAGTATTTTTAAAATCAATTAAATATTGGCTATTTTCCATTGATCATTCTGAAATTGATGCTTTATTGAATCCAATGATGTAACTTAAAATTTCCGAACATGTTTTATATTTGTATTTATATATTTTTTATATTCCATTGAATATTCTATTGTTTTCCCCATCAATAGCTCTACTTGTCATAGTTTAAACTTGTAAAATATATACTATCGCCACTGTCTGTTAAAGACACAAGATTGTATTTCAGCTATTTCTTTCAATATCTATTAATGTAAATCAATTTATTGAAGCTATTTTTTATAAAAATCAAAAGATATTGTTATGAAATATAGAACTAATAAAAAAAAAAAAAAAAAAAAAAAAAAAAAAAAAAAAAAAAAAAAAAAAAAAAAAAAAAAAATATCGTCTGCATACGCGAGTAATTGTACAGACTTTTGAAAGATTGTTCCTCTGGACCTATCAAGTTGTTGACGTGGGGTTTCAGACGTTCACATATTACAGTAGACAAGATCTTACAATCGACGTTAAGGAGGCTTATCCCTCCGCAAAGTCCGCAAAGCGCCCTACTGTCAAGAAAATATACCGATTGAGATATCGACCAAGCATCGTCGTTATCAGCAACTATCGATAGCAAAAATCGATTTTTAAATAGTTACTATTTTGTATTAAGCACATTGAAAACAAAACCGATTGCCAATTTGTTAATTACTTCTGATCTTCTTCTTTTCCATTTTCGGCGTTACGAGTAGTGATCTTGAAGCGATCACAACTCTCCCACTTTTCTGCTTCACACTAGTGATCCGCCTGTGGGGTACGCCGCGTTGACCTCAGAAATCGTCGGCAAGCATCCCGGTTTTGGATTGTTCCATGTCTGAGGCCAACCAAATGCTGCTGTTTTTGCATTTGCTTGTACCAGGAGTGTTTTGGCCTGCCTTTTCTTTTTCGTCGCGAATTTGTTGAAACGTTGTACGATATTGCCTTTTTGACGGGGTTCTGCGGATTTCTCCTTTGAACATGACAATACCAACTGAGCCGGTCGTGCTGAATTTTGTCCAAGATGGTACTTTTGACATGAAGGCTTCCACGGATCTTAGTACTTCTAATTCGATCAAGCTTTGTTACTCCTGCTGTCATCCGAAGCATCTTCATTTCGGCTGCCGTCAATTTGCTCTCATACTTTTTGTACATTGTCCAACATTGTGAACCGTATGTCAGAGCTGGACGGACAACTGCTGTGTAGAGTCTTCCCTTCAACTTAGGGTGCATTTTTCGATCACATAAGATAGCGGAGTTTTCTCGCCACTTCATCCACCCTACGCTTACTCGATGATTGATGTCGTCATCACAAGTTGCTTCACTATTGATCATAGATCCCAGGTATTTAAACTTTTCACACTTGGGAAGCACATTTCCATTCAAATAAATGTCTGGAATAGGCTTGTCTGGATCTGAAAAAGGGCAGCACAGGTATTCCGTCTTTTTAGCGCTAATACGGTACCCATTTCCTTCCAGAACATCAATCCAAACGTCAAGTGCTCGTTGCAGGGATGTAGGATCCTCGCTTATGATGGCTCCATCGTCAGCAAAGAATAATTGTTGTACTTTATTGTCCGTTACTTTTCCTTCGAGCAAATAATCCAGAACAGCAATAAAGAGCATTGGACTCAAGACACTTCCCTGATGTACACCTACTGTTATTTGGAATTCTTCGGTGACTCCAGCTGGGCATCTCACTTTTGTAACTGCTCCTTTGTACATGTCCATAATTATTCGCACATAGGCTTCAGGAACTCCTCGGTGTCTGAGGGCCACCCATATCAGATCTCGTGGTTGTCGATCGAATGCCTTTTCGAAGTCAACCAACACAATATGCAAATCCTCTAAGGCATCTCGGTGTTTTTCCATAATGATCCTTATACTTTGGATTGCGTCTGTAGTTGACTTACCCGCGACAAACCCGCATTGGTCATCAGACAGCCTTATTATTTTCCGCAGTCGGCTATCTAAAACCCGCTCAACGATCTTCATAGTGTGGGACATCAACTTGATCGAACGATAGTTGTCACAGCTTCTGGTATCTCCCTTTCCCTTGTACATTGGAAGAAGAAAACTTTCCCTCCATTGATTAGGCAAACTGTCACCTCTTATAAGTTTGGAGATGAGAATCGTGAGCCATCTTAACCCGATGTCTCCCATATTTCTCCAAAACTCATATGGTACCTCGTCTGGCCCAATCGCTTTGCCTTTTTTGGAGTTCTTAACTGCCTCCCTAACTTCTTCGACTGTGACGTCGGATACTTCTGTAAAGTTAGGTGCAGCTGTTGGAAAGTGGCGCCGAGGAAACTGTTCATTCAAAAGATCATCACAATACTGTCGCCACCTATGAAGAATTTTGTCGTCATCCACAAGTAGCAGTCCTTGAGCATCATTGATGAACTTCGGCGAACGAATCTCCTGCGCATTTCTCCTTCTCTGAGCGGCTATTTTGAAAATGGTTGCTCCCTTATTCAAGTTGCTTTGTCTTAGCTCTTGGATTGCCTGATTTGCTTCAGCAGCTGGGGCAGAAATCTCTTCCAGCTCTCGATACAGGCCCTCCGTGCTTTTTGCTTGAAGTTGGGCGCACTTTTTCTTCGCTTCTTTTCTGCAGCTCTTGTATTCCATCTTGAAACGCGCTTTTTCATTTGTATTTCTTGAGGGGCACTTCGACCAAGCTTGGAAAGCTGCTTTCTTCTTTCTAATCACTGCTTTAGCTTCATCATCCCACCACCAGGTTTCTTTAGCTTGTTGTTGGTGTCCTTTTGAGACTCCTAACAATGATTTGGCTCTTTCCAAGCAGGTTCGTTGTAGGCGATCCCACATATTTTGTGCCGTGATTGCATTTGAGACTGCGTCGATGGTATTACACAGCTGACTTTGCATATACGAAATGAATTGCTGTCCTTTGGTTTTCTCCAGATTGTACCACTTGATTCTCCTAGGAGCCTTTGTTTGTTTGACTTCCTTCACCGCATCCGTAAAAAATTCTGTTAAGAGAAGACGGTGTTGTTGAGCGGCAGCTTCTCCTAGTATCACTTTGCAGTCTTTCACCCGAGATTTCATGTAATTGGTTACCAGATGGTAATCAATCTGGGTTTCATTTCCTCCACTGCTGTAAGTGATAAGGTGTCGGTCTTGTTTGATGAACATGGTATTTAGTAGGATTAGACCGTATGACTTGCACATACTTAGAATATCTTCACCAGGAGTGTTCCTGGTGCCGAATCCCAAACCTCCATGGCAGTCTTCATAATCCTCGTTTGTCTTCCCGACATGTCCATTCAAATCTCCTCCAACAAACAAATACTCTTCTTTTGGGATGTTCTTAAGTAGGTTATGAAAATCAAGCCAGAATGCATCTTTTTCCTCCTGCTCACACCCTATTTGGGGAGCATATGCACTGATTATATTCCAGACCTTTCCTTCCATCACCAATTTAAGAGACATCAAACGGTCACTGGACTTCAAAATGGTCAACACGCTGTTATATAAACTTTGGTCAAGGATGATACCGACTCCGTTCCTACCTTGTTCCGTTCCATAGTAGAACATCTTGTAAGCCTTGGTCTTCGCATCTAAGAAACGGGCTTTGTTTGCTGTGTTTCGCCATTTCGTTTCCTGAACACACAAGATGTCCACTCGCCTCCTTCTCATCATCTCTTCGAGTTCGAGACTTTTACCAGTCATACTTCCAACGTTCCAATTACTTCTGATAAAGAGATTAATAAGGAGCTTTGTGTAATGTAATCAATCGAGCTTAGTAGTATGAGTGCAGTTGCATTTCCATACTGTGTTTTCATATGTTATCTAGTTTGTGATAACATTTGCGGTTTAAAATGAAATACCTTATCGATCTTCCGACATACTGAAGCGGATTTTTATCACCTCTGCAAGATTTTCATTCAAATTAATTCTAATTGATAAAGTTTTTGACATTATAACTGTGGAAATGAAATGTGCATGCAGTAACATATAAGTCACCAGTTTCTATAATCGACTTTATATTCGTGCAAATATCGGAAATGGTACCGCAATATATAATGTTATATATGTTACAGTCATAGTGATTAAATAGCTATTATACATAATGACTGGTCATTATATATAATGGCCGAATTCACTAGACAAAGTAATAAATTAATCACTTTGTCTGGACATTATTCATAATAACTTGTCAAAGTTAGTCAAAGTAATAAATACGGTCTAGCCGACTTGTTACCCCTCCCTCTCTTCATCCCGCTACCGCGTTCCGTATGCAACAGCTTTCCGCATGGCCCGCTTCGCGGGGCTCATTATTTTAACCCTTTTTTCCGCAGGGTTAAGCTGCTCATGCTAAATATGAAAATAGCAATTAATTTCCGTATGCAACAGCTTTCCGCATTTATTTTATAATTTAATTTTTTAAATAATCTTTGTGATTAGTTAAGGCAAACATTCAAATAAATAAGTTCAAACACATTATTTTGAGTTTTCAAATTAAAATTTAAAATTTTATTTATTTAGGATGCATTTCGAGCAGTTTTCCGCTCATCATCAGCTACACGACTAAACATACATAAAGCAGTTCTTGCATACTTTTAAACATAGTCATTGCAATTAATTTACATTTACATAATTTGTGGAAGAGTAAATTAATTGCAATAACTATGTTTAAAAGTATGCAAGAACTGCTTTATGTATGTTTAGTCGTGTAGCTGATGATGAGCGGAAAACTGCTCGAAATGCATCCTAAGTAAATAAAATTTTAAATTTTAATTTGAAAACTCAAAATAATGTGTTTGAACTTATTTATTTGAATGTTTAATATAAAAGAGTTTTCGTTAATCGTTTCAATTTTCTATTTGTAGTTAAGGCAAATTGAAATATAATTTTATAATTTTAAACGCATACCTACGTGTTTTATTACATTATCCAAGTCATCGAAGATATTATATATAATAGCTAGTTAATGTGATTAATTTTGTGTCCATTATCACTTTAACCAAACTGAGTAGATATTATGCATAATGGCTAGCCATTATACATAATGGCTAGCCATTATACATAATATCCAGATTTATTAATTTGGCTGTAACATATATATATCGATCTTTAAAAGTACCTTTACAAAAATAAAATGATTTAAATGCTTCAATATCACCCATACGTTAAAAATCATGTCAACGATGAGAATCAAAAACATCTATTTAGTATTTTAATCAAAAAAATTCAGCTTAAGCACATTTCATACACAAGTTTACTGTAAAATTTGATTTGATTTTTGGGACTAACAATCCCAAAAATCTGTAATCAATCTTATTTTTTACCCATGTATCGAAAATTTATCGAAATCTACGGCATGATAGTAGTTTAATTGATTAAACATCACATACGTTGAACACAATCTGGGAAAATTCAAATTTAATACAGCTTCAACAACGAGAATTAAAATGTCTATTTAGTATTTGCATCGACGAAATTGAGTTGAAACACAATTTGACATCGATATCGAAATATCGGTAATTTGTTTCGAAAATCGATGTTTTGTTTATATCGATTTTATTACTCTTCCCAATTGTAAAACTGCCCAAGGATTTTTTAGATTAGATTAGATTAGATTTTATTCAGTTTTTTTCATTTGTTCGTACAATCATTATTTTTACAAAATTATAAAATCATTAAAGCATGGCATAGCCGTCTGCCGGATTGACAATTATATTTGTACATATGTATGTTAAGATAAAAATAGTAATTTATGAAACGGTTACTATAAATTTTAATATTTTGCCCCTTAAATATATTCATGTAGTGTAACGATTTATATCTATGTATTTATATTATTAGGTTTTTAAAAATCTTCGTTTTGAATTCTTTCTCTATACTTCAAGGAAATTTTGCAGTACTCGTAAAGGCGTGAAACATCCATCTCATTTAGTTGCATTAGAACTTGATCCTCCGATAAGAAATCGCTTCCGAAAATGCACCTTCTCGTTTCTCTTAGCGTTGGACATTTTCCAATGAAGTGAATGGTATCTTCTCTTTCCCCTAGGTTGCATATACTACACTCCAATGGCAAATCAGGTCTGTGTGGTATATAATTTAGGTTGAGCAATTCGCTCCGCAGCCTAACCATTGTACTAATGATTTCCACATTATTTGAGTCTTGGAAGTAATTATGACTTAACAAGTTGTGGTTGAGTCTACTGTAGATTGTTCTGTACAACGAACCAGTTGCTTCAGCTATGTATTCTTCTCTACATTGTTCGTCTACCTTTGCTATTATTTCGTAGAGATTTCTTCTACTACTTGTTCCATCTTCTATGTTGATGTTCAGGCTCAAATTACACCCTTGCGCCAGAGCCAACCATTCACCATACCAGCTGTTTTTATCTTGAATAGCTTTGAGGACAACTTTCCTAATCAGCCGACTCTCTTGCATATTGATAATTTTTACCAGGTAGTCTGCTTGCATCTTAAGCGTCTTAATGAACAACGGTGATAGACCCGTCTCTAACATGATGACATAATTTGGTGTGTTTGGTGGTAGGCGGAACATCCTTTTGACGAAATGCCTCAAAAGTTGTTCAACTGCGTCGAACTTTTTACATCCCCAAGCCTGTGATGCATACAATAAAATGGTCTCTGCAACCGCTTGAAACACTTTGTATTTGCTGCTATGCGCTATGTTTTGGTTCACAAAGCAAGTTCGCCATGACACATTTATTGCTGTTTTTGCCTGCTGCAACTTTTCTTTGAAATGCTTCGTCATACTCAAGCTCTTGGAAATATATACACCGAGATACTTAAATTCGTTGACAATTTCAATATTTTCTCTGTTGAAGTTCCACCTTTCGTTCAGAGTGTTTCTTCCTCCACCTTTTTTGAAAATCATTATTTTAGACTTCTCGATGTTGAGAATAAGGTTCCATAATCGGCAGTAGTCATAAACCCTATTTATCATTAGTTGCAAAGTCTCGGGGGAGTTTGCAAACAAAGCTACATCGTCCGCAAAAAGCAGTGCTTTTATCCGTACTTCCCCAAATTCTACGCCTCCGGGAAGATAATCAACCAAATCGTCTATAAAAAGAGCGAATAACGTTGGGCTCAAAGAGCATCCCTGTCTTACACCAGATAAAGTTATGAACCAATCAGAGAGCTCAGTTCCATCCCATACTGCAGCTTTTGTTTCCCTGTACATCTCTTCTAGAACTCGTCCAAATTTGCGTGACAAACCCAAACCATATAATTTGTATAGTAATGCTCTACGGTCTATCTAACAAACTGCCCAAGGATAATATGTCAGATACGATCAAAAGTTATATCTTCTAGGTGAACTTTTTTTGAAGGATGGTCGCTCAGCTGCGTTTGCCTACCTTTGTCAAACGACACGTTTGAGGACAAAGCGTGATTGTAATAGAATGTACCGATTTCGTATGGTTGAACTTATGATTTATTTGCCAAGTGGGGGTGGTGACGGCGGTGACGCATTTATGTGTTTATAAATAAATAAATAGATAGGCTGGCACAACTGAGTGAGGAGCCCCAGGGCCTAGCGCATTTCTCTCCACCATGCCTAATGAAGGAATGGAAGGGACCTTCAATTTTCTGCCGGCCCGAACGAGTGCTTTTCATGGCAATGAATTTACTAACGGAGGACTTGCCAATCCCTCGCGAAAGGCGATACAGAAATGCTAGCCATCACGCCACAGGTACCACAAAACAATGCATAATACCGATTGGTAGAAGAAGCAGCGTCCTCATCTTTTTTGTATATTTTCAGCATTAGGCTGTCAAAGCCGTACTGTTATTATACTGCGTGCCGCCAGGGGTTCTATTCTAATGACTCCTTATTTAGGATGACAAGAGCCGACCGATAACGACCCACCGACTCTTTTTCTATCACCGAAACCGTCCAATAGTGAGTGGGCAGATCCGGGTTGCTGTTACTTAATCAACTGGAGAACCATCTCCCGCAATTCATGTAAGGCCGGTACCAAGGTACGAGCTCTCGGTCTGCTTGGGATATCCTCCCTTGCTACAACCTCTATCTTAGAACCTGGCCAGATTTCACCTAAACCGCTGACAGCAAGTTTATATAGATGAAGCGATCTCTGGTCTTGGCAGGCGATCAGCTTGACGCGGTTTTGATGCCAGCCAGAGTCGCTAATTTTTGGGAGGGGTCCCGTTCGCCTCGATAACAGGTATAAACCTAAAAGCGAGAAAGTGAGCCTTGACGTCCACCCACCTGTCGGCAGAGATGTTTCCATCCATATTGCTCCCGTCGATGACCGCGACAACAATCTGTCCCTTTACCACGTCACCAAAGGATTGCCCCGGCACCAGTGTCGATGGAACGCTAACCCCGACTTTTGGCTTTTTGAGATGAGGTTTTTCAACCTCAAACGACCTGTTTCGCTTCGACGTTGAGTCTTGGTAGGTCTCTTCTGCATTTTTATTTGCCCACTTCAATTTTTCAACCTCACCCGGGGTTCTCTCCACTGCGGGCTTACTACCCACCGTTTCAATCAACCTTCCGGCTTGGCAACGCATCTGAGCGCGCGTTTTTTTGATCTGAGTCCCCCTCCCGCCAAGCTGGAGTTGTTGATCACCTCTCCCCCTCTAACAATTGGAGGACTCATTGTAATCGACGAGGGTACGTACCGACCCGCAGGGGTTGGGTTTCTAATCGCCTCTCTAACCCTGCCAGTCTGGACGGCCCTCTCCGTGTCCTTTGTTTTAAGGGCATTCAAGGTGGAGACGGAGTCGTTGATCACCCCTCCATTTCCCCTCTTTGTAGACTTCACCTCGTCCTGTCTTGATTGTAGCACCAAAGCAGGCGAATTGTTTTCAAAGCTAATATTGGGGACTTCATCCCCTCTATTGGCAGTGGTGGTCCGTTTGCCCTCCGATTCACTGGCTAGAACTAGCTTTGCAGCCTGCTCTTGACCAGTTTCCAGCGGGCTGTGCTGCTCGCCAGAGTCGGGATTCTTGGTTCCCACACCCACTGCACAGACCTTAACTGGCTTCGCAGTTGGTTCAGAGCCTTTGTGTGAACCTTGTATCCCACTGGTGGAAGGTTTTTCCGTTGGCTCACATTCCTGCTTCGACTTTGCAGCCAAATCGGAGAATGTGTAATACTCTCGTTGCCTCCCCCCAGTTTTCTTTTTTGTCTTTTTGTTCGTTTTTTTTTGCCTGTTTGTTTTTAAAAATTCCATAGAAAGTCCCACGAGTAACTACCGATACAAGCCATAACCTTATTAAAATTTACGCTGTGTACCAAACAAAATGAAAACAGAACGAAACCAACTGACAAGTCTCGTACTGAACTCACTATTTGCAATATTTCAGTAAATTTGAAGTTTAAGAAAGTAGCAGTGAGGTGTGAAGAGAAAATGGTATCATACGTCCGGTGTCTTCTTGCTAACCATTTATGCGTCAATATTTAGCTATTTAGCTAAAGAAACCCGTGGATAGCATGCCCGCCTGTTAATCCAGAGGTTCGTGGTTCGAATCCCAACAGAGGCAAAAATGTTTTTTCTACGGGTATCGCCTTTCACGAGGAATTGGCAAGTCCTCTGTTAGTATTCATTGCCATGAAAAGCGCTTTCTCGATTAGCCGTTCGGAACCGGCAGAAAATTGTAGGTCCCCTCCATTCCCTCACAAGGCATGGTTGTGAGAAATGTGTTAGGCCCAGGGGCTCCTCGCTCTGTTGCGCCACCCTATTTATTTATTTTAGCTAAAGAAAAACATAAACTTAAAACTTATTTTAATTGCTTGAACTGGTCTACCACAGAAAAATTTGTGTCTTTCGTGCTCACTGCCAGTTTTTCCCCTCATATACTTTAGACGGAAACTCAAGTTTTGTCTCATTTGTCAAACTCCGGAAAACTATTAATAAAACCAAACATAAGGAAAGATTCTGACACTTCTCATGCTTGAGTCTAATTTAGTTCACAAACCCTAAAGTGCGGTCCTTCGCCTTGTTTGCCAACAGCAAACAAATATTTCACTTTCTTCCTGTTGTGATGTGCTTTTTTCTTTAGAGCTGGGGTATGCTCGTCGGATCCAGGGTCGACCAAAGAAAACACGTAAAACTTCGGTTATGAAGAAGGTCCAATCCTTTTATTGGTCTTAAAGTTAACTTAATATAATATTTATCAATTCTTATTATCAAAACAATTTAATATAATATTCATGAATTAATTCTGGTGGTGGTTCCAACGCTGGTAGTTCCTTACTCCTAGGTTGGCAAAACGGTCCTTGAGTATGGGCTTCTTTAATTGCTGGATACTGGCATCAATAATCAAACGCTGGCTTTAACAGGAAAAGTCCTGGCATCAACAGGAATAATCCTGGCATCAACAGTAAAGATACTGGCATCAACAGGAATAAAGTCCTGGCATCAACAGGAATAATCCTGGCATCAACAGTAAAGATACTGGCATCAACAGTAATAATACTGGCATCAACAGGAATAAAGTCCTGGCATCAACAGGAATAATCCTGGCATCAACAGTAATAATACTGGCATCAACAGGAATAAAGTCCTGGCATCAACAGGAATAATCCTGGCATCAACAGTAAAGATACTGGCATCAACAGTAATAATACTGGCATCAACAGGAATAAGGTCCTGGCATCAACAGGAATAAAGTCCTGGCATCAACAGTAAAGATACTGGCATCAACAGTAATAATACTGGCATCAACAGGAATAAGGTCCTGGCATCAACAGGAATAAAGTCCTGGCATCAACAGTAAAGATACTGGCATCAACAGTAATAATACTGGCATCAACAGGAATAAGGTCCTGGCATCAACAGGAATAAAGTCCTGGCATCAACAGTAAAGATACTGGCATCAACAGTAATAATACTGGCATCAACAGGAATAAGGTCCTGGCATCAACAGGAATAAAGTCCTGGCATCAACAGTAATAATACTGGCATCAACAGGAATAAAGTCCTGGCATCAACAGGAATAAAGTCCTGGCATCAACGGCTTATAACCGGCAGAATAAACCCAAAAGTCCTTAAGAGACTAGTGGGAGATTTATGCTAGGAACTCCAAGGAGACCTTGCGTAAAATTTGGGAATCTCTGGATACACTACGTACCCCTGGTTTTCCTCTAGTGGAAGTAGCCTGTACACAAGATTGGTACTTTTCAACACGGGCTGGCTTCTTTCTTCTCGTATTTTCCAGGGTGCCTTATAAAGTTATCTACAACTAGTGAGTGTGAGCTCTATGGCGTGAGTGAAAAATATCATATGAAAATAATGGTATGCATATTGGCTAGTGGTAGGGTGTGTATTTGTAACTTCGTTACATTCCCCCCTTTCTTCGGTAGACGAGTAACTTACTCGTCGAATTATATATATGGTTTTGTTCGTTTGTTTGTGTGTTTCTTTTTCTTCCTTTTTTTGGTTTATCATAAAAAAAAAATTTTCTCCTTATTAAAACAAAAATTCATTAATTTAAAACTGATCATTTAACCCTTCATTATCATTTACAGTTGGTGAGAGTTCATTGCCGGCGATTATTTCTTGGTCGGGTACTCCACCTCTTTGGTCAGGTTGCCAAATTTCAAGGTTGCCTGTCCTGGTTTACGGATTGTGACTGTCACCCTCCCATAGGAGCGCTGAAACACAAACTTTTGCCTTCTGAACTTTGGGTTATAGTTTCGGTGGGTGGTCACATCTATATTGGTAAAGGGGTCTTCAGGCACTGTTCCTGACCTTCTCTCGGCGATCTGAGTTGGAGCTGCTGCCATCGTTATCACCTCAGTGCGGGGTTTGGCAAATCTCACTTGGCGTGAGGTGCTCGGTTGCTTCATTGGTCTCGGCTGTTGTTGTTGGATTATGGGTATTCTGGTATACTGGTCTTCTCTGAACATCTGGGCTGCGGCTTTCTTCAGTCCTCGGGTGGCTGCCATCTTTGTTCTTGGGCTATCGCCAGACTTAATTGTAATGACCTCCGTGATGTCGACTGGCGGTCGCTTGCGGTTGATCGGTTTCGGTTTGGTTGGTTGCCTACGGCAGGGGTCTTTGCTCGCCTTTACTATTGCAGACTTAATTTTGGAGGCTGTTGCCTCCTCCATGGTTGTCGCATTACTGTGCTCGACATTTTGTTGATTTTCGGTAGATCCCTTTAGATCTTTAATATGTACTCGGAAAGTTCTGTTTTCTTTTAAAGTGCTTTTTGTCATCTTTCTACTTTCACCCTTCTGTGAATTGAGTGACTCTAGCTTGTACTCTTTATCAGAGTTCTCGTATTCGGTTTCGGCTACGGACGGTAGGAGTGGTATATCACCAACAGTTATCTGGAACTTGATCTTCCGTAGAAAGTCCATACCAAGAATAACATCTTCGGTCAACTGCGGTAAATATGTGACTTCCCCGGATACTGGTAGGTTTACGAGTTCAGCCTCAACGTGGTAACTCTCTCGTGCTGTTACTGGGCTTCCATTTGCCATTCGAACAGTATGCTCTTGTAATCGGACTGGTGTCTGTCGGCGTAGGATTTCTCTTGTCTTGGAGTTGATAAATGATTTCGTTGCTCCAGTGTCAACGAGTGCTTCAAACAGTTTTCCTCCTATTGAGATAGGCAGGAAAATTCTCGGATCCTTTTCCGATTCATTCGGTGATTCTCGGCGGTCATCTTGGATCGTTTCGGGGTAGGTCGGGATGTCGGCGTTAGGATTGTTTTGGCACTGTGATGGCTCTTTCATGCTGGAGTCTGTCACAGTCTTGGGTTGTCTTTTTGACAACATTGCAGAGGTTTTGTGCGTCGGAGTAATGAGTGGTCGGGAGTTTCGATCATCATTCTGTATTGCCTCAAATTCCTCTCCTAGGTCTAATAACTCTTCTATAGACTTGAAGTCTCCTCGCCTGATATAATATTTATATTCAGAACGCAGGCCTTCGTATATTCGTTCTATGCTTCTGTCAATGCTTATGGTGGGGTGTTGCCGAATCAGGTATTGCGTGGATCTTATATAGTCCTTTACCTTTTCTCGAGGACCTTGCTTCTTCCGCAAAATTTCGTCCTCTAGTTTATACATATACCGTGCTGGTAAGAAATAGTGCAGGAACGTGTCGCGGAATCGTGACCACGTCTGGAAACGGTCTCGATAAATGCGTAACCATTCTAACGCTGTTCCTCGGAAAATTTCAGGTAGGGTTTTTATCATATGGGTCCGCGGTATAGCGTAACAGTCTGTGAGCTCTTCTATGCGTTCCATAAATTCCAATGGGTTGCCGGATCCATCGAACTTAAGTCCCCATTTTCGGACTACGTTCATAACCTCTGCCTCGTAGCTGAGGTTGAGTCTTGGAGCATGTGTCGACGCTGGCAAAAAAGATTGCTGGCTGAAACTTGGCTCTACGATCGTTCTCACTTCTGGAACTGCGGAACGGTCTTCAGATGAAATGTGGTTGCCGCAGGTACTCCTCTGTTCCTCCGGTGCTGGTGCGGGTGTCGGGACGGTACAGTCCTTATTGTCTTTATTGGAACTCATTTTTCCTTGATTCGGTAATCGGTTTAATCGTACGGGTGAATGTTGCTCAATCTGGTATTTTGGAATCTGGTAACTGGAATGGACTTCTTAATGTAGTCCCTGCTCGGGCGCCAATTTGTGATGTGCTTTTTTCTTTAGAGCTGGGGTATGCTCGTCGGATCCAGGGTCGACCAAAGAAAACACGTAAAACTTCGGTTATGAAGAAGGTCCAATCCTTTTATTGGTCTTAAAGTTAACTTAATATAATATTTATCAATTCTTATTATCAAAACAATTTAATATAATATTCATGAATTAATTCTGGTGGTGGTTCCAACGCTGGTAGTTCCTTACTCCTAGGTTGGCAAAACGGTCCTTGAGTATGGGCTTCTTTAATTGCTGGATACTGGCATCAATAATCAAACGCTGGCTTTAACAGGAAAAGTCCTGGCATCAACAGGAATAATCCTGGCATCAACAGTAAAGATACTGGCATCAACAGGAATAAAGTCCTGGCATCAACAGGAATAATCCTGGCATCAACAGTAAAGATACTGGCATCAACAGTAATAATACTGGCATCAACAGGAATAAAGTCCTGGCATCAACAGGAATAATCCTGGCATCAACAGTAATAATACTGGCATCAACAGGAATAAAGTCCTGGCATCAACAGGAATAATCCTGGCATCAACAGTAAAGATACTGGCATCAACAGTAATAATACTGGCATCAACAGGAATAAGGTCCTGGCATCAACAGGAATAAAGTCCTGGCATCAACAGTAAAGATACTGGCATCAACAGTAATAATACTGGCATCAACAGGAATAAGGTCCTGGCATCAACAGGAATAAAGTCCTGGCATCAACAGTAAAGATACTGGCATCAACAGTAATAATACTGGCATCAACAGGAATAAGGTCCTGGCATCAACAGGAATAAAGTCCTGGCATCAACAGTAAAGATACTGGCATCAACAGTAATAATACTGGCATCAACAGGAATAAGGTCCTGGCATCAACAGGAATAAAGTCCTGGCATCAACAGTAATAATACTGGCATCAACAGGAATAAAGTCCTGGCATCAACAGGAATAAAGTCCTGGCATCAACGGCTTATAACCGGCAGAATAAACCCAAAAGTCCTTAAGAGACTAGTGGGAGATTTATGCTAGGAACTCCAAGGAGACCTTGCGTAAAATTTGGGAATCTCTGGATACACTACGTACCCCTGGTTTTCCTCTAGTGGAAGTAGCCTGTACACAAGATTGGTACTTTTCAACACGGGCTGGCTTCTTTCTTCTCGTATTTTCCAGGGTGCCTTATAAAGTTATCTACAACTAGTGAGTGTGAGCTCTATGGCGTGAGTGAAAAATATCATATGAAAATAATGGTATGCATATTGGCTAGTGGTAGGGTGTGTATTTGTAACTTCGTTACACTGTAAAATTTTTAGCACTCAATCCAGAGGTTTTTTTTATTTTTTGTGCAAACAAATAATATTATCGACTTTCTTTTTCTGCCTTTGCCCTTGAGGCTTGTGAGTTCCACTCCCTGTTTGGCAGGCACTTAAATTCTTTATGCTACCGATGTGGCATGACAGTTTACTTACATATATTCTTTCCCGCAAAAAATTTTCGTCAGCACAAAGGTATTTAACGAAATATTATAATTTTTTTTTTATTTAAAGAGACACATTCCATGGCATGGTCTAATCAATAGGAAAACTGTGTTTACTTAGTTGACATTTCACGAGCTAATTTTGATTTGTTTTTATTTTTTGCACTTACGGGTGTCAAACTTTGTGGGGTCAGTGTAAAAGCAAATAGAACGACATAAGCTGAAAATTACCAGAACTCATACCTATCAGCTGCATTGGATAAACTTCCGATACTATCACCGCAAACAGAAGGCAAGTTTTGTTTCACAACTGTCCGTTCGTCCGTCCGCCAACGTCCGCACACGACACATTGCAATAATGAGGAAGTTTTAAGTTCAGTATCACATATTCGTTGTCTGTCATTCAGTCAGGCACACTTTAAAATTCCTCACATATACGTACGAGAGTACGAGTGCTAACCCCACACTGAATTCGACTCTAGCATGACGGCATGAATAGATGTCACTTAAGTATGCCCATTAGAAATGAATCCCATTCGGCTAAATACTTTCAAGTGAGATAGGCACGCGATTCAATTGTCACACTTGTTATCGCTGAAAATTCACAACTTGCAACCCCTCAAACACAAAATAAAAAATACCACTAAGGACTGCTGCAGCTAGCCTACTGCAGTCAGTCATAAATTTTGAAAAATTAAACGACTTTCAACATCAGACTGTTTGTGGTTGTGAAAAATATTGGCAAAATTATAAATTTTTAATGTAAATATATATATTTTTTTAACACATTTTTGATTTTCTTTCATCAAGATCTTCGCCACTCGTGTAGTTTAAATATTTTTTTCCGTTCGTCTTATTTAAATGAACCAAAAACCAACCGCGCGCGGTCAATAAGCTCAACTAAGTTTAGTGATAATCGTTTTTTTTTTAGTATTTAGTTGGACAGTTTGAATTGGTCATACTCCCAAGGACTCTGGCGAGTCCTGTGTTACTTCAACTTGTGATAGAAAAAATAAATTTGTTGCCCCTTACTTAAGCGAGAAATTTCAAGTGCTTTTGAACCTGCAAAGGGCAATACCTACGTGGAGTTATCAAAATAGTGCCTTATTTTAAATAAATTTAAATAAACTTCAGTTACAAAAGAAATTATTGTAGTGATTGATAAAAATATATCCGAAGCGGAAAAAGTGATGGTTCAAGTAATTATGTATGAAGCGAGATGATTTTGAGTTCATAATGTTGAGGAAATACATCAGCTCACCTGTATCTTTCGGATTAGGATTTACATTGCTATGGTAAGTAAATGAAATCATTTTTTTTTCACCTCTTTTTGACTAGAACTCCTCAAAATGATGGGCGACTTATAGGGACGCCCTCAGAGTAAGGCATAGTATACTCAAAAGGTATATTTGATAGTTCTCACACTAGTTTACAGTCGTTAATCATAATTAAGTCGCGGGGGCACATTGAATTCAAGGCTGAATGGAAGCAATAAAACAAAATTAAATTAAATCATTTCTAATTTCGTGCGCAAACCTCAGCGGAACTATTTGGTTGAGTTTAGTACATGAACAATTCGACCAAGCTTTTTCCAGCGAATATTGTCGGAGCATTATTTTGTAAAATAATATAACATAATAATATCTATACCAACTTGGGAGAAACAAAGTGCAGCTAAACTCAAAAAAATATCTAAATTGCACGAGCAGACTAACAAGCACTCATTTGATACGGGAAATCCCGCCGGCATTCGTGTTATGAGAATTGTGTTTGTGTGTCTTAAACGACAAGACGAAAAAAAGTCTTAACCGGGTATTGATAATGTCATGACAAAATAGTTAGGTTTAAGCTCATATGGGCTAAGAACCGAGATCAGATTTTTGATGTGGAGACAACCAAAATTTACGTAATTTGGTAGATACTTGACTTGTAGATAGAAACATCGTCTTATAAGCTTCATAACTTCCGCCCAGTGTTTGTGACGTGTTATAGATGTTCGATGGTTATCGATGATTAGAATTAAGACAGCGATGCTTTAACATAAGCTTCGCTTGTAGAACTTTCCTCAAGGTTGGCGCAGATTTCCTTTACAACCCCAAGTGTTGTCAAAAACCAAATTTTTGTTGGCTTTGAAATAACGCTCAATCACGAAATCACCACATATGTCACTTGAAGGAAATTAGATGCAATTGTACTTTACGCTAATGTGACCATACGTCCCGCTTTCGGCGGGACAGTCCCGCTTTCAGGCAGTCTGTCCTGCTGTCCCCCGCGAGGCTACAACTGTCCCGCTTTTGCAATTTTTGTGAGGGTTGAGTTTCTTTTGATTCGATAAAATATAAGCAAAAACATTTTCATTCTTTTGTATATTGCTATTAACTCGGAATGCGTGCTAGCAAAATACTCGAGGTTAAAGTTAAAATCATTTTTTAAGAGGAAAACAAAAATATATTTCAAAAATCCCTTTATTAGCGAGGTGAAATCTGAAGGGTTGGTGGCATCTGAAGTTGTGGTCAATGCTGACAAATCCGGTTTTTTCACTAACTCAAGTAGTGTAGGTCAAAGCGAAATTAAAGTGTGTGAGCAGCTTGTGCAGGGCCGAGCCGCCCCTGTGTGCGATGTGTGCGGGGCACACAGGCGCCAAGACAATAGAGGCGCCGCGCCGCCACTGCCACCTAAATTATTTTTGTTACCTAAATTATTGTTTTTTTTGTAGTGGAGTATCGATAAGTAAGTAGGTACTTTACTACTACTTAAAGTACAGCTTCCACCATTGACCTTACACAAAATCTCACTACACCTCTGGTACGATGTTATCAAAAGAATAATATATGTGGTCCAATTTCCACAAAATATGGCTTTTCGTGGCCAAAGCCAAACATTATAATGATCGTAACAATGGTAGTTTTTTAAAATGTATTGAAATGCTAGGAAAATTTGATCTTTCAATGACATACGACGCGTAACGAATGATACGGATTTCAAAAATATGCCGACTTATCTTGGAGATAAAATTCAAAATGAAATTATTTAGATTTTAAATTTAAGTCGAATTAATAAATATTTTTCAATAATACTGGATTGTACTCCTGACGTTTCACACTTAGAGCAAATTAGTATTGTAATAAGATTTGTCAATTTTAACACAGAAACCAGAAAGTTGGAAACAAGAGAGCATTTCCTATTTCTGTCCAATTATCGATACAACTGGCGCTTGATTAACGTCATTTGTTATACAAAAACTAGACAACATTAATTTAGATATAAACAATTTAAGGGGACAGGGTTATGATAATGGATCAAATATGCGCGGTGAAAATAATGGGCTTCTAAAAAGATTGCTGGATTTAAATCCCCGCGCTTTCTATGTAAACTGCGCTAGTCATAGTTTAAATTTAATAGCAAACGACGCTGCCAACCTCAATCATCATACGACTGGATTTTTTTGTATTGTGCAAGAACTATATAAATATTTTTCGTCATCTACTAAAAGATGGGATTTATTAAAAAAATATGTCATAAATCTGACCTTAAAACCATTGTCTGAAACAAGATGGTCAAGCAGAATAGATGCTAGAAAACCGCTGTTTACAAATTTACCAGAAATTTATGATGCCCTTTATGAAATGTCAAATCATATATCATATGATCAGAAAACAAAATATGAAGCTAAATGTCTAGCAGGAAAAATATGCACCTTTACATTGGGCCCGTTCATCAAAAGTCAGATTTTCAGATTAACTAACTTTTCTGGGCCTCTGATTGGCCAGACGTTAAGTTTTTCAGTTGACAACTCATCAGCTGTTAGTTTTTACCGATTCAGTTTTTCAGTCAGGAAAAGAAAGCTGAAAATCTAGATTCAGTTTATTAAGCTGTCAGATACGATAAGTGACATCAAAAAATTATACTTGCCAAGTGATGGTGATTTTGTTGTGCGTGATTTTTATTGAAAAAATAAAAATAATTAATTCTAACTCCATTACTGATGGCTTTTTACACTTATGAAATGTTTATTACAGTAAAGTCAACAAGGTAATGAATTTTTTTTACATATGCAAATCAAACCGTCGCAGCTGACATATCTTGTTAGATAACCGTTCAACGCAAAACTGAATAAGTTTTTCAGTTTATCATAAAATCTGAATTGTAATGAACGCGCCATTCATTTGCTCACTAAATGTATGGCATATAATATTGACAAAAGTAAATTTTAGGAGCAAAATTCTGCAGTCCGTCGATATGAATATGCAAGTTGCTTTAGATGATTTAACAGAATTAAAAAAGTTTTTGCTAAAAATTAGAGCAGACATATATTTTGAAGAAATTGTAAGTGATGCCAAAAAAATTGCCGAAAAATTAGACGTAGAGACCGAATTTGAATCTTCCAGTTCCAGACCCCTAAGACGTCGTAAAACTCCAAAGAATTTTGATTATGAACACGAAGACCAAACTATAAATGAGACCTCTTTTAAAATTAATGTATTTTTTTATATATTAGACCAAGCCTTATCCTCCGTAGATGAATGATTTTATTTTTTTGATTTATTAAATAATCACAATGAAGTGTTTAATTTTTTATTTAATTTAAGTGATGAGCAAGATCAAAGACTGTTAAAAAGTTGCTGTCATCATTTACAGGAAAAACTTTCAGCAAATGATTCATTGGATATTAATGCCGATGATTTGTGTGAAGAAATTATGTCATGTCAGCCTTTTTTCAAAAAATTCAATAATGATGTTGTGAAAATTCTCGAATTTATATATTTAAACAATTTGACAGCTGTATGCCCTAACATTACCATAGCATTACGAATTTTACTAACTATGCCAGTTACAGTAGCAAGCGCGGAAAGGTCATTTTCTAAATTAAAACTTATAAAAAATTACCTGCGCTCCACAATGAGTCAGGAAAGATTAAAAAATTTAGCTACAATATCCATAGAGGAGGCCATACTAGACCACATAGATATACAAGAAACCATCAAAGATTTTGCAAACAAAAAAGCGAGAAAAGTAGAAATATTATAATTTAAGTAGATATGTTTATATTCTTGCAAATGTTACTCTTGCTGTTTTTTTTTTTTTTAATTCTTTGTGTTAATAAACTATGTAAAAATTTAGTTCGAGTTTTATTTTTCGCAGTAATTGTATTCAAGCAAAAGCGAACGGGATTTACCTATTTAGTATCTCAATTCCTAAATGTTCTCCAGTTTTTTACACTTAGATATTAACGATTATATTATCTAAGTACTGTAAAACTTGAGAACATTTATTTCGGTCAAAATTAACAATTAATAATATTCGTAAAAAATTTAAATTCGTTTTTTATGAACATTCGTTAAAAAAGAGGCGCTTCATAGGTTCCGCACACAGGCGCTGCCGGTCGGCTCGGCCCTGAGCTTGTGGACAAATGCCGCGCCGCCATGGCCAGAGATTGCCATTTTGTTAATTAGTTATCGATGGTTTTGTTTTAGTTCTAGTAGTGTTTTGTAACAAAACAATACTGCCTAAACGCAAGTGTTCCTTTAATATTAGTCTGCAACAGAAGTATCCGTTTATAAAACACAGAAAAGATGACACCGCAGACGTTACATGTGAAAAATGTCGAACAGATTTTAGTGCTGGGCACGGTGGTGCCAGTGATATAGAAAAACATTTAAAATCAGAAAAACATAGACTTGCCGATCAAGTCGTTGAATCAAGCTCGTCAATGCTTAATATTTGTAAGAAAACCTAGTCGCCGACTTCTAAGGACTTAGATTTAGCTACAGCTGGGGGTACGTGGGCGTATCACACCGTGCAACATTTACATCATCACAATTTTCGCTC
Organism: Melanostoma mellinum; assembly: GCA_914767635.1. Taxonomy (NCBI): domain Eukaryota; kingdom Metazoa; phylum Arthropoda; class Insecta; order Diptera; family Syrphidae; genus Melanostoma; species Melanostoma mellinum. The sequence continues at coordinate 56,094,317 of OU612060.1, forward strand.
TAATGACTGTTCGTGTTCTTTAATTCAAGCATGTTTTGAGCAAAAATTTAGATGTGCACGTACAAAGTTTCAAGCTATTGTGGTAAATGTGCTGTCAACCATGGCAACCGAAGATTTAAAAGAGAATTTACGTAAACCCAATTGCAAAACTATATTAACGGATGTGTCAAATTATGGCTCAATCAAATTATTCCCAGTTTTAATTTGCTATTTTTAACCATAGGAAGGCTTGAAAGTTAAGGTTTTAGAGTTTCGGGAGCAGGCAGGCAAAACATCGGATATTATTATTTTATTGAAGGAAGTATTGTCTTTTATTGACTTAAATGAAAAAATTGTTGCGTTTTGTGGAGATAACACGAACTGCAACTTCAGGGGAAAGAATTGGAGAAGAAAAAAATAATATTTACTCAAAGTTGAACCAATCACTCGGCACAGACAGATTACTGAGATTAAATGTGGAGCCCACATAGTCCACAACGCGATCATAGTAAAAATTTCCTCATTTCTACAGCGTTCGAGTAGAAGCTTTGAAAGAGTTTTGTATTTCTACCGAGACAGAGTATCACAAGCTGCTGGGCTACAGTAAAACAAAGTGGCTTGCGTTAATGCCCACGCTTGAGGGAGTTATCAAAATGTTTCAGCATTTGAAAAACTATTTTCTGAGAATCGAAAAATGCCCAAATATTTTAAAGACGTTTTTCGATAATCCCAGCTCAGAATTGTGGTTATATTTTTGTCAAGCACAAGCAGCGACCTTTCATGAAGTTGTTTTGAAAATCAAAGCGAAAAATGTATCTGCTAAAGAGTCTGCCAAGATAACCTAACAGCTATCACTAAAAGCGCATACGATTTTCCTTCCTCACATGGTCCGTAGCCTGATGGTAAAATTGCAAGAAAGAGCAGAAGAAAAAGCAGCAGTAAGCCAGAAAAGGAAAACTACGGCGGCGCGGCGGCTGACATTTATAAAACAAACAAGGAATACTTGGACCAGTGCCAGTGGTGTCAGTTTAATAACACAGAACTAAAAGTGTTTGAATTAGAAATTGGTGTATTTACTAATCACGCAAGGATTTATTACCAGCAGCCAAGATGCGAAAGTCTTTGACGAGTTTTTACTTATTTTAAACTTTGTGACAGATGAAAATATTTCTGGCTGGAATACCGAAAATGTTTCAACTGAAAATCGTTGGGTCGATTTATTTCAGCACTTTCGTGCCAATAATCTAACTTCAACAAATTTTTTACGATTATTGAGTACGTTACGTGTCTGCCTGGAAGTAACGCACCTATGGAAAGAGTTTTTTCTCAAATGAACAAGGTTTGGACAAGTGATAAAACACAGGAGAGTGTCTGAGTAATGAAAGCAACTTTGATAACGAAGATAAATATAAATAAATCATGTACTTTTCTAAAAACATGACCCGATATTTTTAACAAATTTGTTCAGCCGATAAATATAAAAATACAAACTAGAATTCACGCCACTACTTATTTGCTTTGATTACTTAAAAATAATAACAATAATAAAAAACCTTGTAAAACACTAGTAACTTTTAATACACAATTCCGAAGATGTCCCGCTTTGACAAAAAAAAATAAATGGTCACGTTATATCATACTAGAAGTAGTGATTTGCTAACATTTTTAAAATCAAAGCAAAATAGCAGTAATAAAGCACCCATATTATTTTTTTTTTTATCCTATTTAAAACATTTTCTTATGCTCTTGCACGGCATGCTTTTTAACATTTATTTGTTAAATTATCTAAAACGGCAATTCCCCTTATTTTGTTAAAAGAGCTGCAAATCAGCCCTGCAGATAGAGCAAATTTCAATTTGAAATCTAAAAAACTAAAACAGACAAACAAACAAAAATATTTTGTGAAATGAGATATAACTAAAAAGAACTATCGTTTACCATTTCTTAATATTGGTAATAAATTATTTGTGTAATTATGACAAGTCTGAGTTCGAAAAATAATCAATCATTTCAGTCTGTGGTTGGTAAAAGAAGCCAAGCTCTACAAACATTTTGATAGCTTCAGAATCACAAGATTTATTAAAGGTTTTCTTATTCTCCGATTGGTTATAAATGGATCTGAAGATAATAAAATTTGGTTAATTGTATTCGTTAATGTGTCTTGCTTCGATATTTTTCGACCTAAATATTCTATACTCATTTTGAAATCCTTATTTTGGGTCTCTAACGCTCAATTCTAAATGAGTACTATTATTCTATGATCAAGTCGTAATATTTCAGTGAATTTCAAAAGCAAAAAGGCCTCTGATACAGCAATTTAAAGAAAATTTTATTTACGTTCTTTTTATGGAGCAATGCTTAAACCGATCTGCGACCAGAAAGAAAAGCCATTGAAAAAACTAAAAACACTAATAAACTTTAAAACGTTGCTTTATTTTGGCGGGGAATTCATCGTTTCGTATAGAAATTTCGATGGAAAAGTTTGCTCTCTAAAAAAAACGACCTTAGAAGTGCAACAAAGTTTGTAAAGTCATTTTAAAAAGAGGGAGTCAGAGTAATCGAAAAGTCAAAAAGTGAACGGGAGCGAAGAAACCTATTCTAAAGCTTAACTCTTTTCTAGCGTAGTTTATGACTGTACAAAAAAAGAGATGTTGAGTAAATTTTTAGGCCAAATTCGAAAGGTTAAGTGATATGGTGCTTCATGGCATTTTATAATTATCTTGACTTCCCAGTTCCTCACAAAAGTTGATATGAGATTGAATGCTTCCCGAATTCTTGATATAATAGCGGGTTTTTCACAGTCACCACAAAAAAATGTACCTAGAGATCTAATTGCAGTTCCGGGGCAACCAGTTGACTGACACTGCCAAGATGAGTGACAACAGGATTTGCCCATTTGGAGTTATTGCGGCTTGAATATTGATTGCGGCAGTGGATGTGCGGCTGTGCTGCATGAACCAGAGGTCGACTCTAAATCAATACATATCATCAATCTCATTAAAAAGGTTGGTTAAATATGTAAACTGTAATGCCCAGTGAAAACCACAGCGAAGAAACGTATTCGAGAGTTGAGTCCCACACTCTCGACTACAACAGCCACATGCCAGTCAATGCAAATCGTACGAAGGGTAGCTGCTCCTTTATTTAAATAAACCTTTATTTAGGAAAAAACTAAATCTACTCCAAAAAGTTTGCAAGTAAACAGTTTTACGGATAGCAGCGATGCTCTTCTAAATCTTTCTTTGAGAAGGTACAGGTAATCCGATCCGTAAAACTGTTAACTTTAAAAAATTCTGAAGGAGCAGTGACAGAGCCATTCCAAGTCGCAATAGGTGTGCACCAACAAGCAAGCATCTTCAGTCCTATGCTTTTTATCACCGTCAAAAGGGCAATATTATAGAACGATCGTGTCTGATCGCAAATAAATAAAAAAAATAGGCGTAACAAAGCACTCCTGGTATAGGCAAATCCAACGACATCAGCATTTGGTTGTAGAAACATTCTAGAACCGGGGGCCTGCCGGGGCTTACTAAGCCATGACTTGGAACAAGACCATGACATCTGGGGCGTGTAACACGAAACTACAAGTACTTATACTACAAGTGAATTATGACAAGTGTAGAAAATTTCTTCAACACAAAGCCCCAAGTTTGTTTGCTCTTCTACAAGAGCAATGGACACAAAACAAGCGGCTCTTGATTTGCAGACTTGTGTAGCTCTCTGTTACAGCCTCGCGTGGTGGTGGTACTTTTACGTAAGTTCAATAGATGTCCAACACAGGCAAGCTCTTCCAAGTTCAAGCACGTTGTATATAAGTGATTCATCATTGTTTGAAATAGAATGGTGCTTTGCTGGTTTTTTTTTCCAGATTTTCGACTTTGGGTGAGGTTCAGACGGAGTCTATGGCTCTCGTGCCTTATTGTTGGCGATGGCGGTAGTTGTTCGTTTGGTGATGGTGAAGGCGGGAGACGAATTAACATTGCAGTTTGTTATATTTCCGTTTTCTTAAAAGTGCATTTAAGAAATGTGCTGATCACACATCATAAAGAACTCAGTTTCCTGGGAGGGCTCGCATCTGCTTTTGTACTCCATCGCATCGCGCGCGGCGTCCAATTTTCGGTCAACATAATTGACCAGCAGAGTCAGTAATTCGAGAAACCTTATGGATTGGGTTCGCACCACGTTTACTCTGGTGGATATAATATGTATCTTAAATGACGCCTCCACCGTACAGGGCGTACCGATGACGCTGTTGGTGTAGTGGAACAGAGTATCGGAGAAGACCGGTATGAGTCCGTCCGCCATAGTGTTCAGAAATTGGAGCTATGCCCATTCACTTTGTAGGAGACTTTGCGGAAGAGCCTGGATCTGTTGCTTTATGGAATCCAACTCGAGCAGGATTGAAGCCGAACAATCATCGTCGCACTTTCATTGAATGTGCCCAAAACGAGATGACCACCGACAGAAAAATTTTGTTCAGCGATGAAAATTTGTTTCAAAAAGTCGTTGTTTAGTGTGTTTTATGGGCAGAGGGAATAATTGGTTCAAATTTCTTCAAAAATTAAGCCGGCCATAATGTTACAGTCAACAGGGAACGCTAAGCCTCGATACGATAAATGGCTCTTTCGTGTTTTTTGGTTCCAACAAGCGCAATAGCTTGCGTAGTAGGCCTGTGGCCTGGCCTTCAATATCGTACGATCTCATTAATACCGCTGGACTATTGGTGGGGTTAATTGAAGTCGCTTGTTTCTGCAGATATTCCCGCCCAAGGCAATCGACGCCTTGGAAGAGAATAGCCTGTACGTTGTTGCTGATATACGGTCCCAAAAGCTGCAAAAAGTGGTCTAAAGTTCAGCTGTAATTTCTTGAAGCCAGCTGATGTGGTCATTTGGTCGAAATCATGTTTGAAACATAATGGCAAACTCTTTTAGTTATTTTTTATTGAAGACCACACGTCTCAAAAACTCCCTTTAGTAAGTAAAAGATGCTAGCTTCGATGGTATGTGCAATGCTGCCAGAGAACACGGTGTGGACGAGTCATTAGTGTTGTGGATTAAAGCAATGCTAGTGAATAGAACCGTTATCGCTGAGGCGGAGTGTGGACAATATGTTGCAACGGGAGTGAATAAGGGCTGTTCTCAAGGTGGCGTTTTATCTCCTCTTCTGTGGTGAACGTTGATCGATTCTCTACTTGTAATTGTCAATAGATCCAACGTTCATACCCAAGCTATGCAGACGACGCGACGTCACCGTGCTCTCGGTAGGTTCCAGCCTCCAAGCTGTCTGTTCCCGAGCACAGGCTGCGCTTTATATGATTGACACCTGGTGTGTTAGAAGCGGTCTCTCCGTCAATCCTCTTAAAACCGAGGTTGTCCTCTTCACGAGACGTAGAAAATTGACTGGTCTGACCCAATTTACGCTTAAAGGCATCAACATCCCCTTTTCAAATGAAGTCAAACATCTCGGTGTAATCCTAGATAACAATCTTCTTTGGTCTAAACATGTCGAGTCTAAAACTACTAAATCACTATCAGTCTTCTGGAAATGTAAGGGCTTTATTTTGTGACTTATTTTTTTTAATGAATATTATTTTACTTATTAGATCAATATTTATTTTAGTTTATATTCAAACTAATGCGTATAATAGATTATTTGTTTTTATTTTTAATTATTAAAACTTAAAAAGAAATAAGCGAACAGGAAATATACCCCCCCCCCCCCAAGAGTCTTTGGCAAGACCTGGGGTCTTTCACCGAAAATGGTCCTTTGGATCTATACTAAGCTTGATCTATAATAAGCTCTCTCTTTAATACGTTATTTCCTCGTTTGCCAAAATTCAAAGAACAATTTGTCTTGGTGTTACGGGCCTTCCCCAGCACACCAGGAGCTGCTCTCGATGCTCTGCTGAATCTTCCTCCCCTTGATACCCATATCATTGGGGTGTACTCTCAAGACCATTTCTCGTCTAAAGAGATGTGGCCTCTGACACAATTTGCACTGGAGCTTTGAGGAACTCGCTAGCAGCATATCTTTTGACTCCCGTCTAATGGATATGCCGTCTGACACGATGATCCCAAGGCTCAAACTGCGTCAAAAATACTCACTAAACTTTCCTTCGGTTCAGGACTGGTTCGCTCCAGAATCTGAACCTGGAAAGAACTGTTATCAAATCTTCACAGATGGCTCCAAAACTGACGAGGGTTCTGGCGCTGGTGCCTTTGTGGAGAACGACAACATACGACTGCAAACCTCTTTGGGATCATATCTATCCGTTTTTCAAGCGAAGGCGTAGGTATATGCTATCCTAATGGCCTTAAGCCACGTTACGAACAATGGATGGACTGGGAGAAGTATCTTTGTTTACAGCAACAGCCAAGCTGTGCTTAAGGCCCTTCTCAACCCTCAAACCACTTTGAAAGTGATCCAGGAATGCAAAAGCTCTTTGAATGCGATCGGAAGATTAAATTCCTTGAGTCTCATTTGGGTTCCGGGCCATTACGGCATAACTGGAAACGAGATCGCTGATGAACTTGGTAGGCAAGGAATTCAGACAGCTTTCTCAGGACCTGAACCGTCGCTAGGTCTGCCAGCGTCCTCAGTTAGGGCTTCAATCAACGATTGGATCTGTGAAGAGCACAACCGTAGATGGCATGCCTCCATTGGATTCAGACAGACCAAACGTATGCTCCTCAACGTTAATAAGAAGACTGCAACATTTTTGCTATCTCGTAGCAGAAAAGATTGTGGAAAGCTTATTTTGGCGTTGCCAGCGGGCACTTTTCTTTTGCCAAGCATTTGAACGTGTTAGGCTCAAGTGATAATTGTCAATTCCTCGCGAAAGGCGATACCCGTGGAAAATCCTTTGCCTCTGTTTTGATAAGAACCACGAACCTCTGGATTAACAGGCAGACATGATTTGAATGAATGATGATAAAACAATGATCTGTATGAAAAGTATTCTCGATAGACAATTGAAAAAGTCAAGAAGAAAAAGATACAAAAGATGACAAGATAATTTATAAAGAAACTCACCACGAAAAACGAAATCCAAAATTTGAATTGGAAAACAAATAAGCAGATGTAAACACTCGCGAGGGACTAAAAAAACATCACATATTTATGAATTTTATATTCACATTTCACACAATCAGAAACTAGGTATATCAACTAACTTGAACTTAAGTAAATCAAAAATTAAGTTAAGTATTTCGACCACAACGCAACACAATACTAGGAAATTAAATTGAAACATTTGCTGGACAAAACAATTCATATTTACAACAATTGACCAGATTGAATACCAACTATACGATTGAAGAAAAACACATTACGATTTTATACCACGCACCATCACGACAAATTACCAACAATTAAATTAAAAGAAAATGTGAATTTGAAGTTTAAACTTTACAAATATTCGCTAAAATAATTTATTTCCTATCGAAATGTTGCGGCGTTACCTGCATTTGCCACGGTCCATTGCAGTTTGACATTTGCTAGTTAGAAAACACACCTGTCTCTGTCTGGCATTCATGGCGAAAGGAGCACTTTCAAACGAGGCGCGCAAGCATTCAAATTCAAATAATTTACTTCAAAATAATGTTGGTGCACATTGTTGGCTGGTTATTTCGTGTTCTTCTGTAATTTTTTTTCAAGTACATTATATTGACACAAATTATTCAAGGATCGATGAACAAGAAGGTGAAGAATTATCTCGAGTGTTGAATGTCCGCAGAGCTTTTATAGTTTCTCTTGTTCAGCACTGAAAGTCATATTTTGAACAAACATCAGAGAAGGAGTAAATTCAGGTTTTGTTTTTAGAATAAATCTTCTAAAGTACAAGCCACAACCAAAAATAGATAAACTTCCTTCCATATTCTTCAAAGGAAGTCAGTACTTCGGCTGTAAGCAAAATGATTCACCGATTTACTGTAACAATATTGATTCCTTTTTCTATCTTTCCACTTTGGAAGATGAAATATTTTAACTTCACAAAAATTTGATACAAATAAAAGCCAACATCAATGTCAATGTCGATTTGAGTAACAAATAAAGTGCGCAAGTGTGTAGCAATGAAAAATTTTGCATAATGTTCGATATTTATTAATTGGTTTTTAAATATTACCATTGCTACATGTCAATAGTTGCCAGAAGTGTAAGAACGATGTAATTATCCTGTAAGCTAACGTTGGATAAAACTTATTTAAACAACTTGAAGGTTACAATGAGTACCCGACAGCGAAAATTCAGTGAGAAGTTTCAGAAAGGCCTGTGTGCGGATGTCCAAGGAAATCTTTTTTTTATATAATTAACGTGCACATCAAGGGGTTATGACTACCCTTATAATGTTGTAGAACACAGTGCGAGTGTTTAGGAAAACAGGAGAGGATTTGAAAGGAGACATCGATGCACGTTGCTTTTGAATTTTTGTGAATCGCAATGGGGGGGGGGGAAACAGGGTCAGGTAGAGCATTCCACATTCGGGTGGTGCGACTAAAATATGAATCTCTATACTTGACTGTACGTCCGAAGTTGGGCTCAAGTTAAGACTGATGAGCATTCCTAGCGAGGCGGGTGTTGCGGCTGAATTGTATGAAGGCTCAGTGACGAGGGTACGATGTCAATCTAAAAAGCCACCGAAAATTCCAAATCGTATAATTACGAAATCGATTGAGCACTTGTGTTTCCCATTTTCTGATCGAGAGAAGTGTGAACATTTTTGATATCTGGAATCAATGATAAATGTTCAATATTTGTGATGACAAAATCAACGATCAACCACTGAGAAAACTAGGGAGGATGAAAAGGCGAGAAAACTTCACCACTGTGTGATAGAAAAATTATGTGAATGGAAGACTCTACACCGCGGTTGTGCATCTAGTAAAACTGGACCGTTCCATAAGTACTAAAATCAGAGAAAGCCCTCTCATCACAAAAATCATCCCGAAAACATATCACACCCGGTTCTAACTGAATCATCACATTTAGCATCCCACTAAAAAGATAATATCATTCTAGACCAAACGATAACGACGAATAAAAAAGGTAAGCAGACCAAAACACTGCTTTCACAAATAAATGCAAGATGCAACGACATCAAAATGGGGCGACTGTAACGTAAAACTAGGGAAAGAAGATATCTTTGGAAACACAATCGGTAAGCAAAGTCTCTGCCTGATAAAGACCCCGGAAACTAACAAAGGTGAATAGATTTTGCTGCGGGGCTTTCTTTAACTAAAATTCATAAAGGTACTTAAATGGCAGATCAATCAACCATCCGATTGATATCCATTGATATCCGATCTTTCAAGGGTGCTAACTTTTACTCAGATCACTACCTTGTTGAAGCCTAGCGGGACTCGCAAAAGTAACGCTATGAAAAGAAGTGACGTCGAAAAGCTACAGTCGCAAGAGATACCCAATGCCTTTTCCAATCGAGTATTCCTCCATCTATCCTAGAGTCCTATCTCCTATTCAGCCTCCATCAATAGGTTCTCAAAAAGAACAGCAGCCTCTGATGTTCCGGATTTGACTTAAAAGTCACATCATACACATAGAATATGATTGATATTTACATAAAAAAATGCAATTAGAATGGCTGTATATAATTTAGGCTTGGCAGCGAATGCGTTAGAATTTCTAAATATTAAGTTTTCAATTCAAAATTCCCCCGTAAGCTATAGTAGGTACAGGCGATTGGCAAAGGTAATTCTCCGTTTGATCAAAGTCAAAAACTGGCTGTTTATTGTGACATTTTGTCCAATTCGCCTAAGCTTCGTTCTGATGTTAGCCAGCATTTGCGTCGTTGTATCCTCATTGAACTTTTTTTTTAATTTATTTATTTATTTTATTTATTTATTAATATATAATTTAGCAAAATTTTGTTTTTATAAACAATAATAAAATAATAAAATAGTGGTAAATGCCGATTTAAATACAAAGTTTCATATATCAATCATAAAAGAGCTTGTGGGGTGCTTATTTTAAAGAAACATTCCAGAATACGAAAAAGTTAATTACTTAGATATGGAACAAAGAAGTTTAAGAAGAAGATAAATAAATAAATTAATTAAATAAGGGCAGATTACATGATATAATTTAACAAAATTTCGATTTGGTTATGATGAATTTCCAGAAGCCATGCTTTAGTTTTTTACAACATTAAAGACATTACACGAATAGAACGAATATTTAGTGGAAACGTATTAAAAAGCTTGCAAGAGACAATAGAGTAAAAATTTCTTAGATGAGTGGTACGGAACGATGGTACAGTCACAAGACAATTACGATTTCTACTCAAAGAATGGACATCAGAAATAGGAGGTTGTAAGTAACCACCCCTCATAAAAAATATTTTAGATGTTTTAAAATAATACAAATGCCTTATGGGTAAGATGTTTAGTGATCTAAATAGAATCATAGACGGAGTTAATCGATTCGGACCACAGATTTTTCTTATGGCACATTTCTGTAAGATGAGAAGCGAATTTATTTTAGATTGATAAGCACCACTCCATCAACTTAAACCATATTGTAGTTTAGAATGGAATATACCAGCGTACTATTACTGCAGTATTTCCTGAGATGGTAGAATTTTCTAATTCACGAACGTAAATATGGTTTTAGAACCGTTACATGATTGGTCGAACTCATCATCGGATCGAAAGATACTTCAAGGTATTTAAAATCATTTACTTCTTGGATTTTGAAACAACAACTACAACATTTTTTGTGTATGTCATAAGACAACAAGTTTTTATCGGCATTGCATGCACAGTAATAACTTTTACATTGTTGGCAGTAAGGTGTGTGAAAAACGATATCCAAATCTGGATCATTTCTTGTCTTTAAGCTAAAATACATAACTTTTGTTTTGTCGCTGACACAAAGTTTATGAGTATCAAACCAAATACGCAATAAATGGACATCATGGTTCAGAGCGCTAGATGTAGTGTAAGCTAAGCCTAAATCGTCTGCAAAAGCTGTAATTTTAGCTGAGAAGGGTGGACTAAACAAAGAGTTACTATATATCAGAAACAAGATGGGACCCAGGACAGACCCTTGTGGTACGCCAATGTTAGAGATTTTGGTATCACTATAACAATTTGCAACTTTGACCTTTTGAGTCCTGTTTTTAAGGTAACACTTAAACCACTTATAGACTTGTCCCCTAAAGCCAATAGCGTGAAGTTTGTATAGGAGTATGGCATGGTCTACAGTATCAAAAGCTTTGCTTATGTTTCCGAATAAACCAGCGCAAAATTTTTTATTGTCCAAGCCCTTGTTAACAGTGGTGCAAAAATCAAGCAAACCGTCTTCTGTAGAAAGCCCATTTCTAAAAACGTATTGTGAACGACTAAAAAGATTAAACTTTTTAAAATAACCCATCATCCTTTGTTTTATGGCTTTTTCAAGGATTTTAGAAATCTTTTCTTTTTGCTTCGAGTGCTACACTTAGCGTGATGGTTATAGCGGGTCGTCTATTAACCCAGAGGTTCTTAGTTCGAATCCCAACAGAGCCAAAAATGTTTTTCCACGGGTATAGCCTTTCGCCAGGAATTGGCAAGTCCTCCGTTAGTAAATTCATTGCCATGAAAAGTTTTTTCTCGATTAGACGTTCGGAACCGGCAGCTCTCCTCCATTCCACCTCAATGCATGGTTGTGAGAAATGAGCAAGGCTGTGGGGCTCGTGCTGTGTTACTGGGTGAACACAATGCATACGCATACGCATACGGAGCCGGAGTCGCAAGAGTTAAAATCAAGTTAACTTGTCCAGCTCCGTCTTGCGTTGTTGTTATATTGCTTGTATTTAATGTTTTGACATCTCTTGCGGCTGCGTCTCTGCAGCCATTGTGTTCACGCAGTTATGCGATGCCACCCTATTTATTTGTTTATTTATTTTTCGTTTTTCATCCTTGTGAACTGTTTCAATTTTCTATATAGGGTTTAATTTCTCAATTGCCTTTTTAACCAAACATCGCAAAAGTAACTCTGCGTTTGTCCTCCGCACTGGTGTTGTTTTCCGTCTACATCGGATTCCGGGTAGGTGAGATCCGGACAGAAGTTATGTCTGTCCTTTGTAACATTTTGTCAAATTCAGGCGTTCACACACTGCTGCAATTGCACGTGTTACAGTATGTAACCCTTGTAATTACCAAGTGTTATCAGCAACAGGTAATACTCATAATTTAGACCAGTTGATCGACAAGAGTGTCTGGTCTTCCATTCTTTTCTTCGACGAAACTTCTAGGTATTATTGAATTTAAAAATTAACTTAAATCCAACAACGTTTGAAATGTTTTACTAATGACTTTTTTTCCTTCCAGGCTTATTGAGACCACGGATGCCTACATGAACTATACAGCTAAGCCTCGTGTGGAAATTCCTCACAACTATGTCAAGGGTGAGTTGTGTCAAATCAGAAAAAAACGTAAAAAAACGAAACTAGCTTCAAAAAAAACATGCTAGTTGTGTGTATGTTACTTTTCACCTTTATATTTGATTGCATTTTCATACAAATACCAGTTCGTTGCATTTGCATTACTTTGTCGCCATCGGAATACGAAAATAGACTCGGTTGTTTTTATTATGAATTTTTTCTAGGCGTATTATATTCCTTTCCGTTTGAGGCTTTTGCTTTATTTCTATACATCCATGGACGACTGCAATTCTTAAAATAAAACCAAAATTGAAACAGTGAATAGCTACAATAGGATATTTGTAGGACGAAGCATATAACACACATACATCACCGTAGCGTTGTTAATTTTCATTCTCTAGGACAAGTGAGTTAGGAGGGTTCCAAAACACTAACAATGAATCAGGCAAAAATAAAGTAAATAAACTTCAACTGTGAGTCAGTTGATGTTGATGTGTACCAGTCAAAGCTTTGTACATGATAGGTTTTGGGTTTCCTATAGAGTTTGCCTTTTTGTGCCGAGCACAAAAGACTGTACAACTTTTAAATGGGACGAATGTTGCGTGCTTAGTTAAAACGTATAATATATAACTTAATTTACAAATTCGCTTTTTTTCTTTTATGCTTTCTTGATTTTTAATGTGCTTTGGCCTGATAGCCAAGGATATACATATGCTTAGGTCTTGACGGTGTCATACTGACAATTGTGTCGTCAATGCACAGAGCACAGTTGAAGTGTCTACAATTATTCCGGTTATGCGAAATCATAAATTGGCTTTAGTTCCATAAGGTAAAGGAATCAATTAAAAGCCAATCAAATTTGTTCTTACCACAAGTAAAACAAAGCCATGGAAAGTGGTTGATTGTTTTACTCTCAAAAGCTTATTGATTGATTTTATATGATTTGCAGGCTTTGCTTATAATAAATTCTATTGGCATTGATGGATTCATGGATTTTTGAAACAAATTTAGGTTAAGTTTAAATGGCTGTCAGGAAACCAACTGACACACCAGTTTGAGGTCCATTTCGATACCATATGAAATGTGTGAAAAAGTACCTCAAATAAACTCAACCATGTAAGAGCTTTTATTTAAGTGGTAAAGAGTACATGTATTCATCCGATCGCTTGGATCATAGAAGAAGAAATTTCCTCGATGTAGTTTTCTCTTGAGGGAAAGTGCAAAACATTAACAGAACAGGTGTGAGAATGCATATTTTTCGTCCTCGTCTATGTTGATTCCTTATGTTGAAAATTCTAGAGCTTTCTTCTTTCTTTAGACTAATGAAAAACACGTCAGCAACTAGTAACACATTTATTAGGAATAATAAAGAATATAATAGAAACAACAGACATAAATGAAAAACATACTAGATGAATAAATTAAAATAAAGCAAAGTGATTTCATAACAAGTGAATGAATTTACCAACACTCCTCCTCATTCACTTACCAAACCACAAATGCTTCTTAAGAATACAAGTCGAGCTAGTGTGAGAGGTTTAGTAAGCATATCAGCTAACATGTTTTCTGAAGAACAATATTTGCAGACAATAACTTTCTTATCGATGTAGTCCTTTACAAAATAAGTTTTCGTATCTATATGCTTCGACCTTCCACTCAGCTTTTCCTCCTTAATTAGATTTAAGCAGCTCTGGTTGTCTTCATTTATGGTTGTTGGTTACAGTTGATTACAATTGAAAAATGTGAGAAGTTCCCTCAGCCATACTGCTTCTTTGCATGCTTCAGACAAAGCAACAAATTCGGCTTCAGTACTCGACAGTGAAACGCATGTTTGCTTTCTACATGCCCAGCTTATTAGTCCTCCGTTCAGAAGAAAAACATATCCAGAGTTTGACTTTCTTGAGCTTCGGTCCTCTGCCCAGTTCGCATCAGCATATCCAATAAGTTTCCCATTACGATCAGTACTCTTGCTTAGTTTAAGTTTCATATTCACAGTTCCTCGCAAATATTTAAGTACTCGTTTTAATTCGTTCCAATCCGTTTCACTTGGTGAAGATGTTTTGTTTGCCAAAATTGAAACAGATGCTGCTATATCTGGTCTGCTGTTGATTGCAATATATAGCAAACTACCAACCAATTTTTGAAATTTTTCATTTGAAATGCTGCTTGAATCTTGAACTTTTTCATATCCAGGATCGATTGGAAATTTAGAATAACTCGAATCTTGTAAGCCGTACTCCAAACAAAGTTTTTCGATATATTGTTTCTGCCTGACCGAATAATTGCCTTGGTTATCCCTGATAACTTCTAGCCCGAGATAATGTTGAATATTTCCCAGATCTCGAATTTCAAAATATCGTTTTAATAATTTCTCAGCTTCTTTAATTTCGTTTTCAGAGGTACTAGCTACGATTATGTCATCTACATAAATTAAAATATATACCTCAATTTTTTCTTTCGTTCTTGAAAATAAACATACATCCGATTTGCTTTGCTTATATCCATTTTTAGTTAATACGTCTGTTATAGTTTGGTTCCAAGAAAATGCTGCCTGCTTCAATCCATATAAACTTTTATTTAGTTTACAAACAAGGCTTACATCATCAGATTGAAATCCGGGTGGCTGTTTCATAAAAATGTTTTCTTTAAGTTCACTGTTTAGAAATGCTGACTTGGCGTCGAAATGCTTAATTTCCATATTTCTTTGACCTGCTAGTGATAGAAGAATCCGAAATGTAGCTTGTCTCGCAACAGGAGCAAACACTTGGTCATAGTCTGTGCCAAATTTTTGATTAAAGCCTTGAGCTACTAATCTAGCCTTAAACCTTTGAACGTTACCCTTAGCATCCCTTTTTACCTTGTAAACCCACTTGCACCCGATGATGTTTGAATTTTCAGGGGGTCGAACCAGTGTCCAAGTTTTATTTTTATCCAGCGATGTCATCTCCTCCTGCATTGCAGTTTGCCAATTATGACATTGCTCACTAGAAATAGCTTGCTTATACGTGTTGGGTTCTTTTATAGGAATAAATTGCAATGCATTATTAACTTCATCTATAAATCTTTTCGGTGGTTGTCCTTTATTTGAAGGAGAAGAAACTCGTCTTTCTTCCAATGCATCATCTTCTGATAGTCTATCAAGATTTGGTTGATTTTCTGCATTCGTCAAGCTCTCTCTTGTGCAATCATCGGTATTTAAACTATGTTCTTTATCGTCGTTGAGTACCTGCTTTAAATCTATATTGACTTCACACGAAGGTTTCACATCATTTTCCAGAGATTTTGAATCTATAAACTTGACATCCCGACTAATAGTTATTTGTTTAGTTTTCATATCAAGTAAACGATATCCCATTGAATACTCATCGTAGCCCACAAATTTCAGTAGTTTAGCTTTGTCATCCCATTTCTTGCGAGTTTCTTTTGGCTTATGAACAAATGCACTTGTTCCAAACACTCGAAGGTATTCTATTTTTGGTTTCAATCCATGCCAAATTTCGAAAGGTGTGGTCGTAATTGAATTGGAAGGTAAAATGTTTTGCAGATAGTTTGCGGTCATAACAGCTTCTCCCCAAAACTCACGGCTCAAATTTGCATCTAATAGCATACACCTTGCCATATCAACCAACGTTCTGTTCTTTCGTTCTGCTGTCCCATTTTGCTGTGGTGAGTACGGGGATGTATACTGATAGCCTATAACCTTCGTTCTTCAAATATTGTTCAACTCTTTTTGATCTGTATTCACCACCGTTATCAGACCTGATCATTTTTGGCTTCTTAGAAAATTTTGTTTTCACACTTTCTACAAATTCTCGGAGGCAGTCAAAATATTGTGATTTCTCATTGAGCAAAAATAATTTTGTGAACTTACTGAAATCATCAATAAATGTTAAAAAATATCTTTTTCCTCCAGGAGTAGTATTTTGCATCGGACCACAAATATCGCTGTGAACCAAATCCAGAACTGCTGAACTTTTCTCACTTCCTTTGGATTTAAACGAAAGTCGAGTCATCTTCCCTTGAATGCATATTGCACAAACATCTGCACAAATACAACTACGGATTTTTAAACTGAGTTGATTTATCAGCTTCCTTACAGAGTCCAAGTTTCGATGACCGAAAATCCTATGCCAGTAATGCACACAGTACACGTTTTTACTAGCTATCATCGCTTGCTGCAAATATACCTTCATTCGAAGCTTGTATAGATTGTCAATTAAATCAGCACCAGCAACTTCTTGTCCATCCGATGTTTTGATTAAACAATGATTATTTTCAAAATAAACTGAAAATCCTTTACAAACAATAGCTCTTACTGAGAGCAAGCTTCCTTGAAATTCAGGGATATAAAGCACATTCTCTACCTGAATCGATGTTTCTTCCCCGTTAGCGAAAACCAGAAGACGACAAGTGCCCTTCCCACTCGAAAAAATTTCTTGACCATTAGCTAATATAACCTTTTCACTTTTCAGGTTTGTGTTAAGAGATATGAAGTTGGTTATATGACATGTTGCTCCAGAATCTACGATCCATCCGTTGAAAGCATCCGAATAGGAACTAAGGCAAAATTCCTTCGAACTAACTACATTGTTCGCAGATACCTTTGTATGATTTTTCTTCCATTGTGCGTATTGATGGCAGTCACGTTTGATGTGCCCATTTTTCTGACAAAAGAAACATTTTTTGTGAAACTTCTCAAAATTTTTTACCTTTAAAGCTGTATTCGATCCGCTGGGTGCATTCGAGTTCTTTCTTGAATATTCATCCAACAACTTTGCCTGCACCAGCCCCAAAGTCAAATCTGCTTCTTCCCTAGCTTCCAACGCTGTTACCAAAATGTCGTATGACTGAGGTAAACTGCTCAATAAAAAAGCAACTCTCCAACCATCTGAAAGTTCATCTCCTAATGCTGCTAACTTGTCAAACATAGTAGTTAACTTTTCCAGGTGTAAGTCCATTCTTTCACCATCAACATATTTTAAACTGCATATCCCTCTCATAAGTTGGACCTTATTACTGAGAGTCGACTTCTGATGGTACGTTTGTAAATTAAACCATGCTTCCTTAGCAGATTTCGCCTTCCATATATGGACCAATTGACTGTCTTCGACTAACAAACCAATTATGCTCCTAGCATCACTATCCGCCTTTATCCAAGCCTCTGGATTTGTTGAAGGTTTTTCATTTTCAATGGCTTGCCATGCATTATCCCTCTGCAACAATAATTCCAACTTAAATTTCCAAGTATGGTAATTATCAGCATTTAGCTTTGTAACACTGCTTTTAAACATGTCCATCTGGGCCCATAACCTGTTGATTCCTTATGTTGAAAATTCTAGAGCTTTCTTCTTTCTTTAGACTAATGAAAAACACGTCAGCAACTAGTAACACATTTATTAGGAATAATAAAGAATATAATAGAAACAACAGAAATAAATGAAAAACATACTAGATGAATAAATTAAAATAAAGCAAAGTGATTTCATAACAAGTGATTTCATAACAAGTGAATGAATTTACCAACAGTCTAAACATCTTCTGCAGAAGTCGTTTGATGGAACAAGACTCGGCTTCCGGTGTGTCTGCCTTTGACGCAATGTCCGGTAATGCATGGACGACGACGGAGCTAATGTGCAATCTATTTAGAAAGCAAGTATCTCTCGCGTTTTAGGTCTAGTTTTGGTCATATCTGTTTTGTTGACATTGTAACACTCGTTAAACCTCGTGTAGCAGCTTTCATATTTGCAATTACTTCCTTTATACTCGAAATACTCAAAAACTTTTACGACATGAATTTGTTCCATTTTTCGATTTCTCTTGTTTTGGTGATATCCAATCATGCACCGGATATAATAAATATGCATTTACTTGTGAGGTACTGCAGGTGTTGCCAGACTCAATTATCTGTCTGGCAACTGATGTACACTGTCTAGATGTGATTTCCTCTTTAGTCGCCTCTTCCGACAAGCGGGTAGTCTATGCTCTGATATTCTCAGTCGTATTTGCACAGGAAAGTTACTGTAAAACGAATGTAGCTTTGACTCGAATTCAGTGTTGCAGTAATGACATGACTATATATCACTTTTCAGTCACTAATAAGTTAACTTTGAACAACTTTATTGAAACAAACTTATTGTCAACTGAATCTTCCGATATAATGTCTAGCCAATTAAGAGTCTATACAAAATTCAACATAAAACAAAGCTTCAAATACTAGCTCACTTTTTAAACAGCAATGGTTCGATAAAGACTGTTTAAAGGCACGCCAAATATCCTTTGCATTGATGAAAGTCCTGCAGACTTCGCATAGTCAGTAGTAGTAGTAAAAGTAAAGTTTGAAAACAACCAAGCACTCTCTCTAGGTCAAATTAAAAATTCGAAAGATTTTTTTGAAAACCGCCAGAATTATAAATGGAACAAGCTCTGGGTTATCAGCTGAAGTTCAAGCCTCCCACTTAAAACACCTTCTCTACACCGACTCGAACCTTACGTTTTCCTAAGCTGAACCATCAATCTTTGACGAAACGTTAGACTCGGCTTTAATACTAGAAGAAATAGCTACAGTAATGAAGAAATCGAAAAATCGAACCAGAAGATGGAATTCACTACGAGTTTTATTCCAACGTAACTCCTGCATTCTTCAACTGCCAACATTTTATAATAAAGTCTTCTCGAATGCTGACATTTCCACCTCTTTCAAAATCATTTCAGTCATCTTCCCTATCCATAAAAAAGGTGCGTGCGAAATTGCTGACAATTATCACCGTGGCATATCATTTATGAACACAGTAGCCAACATTTTCTGCGGTATACTTGTGGAGAGACTTGAGAAATGCGTGGAGAGGAAAAATATTCTTTCAAATCTTCTAGCCGCCTTAAGAAAGCACTATTCTACAACAGAGCAGATATTTACACTACTTTGTAGACTTCAAAACTGCCCTCGATGGAGTGGATCGTAACGCGCTTCTATATAAGCTATCACAGCTAGGTATCTCTTCAAAATTGCTACATGTAATTAAAGAAATGTACAGAGGAACAAAAGCAGCGGTATGGGATGGCTCGACTTTTTCTGATTGGTTTGAGACGAATACTGGAGTTAAGCAAGGTTGTCTTCTCAGCGCCCTACAGTTCTCTCTATTTATCAATGATATAGTTGAAGACCTACCTGGAGGAATAAGGATAGTCAATACGGTAATAAATATTTTATTATACACCGATGATTTCGTAATACTGTTAGAATCACCCGAAAACCTACAGTTGATGATTAATCAATTAGCAACCTACTGCAACAGGTGGGGATTGAGGATTAATACAGAGAAGTCTAAGGTGATAGTATTCTCATCTCAAGGCCAAAACTTTAAAAGGTATTATTACATTGGGAATCTTCTATAAGTTACCAACGACATAAAATATCTAGGCGTTAAGCTGAATTCCACTTTGAGCTTCAACGATTATCTAAAGAAAAAAGCCAATAGATCACAAAGCTTGTTGAATTCGTCATGGCGAAACGTGATCTCGAATAGTAGGTAGAATAGTTCTTTCTGTCAAGTTCAAGATATATGAAACAGTCGTTAGGTCAACTCTCTGTTATGCACAGGCTGATTTTATTAACAAAACATTATCTTATGAGGACTCACGAATATGTAACTAAGAAAATGCGCTTATACGAGCTAAGAATCAAAGACTGGTTGACTGCTTAGTGGGAAAGCCTTGGTATTGCTTGTGGTGAAACACAAGTTTTTAACTCAACAAAGAAACTAATAAAATAAAAAAGCAGCTGTACCGTATAATACAAAAAAATAAGATTCGATGCGTGAAAGTTTTACCTTTAGCGCACGTGAGTGCAACTGTAGATTATTATACTCATACAACTTAATTACAACCTTGATAAGAGAAACTACTTCCACGATTCGCTTAGCTACCGAGAAATTTCTTTTATTTTTAAAGCAAGATATGAACTACTCAGCTTAAACGGATGTCCTTATAACGTGAGTTTCGATCAGTTCTGTACAATTTGCAACCTTAGGGCATATGAGGATTGCTTCCATTTGATTAGTATTTGCCCAATTCTTCTTCTTTTTCAAATTTTTAGAAGTAATCTCCAAGTATAGAATGTTATTGGTAATCGAATACGTTTAATCTGTTTATTTATTAAATACCTTATATTAATATTTACAATTATACAAACAATAGTAATTGTACCCATATAATAAATATGATTGCTAACCAGGCTGACGGCTAAGCCAAAGCTAAAAAATGGGCACGACTGGGTCGCACGAACTTGCGATCGTTTGCAGGGTAGCCAACTACACATTAATTATGAAAATTGAATCAAATCACGAAAAGAATTGAAAAAAATTAAATTAAATATTCCAAAAAATTCAAGCGAAAATCTAAAAACGCAATTTTTTTGCAATTATTTATAAAAATAAACCCTTAAAATTCAATCGAAATCGTTAGAGCCATTTTTTTAAAAACCGGTTTTTTATTTTTTTTTTAAATAAGGTTTTAAAAATTCAAGTACACAATTTTTAAGATCTTGCTTAGAGATGTATTGACAAAAAAATTGAAAATTAAAAGATATCGTTTTGAAAATATTCGAAAAAACAAAATTTTCTTAAAAAAATTAATGAAAATTCAAAAAAACTAAATTTTTCAAAGGTTGAAATGCAATCTTTCTTAAACAACTTAGAACTTCTTAAATATGAAATTTCGTCAAAATCATGTTAGCCATTACCGAGAAAGTCGGTTTTGAAAAAAACGGTACTATGGGGGATACCGTTTTTAGACTTTTTCCAAAAAAAATTTGTACAACATAAGAACAGCTATTGAAAAATAATACCTCACGTAAGATTTTATCAAAATCGTTAGAGCCGTTTTCGAGAAAAATAGGTATTGTCATATCGGTTGTATGGCAGGTACCGTTATTTCAAGACCTAGAGACCCAATTCCAAAAACCCCTCTGTAGGCTACTACAGAGACCATAGCAAATTTTGAAGAAAGTCGGTCAAGCGGTTCAGGCTGTAGATCCATATACGGACAGACAGACAGACAGACAGACAGAATTGTAGGACCCACTTTTTTCGTACTCTCTATCATCGTAATGTCATATTTAGTTGTTATCTCAAAATTTTTTTTTGCACGATTGCAAGACTTGCCTTATAGTACCTATAATCGCAAGTAAAAATTCATGTATTATATTAACTTGATGTAATAACGGTTAATTAAATGAATTCGTTACTTACTTATATCACTTTTCGATTCCTTTTTAGCTTGGCAATGTCTAAATACTACAGTTGACTACTAAAGTTCAACAAGGCAAGTTATAAATTGTTTTTTCCCTAATGAGGAACGTAATACAGCGAGCAGTTCTATATCATAAGCAAAGTAGGAGTAGGTATATTTCCACATTAGACAAGATGCCTAAAAAAGGAAACCTTATACATAGTCAATTAAATTGGTTTGTTTTGATATAAAACTAATCAAACTCAAGCTCATAAGAGCGTGTGAGAAATCTTTAATTATGACGTGTTTTATTTTTACGAAGCAAAGGAAAAATAATTAGGAAGCCCCTTAGGTATCTACTTCCCCTTCCCTTCAAAAGTACCTTATTCTCAATACATTTACTCAAGATAAACAAGTCAAAATTTACTTTCCATATTGCAATGATTTTGCTTCTATTTTTTATCCAATGGATTATATTACAACAAACAGCTATCATTTTATGTATGAACTTTATTCAATTGTACACACTCATTATTTGCCCAGATAACATAAATCAACGTTGAAACTGAGTCTGATTGCTTTGCGCGGCTAATTTTATCAAAGTAATTATGAAAACAAAACCTCGCAGTGAAATCAACCAAAATAACGCAAAACAAAATAAATACTCATATCCTCACAAAAATAAAATAAAAGAAGGAAAATAAATTACATTCCATTAGAGAATCGCTTAAGCGGAAAAATCGTTACGATTTTAATTATTAATAGCCTGGCACGCAAACAAATGGTGCGGGTGTTGTCTCACACCAAAGCTAAAGACTCTATTACAAAAGCAGTTAGCATAAATATAAAGGAGTTTGTGGGGAACATTTTCAAATCAAAGAGGAGTTCCGCCGAATTTCAATAATGACAAAATAAAAAAGAATAACGCCCCGATGACATCGATTCTACGAGACGAATAGTCCTTGAACTTGTTGTGCACGCGCAGAGGAGATTATTTTATCGACTTTTCTGTGCAATGACCTAACCCAAGATAATTTCATTTGAGCAGAGTGTATCTGATTAAGGATTTCAATGTGTTTTACTTTTTTTTGTGGAAAATTTGTATGAAAATTATACAGTCATCACTTTATTGAACCTTGCCAGCTGAATAATAAGAGACAAGTGTACTTCAATTGTCAAATTAGGATGCTTCTTTTCCATATAGTCAAACTAGGATGATTTACTTTAGATGAGTAGGTAGGTTGGATTTGGGTTCCACGTGGACAACCACAACTACAGCAACGGTTTTTTTTTCTAAATTTTTGGGTTTTTATGGGTTTCAATTTTTTTAAGACTCGGTTTTTTTATTTCCGTTTTAAAAGCTCTGTTGTTTTAGGTTTTAATTTATAATTTTTATGATTCTTTTGTGTGCTACTGTGCTTTCGTGAAGTGAAGAAGCTTAAACTTTTATGTTTGAGCATTTATATTGTGTTTTTTGTCATTAATTTGGTTAAACAAATAGAAACGTCACACCGATAGCAATTTAAAACCATCTGCGACTTACTGATTAATAAGAGCTTCTCACCGTTTCCGCGGTGGTATCCCAATCGGTTTTGATCGAACCTTTGTTAATCAAACGAAAGGACAGCGCGACACAGCAAAACCATCAGCGAAATTGGTCGAAGTCATTGCGCTTCAAGTTTAATTTAACTTTTGTTTTTAATTTTGATGGGGCTGACGCCCCCTTTATTGACTTATTTCAAGCGTAAACTTAGACGAAACAACTAAGAACTAAGGAGGTCTTTTAGACAGGAACTTGAAAGGTTCAAATCGAATTGAGAATGGAGGTAAAAGGTTAAGATCATATGATGTACAATTTTTTTAAATTTTGCGTTAACAACATAATTGGGGACAGAAGAATGAAGGATGATCTTCTCGACATCAATAAAACACACATACGGTGGTGCAACAAAGTGGTGAGGCCTAGCGCATTTCTCACAACCACGCCTTGTGAGGCAATGGAGGAGACCTACAGTTTCTTGCTGATTCCAAACGGCTTATCTAGAAAGCGCCTTTCATGGCAATGAATTTTCTTTCGGAGGACTTTACAATTCCTCGCCAATGGTGATACTCGTGCAAAAAAAAAATTTATTTTCTGTTGGGATTTGGACCGCTTCCTTGAGGTATTGCGGAACTTGTCACAAAAAGAACTGAAGGAGCAAAAAAACGAACTCTTTATTGGCGGATGATTGATGAAAACGGGATTGGGCGTGGAGGAAATTAGATCTTCCGAAATGTTCCGTTGAAGATAAAGGTGATTGAAGTCTAAGAAAACTATTATGCTCCTCCTACTCCAGCTTAGGAGACTCTGTTGTTTGGCATTCTCACGGGCCACAACTCATTGGGTACCCACCTGCTCCGACTTATGGAGGGGATACCACGATGAAAGGAAACAGGAAGTATCATTCCACTTCCTCTGTGAATGTCCTAATCTGGTCCACACTAAGAAAAAAGCCCTCGGAGAATACTTCTTCGACGAACTGGGTGACATCTCTAACCTCTCATTGAGCAACGTAATGTAATTTACTCAGGGATCCAAATGGTTCAGTGGGGGTTCCCTACCCCAATAACCCAGCCACCAGCCCAACCCTCTACCTCTCCAATCCTACAACTTCCTCATCCTCTGTTTTCCCAGGTGCACAATGGATCCATGAGATCCGAGTGAGGTGCTGCCACTTGCTGCACACCCCATCCAACTTTACCTAACCTAGGATGATTTTGAAGAATTCACGCTGCCCGGTAAAAAAGAAGTCACCGAGATTCCTGTATCGGAAAAGGCTTTCGAGAGGGTGATACACTTATATGTGACTTTTTAACGAAAATAAAAATGAATAGGGACCATGGTCGTTTGTAATTACTTTCGCAGGGCTTTCTTATACTTGAGACGCAAAGGGAAGATGCGTAATGTCATAGGTGCTTTTGCAAGCGTTGAAATAGAAGCTGCAAGACAAAGTTTAATGGCTAATGAGCGCAAAACGAAGTATGTATAAGCTGTCATCAAACAGGAACAGAGATCAAAGTGAGGATTGGAGAAAACGTGACAATAGACAGACATATCTTCGAGGTACTTCCTCTAACACTACAAGATCTGTTATCGACACGGAAAATAACATCAATGTGAAGGATCAGAACGGAGAACTACTCGTCCTAACCGCTGCTTGATAACCCGATACCCTTTTGAAAGATTTCGAGCCCAACAGTATTGCTATACGGTGCAGAAGAATGGAACTTGGCCGATTGATGTCAATGGAGAAGGAGATTCAACAACCAACTGTATGATCTATACCGCGACTTGCCCCCCCCCCCCCCCCCCCATAAGGTTGGGATAACCTTAGTAAGTAAATAAGTTCACTTTTAGTGCGATTATAATCAGTAATCAGAAAGAAGGCGTTATAGGTAAAAACCAATACTGCACATTAAAAAGTCATTATAAAAAGATTTTCATTACAACTTACTATTCTTAAAGGCAATCAATGCCTATAACAAACTAATACTGGCTTATTATACGTATGTCAAACTTATTGGTAAGATGCAAGTGAAAAAAAAAATAATGTACAAAGAAACTCACCATCAAAAACGAAATCCAAATTTTGAATTGAAGAACAGATAACCAAATGAAAACACTCGCGAGGGACTAAAAAAACATCACAATAACATGATTTTTTTTCACAAACTCAAAAATAACTCAATTTGAATTGAAACCCAAAATATAAGCAAAAGTTCTAACGAAAAACGATCATTTTGATTCTTTTTTTTTACACATGAACCCGAAGGTGACTGGAACCACATCAATCAGCTTTAATAGATCAAAATTGAAATAGAGTATTTTGACATCGACGCTGCACTGTACTAAGAAAATAATTTCTTGAAACAATTGCTTGAGATTTAAATATTATTTCAATAACTCACTGGATTTAATACCAGTAGGTATACGACTGAAGAAAAACACAACAAATAAAAAAAAAAACACTACGATTTTATACCACGCACCATCACGACATTAATTTTTAAGAAATGGCTTCCAACCAATTGAATTTCGTTCCATATCAACTATTAATCAATAAAATTAAAAGAAATTGTGAATTTGAAGTTGAAACTTTACAAATATTCGCTAAAATAATTAATTTGCTATCGAAATGTTGCGGCGTTACCTGCATTTGCCACGGTCCATTGCAGTTTGACATTTGCTAGTTAGAAAACACACCTGTCTCTTTCTGGCAATCATGGCAAGGTGGGTAGTGTAAAATAAATCGCGAATGCATTCAAATTCAAATATAAGTAACTTCAAAATGTTAGTGCATATTGTTGGAAAATTTGTTTAATGATCTAATCTTTCTTTAATTGATCGATTAACTTCAAATCAGTGGCAGATCCATGGAGCGTTTTTCGGATCCGGACCTCTCCCAAACGGGAAAATAAAAGATGTTATTTGTAACATTTATCGGCTCGTAATTTTCAAATTTCGTTACGGGACCGAAAAATATAGCATGAGCAAGACAAAAAAGTAAAGGAAAAGTAATATTACTATTTAAAAAATTCAAGAACTTTATTGATTATTACTACATTTCATAAAAAACTGGAGAGGGCTATTTCAAACACTAGTAAATTTTCGAGGTTTTTTGAAAAATTCCACTAGAATTTCGTCCTCGGTAAGTTCAATATGGGAATGGGTATTTAAAGCAGCAAGACCATTTAGTCGTTCTTGTCCCATCGTAACTCTCAGGTAAGTTTTGATCGAAAATGTGTTTTGGTCGAAAATGTTCGTTCTGGAGTTGCTGTAGTTACAGGTGGTACTATCAAGACTCGCAAAATATAGTCAACATTCTTGAACGACTTGCTATTGACAAACTGAAAAATATCGTCAGATTGATGTTTGCTTATGTCACTCGATCCGATAAAAGGGACTTACTAGGGAAAAAATCGGTTGTTGGATCATTATTGATTACACAAGTTTTTTACTGAATATTCATGAAGCACTATCAGAAATTGTAACATTGCTATTATTTCACAAAATATAGATTCAGAGAAACGATTTTTTACATGGTTTTGAATAGTATATATCAGCTCCTTTCAGAGCAAGCCGTGTAAGCTTTCACTTTTGCCTAAAAGGTGCCTTTTCACGGATCGCGTCACATATAAGCTTTTTTACATGTAAATTTTTGATCGAAAGATACTAACCAGTAAAGCATCAAGCGCATTTTGGATGTTCTGGCTGTGGATTCGTTGTCTCCACATCTTGACTTTTGACAGAAAAAATTCTTTCGAACAATCCAATATATCTTCGTAAAATGCGTAGAGGTCAGCGCATTTCTTTTCGTTAAATTCTTGTTTAAGAAACAGTTGCCCGAAACTTTGGAAATTGAATTTGTGTTCCGAGAACTGACTTTTGAGTTGAGAAATGAACGTATCAACATCAAGAAACGGAATGTAGAAAGAAATTCTGTAGTAGTCTTCAATACATTGTGCTTGAAGGTTGCAACGGTTTTTACTTGCAATTATAGGTACTATAAGGCAAGTTTTGCACACGTGCAGAAAATTTTGAGATATGACATTACGATGATAGAGAATACGAAAAAAGTGGGTCGTACAATTCTGTCTGCCTGTCTGTCTGTTTGTCTGTCTATCTGTATGTCCGTATATGGATCTACAGCCTGAACCGCTTGGTCGATTTTCTTCAAAATTTTGCAATCAGGGTCTATTTGGCATCCTACAGAGGTTTTTTTGGAATTGGGTCTCTAGGTCTTGAAATAACGGTGCCTGCCATACAACCTATATGATAATACTTAGTTTTCTCAAAAACGGCTCTAACGATTTTGATAAAATATTATGTGAAGGATTATTTTTTAATTGTCTTTCTTATGATGCAAACAATTTTTTTGGAAAAAGTCTAAAAACGGTACCCTCCATAGTACCGTTTTTTTTTTTTCAAAATCGACTTCCTCGTTAATGGCTGACACGATTTTGCTGAAATTGCATATTTAAGAAGTCGTAGATGACATAAAAATGATTGCATATTAACATTTACAAAATTTCCAATTTTGAAATTTTTATTAATTTAAAAAAAAATGTTTTTTTTATATTTTTAAAACGGTATTGCTAATTTGTCTTAATCTTAAGACTTATATACCTAGCTTTTAAAAAACTTTCTTGATTAAAAAATGAAAAATAAAAAACCGCTCTAACGGATTTTGTTAAATTTTCAACATTTATAAGTGCTAGCAATCGCAATTTGGGTTTAGTCTTGCGTTTGATCTTTGCCAAAAAATATTTATGTAGATGAGTTTGTCGGTTAGTTGGTTTCTACGTTCAACAAGCGGTAAGAATCCGTATTCGGCAAGAAGGTAAGCAATGGGTGTTGTACGAAAAGCTCCTAATGGTATTCTTATTGAGTCGGTGAAATTAGTTTTTATTTTGCTAAATTCACTCCTTGCACAGCAGCCGTAGATTAGATTTAAGAATCGATCGACAGGAAGATATAGGAATATTCTGGAATATGTTAAATCTGTGGTACCCGTGGTGTGATGGATAGCATGTCCGCCTGTAAATAAGGAGGTTCGAGTACGAATACCATCAGATGCAAAAATGTTTTTTCCACGGGTATCGCCTTTCGCCATGAATTGGCAAGTCCTTCGTTAGTATTCATTGCCATGAAAAGAGCTCTTTCGATTAGCCGTTCGGAACCGGCAGAAAATTGTAGGTCCCTTCCATTCCCTCACAAGGCATGGTAGTGGGGCTACTCGCTCTGTTGCGCCACCCTATTTATTTTTTATTTATTTATTTATCTTAAATCTCCACAGTGTTCCTAATTTCTCTTATTCAGAACTGAAAAATCAGATTTTGAACGAATTTCATGACCCTCCTTAAAACTGAACTGAATTTCTGGAATAGTATTTTTGTACTCAGCCTATGTGGGCAGTGTTCCATTGAGAACGTTCTCGAATATCTTGCTGAAGGTGCTCGGAAGAAGAATAATTAACCGGAGATTTGCGGAATTGGACGATGGTGCCTTTCATAAGCAGCGGATGGACCACTTATGTCTTCCAATGCACTAGCTAGATTGCATTATAGAGAGCTTTGTTAAAGAACATATAGTACGACCACCACTCTCGGAGGGAAGTTGGGTATTCCATCGACTTTTGCTGACTTTTTTTTACTGTGAAGGAATCTATCTTCGAAACGAACAGGATACCATACATACTGGGATTTTTCCGAGCAGATGGAAAACTGCTTTTGTTTAGCTGGTCCTTAAAAAGGCGAATCTTCCTCCCCTTCCGATTACCGTCCAATTGCACTAACGTCCCTTCTTTCCAAGCTAATGGAAACGTTGATAAACCATCAACTCATGAAATATCTTGAAGAACGAAAGCTTCTTAATGACCGTCAGTAAGACTTTCGTGCAAACTGTCCACTGGTGATTTGATGGCTTATCTCACCGAAAAGTGGAATCCTTACAATTTTTTGGAGAAAGTAAGATTA
Source organism: Melanostoma mellinum (assembly GCA_914767635.1). NCBI lineage: Eukaryota > Metazoa > Arthropoda > Insecta > Diptera > Syrphidae > Melanostoma > Melanostoma mellinum. The sequence continues at coordinate 56,123,415 of OU612060.1, forward strand.
TTGCGCTTGATTTTTCTAACGCATTTGATATAGTTTGGCATCAGGCACTTTTATCGAAAATGCGTGCTTTTGGTATCGATGAGTCTCTACTTCGTTGGATTAGAAATTACCTTTCCGACCTTTCAATACAAGTTGTATTGGATGGCTTCAAGTCTGATACCCACTCGTAAATGCTGGTGTGCCCCAGGGCTCCGTTTTGTCTCCGACTCTCTTCCTCATTTTTATAAATGATCTCTTGTCTGAAACTTCTAATCCGCTTAACTGTTTTGCTGACGACTCGATCCTCAGCTTTTCATATTCGTTTCCAAATTCACGTCCCTGCTCTTCGGATGTGGAACTGGAACGGTTGCGTATGATAAGCTCATTGAATTCTGACCTTGACAGCATTGTTTCATGGGGTCTTATGAACCGAGTAGAATTCAATGCTTCGAAAACTCAATGCTGTCTCTTGTCGTTGAAGCTTAACATTCCCCCATTGCCATTATCCATGAATGGTACCTGCATCGAAGAAACCGAAAAGCTGTCAGTGCTTGGTATGTGTGTAAACATGATCTTTTTTGGAACGACCACATATTTGAAGTCGCCAAAAACGCTGCCAAATACTTAGTCTTCTTGAGACGATGCAGGAAGTTCCTCACCCCTTCGTATCTGGCTACAATTTATAAGGCCTTCATTCACACAAAACTGGAGTATAACTCCCATATCTGGTCAGGTGCTCCTCAAACATCTTTGCGCCTACTTAATAGGGTACAAAACATAGCGTTCAAATTGATAGGTGATATGAGTTCAATTGTAGAATCGATTGATTCTCTTGAACATCGTCGAAACGTTACCTGTCTCACTATCTTTTATCACTTTTTCTACAAACAGTGCTCTAGTGAAATAGCTAGTCGCATTCCTCCCCTAAAATAATTTAGCCGCAACACCCGCCTCGCTAGGGATGGTCATCAGTTCTACATTGAGACCAACTTCGGGGGTACAGAAATATAGAGATTCTTATTTTAGTCATCCCACTCGAATGTGGAATGCTTTACCTGGCTCTGTAGTTCTCCCGCATTACTATTCGCAAAGGTTCAAAATTAATGTGCATCGGTGTCTCCTGTTAAATCCTCTCCTATTTTCCAAAATGCTCGCACTGTGTTCTATAACATTATAAGGGTATTCATAACCCCTTGACGTGCGTGCTAATTATAAAAAAAATACCCTTTATGGCTCGGCGATGATTACTGCATTTGCAAGCCCATCATGAAACCTATGTAGTAAGTCAAGAATTTTCAAACCGTCATTGAGAGATCTACTTTCTAAGGAAGAAGTGGCAATCCTACGTTCCTTGTGGCCAGTTCCACAAACCTTAGGAAATTTTGAAAAGAACTGTCAAATGATAGGTTTTACTTAGCCTTCAGATTTGAAACATCGGAATTCCAAAAAAAATGATCTGATTTTAATAAAATGGAAAGTTCCAGTAGGATGAAAGGATGTTAAATTCGGTCGATAAATATGCAATCAAATTCCATTGACCAACAAAAAAAACACCATTTCCAAAAAGTGTTCCGTGACATGCAGATGTCGCCAACCTATAAATCAAATACGAGGGCTTGGTTGAAGTCACGCCGAAACAGAAGTTACCCTCCTTTCTGTTTCACGTTTTCAGTTTCGCAACTGTTATTAATTTTACTCACCGTTTTTTTCTATAAATCAATGTTTGTTTCACAGCGTGGCACGTAGCACTTCCCGTCAATATAATCAACCATCAAAGTTTATTCCGTGCTTCCGGTAGTATTTTTATCATGAACAGTTGTTAGCCCTTTGATTAGAGGTAAAATTAATTTGATTTTGAATTGTGGCTATCAAAGTTATGAGGAAAAGCGTTCTCGAAAAATTTCATGGCGAAAAACTGTGATGATTGATGAATCATGTTTGTTGGTGGTTATAAATGTTTTATGTTAGGCAAAACTATTGCACGTATTAGGGCTACAAAAATAACCGTGCTTTCAATGAAGTGATTTTTTGGTTAATTGTGTGCGGCGAAATTAGCACAAATGAAATTTTGGACGTCATAGCTCATAGGCCAATTAAGTAGCTCCCATAATTTATAAATATAAAGAAAATGGTGAGGAAGTTATTGTGTCCATGATGCATGATCCAAAAAGCTTAAAATCGGAGTCACAAGAAGAGAGCTCAAACTTTATTACGTATGTTGAAACAAAAAAACATTGTGATTGTGTTGGATGATTTCAAGTCTGATAACCACTTTATAAATGCTGGTGTGCCCCAAGGTTCCGTTTTGTATCCAGCTCTCTTGTTTCGTTTCATTAATAATCTCTTGTCTAAAACTTATAATCCTCTTTCCTGTATCCTGTTTTGCTGATGACTCAATCCACAGCTTCTCATATTCGTTTCCAAATTCACGTTCCTACTTTTCGGATGTGGAACTGGAACAGTGGTGTTTGGTGTATGATTAGTTCATTGAATTCTGAACTTGACAGCATTTTACATTGGGTACTAAAAACTAAGTACATATACCTAGAATTCAAAATTTAGTCAATGCTGCCTCTTGTCGTTAAAGTTTGACATTCCTAAATTATAATTATTCATGAAACCTGCACCCAAGCAACCGAAAGCTGTCAGTACTTTGTATGTGTGTAAAGGATGCTCTTCGTTGAAATGACCACATATTTGAAGTCGCCAAAAATGTTGCCAAATGCTTAGACGATGCAGCTAAGCTACAATTTGTCTTGTTTTTTTTTTTTCATAAATTTCTTGACAACAAAACCAACTAATTTTTTTTTAGCTTAACAATATCAATTAAAAGACATTTTACTGGGCTCTGGATTCCGTAACTTTAAAACGTCTACCGTCTCAATTCTAGGTCTAGGTACTAAAGGAGCATATTTAAAAGCCCAAAAGAGTTACCGAAATTTGTATGAGCTCTGAAAGACCTGAGTAAATTTAAAGCATTGTATACAGTATACACGTCTTCTGTCAAAAAAAAATTCACCTTCACGGTTGCGGAACCTAAATTAGGTGTGCACAATTTTTCGTGTGCACAATTAAAATTCACTCTTGCGGAATCTGGGCCCTGGTATTAAAACTTGTACAGTAGCATTTACTTGACTTTTCTTGACTCTTTAGTAGTAATTTATACTCGTCAAGCTAGAAGGATATTAGTTAGGTACTTCAATTTATTATTAACGGGTCACAGAATATGTAGATGGATGGTAGGTGTTTGATAGGTGTTAACGCTTCTGTTGATAAATGTAAATATGTATGTATGTATTTCAAGTAATTAAATTGACTTTTTATTTTATCTCATTTCAGAAATTCGACCGCCTTCTAGAAAAGGGGCACCAGTGATAGTAGATTTTAGCATATTCGTTGTAGATATTAATTCAATCAATGTAGAGGATATGGACTTTAGGTAAGTAATACATCAAATTATTTAATTATAAATCTACGCTTGTAGCTTAACTAAACGAAAATTGAGAAGCACCTGTGTCTTTCGTTCAATTTTTAAGAAAGTTCTTTGACACAGTGTTGGGAAATTTAAATATGTCTCTTTTTATAAAGCAAATCCATTTCCATCTCGAAAGATTTTACTTTTTTGGTCGGGGATTTCAACGTTTTGGATACAAAATGTTTCGAAAACGGTCGACCGCGATTACGAATTGTCGACTGCAATTAGGGCTGATCGACCGTATCTTATTGCTGATGGACCGCAATCGATCAGCCACAATTATGTCGATCGGTTGCTATTGCGGTCGATTTGCTGCATTTGCGGTCCATCAGCAATAAGTTGCGGCACGGAGTTTGTGGAATGTAGCAAAATTTAGCAAATGGATGTGATTAGATATGCCGTTGAGATTTTGAATTTTCTCAGTTATGGTAACTGGTTCTTCGGTGATTTCAAAACCGATTTGTTTTTGCAATTTTGTGTAAACGCGGCCACAATTATCCACACTCTCATATTTTGCAGACAATTGACTGCTACTGCTTACTTACTCACTTATGTTGGCATTACAGTTCGGGGTGAACCTGACCTCCAACCAACATCTTTCGCCAACAATGTCGATTTCGGGCGAGCTCTCTACAGTTTTGCACTCAATTCTGTGACTCAAATGTACTGTTGATGGGTCGCGATTGCGGATGATCAACGGTAACTGTGACTGCTCGATTGCTACCGTGGCAAATCGATATTAGTTGAGGGTTTTCGAACGCAATCGCGGGGTCGTCTGTTAACACTGGCTCTGTTGTTTGTTATACCTTATACCTACAAATATTGTATTGAATATTTTTTAATAGAAATAATAAATAAGGATTTTTTAATTACATTTTTCCGACAGTAGAATTTGCACCAAGTTAGATTTTAATAAGAACTTCATACTTAAATAGTTCAAAATCAATATCAAAGTAAAAAAAAAAGTTGGATCGTACTTCGTCGTGAACTTCCGACGTGTTTTGTGAACGCTGAAGGAAAGTGTATGAAAAAGTTAAAAAAAAAAATCACAAAAATGAATAACGGGCCGACAAAATTAGCGTTTTTTTTTGTGCAGAAAGCAATCTATATTTTTTTAAACGCTTTTGGTTTGCTGAATCCATAACTCGCCTTAGAATTGCTCTGTCACTTGACATTTTCCAGAAATCGGTAAAATAATTTTTGCTTTCTTTTAAACCTTTCGACTCATAAATAAACCATTGTTTTTCCGATGGTTTTTTTATGCCTTGAAACAAAATCGGGTCTGAAATTGGCTCAAATTCGTCAAATTACTGAGGTATTCAACTTTAAAAGCTGTAGTGTAATACTTATTTTGAAGCCCTGGTAGAGTTTTGAAAGTATATTTGAATCGGAAAGCACGTTTTTGAAGATTTTTGGTGTGCTGAATGCAAATCATGTCAGAGAATTATAAAATAAATAAATAGGGTGGCGCAACAGAGCGAGGAGCCTCTGGGCCTAGCGCATTTCTCACAACCATCCCTTGTGGGGGAGTGGAGGGGACCTTCAATTTTCTGCCGGTTCCGACCGGCTATCGAGAAAACGCTTTTCACGGCAATGGATTTACGATCGGAGGACTTGCCAATTCCTCGCGAAAGGCAAAACCCTTGGAAAAACATTTTTGCCTCTGTTGGGATTCGAACCACGAACCTCTGGATTAACAGGCGGACATGCTACGCATCAAGCCACGGGTACCACAGGGCCACGGGTGTCACAGAATTAATGCTGTCAAAAAGACCAACAGCGAGTGAGTGAGGTAAGTCACTTTTCACTGAAAATTGATATAGCTATTGAAAATGAATGAGTAAGTTATTCAGTCAAATGAGCCAACAGATTACTCACTTAGCAAATCACCCTCTGAACACGGCGCCATGCGCCAGACAATAAACTTCATGAATATGGATGACGGTGTCAAATTGGATCGACTCCAAACGCTCCAAGCAAAAATAGAAAAAACAGAAATGGGGCAAGTACTCAAAAGTCAAAACTTGTAGAGGTACACCGCAATTAGGAGTTTTGTCCCCGCTACTCTGGCTTCTAGGTTAACCAGCTACTGGTTAAATTAGACCTGAGCGGAATAAAAGCTTAATAAGCTTAATAAGCCCAGTTGCCGAAAACTGTGGACTGAATGACAACCCTACAAAAACAGTACTTGTTCCACCCACCATAAATGGTATACCAACACAGGAACACACTTATCCGGTACGGATAAAATATCTCGGAATTGACCTTGATCGTAAACTCATCTGGAGAGAAAATTCAAAAGAAAAAGAAAGAAAATTCCAAGTCACCTTCTACACTTGCACAAAAATATTTGGGAAAAAATGGGAACATGTTCACAAAACTATTAACTGGATGTGCAGTACACTTTTATACACTATAATAAAACGGAACGATTTTCTGTTTATTTGAATTGAAGGGGCTTCTAAACTACTGGGTCAATTTGAATGAAATTTGAAAATGTATTTCCTCTACATATTACCTTCATTACCTCCGAGTAACATAGACTACAGTTAATCCCCATTTTCCATTTTAAAGTTGAAAGCTACTTTTTTTAATTTACTCAATTCGATAACCGTAGGTCCCGAGCTAGGCTAGACTAGTCAGCTAGTCCATAATAAAATAAAACCAGTTATCACATACGCCTCATTAGTATGGTGGCCGTCATTAGAGGACGTGTCAAACCTCAAAAACATGACCAAAATCTAAAGGCTTACATGCATTAGCTAAACCAGTGCCATGAGAACGACACCAACGGTGGCTCTGGAAGCTTTCCTGTATCTAGCTTCCCTATATCTTTTCACTAGGTGCCAAAAGTGCACTGAGACTCAAAACAATGCAATAATTGGAAAACAGATATATTAGGCCACAGAACCATTTTGAATCATACTGATATAGACCTACACCCCTACTAGTAGCGAAATGGCGGATAAGCTGCCCAAAATCGGTTCCAGCGAAAAGTGCACCTCTGTACTCAAGCAACTAGAGCAAGAAAAAAAACGGAATCCAACGAAACTTTCTAAAAACCACCAATGACAGAAGCATACCGGGTTTCCAGGAACCAATGGCCAGATATTTCCAAGAAAAAAAATTGAACGTCCGCTCCAGTTTAGCAGGCCTCGTCTCACTTTGTTGATTGGCATTCTCAAGGGTCACAAATCGTTTGGTACCCACATGAGAAAAATAGGCATTAGCACTTATGTAGAGGATACCAAGACGAAGAGTCAGGGAAAGGATCGTTGCACTTCCTCTGTGAGTGCCCCAGATTGCCCCACACTAGGAAAAAACTTTTGGAGAACACTTCTTCGACGAACTGGGCGACATCTCCAACCTCTCAGCATCTTAAAGTTCATTCAGGGCTCCAAATGGTTCAGTAAGGGTTCGCAACCCCAATAACCTAGTCTTCCATCCTATTTTCTCACCCATGCATGCAAGTTTACGACTCTGTCTATTAAAATTTCTGACAATTTAAAGTTATTCCAAAGAGAAATTTCCTTATATTTATTTAATGGTACAACATGTAAACAAAAAAGCCCCAAAAAAGGGTTTAGCACAATTAAGTTTATTTGTTATCATTCACACCCCTTGACGACACAAAACCTAATGTATCCTTTCCACTTTCAGAGTAGATATGTTTGTACATCAACGTTGGATGGAATCCCGTCTAGACATATCCGATGATATTTTCGAAGAAGGTGATGACTATGTAACACTTCTTCCGGAATTTTTTGATAATCTATGGCAACCAGATCCATACTTTTTAAATTCAAAAATAGCAGGTAAGCTTTTCCGCTTGAATAACAATTAACTTAGAATAGATTTGTGTTCATTGGAAATCAAAACATAAACAAAAAAAAATATGTGTGTTCGTGTCTGTTGCTGTTGTCTTTGCAGTGGTAGATATGTAGTTTTTTTTTTAATTTAATATTTTCTTTCAATTTCAATTAACAATTTGATTTGCAAAAGTAAAACAAAAAAATCAACTTGTGCATGTTTTCATTATAACTAATGCTAATAATAATTTCGTTTTTTTTTTTTGTTTTTCTTATAATGTTCTTTTGTTTGTTACAATGGATTTGTTTCTAAAACTTTAGGATACGGAAGTCCCTACATTGCAACTACCTCTTTGCTACGTTACAAGAAAGATAGAGAAACGAAAAACTTTCATCTGAATAAAGATTTAAGTATACTACCTACTAACTAATCTTCTTTAAATAAAACAAAAACTATAGCTTAGCATCAACATGTAGGAAATAAAAGATTCACAAAACCTCGTCCATAAATGTATTTTTTTTTAATTATTTTCAATTGATTTTCTACAAAGGGGAGACCGATTAAATATGAAAAAAGCGCAATTGGATACCGCAGATATTTTTCTTACTTTTACTTTTTTTCTTTTCTAAGCAATTTTAAGAGTTTTGTTTTTGTTTTAAAACAAAAAAGTCTTTTTCTTGGTTTTTGGAATTTGGGTTTTTTGAAAGAGAAATATTTGCTTCAAATTAAAGTATCTATACAAATACAATCTTCTTCCCTTTAATTTTATGAGGTGAGAGTGTTTTAGGATTTTAAAATTTATGTGTTTTTTCATAATTTATATGTAGGTATCGTTTGAAAAAGGTTTTGTTCACATGATTGTAAGGTTATATAAACTAAATTTTACTAAAATTAAATTCTTTTTGTTATGAATCCTTTATTTTACTCTTTTTACTTATCAATACAACGGAAATTTAAAAATTGAGTTTTATTTAAACAAATCGGTGGTATTCACTCTATCAGAATGTAAAACGAAATTATACCTGATATGCTATAAATAAAACTACCATCATAAAAGGTGTAGGAGAGAGCGGGGCTGGTAGACTAAAAATTTCCTAATCTTAACAAAAAAAAACTAAGAAAAATATCAAAACGAAAAAAAAAATTTTTATAGAACATCATTTTTGCTATTTAAAAAAAATATGTTTTGTAACATTGTTAATACAAATACAAAGACATTTTTTTTTCCAACTCTACAAAACGACCTCAAATTGGTCAACTAAGAACTAACCCCAAAACCGATGTAAGTTGGCCAAGGCTATAGGGTAAGTTGACTATACTCCTATTTCCAGCTTTTTGATACTAATACTTTAAGCAAATATGATTTTATTTGAAGCTTAAAACTAGATTCAAAAAATGATTTTAAAAAATTAAATTAAGTTAACAAACCAAATCCACTCCTTGTGGTATCACGAAATAAAAAAAAATTAAATTAAATTAAAGCAAATTTAAGCCACTTCGTGTGATAAAACAAACTGAAAACTTGAAACAAAAATTTGGTTTCGGCGCTCTCGCGGTTTTCCGCACATATGTATGTAATAATTTTTTATTTTATTTTTGAAATTACCAAGAAAAAAAGATAAATCAACTTACCCCGAAAAAAATAGTCAACTTACTCTGTTCGGTCTTTCAGCACTCAACGACTTTTTTTGGCACTCAGATATCAATATAAAAAATAACTACCAGGTGTTAACAATGGCCACAATAACACTACTCTTTTTCCTACAAAAAATTTTTACATTGAACACAATCAATCACAAGAAAGAAAAAAAAGAAAAGAAATCAAAACTCAGGAGGGTGGTCAATTTCTCTCTGCTTTAAATTAAACAGAAATTATTTGTTCTATTATATCTTTTTTGGGCACAAAAAATTCTTTGAGTGATTTGCCATCGATTGGTATAACATTTGTTATTCAATTGCAACGAAAACATAGTTATTATTCCATTTGAAAATTTTTCCTGAATCGTTTTCCTGATCGCTATAACTGGCCCCTTAGGCAAGAGGGTCAATTTCTAAACGAAAAATTCACTTAAAATAAAAAAATATTTCAAATAAACTAAGTCTTCTGTTATTGAAGGCCCGGCGTTTTTCGGGTCAGTATTTTTAAGGTTCCAGTCTTTCCGTTTCCGTGGAAATATACAAGTTAAAATGTCGAAAAAAATTAATTTTGTCTCTTCGATCAAGGGTCGACTTTCTTCAAATAAGCAATGCTTTAATTACTTCTGAGTCAAAGACACGAACTTTCGATCTAGTGCTAAGTACAATATCGAAATCTTAAGATTGAGTACAAGGTTTTAGTATACATTCTTCATAATATTTTCGGTGGTACAGGGCTGCCAACGACTCATTAATAATAAAAATTAGATTAAATCACATAAAATAGGCGTGTTTTTTTTCACAAGACTGTTATATACATAACATCATTTTACATACAAAGCAAAAACAACATCCCCGACAACCGATGTTATGGATAAAAGGATGGTTAAGATGTGGTCGGGGATAGATTTTTGACGTTTAGTCGAGTATTGAATGAGTTTTTCGACGTTTCATTTTTTAATGTTGGTGCGTCTAGAGACTTTCATGTATCTCGAACAAAAGCAAAATGGGTGCAAAGGGTCTGTTCACAAATTTGTAACTGAATAAAATCATATGCCCACTAGACCGGTTCAAAAAAAGTGACATACAAATTGTATGGAAAAAAAAACATATAGTTTTTGGAATTTTATATTTCGGTCTAGAAGCAAAGTGCCTAGATGAGCGATACATATTCTTATAGAAAATTAATTGTTCTACAAAAAAAGTGTTTTATCATTTTTCGACAAATTCACTCCTTCAAAAGTTATTCAAGGTTAAAGTTTAATTTAAAGTAAATTTAAGTTTTTTTCTTGATTTCTGAAAAAAATAATTTATTAATTAATTATTTAATTAACCTTGAATAACTTTTGAAGGAGTTTATTTGTCGAAAAATGATAAAACACCTTTTTTGTAGAACAATTAATTTTCTATAAAAATATGTGTCATAAGCGAATGATTTTATGATTTTATGTGATACATTTTAACATTTTGTCAGATATCAAGAAAAAAAATATTTGTTCAAATTTTAACCCTGTATAACTTTTGAAGGAGTGAATTTGTTGAAAAATAATAAGAAAAAAAACTTTTTTTGTAGAACAACAAAATTTCTATAAGAATATGTATCGCTCATCTCGGCACTTTGCTTCTAGACTGAAATATAAAATTCCAAAAATTATACGTTTTACTTGCGTTTATAGGTACTATAAGGTAAGTCTTGCAATCGTGCAGAAAAAAAATTTTGAGATAACAATCAAATATGACATTACGATGATAGAGAATACGAAAAAATTGGGTCCTACAATTCTGTCTGTCTGTCTGTGTGTCTGTGTGTCTGTGTGTCTGTCTGTCTGTATATGGATCTACAGCCTGAACTAATAGACCGATTTTCTTCAAAATTTGCATTTAGGGTCTGTGGAGCAGTTTACAGAGGGGTTTTTGGAATTGAGTCTCTAGGTCTTGAAATAACGGTACCTGACATACAACCGATATGATAATACTTATTTTTCTCGAAAACGGCTCCAACGATCTCGATAAAATTTTGTGTGAGGGATTAGTTTTGGATTTTCTTTCTTATGATGTAAAAAAAATTTTGGAAAAAGCCTAAAAACGGTACCTCCCATAGTACCGTTTTTTTCAAAACCGACTTTCTCGTTAATGGCTTACACGATCTTGCCGAAACTTTAGATTTAAAAAGTCGTAAACTGTTGCAAAAAGACTGCATATCAATATTAAAAAAAATTTTGTTGTGGAAATTTTTAAAAATATTTTTAAAAAATTTTGATATTTTGAAATAACTTCAAAACTATAACTTTGATTTTTTTCAATTTTTTTGTCAAAAAAACTCTTATTAAGATCTAAAACTTTGCATACTCGACTCTTGAAAAACAGTTTTTAAAAAAAAGTGAAAAATAAAAAACCGTTTTTGGAAAAACTGCTCCAACGATTTACATTAAATTTTCATCATTCATATGTATAAGCTATTGAAAAAGAATGGCGTTTTTAGATTTTCGCTTGAAACTTTGGGGTATTTAATTTAATTTTTTCATTATTTTACGTGATTTAATTCAATTTTCATAATTAATGTGTAGTTGGCAACCCTGTACCACAAAATATATTATGAAGAGCTAATACCAAAACCTTTAACAATTAACTCAGCCTTTAGATTTTGATATCGTATTTAGAACACAATCGCAAGTTCGTGCGACCCAGTCGTGCCCATTTTTTTTTCTGCGATGAGCGACCTCTAAATATTAATTTTTCGAGCTCAAATTTTAACAGGTTTGTTTTTACACCTACTCGAAGGTAAAAATCGATGTGCATCGAGAAAAAAGTCACTTTTTTGAACCGGTGTAATGCCCACTCTTACACTCCGCAATTTAGTTAGTGAAAACTTTTGATTTTTAGAATTTTATTGATTTCAAGAGTTAGATTTGTAAGTTTATATAAAGATACATAAAACAACGTAATAGCAATTAAAAAAGGTCTGTTTTTTCATATTTCTTTTCACATTTTTCTGTGAATGTTGATATTTTTTTCAAAGGTAATTGTTAAGTATGCCATAAAAATGGTTTTATTTTTTTTATTATTAATGGTTTAATTCGTTTGAAACAAGTAACAAAATATTTTTTCCAACTCACATATAAATCACAATCTCACATGAATTAAACCCCGGCATGTAAACAGAGTCAAAAACACACAAGACAAATTCCTTGTTACCTTTGTGAACGGACCTATTTTTGACATTTCTAAACTAACAAAAAACAGACAAAAAAAATTGTTTACCTGCATTAATTTCACTACGGAATATTTTTAATTTCCACTCTATACAATTGCTTTGGGTTTTTAACAAACATTTTTTGCGTTTTTTGTGCGATTTTGGCAAAAAAAAATTTATTTGTTGACTTTTATTGGCTTGACAACTGATCAAGAACACCAACCCACAAATGAAAAAAAAACGAAGCGTTTTTTTGGATATCATGTTATGTACATAACATCCTTGTGAAAAAAACATCCCTAATATTAAAAAAAATTAAATGAAATGTTCTTATAGCGCAAATATAAAAGTGCTCTTTTTTACGACCAGTTTTTTAAAAACCTATTTTAGTTTTTTGGGTCATTACAGCAAAACCGGCACCTTACGCAAAAAAAAATAAATGACTTAATTTATATTTAAATCCATATCTGAAAAATAGAACATTAAAAATTCTTATGAAATGGAAAGATTACTTAAGTTACATTTAAATAATTCATTAAGAGCTGATTTAAAGTAAATTAAAAAAAAAAAACTTTCACACTGGAAGAGTCCCTTGCGTCGACCGCAACATGGTCAATTTGGTTGACAATTGATTGAACTGAAAATCGCCATGTACCTTTATTGACATATGCAGGAAGTGTGTGCTAATAACAACAATATTTAGCCTCGTACTAAAATCGCTAAAATTTTTGAGAGTGAAAAAAATTCCCGGGTGATTTTTGAGACAAGAATTTCAGTTTCGTTGCTTGGCATGAATCTGACATTTTCTGACAGTGTTGCTTGTTATTTTAAGATCGTTATATCGGAACAATTATTCCTCTTTCAAATAAAAATGGAGCCCTCTGTGATTTTTCATCACCTATTATTTACCCAGCTGTAAATTCAGTGAAAAAAATGACCGAAATGAAAATATGTCGTCTGCTGCTATATCTCTGAAATGTCTAACAAATTGATTGAATTAACTGACAATGAAAATATCATTTTTAGCTCTTAATGTTTAATTATTCTGAAACCATATTTTTTTATAAATCTTCATTCAATCAATTTTGTAAAATCATGTCCTCAAAAAAATTAAAATTGGAAAATAGTAAAGGAAAACCAGAATTTTGTTAAGTTTTATAATGTAGACTTTAGCCGCTTCAATATTAAGCTTATGGTTTTTTTTTTTATATGATCTTACTTTAAAAAAAAAAAAAAATAATTAAAAAGCTTAGCGCAAAACATTTCAGTCTCCCCTTGTTGCACTTTTTTGCATAATTTTTTCTTTTCCTTTTTTGAGTGTGTATTATTCACTTGGAAGCTTGGAAGCTTATTTCTTGCTTCTTTGAACGAAGACAGGTAGACTACCGACGAGTGCCAGAAACTTTAACTAGGGAGTAAGGTAATTTTTTTTTTAAATTACTTATCTAACACTGTATTTTTGTAGTAAAAGTTGTTTTCATTTTTTAAATGGATCTGACCTGTTTGAATAAAATAAGATTGGCTTAAGTTGAAATTCAAAAACAGTTTTTCATTCTTATAATTGGCAATAATTGTTTAATATTGGAAGCGAAAATTCTTTTAACTGCGATCTTATGTATGCGTTTGTTTTTAGATTTAGTAGATATTTTAACAAATAATTGTTAATTGGTTGGAGATTTATAGAAATCACACCTAAAAATTGATTTAATATTGTTCTACAAAACTCTGCTCACTTATTGCTTTTCTTTAATATACAATTTTTATAATAATGATACATTAACATATTTCTATACACACAGCATTTTAAGGCTTAATCTCAATTGCTCTTTTCAAGTTTTGGCTTTAACATGTTCTATACACAATTTCAAATCTTAAAAAAAAACATTTGTTACCTGAAAACTGAAATTTTTTTAGAAACTTTTAAGGTTTTTTTCAACTTTATCTTAACAATATCTTCAAACGCTTTTATTTAATACATAATAGTAATACAATCCAGCTTTAAAAAGAAAACTTTAAAAGTTAATTGTATGAAATAGCTGAGTTCAATCTTATAGTAGGGGAGCCCAGGATGCTAAATTTTCAGTTACTAAAGCGTCATGGGGACTTATTGGATTGTGAAGTTTACGTTCTAAAACGAAAAAAATGTATGGACATTTTCCATTTTAGTACTTTTAAAAATGTAAAAAAAACATTCGAATTGAAATACTCGAGAGCGTCAGATATTCATAGAGTATACGCGCTTTGTCTTTCTGATAACCGACAAATATTAATCTGACGATTAACTGGGGGCAAAAGGGCGTAAAGAGAGTTTGAAAAATAAAGTTATTCAAGTGTGTCAGATTTTTAAAGTGAATGTAAAGTGTACTCAAAAAAGTGTATAGTGTCCAGTATTCAAAAAAAATTCTTTTCGATGGATGACCAACAAAATGGCGCCGTTATTGAAGTTTTCGGACGAATGTTTCGGGGGATTTCGAAAACTGCTGCAAATGTAACTCTTTTTCGGTTGATGTGAGAAAGATTTACCAAATTTCATTCTTTTACTGACATATTAAGGGGAAGGATATACCTAAAATACAATGAAAAAGTGCAAAATTCTAAATTTGGGAGCCTTTTTAATTCAAAATTTGGTTTTTCGGCAACTTTTTCGACATATTTGAGCCCACCGAAAAATCATTTATTTACACGCTACCTTTCAAACTTTAGGTATGTCCTTTCGATAATATTACTGAGAATAATCACCCTAAATTTCATCTGAATCGGTCGCTCACTTTTTGAGCTGCAACACGAGCAGTTTTTGAAAAAGTACTTTCGAGATAATTGCGTTTAAAGTTTCAACACGAGAAAATTATTATTCGTAGTAACTTCGTAACTCGAAATATGTAATTAAAAAAAGTAATAAAGTAATTAATAAAGTATCAATTTCAGAATGGTTAAATGAGAAAAGCCACTTTTTTATTTAATTAAAAAAAAAATGTTTTTATTCTCTCATAGCCCAAGTTTTTTAGGTAACTTATTAAACAAGCGAGGAGCGGTAACATAGAAACAATGAGATAGTTTGATAGTTGGCATAGCTACGAAATTTCTGGAGTTGATTCGCAGGCTTCAGTCTATAAAATAGCCGGAATTTATGAAAAAAGTCTTTAAAACTTTTGTAACAGTACAGGTGTCTTAGAGGAAGAAATTCGAGAGATCTGAAAGCTTGGTGTCCTCCGATTGGCTTTAAAAATAATTTTTATCAATAAAAAAGGTCAATTGACCTTGAGCCTGCTCAAAGACAACTTTATTAACATTCAAAAGGTCGCAAAACACATACCTTAAATCTAATAAATCTTATCGCATTCTTCTGTTTTATCAGCAAGGGTTCTATTTTGTTGAAAAATGTAACACCTCAGCAAGAATTACTACATTCTTATTTTGATTTAAATAATCCATTGTATACCAATTTTAAAACAGGAAAATTGCCGTACATACTAAGGTGGAAAATAGTCTTATAACTCCGTTCATATACACAAGGTGTGCCATTTAGACCTTCGGTATTTCAACATTGAATAATTATGACACTTTTCAGCCGATTTTGACAAATGAGCAATATTTATTTAGGATAAACTTTACCATTTATTTTAAATCAGTTTTAGAACACAACGTCGATTAAATGACCACCTCCATTCGATACAGACAAAACAGCTCTTTTTCGCACATTCTGCATAACATTGGCCAGCATTTCAGGCGTTATAGCAGCTATTTCGACTCGTATGGTATCTTTAAGTTCGTCAATTGTCGTTGGCTTGCTAGCATAAACTTTGCTTTTTAAATAACCCAAAGAAAAAAGTCAGGTACCTACAGTTAAATCCGGAGAACGAGGAGGCCACTTTAAATCACAATTTTTCGATACAACGTGTCCCGGGAGCTTGCGCTGCAAGAACTGCATCGTAACGGCTGCGTTGTGACAAGATGCACCATCTTGCTGGAAATAGAAGTTCGTCAGACCAACGATAGCGTGCACCGTCAATGGTTTCTCCAACTTCAAGTTCAATTTCAGCACGTTCTTTCGATGTGTATTGACTCATGTTTAAAATTGTACTAAATGAGGTTTCAGAATCGTGCTCATTTGTCAAAATCTTTTTTTTTTATTGAGCTAATACTCGTAGTCTTCGTAGCTATGCTCTTTTTTTTTATTTATATTGCCCTGTAATTTTAATTACTTGATAATAAAATATAATAATAATAATACTTTTTTAAATAAGTTGTATGTTCTTTCCAACAAAGCTTAATATCGAGAATAGTACCTATGTATATACTTCAAGCTGTCAACGCGTTTGATCAAAAAACAGTCTTCTTTACATTTATTCTGATTGTTGAAAATCATATCTCCTAATACACATCGGTTGCACGTTGGTGAATGATAATATAAAGGTATTTCTTGGGAAACGTTACTTCTGATATTAAACAACATAAACTTCGTTTTGTTACTTATTATAAGCTTGTGAAAGTAAAACCATCTTCTAATCATGTCTTAGTCACAGTCAACATCTGCATACATATCAATAAGATTATTTGCTAAGTGAAAAAGTGATGTACCATCAGCAAATGCTGTTATTTTTCCTATAAAAGGTTGCAAAAATAACGAATTGACATAAATAAGAAAAAGGATTGTACCCATTACTGATCCTTTCGTTACACCCATATTTAAGGATTTTTTTGAACTAAAAGCACTTTTAATCTTTACAACTTAACGATTAACGATTGCATAAATACGAAGAAAACCATTTATAAATCGAGCCTCTAAAACCCGCCTTATAGAGCTTATCAAGCAGCAAAGAATGGTTCACCATGTCGAAGGCCTTGTCAATGTCAATGAAGAGTGTTGATGGAGTTTGGGAAGAATTCAAGCTGTTATATATTTCACCAGATAGCTTCAATAAAGCACCTTCTGTTAATTTGCCACTCCGAAAACCAAATTGACAGTCACTTAAAAAACGAGTTCTATCTAAAAATGATAAAATTTTAGTTTTAATACCTGTTTTAAAAACTTTTGAAAAAACAGGTAATATGGAAATTGAACGATAATTGTTTAATGACATTCTATCACCTTTTTTATACAAAGAAAGAACTACAGCAATTTTCAAGCTTTCTGGAAAAATACCTTTTTCTTCACAAAAATTGAAAATAAAATAAACAACATCTGAAATATGAAAATTTATATGATTCAAAAGGAAACTAGAAATATTTGTCAGTGGACGATGAACAAGATGTTTTAAGAGACATTATGTAATAATTTTTGAAATTTCAAGTGCAGAAAATAATTCAAAGTATAGAAACTATCAGACTGCGTATTGTCTTGAACCAAAAAAGTTTCACAGAGAAGTGTGGAATCAGTTACATTTGAAACACTATTACTTTTCAGCCGATATCAACAAAACATTTATTAAACAAATTAGCAACTTCAAAGGGTTCAGCAACAACAACATTTTCATTTTGAACAGATATTATATCAGGATGTGCTTTATTTTTATTAAAAATATCGTTGACCACTCGCCATTCTTCCTTAGGGCTCCCAATATTTCGTGCTAAAGGCCGAATTCAAAAATATTTGGCAGATAGATTAGACTGAACGTAAGCTTTCTTTTAGTACTAGTCTCATAAGTGTACGCCCTGGGCCCAGGCTCCATAAAAAAATGAGCCATCTTCTTTATCCAATTTTTCACCTGAGTATAGTTTTTTGCTTTTTGAGTCAAAAAATGTCAAAATTTTGGTACTGTTCACATTGTTTTTAACCATAAGTCCATTTTAAAGTTTTCACCTGTTGTTCTGTTAGTGAGGTGCTTAGACATCGTTTGTATTTAGAAACCCCATTTTAAAGCTAGAGTGATGTCAACTAGAGCCGGCGATTTCTGTGGAAACTATTTTTCGACTTCCGCGGGTCAGCTCACTTGCTTATTGCTGTTGGTCGTAACCTAGTCCTCAGCCTTTCGGGAAACAATAGCAGCTTGCGATTGCGATCGGTGGTTAGTATTGACAATTCATGTGCCGCGAGTCGCGAGATCGCTTGCATGTATGCATCTCCAAATCTGCATAAGGTTACATGTGTTTAATTTTGAGAGCGATGGGATCGCCACCCTAGCCCAATCTAGTTTAACTACGTTTTATTTGTGTGTACACTGTAAACTCCAATTGGTTTTAAAGTTGTTTACATGACCTACTAACGAATGGGGTGCGGTCATTAGCTTTGACTATAGTACTGCCTTAGTGAAATACCACGGTGTTTTAAAAAATCTAAATAATGTCGGATAGGTTTCCAACCAACCAGTGTGATTTAACTAGAGTTTCACAAGTGGAAGTTTTAGCCAACCTCAAGTTCACTCCAATAGACTTCCTACATAATAAGTTGACTCTCCTGTATTTGAGAACAGGCCAGCTTTTCTAAGCGATTTTACACCTATGCCCATATGAAAATAATTCAGGTTTCCCAGCTGACATACCAAATAAGTTCATACCAAGCCAATGTGATTTAAGTCGTCAAAATAACAAAACTGAATATATTAAATAACCTTAGATGCCAAGTCAACATTTCAAACTCGAACCTTTCGACAGCTTTATTCAGTTCTAAGTGAAAAGAGTTACTTTCCATCCAACCAAACTGTGTTAGTAGAAAAGTTAGGAAATGGTTTGAATTACTCATGGGTAACTCACGACAGCATTGGCATTAAACTCTATACTTTTCAACTACTTGACATTGAAAGCCATCCAAAAAACAACAACAAAAATGTCTGCTTCGTCAGGCATTTGTACCATTAGTTCTGGGTTTAAAAAGGCACCTTACCTATTCAGTATTGTGTTTTAATCGAATTGGTAAAGTGACTCAAAAATGTACATACAGGGTTGCCATATGTAATTGCGTTTAAGATTTTTTTTCTCTCATTTTCCAATACTTGAAATTACACTTACATAGACGAATAAAATAATAGATATAGAAATGTAGACCTGTTTATTTCATTACCTTTTTTGTCCTTATAAGTGTAAGTTTCTTTAAGAATTCATAAAAACTGACTTCAGTGAAGCCGTCTTACGATTCTTCAACTTGACCAGAATGTTTGCGAAGCTCTTTCTTTTTGATGGGACTATACTGGGCTTGTTATACTTTACCAACTTACAACTCAACTTTGTGGCCTACACGTGCCGAGAGCTTCACTATTCAAGTTTATAAAACACATCCATGGAACACATTTCATGGAAATCGGTAGATATCCATTGTTTACCAACATTTCATTTCTAAATGATTTATGGCAACTCTTTTAAAGGACGTTGAGGTAAAATCAATGTTTTGCTTATAAATTGTTTTTAGTCACGAAACGAAACTGCTCTATGGTATACACTTTTTTTATGTAGTTGTACCAACAGTGCCACGACCGACCTGCCTTGACGAATAAAAGGACAGGATTGTGATTTCCCAACGTGAATATAGTGTTACGTTTGGCAATATACAGGGTTGAAGATGAAAGGGAGTTTTCCAATTTTCAACGTGTTAACAATAAATTCAACCTTGACTGTTTGGAAATTTTTGCAAATTTCAAGTTTAATCGCTTAACCGTGACCGATATTCATTCGTCGATTATTTTAGCGCTTAGGATTGGCCATGGGAATAAATTTATGTAAATCGGTCCCCGGTATAACAATGCTTGGATGAAGACATTTTAAGGAACCCTTTCATTACTGGTTGATGGTGACAATTTCTAAATTATCGGGTATTTCATCTACAAAACGAAGGAGTAAGAGAAGTATCCAACGATTATACAACTTGGATGTTTGAATCCGATTATCAAAGACCATTTATTCGAAGTTTTCCCTACCCGAGTGAAGATATACCAACTTTGAAGACACAAAGGTGTGGGAAGCGTGTTAAGAACCAACTTCTATTCAAATGTCCTTGTATTAAAAAAAAAAAAAATCTTTATTACTTTTCTACTACTCGGATGAGATAAGAAGCATGTATCTATAGTTTTTGGATTAGCTGGTAAACAAGTACCTAATGAATGGTGGCTTATCAAAAATACTGCTATACAAACTATAAATAATACTTTCCTACATATTTACATATGTTCTTTTGTTTGTTTTGTTTTCTTTCTTTTGTAAAAGTATATTTGAGCTGTTCAAACTAGATATTGATTTTTTATTGTTCATAGCTCATGGCAAGTGAATATTGATTTAATATTGCGGTATGAGAGTTTCAAAAAGGATATACACAATGTGTACTTACTTTACTGCCATTATCTGTAATGCTTTTCTTTTTTAACCTATACTCAAAACCTTCATAACTAAATAGCTGCATCATTAAGACGACTGTCAGTTTGATTGACAGTTGCGGAGTGAACATGTTTTGCAAATGGGTTGCGTTGAGCAATGCTGTTGATCTGGAAGAAAAATGTGTTTTACAATTACAATTCGATTGAACCTAACCTTGTATAAGACGTTAATCATCCCAGTCCTGCTTTACGGCGCGGAAGCATGTACCTTATCGAAAGCGGATGAGGAAACCCTTGGTCGTTTCGAAAGAAAAATTTTCCGAATGATCTTTGGTCCCGTATGCGAGAACAATGTGTGGAGAAGAAGATACAACAACGAGCTGAATGAGCTGTACTCCAACATGGGCATAGCCAGAAGAGTACGCATCGCGAGGCTACGATGGTTGGGTCATGTAGAGCGGATGGACCCAAACGCTCTGGCTCGACGGGTTTTCGAAAGCACATTGCAGAGAAATCGCGGAAGGGGAAGACCTCTTCTTAGGTGGCGCAATCAAGTGGATGAAGACCTCAACCAACTTGGAGTGCGAAACTAAAGAGAGCTCGCCCGAAATCGAAATCGTTATAGAAGGATGTTGGTTGAGCCCCAGGTTCACACCGAACTGTAATGCCCACCTAAGTAAGTAAGTAAGTCTTCTTTACCTAAATTCGCCCTATCAAAAATCTACTGGTACCTTAAGGCGAGTTGAGGGCAAACCAAGGGCTCAAAAAACATTCTGTTGTCAAACATTCTGAATGTCAAACATTCAGGGCGAGTTGGACTTCGAAGTTCGAATTCCAGAAACATCCGATTGTTTTTTCGCGGGTTTTGCCTTTCACGAGGAATTGACAAACACTCCAACAGTTATAAGCCTGCCACGAAAAGCGCTTTCTCACTTTGTCGAATCGGCATGGTATTGTAGGTCATAGTTCTAGGAACCGAGGCTCCCCGAGCTTTGTTCTTAATATTTATTAACTCAAGAACTTCAGAGAAAGCTAGTTTCTACCAATTAACAAAGAAAAGGGAGATAAACGATAAGTTGTGATATTGCTGTTCGATCAAGCTGATGATGGACACTTCAAAGACCGATGAGCGGGAAATAGTAAGGCTGTTTGTCGCTGGTAAATCAAAAGCAATTTTAATCAAAAGTTCAAGAATCAATGTGATGCAAAATCAACAAAAATTGTATATCCAATCTTCAAAAATGTATAAAAAGTATCTTTTTTTAGAATTAGCGCACACATCAAGGTGTAATGAATGCCCTTATAATATTGTAAAACACAGTGCGAGCATTTAGGAAAATAGTAGAGAATTTAATAGATGACACCGCTGCACATTGCTTTTGAATTTTTGTGCGTCGTAATGTGGGGGAAAAACAGAGTCTGGTATAGCATTTCACTTTCAAATAGTGCGACTAAAATATGAATCTCTATACTTTACTGTACGACCGAGGTTGGTTCCGAGGTAAAACTGATAAGCATTCCTTGCTAGGTGGATGTTGCGGCTAAATTGTTTCAGGGGAAGAATGGAACTGGCTACTCACTGTTCGTAGAAAAAGTGATAAAAGAGATTGAGACTGAAAATCAATCGATTATGCGATTGAACTATCACCTATATCAATCGCAGTGCAAAAAGTATGAGAGAAAGTTGACAACAGCTGAAGAATCTTTAAAGAGATCCGAGGAAGCATTGACATCAAAAATTCTATTTTGCGAAAAATAAAAAGTAGAAATGACTGAAATGTCTTTTTCAAGGCATAGACTTTTCTACAATGACAAGCATAATAAAGGTAGAGCATTCCTTGAGACACGCAAGTCTTTTCACTTAACAGTGAAACCTTGATCAACCCTGAAAAGTTCGAACGAACTACCCTCCTATTATAAGTTCATTTCAGTTTCACCAAATTTGCTTACATATATTGAATGAAAAACATCTGGCTTAACTCTAGTTTTTTTTAAAGATAACAGGTTAATCACCATAAAAGCACTGGAAAAACTACAAAGACATGTGTGCATATGCATTTCAATCGCAATCAGAAACTGTCTAACCGCAGCTTTAGCAGTATTTCTAAACCTGACACCTCTGCACCATGACAAATGCAACGTAAATAGGTTTGCCAAAGGAACAAAGTGTATCCTTAAACCGGGCGAAACGCATAAAATGTCAAATTAAATTTGGCTAGGTTCTTCAATGTTGAACTAAGTAACAAAAAGTCATTTCTACGTGAGGAAAACACCAACTCAATTAAGACCCATGCAATGAAATAAAATGGTAAATAGATGGCTCAAAAACAAGGGAAGGTACAGCAGCAGGGGTCTTTAGGTCAAGAACAAAAAATATCGGTATCAATGGGAAGGCTGCCAAGTATAACAGGTTCTTTCTTTGAAGCCTTGGGGTTTCCCTTCACCACAAAAAGTTTTTTGAAAAACCTTAATTCGTCTCGAATGTCAAATTGAGTGATTTTTTAGCCCTGGGTTTGCCCTGGGTTTTCCCTCAACTCGCCCAAGGTTTTTGCTGGAGTGAGTTTAGGTAATGAACAGGGCTGTCAAATGGCAAATGTTCAAATGACAGGGATGTGTGGTGATTTTTTGGTTTAGCGTTTTTTGAGAACTGGAAAACTCAGGTTTTTTTTATAACTCATTGGGTTTTCAAGAAAACCGAGGTCAATCCTGAATAAAACTCAATTAACGAACCTGTTATAAGCTGAAGGCTATACAATATGCAAATTCAACATTGACAGATATTATAAGAATTAAACACATTGCAATAATGACAGACATTCAGTAAGATCCAATCACCTCAAAACACGTCAGCGTATACGCATTGAGAAATGAGAATAAATTGAACAAACTGTGCAGCAAAAATGAGGTAACAATCTACTGGGTACCAGGACATGAAGGAATCAAAGACAAGAGCAGCTCTCATAGGTTAGGTTAGGTTAGGTTGAAAATGGCTTTCAAGAAAACAACTGACATACTTAGACCAGTATAAGGTCCATTGTGATACCATAAAAATTAAGCGAAGGAGTACCTCACTCAGCTCACTCAGGACCGAAACCTTTTTGTGGAGTAACGGAGAGCCCAAGAACGAAATCAGAAAATCGGAAGTAGACAATACATTGGAATGAACACCGGAAAAACGTCAAGGGTCAAGCAATGTTTCTACTTGACACGTTTAACATAAAGCAAAACAAAGACGTTATAAACCAAAGCAAGAGCAATGTAAAAATATTATCTGGATTCTTATCTGATTTTTCAGGTATAAGGAAACTCTTCAAAATAGTAGGCCATGTAAAATACAGATACTCACCTCTGTCATGATGCCCGTTGTAGCCATTTCGGACTACGAATGTCAAATAGAAATGACTGAAAACATCTTGTAATCTTCGTAATGAACGCTTGGCAACAGATATTTATAACTTTTTAATAACTTTATTAAAAATAACAAATTTTGTTTCAAAACATTCCCTACAAGCGCGTCTGTGATGCTTCTATTTTGGTATTCGTAGTCCGAAATCGCTATGACGGGCCTCATGATAGGGGTAACTGTAACGAACAGGAAGAATCTCCGGACCACCTGTTAGGAGACTGCTGGATGAAGTACTATAATTAAGGAACACTATATAAGAAGCAGAGAGAGCCATAGATCTACAAGGTCGAAGTGCAATACAAGGCATGACATGTGTTGAAGTTTTGTGGTTGAGTGTTTCTTTTTTTGCAATTCATTGTATAAGCACCTTGTAAACAAAACAAGCACGACAAATGCTTATGCAACAACAACAAGGGCTGCTTACGATCAGTATAACGAGATTTACAAGGAGAAAAGAAGGGAAGAACACCGGCTTCTCAAAAAGAAAAAGAAACAGTATGAGAAGCGCTCGTTTGAGGAATAAGAGAGGTGCCATGACAGGAACGAGAATCAGAAGTTTTATGAAAAGGTAAAAAGATGCTGCCAGGGTGGCAAACCCCGAACTCAAGCCTGTAAAGACCAGCAGGGAAACATAGTTATAGAGTCACGGTCGCTACTGAGGATCTGGAAAGATCATTTCTGCAGACTGCTTAACGGCGATGAAGACACAAATTCTGCTGTCAGGCAGATTGCCCCATTAAGCCTGGACGATGATCAAGAATGCCGTCCTCCCGACTGAGAGGAAGTTAAGCTTTCCATATGCAAATTTAAATCAAATAAGACTGCAAGTGCAGATGGCCTTGATGCCAAACTCTTCAAGGCAGCTGGAGACCAGTTGGAAAGGAGCATGCACCAGCTGATCTGCATGATATGGTCGGAAGAAAGCATGCCCGATGAATGGAACCTCAGTATCGTATGTCCGATCCTAAAGAAAGGAGACCTTCACAATTGCGCCAATTATAGAGGGATAAGCCTCCTTGACGTCGCTTATAAGATCTTGTCTGCTGTAATATGTGAACGTCTGAAATCCCACGTCAACAACTTGATAGGTCCTTATCAATGTGGTTTTAGACCAGAGAAGTCCACATTAGATCAAATTTTCACATTACGGCAGATCTTGGAAACAAAACCCTCTCTAGAAAAACCAAGGTAACCTTGTATAAGACCTTAATCATCCCAGTCCTGCTTTACAAGCACGGAAGCATGGGCGTTATCGAAAGCGGATGAGGAAACTCTTGGTCGTTTCGAAAGAAAAATTCTCCGAATGATTTTTGGTCCCGTATGCGAAGACAATGTGTGGAGAAGAAGATACAACAACGAGCTGTATGCACATTGCAGGGAAATCGCGGAAGGACAAGACCTCGTCTTAGGTGGCGCAATCAAATGGATGAAGACCTCAACCGACTTAGAGTGCGAAACTGGAGAGAGCTCGACTTCGAGTTATAGAAGGATGTTGGTTGAGGCCCAGGTTCACCCCGAACTGTAATGCCCACCTAAGTAAGTAAGTAAGTAAACAAAACATGAGATAAAATTACTTTAGCTAGATACGGACTTTGATTTTTCTTTTTTTTTTTTGAAGCCCTGGGTTTGTCCTGTGGTCGCCACAAATCGACCTATACTCGCCCTGAATGTCAAACTTTGCTAAGCCTTTGGTTTACCTTCAACTCGACCTGTAGTAGAACTAGGTTTTAGCTGGGGCGACTTCAGGGCTGCCGCATTATTCTTCTTCAAATTACAGCGATGGGTTGTGAATTTGTGGTTAAGCTTTTGAATTGAAAAACCAGATTGAAAGTTTATAGGGTTGTATCTCCGAATTATTTAAAAAAAAAAAAAAGAACTCTGCTCCCCGGTTACACTTTGTTCGTTTTATGTATTTAATCATAAGATTATCTTTTATTTAAAACCAATTCCACGATAATAAAACTTCTTTTTGTCTCATTTTGAATTTGTCCTCGTATATCACTAAAAGAAAAACACCCTTAACAAATGACAGATATGCACCGCACAGCCAAAAACTAGCAGTTTATACAAAATTTCGACTTGTCGCTTTTCTGTCATGAGTTTTTATTTTTATAGAATTTGATTCTTAATATGATGCATGTGGTCTCACTGGTTGTTTTATTTATATCGGACGACCATTTATATCACATCCATTTCAATAAAATCTGCTCCATATTCAAGAATTATCCTTTGGCACTACTTGCCAAAAGAAAAGTCAAGCTAATACTAACTATTGTTTCACACAGTGGATTTGCTCTGCATAAGCCTAATATTTCCCTAATGTAAATACAATTAGTTGCCATCTGATGTTTTTAAAGGTAAAGTAGGTTTAAAAACTATAAATTTTCTATCCACCGCAGTTCTGATATACTTTATATGGGTGCACTCAAAATTCACAATAACAATTGCCGCACTTGTTCCACTTCTTAACTTCAAGAAATATTTGTAAATAAGTGACACAATGTAATTACAAAGCACAAACATTTATTGAAACTTGTTTTCTAATGTTGCTCGGAGTCCTAAAGCCTTCAATTATAACCAAGGTGATATCTGATATTCTCATTCTTCAATTTCTTTTGCACAACTTTCGGCTTCATTTTATTTACCTCAACCAATAACACCTAGCCTGCCTATGCCTATCATTGCTTACAGATTTAACATTTTTTGAAAAGTAATTGTAATTATTCAATATCATTAAATTTTAATAATTAAAACAAAAAATCATTTAATTTTATTTTGTTACAGAAATCGCCACCTTAACACACAAGTTCACATCTGTTACACTCTACAAAAACAAAACAATACGATATGCAGCTCGAATGCATGCAATTATCGCGTGTCAGATGGAGTTTCAGCTTTATCCGATGGATATACAAGTTTGTCCCATTTACATCGAGAGTTGTAAGTAAATAATGAATAACCTTGTGCCTACATGTGGGGTAGCGCACTTGTCCGTTGAATATTCATGTTGGATTTCGAAACATGGCAGGATTTTTATTTTTGTAATTTTACAGGGTGACCTGTAAGCCACCCCCTACTTAGTTGACACTATAGACTTGTTTCATTGGGAATTGCATAGTACTTTTAGCAGTGTCGAACAACTTTTGTTTTTATGTTGAAGTAGTTCATCGTTCCATTCATCATCAGCTGGGAAATATACTTTACAAAGTGCTTTGCAAGTCCCAATGAAACACGGCTACTATCGAAACTCTTAAATGAATATGTAAAGATACGACTCCCTCTTGTAACGAAT
The DNA here is from genome assembly GCA_914767635.1 of Melanostoma mellinum. NCBI lineage: Eukaryota > Metazoa > Arthropoda > Insecta > Diptera > Syrphidae > Melanostoma > Melanostoma mellinum. The sequence continues at coordinate 56,150,445 of OU612060.1, forward strand.
TGTTTTAATTTCAGTTTCCTATAGCAACCAAAAGGTTAAACTACGGTGGTCTGACTCCGGTGTCACTCTCAATCCGGAGCTTAAACTTCTACAATACAATTTGGGACAACCATTAGAAACAGAAGAAAGTGACGGTTATATGCCTGAAAAGGTTGGCAATTTCTCACGCTTAACAGTGTATTTCCGCTTTGAAAGACAAATTGGACATCACTTAATTCAGACATTTGCTCCGTCATCTTTGGTTGTTATGTTATCGTGGTTTAGTTTTTGGCTTGGATTGGATGCAATACCGGGCAGAGTTACATTGTTGGTTACGTGTATGTTAACATTAGTTACCATGTTTACGGGACTTAGGGCGGATATTCCTCCAGTTGCTTATGTTAAGGTAAGTTTAGTTAAACCAATCTTCATACTCTACCAAATGTTTTGTATTTTTTTTTTTTTTTTTGTATCAATTTTGTCTATCCTTATTTTTTTTACAGGCACTTGACTTATGGATGGCTGGGTGTATGGTGTCTGTGTTTGCTGCGTTAGCAGAATTTGTTGTTGTGAAAGTACTGGAAGTCCAGTATCAATATCAAATAAATAAAGTGCCCAAGGTTCCTATGGTGAGTTATAATTTACCTTCTTATAAACTGAACTTTACGCCAATACACACTATGGGTGATATGCACAAAACGAAAACATTTACTAGAAGTAAAAGAATAAAAGTTAACACTCTAACTTTTAGTAAAGGGTTCAATTCATAAGCGTAAATTTAAAGTCAGGGCGGCTTTTTTCACAGAAAATACTGGCTCTGGTTAGTAATGTCCTTGGTTTTTTTTATAATTAACGCGCACATAAAGGGGTTATGACTACCCTTATAATGCAATAGAACACAGTGCGAGCATTTAGGAAAATAGGAAAGGAAATTGAAAGGAGACATCGATGCACGCTGCTTTTGAATTTTCGTGAATCGTAATGTAGGGGAAAATCAGGGTCAGGTAAAGCATTCCACATTCGGGCGGTGTGACTAAAATATGAACCTCTATACTTGACTGTACGCCCGAAATTAGGTTCAAGGTAAAACTGATGAGTATTCCTAGCGAGGCGGGTGTTGCGGCTAAATTGTTTCAGGGAATGAATGCAACTGCCTATTTCGATAAAAGAGACTGATACAAGTAACGTTTCGACGATGTTCAAGAGAATCAATCGATTCTACGATTGAACTATCACCTATCAATTCTAAAGCTGTATTTTGTACCCTATCAAGTAGGCGCAGAGATGTTTGAGGAGCACCTGACCAGATATGGGAGTTATACTCCAGTTTTGGGCGGAGGAAAGCCTTATAAATTGTAACCAGATCAGAAGGGGTAAAGAACTTCCTGCATCGTCTCAAGAAGCCTAAGCATTTAGCAGCGTTTTTGGCGACTTCAAATATGTGGTCGTTCCAACGAAGATCATCGTTTACACACATATCAAGTACTGACAACTTTTCGGATTCTTGAATGCATGTAACATTCATAGATAATGGCAATGGGGGAATGTTAAGCTTCAACGACAAGAGCCAAGAGCATTGAGTTTTCGAAGCATTGAATTCTACTTGGTTCATAAGACCCCATGAAACAATGCTGTCAAGGTCAGAATTCAATGAGCTTATCATACGCAACCGTTCCAGTCCCACATCCGAAGAGCAGGGACGTGAATTTGGGAACGAATATGAAAAGCTGAGGGTCGAGTCGTCAGCAAAACAGTTAAGTGGATTAGATGTTTCAGCAGTGGCGTACCTAGGGGGGGGCAGGGGGCGGTCGCCCCGGGCGCAACCATTTGGGGGCGGCAAAATGAGCTCCGCTGTTCCTCAAAATTGAGAAGTAATACACAAAAAATTTTTCTCATACATTAGCATTCATTTTCTTGTAACCGTTTCTGAACTCTATCAAATGATACGAGAATTTCTGCCCAAAAAAACAAAAGAGCGAAGAAATCAAATGTTTCTATAGCATTGATAACCAACGCTGCCTCTTGTCTGGTATCAATATTTTCTGTGACCGTATCTTTCAAGTGTTCCAGCGCTGAAATGACTTCGTCCAATTGTGTTGATACTGGTCTCACAGCTTCAGCTTCTGAGCTCCACCTAGTTTCACAATGCCTTTTGACTGTTATACTCACGTATTTTTTGAGAACGTCCCATCTGTGGGTAGAGGAGGAGAAATAAGTGAAGAGACGCTGTATTATTCCAAAAAATGTTACCGCTCGGACATTGACGTGGGCTGCGTGTACTCCTGCCAAATTGAGAGAATGATTATCACAAGGAATGAAAACAGCTTGTTCATTCAGGTCGATGATTCTCTGCTGGACTCCTGTATGGATACCGGCCATTGTTGGTGCATTGTCGTACGATTGACCTCTACAATCTTTCAGGAGTAATTCATCTTCGTCCAGTTTGTTCGTAATAGCTTCAGTAACTCCTTTTGCTGTTTTGACTTTCAGAGGTATGAAATCAATGAAGACTTCTCTGATTTTTACTGAATTTGGTTTAACTTCGACGAATCTGATAATTTGAGACATATGTTCCTCATGTGCGGAATCCGGAGTTGAATCGAACATTAGACTGTAATATTTCGCATCTTTGCACTGAGAAATGAGAGACTTACGCACTTTGTTCCCCATCATAGTGATGAGTTCATTTTGAATTCTGGGAGAAAGATACGATAAGCATCCTGGTTGTGAAGAAATGTGTTCGAAGTGAGATTTCATGACAGGATCAAGTTTGGCCAAATATCTAAGCAGACCCAAAAAATTCCCAGGATTTAGATTATCGACTGACTCGCGATGTCCTCTCAGAGGCGGAGTTTGTATGTATGAGGATCATATAAAACGAAAGGGGGGGGCGGCAAATCATTTTTTGCCCCGGGCGCTAAATTTTCTAGATACGCCACTGTGTTTCAGACAAGAGATCATTTATGAAAATGAGGAAGAGAGTTGGAGGCAAAACGGAGCCCTGGGGCACACCAGCATTTAAAAAGTGGGTATCAGACTTGAAGCCATCCAATACTACTTGTATTGAACGGTCGGAAAAGTAGTTTCTAATCCAATGAAGAAAAGACTCATCGATATCAAAAGCAAGCATTTTTGATAACGGAGCCTGATGCCAAACTCTATCAAATGCTTTAGAAATATCAAGCGCAATAATCTTACTTTCTCCAAAACAGTGTAGAGATTGTTTCCACATTTTGGTGAGATAAGCCATCAAATCACCAGTGGACCGTTTGCTACGAAAGCCGTACTGACGGTCATTAAGAAGCTTTCGTTCTTCAAGATATTTCATAAGTTGACGGTTTATCAACGTTTCCATGCCCTTGGAAAGAAGAGACGTAAGTGCAATTGGACGGTAATTGGAAGGGGAGGAAGATTCGCCTTTTTGGGGTTTTCAAGTCTACTATCTATCTATTTTGTTCGTATTTGTTAAGTATAGAGTGGTAATCCCTAGGTTAAAATTCAAATGTTTAGTCCTTTTTATGCCGACTTTGACTTGAACGACCAATGCTTGATAGTGATAGACCCTCAGACGAACGCTTAACCAACTTGTTGGATGGTTTTCAAATATTTTTGAAAATTTTGAAGTTGGACGAGTGGAAGAGTATGTGACATAAAGTTGGACGACAAATCTGATAACTCAACTTAACAACTTCCATCAAACGAAGTCTGTCCAACTAATTGTACAGTGTGAGCTCGGCTAATTTAACCACCTTAAGATATATTCCTATAATTAGCCTCCTCACAGAACTTTTTGAATAAATCTGAATTAAAAACAAAAACATATCTAACAAAAACAGAATAGGAGATTTCGTTTTTGGCTATTGTAAGACACCATTGTGGTTAAAGAAAGTTTAAAATTAATACTAAAAGTTTCTGAGTCCGAGATGCAAAGTTTGTCCAAGTTTATATGATATTTGAATAGACTAATGATGTTTGATCCTACATCAAATCAAAAACCCCATTGATATTCAAAACAAAAAGTTGTTTGTTCAATCGAGACTCGAGAGGTCTCTTTGTAACCACACTTGTACCTATTTTTATTAACACATGTGTTTAGAAACTAAGTGTCTACACGAGTACCTAAATGGTTTATTCAATCGAGGGATCATGTTTAGGGCATTGCCTATATGTTTTTTCTTACAGCTTGTACAAACAGACTTTAAAATTATCGTCTTTCTCAACTGTGCGGGAGTGGATATTAGGCTAGTGATGGATGGATGCGGATGGTAATTTTAAGCTCATTAATTGCATTTTGGCTGATAGCCTTATTCCTGAGTATGCCTCTAACGAAAATCCGCAGTTACCATAGTAAATGTCGCAGTTTTTCATCTTCTGTATGCCCGGCTCATGAATGGCGGTTATGTCTGCTTGTCAGCTGTCCAGGTCGTCCGCTTATTCTCTGGCTGCCCTTAATCCGTTACGGGATATCATGTTCGTGCAGATCTGGAGGTCTTTGTCCTTTTTTCGTTTGCTTGGGTCGTCAAAGTTGATATCATATGAGGCTGTTGGTCGTTTCGGAACCATAAAGTTTTTACGCGGTTGGGTAGTTAACCCCACGCACAACCCCCAACCTGGAGGATCAGGTCTTTTGCGTATACCAATGGACATGAAAGACCGGATTATCTGGAAGCAATACCCTGCTGCAGGGGTATGAGAGGTGCCGTTGGCTTGCCAGTAGGTCATCCGCCACCATCTATATTCTCTACTTCAATACTCTGTTCTAGTATTGAAATACCCTGAGAGACCTTTAACCCAAAAATTTCGTCGTAGCTCATTCAGCGGTTTCTGTTTTTTTGACTCCTGAAGTCCACTTTTGATTCTGTAAGTCGAATTCATCAGCTGTAAAATTTCCAATAAGCCCTGGTAGACTATTGAGATTCCGGCTGTCGGTCATTACTCGCAGAGCATTTCAGTGCTATTCTATTTTATTTTTTTCGTCTCTTTGTCAACATTCGCACTTACTAGTTTAGCAGGTCACCTCCGGATTGTGGTAAGCCCAATTGACGTGTACTATACGTTGCACGATCTGAGCGCCGCCAAGTTGACGCCAATCAGAGTCTTCTCGGTAAACGCCCAACCACAACTATATACATGTTGTCGACAAAGTTTGAAAAGACTTTTGCTTGGACGCCTTTAATTATGGAAAAAGTTTTCTTTTATTTTTGATTAGAAGACAAAAGTAAGCAAATACCTACATAGAATTTGAGCAGAAAAAAACTATTTTGGGTATTTTGGGTAATTTTTGCGTATTCCAATAGTAAACTCAAGGTGGGGAACATTCACTCATCTGCAAACCCCGCCACTGCGGACAATTATTTTAGAAAATCAAAAGGCTCAGTTTTTTGTCTTGACAAAATCGAATAGGTAAACTTTTAACCTGTTAACACAATAAGACTCAATCAGCACTCGAAAGTATCAAAAGTACTCAAAGCTGATCTCTGAGCCTCTTGTATAGGAATATAAGATTCAATAGTTTCAAGTATTGAAAAACTCATTACAAATTACTTAGCAATCCTTACCAATTTCATATTATTTCGAACTATTTTACAGCGAATAAGTGCTATGGAAAAAGGCCAGTGCGCCACTGTTGCAAACTGGGAGAGCGGGGCAGTTCGATCCCGAAAAGCCACACAAACCCCAACTACTCCGGGGCAGGTAAGCTATCACATTTTATTTAACAAATCTTTAAGCCGAATTCACATCTAATCCTTTTACAGACTTCCTTACAAGGTAACGGTGGACCACCTAAAACAGCCCGACGACAGAGTCTACTGTCCGTTGCATGGACGGACATAGACACCGGAGTGGAAAAGATAATGTGGCGAGAAATCGACAAAGTCTCGCGTGCAGTTTTTCCCATTTTATTTTTTGTTTTTGTATTATTGTATTGGCCGATATTGTTAATGAAATCCTCCTAGGACATAAGGAGTTCCAGAATATCATTCTCTGGACTCCATTAACAAACAATAAAAATATCCAAAGAATAAAACTTAATAAATAAATACAAAAAAAGAATATGGAATTATTTTCACCTCGCTCAAAAAAAAAAATAGAACTAAAATATAAACATAAAAATTTAATAAAACCAAAAAGATGTTACATAAATATTTTTTACCAAAAACACAAGAAGCAGAATCAAAAATATCAAATGAAAAAAAAAATACGTTTCAAATTAATCATTCGATCAATTGCTTAGCTACATACAGCCTATACAACACCAAAAACTTTAACATTAATTTTGTCAAATCAAAACTACGAAACTTTTCCAATACCTTTTACCCCAATACGGCAATGTAAATACTGTAAGAAAAGCTCAAATTTCGCTACATACCTTAAACACAATAGTAAACAAACAAAAATGCGCAGGAAGCCGAAGTGAGTACTACCTTCATTAATGATATAAAACTGGTGCTTTAAAATTGATAATAAAAGAAAATAAAAATTATAAATAATTGTTAGATTTATACACAAATTATAAATGCATTACTATGTGTCTTTATAATTTTCTATTTTTACTCCTGAAATCTATTTTATTTACATAGCAAAGTTATTTTTTATAGATATACAAAGAAAACCAAAAAAAAATTAACTAAAATTTACATTAACGCTTTTGCGAATGTTATATACTCACACACCTCGACACTTGTTAAAAATTTCTAAGAACCAAGCACAAAATAAAACGCACATGCATACATGCATGCGTATGTATATTGAAATGTAAATAGTAGTCATGAATGAGATTTTAAAGGCACACTTTGCATTTTGGTACAAAATAAAAATTAAAAGCAACGAATGTAATCAATGAATTTCGAAACATGCATCAAAACAAATAAACCTACATTACATACATTCATACATAGGTACAAAACACTATGTTGTACAATGCAATACATGGCCAGTAGGTTGCAGTGTTTTTTATTTCTTTAAAAGTTAACTGCGGAATTCATATGCCTCGGGTGTAATTCATAATAATTATAAATTAGAAGTAAATTAAATTATTTAAATCACTAAGCTTCAATTCGGAATTTAGTTTTTAGTCTAGAAAATTAAAAAAACATTTAAAAGATGGTTATAAAGATGAAGGTCTAAACATTTATCATTGAAATCATTTTATTTAGAACTTTATGTGTTAAATTTGATTGTAAAATATTTAAGGCAGTAAATTCTATTACATATTATCATAATGTATAAAAATCGACACTAGAATAAAAAATTATGTTTGAATTTATTTAAAAAAAAAAAATTAGTTGAAAATATTAACCTCATTTCTGGTATATCTCAGTTTTTTTTTTACTCTTCAGACATCGACTCTTAGTAAAATCAGGGCTAATCACTGAAGGAATTTGGAGTGCTGTTAATGTTATGCCATGTATTCATTGTGTATGGCAAAACAACGAGTATTGTTAACGACATAATGAACACCGCAATGGGAAATGATTGTGATGGATTTTTACTGCACAGCAAATGTAAAAAATTGTTCTGCGAGTGTCCAGATGGGACAGAATTTTATTTGTGTGGTATTTTACGAGCGACAGAAAAAATAAAACAAAATTAGGCAGTTTACTTTAAAAAATAATAACAACGATATGTGCCGTTCTTCTTCTTACGGCGTTAAGAGCATAGTGATTCTGAAGGGATCACTTCTCTCTCACTTCTCTGCTTGGCACAAGTCATCCGACCGTGGGGTATGCAGCCGCAGCGTTAGGCTCAGAAAGCTTCGTGACGGTGAGCCTCAAGGTACAGGATTTTTCCATGTCTGAGGCCAACCAAATGCAGATATCGTTGCATTTTGTCTGTACCAGGAGTGTTTTGACTTTTAATCTGCCTTTCTCTTTGTTTCATTGAGAATCTGGTACGTTTTTGTCGCAACTCAGCAATGCCATGATCAGTTCAGCAAAATACTATAACACTCAACAAAAAAAAAAAACAAATCGTATTCAGCTAAACGTGCTCAGTATTGATTTGTTTTTCGTATCCAATGATAATATCCAATGCTGAGCTGATTAAAGAATTGCTGAGATGCGACAAAAAGGGTACGTATTGTATGAAATTTATGTATTGGCGAGATTCTCCTAACCGCTCAATACCAACTGAGTAGACCCTGCTAAATTTTTTCCTAAACGATATCTTTGAAGTGAAAGCTCCCGCGAATACTTCTAATACGAGCAAGTGGTGTTCAAGTATTAAGTAACACAATTTGAAAAATTTTTTTTACCTAAGCTGTGAATGAAGTGCATTTAAATGGGAGAGAGAGGTTTTAAAATCTTCAAAAATTACCTAATTCTTGAAGCCCCCCAATCTGGCTTAGTGCAGCTTAACACAGTACCAAAATCGACGTTATGATGTTTTCAATCAGAATTACGACATCGTAAGAAGCAAAAAACTTTCCTACTTGACGTAGAGGAATCTAGGTTATCGAGGAAAAATTGGATACATATGTGTTAGAGTTTTGCTGTAGAAACACGACTAGGCGATTTGCTTCAAGAATACGGTTTCAGTTTACGTAAGCTTTATTCATTACTTTATGATTATTATTATTCAAAAACAAAAAAACAAAAAAGTAATGTGTTCCATAGCAAAACCTCTGTTCAGAATATACAATATACATACATACATAGTTTGCATTATCCACGAAAAAATTTAAAGTTCTGGACCTGAAATTCTCGAACGTTCTACAACGTTGTTTGCTATTGATACTATCAGATTTCATGGCTGAGAACTCGGACAAGTTTGCACTTAGGGGAAATAATTGATGGACATATCTCAAACCAGCACAAATCAACCGTTAGATAAAAAATAAGAAAAATAAATTTTGGAAGTTTTCTATTTTATTGCTTAAAACAAATTGGTTCTACTATACATAACACTAGTTGTCGTCTTCTGAGCTCATATTTTCATCTTCGTCTTCTTCAAATTCAGAAAGATTTTCATCTTCCAAATTATTCTTAGTACTTAACAGTATCATGTTTTCGTCATCATCATCTGTACCGTCTGCCGGCGCTCCTTCAGTACGAGACATATTTTTTTTCATTTCTCCCACCTTTGATAAGACACTCAGTGTGTATTTATTAAAGTCGCACCTAGAAAAGAACAAAAAATAAATAAAACTTCGAAAAATAAATCAATTTCCCTAGCGAGTATATATGTACATACATTTTATTCAACATTTCGTATTTCCTCGAGAGACTCTCGTGCAATCCCAATAGCGAATGATGTTGGAAGACATTATCTTTATTTCCATGTTGAGTCAGCAAGCAGCACGCCCATCTTAGATAAAACTCAATATGTGGTGATTTTCTCAGTAGGCCAGTTACAGACTGTAGTGTACGGTGGGCATATTCATTTGGAAGTGAAGAGCATACCAGTTCAACTGAAAACGTACATACATACGATTGGTACTAACTAATTGTAATTTAAATACATGATACGAAAGTTATATAATTTAACTTATTTGGCAGGTGGATTTTAAACCATTTTATGATTGATGTTTGTGAATATAATAGAATAGAATTAAATTTCTTCAAAGTCACAGTAGCTCGAACTTGGTAATTTTTCAGATCACTACTTAACTTTTTCGTCCTGGTTTAGCGGAGCGAGGCATTTCAATAAAACTTCATTTAAGACCATTAGACTATTTCTTGTAGGGTTATTTGAAGTCATTGAACCAGATTCTCTTCCAGCTTTACAAGTCAATATTGAACGACCCATTCATGATATACGACTTGATTTAGTGGAAAAGTGCTCGAAAACTGGGTTCATCTTATTTGTTGCTGCATAAGAAGTCGTGGTGGCCATTTGAATGACTCTTTATTTAAAACTTAATTGTATTGATTAAACTGCATATTAAATAAAAAATATTTGAATTTCCTTAACAAAAAGTGTGTTTTTTTTTTCAAAAAAAAAATCATATCACTCTTATTGGAAAACCCTGTATATTGAAGTTTAGTTTATTGTCAATCTGGTAGACGGCCACTGGCAAAACCATATTAAACTTAATGTAAACAAATTGTAAATTGTAAAAAAGCTGCCTTTTTAAACAAAGTTTTGTAACCAACTAACTAACTAACTATGAAATACTAAAATCTTATATCTCAAACCGGCTCTTCAGAGTACGGTATGATCAAGAATATTCAAAACTAAGCAAAATACAAGCCGGTGTTCCACAAGGAAGCGTCCTAGGACCTATCCTTTATTTGATATATTCAAGGGATATTCCGGTGGATAACACCACCATTATGGCTACTTTTGCAGATGATACTGCAATTTCGGCACCCGATAAGTGCGTCGTAAAGGCAAATAATCATCAACAATCAAGATGTACCTTACACCAATACAGTCAAATAAATACCTTGGGATGAATTTGGATGCAAAGTTAAAATGGAAAGAGCATATCAAAAAGAAAAGAGAAGAGCTCAACTTGAAATATAGAAAAAAAATACACGTTACTCGTTAGAAATTCTTATTATTATCTGTCGAAAATAAAATAATGCTTCATAAACAAGTACTTAGACCTGTTTGGACCTATGGAATCCAATTATGGGGCTGTACAAAGAAAACAAATACTGAAATCATCCAAAAGTTCCAAAACAAAGTCCTTCGTGGAATAGTTAATGCACCATGGTATATAAGAAATAACGATTTACATCGTGACCTACAAATAGAAACAGTTACAGAAGTTATAAGAAAACACGCTGTATCACACAATCAGCGACTGCACAGTCATATCAACTCTGAAATAGAGTCGGTATTAAATACGAAAGGCAATGTTAGGAGTTTAAGAAGAACCAAGCCACACGAGCTAATGGTCTAAAAGTCATGCATTAAAAGTTTAAGCTTCCCCTAAAGCGATTATCTTCTTCTTTTTCATTTTCGGCGTTACGAGTAGTGATCTTGAAGCGATCACAACTCTCCCACTTTTCTGCTTCACACTAGTGATCCGCCTGTGGGGTATGCCGCGTTGACCTCAGAAATCGTCGACAAGCCTCCCGGTTTTGGATTGTTCCATGTCTGAGGCCAACCAAATGCTGCTGTTTTTGCATTTGCTTGTACCAGGAGTGTTTTGGCCTGCCTTTTCTTTTTCGTCGCGAATTTGTTGAAACGTTGTACGATATTGCCTTTTTGACGGGGTTCTGCGGATCTCTCCTTTGAACATGACAATACCAACTGAGCCGGTCGTGCTGAATTTTGTCCAAGATGGTACTTTTGACATGAAGGCTTCCACGGATCTTAGTACTTCTAATTCGATCAAGCTTTGTTACTCCTGCTGTCATCCGAAGCATCTTCATTTCGGCTGCCGTCAATTTGCTCTCATACTTTTTGTACATTGTCCAACATTGTGAACCGTATGTCAGAGCTGGACGGACAACTGCTGTGTAGAGTCTTCCCTTCAGCTTAGGGGGCATTATATTATTGAGAAAGAAAAATTTGCTGTCGATCGTTCACAGATTGGTTATGATTACGAGGAGTTTTTAGTAAGGTAAAAATCCCACACTACTTGGTGTCGAATACTGCCAAGAATCTTTTGAAGATTTCCTCCTGTCAAAAAAAAAAATTTCTTTTTGAGTGATAAGAAAGCTAGTTGTCCTTAGCCACTTGCTCATTCCAGCATCCTATACATAAACCGTCCATGATTGGTTTTATTTACTGTTTATGAATAACACAGTGTGCTGCATTCGGAAGTGATGTTCTAAAGAGATTTCAAAAAATTAATTTCTAGTAAATTCCGTTGTTGCTATATCATCAGATTTTTCTTTTCCTTACACTCCACTACCCGGGAACTAAGCAAACTCAAATTTTATGCGCTGAGCTAAAAGCTTTGAAAAGTTTTCGCTTTATTCAGTATGTGTGACTAAGAAAAATACGTCTGCTGTGTCAAACATTTTAACCTTTTTGTCAATTTAACGAGGTTTCGTTCACACAAGACCCTATTTTAAATCATAAATATTAAAACTGTTTTTTTAGTCAAAAAAGGGTATAAATATATTGCCGGTCTTTAATTAGAACCAAGCAGACTCTATACAAGACCATGATCATTCCGATTATGGACCATGTCAAAATCATAGGAATATCAACTGAGTTGTTTCCAGGGCAAAATTCTACAGGATAAATTGGGTTCAATGTGAACCGATGAAGTATCTCTAACTCTAACGGGAATGTTGACCCAGATAAGAACAAAAAAATCACCCAGCCAAGTTGACTGGGACACATTTGAACCACAATACACCAGCAAGTTGAGAAAACCTACCTGAGGTCGTTTGTACAGTCAGAAAGAAACCTCAACCAACATGGTTTTCGTAATTGTACGTAATAAGCTAAGAATGGGACTGCCAGAATAGAATTAGAAGTGTCAAAATCCGTGGTAGGTTAAAAAAAAATATGAGACAAACCAATATGGCATACTCGGCCAGCAATGACATGGAACATTCCAAGGCCGGTAAGCTGTCGCCACTATTAGAAGTCAAAGTGGCATACCCTACAGAAAGACCACACACACACACAATAAAGTTCTTTTCAAATTAGAAGTAATTCAATTACAAAATTATATTGTTTGCCCGTCAAGTATGACGGTATAAAAAGTGACAGAAGGTATCCAAATACCATTGTACTAACGAAATTTAAAAAAAGAAATATCTAAAAACTTACTATTACTGATGGGAATAGATTCAATGACTGATGTGATCAAGTTGGCTTCATTTAGTTTTAGGGCCATTATCAGAGCCTTGGAGTATTCCTTATTTTTAAGACTTTCAGCTGTTGCTTTCGGAGTGACTTCGATGGAAAGATCAAAAGGATCAAAAACGACACCTAAAACAAATGAATGTTAGCTTTGGAACTTTTTCCACTTTAATTCCACAATTAGTAAACCTTTATCCAGGGAATATACCAGCAATCCTTCTGTACAAGCAGCCGCCCAACACTGTCCTGTTGGAGAAAATCTTACTGAATAGACAATAACTTCTGGTTTGAAGTGTCTCGAAGCCATACCGCCTTTTTGTACACCTGGCAGTCTAAGCATAACATTGCCCCCTTCAAGCTCTTCACGTTGTTCTACCAGGGCTATGTTCCCAAATTCTGTCATTTTGCGACGATTCAAAAAATCCTGGTAAATAAATAGTCAAATACACATCGCACTGCTTTGAATTCATTGCATACTCACATCTAGACCATCAAAGCTGCGGTTCATTGTTATTGCAAACTTTTTCAATAGCAGACCTTCCATTACATGATATATACAAATGTACTGTGATTTACCACCAGCAAGAATGTATTCACCATCGGCAGAATATTCAACTGACGTAAAGCATCTACACATTTCAATTTACAGTTTATTTTGCAATAAGGCAGTGGACATGATATACTTACTTTCCTTCTAAATTTTTCTTTGCTGTAATAATATCAGTCTCTGACCTTCCACTACCTAAATCGTTTCTGCCTTCGATTGATGCGACTTGATGTGATGTTTTCACATCAAACACCGTTATAGACCCATTTAGGGTTCCCACAGCAATCTAGAGTTGGAAAAACACTATTAAATTTTTTTGTTCATAATTTAAGCAAAAAAAAATCACCTCTTCTCCATTTGGTTTGAATGCAACACATGTTACATCTGAAAGCATATCGACTGTCTCATGTTCACTGTTGCTTTCGAGACAGTTCCAAATTTTTATAGTTTTATCCCATGAACCGGAGACCAATGACGATGAAGTGGGTATCGGGGAGAAAGCTATCGATGTTACAGGTCCTTCATGTCCGCTTAAGATTTCCAACAGTTTACCCAATTTAACTGACCAAAGATAAATTTCGAAAACATCTTGGCCGCCCGCAGCAATAAATTCCCCTGAATAATCAATAGCCACACATGCAAACTGAACTGGACGAGGTGATGTGAAGGTTCGAAAGTTTCGATATCTAAACAAGGATTTGAAAAAGTTTAAAGTTATAGATCTTAAGGAGCTAATTAAATTATTTGCTGCTTTATTTGAGAGTCGGTTGGAAGTTGTTTGATGTTATCTCGAACTCACAAACGTTGAATTGATGATTTGCATGCATGACTGGTTTGCAAGTTTGCATACATTAAATAAATTAATAAAATAAATTAAGTAAGTATTTGGGAAAAACAAGATTGGGGATGGCCAATGACTATGCATTTTCCCCGCTCAATCATTAGGTTAGGTTCGGTTAACATGGCTGTCGAAAAAACAACTGACACTTTTAGGCCAATATTAGGTCAATCGTGATATCGTTTGCTTGGGTCGTCAACTTTGAAATCATTATCGTTATCCGAGGCTTTTGGTTGTTTCGGAACAGTCTTTTTTACGTGGTTGGGTAGTTAACCCTACGCACAAGCCCCAACCTGGAGCCGTTGGCTCACCAGGAGCTCATCCGCCACCATCTCTACTTCAAAACCCTGTCCTAGTACTGAAAGACCCCGAAAGACCTTTAAACCAAATATTTTGGAGTAGCTCCTTCAGGGTTTTCTGCTTTTATGGCTGCTGAAGTCCACCGTTGATTCTGTCCTTCGAATTCATCCGCTGGGACATTTACACGAAAGCTCTCGTAGACCACTGAGATTCGTGCAGTCAGTCATTGTTCGCAGAGCAATTATAGTGTTGATCGATCACAATTCTTTTGCACTTACTAGTTTAGCAGGTCAGCTCTGGACGGAGCATCCCAGGTCCCAGTGGATACCGCTTGGAGGTAAAGTAAGCACAATTGACGTGTACTATAAGTTACAGCATATGGGCGCCGCCAAGTTGGCACCAGTCAGAGCCTACCCGAATAGTACAACGCCCATCCACATCCAGAAAACTACACTGATCCGATTTAAATGGATTTTTTTTCAGAGATAGCATAGAGCCTGGGGAAAGGCATGGCCTTAATAAGTAATCCCTATATTTCTACGGGATCGACACCGTAAACGGGAACCTTAAAAATGCTGGATCTATAAAAGTTCTTTCACTGCGGGGTAATTTCTGTCTAACTGTCAAATACATTTGACCTGAGAAGAAATGTCTATCTTGATCTTCAAACAAAAATTGGCAATCGGGCGGGAAAGGCTGTGTCAAAGGTCGATTTCGGCGCCGACAAATGAGATAGTTTTTGATTGTTTTTTATTGGGCTTTTTGATCTGTTACTTTTCTATGCAATTAATAAATTAATCCATTTTTAAAACTTTATCCCGACGTTTCGTTGATTATTTTCCAACTTCTTCAGGGGGTCTTTTTTATTGGACCTATAATTACAATTTTTGGATTCTCTAATTTTTACTCTATAATCTAGTTAGTTACTTACTATTGTCAATTTACATTTCTTTTCATTTAAATTAAAAAAGTTAGTCTATTTTTAGTCTATTGCACTTTACATAAAGATTAAAAAAATTGAATAAATTAAATAAATTAGGAAACAGGACAAAACAGAAAATATCAACTAATTGTTATCACAGACGTTTACTTTATGACAGCACTGTAGCTAGCACTTAAATTGTCTTTGTCTTCTTGGAAATTCATTGTTCTCTTAATGTTTTGTTGTATTCTTAGACTCTCCAATGTGAATCTCTTATTTGTGTTTCTTTCCTTGTCAAGAATTTGTACGTCATCGAAATCAGCGGTGTGTCCATGTTCTGTCATATGTTGTGAGAGTCCAGTAGATGATCTCTTTTTCCTGACGTCAGCTTTGTGTTCAGCTATTCTTGTAGCTAGTGTGCGTTTTGTTGTGCCAATATATACAAGATCGCACACTTCATTCGTCTTGCCGTTGCATTTTATTTCGTAGACCACGTCATTGTTGTTGTTAAATGAGATAACTATCTCCTAAACCATTAAGAGCGTTTAATAAAGCGTTGCAGGTGTCGGATATCTGTGCTCATCATTTGCTCTCGAAAGACTAGTTAATTCCTCAATCCTCACTATACCGGAGAAAAACAATCCGATGTTTCTGAGATTCAAGCCCTGAACTCTAACGGAGTAAACAAACGGACATACGCCAGAAACCACTAATTGAAAGTTTCTATCACTTGTACCATATTCAACGAAACACAAAGCTTGAACCGAAAGCCTGTTGAAATCAACACAGAAATGGGAAGGAAATTTCTGTTCATGAGATTTTCATTCCGAAAAGCGAGCGATTGTTGAGTGAAGTTGGCTTGCATTAATAGTGTCCTTGAAAATGTTTTCTCATCTAGGTTAGGTTAGGTTAGGTGGAAGTGGCTGTCAGCCAATGAGTAATACCTACGTACATTGTCTGACACACTTAGACCGCAAGGGTCCATTGTGATACCACAGAGATCAGCAAGTTAATCACCTACTAATCTGATGTGAGATTAACGAGTTGATCACCCATTAATCTTCCATTACGGAACTAGCCGGCTAATCACCTGCTAGTCGAACCACGCGGAACTTTTAATCTATTTCGAAAGACTTTTAGGGTCTATGTAAGCTAAGTCGCTAGTGTCGTCGAAGAAGAATTCACCGAGATGAGTTTTCCTCCTATGAAGTAGTGCAGGGCATGTTGAACGGTTTCTTCCTCTTCTTCGACCATGCAGCTTCTGCAGAAATCAGTGGAAAACACACCAAGACTTTTGACGTGTCTTCCTATTAGACTGTGTCCCGTAAGAACACCTATGGATACAGGCGGTTCAGGGCTAACAAACTCTTCGAGCGTTTTGAGTCTACACACGGCCAAACTTTTTTGGTTGCAAAGCAGTTGTTACTCTCAGTCCATCTAGTGCTTGTTATCCTCGAAGCGTCTTGTCTAAGTAGGAGTTTACATGTAGCGATAGGTAAATCTATGCTGTTCCATTCTGAGCGTAAGGAAGTGGTCGTGCCCTTTTGGCTAGTTCGTCTGCCGTACAGCTGCCTGGTCCCTGTGCCCCCGCACCCAAAAGTGAATGTTGAACTGATTTGGCATCTCCCTCAGAGACATTTTACAATTTTGGACCGTGATGGATTTTGTAGAGACTGAGGCAAGAGATTTAAGGGCAACTTGGCAGCCCGAGAAGATTCGAATATCCGTGGAGGATATGACGTTTTCTTTGAGCCATGACAGCAGCTTTCTCCAAAATTTCCGTTTGGAACACACTACAATGATCGGGTAGGCGGAAGAAAAGCCTGAGATTCAGTTTTTCTGAGTAGATTCTACTTCCCACACCTTCGCTGGTTTTTGAACCATCGAATCATATAATAGGCTTATAAAAATAATTTAGAATTTTCATTCACTCTTCCAGAAATCATGTCTTACCTTATAATATCAAAGGCACGGACAGTACCATCCAGTGAACTGCTAACAAGGAACTTTTTATTCCTACTAAACTGAATTCCAGTCACACTACTCGTATGGTCACTGAATGTAACAAAACAGAAACCATTCGATGTATTCCAAAGCTTCACTTTCGAATCTTCCCCACCGGTTGCAATGTATTGTCCATCTGGAGAATAGGTCAGGCAAGTCATTTCACTACTGTGTCCTTGTTGTTTCATTATATACTGTTCACCTTCATATTAAAAAAAAAAAATGTTCTTAAAATAATAATTATCAAATGAAATTAACTTACTCTGCCACTCCCAAACTAGCAACTGTCCAACAGCTGAAGACGCTAGAGCTACCCAATCGCCGGTCGGATTGAAGCATGCCGAAGTGATGGGATACTCTGATATGCTTAATGAGTGGATCATATTCACTTCAGGAATCTCATAAAGGTAAAACGAACCCGTCGAGAAAGCCGCAACCAAAATTTTTGTTTTCCGATTATAAGCAGCAGCAGTTAAGTAAGCGTCGCGATTCTCCTTGCGTGGTTCATCGGCCAAAAAGTGTCGGGAAAGCTTGTTGTAGAAGAATGGATGTTTTTTTCTTGTATCCTCGTCTGCTATTTCGTTTTCGTCGTTTTCTGGACCCTTTTTATCTTCGCTGTTTTCCACTGTATTTTCAATATCATCTTCTGAATCGTTTTCAGTGTTAGCTTGTTTTGTTCGCTTTTTCGTGGGTTGTTCGGTAAGTTGTTCTTTCGGCTCATGCGGAATGATGTCGGAAAATTGCAAACTACATTCCCATAGAGTCAATTGCCCATTTCTACTCAGTGTGTTAAGTTTAAGACTTCCATGTTCGAAGAAACATCCAACAATAGGCTCTGTGTGACCGCCTAGAATGTATGTGCGAAAATTCTGTAGCTTACTGATTGCTATTACTTTTGTTGAGTTATCTCTGCAGCCTACAGCAAGGAATCTCGAATCCGAAGACCAGTCCAGACATGTGATATCATCATAAGCCGCAAGGTAATGTTTCTCTAAGACAAACGGATTGTATTCTCCTGTCAGCTCACCGGGAGCCTTGAATATAAACACATGGTTTTCTTTGGCAACAGCGAAATGCAAGCTATCTGGGCTAAATTTAACATGGGAGACTTTGTTTTGGAACTTGTGTCTATGAACAACAGCACATGAAACCATACTGATTAATTGGGCTTCACCACTTTCATTTACGGCTATCAACAGGCTGCCATTTGGTGAAAGAGCGATTGCCGAATAGTTTAGTGAACTCTCTACTGGCAATGTTCTTGTGTTATTGCTATAAACATTAAATGTGTTTTTAAATTGAAGGGGTACAGTGATCGCTAAGCCTTACTTTTTTAGATCGAATATTGTCAATCGGTTGCCCACAGGACTGATGATAGAATTTCCGTCGGGGGTGAAACAAAGATTTCCATTGCGGTAAATTGTACCCAAAAGGTTGGAGAACTAGAATTCATTTAAAAATATTAATAATGTTTTAGTTACACTTTTATCACCTATTTAACATACTTTGTAAGAAAATTTCATTGCTTTTTTAACTAAAACTTCGGGTAGGTTTTCTTTTATTTAGCAAGGAAGTAAACAAAAACACGTGTGAGCGACCAGAGAAGAGAAATAAGAAATGTCAAACTTCCAGATTCCAGTCAAGAAAGTACAGTACGAACAAGCACAAATAATAGGTTTGTTCGTTGAAGTCCTAAGGTCACCCTGGGTCGCCACAAAGCATTTTTTGAGAAACCTAAAGTCACCCTGAATGTCAAAGTTAGTGTTTTTTGAGCCCTAGGGTTGACCTAGTTTTTTGCTGTGGCGAGTTGAGGGCTGTAAAATAACATGTATTTTTTTAATGACATGGATGTGTGCTGATTTGTGGTTTATCGTTTTTTGAGGACAGTAAGACCCAGGTTTTTCTGACAACCCATAGGGCTGCCAAGACAACCTGGGTCAACCCTGGGGAAGTTCAACGAAAGAACCTATTAATAGTTTGTCCAGTAGATAATGGGTTGAATCACACCACAGAGGAAATACAAAGCAAACCACACACACAC
The DNA here is from genome assembly GCA_914767635.1 of Melanostoma mellinum. NCBI lineage: Eukaryota > Metazoa > Arthropoda > Insecta > Diptera > Syrphidae > Melanostoma > Melanostoma mellinum. The sequence continues at coordinate 56,169,790 of OU612060.1, forward strand.
CACGGCATCTGTCCTCAAACTGACTTTACAAACACCACTTTAATTTCATATTTCAAAACCAGATTGAAATCCGAAAATAAAGTAGTGTTCAAAACCAGTTTGAAATCAGTGGTGTTAGAAGTTTCAATGACACACACCGACGAACTTGATCAAGCTGGTTTTGAAATCTGAATATAAAGTGGTGTTCGTAAAGTCAGTTTGAGAACAGATGCTGTGTTGTGAGTGTAGTTTGGTCTCTTGTTATATCTTATTATATCTCCTCTGTGGTGTGTGGCTTGGTCTTTCGTTGTATCTCCTCTGTGCCATATACTAATCAACTAAAGCCTTGCGCAAACCAATGCGGTGAGATCGTACGATGCGATTGCGATAAGTCAAATCCCTATACATTAAGTCAAACGTCAATAAGATTACATAGGGATTTGACTTAACGCAATCGCATCGCACGATCTCACCGCATTGGTTTGGGCAAGCCTTTAACTCCCGAATTAGGAAAAGCAAAGGTACACATTTTTTTCTTCATGCATTGAGGAAGTTCTTCGATTCCCATTTGTTATGAGAATCCAATATTATTAACTTATTCTCTTTTCTCGTCTGGGTTGAATTCGAGTCAGAAAAATTCATTCAGATTTTTGAACGAACAATTATTTTTACAAGATAAACTGGCAATTGATATTGCTCATGTAACCGCGGTATAAAGTAAATAAATTTTGCTGAATGCTTCCTTTGAAGTGAGTGTGTGGAATTCAGTGCTCAATAAAACAGTTCTTCTAAAACTATAAAAGCAGCTTTTTTTTGTTTCACTCCAAAAAGACAAAAAGGCCATAAAGGCTATGGCCCAATGAATCCGTCACACTTCAACTTCAACTTTAAAATATGTGAAAATTTTGGATGGCCCAATGAATCCGTCGCGTTAATGCGCTTTTGTTATACAGAGCACCATGTGTGTGAGCATGTGTGTCTACCAACCAACAAAAAATACCAATAGCAAATGTCAAAGTCGTTAAGTGCGTTGATATTAAAAATGTTTTAATCTCAACGCCGCCACGGACGTCACGTACGTTGCTTATGGGCCATTCCCCATAAGAATACATGTGTTTTAATCGAGTTGTCAGTTGTGGCCGCTGAAGTCGAACGCGTGACGGAGTGATTGGGCCATAGCCTTCAACGCCGTCACGGACGCCACGTACGTTGCATACAGGCCATTCCCCATAAGAGTACAAAACCAGTTTGAAATCCGAAAATAAAGTGGTGTTAGGTGATTACAACAATAGGCCTGTTTTTTTGGGAGGCTGTCCGGTACCTTGTATTGTAAATACATGTAAAGCAACAACAACAAAAGATACAGGGGATAAAAAAATGAGTAAAACTTACAAGGGATAGATTATTCGAGTTCGAATGAGTTCTTCGATGTTTCATTTTTAAATGTTGGTGCGACTAGAGACTTTCATATGTATCTCGAACAACAGAAAAAGGGGGTGTTCACAAGTGAATGGAAATGAATTTTGTACAAGAATAGAATAAAATAGAAAAGAATTTTGGTAACGATTTTTGAATTGTAGAAATTTATTGATTTTGATTATTTAATTTGCAGGTTCATAGGTATATAATAATTTATCGTAAAAGAGACGAAAAAAGCTCTGTTAAACTATTTTTTTGTTCTTTTTTGCATAGTTCCTTAACACATTTTTCGGTGAATGTTGACATTTTTTTCCAACAGTATTTACTACGTCTTATCTTAAAATAGATTTATTAATTGATTACTAGCAGACGCGGCCACGCGTTGCTGTAGGTCGCCATCTGTGAGGTGCACGGGAAAATGTTTTACAGTTCTCTGTAAAGAAATTCGTTTAAGGCGCCATCTGTTCCAGATTTATGCAATCTATGATTAAAAACAACGAAAGCGCCATCTGTTCCAGACTTATTTTATCTACAATTAATAACCATTAAGGAATAGTAAACTGGATTTCGTTATTCGTTACATATATACCATGAAGCGGAAGTTGATTCTTATACAGATAAGTATGCTCTTGTGTCTTATTTCTAAAGACACTTTTAAAATATAAGTATTGAACTTTTAAACTTCTAAGTAATGTATTTTAGCGGATTACCGATATTTAAAAGTTTTTCGCACTTGTTCTCCTTCATTATTCTCAAGTGAACTGAACCTAACGGCCATATTATTCACTCAATAACCCCGGGTTTAAATTTACATCCGCATGTAAAATCGCATAAACCCAGTTGTCAAACGCAAATCCATATTATTCACTCCAAATAAACCCGATGGATTTAAACCGCATTGCGTCGTCGGGTTCAAATTTTTACATCCGGATGTATTTTGGGTTCGTTCGCATACTATAGGAAAATCACAAATATTGCAGCCAAATCAAGAAAACTTACCTAGATTTTGACATAAAAAGTGTGCTTTATATATGTTACGCGAACAAATCCAATCCAATCTGTCAAAAGTAAAAGGTGAAAATTATTTGTTGTATTTTTGTTCTATCTGCCGAAGTGCCGACAATCACTTGATTTTTACTTACAGCCAACAAATAAATATATTACGAGTCTTATAAGTCAATTATTGCTAAACAGACTGCGTTATATTCCTTCTAATTACCATTTGCATTGGCAAAGCATTTTGCTAGGTAAGTACATTTGATAGATTCTTTTAAACTCAAATGGGAATTAATTTTGTCTTTCAATTAGACGACTAAAGATACCCAAGTGCCAAGGACTCCAGTATTAGAGGTGGCCACAATGATTTTAAAAGAGTTAAAAGATCCTAAAAATCAAAGTCACGTGTGGACAGTAACTGGAAGAAGCCAACCCAACCAATAGCAGCCAACAACAGTCAGTCTGCTATGAACTATATCTAAGCTAGTACAAGGAGCAATGATCAGGCAGGAGGACAGTAATTTGTCGTAGTCATTAAACAAACTTCTGCAAAACCAACGCAAGGTTCTTCGATTGGAAGTGATTCACAGAACGAAGTAAAAGATACAGCATCAGCTAATGAATGTTAAATCAAAATCGTAAATGTGCAATCGCATTCGGCCAATTTAATTGATGCGGTTCAAAACATTGATGCTGACAATGCGGAAAACCCCATTCTGGTTTCGAAATATGTCGACGATATATGTTCATACCTTTACGCGTTGGAAACCGAATTGGCCATTGAACCAGATCATTTAAAGGACCAAAACAGGTCGTTCCAAAAATGCTACAGCGCTGATCATGACTGATGTGAAATTTACAGTCGTATTTATAAAGTTTGCTTAGAACATTCTTAGACAGTTGTCCAGCTAGACGGTGTCTAAAGAGTTGGACAACCCTTAGCCAATATCGTATTTATAAATGCATTCCAACAGTTGTCTAAACAACCCCTAAAACTGTCAACTTCGAATGAAAAACTAAATGGCAGCGTTCATGATGTATTCGTAGAATACCACTGTCTGTGTTTTGGTATACGAGTACAACAACTATAAGGCTTTGAAAGAGAGTGGCGTAGGACTTGAACTTGACCGAAAAAACAGCTGATTTGACTTTGTGTTTCAGCTTTTCCAAGTCTCATAAAATGATCAAATTTGTTCAATTTATAAATGGAATTGTTGAAAGCAGTATTTTTCCAACTCAAACTACTTCATTTTTTCGATCTTAACACTCTCAACAGTGTTTTATAACATGTTCAACAAAATTGTTTTTTGCTGTATCAATGGTCACTTTAGTCATAGTTTAGACAACCAATTTCGGTGTCTAAAGTTAGACATTTCTTAGACAGCGATGAAAGTGTTTATAAATACGATTTGGACTTGGACACTGTTCTAAGAGCTGTCCAAAATTAGACATACTTTGGAATGGGATTATAAATACGACTGTTAGTGTTTAGTTTTTTATTTTACGAGTATATTCATTTCATTTGCTTTGGACTTGGTTACATGTTGTTGTCTGTTAAAATAAAAAAAAGCGCTCCCACTCGTCTGCTTCTTAAGTAATGATCAGCTACTTGGACATCAGAATTCAGAACGGGGCGAACAGCCTCCGTTTTAGATTATTGAGTATCTGAGACCAACTTCAATTAACGTCGTGTAGGCGCCAAGAGTTGGGAAGTAATCCTCGTTGGTAATATCAGGCGCGGTGCCTTCGCGTAGTTTGTTCATCAGCAATGCAGAAACATTTTGCAAATTTCTTGGCCCTTGTTGCCTTTTCAGCAACACCTGAAGTAGCTGGTGGAGTTTCCATTTCTTGAACCTGCAACACCATGGAAAAGATAGTATATAAATTAAATCGACAATGCAATATATAAATGAAATTATTACTTACAATTTCTTCAAATTTAAAATCTTGGTTGGTTGTTGGTTGGTAGGTTGTTGGTTGGTTGTTGGTTGAACCTTCAACATCATGAAAAAGATAGAATATAAATTTAATTTAATCGACAATGCAAGATATAAATGAAAAGTATTGCTTACAATTTCTTCAAACAAAAATCTATTTACCAGCAGCACTTTCAACGATTTGACGTTTGTCACTTTGACATCGGGTTTATTTTAAATCCGGGATCAAAATATAAACCTGGGATCAAATTTTGACAACTGGGTTTATTTCTATTGGATTTAAATTTATTGAGTGAATAATATGGCCGTAAGCGTGTAAACAGAGAAAAAAACCACAAGAAAATACTTGCATACTTTTGTGAACACGGCTATTTCGTCACGGATACCAACCATCAAACATAAAAACGCGAACCGTTTCTTTGGATTTACAATACAAGGTACCGGACAGCCTCCCAAAAAAACAGCCCTAATGCAAGCAAATGGAAGTTGCGGGGCAAGAGAAGTAATGGTTTTCACACTTGTTCTTTATTCCTCTAAGCTTCCAGCTTCCAGTGTTGCTTCATTCCCATTTGATAAGAGAATCCAATTATTCAGTTATTTTGTTTTTTTTTCTCGCTGGGTTTGATTTTGAGTCAGAAATATTCATTAAGATTTTTGAAATAACAATTATTTTCTCAAAACAAACTGGCAATTCAATATTGCTCATTTGTAATCGCGGTGTAAGGTAAACAAATTTTGCTGAATGCTTCCTCTGAAGTGAGTGTGTGGAATTCAATACCCAATACAACAGTTCTTCTAAAACTATAAAAGCAGCCATTTTTATTCACTACGAAAACACTCCGAAAGAAAAAAGGCCATCCATACTTGAGAAAAATTTCACTCAAACAGCACGTACTATCTCCTGTTACGTGGATAATTAATTATTTTTCATCAAAAATATTAATTTTTAGTTTATAATATTGTGGATAAAAGCACCAAAAACTTTTGTATTGAAATAAATCTGTGCACTGTGTCCAAGTTAATATTTAAAAGGCAAGTTTTTAATCAAAGAAATCTTTTTCCAAAGCTACTTATCTGGCAGACATTTTGTGTTATTTTTTTTTGCCAAAGAAAAACGTGATTAATATTTAATTTGTATTTTAAAATATAATTAAAACATCTATTTTGACAAAATAATCGTTATTGAATATTTATATCCCAGTTGTATAACATAGAAATAAAGAAAAAGCGAAATTAATTTTTTGTGATGTGTTGAAATCGTAATCGTGTCGGCGTGTCTATACTAAAAGGTTAAAAGAGATATTACTAAACTTGCATTTATGTATAGACACAGATATATATATATACACAAGTCATCGACTAGACTACTTTTGCGTCCTGAATTCGGTATACCCACCTTACATTAATCAAGCCAAAGCAACAGTACAGCTGCTCAGCTATTCTGTCCCCGTGTAAAATATTGCATAAGTGCAAGTTTAGTATACATATCCAAAACCAATTTCCCCAAAAGTGCCTCATTCCATCATCAGTTAAAATTAAATATTTATTAAGCTATAGTTTTTTTCCCTCATGTGTACATATATTTGTAAATCTAATCAATTATTGGGTGGGCTTTCGTTACAGGCAATGAACAACCAAAAATAATCATCCTCAGTCAATCAAGAAAACGACAAAAATTGTCAAAGCAGCGTCAACATTAAACACTTTCTGTGGTTTGGGGTACCAAAAGACCTCCAAGGCCGCATCATGGAAACCGATATCAAGGACCAGAAGGAACAAAAAGTAGCCGAGGAATATTTGTCCAGTTTGGCTGACTTGAATGTCAACAGCAAACCACTGATAAATATGCTGACGATACTGGCAGAAGAGAACATCGAACAAGCAGCCGTCATCGTGAAGGTTGTCGAACAACACATCGCCAAGGTTAATAATAGTAATACTCGTTTTTTAGTATTAATGGTAATCATAGTTGTAGTAGAAGTTCTTTTGTGTAGAACACTCTTTACGAACAAGCATTTTCCATTTGATGAAGGTTGATATTATATTTGCCAACGCCTTAGATAAGTGGTATCTATAAAGTTAATTGCATGACACGTTTCACAAGAAAAAAGAAGAAGAAAAAATACTAGCAACTAAGTCTGGACCACATGAAATGTGTTTTGTAAAGAACTACCGAAAATTTAGCATTTTCCTCCAAATATTTGTGTTGGAGAGAAGAGAGAAAAATGTAACCAGAAGGATGATCCCTTCCCCTTTTTTCGAAGAAAAAAAAATATAAACTTTGTCAGTGGCAATATTCTGACTAAAAATGGACAATCGCACATCTTTATTGTTCCAACTATTTGTAGATATTTTCATTGAACGTACTTCTTTTTTGGTTTTGTTTTAGTAATTTTTAAGTTAGAGAAGATAGTAAATATGTTTTCTAGTTCTCCTCTGTTTGTCTGCATTTAAAGCGCGCCAAATTGTCCACACTGCTGTTTACCTCACACAAATGCACTAAATGTTATCAGGTTGTCGAGCTTATCAATGGAGGCTAAAATTTTTGTATTTTTTTTACTGCAGTTGAGTTTTAAAACCAAGGGGTTACATCAAGTAAAAGGTTTAATGGCTGCTAACCAATAGGGGAGAGCAGCACTTGAAAAGACTAAAAAAATCCGAATCGTCGTTCGAATGCAGAGAACTGAACAATTTTTAAACTAAAAATACGACTTCATATAGCGAAACTTTAACGCGTTTTCAAACAAACCAAGTATTTGGTATATGTATTTATTTTATTTTTATCAATAAGGAACAGTTAAGCACTCTAACGATGACATAGTTTTTGGAATCGGGCCAGTACTGTAACAGTGAAATACGCATTGAAATCGGTAAAGTGGTTTTTTTTTATTCCCTTTCCCGTTCTTGTGGCAAAATTTGTAATGACAGTTCAGATTGCTCAGGGAAAATGAAGCATTCTTCAACAGTGAAGAATTTTTGTAATCGCTTCAGTACTTTCCAGTTTCTTGGTTATTAGGCTATTTCCGTTTCCGTTCCCAAAAGAATATGGGAAGGAAATATAGTCTTTAATACTCAGGAGCAATGAAGCATTTAAACATTGAAAAATTTTTGGGAATTGGTCCAATAATGTCCAAGTTTCCGCTAATGTTGTTGCTCCCGTCCCGCTGAAACTTGTGACACTTGTAGAGTGCATCAAAGTGTTAGCATCTGCACCGTTCAACATGGTCACAGAGGCCACCAGGTGGTTTTACATACCCTTATTGGGTCTGAGCCAAAATTAAAATTTTCTTCGAACCTTTTTTACTTTACTCATTTCTTCTTGACTACATTATCCTTATCTCTACCAAAGGTCTAGAAGACGCTGTCACTGCTTAGGTCAAATTGTACAGTATCACTTTAAATCAATTCGTTTTGTTTTGCGATTGTAAATAAAGTTCAATGTGCGGTCATTTCATGTGAAAAAATAGTTTGGATTATTCTAAAAGTAACACTTAATTAAAAAAAGTTTCCATTTAAGATATCAAAAATATAAGCCTCATTAAGGTAGTTCTTTTTGAATAAGCTTCGCCTAGTGCGGGTATGCAGTTTTAAGGCTCCCGTGCTAATTCCTGCTTCTATTCCCGTGGGATTATAGGGATGAAATCTACGCTAAGTTACTGCGGGATTGCCGAAGGAATTTTTGAAATCTGTCCAGTAGTTTCTAAGTTTCCGTTCCCAACCCCGTTTCTGTGCGAATTTTCCGTTCCCGTGTAGATATTTGAATGAAATATAAGTGTATGTCAATGAGGGGAGGGATAATGTAACATCCTAGAGTTGAAAGAATTTTTGAAATCGGTCAAGTAACTTAATGTTCCTGTTCTATCAAAAAAGTAAATTTTTTAGCCCTTTTTTTAATGAATTCACCATAAATGTAACAAAAAGAGTTTACGTAATTTTTTCACTTTTTGGAAGCCATTTTGGACTTCGCGCAACAAAAATGGCGACGTTTCTCGGTTATGCTCGCCGGCATACTGCTAGACTATCCACTGCTCCCCCTTCTCTCCCTAAATCCTCCGCCATCACGCCGTTGTTCCTCACACGTTCTGTAATTGTAAAATCTACAAAAGCAAACTTTATTTGTTATGAATAGTCTGTGGTTACTTTTAGTTGTAGACAATCGGAACAAATTAATTAATTGATTATTAATAAACCAAAACAATGTTGTTTTTTTTTTTTTTTTGTTGACTTGTGTTATAGAACAGATGGCGTTTAGTACTTTGTCTAGGATAAAGATTTCATCGCTTTGAATTAAAAAAAAACCGATAGATAACTCTGCGAATTAAGGGGTTAAGCCACCCTAGAGGCTGAAAATGGGCTTTTTGGGGATTTTTTTTTCCAGAAATTCTACAAAATAAATAAAGATTTATTATAAAATGGCGGCTGTGCAGCGCTGGACCGACATCTTCTATAATTTTTTAAACAATAATAAACTAATGAATTTTTTCGATTATACATATACATATACTAACTGTAGAATTTTTGCGATATATTGATTTTTGGCCAAATGACACCTTTCTAAAGTCAAAAGTGAAAAACTTGCCTAAAAAATTGTCAGATAATTGTGAATAACAAATGAACTACGCAATATAAAAAAAAACCTACGTACTTCCATAGACAATCTGCCCTATCGTGGTAACCGTCGGAGCGGAGTTTTCTCCGCAACGAAACTTTTTGCGGAGACTCAATTTTGCTTCGAAGTACATAGTTGTCGTCGTAAGAAATTTTTCACAAATGCGGCAATGCATTGCATTCCCAAAACTAAAATCTCCGCAACAAAAACTTATCGGAGAACGTCGGATCGTCCGATCGGAGAAATACCACGAAGCAAAATGTCTCCGATGGTGGTACCCGTGGTCTGATGGATAGCATGTCCGCCTGTTAATCCAGAGGTTCGTGGTTCCAATCCCAACAGAGGCAAAAATGTTTTTTCCGCGGGTATCGCCTTTCGCGAGGAATTGGCAAGTCCTCCGTTAGTATTCATTGCCATGAAAAGCGCTTTCTCGATAAGCCGTTCGGATCCGGCAGAAAATTATAGGTCCCCTCCATTCCCTCACAAGGCTTGGTTGTGAGAAATGCACTAGGCCCTGGGGCTCCTCGCTCTGTTGCGCCACCCTATTTATTTATTTAAAATGTCTCCGATCGGAGAGAACTCCGCTCCGACGGTTACCACGATAGGGCCGAATGAGTTACGAGTCCGGCGAACTTAAAAAAATACAGTATTGAGATAAACGCGTTTAAAGTTTGAAGTAGTAGAAAATCATGAATAATTTTACAATACCTTTAATCTGCGATGCCTGAGACGTTGGACAAGTCTAACTCGCCTAAACAAGTCAGAAAATAAATATTTTCAACAACAACTGCCGTATACATGCTCTACTCCCCTAACGTACCTTCCCCCTTGCGCTCACAAAAAGAGCTCGCTGCGGACCAGACAGCCTTGTACCTAAAGGCTTTTCCCGGCCATAATCTTCTGGCACATCATTTTTTAGGTCCTAAGAGACCGTTTGGAATTAAAAAAAAAATTGATTTTTCGAAAATTCATTCTTCTTATGTATATCTATTTTTCTTGACTGCAAACTTTTCACGGTTTTTAAACTTTTTACAATCGAAGTGCATTACGAGAAGATATTGTGTAATAGTAGGTACATACATAGTCCCACAAAAAAGGCAACTCCTTGGCTTGTCACTTCCGAAGTATGACTCCAAACTCCTTCTGTTGGGTGAGATTCTTGTGAATCACAATAGACATCCTCATCTTTCTAATCTAGATCGGTTCTGTCTTCTTTAAAAGCTTTCCCTATATCATCAACTTCATCATCCTGGGGCCCTACTTTGTATTTCGTTTCGAATCGTAAGTCTATTCGAAAGTGATTTTCGATCCGATTATGAATTCGTACTCTGTATTTCGTTTTCGAATCGAAAAAAAAGTACTTGTTAATATTTTCATTAACGGAATATATTTGCGAAGTCTTGAAACATTTCTCAAGATGTCTGTCAAATAAAGCAAAAAAAATAATATCAAAGCAAATTACAAACAAGTAAAAATATAAATAAATGAAATAAAAAAATCGTTTTCGGATTTGCCGTTCCGAAAGTGGCAGATTCGAATCCGCTTTAGAAATAAAGAGTACAAAATATTCGTTTTCGGAAATGTTTGCTTTCGAAACGAATTACAGAGTAGGGCCCCTGATCTTCTAATCGAGGTTTTTGCCGGAGGAAGATATTTTTTTCTCTTTTTTTCGACTTCAAGTATCGACATCTCGAAAACGAAGCCATGTATAAAAAAATTTTATTATTCATATTCAACTTCGACCCAAAAAGTCGATTTACAAAATGGAATAGCAAAATCCTGGTGCCACGGAAATCGTAATCATGGCTTTTTTAAAACGCGTTTTTTTAAGAAACTAAAAAGTAAACGTAATGAAAATAATTTTTTATTCCTATTTTTTTGCACCGAGCGCAGACTGGGCCGGAATTTCTAAAAATTTTTAAAAATTATTTTAACTTTTCATTTAAATGACAAAACTAATAACACCTTAAACTCACTAGAATTCTGGCAACGCCATTAGGTTTTCAACTTAAACGACTGCTTTTTAGTTCACTTAAGATTGACGGATAGAAAACCTTTTTCGTCAGAGATGGTGCATATGGACACTTCCGCAAATATTAAACGAACGAAGCCAACAAAGTTAATGGCACTTTCCATTGGTTTCACTCGGGGAAGCACTCATTTTAAAAACCAATGGAACACCTAAAATTGTTTTTGCTCAACTTAAGGTGTTGGCTTTGTGTGAGTGAAACACCAATAGCACAAGAAAAATATTTCCTGTGGAAAATTTTCTATTTGACATTTGGGTAACATGTATTAGTGCTTCTTGAGTGGATTCTCATTTCAAATCGAGAAGCGGCTGTCACTTCTCAGAATCATGAGAAGCGATCTTTTTGCACCAATGGAACGGTTTGAGAATGCTTCTGGACGCTCCTGGACGCTTCTTTTCGTCCAATGGAAAGTGCCATAAGTGGTTTGGAAAATTATTTGGAACAAGTTCAATTCTGCGCAAAACTTTGTGATTTTAACTCCAAAGATAGAGGAGTTACGATTTTTTTTTTTTTTTTTTTTTATCGAATGCTGTGCCAGCTTTTTGTCTTCTTTCGCGATATTTCAGGACCGATGACTCATTTGACGTCTCTGCCTAACAAGTCGGTCTGGAATCGCTTGTTTACCAAAAATCTAGATGAAAAGAGAGCAACGCGAGTCCGGGTCAACCAGACAGATAGTTATAAAAAACTTAAAAAATACTTGACACTATACAATTGAACTTCCATAGGCGGAATTGGAGCAGTGGTAGAGTATTGAAGTGGATAGTCCAGACGGGTAGGTGAATGTTGAAACCACATTTATGTACTTATTTCCACCAACTGTTTTTAGTTAAAAAAAAAGTATTTTCAGATTTTACCGCGAATAATATTGTTTTCGTATCAACACATTGCTAATGAATTTTAAGGTTTTCATTAATATCGATTCCAATGAACGGTGAAATAAGAGTTAATAGAAATTTTGAGTAAAATAATTTCAACCAGAATTGCTATCGAAACGTTGATAAATCTTTCCAACAAAAGCAACCAGTTTAATTTCATTTCGACGAGGTCTTACCTTTCCGCGACTATTGCTTTTGAAATTTCGTGTATTCAGATTCAGCCTTCAAACATATGACATCTAACTTTTTTTCTTCGCTTTACGACAATATTGTCTGCGTAAGCCAGTAAATGTACAAATAAAGAGACTTCGGTGTTTAGTTTCACATATTTTTTTAAATTTATATTGTTAAAAAAGACGCATAACAACGTGTCATTTTGTCGAAAGCATTAAAATTTATAATTTGTGATTACCATGGTACAAATATGTATCTTATTCGTACAAATCGTAAAAAATTTAATTTCGGTCGGTAATGGTGAGTAGAATTGATAAGGGATCAGATTCTTCAACATTACATATAGGTAATGGTGATAGGGCAGAATAAAATATAGCAAGATATCCTTCTCCGTCCGAGGAAAATTCTCCGGTTTCGTGCGAATCGGAGGTTTTTTGCTTAGAGATAATCTTCCGAATATTTATTTTAACAACCGTCGAACTGCATTGAACTGCGATCAAGCTTAATGCAATTTTTTTTCCAATTGGCCTGAACGAATACTTCACTAAGGCCGATTTATTAAAGGTAAACATCGATATTTAAGACCTAATACTTTTCAATAGCTTCTTTTTTAAGTTTCTTAGGGCCGGTTCTTCTTCTTCTCTTCTTCTTCTTTTTCATTTGCGGCGTTACGAGTAGTGATCTTGAAGCGATCACAACTCTCCCACTTTTCCGCTTCACACTAGTGATCCGCCTGTGGGGCACGCCGCGTTGTCCTCAGAAAGCGTCGCACATAGGGGTATTTGCCTCGAAAAACCGCTCATATAAGTTTTTCGAAAAATGTAAAATTGAGAAGCGATTTTTTTCTTAGCTGTAGTTAAATACCCATAGAATAATGCACCGCAATTGCTTTTTATTTAATGCACCCACTGCCGCACAGCATCTGTTGGAAGTCATCGATCGTAAGCTTTTAATGTTGATCAGTTTTGCTGTCAGAAAAATTATTTCACTAATAAATTTTTTTTTTTTTGTTTTTTGCTATTGCACTTACAATTTTTGTTATGGAAGTTTCAGTTGCAGGTGTGTACCTTTTTTTAAAGCTATTTTCATAGCGTTCGATGCTTTAATTTAATGGAAAATGAATTTATTGAAATGTATGAAAAAGGGCAGTGTTTTTTTTTTCATTTATTTTTTTTAATGGACCTTTTGTTATATCATTCCGTGTTATTCGGCAATATGTTTGATATCAGCTTAAAGAGGAAGATGTCACAAAGCAAAAACAAAAAAACCCTGCCCATAACTTCTGTTTTTGCATTTGCTTGTACCAGGTGTGTTTTGGCCTGCCTTTTCTTTTTCGTCGCGAATTTGTTGAAACGTTGTACGATATTGCCTTTTGGACGGGGTTCTGCGGATCTCTCCTTTGAACATGACAATACCAACTGAGCCGGTCGTGCTGAATTTTGTCCAAGATGATACTTTTGACATGAAGGCTTCCACGGATCTTAGTACTTCTAATTCGATCAAGCTTTGTTACTCCTGCTGTCATCCGAAGCATCTTCATTTCGGCTGCCGTCAATTTGCTCTCATACTTTTTGTACATTGTCCAACATTGTGAACCGTATGTCAGAGCTGGACGGACAACTGCTGTGTAGAGTCTTCCCTTCAACTTAGGGGGCATTTTTCGATCACAGAAGATAGCGGAGTTTTCTCGCCACTTCATCCACCCTACGCTTACTCGATGATTGATGTCGTCATCACAAGTTGCTTCACATCATAGATCCCAGATATTTAAACTTTTCACACTTGGGAAGCACATTTCCATTCAAATAAATGTCTGGAATAGGCTTGTCTGGATCAGAAAATGGGCAGCACAGGTATTCAGTCTTTTTAGCGCTAATACGGTACCCATTTCCTTCCAGAACATCAATCCAAACGTCAAGTGCTCGTTGCAGGGATGTAGGATCCTCGCTTATGATGGCTCCATCGTCAGCAAAGAATAATTGTACTTTATTGTCCGTTACTTTTCCTTCGAGCAAATAATCCAAAACAGCAATAAAGAGCAGTGGACTCAAGACACTTCCCTGATGTACACCTACTGTTATTTGGAATTCTTCGGTGACTCCAGCTGGGCATCTCATTTTTGTAACTGCTCCCTCGTACATGTCCATAATTATTCGCACATAGGCTTCAGGAACTCCTCGGTGTCTGAGAACCACCCATATCAGATCTCGTGGTTGTCGATCGAATGCTTTTTCGAAGTCAACCAACACAATATGCAAATCCTCTAAGGCATCTCGGTGTTTTTCCATAATGATCCTTATGCTTTGGATTGCGTCTGTAGTTGACTTACCCGCGACAAACCCGCATTGGTCATCAGACAGCCTTATTATTTTCCGCAGTCGGCTATCCAAAACCCGCTCAACGATCTTCATAGTGTGGGACATCAACTTGATCGAACGATAGAGTTGATGTCCCAGTTCTTAGGGCCAGTTGCTCAATCGAATCATAAATTTAAGTTCTACATAAAGTTCTACTTTAGTATGTGGATTTTATGTAGAACTTAAGAATTCCGGAACGTCTCATACAAAAATGAAAACTTTATGTAGAACTTAAATTTATAATTTGATTGAGCAACTGGCCCTTAATATAATAATTACTTATGAACTTCTAAGTTATGTTTTAAAAGCCGGGTTAACATACCCAAGTCAGCAAATCAGTCCTTCCAGCAGAAGTTTAAACCGCTCTGTTATTTCTTATAGTGAACTAGTTGTTTGAAACGAAAATGAAAATAAATAGTTAATTATTTGCAGGTTAACTTATTAGATAAACGCAATTTTTTCTCTCAATATTCTCCTTTGAATAAAATTAAATATATATCGGGAATGATTCCCGTAATATTCACTCGTATTAAATTTATATCGTAAAGAAATTTTCTAAAAAATTGATGTTTAAAATACTAAATTTTTCCGCTTTCATTTTAGTTTGTGGTTACAATTAAGGAATATAAAAAAAAAATATCACGGACATTAATTTCTTCCTATCATAAGAAGATTATACGTGCTGTGTTTGCCTTTGGCAATGTTTAATTCTTTTTGTTGATCACAATGCTTTTAAAGAAAATATCACTGATTATAATATGTCTTTGGTAATTGGATTTATGTTTTAGACTGATCGAAAGCTGTAAGCAAACATCTTTAGCATGTATGTATCTCCTACAACCAACATCATTAGGAACTTGTACTATAATATTTTTCCCATTTACATGTGAATTCTACATTTTTTTTTACATTTTGACTGTTTAGAGAGAGGTACATATTAAAATCGAAACAACGAATTTATATTGCTATTTTTTTTTTTTTCTTCTTACTTAAACTTCTCAATTTCTCTCTTCCCATTTTTCTGTGGTGTATTAACTAAGTCTCTTAAGTCAATTTTCACATTAATGCTCTGTACGTATTCCCATTCGGAATGAGAAATAAATTAAATAAATTCGGAATGAGAGTTTTATTGGGGCTTTTGCAGTGGCATCTATTTCAACTTTTTGTTTTATTTTTTTGTTTATTGACGGGGCTCAGTTAGCGATGGTATTCATCCCAGCATCGTGACTAGACTAGCGATGGTATTCATCTCGGCACAAACAAAGATTTAGGCAGCTATGTGAAAATGTGATCTTTAATGTTCAGTTGAATTGGTTATAAAGGAAAGGCAATAGTAAATAACTCTTCTCTTTGCCATTAATTTGTGGTTCACAATTAGTTGGTCTGTTGAACGGTAGTGAACAATGCTTTGCAAAATGCTTTTTTTTTTTCTTCTTACTTAAACTTCTCAATTTCTCTCTTCCCATTTTTCTGTGGTGTATTAACTAAGTCTCTTAAGTCAATTTTCACATTAATGCTCTGTACGTATTCCCATTCGGAATGAGAAATAAATTAAATAAATTCGGAATGAGAGTTTTATTGGGGCTTTTGCAGTGGCATCTATTTCAACTTTTTGTTTTATTTTTTTGTTTATTGACGGGGCTCAGTTAGCGATGGTATTCATCCCAGCATCGTGACTAGACTAGCGATGGTATTCATCTCGGCACAAACAAAGATTTAGGCAGCTATGTGAAAATGTGATCTTTAATGTTCAGTTGAATTGGTTATAAAGGAAAGGCAATAGTAAATAACTCTTCTCTTTGCCATTAATTTGTGGTTCACAATTAGTTGGTCTGTTGAACGGTAGTGAACAATGCTTTGCAAAATGACTGTTGTATAAGTTTTGAATTCAACTAATTTTGTGCTAGGAAACTAAGAGCATGCCTTCATTGGCGATGAAATGACTAGCTCGAATGAGCGCCTTTACTACACAAAATCGTTGAAATAAAAACATTTTTGTACTGAAATGATATTCATAAGAATTAAATTTTCCCGAAGCAAACAACGATAAAGCACCCATTCCTAATCTGAGTTTCATGTTTGAAAATGAATTCTTACGTTAGTCTGGAGCATTGACTCTTTCTCTCTCAGACTCGTTAGAAACTCGTTCATTTCAAATGTAACCAAGTTTTCACACATTGTGTTACATGTTTTATTCCATGCTTACTTTTTAGAGCAGGTCAGAATTGTTTCCTAGTGTTCACAAATCGCTTAATGAACTGCTGTATGTTGGTTTTGGCTGCATGAGTGTTAAAGGTAAAAAGTAATGTTCGAACTTTTTAAACGCTAGATTTGTTACTCAGGAGAAGCATAGCTTAAGTTAAACAACAAATTCCATTCAATAGGATCCGGAATTCGAAAAATTTCGATTTTGTAATAAAATGATTAAAAAAATCAAATGTGAAGTGCTGTTATATATTATTAATATATATGTATTAATATTATTTACTGTCATAAAAATTACAAGTTATATGCTAAGAGTTCAAAAGAACACAAGCAACAAAAGCTTTCATAAAAAGAAAACAAAAATGTGTTTATTAACTTAGATAATTAATTTGTTTATATTGAAAAAGTCAAATCTTTAATATACTTTCAATATTAATAGTGTTCAAAAATGTATAGACAGTTTGATGACGAGAAAAAATGGTTTTGATATTTTTGACGTTGGTATTTACTACATATTGAAATTTGAAAGGCTTAGCAAGCCTACTATGTAACTCGATTCTACAATCAAAATGTTCGAATTCACACCTTACTAAAGGAAAGTCGAACAGCGACATTTTCTTTTTCAGGCGATTACAACTGTTGGTGTGAGAAAGGCGTAAGCACTAAGCATAAAACAAAAGTCAAAATTTAAACTGTCTTTTTGTATTACAATTCATTAGTAATAACTTATTTTCGTGACATGCATGCAAGCACCCTTTCTCTTTCAAAAGCATATTTGAAAGCAAATTTTTAGACTAATGTATGGAGGGATCTAAACTCTGAGGTTGCAAATCAATATGAACAATGACAAGCGGTAAAGAAAATGAAATTGTGCTTCGAATAACTATTAATGGCCGTAGTTTTTTTCCAATACTGAAATGAGAAAAAACAAATAAAACATTTCATTAGTAACTCTTTAATAAATTAAATTTAAAAAACTTATGGGTTCTATTTATTTGAAATGTACTGTTAGCTTAAGTTAGTGTGACCTAACTGAAGACGGATGAAATTTGACGCTGTTGCTCTACATAAGTAGATGGGGTGAGGCGATCAATGTTTATTTTAGAGAAGTGGTTTTTGAGATGCTCCAGTGGAAAATGTTGTTATCTTTGATTATTCGGTCGATATTTAGATTTAGATTTATTTCAATACATTGGCTATGTACGTACATATCTAGTTTGATCATTGGTACTTTACGTTCTTAACTCATCCTCATAACACAACATTCAAACACACCTTGATGTGACTGTCCATTCTGAATTTATTTAGATATTTGTTAAAATCATTTATATTTAAAAAAGGATCACTCCCCACACCGAACCTTTAAATCAACTCTCAAAAAAAAAAAAAAAAAACATACAAGTGTTTCCATTTCAATTTTACTGGTAGAATTTATTGTTCGAGGTGAAGGGGCGAGAAATCCCAAATACCAGAATGTTCGAGATCCTGGGGTCTCATGGTTAACAACATCAAAGGAATAATGAAATGGTCATTGCCCGCACGGTTAAACACAAATTATTTGGCCCAGATTCCTTAACTTTTTAGACGATATTCAATCGTCTATTGTATCGTCAATAGATTGTTCCATGTGACTTCGCTATCAATAATCTCAAATGCCCGTTTCAAATCAAGAGTATCTCTATCACTGAATTTACTTTTATCGAATGTTTCATATATATCCACTTATAAAACCAAACTGGTAAGTTGCCTTTTTTACAATTTTTCCCAACTAATATTTCGAGAATCTCACTCAACAACTGTTCCTTCAAATTGGTCACATTTATCTGTTTTGAAAACTCTTTTTACCAGATCAATCATTAAAATTTTCAAAACTTTATGGAATCTTAGTGCTTTGTAATAATATCGACTGGATACAGTACATGCTTTTATTAAGACCTTTTACCGAACATACCTCACTTGCGTAGAGCTCTTTATAAAGAAAAAAAATCAGCACTGGAAACGCCCAGTTGTATACTTGTAGTTGTTTATACAAACATTGATTCAAGATTTATGTCCACCGAGAGAATAAGAGAACATAAAAAATGTTTTGTAGCTCGAAAGAGCGCTCGATCTTTGGTTTTTTTTCTTCGTTCAGTTTTCTCATTTGTTCGAACCTTAGGTAGTTAATCATCTCTTTCGGCATCTGGAAATAGATTTTATTTTTTTTTCCACACTTTAATTTTTCGGTAAATCAGCAGACATTTATTTTTTATTTTACAGGTTCACCCAGATATAAAGTTACCAATTCTCTATTTGATCGACTCAATTGTGAAGAATGTAAAGAGTACATACATTCAGCTATTCAGCCAATGTATTGTGAATATCTTTTGTGGAGTTTTTGAACAGGTATGTTATTTGACTTAACACATTCAATTTGAAAAGAATGACTCAAAACCAAGTTATTTAATCGACAGGTAAGCGAAAAAATTCGCGAGAGGATGTACACGTTGCGTCAAACTTGGAATGAAGTATTCACAGCCCAAAAGCTGTATACTTTAGATGTTAAAGTCAATTGTATGGATAGGAACTGGCCGATAACAGCAAAAGTTACAAAATCTCCATCCATTCATGTAAATCCAAATTTCTTGAAAAAGGTAAGTTCAAACTTAGATTTGCGCGAAGGAAAACAAATTAATATATGTTGTGTCTTTATTATTGTATTTTAGAACGAAATGGAGGCAACACTCCGAGTAAAAACTCGTGAACTTTTGGAATTGGAAAAACGCAAACTCGAACTGGAACTAGAAGCAACTAAAAAACTATTGCAAGAGCAAGAAAAGCAGCTATCTAAACAGACTGAAAGTGTAAAAGTTGCACCAGAGCATCAACAACAAGTGCGTCATCCGTCAATGGGAGGCGGACAAAAACCAACCTTCAATATAAATATGTATCATAAATTCCGTAACCCCGTACCAAGGCAGCCACCACCAAATATGATGAATATGCAGCAGGTGAGAAATTTATTTTTAAACAAAAATCTGATTTCTCAATTGAATCGCAATAGAGCTTTCAGAGAAGCTTTAATATATTCAAATTGTTGCTTTTTGCTATTTGAATGTATTTTTGGCATATTAAGCCGTTCTTGCACTGTCACTTATGAAAGAAATTCTCGGCATTAAGAATGAACTTAAAGGAGTCCCAAAGTCTAGGCCAGAAAACTCTCAAAATTGGTTTCGGTTCATAACATTGAGTTTTTTGTGCTTGGATTTGTGAGGCTAACATGATAGGCATTTATTTATTGTTACTAATAGAAAAAATTTTATGTAAATAATATTCGATGATTTTTAGTTTGGTGGTTCTTTGCGTGTAAAGGTCGTTTACACGACGAGACTTCATTATCGAATCACATTGCTGAAATTTTCTATGTACAAATGTACTAAGTTTATCTAATGTATGCCAGAAAAACTTCAGTTTCAGATAAAATTTTCAGTAAAACTTATTGTTTTTTTTTTTCTCTGTTAAATTGAAATGCAGGGTTTTGTTCCTCAAAGACCCTTTTTATACGAGCACATTACGTAGTGTTTACATGTGATGAACGTCATCCGAAAGTTTGCAAAATCCTATTTGTGTTTATTGTAATTCAAAATGGCACACTAGAAATCTAATTTCATGTCTACCTCCCATCGATTATTTGTCACGTCCATACTGTGTTCCTCTCCATTCCTTAAAAGAAATGGCCGAATACGATACAATAGGGGAAAAACACAAAAGAGAACTTAGAGGATCATCAACCGATATTCTTTAATTTTTTATCATATCTGCCTCTTTTACATTTCGTCCCAACAACCTCTCACACCACCAAAAATGGGAGTTATCTCGTGTACACTCGATGTTTGGTGGTTTGCTTATATTTTTCATACTAGAAGTTGTGGTTTGCTTATGTTTTTCAAATGAAAATTAAAGCAAAGCATCAGTCATAAAGGACCCATATCAATTTTTTTATTCAATCTAAGACATTTTCTAATGCATTGTTTTTTAACATTTGACAAGCTGTCTATGTCTATTTTTAAAGGAAACACGAATTTGACAATCTCCAATACAAATTGTAATAGAGCTCAATTTGATAAGTCCCAATAGGATCACCCCTTTTTCCGTTTGTGCCCGTTTGTCAAGTCCAAGAAATTGGACCTATGAGATAAGGTACTTCACGTTGATTTTACTTACATACTGAAGTTTACCTTCCAGTTCTGGATGAAACTGCTTAACCCAACATTTCTCACCATTGATTCCGATTTGTGGTGATCTCTCTGCAGTTTAGCACTTTACGTCGGTCTCTTTCCAATAGAGTTCCCCTCTTCAGCCGTTTCTCTCCCAACTCACCAAGCCAACATGTCCCAACCATTGTAGTCACGCCTTGCCGCTCATACAATTCTTCGTACCTTCTTCATTCTATAGTTCGTCTCAAAATTGTCCTAAGACCGAAGATCACTCGAAATATTTTTCTTTTGAAATGTCCAAAGCTTTTTTGAGTGCCAGTTGATTGAAGACTATAGTTAGAACAGAATAGATTGAATATAAAATTTTTGTCAAAAACAACAATTGAAGAATTGCGTCTCTTATGAAACACAAGAAGAGCTGTAAAGATGTCATAAATTTAAACTGACATAGTACTCGTAGAAGAAGATGAACAAAGAATATTTGTTTTTTGTTCTCATTGCTACCAATATTTTGAAAATAAATACCAACTTTCTCTAAGTCCGCCTTGTATTCTAAGTCGTTCATCTACAGACTGTTTTACTTCCTCATTTTTTTTACATTTTTTGGCTTTTGAGCAAAAGGATGGGTTTTAAAACGAACAGCCAAAAGGCTTTGTTCCATTTACGTCAATAACTTTGGCCGGTAGCTATTTTTGAAGTTGGAGTTTTACACAATCTTTTCAAGTACATATTATATAATAAATGGGGTGAACAATTTCCGGGAACCAACGGAAAAGTATTCCTTTTCATGGCAACGGACTTACTATTTTTCCTTGACAAATCATACTGTTGGATTTTTGCCTGCCTGCAATCTTCATCGAACCATGGGTTTCGTTTAGGGGGCCTAGTGGAACCCAAAAACCTAGGCACTGCTGTTCTGATGGCTTGTTTTGGTTTTATCCATTGGTCTTCGACAGTTCGAACATCCATAGTATAGAATATTACGGTTGATTCATTTGAAGATCTCCATTACGCGAGGTAGCAACATCAATCAGCCCAAGTAAATTTTTTTTTTTTTTTTGCTATGCAGGGTTTGCTTGGCAATAGTGTTTTCAAAGATGTCCCTTTTCCTTAGTTTTGCTTTAATATGAATAATTGTTATCTTCACTCCACTTCTAGTCATTGCTCATACATATGTTTTTTCGAAGAGCTCGTAGCAACAATCTTTGGAATTATTGTCATCCTCCTGTGTGGAGTCGTGGCCGCACACCAGGTTTATGTTGGCGAATTTAGCTCTCAGACGGCTTAACGATAAATCCACATCCAAATAAGAGCTGTTTTTGTTATCTTTAGACCTCAGATTTTTTATGTTTCTTGTACCATCGCACTTCTTTAAATGGCGGTTTGTAAAATCAGTTTCTTGAAAGATTTCATTGTTTGCATATAGTGTTTTGCTTGTCATCTCGTGCACGTGATTGCACGATAAAATGCGCCTGGTAGAACTTGTTAACGGCAAATATTCGTGTCGAAAGCACAATCATACCACTGAAGTGTTTGAAAAAGTAATGAAAAAAATGGGCACGACTGGGTCGCACGAACTTGCGATTGTGTGCTAAGTACAATACCAAAATCTTAAGGCTGAGTATATGGTTTTAGTATTCGCTTTTAATATACATATTTGGTGGTCCAGGGTTGCCAACTACACATTAATTATGAAAATCGAATTAATTAAATATTCCTGAAATTTCAAGCGAAAATTTTTTTTATCATAAGAATAGCTATTCAGAAATAATACCTCACGTAAGATTTTATCAAAATCGTTAGAGCCGTTTTTTAGAAAAATAGGTATTATCATATAGGTTGTATGGCAGGTACCGTTATTTCAAGACCTAGACCAATTCCAAAAACCCTTCTGTAGGCTTCCTCAGAAACTATAAAAATTTTGAAGAAATCGGTCAAGCGGTTCAGACTGTAGATCCATATACGGACAGAAAGACAAAGTTGTATTTCGTATTCTCTATCATCGTAATGTCATATTTAATTGCTATCTCAAAACTTTTTTCTGCACGATTGCAAAACTTGCCTTATAGTACCTTTAATCGCAAGTAAAAAAAATACACATTCTACTTTATTTAATAAAGTTGAAGTTATATTCAAAAACTGGTGAAAATAAATTGAAAAACAATAAATTACGTAAAAGTATGTTTCTATGTTTTGTTATTTGGCTGAGAGATCTACCCTGAATTCACGCACACGTGCAAAACATGTGTTCTATCAAACTTTAAATGAAAATTAATTTGATTATACTAAATTGGTTGTGTCAGCATTAGGTTACAAAATACAAAAATATGAATTCTTATATGTAAACATCAGTTTAATCTCCAATACCACGATAAAACCCTAACATGTTTCATTGAAGGGAGTAGTCCTCGGTTCGAGACCAAATCTATCGAATGAGATTAGATAACATGTTGAAGACAATTAGTTTGTAAATTAAGATTATAAATAAAAACATTCTTTTTTATTTCTAACCATAAGATCTTTTTAATAAAACGCTTCATTAATTCTTGTTTTGAAAAATGTGTTTGCAAAGCGAATCTAACGAATTTTTTTTAAATAGGTCTTTCCGCCTGGAGTGCCACCGCAGCAGCTTATTCCGCCACCAAAACCAAAAGTTCACCCGGTTAATCCTATTATGATGAATACAATTCGTCATCGTGACCCAAGACTTGCACGCCAACAACAACAACAACAGCAGCAACAACCAACTGCTCAAGAAAAAGATTTAAAAACAAAGTTTAATACAGCAAATGTGCCAATATCGAATACAACAACATCTGCACACCATCCACCATCTAACCAATCCAATAATAGTCCACAGGGAACTGGTTCATATAGAAACTCAAAACCTTTTGATTCACGCTCATCAAAACGTCGAAACAATGAACGTGCAATTCAAGATCGATCGCCAAGAGACAGATCTGTTCGTGAGCGTTCATCCAAATCACGCAGCGAAGAAGAGCACTCAGACGGTGGTAGTGGGGGTAGAACAAAGTCTAGCACCATATCAAATCGAAACAAAAGAGGAGGAAGTCGATCACGCAGTGAAAGCAAATCACCAACGCGCATACGGTCATCTTCTTCGCGATCATCCAATCGAAGTGGTAGCAGCTCACGCGACAAAGAGAGGCGGGGAGCCAGTAGTAAAAGTGGTGCTTCAAGAAAAACTAGTAGCAGTAGCAGAAGTAATGATGCTAAGTATTCGACTTCTTGTCCAAAAATAGACGAAGAAACTGAAGTTGTGAGGGATTTGGTAAAGAAAAAGACCATCTCTCCAACATTGTCACCGAACAAATACAAAGATACAAAATCAAAGTCGGCAACTACTCCATCGAAAGCCCCTAGAACATATGCAGGGCGTAAACACAAATCCCGCACTCCATCTCCGAACCTAACTAAGGATGTTGATCTCCGAATCATTCATCCCGACAAACGTGCGAGGCTTATTTCTCTTACTAAAGACATTAAAGACATTTCTGTCGATGATGAAAAGGTTATAATGCCCCCGCCCCCACCATCATTGGATCCACTGCCAGCAAAAGAAGAACCTGAGGAAAACGTATTAATATCCGAGGTGATCGTTCCTAGTATTGAACTAGCTACTGCAGAACTTGATCCACTAGTGACCAACGTTACTGCTCAAACTTTAGATCAAAGTAAGAATGATTCTATAAAATTTACAATAAGTATTTCTGCAATAACGTTCCAAAAAGAGAGTTTCCGTAAAGTAATCCCCGAAGTAGTGCACATTTTGCTTATGATGATGGTTCTAATGGGCTCATTATTGCCATCTAAATTCGGGTCAACATTGAGATTATTTTCAGCTTCGTTATTTGTACTAGGCTATCAGCTGGGCATAACTTGAAAATGTGTTTGGTATAATTTTACTTGGAATACATTTGTACAAACGCACTTGCGGGTTGGCTTGGCTTGTCAGTCTTGATGATTGACAACCAAAGAATTAAATATTTGTGACTGCTGTGTCCTGCGCTTCTAAGGAAGGTAAAGGGAAGTTAGCTCTTTCTAAGAACAAACATAATTGATGATGAGATGACAAAAATAAAATATAAAAACTGGATTTGTTGTTTTTATTCTTGAATGTTGCACGGCCACACGTTTTGTTGGGTTTTCCTATTTTTTTATTTTTCATTTTAAAAGAAAATTTGATTGCTCCTCTCAAAATCCGAATAGTAGATAATATTCAATATCCGTTTTTCATTCGACATAATGTGCTCTGCTCCGAGGGAGAAATACAAGAATACAAAAACCAAGCCAAAAAAAGAGAATATTCAATTATTTTTCTTGCTTCATGTAAAAATTGTATAACAGAGCTTATAATTTAACCAACAAAAAAATATATTGAAGTCTAGTTATTAAGTAATAGCAAACAGAAAAAATAAATAAAACAATTTTTTCAAACCACAAACATTTTATATTAAAAAGAAAAATATTTTTGCCATTAAAAAGGGTGTGTGAATAAATCATTTGCGATTTTTACATTGTTCAGGGACACTTTAAGTTTTGTTTTAATTTAACAATCGCTTCGGATGCCACTCTCTATCTCTCTCTCAAAAAAAAAATCTACCTCACTCTAAAACATCTAAAATTTTTTTTGTGTTATAACAACAAAAACAATAAATAATTGTTTATAGATTTAGAAGCGATTCATTCTGTTAAGGATGTTGACTTAAGACAATTTCAAAGAAATACAAGTAAAGCTCATCAGACTTCTACTTCTACATCAGCGATAGTTGTACAATCGATTAATAAATTAGACAAATCTTCAGACATACCTGCGATCAGCACTAGTTCGGACAGCAATAATGATGTGGTCGCTAACAATGAAGTGAAGGACGTGCTTAAAATTGACGTTGATATTGATGTACGAACCAAAGATGATACAAAGGAGGAAACTGTTTTAAATGGTAAACCGATTGGTGAGAAAAAACGCCCATCAACCGACGATCCAGGAGAACCAACAGCAAAGAGAAGCAAATCTGGAAAAATGGAGGGGTGAGTGACTTTTTTTTTGCTTATTTTTATTTTTTCTTATAGGATTATGTTAAGATGGTTTTTCCTTTTCGTGGGGAAAATAGTTGGAATTGAAATCACAATTCTAAAACCAAAACTATGAACTATTTAATATTTTGTCATCTATAAATTGAAACTTCACTTGTGGTCTTAGTGAGTGTTAAATCACTATCACTAGAATTACCTAGATCGTGTGGTTCAAGCTTTTTGATTAGCCAGAAAGGGCTTCTATATATAATCTACTGTTCTAGTTCTAATATTTGTAAAAAAAAGTGATGTCTTTAACCTAACTTAGTTCACACTTGTTGAAAAAAGTTAAGTCTAAGTTGTTCAAAATTTGTGTTTTTTTTTTTTAATATTTATGCAAAAATATTGAAGTATTGAGTATTTCGAACTACAGATACTAAACAAACATTGACCTCGAAAGAATCAACAATGAAGTGAATGATTGAATTTTAACCCCAGAAATCTAATCTGTCTGGACTACTATGAAAAGCTTATCATTCGACTTTTTGGCGATCGTTTGAAAAAAGTTGTCAGAGCGGAATTCTCTCCGATCGGAGACATTTTTCTTGGTGGTAAATCTCTGATCGGACGATCCGACGTTCCCCGATAAGTTTTTGTTGCGGAGATTTAAGTTTTGGTAATGCAATGCATTTCCGCATTTGTGAAAAATTTCTTATGACGACAAATACTTCAAAGCCAAATTGAATCTCCGGAAAAAGATGCGTTGCGGACAAATCTCCGCTCTGACGGTTACCTCGATAGGACCAAATAGTTCTTAAATAAAAGGAAACTTAAATATAAATAAAAATGTTAACTTCGTTTTTTAAAAACTAAAATTACATTTTTCTTGTTGCATCAATTACAAATTACATTAAAATACGTATGCATTAACATTTTTTACACAAATATGTAGGATAATTTTTACCACATTAGAGTCAACAAAGCCATGTCTCTCCTTTTGATTTTTTTAAATTGAATATTTCAACTAACCCTGTGCTTCATTCGCTGATTGATCCGCCTGTTCCACATATGAATTATCGAATGACTGTTTAACAACTGCCGTTGATGTTGTAGCCGAACCAGCACCACCCGTCGCCGCACCCGCTTCCTCTTGTTCGGTAAAATAACTTTGGTCGTATGTATTTCATATCTCCATATGAATCACCTTCAACGTATGTCGGCTTCTTGTTCAGCAGTCTCAAGCATAATCAGGTTTAGATTTTGTAGGTATTTCTATGGGTAAGTCAATGAATTCTGCGTCGCTGGTCGATTTACTTTCGGTAACTCTCTGAACTGTTATTTGCGTCGGTTCAGTAGCCTCAAGCGGATCGATGGTATTTTTTGCTCGTTTTGTGTCTGGGGTGCTTATACTGCGGGGTGCCGTTCTCTTTTGAGTTACTATTGCTGTCGTAGTGTTGGTTTGTTGTATTATGGTAGGTTGTGTTTCTTGTGGTACTGTTGTTGTTTGCAAAACAATTTTGGTGGCCTTATCATCCGAGTCATCAGTTTCAATTCTATATGACCGACTTGTACTATTTCGCTGTCTTACATGGTGGTGTAATAGCTTGAGTTGTCGTTTGCGAGGGCGGCGCTGGTTGGGGTACTGGTGTGGATGGCTTTGCCGGAGATTGCGCAGGCGCGGGATCACTGTCTGTTAGCCCTTTGATTTGCAGCGCGTCGGTACTTATAAATGCAGGCAACGCCTCTTGCTTAACATTCACTTCTCCACAATACATAAACTGTATTAAATCCTTAAGTGCCGAATGGCTTACATCTTTTAGAAATACAAATGCATGTTGGTTCGCAGGCATCTGTGAGAACATCTTGCGGAAATATGGGGAACATACCGAAAAAACAAGCCGATGCGCTTTTACAAATTGCCCTTCTGCCGCCAATGTCACATCCACTAAATCGCCGCGGCATAATGATTCGTGAAAACCAGCTGATAGATTACTATTGAAATTATTCCAACAAAGAGAAAACTGCTCATCGTCCCCCATGTTGGCGGGTCATTTACTTTATCAAGAAACAATACACCAAAATGAACGCCAATACACTCGCCTTACATTACATTGTTCATAGGATGTATTTTTTTAGATCAAAAAGGAACTGTTTGGTGTGTGCCGTTTTGACGCACGTTAGCTTTCTAAGGTTAATATTAGTAGAAATATTTAATCAATATTTAAGTGAAGCTTCCCCGTGCCGCCGTATTGGTGTATAAAAATTTTCTTCTATGAATTTTTTTTCAATTTCTTGAAGCACTTTTTTTAAAGTATTTTATAAATGATCGAAAAATTAAAAAAATGTATGTTAAAACGAACGTAACTGAATTTGTATGTTCTTGTTATTAGTATGAATGATTGAAATATTCATTAAATTTCAAGTTAGAGTTAACGTCAAAACGTTCACATTAATTGAATTATACCAGGTGTCCTTAACAATTAAATGAGTAATAAATAAGTTGTAACTTAAAATTTTTTTAACGACTTAAGGTGGTTCTCTAGTTTCTAGGCTGTTTTTTTTTTTTTTTTTGTTTTTTCGATATTTTATTACGAGCAAAATGTCGAAATATTCAATCTCATTTTTTTTGCATAATCCTTAATAGCGGAGTTTACACTATACAATTAGTTGGAAAGACTTCGTTTGATGAATGTTTTGGATGTTCGGATGTAGTTTGCATTCAGACTTATCAGATTTGTCGTCCAACATTATGTCATGTATTCCTCCGCCCCTTCCGTCCAACTTCAAAGTTTTCCATCCAACAAGTTGGACAAGCGCTCGTCTGAGGGTTCACATTATCCAACATTGGTCGTTCAAACCAAAGTGTGTCCAACTAATTGTACCGTGTGAATTCTGCTAATAAAATTTAGATAAGCTTTACAAATTGTTCGAGGTCAAAATATATAATAGAATAAAAGCGGCCGAAAAGAAGACATCAAGTAAAAGAGGTGCTTGACGGTGACCAAGATTGCGATTGCGACTATTCTGCTTATATGAAATCAAAAAACCAAATAAATAAATAGGGTGGCGCAACAGAGCGAGGAGCCCCTGGGCCTAGCGCATTTCTCACAACCAAACCTTGTGAGGGAATGGAGGGGACCTACAGTTTTGGGCCGGTTCCGAACGGCTAATTGAGAACGCGCTTTTCATGGCAGTGAATTTACTAACGGAGGACTTGCCAAATCCTCGCGAAAGGCGATACCCGTGGAAAAACATTTTTGCCTCTGCTGGGATTCGAACCTCGAACCTCTGGATTAGCAGGTGGACATGCTAACCATCGCACCACGGGTACCACCAAAAAACCAAATAGGGTATTTTAATCTTCCTATTTAAGACTGCCGATTGAACTGGAGTAAACTCTAAATTACAATCAGCCCTATCATCGTAACAGATCGGAGAAACATACGATCGTAGAGAAGTTCCGATCGTAACATTCATTTTGTTTATGGTATCCATTTCGTAAAGGAAACACTGACGCATGTAGGTGACATTAAAAATATGTGTAATAAATTGCAAGTGAGTCTGTGAATCATGGATGGCACAGAATTATTTTTGGAAGCTCATCGATATGAGAGAAGAACGTCAAGCAAACAAAAAAAGAACCACCCCTATCACAGATTCCATCGTAATCGAAAAAAGTCTACGTTTCCCGATGTTACTATCACATAATTCATTCGGAATGGAACGAATTTCGAAATTCGTGAATCTGGTATCACTAATTCCGAATGAAACGGAAAAATGACGTCCTTTTCTACGACAAGTTTCTTCTGTCGTAGAGCGTAGAGCCATAGGCAAAATCCATTTGTTGAAGTATAAAAAACACATTTGTATAAAACAAATTTACAAAATATAATTCTACTTAAGAAAAAACAACAAATAACTCCAGTTTACCAACTAACTTTTCTCTAAATTCCTGCATCTTTTGATTAAAATCCACGTAGATTCAACTCTGTTTTTATTTCCTCCCAGAGGTTAACTTTTGGACGTTTAGCGTATCCTTTGCTATGTCTGGATTACAAAATAACATTTCATACAGCCTGTTGTTTGTTTGTTGTTTTCACCTTTAAAGAATACTTGTTATATAAACTCATATCAATGAATAAAATTTTTTCCGAAAGAAATTACATTTTTTCAAATGACTGTCTATTATGCCCGAGTCCAAATTAAGCGAAATTGACAGATTTGGAATGTAAATACTCGTAGTAGTCTAAAGATTGTTAGATTACTTTTTTATCTATTACTATTAACAATTATTATTAACAAAAATCCTTTTTTGGGAATTTATAACTTGATGAAGAAATTATTTGACTATATTCGACAGTAAAATTGTTTATTTCATATAAAATTTAAGATTTGATCAATGATACAGATCTATTATAACTTATTCTAAGCACAAAAAGTGCAAATAAATCAATTTTTACCAGAAAACAAAAATCGTTAAAAAATGTGTTTGGGAAAAGTTAAGGGATTTTTTTTGTTAAGTTTAGGGATTTTTGTTTCTATTACTTCGAGTATTTATTTTGACATAGGACAGCTGACTTCGAAAATGGACACTCATTTTTTCAATCAGGCAATGCTTTTTTCGAATTCGTTCGGAATTTGTGATTGCTTTTTGTCGGGATTCGTATCGTGATTTTTCACTCGGAGATTTCTCCGAATGGATTTCATGATAGGGGTGAACAACACTCAGAAATGAAAAAAATGAATTAAAATATTTATTTACAATTGTTCTGTCCCCTCCTCAGAACTCATGTTTTTTTTTTTTTTTTTTGTTTACGTACAACCCTTCCGCGACTACTTTGCTGTCGGAGACATCGGATAGAACAGACAACCAAGAAATCGGCATGCATCGCATGAATTCCGAATGCGTTCCAACCATTTTCACATTTAATTTTCATGCATCGCATGAATTCTAAACGCGTTGCTGTAAGTTTGACATTTTCATCGCATTGTTTCGTTCTTTTCGGATGTATGTCCGATTAAGCAATCGGAAACGTTACCATAATACAAATATCTTACGTTTCGTACAAATCGGAAAGAATTTCGTTCCGATCTGTTACCATAAAAGGGCTGATTATGTACTGTGCATTATGTAAACAAATCCATTATGAACACAAAAATTCAATTTCTAAACCGTTTTTATGATATAAAATCAGTAGTTAAGGGCCAGTTGCTCAATCGAATTATAAATTTAAGTTCTACATAAAGTTTTCATAAGTTCTACATAAAATCCCCATACTAAAGTAGAACTTTATGTAGAACTTAAATTTATGATTCGATTGAGCAACTGACCCTAAATAATTTAAAATTAAAAATTTTTTCTCCTGTTTCATCAACACAAAATTAAATTTGTAATTTACAGACAACAGACTTGCCAAAATAGAACTAATTTGTGAATTTCCCTTTCACTATAGAATATTCTACAGGTGAAACTTGGTCACAAGTTTTTGAATTAAAATGTGGAGGTAGTGAAACAATATATACTGGATTACAAATTTGTTATTTCAAATTACAATTACAGATTTGTAGTTGTAATTTTTTGTTTTGGTGAAATACGTTAGAAAAGATCCATTATACTCCCTTTTGGTTTTCTATTATTTTGAAATTTTTTTCCCATATTTTCATTTACGACCGATTTCTGAGGTTGTTTCCTTGGCGAAAATATTTTACATTTTTAGGTTAGGATAATATAAAAGTAGAATATCTTGTAAAAGGTGTGTCGAAGCTAGGGATATTTCGTTTACTTCCATGTGAAAACTCAAAATTTCTTAAACTTCTTTTATCATTTTAAATTCTTAACTGTTTTCGAGCTGCACGCTCTGGAAAAGTTTAAAAATACAAATTTACTTCCACCTGATTTCGTCCCGAATAGCAAAATTGAGAAATGTTTCTGAAATGTTTTTTTGGTGTGAACGTATCGTGAAACATTTCTGAAATTTTTCTGAAATGTTTTTTGTTTCCCATTTTTAATGGGAACTTTTTTTGTTTCTCGAGTTCAGTGTAATGCTTGAATATGGATTGTAAAGAAGCTTCGTGTTTTATAATCGTGAAAAAAAACCATGACAGTGGCATGAAACATATTAAAACAATTTTTGGAATTTTTTTTCTATTTCAACCTTTTTACAATTTAGGCTTTCACAAATTTCACTTAAGGCATCGGCTTTTATGTTTCTATTTTTATAAACTTCATCTTTCAGAAAAACAAAGAAAGTTTTCTATTCAGAATGGGAAACAAAAAATATAAACATTTCAGAAATATTTCAAGAAGCGTCCAGACCAAAACAACTTTATAGAAACATTTCTGAAACATTTCAGAAACATTTCTGAAACATTTCTGAAATGTTTCAGAAATGTTTCTGAAATGTTTCAGAAATGTTTCTGAAATGTTTCTGAAATGTTTTTGGAATGTTTCTGAAATGTTTCTGAAATGTTTCAAAAATGTTTCTTTGGTGTAGACATACCTTAACAGTTTTTTGTGTTTTTGACAATTTTGTATGAACAGCGATTTGAATAAGTTAGATTTAAATGTTGTAAGATCATCTGTTATTGGGAACTGCGATTTGAATAAGTTAGAACCGAGCAACGCCGGACACGTTAACTAGTAATGTTTATAAAATTTACAAGATCTAAGTGTTGTAAGCGTCAGATAACTTTTTCATTGTCGATCGTATCTGGTGTAGGGAACGTCAATTCAGAATGATATCCTGTCCTTACAAAAATCCCTTGGACGTGAAGACGGAGCTCGATGCCAAAAATAATTAAGTTAGTTCTATTTTTATGCAACATGCGTATGGCGTTGATGACAAAGACGTAACAGAGAATCACGTATTACGGTTAGAGTGTTGTTTTTCACTTAAAAAAAAACAAAAATTAAAAAAAATGTGCGTATCTCGTAGAAAACCGGAAAGTGAAAAGTGTAATTTGTTAAATAGTGCAAAATTAACATTTAAGACCGTTGAAATATCATGCAGCTCGTTACATTTGATGAAAAGAACTTGTAACGAGAATATAAAGTTAAACTTCTATAAAGTGTAAATAATTTTTACGGAAATGCTAGCAAAATTTAAAAAAATTTATACATAGTCATGCTTACTCCTAAAGTCACAGTTCAATTAATCAAAGGAGACTGAGAAAGTGTTGATATGTATGTATGTTGATTAAAGTAATTCGAAAACTTCGAAAATGACAAATTGAGGGAAAAGGAAACATTACAAGGCAGACAAAAAGTGAAATATAGGAAGTGTAAGCTAAGTCTTGGAACCAGCTTTAAAACAACGGATAATAAACGAAAAAAGATATTTTTTTAAATTCAAATACAACCTTCGAGTGTTGATAATATCCCAAAATGCTGCATAAAAAATGAGTCATCTCCGTTAGAATTTGTTGTATTGTATCAATGGTTAAGAAACATAGTTGGAGGTAATTATTTCTTTGATATAGGTAAAGAGTTACGACCGGAAGATTAATTGTTTTTTATATAACCGAACAGGAGAAGAAATGATATTTAGCAACGCACTCAATTTCACATCTACCAACATGGAAAAGTATTTTTTTTTTTTTTGATAGAACAAAATATGAATTTACTTGACCACTCATTTTTAAGTTTTTAAACAATTTGTTTTATTTTTCCAACCCGTGGCGTAATGGTTAACAAGTCTGCCTGTAACGCGAGACGTTCGTGGTTCGAATCCCAACTGAAAACTCGCCTTTCGCGAGGAATGGACAAGTCATCCAATAGTAATTCATTGCCATGAAATTTTCCACTTTTAATTTCTTGTCGGGTAAGATCGTAACAGGCTACCTCTACCTGCAATAATGTTATGTCGACTCGAATTAACATCAAATGTTACGTGGAGGCGGGTCATTTCATGTTATGTCGCAATCTCTAACATCTTTGTCTTCGATTTTGTAACTGGCTGCCTCCATCTGCAATTATTTTTGTTAAAGAAAAAAATACATGAAACGCAGCCCGTCGAACATGTTTTAACAGCTGATTGGATAACATCGAATATATTTCAAATTTTCAACGTTCATGCGTTCATTTTTGATTTCAATGTTACGCTATGTAACATCTGTTGGCACTCGTCGTTCCTAAATGCAAAAAACTTACGAAATGTAACATCGATATAGTTCCTAAATGCAATGTTGAACTGTCAGAATGTTACGTTTTGTAACTTTTTCCAACTCAACTCTGGGACTTGAGTTTCGATGTCAATCTGTAAAAACCGCCTAAAATTGTTTTTTACTCAGATTTATTTTGGTTATTCTTTCATTAATCTTTCAAAATTGAAAATTCTCTCAATAGCTTTTGATTTTCAATATTATTGATTTCAGAAGTTTTTTTTTTCATTAAAAACAAGTTTGTTTGGGTTTATTATTTCAAGAAATAATTTATTCTTAATTTTGACTGATCAACATAGTCTAACATCCAGCTATTCCTTAATGAAATCATTATTTTGTAACAAGGTCAAACATACGAATCATCAACTATGATTTTGACACTACAGTATCGCGTAACTTCGAAATCAAAATAGAACGGACTACTGTCCGATTTTATCGTCGGAAGAATTACAATCAACAAATCATTTTTCCTAGAAATCGGAAAACATTTTTTTCCGATCACACTCATTGATAAGGCTGACTGAACATGAAAATTCTAATTGGGCAACCAGCTTGGAAAAATTAAATTCAATATCTGTCGGTGGTTGAGCAAATTTGAAATTCAAACTAACGTAGATTTTGAAAGTCTTGAGTTTTTCTTTGAACAATCACAATAAGTTTTTTAGTCCATGTTATACTATTACCAGAAAAAAATACAACCAAACAGTGTATGAAAAAAGACATGACACATTTTTTATGAAACATTTTGAAAAGTTAAAATTTAGAATGCTAACAATTGAGATGTCCGGTGAGCAAAACTGTAATCAAATGTGATTTCTCGCTTAGCTCTTCGTTATCAGCAGAAAAGTTGTTGACCTCCTTCATTCATCGGGCTTAAGAAGTTGTTCCCAGATGAGAAGAGCCTGTGCACTTTGAAGGTTTGCTTACTTCGAATTTAGTATTAATCGATTAGAAAACTCAATCGTACTTGTCTTGCCAGATACGGAGATAAAATATATTTTCAAATTTTTAAAAAGAAAAGTGGAGTCTTTTGAAAACCTTCCAATAGAAAAGATTAATGAATGTAATTTATAAAATAAAATAAATAAAAAAAGAATCATATAACCTGTTATTAAAAATTTTCAGAGATTTAAATAAATGTAAGATCAAAACATAAAATATTGTTTTCTATTGTCTGCAAGACCTGACTCTCGACATAGAAAAGCGTCAGACCTTTGCTGTTTTTTATCTGTAAAAAATATCAACAAGGCGTTTAAGAATTTTCAGGTGAAATACGACTTGCTCCTAATAGGAAATAAATACATATATCAAAAGTAAATAGCTCGATGGTCATTCCAGCGAAACGTACGCATAAAAAATAAATAACTTAATTTATATTTAAATCCTTATCTGGAGAATAGAATTATAAATTCTTATGAAATGAAAAGTTTACTTAAGTAACATTTAAATAATTCATTAAAGCGCTGATTTGAAGTTAAGTAAAAAAAAAAACCTTATACACTAGTATGGCCAAATATTACTCGTTCCCACCCGTCATAAATCATTTTGGTTTTGCGAGATATTTGCGTAAATTATACTAATACATACTTAATCTATACAATATCAGGAACCATATAAAATTAAGTTGTTTAACAAAAGTTTCATAGTTTCTTGCCTATTGCGAATGGTATAAGCCAACTCGCAAAGGTGAGGTAATTTTATGTCCCACCCGTCACACTTTTTATACCATCGATTTCTCACAATAATAATAATATTTTCATACCTTTTTCGATGTCATATTCAGTACGTAAATCGTTGCCGTTTGACAGAAATGAAGCAAAGTGTAGGCAATGAGTATAAATGACCACCCGTTGCAATGGAATGACCCTCAAGTAAAAACAGGCTGTCTTAGGTCACTATTATGAGTAGCGAATCGAACGTTCCACTGGAAGCGACGGTTTTAGAGAAACTCATTTTTTGGATTATTATCATTAAACTTCGTCCATTCTCTTATCTGACCTACCTTAAACTTCGAAAAAAAAGTTTTCTACAAAGTTTTTGTTTCTACAACCTATAATACCGCTATAAAAGAAGCTCGCAAAAACATTCGCTTCCAATCGAACGTTCGATTCGCTACTCATAATAGGGACCTTAAAGTCAAAAAAGTGACATTGGTGCCTAAAAATAAACAAACAATACATTCTTGATATATGTACATATTTGCACAAAAGCTTGCTAGTACAGTGGTATATTTTAAGTCGAGGTATAAAAAAGCCTGTAAAGCGACATAGAATAATAAATTAAAAGAAAAATAATTTATTTACTTATTTGCTTATTAGTTTTGAATTAAACGCAAAAAGACCTTAGAACCCGAGCTTTATATATAGCGGAGCTCACACTCTATAATTAGTTGGACAGACTTTGTTTGATGGATGTTGAATGGTCGGATGCAATTTTCATTCAGACTTATCGGACTTGTCGTCCAACATTATTTCATACATATATTCTTCCGCTCCTTCCAATTTCAAAATTTTCCAAAATATTTGAAAACCATCCAACAAGTGGGCGTCTGAGCGTTCACATTATCCAACAGTCGTTCAAACCAAAGTCTGCGTATTTGAGTGTGACTGGTGAAGTGCCCTTATGATGTAAAAATAAATATATAAATAGGGTGGGGCAACAGAGCGATCCCATTTCTCACAACCATGCCTTGTGAGGGAATGGAGGGGACCTACAATTTTCTGCTGGTTCCGAACCGCTAATCGAGAAAGTGCTTTTCATGGCGGCGAAGAATTTTCTAAGGGAGGACTTGCCAATTCTTCGCGAAAGGCGATACCCGTGGAAAAACATTTTTGCCTTTGTTGAGATTCGAACCACGAACCTCTGGGTTAACAGACATGCTAACCATCATGTCGCGGGTACCACGCTTATAGTGTATGTACATAAAAAGTTGTTTTATTAATAACAAATACTTCTCGGACAAACATTGGGTTCGTTCGTTGAAATTGATGCAGCTGATAAACTCTACCGGCAGGCATAGGATAAAGACTTGCGGAATTTCTTTACGATGTAGTTAAAGATATTCGGCCCAATCGACGTAACCGTCGGAGCGGAGTTTCTCCGCAACGCATCCTTTTCGGAGATTTTTTTTAGGATTTTGCTTCGACCTAGCTGTCAACGTAAGAAATTTTTCACAAATGCAACGCATTGCATTCCCAAAAGTAAAACTTTCCGCAGTAAAACTTATCGGGGGACGTCGGATGTCAAAATGTCTTCGAATCGTAGGAAATCATAGAGAATTCCGCTCCGAAGGTTACCTCGATAGGGCCGATTATCGGGTACGTGAGGTTTCTGAAGTGAAGCTTTCCGGGCTTTATATTTTGCTGACCTTCGTATTTTTGTGCATTAGACTATCTACAAAAATTTTTTTAACTATTTCAAATACTTGTTTTAGTTCCTTAGTTTTTTAATTAAAACTAAGTTAAAAAAAAAATGGCACGTGTAAGGCATTGTGCCAATACCGCTCCCTCCCCGGCAACCCACCGTAACTACATAAAATTTGAACGCCCCTTAAGTGCCAAATTTTTCAGATAAAAAACAAGTATAGGAATATCGAATGTCGCGCAATATACTACTCAAACCAAAAAACGATCTTTTCAACCCTCTTAATAACGATCCTGTGGTACTGGATTACATATTTTTTCCTTTGACTTTTATTTGATTCTTCACAAAGCATATTTTTAATTCTATAGAAATAATTTAGGCAGTTTTGGAGTTACGAATACAATTTGCAGAAAGGAAAGTTTTTGTAGTCCATTTTTTTTTTTTATTCAAGTAAGTATCAATACCCCTATTATGGATGACAACTCAACTGAAATTGGGTTGTCTTCTCATATATATAACACGGGCACACAACCCAATTTTCAGCTGGGTTGTCATCTGTAATAGGGGTGTAAAAGAACGGGATATCAGTTTGACTTGCTAAAGTCTGATTCTTGAACATATTTAGTCAATTTTTAGTTTGCCAACTCTAAACAACGAACATAGTCGCGGAACTTTCTGGTGCTCGCTACGTTTTTCTGGTGTGGGGCAGGTTCACGCTCACTGTTCGTTGCCTTCGATGTTTGCAATGTAGGGCCCTGTTCGCGATCAAGCTCTTTTTTTTTGTATGAGATTACCGTGAACTACTTGCGCTATTTTATCACACTTGCTTACACTTTGAAGAATCAACAGAAGTAAATGTTCATTAAATGTTTTTCGTGTTGGGAATACGCTAAATGAGCAAGTTCGGCGTTTTGAGCTATCACTAATTTTTTTTTTCCAATTTTAAATTCCTTTTTTTATACTTTAAAAGCCAATCATATCATTTGAGTTGTAATTTTTATCAATTATTTCGAATATTTGAAGCAACAAATTTCTTCGCATTAAAACTAAAACATATTTTTTTTCTGACAGGTTATTTGGTACTGAAGATGTTGATCTGAGAACGGTGATTCCAACAGTTATTCTCAATCCAAATGCAGGAATAATGACACCACCTCCACCACCCGTGATTTCAAACGAAAATGAAAACTGGGCTAAAGTTAAGGTAGAATTTAACAGTGAATATTTTTAAGAACGACGACTTAAAATAACGATGTTTTTCTATTTCGCAGGGATCCCCGGCGGTTAAGATTTTACCTGGAAAATCGAGCTTGGATGACGTCCGTGCTAAATTAGCAAAAGCAGCTAAATTTAATAAAATGGGTATGTAAATAAATATAATCTCAATTATCTATAAAGTTTTATATTGGTTTTTTTTTTTTTAGAAAAATCACAAAGGGAACTTTCACAAAAGTTTAAAATCCATGAGCTTCAAGATGAAACCACTTCACAGGAATGTAATGATAATAAAATTCGTACAATTATTAGCCAAGCTCAAGAACTACTCGAGAATAGGAGCATCAACCAGGAACAATATCACAATTTAGTTAAAACGGTTATGCAAATAAATGAAACAAATAAATTGAACGCCGCCAAACGTCTTGAGTCCCTTACTTCAAACGAATCAAATGATTTAAATGAAGTTAACCATGTAGACCCGGATAGGGCCGCTCGTGAAGCTGTTCACAAAAAGCGCATTCCCAAATTGCAGAAAGAACCAACGACGTTTTTGATAAATGATAGTTCAAATGATTCTAAGGAACCTGTTATGATTATTGATGACAATTCCCAAGAAATTTCAGATTCTAGCCTCTCGGCAAAACATCAATTTGGTGAAAAACGACAGAAAGTCTCGAAATGGTCAGCACCATCACAGTCAATGAACAACCAAGGGAATATGTCACAATCACAGAGACAACGATTTGGTGTCGGCCAAGGTCAAGGTCATGGCCCTAGACCAGTGTTTAGCAATAGAATGCTTCCCAACCCATGGCAGAATCCAAGTAGTGTTTTTAACGGTGCTTCTCAATCCCATCCAATTTTGCCCCAAAGTACAGTTCCTGCTCCACCAATGCCACCCACACTGATGATCCCTAAACCATGCAATTCTATTGACAATCCCCGTGCGGATATTGTTCGAACTATAACGATTGATGGACGTACCAAAGAAATTCGTTTTTATGGTGATGTCGCTATTGTCTTTATGGATTGGGATCAACCACGAGAGATTGGCTTTCAGCCTGGTACAAGAACCATTACCATTGACAATAAAGAAACAATCGTTCTCAATTTCAACCAGGATTACAAACAAGTTACCATTGATGGTGAGCCCCATCGCATGAGGTTTGCTTTCCCATCACGTGAGCTTTACATTGACGAGCACTGGTACGAGGTGTACTTTGGCGGCCCTGCAATGCCAATTCCTATTGGTAATAAGATTCATCTCTTGCAAGCAGAAGGTCCACCACCTCAGGTGCATATTGGTATTTTAAGAAGAGACTTGGTTGTCGGTAAAATCAACATGATTGTTGACGCTAGGAATATCATTCCCGTTTTCCTAGATGCCGATCCACAGACATTTACTCTAGATGGCAAACAGCATATTATTGAATTTGCTGACAATCTGAAGACTGTGTTTATTAATGGTGAACCTTTGAATGTTGAATATGGTGGTTTGCCAAAGAGCTTGTTATTGGGTGGTCGAAAGTACTTCGTTCGATTTGGTGCACTCCCATCAGGAACTATTGCCGGAAAGCATGTTATCAAAGGCATGAAATACCACAACATGAAGCCGCCACAAGAAGAAGAAAATATCGCAACTCCACCAGTATCAAGTATTATTGCTCCCGAAAAAGAAGCCGATGCCGAAGCGATAACTATTGATGCTGAAGCTGCACCATCAAGTACTGATCGGGTTCCGACCCCACCACAAGAACCGTCACCAGTATCTATTCCTGGCATAGCGCCAATACTACCAAATGTAAACATTGATGAGCTCTTTCAAAAACTCATTTCAACTGGCATCATTAATACTAATGCGACAATCGCGAACAACAGTGGTGCTCCTGATTCTATCAAAACCCCCAAGGAAGAGGAACCAAAACCGATCAAAGAATTCGATCCAATCAAACCGATTAATCTTAATATTCCAGAAGCCATTAAAACACGACAAGCAGCAATTATAAATTCACTTTTTTCTGGTATGCAATGCAGCAGCTGTGGTGTGCGTTTCCCGCCTGAACAAACTATCAAGTATAGTCAGCATTTGGATTGGCATTTCCGTCAAAATCGCAGGGAGCGTGATTCGACAAGAAAGGCACATTCAAGGAAGTGGTATTATGAAATTTCCGATTGGTTACAATATGAAGAGATTGAAGACTTAGAAGATCGTGAGAAAAATTTCTTTGAATCGCAACAAATAGATTTGGAGAATATTGACGAAAATTCAAACCAACGAACAACTAACTCGCCGATACCAAGTTGTCCAGCTGAAACCGGTGATGTTGATCGCGCATGTGATATGTGTCAGGAGAAATTCGAACAGTTCTATAATGAGGATCTTGAGGAATGGCATTTGCGGGCAGCGCTTAGAGTAGAAGACAAAATTTATCACCCGCTTTGCTATGAAGATTATAAGGTATGCTTCACTATTAACTGTTATTATTTTTTCAAAACCAGCTCGAAGCTTAATGGTTGATTTTATTGCGTTAAAAAGAAAATGGCGTAAAAGGTACTTGGTCGTCTAAGTCCTCGCCTCGTGCAGGTATCCAAGTAGTTTTTTGTTTTCACAACTTAATCTTTTTTTATATTTTTCCATCACAACGAAAGTAGTTTTATATTCATGATAGAGCGACGGACTATTAGGTAAAACGTTTTGAGGTTACAGATCTATAAATTCTTAATGAATACGGCAGTAGTACTTTTTAAAAAAGAACCGAAAGGTTTTTAAAATGTGTATTCGGCAGGATTACCCCGTTTACAAAATAGTGTTTCTTTAGTTGCAACGACTATTAAAACTGCTACGATTGAATTTTTCAACTAAAACATAGTTAATTTGATTGAGGCTAGTTTAGAACACATGTCAACAAAAAAATGGAATCTTTATAAAGCCAAGATTTTTATTAAAGCCAACTGGACTAGAATGACGATGTAAGATCAACGATGTTGATGAATTTTTTGGTGGTCAGTGTTTAAGAGAAGTAGACTTCAAATAGCAAAAATAGTTCTCAAGCTAAACTTATACATAAAACAGTGCCCGCTAACAAAACTGTTTATTTATTATTTTAATTATTAGGCTTCATTGAATCCTGTACCAGTGGAAATCGAGGAAAAAGTCGAAGAACATGATATGACAGCAATAACAATTGATGACGACAATGCTATGGATGTGGCCATTGTCAAGAAAGAAAATACTGATGGTAGGTTTCAATAGACTTATAACATTTTAATTCTTTACTCAAGTATACTTTTTTCTGTAGACACGAAATCTGTTACAGAAATAATACCAGATGATGATGATGACGATGACGATGTCATTGTTGTGCCAACTGAAGAACCATCGATAACGGAAATCGACGATGATGAAGAGTATATTCCAGTAAACATGAGCAGAGAAGAAATGGGTGGTGTTGCTGATGACGCTGTTGCCTCTTCTGAGCACAATGAAACCACCGAATCTGATGTCGAAATTCAAGAACCCAATATACCATTCACCGACTTGGACACATATATCGAAAAGCCTTCGGCTATAGATGATGCCTCGCAATCATCGCTGTTAAATGTGAAAATCAAAGAAGAACCCAAAGATGACGAAGAAGATGATGGCTTTGAAGACGTCGGCATCGTTCTTATTCCTGAAGAAGAGATATCTATTCAAAGCAGCGGTACGTTAATGGAGTGAAATGTTAAACTTTCCATATTTCAAGTGTAATTTTTTTTTTTTTTTTAGATGAAAATACAGGAACGCGAACAATATCGTCAACAGTTTCAACACCGCAGCCATCGCCAACTATAGCCGAGGTCTCAGTAGATACTTCACAACCCCCAGAAGAAGTAGCAGTGCCGACTGTGGAGATATCAGATGCTGGTAATACAATGGATGGAAATCTTGAAACACACGATAATCCAACATCGACTTCAACAGCCATGGTCGGTGTGAATAAAATTAAGATTAATATGACTAAAAACATTGTTACAACAAATAATAGTTCTTCAACTTCTACAACCAAATCAAATAGTCTTAATCAGAATTCAGGTAGTGGTAATGTTAGTTATATATCGACAATTCCAGTACTTTGCAGTGGTCCTATGTCGATGAGTAATATTCCTGCCGTATCGCTAGATGCCCCAGAAGGGCTCAGTGAAGAGGGTGGAT
Organism: Melanostoma mellinum; assembly: GCA_914767635.1. Lineage (NCBI taxonomy): Eukaryota > Metazoa > Arthropoda > Insecta > Diptera > Syrphidae > Melanostoma > Melanostoma mellinum. The sequence continues at coordinate 56,212,543 of OU612060.1, forward strand.
CTCTGTTTTCTGGCCATTCGTCTTTCTCATCGTTTGGCAGTCAAATTTCAAAGTCTGCCATTGGCAATAGTGAGACAAACGAAACTTCTAAAAATTCTAATGTTATACAGGTTATCACCTCACACACAACATCAGGGCCAAGTAATATGGAACCTTTTTCAAATTCTATACAAGTAGTTGGTAAACATTGTGTTGGCAGTAGTAGCATTAGTAGTAGTGCCCCCAGTAGTACTGCAGTGAGAGATAGTACAACTCCTCCTCTTCCTCCTTCGAAACCTGCGGTGGTAGTTGAAGAAGCAGAACCAACTTTTACCTTTAAGCCAGAATTGCAAAATGTCAAACTGAAAAAGGTAAAGAAAATCGATTGCGGCGTGGAGGCGTCTGGTCTTTGTTCGATAATGTAATCGAACGATTATTCGGTAATATTTATTTATACATTGTAAATATAAAAATTAATTTAACGGCCTGATTTAAAAATAAATATTTACATAATTTAATTTTAACTACATAATAACCCTTTGGCACATAAGATATGTGTACATTAGTTTTCAACTTATTTATTAGTTTAAATTTTTGTTTTTGAACTCCAGATGCTGCATCACGTTTTAGGTATTTGATTTTGCGTCGTTGTCAAAATAATCAACTAAATGCATTGAAAAATCATGTAATAAAAATAATACTTGTATGTCTTAAGAAAACAAAAATAAATTTAAAACATGTGATAAATTTTCTATACAAATAAAAATAGTTAATGAAAAATATAAATAAAAGAATACATTATTAAAAAAAAAATGAATAAAGAAATAATTAAAGCAAAACACCTTGATTTATTTATTTGTTTCTTATTCTCATACACAGGTACAATACATACATATTTTTAGTAACGTTAGTTATGCTATAATAGTTTAAGGACATTTTTATTTTAAAGTCGTAGTTTTATGTAATTGATAAATAAATAATAATAAATAAATGAAATGTGTGGATTTATGTGGATAATAATAAATAATTAAAATTCAAAAAGTGTGTTTTTGTTATTTTACTGTTTTGGAACGATCTAGATACAATATACATAGAATCTCAAAGTTGAAGCAAACAAAACTAATTGTTGCGAGACTATCAACACCTTACAACAGTTAATCTTGTGGTTCGTGTACCAAACCTGAAATAGACGTAGAAATTGGCGGAATAAATTTCAGTGAGAAATAGTTCATAAAATTTACTGTGTGTAAAACACAATCAGCCCTATCACAGATTCCATCGTAGAAAATTTCCACACGGAAAGCTAAGTTACGAACTACGAAAATTTGTGATCACAAAATTCGAATGGAATCGAAGAAAGCATTTCCAGTTGCCACACTAAAAACCGCCATGCTGGTTATCTAAATCAGCTGTTTTACGCCAAATGTGCAAGATCATTCACATTTTTCTGCAAAACACAACTTCTTTCGGATATAAAGACGACGATTTTACATTCCACTTGGATTTGGTGATACCGAATCTACGAATTTCGAAATTCGTTCCACTCCGAATGGATTATGTGATAGTTACATCGGGAAACTTAGACTTTTTTCGATTACGATGGAATCTGTGATAGGGCTGAATGCTAAAGAAATTTAAGGTACAAAACACCTATTTTCTTTTACAATTGAGATATAGGTTTAAAAAACACGTTCGACTTGGTGAGACGCTCACGTCCCTCAGTGACTTGCTTTCGATTTTGTAGATGAAATCCACTGAAGAAGCAGAAGCACTAATATGTGCATGTGCATGTAAATCAAATGTCAATCAACGATACCCGTATCTGGGGGATACCTTTTATATCGAGTCAGGTATATGAATCATTCATGGCTGTTCTGATTTTCGTACGGATTCAAAACGAAAACCGAAATTGAATTCGTACGGATTTAAAAAGTGTGTTCTTATTTCCGAACGGATTCACTACTGGTTTTTTGTCACAAAAACGCGTTGGAAATTAAATTTTTGTGTTCATTGGAACTGTTTGCAGCTTTAGTACATGTTAGTGCTAATATAAGTTTATTATTTTTCATTTCTAGCAATAAATAATGCTCTACAGAATTCATTAACCGGATTCAATTCCGCTAACAAAATGATAAACGAATTGAAAACGTACGGATTCGGAATTGAGAACTGCAAAAATTCTAAAACGGGAGGATATGGTATCCGAACGAAAATCAGAACAGGGGTGATTATGTTAGCTATCGCTTATAGCTGTGAAGTATAAAAATTTTTCTTTCAAAAACGAACACATACAAAATATCATTTCAAAACTATTGGATTTGATTTTCCGTTGTCTGCAAATTGAATGGAGGCGTGCAATAATCGTACCCGGATACCATTTTGCTGTTGTTTATGCGTTTAACTTTTAGCAGAGGTACAAACCCATTTCTAGCATAACCCATAAGCCTAATCCTAAAATTTTTGGTATACCCTTCCTTCCAATTGATAAGCTGATAAAAAGTTTATGTTTGAATTGAAATAGTGGGTTGTTATTTCCAAACGGATTCACTACTGATTCAATATCATAAAATCGGTTTAGAAATAAAATTTTTATGTTCATTTGAACTGTTTTATATGTACATGATGATGTTAATGCAAGATTTACATGCATCTGCAACTGCGGAAGTTCAGAAAAGTAAAGAGGGACGGATGAAGATTATAAAGCAGAAAAGTTAAAAAGAGAAGCGAATAGAATTATGGCTACTTATTTCAAAACCAGTGCCCCTGTTCTGTAACTATCGCCTTGGCGATTATCGGTGGTAAAAGGAACGAAGTTCTATGAATTTAGTAGGATTTCGTTCCATTTTCCACCGTTTATCGCCTGCTTTTATCGAGGCGATAGTTACAGAACAGGGGCACAGGGGCCAGATTCTATAAAAAGCGAAACGAAAGCGATCAAACGTTTTTCAATAGGGAAGACATTGCAAATCGTTCGCACACACGAAAACGTTTGTTCGCTTTTTCCTTACAGAATGTCACTCCAGTGCCCCTTTTTATGTAACTATCGCCTCGGCGATAAACGGTAGAAAATGGAACAAAATTCTATGAATTTAGTAGGATTTCGTTCCATTTTCCACCGTTTATCGCCTGCTTTTAGCGAGGCGATAGTTACAGAACAGGGGCACAGTTTTGAGTCCGAAAATAAAGTGGTGTTAGTAATCTCACTGACACAACTTCATATTCAGCTGAATACATCATTATGTGTATCACAAATAGATCTCGTGTTACAAAAGCAACGTAAACAAATGGAAGTTGCGGGGCAATATAAGTAATGGTTTTCCCTCCTGTTCTTTATTCCTCTATGCCCACAATGCTTCCCCGACTGAAACCAATGGAAAAAGAAATCTTCGAAACATGTCCCTTTTACAACTTTTTTTTTCCTCCATTATTGATATTTTTGAAATGGTGGTCGTTGCGTAATGGTTTGGTTAGTTTTCCATTTGTTATGTTGGAGGCTCGTGGTTCGAATCCCAACAGAAGACAAAGTCGCTTTTCCACGCATACCTATCGCATTTTCGCATATCGCGAAGAATTGCCAAGTCCTCCGATAGTAAACATGTTTTTTTACATAAAATTTAAACGATATGTAGTCGTTTTAAACGTTTCAGAAACTAAAGCCTAACTTTGTGTTGAATGAGAATTTTGTCTAGAACAGCTTAGCACAGCAAGATCAATTTTGAAAACTGTCAAAGATAGCTGTTATAGCGTGTGTATGTCATTGAACTCCTCCTAAACGGCTTGACCGATTTAAATTAATTTTTCTGTATGCGTTTGAGTGGCACCCTGAATGGTTTAGATTCACAAATCAGCCCGGCAGCTGGCGCTGCAGTTGCAGATTGCAGTCGCTGTTCTCTGGCTAAAAATCGAGAACGGCTGAACGGATTTATTTTATCTTGATCTTGAAATGTTCGCGTAGGTCTAGAGAAGGTTTAAAAGCTTTTATTTGATCCACTGGAACAGAAACAGGAACGAGAACGGGAACCTTTAAGTCTTGACAGATTCCAAAAATTCTTTCAACTCCAGGATGTCACATTATCCCTCAGTGACATAGACTTATATTTCATTCACATATTTCCACGGGAACGGAAGATTCCCTCAGGAACTGGGTTGTAAATGGAAACTTAGAACAGATTTCAAAAATTCTTTCGGCACTGGGATGCCACATAATCCCTCAGTAACTTAACTTAGATTTCATCCCTATAATCCCACAGATACAGGAATGAGCACGGGAGCCTTAAAACTAAAGACCCGAGCAACGCCGCGCCGGGCGGCTCGGCTAGTATACATATATAAAAATAGAAAACCTGATATTGTACTGAAATTGACTTATTTGTTATTTCTGGCATAAATACTTACCAATAAAAGAGAAGCTAGTAGCTAGTGGCTTCGATCTTTGAAGTAAAACTTATGCCGTTTTCGTTTGGGAAAAAAGAGTACCCTAAGGGCACTCCACTTACTCTTTTTGCTGTCAAAAATTACCCTCAGAGCACAGAGTAGATAATTATACTCTGTTATACTCTGTGCCTCAGAGCAAGTTTTGCTACTCTAGAAATTTTTTCAGATTAAAAATCAGGGTACTCTAAAAAAAAGAGTACTCTAGTTTTACCAAACGAAAACGGCATTATTTACGCCAGGTTGTAACCTTAGAGGAATAAAGAACAAGAGGGAAAACCATTACTTCTCTTACCCCGACACTTCCATTTGTTTACGTTGTAAATTTTGTAACACGAGATCTATCTGTAATACACGTGTTCAACTGAATATAAAGTTGTGTCAGTGAATTTACTAACACCACTTTGTTTTCGGATTTCAATCTGGTTTTGAAATCCGAATATAAAGTAGTACATATTTGTATAGTTAGTTTTTGGACGGATGCAGTTGTGTGTGTGAGGCTTGCCCTCTTGTCTATATTCCTCTATGACTTGTAAGCTGTTGTAAACGCTGAAAATGATGAAACAGAATTGCATAATTCTGATTACTTCATAAAAGACAAAAAAGTTATGTAGGTATAATTAAATTTTTTTGTTGATAACAATTTTTTATTGCAATAATAGTTATCAATTTTAATATAAAAAAGAAGTGAAATAACATCAGCAACCAATTTGTCTTCTTAAAAAAGAAGTAAAATAACATAAGCAACCAATTTGTCTTCTTGAACCGTTTAGAAAAAGAATGTTATAAGGTATAACAATTTCTAATTACATATATTAAAAGACATGGGCAACCAGTCTTCTTCTGAAATTAGTATTTGCATTAACACAAATTTAGGTTCGTTCGTTCAAGCCCTGGGGTCGCCACAAAGCCTTTTTTAAAAGACACAAACTCGCCCTGAATGTCAAGCTGAGTGTTTTTGGAGACCCTAAGATCACCCTAGGTTTTCGCTGGAACGAGTTTAGGTAATAAGTTCGTTCGTTGAAGCCGGGGTCGCCCTGTGATCGCCACAAAACGTTTATTTTTTTAACCTATACTCGCCCTAAATGTTAAACGATTGTTTTTTGAGCCCGGGGGTTAACAACATGGGTTTACCCTCAACTCGCCCTAGGTTTTTGCCGGGGCGAGTTGAGGACTGTCAAATGGCATATACTTTTATTCAAATGACAGGGTTGTGTGGCGATTTTGTGGCTTAGCGTTTTATGAGGAATGGAAAACGCAGGTTGTCTTGACAACTCATACGGCTGTCAAGGAAACCTGGGTCAACCAACCATGGGTAAAGTTCAACGAACGAAATTAAATTTGCTTGACAAGAGAAGTAAAAGGTTTTTCTTAATGCACCATGCAACTTTTGAAGATTTTTGCGATTCGTTAGTATATAGATTTTCATTAACGGACAGAAAGTCAATGGAGTATGTGTTACAAAGGATGGTATACAATCCCGAGTGCTTACTCCAAGAAGCAGAACAGTCTTAAGCCTTGCAACCATGTTCTTAGACTTGGTCAGATTTACAGTTGAATTCCACAGCCTACAATATTGCTCCAAGTATTATTTTTCATTATCGATTTCATATAAACCCAATAAGGCCCAGCATACATTCAAAAATTTAATTTTAGGCGGAACTTTTTTTTTAAATTTATTGCTTTACCCTTAAAATAAATAGTTTCATTCTTAAACATCTAAAATGACACATGTTATGGCTTTAAAACTAAATTTTTTCTTCAGCAATCCATTTCAGTACATACCAATCAAACATTTTCGTTTTAATTGTAGGAATACTTAAACTTAAATATATTTAAAACATTTCTGCTTATCATGTGGTATCCTCGTCTTGAAGAGAATTGAGTCAGCTCGATATTGCGTATTAAGTAGGGGAGTATAGCCAAATACCTTGAGTAAAAATCAGATGTAAATCAAACAAACAAATGCATATTTCATTTTGATGAAAACACTTACCTGGGTAAAAAAATTTATACATTTGTGCCTCTCTTGGAAATGTGTGTCGTCCTCGCTAAGGGATACTGGACAACCAGGACAACGGAATGTCCATCTTGAGGTAACCTTTACTGGAGGTTTTCTTGTTATGTGCGAAACTAAGAAATTCATGGCGATGTCTTCACAGTTCATATATTCATCAACTTTATCTCTAATTGCTTGCGGAAGGTAATACGAATACAGGTACAAGTAATATTTATGAACAAATGCAGCTCCAGTCAGAACCATGCTAAGCTCACAGCTATAGTTGGAGTTGTAGTTCCAATTGTGATTAGTATTCAAGTCCCAAGCGTGAAAACGCCCTGGGAATCCAACAACTCTATCCCGATGCTCCCTCCATACGCGGAAACCGAAAAGAATCTCATCATGACGTAGATGGGCATCATCGTCAACCGAGAGGACAGCTTCAGTTTCAATAACGTCAAATGGTAGAAAACGGTTGTTTAAAGAATTCCGCAGAGCACGCACCACTGACACAGGAACACCGATATCAGGCCAACGAAGATCATCCAAGGGTGATTTAGGAGAATTCCAAACAACAACAACTTTGTGCAGATACGGGAGACCATACAATCGTCCAAGTGAGTCCATCAACACTTGTTCGCGCTCATAAGTTAACATCACAATTGTGAACTGTTCTCGAGGATAGTTGCCACCTAATGCCTCACTAAATTCTTTCCCTGCCCCGCCACTTCCCTTTCCAATCGGTCGGAAACCCATGTGAGATCCAAGAAACTTCGCCTCCGAAGGTAGCATCGGATCAAATGGCAGCTGAGGATACAGGTAGAACGGGTCGACCCAATCATTCCAAGATTCTCTAGATTGTGTCCGAAGTATTGTATAGTTTCTACGGTATTGTGGACTAGGATATGGAGGTTCGATGGGTCCCAATGATTCCTCCGGTTCAGCATCGAGTACTGGCGGATCAGATTTCAAAGGAATAAAAGTATTATTGAAAACAGATTGTGCTATAACCGCTGGTACGGGCCGTGGTGGTATTCCTAAGCGATCTCTGAGACTTGCAATAATTGTGTCCACAGTTGCTTGAACCGAGCTAAGGTAACGTTCCCATATCAGACGTCCTTGTCGACGCATTACCAACAAATCTGCATCTTGCACAGCACGCAGCAGGAAATGCAATTCAGTGATCCGTGCTTTTGGCAACATCAATGACACTCTCTTCCAATCAACAGTATCTTCATATGGCAGACGGATTTCATCAGCACCTAAGATAACTGGAATTGCTCCAGAACGCAAAGCTTCATATAGTCTCGCCAGCATTAGTGTTGAGCTAACGCGATTGCCCCCAGGTGGCAGTATTAATGCAAATGTGGAATCCTTCAACACATTCTTGCGCGAAGAATCTGTTCCGCACAGAGCCCAGTCGCTCTTGGTTCCTTTTTCATGTTGTTCTGTTGCTGGATTGCACTCAAACTGGAGAAGGAATTTGTCTTGTGTCGATCCTTGAGACATATCATTTAAATGTTCCAATATAAACTCGTCCAACGAGTTTGTTGCTGGATGGCTAACAAAAGGACGCAATTCTCCTTGAAAAGTCAGCAAGTAAAGTCGTCGTGCTGGCACCATAACAGCACATTCCTGCCAAACGTCACCTCCTGGTGGTCCTAGAATTGGCGGAACCACTAAATCGTATCCCCTGCGAAACTGCACCCGATCAAAAGAAGATTGTACAATAATGGCTTTCATTGTGTTTTGTTCACTTAGAATATTTGTCCCCATTGAATTCAAATCCCTGCGTGCAAGGTTCAAGAGGACATGGTTTTTACCATCACCTCCCCAGTATGGAAGTTTATAGAGTTTAACCATGTCCAAAGGATTCTTTTTAGATATTAAATTCTGCTCTGCCGAGTCCTTGATTGGATATCGATTGCTCTTGATAACGTCGTTTTCAAACATCGCCTCACCAACAAGAACCAAATAAATGCATGCAATCTTGGGATCTTTGACAATGTGCGCATTGTATCCGAGCGTTTGTTTGATGGTTGTTTTGAGAAAACCATCGATGTCGTAGCCAACATTGAGAACACTATTCTCATCCGGATCGTAAAGATACACTGGAAATCCGGATGTTAGGCTACAACGTGAGTGGTCAAAGCAGTTGTGCATTTCACAACCCGCTACAGAGTGTTTAGGCAAAGGGCTATTTATTTTTGGATATGAGTTTGGATACAGCGCTTTAGGCAACGCCAAGTCTGGAGTGTTTCGTTGAACTGCTTCTCTTTGTGCTACTTGGGCTTGCTCTACCGAAATCTTTAATCGTTCCAATTCGGTTTGTTCACGTAAGAGTTCCTGCTTTAGGTCCTCAATTTTTTGGTTATACTTACCAATGTCAGATTGGAGTTTTTGTCGCCGGGACTCAAGTTCACGCAATTCAATGGACACGGTGTTCTGTAATCACAAAAAAATCCTAAAATTATTAAGAACTTTCATTAAACAAGCGTTGTTCTACCTTGATTCTAAGCATCTCTTCAATTCTAAGTTTCAAATCACTCGCTCGCATGCTACTAAAGTCTTCATAAGCATCCAGTTGAGAGCGTGATCTATGAACCATGTTATTTGGAACATCATTGTCGGGCTGGAATTAGAATTCAAGTTTACAATTTAATTGTAAGAGCACTAGATGGATAAACTGATGCCACTTACGTATCGCAAGTTTCTATGCGCGAACAAAGATAGGATTAGTAACAAAACTAGGGAAAGCAAAATCACTTTATAGATTCGTACATGTCGGAACCACGATCCCATCGCAAGCCGATGGGGTTGGGTGCTGACAAGAAGTCTAGTTGTTGACGTATCTGGGTTTTCCAAATTTTTCATTTTACGATTCAATGCGAAGGATTGCCACCTTCTTATGAAAACATTTTTATAACCACGTCATTTATGTTTTTGGTAGTTTATGGATGGTCACTGAACTTATGTTATTTTATAAAAATAAATAAGTAAGAAGTAACAATTTATAATAAAAACAGAGCATAAACTATTTTTGTGATATAAGAGTTTTAGAGGGGAAATTTGTTTCTGTCGAAATGACAGTGACAGATGGTACAGTACTAATTAGTAGGGTTCACATTAAGTTAAACGTTACAAAATCACAAACACAATAGGCGTTTTTCTTTTTTAGTTCCGAACCGTGCACTGAACGGAGAACGAACAGCGTGAACGTGTTCTGAACTGAGCTATGTGAAGTTGGCTGCGCTCAGACTCTTGCTAGATGCCCCGTCATACTATTTCGAGCACGTAGAGCGCGCTCGCGTAGTGTTCTGAAGAAAAAAGAAAAGCATTTTGAGCGTTCAGATGTCGCTGAACTGAAAAAGAAATACTCTTACGTTTTTGACGTTTCACTTCTCTGTTCGGAACTAAAAAAGAAAAACGCCTAATACCAGTCATCGGAGGCGTTCAATCATTGTATATAACCCTGTTCACACTGTACAATTAGTTGGACAAACTTAGGTTTGACAAGCCAATGCTTCAACAAATCGACCAGTATGAACATCGCATTTGAGTACATTCATTGCATCATTGTATATGGAATTCCATATACATACAATGATTGCATTTATAATCTAAAAGCTCCTGTTTGAAACTTTAGGTGTGTTTCTCTGCTTTCTGTGTAAAGTTTGGGTTGTAGCAGTGGTTGTTGTCATTTTTGCGAAACGCCTAATTATATGCTATCTTTATAGCTAATACAAGCACCTTATTCAAAATGGTGTTTTTAGCATAGCGATCTCAAGCGCCTGATTATGCGCTATACTCATAGCAAATACAAGCTCTGTCATTGATATGTGCATAGGCTAAACTTTCAGCTAGTACATTTTTAATTGTGTGTATGCATAGGCTAAGCAGAGTGTGCATAGGCTATGTTATCAGCTACTACAAATTTGGGGTGCTTTCTGCCTTTCTGATATTATTTTTGTGCGCCTGGTGCAATAGTAAAATTTTCATTTTTACTTTTTAAAATCATAGCACTGGCATTTCGCACATTTTTCATTACAAAACGAAAATCCTTCACAACTCTGAAAGTATCGAACGGAAATTTTTTCTGCGTTGGAATGCTACACTATCCCCGATTATGGGATAAATTTTATCCCGTAGGTGTTCTCAGGGGAGTAGAACTCTAAGACTACTGACTTGGTTTCAAAAATTCGAATGCTATTTTACTCCTGATCAGCACGAGATTCATTATCTGCAGTACTCTCCTACGGGAATGGTATTCATTCCAATGCTACAGCGTCCCTGATCAGCACGGGATAAATTTCATCCCGTATTCTCCCACATGACTGGTAACTCATAAGCCACTGGACCGATTTGAAAAATTCTTCCGTCTTTCGAATGCTAAAGTGTGTGTGTTTGAAAAAAGCTAGCTCATGACAGAGCTTAACACAATCAAATAATATTGTTTATTTATTTGTAGTTCTCATAACAAAAGTTCTTTCAATTTTAAACCAATTTCAAAAAATATATAAATTAAAGTACATGTCAATTGTGTTTGCAAATTCTAAGGTATATTCAATTGAATTTACTGAACATTAACCATAGCCAGCTACCGAAAACAGAAATTTCTCTTTTTTGATAAATTGTTTATTGTTTTGTTTTGAACGAAAAAAGCTATTCAGAGTTTTTCTAATGTCGCCAACAGGTGTCATGCAGTAATATGTGTGTATTTGAAAAGCTTTTACTTTATTTAGTTTTTTTTTTACTTTTTTCACTTTGTGTTTCGATGTAGTTCAGGCTTTACTTTTGTGATTCACTGTATGTATAATCTTATTCACACTTTAAATCCAACAAAACACCATTGCTTCATACAGTTTAAAATTTCATCACTACACCTTATTCAACCTCCTTTATCTCTGATAAGCTTCAAAATAAGACTTGACAAATACTTAGCATTATGACGCTTTTATTATTTTTAGCATAGCAAAAGGCTCGTAGAATATTTCAGGTTAGAACCACACAAGAATTTTCGACGGAAAATTTCAAAAACTTTAAATTTTAAGGTAAGGTAAATTTGTTCAATTTGAATATTGAATAATTTAGATTAGATTAGATGAAATATTGAATAATTTTCCCTTGCCATTATCCTTAGATATTCCTTTATTTATTCATTGTACCAAAACGTTGAAGCCATAAGAAAGATCAAAAGGGGAGAAAAGGCCATTTGTCACATGTCAAGCCTTGTAGGAGGCTCGAAGTTCTAGTCTAGACAAACTACTACCCGAATAAAGGTAAGTAAGTATTGCAAAACTAGGCACCGAATGTTTGTATTTTACAACAGTGGACATTTTGTGAACATATTTGGTTAGGCCTCTGCTCTTTGCTTCCGCCAACGTCCAATAGAATCATTTTTCTGTCTAAGATTTAATGTATGGTGCTTAGGATAAAGTGGGAAAAATCAATTTTTTTTTCATTTAAAAAATCTAATCCTTTACAGTAGTTTTATGATAGTAATGCGGAGCAAGTTCTGTGAGCCAGTCACTTTCAATGACTGTTAGGTCTTTCATAAAAAGCTTGGTTGTTTGCATTAGCTCGCAATAAATAACAAACTGCGTTGGTCGTAAAGTGTAGAGAGTAGACAAAGGATGAATTTCTAGTTCGGTGTTGCCACGTACGGTTTTGTACACTCCCGAGTGATGCAAATAAGCAGCATTTGGAAAGAATCCAGCTGTTATGCATTTTCGTAATAGTTCAACATTGCCATTGCATGAAAACATTGGTATACCCAGTTTAGATTGAACTAAACTAACCAGTTGTGTTCTTAACTCATGGGCGCGTTTCAAACTACGATAAATAAGGTAGTACCGGCCACAAAATTCTTTTGTTCGACCACTTTCCACAAAAGCTGTATACACGTTAAGAAGAGTTATGAGATCACCCTCAGCAGCTTCAAAGTTTCTCTTGGCTACTTTTTGTTTTATTTGGCCTTGACCAGTAGCTGGTTTTGAGTATACTGATTGAACCTGAAGCATTGCGATTATTGAAAGAATCTCTTCACTGCAACCTAGCTGCCCAGCTACGTATAACATTTTCCCCATCATTGCTGTGAAAGGCATTTCAGCAAGCAAATATCCAACGGGTTTCGTTAGATCACCATTTTCATCTAGGGCATCTGTGAAAAAAAAAATTGGGTACTAAATTTAACTTCATCATTTTGGAAAAAATTAATTTACCTAGAGCATAGAGGGTTTCAAGGGCTGCGAGTAAATTTTTTGCCGGCGGTGGAGACGGAAAATGAAATCTCAATACATTGTCAATACCTAAAGCTTTCAGATGAAGTACAGTTGAAGAAAGATCTGTTCTGCGCATTTCCGGCGGGGTTTGATCTGGCAGATCATTGTAGTCTTCTTCAGTATAAAGGCGATATACTTTTCCGGCGCGAACCCGACCAGCTCGACCAGCTCTTTGTTGAGCTGCAGCCTTACTTACGGGCACTACAACTAGGCTGTCTGTATAGCTTTCCGGATTAAACCACTTCAATTTAACAAAGCCACAATCGATAACTAAGCATAATTTCAATTAGACGAAAAACCAAATTTAGCTCTAACCATACTCACCATAAACGATTCCAGGAATTGTGATAGACGTTTCAGCAATATTTGTTGCAACCACAATCTTACGCGTTAGCTTTGGCGGCGTGAAAAACACTTTCAATTGATCATTGTTCGGCAAAGTACCATACATTGGTAATATTTGTATGTTATCTAAGTTCTCAGCCATTCGAAACTCGTGCAGCAAATCTATAGCTTGGAGTACTTCCTCCTGCCCAGTCAAGAATGCCAAAACATCTCCAGGTGGTTCATCCTTGTGAATTTTCCAAATGGTATTAACAGTTTCCTTTACATAGTCTGGACAAGGCTCCATTAAATAGAAAGTCTTTACAGGATGCATGCGCCCTTCAACTGATAGCATTACACTTGTGTCTTTTGGTGACTTCTTTGATTTCATATTGAAGAAATCTTTAAAGAACTCCGCGTCAATGGTCGCAGAAGAAATAATTATTTTAAGGGATTCACGCTTTTTGGCAATTTTTTTCAAAAGGCCCAAAGCTGTATCGGTAAGAGTGCTGCGTTCGTGTGCTTCGTCAATCATTATAACACCATATTGAGTGAGCAGGGGATCAGCTAGCATTTCCCGTAAAAGAACTCCTTCGGTCATATACTGAAAAAGAAATTCGTTGAGAAAGTTGATCGATATCTTTCAATAATTATTATGTACCTTGATAGCTGTGTTATTTGAAACCTTGTCTATAAATCGAACGGCTAAACCTACTGTATCACCAACCAGCTCTCCCCTTTCTGATGCGACACGATCTGCAAGTGTTACGGCCGAAACCCTCCGGGGCTCTGTTATGCCAATTAAACCTTTTGTGTGCCATCCTAGTTCGTAGAGGTACTAAAATGAAGAAGAAGAAAGAATTTATTTAATGAATGCATCAAATCTAAACCACTACTGAAAAGGTAAGCCATACCACAAAAGCTACACTCAAAAGTATAAATTTTATACAACCAATTATAAATAAATAAATAAAAATAAATAGGGTGGCGCAACAGAGCGAAGAGCCCCTGGGCCTAGCGCATTTCTCACAACCATGCCTTGTGACGGAATGGAAGGGACCTACAATTTTCTGCCGGTTTCGAACGGCTAATCGAGAAAGCGCTTTTCATGGCAATGAATACTAACGGAGGACTTGCCAATTCCTCGCGAAAGGCGATACCTGTGGAAAAAACATTTTTACCTCTGTTGGGATTCGAACTCGAACCTCTTGGTTAACAGGCGGACATGCTATCCATCCAACCACGGGTACCACAACCAATTATATCTACCCCTATTACTTTCTTCACAATACCAATCAAATGCAGCAAGCCCATGTAAATTAGATCAACTTTTCAATAAAGCCAATTTTAGTGACGTTGTCACGACTCTTTCAACTTAGCTGGTCCAAGAAAAACTTCAAATTAGCCACCAAAGAAGGAGACATGCTTAGCAGATTTGTTCGCAGAAGTTCACTTAACAATACTGAAGGATAGCTTCTTGAGAACAAAACAGTCTCCTTAAGAGCACTTTAAATAAACTGAACCTTACTTAAAAGAAATACTCAAAGTCAGAGTTGACGAAGTTAGTTAAGCAGTTAAGAACGAGATACCAACTGAATTTTGGAAAAAGCTAAGAGACATCCGGCCTAAATGGCTCACAAATCACAATTCTCATTTCTGAGCTTATAGGAGGTCTTATAGTCTACCTCAGAAATGGAGGGAAAGTAGCATTGTACAAGATGTAAACCAAAATGTAAGGATCTTCAAGAAAAAACATCGTGATACCCTAGAAATTTTGCTTTTTGTGATGGCTGTTTCTAAATTATCCAATCTATTATGGGTGGTCCCAAGACAACGAACAGTTAGAGAAACCTAATTGCGAATGATTGAGGATATGCATGAAGGAACAGTGAGAAAAGTGGTAACCGCTGGAGTCACCAACCATTCCAAATCACAGAAGGTGTACAAGGAAGAGTCTAGAAAGCAGATCGAATGGTCTAATGGTCTATGCTTCTGAGCTGTATACAAAACTTCGATGATCAGGATTATAAAGGGTTACCTTGTGTCGATTTTCTTTCACCCATTTGCAGTCGCTTCTAAATTCGATTCTTTTTTGCGTATTTAGGAAATTAAAAAAATAGCGATCTCTTTTTTAAGAATCTGTGTGTGTCCAACTGACTGATAAAGAAAAACAAGCACCCGAGAACATAACAATTACTTTCATATTGTTAAGCAGACAATTTTTATATTTTTTTCACCAAATATTTTCCAAATTCATAACAAAATACAAAATAGTCCTGCTTCATTGAATAGTTATATAAGTGACACCGGAATAAATCGCCACCGGGAGTTCTTATGCCGCTAGTATCGATATTGGAGCTAGCAAGTTCATCAACCCTTTTAATTATTCAATGTTTTTGTTTATCGTTTCCGTTTTGTTAAAATTGCTGTGTGTGAAAATCAGTGTACAAATCTGTTTCAAAAAAGAGATCGACAGCAGTCGATTTTTTTCCCGGATGATATTAAGAAATAGGAATTCGACAAAAGATAATTTTCCGTTTGATCGTTATTCAGCGGACCCTATGTAGACAAAGTCCTGAACTACTTCGAAGTTATTTCTATCTATTGTGACGTTTTGTCACAAAGTTACCACCTGCTTAGGTTTGAGTTTTACATATTCTTAAGTATGATGATTGTGATTGTGGTACCCGTGGCGTGATGGTTAGCATGTTCACAGTCCACCTGCTAACCCAGAGGTTCGAGTTTCGAATCCCAGCAGAGGGAAAAATATTTTTCCACGGGTATCGCCTTTAGCGAGGAATTGCCGTTAGTAAATTCACTGCCATGAAAAGCGCTTTCTCAATTAGCCGTTCGGAACCGGCAGAAAATTGTAGATCCCCTCCATTCCCTCACAAGGAATGGTTGTGAGAATTGTGCTAGGCTCAGGGACTCCTCACTCTGTTGCGCCACCCTATGTATCCTACTATTATTAACGTGAAAGTTTTTATGTGTGGATGTATGTTTGTTACTCTTTCACGCAAAAACTACTGAATGGATTTCAATTAAAATTTCCAATAATATTGCTTATACATCAGAATAACACATAGGCTGTAGCCTATATTTATCCCTAAATTCCCACGGGAACGGGAACGTATACGGGAACTTTGACACTACAGCACCCATTTCTAAAATTCTTTCACCGTTAGAATGCTAAACTATCCCCGAGTAACAAAAACTTTAACTCATCCCCATATTCCTACGGGAACGGTCACCATATTCCCACGGGAACGGGAGTCTTTACTGATATTGAAAATGCGAATGTAGCTATGTCGGTATGTTTTTCGTATGTCTCCCGTTCAAACTGCTAAACAGATTTTATTAAATTAGCTACAGAGATGGTCTAGATAGAACATGCGTAAGGATAAAGGCTATACAGCAGTGGCGAGGGGTGAATAATTCCAAATGGTAACTCGAAGGAAATAATAGGTTACTTTAATGCATGAATGTGTTTTATTTCCTAAAAAGTTAAAAATGCTGCTGAAAGTCACTATTCCATGCGGACGAAGTCGCGGGCACAGCTAGTATAAATATAAGTATGATGTCAAAAAGCATGACAAGTGGCCTTGTCGAAAACCTTTTCTTCCCTGTCGCAGCAGAAAGTAAGTTCTCCTAAGTTATCTTACTGAGTTGTACGAGTTTTGAATTGATGCTGGAACTGGTAATGGCTGTGTATAGCTCGTACTTAAAAATATTCAACAAGTTACACAAAATTTGTGAAACGCTTGTAAAACAGTTTAATTGCTGATAGCGAAGCTAAAATTTTTGAACGACACAATCGACAATAAATGATTGAACAATAATCGTCTAAAAAGTTAAGGAATCTGGGTCCTCTTTTGACAAATTTTAAATGGAAAATCGTTTGCATATCGTAAATTGTGTGTGCCTAAAAAACGTCGTAAGCTATTAAGAAACAAATAAACACGTTGAAATTTTATAATTTGCTGAAGAAAACAAATTATAAAATATCAAAAATATGCTTTACCACCAATACTAGGAAAAGTCTTGAAAATATATTTCATTAAATAAGATAGGTAGTTCTCAATTTGAAAGTTTTCTTTATACTACTTACACCATTTTTCTTAAATTTTGTTTTATTTAATTTTGTTCGCCAATCGTAGATCATTCGCTTTTGCTTTATATTCTAGTTGTTCTAGCAAAATGCATTCATTTTATCTATACTCTGGCAGTAGTCAATAGCAATTTCAACAAAAAGACAGTTCTTTGTATTCATACAATTTTTTTATTTAAAAACAGTTTTTTTATGTGTAAATACTAGCTTTTTGTTAGAACTTGTTTCGTCATTTCAAAATATTTATATTATATACATATTCTATATATATCATGTTGAATAATATTTTTAATAATGGACTGATTGTATACAGGATTTTTTCATATCGTTATTCGTTTTTCTTTATTTTTTAAATTATTATTGGAGATGATTATTCCCCACGTTAAAAATATCAATTTATCATTTTAAAAAGAATTTGTTTTTTGTTTTTGAATGTACAGTTTATATTTTTTAGGAACAATATTTCAATAGACATATAATAATGAATATAACTTATTATGAAAAATTAAAAAAAACAATTGCTTTCCGATATATTTCCGATTGAACACATTTTAAGGTTTAAAATAAAACTAAGAAACAAAAATAAAGCATTCTGGTGAAACACAATCTTAGAAACTAAATGCAGTGATAGGCTTTATTTGATTTAATAATTTTTCTATTTATAAACGTGTATATGTTCTTATATACATTTATGAAATAATTTATTTGGTTTTTATAAACGACAACATCAAGAGTTCTAAGTAAAAATTTTGTTTAAATCAAAATCGAAAAGAGAAAGAGATTCATAATATAATTATTGATTGTTTAATGTTCGTCTCACAAGGGATTACAAAAAAAGGAAAATTAATATTAAGGGGCACAATCGATATGAAGTGATATTAATTTTATTCAATATTCAAATTTACGTGTACACATAGAAAAACTATTTTTATAACTCAGGCCTTGGCTTGAAAGTCATTGTTCATTTTTGTTGCATATTTTGGAGGCGATTGGCAAATCGCTTTTGTATTTAAAAGGACGACCGATTGTTCCGACTTAAATTTAAATTCTATGGCATTTTTTTTACCCAAATTTCGATTATTTACAAGAAAAAGCATTTGCATTCTGACTATAGTGGATTTAAATCAGCTTGAGCCCGTAGTGTAATGTTAAGCATGAGTCTATTACATGGGTGTTTGATGTTTTCTCACCACTGGTATTGCCTTTTGCGACGAATTTTAGAAACCTCGAAGGGTGATTGCACTGCTATGTAAAGCATCTTGTTACCTTGTTCGGTATCGCTATTTAATTGTAGGCCCTTGATGTTCCCCGAGCTTTGTTGCTCCATCAAAGTACTTTTTTTTACAAAACAAAAACCACATTATCTGATGTATTGTCCCGGTCGGACAATGTCTTTTTTGTTTGATAAAGTTTGAACTGCTCTAAGAGAGCAGTAGGAAGTAATCAAAGGAAAATGGTGCTCTTAAAGTACTCAAGCTAACCTCCAAACCCCTAAAAATACGTGCATAACCTTCTGCTGAATAATCTAATATTCTCAAAAGCATCGAAGTTTATTGAAAAACCCATAATCTGATTTGACAGTATGTCTGTACTGCAAGGAACCGCCATCTCAAACAACAATACACAAATAATAAGCAAAATAAGAAACCAACTTATTGAAAGCGAATGTGAGTTCCCTGACATACCGGAATACGTGGTAATGAAGATGAAGATGCGGATATCGCTGCAAGTTCAAGCAAGGATTCACCCGTATACAAATTTAACATATTTACCAAACGAGACCTAGTGAACTCTTTTCAAAACAAGAAACAATTGAATGACTCCATGGAGCCAATGGCCACTATTACAAGGCTGGTAACAATTTCGGACTACCAATGCCAAAAAGTAGGCATCATATACTCCCTCTTAATGAACGATATTTGTTACTAGGTCTGTTCGTTGAACTTTCCCCAGGGTTGACCCAGGTTTTCTTGACAACCCTGTGAATTATCAAATTATCCAGTCCTCAAAAAACGCTATACCACAAATCACCACACATCCCTGTCATTAAAAAAAATACATGCCATTTGACAGCTCTCAACTCGCCACAGCAAAAAGCTAGGGCGAGTTGGGGGAAAACCTATGGCAAACCTATGGCTCAAAAAACACTCAATTTGACATTCAGGGTGAATTTAGGTTTCTCAAAAAACGCTTTGTGGCTTCAACGAACAGACCTACTATTGATAAAACTATTAACAAGTTGTAAATATCTGTTGCAAAACATTCATTACGAAGATGATTTTAATCTTTTCTTTTCGGCATTCGTAGTCCGAAATTGTTATGAAGGGCCTTGCGATAGGGGTGAATACCACCACCACCACAAGGGACTAGACACAACGTATTCAACCTCAAAAAGCTTGACAACAAATTTTTATGAAGTGTTAAGTGGTCAGTAAATCGTCTTTATGACAACAAATTTTGTCCGCTTTAGATTGGACACATATCAATAACACACGAACAACTTCTCAACTAACAAAGCCCCGAACAAGCAACATCCGTAGAGTTTCCCTCAATTCAGAACATGTACAGAAAAACTGTGAAACAAATTATAACTCATCAAGATATGAACACCTAAAATTCTTCGACAAAAATAGAATAAGAATATCTACCTATATGTTTATCTGAATTTAAAAATTGATTCATATTTTTCTGCCACTCAGAGCTAGTCATTACAGCTATGCTCTATAGTTTTTAACTCCATCAATTCACTTTCAAGTATTTGTCATTAAAATAGTTTCATTTGGTAAATGTTATAAGTTTCGAACCATGTTATCCGACCGGGCTTTGAAAAGAAAAACTCACGTCATTCTTTCTTGCTTTAAAATTTTCGTAAGTATATATTTTTGATCAATCTCAACTATAAATCAAAAGTATGGAAATTACAAGCTGCCGAAGACTATTTTTTTCAAACCTGATTTCAAGAACTGGCTAATTTTTCTAGTTTTGAAACACCGGAAAATAATTTTTTACTATGCTTTCATCGTAAGAGAATGTGATAGGGATATTTGTGAAGAATAATCAACGAAAATATTTTGAATTACATACTTGTGGTTGTTTTTCCATAACAAACAAAAAAAAAAAAATAAAGAAATTTAACCAAAGAATTGAACTTTAAATAATTATTGACTTAGTTCTGATCATTGATCTTAATGCTCGTAGTTCACTTTTTCATTCAAAAAATAAATTCAATACCAAAAAAAGAACTAAGGAAAGTTTAAACTTTGATCTCTTTAAGCTCCAATGAACGTATTGGTTGCTTTTATGCGTGACCAGTGCTTAGTTGAATCTTACATGCGAGCTTCAACTGAAAATTCATTGGAGGTAACTTGGATATCCCTTTTGTACTTAGACTTAATATACAATAGTTGTTTTGTTTGCCTGTTTTTTCATTTCCAAATAAATGGCGACTGGAAAGAAATATGACTGAAGAACATTTGCCGATCGCAGAGGATTCCGATCATGAGAAAATTTTTTGTCGTGGTATCCACAATGAGATAAATTTCTTTTCTATCGTTAACGATGGTGGAGCAGAATGTATTCCCATAATATTTTTTTAATTAGGTGACGCTTTTAAAAAGATAATAACTATAGTAAATTAGTCATAATAAGAACGGCAAGAATAAAGTTGTAGAAGTGAATGCAATCACTAAACGTGTTTTAGACTTTGAGCAGTTTGTAATTGTAAACTTATTTTTCAATTGAAGAGGCTATACTGTTCAACAAAAACAGATTTGCCATTGAGAGGCGAGACTTAATAGAGCACCAATTGTTTACTTGGATAAAATTGTTTCAATTCCACAAGGAACAGGGTGTTAAACATTTTTGTTTGATTTTCTCCAATAAACTCAGTAGTAACAGAATGGCAAGCAACTTAATTAAATCTATGTTTGATGTTTTAAATTCTAGTGAACATGAATACTGCCAAAACTGTTTCTAACCCACACCATAATCATGTGTGATTAAAGCTTAACTTAAAATTGAATCTTTTTTGATGGTGGTTAACAAACCAACTAACTACTTATTGAATTTGATGTCCCCGCATTTTATATTTATAACAATTTTTGTTTTATTACATTTTTTTATTTATTTAAAAAAGTTAATTAAAAAAACTTAACTCAACAAGAGTCATTTTTATAAATAAGTGTATTAAATATGTTTTGTTTTGTCTGTCTTAAACTATACAGAAAAAGCGAAAATACGTAATAAACAGTTTATTATTATTAAAATCACAAAGACGTATTGTTACCAGTCAGTGAGTTAAATATAAAGTTATGCGCTTCCAATACATGCATTTCTGTGGCGCAAATAGCCACTAATAGCAGTACATAACCACTATATTGGACCATTTTGAGGAAATCCCACAGCTTATCACAAAATATGCTCAACAGCACGCAATGCAGCATTGAGTGTACGTTAACCACTCGCCATATCCATGCTACCGAGAAGAACCAATTTGATTTGAAAGTTAAGTTTTGACGCAAGAACTGCGTCGGCGATACATCGTTGCGCTCCAGCATATCTTGATAAACAAAAATGTACCGATTCCAAGCTGTAGAGCTGAGAAGCAATTGGCCAGCAAAGCAGAATACTTTTCGAGCGACTTTTTTCGTTGTTGTTTTAACTTTGTATACAACACCGGCCTCAGCGCTTTTCGATTCACTGAGCGGCAATATGGCCTGTAGTTGGGAATATCCTCGACGTGGCGGATTGTTTTTTAGGAAGAAACAAATTCCTATGAGCAATGCTATACATCCTAGCCCATCACAAAGGCCATCGATATAGTAGCCGGATGTGCCAACTTCAGAGCGTTCGCCGCGAATGTTCTTTTTCACGCGTGCTACGTGTCCGTCCAAGTCATCGAGGAATGTCCGAAATTGAAATAGAACAACTCCCATTCGGCGATAACCGAGGCTATCCGATGAAACCATCTTCCCAGCTAGACATGCTACAAAAACATGAAAAAAAGATATCATATTCGCTGTTATGAATGAGGACCTTGAAAATCCGATGATATCATCAAAAATCGTTGCGAGAGGAGCGAACAGATAGTGGTTTGTATGATCCAACAATATTGCCTTCACAGTCACATGACATAGCGGATTGATTTCGCATGTCAGCCAAGTACTCGCTTCATAAGTACCCGGGGCAGCTGCTTGATTTGATCTAGTTGTTGGTGATGAAGACTTTAACCGTGGCGGTAGGCCAGACGATGTGATTGACGAGAACGTTTGGTCCCCTTGAAGAGGCATGGTTGACGATATAGGTATAGGTTTTCCATGGTACTTCGCAACTTCAACTCCTTCCAATGAAGAAGACAGAGAAACGGACACATTGAAATGATAGTTACGTTCGATTGGATAATTTTGTATTCTCAAATACAGTTGTACATCCATAAAGATGAAGAAAATTACGAGTATGAAGAGAAGGGTCAAAAGAATTTTGCTTATCTGTGAGCTTGGACCCACCATTTTTGCAGATTGTCTTTAATCCTTTCGTTTTCTTAATCTATAATATTTTGACGAATGTTTTGTTGCTCTTTGTTGATCTAGTTATTCGAACTTTAATTCTGATTCAGCGTTTGTTTAAAATTTAAAAATAAAAGTACTAGATATTGCTCTTTAGATATTGGTGCTTTTAGTTGGTTGTTATTGTTGCTTTTGATCAATGCTGTTGTTCTAGTTGGTACATAGATATTTTTATTGTTTTTGTTTTATACTCGTCCTGAACAAAGAGTTGAGCTATGTTTTTGGGTTCTTTCTTAACTCGCGAGAGTTCTTTTGATTTGTGTTGTTAACAGGTTCCTTTTGGTTCCAGGTTTAATATCTGAAACAAGCAAAAGATTTTATAGTAAAGTTTTCATTTACAACAATAATTCTTTTTATTACAAATAGAATGACATTTAAAGATTATTTAATTTTAGTCTTGTCAAAAATTTCAGTCAACAACAACACCACAAATCAGAAGTAGTCTCAGTTCAGGACAATAAAAAACTCAAGTACCGGTAATAATTAGTGCCAACAAATCAAGCTTCAGTTCTTATTACTTATAAGCTATTAACATTCCTTCCAATAACAAGGTTGATCTAAAAAGAACTTTAGCTGAGTAAAAAACAAGCACTAACAGATGTACACGTTGGGCTTTAAAGTATTTTTAGAATTCTTGTGGAATTATCGGTTCGAATTCAACATCTGTTTTGCTTCAAAATTCTATTGAGGAACTTATATATGTATGTATGTATGTGCGTATATATGTAATTTCTAAACATGAAACATGTTTTGAAAGAATACAGAGAAACTTTTCGGAAAGCACATTCTGTGATCTCATTTTATTACTTTGCCTATTCAGTAATAGAAGTTATCTGTTTAAGAACACAAACAAAGCTGCATAACTTTTTTTGATAAACAAGACACAAACAAGGCAGTATTTGGCAGTCGATCATCGATATTATATCCCCACAATCTAAAATGTGGGACATACAGTGGTTTCTTTTTAAAACATAGATTATCTCGAAACTGGCAACTGTTTTCCGATCAAAATCTAGACAGAAAGTCTAGCTCCGCCCAACAGAATCAGACGCTTTATGCTTAAACAACATAATTTTAAAGAAGAAATTTTGGCAGATAGTGAACAACACTAATGGTCCCATATTCATTCATTGAACACAGTCCAGTTGACTCAGTAATCGAAGGCACACAACAATCCGCTTTATTAGCCATTATGATGTCGAATTCATCTTTTAAATTTGCAATTTGGAAAGATATATGACACTGGACCGATTCAATAAAGTACACGAATCTACGTATCGGAATAATGACATCACAACGCGATTGGTTTTGATGAAAAAAGAAGTCATGAATTCTCAAAATTTCTCCTCTTTTCAACATTAACCACTTAACAATGTACTATTTATTTCTGTTTAAATAATAAAATACCCCTGAAGAAAGCAACAACATTTTCTGAAACATCGGGACAAGTGAGAGATCCATTTTGTTTCAAAACATATTTAATACGAACAGTATAAAGTTTGTTTATACATTCATTGTACAGATCAACATTGGCCGAGGTAGTCGTAAAAAAACATTTTTTTCTTTTGATAAAATAACAAAAAGTGGTCTAAAATACCCCTGAACAAAGGTTTCATAGAATACTCCCACCTAAAATAAGAAATAAACAAATAAACAGTGTTGAGCAATATAGCTCGGGGAACATATAAGTTTTACTGACTCATTTTAAGGGCCTACAATTTTATGCCGATTCCAAACGACTTAGTGAGAAAGCGTTTTCCATAGTGTTGTATTTACTCTCGGAAGACTTGCTGATTCTTCTGAATAAATATCGCTTGCGTAAGCTAGTAACTGTACGAACTTTTGAAAGATTATGGTTTTGGTGTTGACGTTGTGTGCAGCTTTGTCAAAAAACTTTTTAAAATCAAAGGTCTTGGTTACAAACGACCGCTTTTCATAAAGCTTCTTTTTCCTTTTGAGAATTCGTTATTTTTTCTTACTTTTTTTCCCCCTATAAGTCTCGTTGTACGTTGTCGAAAGCAGGCCTTGTTCTCTTTAACATCAACATTGACGTGCTTTTTATTTCGCTGCATTTGCCTGCCTGAATTCGTCATCGAACCGTGTATTTCGTTTTGGGGGTCGAGTGAAACCCAGCACTTCAGAAGCTGCGGCCTTGATGGATTCAAGGATAGTGGTAATCTCTTGCGTTTGTTTCGTTCCGACGCACTATGTATGAGACGAAATGAGGTTGAGCGTCTCATGAATCTGTAACTTTTTTTTTCTTCATCGAATTAAGTGAAATTTGAAACATATTGTCTTGATTATATGGTAAATATAAATTTTCATAGTTTTTTGAGATTCGCCAATGTCATGAAAATAAAAAAATGTTCTTAATGATAAAATATAATTTTTGTATTGAAATTTTAAAAAAGAGAAGATATTAATGCAAAAACAGCATTTAATTTATTTTTTAAGCCGTATCAATATTAATTAAGCAAACAATTTTAACCTCTGGGTTAGCAGGTGGACATGCTAACCATTACGCCACGGGTACCACTTTATTTTTTTTTATTTATTTAAACAATTTTGATATGGTAGGGTTGCCATAGCTTCCTTATGATTTTTTTTTTGTTAAAAAAAATGTTGGTAAAATGTAAATTCTTCTGCTTTTGAACGCAGGGTTTTATACATATTGTATATAGTATAAATATTCTAACTTGAGTTTCAAAAGATATATTCAACCTCTTTTTTATTTTAGTTCCATAAACCAACAATTTTCAACTAGAAAGTTCAATGTACGTAGTAGGATGTCCCAGATTTTTGAGGTTTTCTCAACTGTTGCTTCAATTCTATTTCATGTGAAATAAGGAGTTTAAAAAAAAAACTCAGTTTGAGATTATTTAAGTTAAGCTAGGTTACCATATACCGACAAATGTACAAAAAATTTTCCGGAACGAAGTCGACACGAGTTGCCGTCATCATCGTAGCAAAGTGAAATTTGGTAGGTACACAAGTAAGGCAGGGAGTTTTTTATGAAATGAAAGGGTGTGCGTTTCAGTATCAGAAGCCTAGAGAGTACTTGTATGACAAAAGTAACACAGAAGTGTCTGTAACTGAACATATAAACTAAGATATTGAAACGAATACCCTCTCATTTCATAAAAAACTCCCTATTGTAACATATTTTCCACTAGCATAGAACACTTTGCGATTTTTCGAATCGTACAGCTTTTAGAAGGTTCAAAAAGGACTAATATCTAACCCTCCATTTCTAGAAGCAATTTAGCTTCATATAACAACTCTTTCACTTTATATGTCCTGGGTTTTCTAAGACTTAAAATGAAAGGATCGGATGTGTATAATTCAGTGTGAAAAATATCTTCGTTCGTAACCGATCATGAACATTTTTCAGAGCTTTTTCTCGCTGGATGACTAATTTGTCTCTTATTGCCTTGTTTTAACGGTCAGTTTGTATGGTTATCTAAAGCATATTCAATTATTATAGGAAGGTGATACTTCAATTTATTTATTAAAAATTGTTTCACTTTGGTTTTGAAGCAACCATGTTAAAAACAATGATGAAATTTGGTAATAATTCTGTCACTTGTAAGGTGTAATCTGTAAGGGGAGAGCCATGCTGTACAATTTTTAAATCATCATTTATTTTTATTGATTAGGAAGTATAAGCATGAGCAGAATTTCAATCATACTAATATTATAAAGAGGAAATGTTTGATTGTTTGTGTCGAATAGGCTCCGATACTACTGCACCGATTTCAAAAAATCTTTCACCGTTTGGAAGCTACACTATTCCTGAGTGTCATAGGCTTTATTTAGTTTTCAAAAAAAAAAAAAAAAATAGAGTTCCTTACCAAAACTCCGATGACTAATAATCTAACTGAGTAGTGAGTAGTGTATATTATTATAGCAGGCAATTGTAAATAGCTTAAATATATGACAGGTAATTATTTAGTTCAAAGGCGTTTTTTCTTTCTCTTATCATTTTAAAATGCCTGGCAAAATGTAAGAACTTCTCGAGTCTGCTCGCGAACTGTCCAAATCGGCGACATGAACAAGATTTGCCCCAAGTGTTCTGCCAAAAAATGGGTCGATGAAACTAATAGCATGGGCTGTGCTTCTGGAAAAGTTAGTGTCCCCAATATTTTCAAGAACCCACCACAGATAATAAAAAATATTTTGACATGTAATCATTCGCTATCTAGACATTTCCTAACCACAACATGCGTAAGTACAATAGCCTTTTTAAAATGACTTCGTTTGGCGCCAAAGAAATAAGAGAAGGTAATTTTATGCCAACTTTTAAAATAAGGGGCCAGCTATATCATTTTTTGTAGCCTTTTACTACCATCAGGCCAAAATCCACAGTGCTTACAGATATATTTTATCTCAAACGCAGATCAGCTATCGTTAAGGGCAAACATAGCTCCAACGTTGAAAATAGACTTAATTAACGAACTACAGGCCACACTGAAAAGCCACAACGTATATACGAAGCTTTAAACAAAATATTGAACGCAACTCTTCGGATAAATTAAAGCTAATTATTCATTCCGACCACCCACCGCAGACTGCTCACCCGGGTAGATACACTACTCTAGCTGTAAACGGGGTACCTGTTCTCTTGGTTACCGAAGAAAAAGGCCTCAGAGACATAGTGCTGCACGGAAGAGTCGGCCAACTAAAAAGGGTGTCCGAGTAACACCGATCATATGATCCACTACAATATCCCCTAATTTTCGTTAAAAGAGAAGACGGTTATTATTTGACCATTTCATATGAAGGTACAGCGAGTAACAAAACTGCGACATTCATGCAATTTTATGCATTCAGGTTGATGGTTAGAGCTAACAGTTTTAATCCATTACATCATTACAGGGACTTATTTAGTCAATATATTGTCGATATGATGGCAGAAATGATATTGGAACGATTGAATCACATACATATGTCGTCACCAACAGAAACTTAGGGCTGAAGAATTCATTCATCTCAGAGCAGAGACGCCTTGAATCAAGACGGAAATGTTGACCCATCAAATATCGGTCAGCGCGTAATCTTACCATCTTCATTTACAGGTTCTCCGTGTTACATACATGAAAAAACCCAAGACGCGATGACGTGTGTCCGAAACTATGGGAGATCCGACTTATTTGTCACGTTTACGTGCAATCCTGAATGGCCTGAAATTCAAGCGGAACTACTACCTGGTCAGCGATCTTTCGATCGTCACGACATCATTTCAAGGGTGTTTCACTTTTCTTTTGAGGTTATGACCTCTTTGCAATAAAATTTTTTAAGTAATATCTAAGAATTAAATTTCCTATTTTTTTTTTAATTCGGCGCGAAAAATTGTGAATATGTGTGTAAATGTCATGTTTAGAGCCCGGGCGAAGCCGGGACGGGCCGCTAGTATTTTATATTATTGTAATAAAATCTAAAGAGCAAGTCAAAGTCAAAATTCACTTTTTACACATTTTTGCTTGAAAAAAAAAAAAAAAAAAAAAAAAAAAATAGCGGACGTATGCGGACGAAGTTATTTTAGATTCTGAATCTTCAATAATAAACAAATACAAAAAAATTGGTCCCAAGGTGGAGGCAGGTGGAGCTAACAAAGAAAACCTTATTTGAAATATATCAAAAAGCACAAGTAAAGTTCTTTTAATTTTTTTGTTTTTAAATTAATTGTTGAGCTCAATCTCAATGAAAACAACTGTTTTGTAATGAAAAAAAAGCGACCTTTCCAAAAATATATAACATCAATTACTTTTATGCATCAGGAAGCTACAAAATATTTCATTTCAAACTTTGTATTCTTTACCAGGTGATTATAATCAAATTAATGTGATAGGTTTGATCAACAATTTAAGTACCAAAAATAAAAAATAATGAAAAAACAATTACTATTTCGAAAAGAGCTGGTTTTCTAGTTTAAGGCCCCATCTTTAGATTTTTCGAATTGTAAAATTTTTCAAACCCATTTATGAGAGGTTAAAGCTCATTTCGTCCCATAGTGCGACGACATAACGTTTCACAGCGTTGGTTCGCGCGATACGTGAACAGGATATCCTCATTTGTACCTTGGCAACAACAAGGTATTGGTCCGACTCAAAGTTGGCCCCTAGAAAAATTCGGACATTTTGTCTTGGCACCCTCAAATTGTTTTTGTGGTCAAATCAAGGATAGGGCTCTATTTGAATTAACGGTTATATCCGGCTGCAATTGAGTTTCATTATTTTCACTTTTCTTATTGTTGTCATCACTCTGATGGCAAATAATGTTTGGGCGAATTCCTCTAGGTTGGTGCTCGTAGTAGCTCGTTGCCTACTACAGCTGTAGTCATAGACCTGAACATATTGACAGTATATATCGAGTCCTTCCCGCAAAATCATCGTAAGCGGCATTTTAAACAAAACAGTTTTTTGAAAAAATTATGCAAAGTAATCAGTTCCTTTAATGCTGACAAAAAATCCCTTCAAAGTAGAAAGTCCCAAGACGTAGAAGATTCTTTTTTTCCCGCAATTGCAAGTGAATTTGTGCAACTGTCAATAAATACTTGTATATACTTTCAATTGCATTGCAGATGTTGTTGGGATTTTTTTTTTGCCTAGCATTAGACTTACTTAGCAAAACTTGCGTTTAGGAATTCGCCCTTTATTTCGAAAGTTTTGAATGAACCTTTCAACATTCTGACTGAACAAACCCAAAAATCCCGAAAACGTGTACACTTTTTTAAATTGATTTCAAACCAAGCGACAAAAAATGACGACGTGGGTTCCTGGTCTTTTTCAGCTTGTAGACAAAGTGGCATTCTACTCTGTGGCATTGCGTCGATGGCAACATGGTTAATTTGGTTGAGGATTGATTGATGTAGGGATTGACATATAACTTTATGAATTTTGGAATTCGGGAAGCGTGTACACTGTACAACTAACAAAAAGATTTAGCTCGCAGCAAAATTCGATTAGCTTGAGTTCGTCTTGGGAGGTTTTATCTTGCAGGCTATGCTTACCGAGAGTATTTCCCAAGATTTCCTGCTTCGATAGTTTTGAGTAGTTTTGAGTTAAAATCGCCAAGGACACTTTAAGAGGCTTGGATCGTCAAAGTTGAAAAATAATTGTTATCGTCGTTGGTTGTTTCGGACTCATGTAATTACTTGGTTTGGTAATTAACACGACGCACAGTCCCCAACCTGGAAGGCCAGGTTTTTTGGGATCCCTTTGGATATGAAAGGACAGATACTGCAGAGTCAAGTATTGTGCGGTAGAGATGTGAGAGCTGCCGTTGGCTCACCCGACATTATTTCTATTTCAATACCGGTCCAAGTATTGAGGTTAGTTAAGCAGGTACTCTCCGGACGGAGTATGTGTCCAGTGTTTACCGCGTGGAGGAATAGTAAGCACAATTGACGTGTACTATAAGTTGCAACATTTGGGCGCCGCCAAGTTGACACCAATCAGAGCCTTCCCGAACAGTACACGCCCTATCACATTTACCTGCTTGCATTTTTTTTTTTGAACCATGGCTTTTGTTTTGGGAAAATTTAAACTCAGAACCTTGATGCCTGAAAATAGCAATATAGAATTCATGCACTGTTGGAGGTCAATGAAAGCACATATGAGTCAAAAAAATCATTTTCTTTTAAGCATGTCTAAGCAAAGTACAAACAAAGTAAAAGACACACAGCATTGGACTTTTATAGCGCCTATACCCATAATTGTGAAATGGTAAATTAGTGACTCATATCCATCGTTCTGAACTGGATGGAAATGCTCTAGGTTGGTGCTCGTAATAGCTCGTTGCCTACTACAGCTGTAGTCATAGACCTGAACATATTGACAGTATACATATTATATCGAGTCCTTCCCGCAAAATCATCGTAGGCGGCATTTTAAACAAACCAGTTTTTTTATACAATTCCAAAGTCTACATTGTTTCGTAGTTTTCTGCATTTTTAGTTCTACATTATAACTGTTTTACGACAAGTTAGCGACTGACTTTCTGTTCTTTTCGTTTGGATGCTTATGATAAAAAACTAAAAAAATGTCTTCCTGTAAAATGTTCTTTTTGTCGCTTACGATAAAATAGCGGGAATGGCTTGATATATGATATCATACCTCGACAAAGAGAAATGTTCATATAACGCACCTAGTTTCCAAATTTGAACGTTCAATGGTTTGAATTGTTTCTTTCAAACTTAACAATACATGCCCAAAGATAATTATTCACGGCTTCAACCATGCATTGAAGATCTGAGCAAAGAGCGTACAAAATCAATAACAATTCCATTTACCTTAATTGTTTTGGTCGCTCGTGGCTCAGTGCTCAGTGCGTCAACCCGACTTTCCCCAATCTAGTGCAGATACTCGCAGTTTAAAACGTATGTACTTGGTTATTTTTTTCTTGAGTAAAATAAGTCTTAATTTTAGTTAAATTGAATCAATTGGATACCAACAAAGTAAACTGCCATATTCATGGGGTTCAGTTGTTATCGACAGGGTTATTCATCAAAGCTTTATGAATTTACATATACAGTACAAAATTCAAGTCATACATTAGCTTCAATCACTTCAAATAGATAACAGAATAAAAACAAAAACTGGAGAATTTAATTAAAAACCACCACCAAAAAAAAGCAATTATTGTGAGGAATTGCTTATCTGTTTGAAACCAATGACTAATATTAAAAAAAAAAAAACAATATATATATTTCAAGGAATAGAACTTAAAAACACTTGTTACAATGACATTATTTGTTTAATCTATGACAAAGGGTTTTAAAAAAAGCTCACCTGCGGCACTTGTGTACTTTTCCCACTTCCAGTTTCACCAACAAGTATCAATGTCTGATAGTTTTCCAAACAATAAAGAATGTGATCACGGTACTTTTTTATTGGAAGACGCTCGCGTTGTGCATCGATCGATAGAGAATGGTGTGCGCTGAAAACAAACGTAGTCACCTGGTCATCGGTTGCCTGAGCGTCTTTTTCAGACGCAAAATAATCGTCATCTATTAAAAAATAAATAAATACATTCTATAGAATGTTTACTAACATTTTGATTTAACAAGTTTATTTAGTGTGTATATTTCATCAAACAAAGCAAAGATACAATACTTTAGTGATTACTAGAAAAAAATAACAATAATTGGATAATTAAATAAAATATAAAATAGTTACATAAAAATTAAACATGCACTCGTACTAATCATTACCACCATTAAAAATTATTTAACAACAAAAGAAATTTATTTTTAAATGCAAATCTGCTCAAACTAAAATCAATCATTGCATGAAATGAATTTGCAGTTTTTAAACATCTATTCAGTGTTTCAAACGCAATAACCGACTGATAAAAAATTAAGCTTGAAATAAAGAATAGTCAAAGTTTTCACTAAGCATTTTTATAGACATGTGCCATTATCGATAACTTCCGTCACTATCTCTATTTTTATTATTTATCACTTTGCCTTATCCCTATCTCTTATAGCATAAGTAGCCTCAAGTTTATAATACCTAGTAAATAAAAGTTAGATTTTAGATAGTTGTAAAAAAATCAATATCTGACGTGGTGTCAGATATGAAACGAATCCAAATAAATAAATATAGGGAAGTAAGTCAGCCCCTCGATAATGTGAACTAATTAAAACAAGGCTTTATCGGATTTTTACAGGGATTCACATTACTAGAACTACTTTTTCCAATTCTCATTAAGCTGATTAAAATAATCTTTTTACCATTGAAATCAACACAAATTATTTTTTAAGCAGTTTCTAAAATAAATAAATAAAATACAAGTAAGTACTCGCACACCTCATTCAAAAAAACTAAAGATAAACCATTAGGATCGGTTGAATCAATTCTTCATGAAACAAATTTGTAATATTTGACTGTCGAAAAGTTTGACTTAGCCTTTCTGTTATCACTGCTATTAGGTTAACCAAACTGAAAATTCTCTCTGATTTCTGTTCCTTTTTATCTGTGTACACAACTATACCGTATTTTTGAATTATATTGCTTGGCAGCTTGTTATTTCAGGAGCTGGGGCCCAACTATGTAATTCTATTCTATAATAAAAATGATCGAATTCGAGAAATTCGAACTATGTAATTCTATAAGAACGTTTCAATATACTACAATCGAACAGCACAAGTAATACCAACTATGTTTTTGTGTACATTCGGAAATTCGGGGAACTACCAATCTCGAAAGTAGAAGGCAAATCGAGTAAGAACATTCGATATCAAATGTGTTTGCGAGTAGAGCTAAAAAGCTTTGTCTGCCTCAAAAATGTAAGTGCATAAATAAAAACTGAAACTGATTGCATTAAAACTAACTACCCAACGACTACCTTTACTTTTTATACTTTTTATTTACACCACGCAATAACAATTTGAAATGCTGGTCAATTACATGATTATTCATCGGGACCTCCTGTTTTCAAAAACTTTAATGCTGCTGAAAGCATTATCATATCCGAAACAGAATTTAGCTTTTTGCAAATATTCACATGCGAAGATATATCTGTCTCTAATTCCTTTACGTTGAATTTGCTCCTTTCGTTCCCGATTTTCATATAAATCAAACCAAATCGCAACGCTGTTCATTTTTGTAATTATTAGTTTTACTATGTTTGTTTCTTATTTTGAGAATGTGTACTGTCAGACAGCTCGAGGATCGTTCGAAAATCGAACATTTGTTGAAAAATAGTTGGCATTGCCGGCATTCGATTCTGTTTTTATAAATAGTACCAATTGAAAGTAGAATAGAAAATTAGATTCGAAAAGAATCAAGAGTAGAGCCGAATTACATAGTAGGCCCCCTGGACTAACTCGATGGAGGACGCGGGAAGTTGGTCCCAAGACAATTTTAGGTTCATAACAACATGGAAGCATGAACCTTATCTAAAAAGCACAGGGATACCCTTGTTCGTTTCAAAAGAAAAATACTCCGAGTAATTTTTACTCCCGTGTTTGTAGATAAAGTGTGGAGAAAAAGATTCAAAAACGAGCTGTTTGAGCTGTACCGAGACATGAGGTTAGCTAGAAAAGTACGCATTGCGTCACTATTATGACTGTATAGAGCTCTTTCGAAAAACAAATTTTTGGTGAAAGATGTTGGTTGAGGCTCATGTTTACCCCAAACTGTTGCCGCCGATCTAAGTAAGTAAGAAAGTTAACAAAAAATTTCTGTTATTTTACAATTAATTTCACCAGCTTTGGCGAGTATGTGAAAAGGCACATGCCTGGAGCGACAGAAAACGCATTTGTTTACGCTTCGAAAAGTAAACGAAACCTTTTTGAGAGGAGTTGGTTGCATTTTGGCTATGCTTTGGGGATTCATTATATCCGCTGGGTCTGTAATGCACAATCAAGCGAGCTTATGTCTAATTTTATTGTAGTTGGACCTTTTAAATAGCCTAAGAAATGATCCACAAACTCACCTTTTTCAAGTGCATACAACGGAACCGAAGCTATCGCAATCAGACAAATGTGCAATTTTCTCCACATAGCACTTGAAAGTTGAATGAAAAGATAAAAAATGCAAATCGGAAGTTTTGCCTTTCGGTGGTAAGGGGCCAATTATAGCGATAAGGAAAAACCATCAGGGTTAAGACAAATGGAAACATGAACAAGAAAGATATTTCAGTTTCCAGGCTCTCAACCCTTCCTAGCCACACAACAGCAACTGATTTTCCTTTTGCAATGCACACGAAAAAAATAATTCAATTCTAACGAAAACATGGCAAAAATCCTCGAATTCTCCAAGTGGGTGCCGGGCGGGCAATGTTCACCACATATACTTTATCAGTGTCTATACAATGTCAGACGGTGACAGCCAATGTTAGGTTGGATCGCTAGGTGACTTCTCAATAGCACAATCCTTATAGAAATCCAATCTCACCATACGAGGTTCCTAGTTTCAGTGGTGGTGTGAGCATTTATAATGCGTGCCGAAGAATTAAAGTTTGGGGGATAAACCAATCGATAACGAGCTCTTATGGATGCTTGGCAGGGTCCAGAATAGACTAGCCTTACCCAGGTACACGACTCTACCGGGGCTGACCTCTTCCTTCCGAAGTTACTCACAGGACTTTCTATGGAATTTTTAAAAACAAACAAACAAAAAGACACTGAAGAGAACTGGAGGGAGGCAACGATCGCGAGAAAAAGAACTTTGTTTTTTTTTTTTCAATTTTAATGATGTTTTAAAAAAATTGTGTCAATATCTTATGCAGTTTTTTCGTAATCCATCGTCAAAAACACGCCCGAAATTCAGGCGGGAAGATAGACGACCCCTTGGAGACTTCAAAACTAATTTGACAAAGTATTTCTTTTAACGCACATTTGCTGAAATGAGCTCGGAACCTTTTGTTTTATTTTTTTTTGGTAATTTCTTTTTCATTATTGTGCAGATACGTAATTATGTCCCCCTTTTCTTATACTAGGATTTGGGCGATTGTGTACGTTTCTAGTCTAAAACCACATTGAGAAAGACCTATCAAATTTTGGACCTAAGGTTTCAGAACTTCACATATTACAGCAGACAAGATCCTATACGAAATGTTTAGGATGATTATTCCTCTATAATCCATTCATCGCGTAGGCTTTCTTCCGACCATATCAAGCAGATCAGCTTGTGTATGCTCCTTTCCAACTAATCTCCAACTGCCTTGAAAAGACATTCTTGATCATTGCCCAGCGGAGTTTGTGTTTAGTTTATTTATTGACTATACATATGTATATTATATTTATATAATTACTAGCTGACCCCACCACGCGTTGCTGTGGGTAACGTAACATAAATTGAGATGTAAGTTATCCTATCTTTCAAGTTGGATCAAACTGCACACGTTGTACAAATCTGATTAAAATCGGTTAAGTAGTTTAGGAGTCCATCGCGGACAAACATCGTGACACGTAATTTATATATATTAAGAAGATTGTTTACAAAAGCATTTAGAAATAAAATAAAGTAGGCATTAATATGTGGGAGAGTGGGTGAAGAAAAGTCTTAACTCGTCCCTAAACCAATTTATATCATTTAGTTCTTCCAAGCTGATAGCAGAAATAAAAAATTGACTCTAGGTTGTAAGGCAGGTAAAATGAGGTAAAATCAAACAAGCAGATCTGTTGGGAAAACCCGATTTTCGTTGTAAAGATATGACGAAACTTTTATAATTAAAAATTTTATGTATAATTAAAAATGGTCATGCCAAATAAACTCTTTTCCAAATGCGTATGGTCGAATCTCTTTAGATTTTTCAATATTGTGACGAGTTTTATAGAAAGCTTCTTCAAGCTTTTTTTGGATTCAGTATCACAATTATAAAATATCTCACAACCAGCAAGAACTAATCTCGTTTTGGGTTGTGTAAACTTAGCAGTCCTTCAAGTGTTCTTATAGAACACCTCGTACCAAAGAACCAAAGGTCCAATTACTTTGACGTCTATTTGACGGCATGATGTTTCTGACAGCTTCAAAGTTTAATTGTCCAAACATTTTCTGTAGTTCTAATTCACCATCATTTTCATTATATTTTAAATTGTTATTATTATTTAAATAAAAAGATTTGCCTTCTATCAAAAGCGTATTGTTTTTTAATTTCATTACGGTTGTTGGTTTATTTGTTTTCAGTATTCTTCTGTATCCGAGCAGGATTTTTCGTTTAAATTGCATCTGTTTTGAGAGATCTCTTTGTAAATAGACACCTGGGCCTTTGAGTTTGGATGAGTTCTTAAGCATTATCGCGGTCGTTTCAGTGGACCCGGTGTTGATTTTCATTTTAATTGTGTTGTTGTTTTCACTGATTTTTACGGGTAGTGGTAAACGTTGCGAATTTTCCGTTTCAAGAAGCAGTTGTGTGACACTTTGTACTTTTTCTTTAGGGTCAATATTGACGTCATTTGGCATTGAAATAATTATATTTTTGCCTCTTAATTCCCTACTTTGAGCCTCGAGTTCATCTTCAAGCAAATTACATCTTTTTTCAACTTATTGAACTTTTTGGAATAACACTTCATTTTGTTGTCGCAGAGTGTTTATCTCGGTGTTAAGATTGTTAAGATCTTCTTTTGTAGCTAGATTTGCGGTTGCTTTAACTCTTTCCGTCACACTTTTTTATGTTCAGTGTAAAACCAATATTTTTGTGTATTCTGTATTGCATAGGCTTTCTTTAAAGTAGATTTGGTGGTTTTTCGAAAGTGGGTTGATGGGGGAGTCAGATATGGGGTGGTTATTGTGGGTGACCAATGTGAAGAAATAAGGTGATAACCACTTTAAATAAGGTGTAATTTTCAAAAATCTGTTATAATTATTCGATATATTTATATTTATTATACAAGGCTTTTCATATTTCAACAATTTGAGCATAAAAATATATCATATCTGTAAATATTAACTTGGCAATGAAATAAAATACTTGCATTTCCGATTTTACCAGTTTTCGTTTGATAGTTTAGCTCTTCTATTGACTGTCAGAGTATTACAATTGGCACTTTTCAAATGTTACATGCTAGTGTCGCTCATATTCATAAAATCTTTAACCAATAGATGTCGCTATATCATATTAAACGCGAATAAATAGGTGGTTAGTTCTACTAACGGAAAGAGTTAAGAAGTTCCACTTGCAGAGAACAGTCAATAACCGATTTAATTTTTTGAAGATCTGCGGCTAAGATGGACATTACGGAGTGTATTTTATAAATTTTTGAGGTTCTATTATTTGAATCTGTGGCTTAAGTCTTCTGGTGATATGTGACAGATTTTTTTTTCCACCAGTCATGTGAACGCAAACAAATGAAAATTAATTTTTAGGGAGTTTCAAATTATTTTACCTGATGTTTTTATCGGATTAAAATTAACTTGGCAAATAAATAAAATCAAGATTTGAGTTTTTACGTTAATTTTGATAATTTTTATAACTTTTTAAACAATTTTTACGGGAGCGATAATTCAAACCAACTTTACACTTTCACAGCAACGTTGCCAGTCCCAAAGGAAGAAATTCTGACAACACAGTTTCCAAATAAAAACAGCCTGTTTTCCACCTTTAAGATATGACGAAAACAACTTTAAAGTAGCAGTAGACATGTCAAAGCGTTGGCTCAACTTATCAATAAATATAAAATGGCCAACCTAACCAGATGCCTTAGAGAAGTCCATTAAGACCAGAAAAGTAACATGTTCTTCGTCTATTTACGCTATTATGTCTTCAACTACTTTCAAGAGGGCTGTTGTACAACTTTGTTTGGAACAAATTCCAGACTGAACCGAAACAAGAAGATCATTATTTGCGAGGTACTCATTTACTTGGTAGGATTGAAATATATTTTCCTCTTTTAATGGGAATGGGAGTTAAAAACAACGGTCAAAAAATTGTATTCAAAGTGTGTGTTAAATGCGAAAGCAAATGTGGTTGCATGGCCTTCACAAAATTCGGATGTACTCCATCTATACCAACAGCATTTGTCTTTATAGTTAAAAAGCTTCAAATCCACCCGTGCTTTCTATTACAGGGTTTTCCATTAAGAGCTATCCATTTTATTTTTTAAATAAAAACGCCAGCAATTTGAGATATCAAAAAAAAACATTTATTTCATATTAAAGTACACCCAATACCATTACGAATGGAACTCTATTTCGTTCATATGTCCTCCACGGGCGCGCTTGCAGCGATCGATAAGTTGAACCCAATTTTCGACCACTCTCTCGCACATATCGACCGGTATTGCGGCAATTTCGCGTTCAATATTGGCTTGAAGCTCCTCCAAAGTCTCTGGCCTGTTGGCGTCGTAGACCAACGACTTGACATAGCCCCAAAGAAAGAAATCCAAAGGTGTCAAATCACACGAGCGCGGCGGCCAATTGATCGGTCCATTTCTTGAGATAACACGTTGACCAAATTTCCTCTTCAAAATGTTGATGGTTGCATGAGCTGCATTGGCTGTAGCTCCATCCTGCTGGAACCACATGTCACTAATATCCATTCCACGCAACTGACGCCAAAAAAACGCCCCCAATGTGGTTTGTGCGATGCCCAATTCCTGTGAACGACGTGGAATTGACTGATTTGGGTCGTTCTGAACGGACGCACTTACGGCCGCGATATTTTCAGCACTCCGTCCTAATCTTTGTCTCACTGGCACGGGAACATTGTGCAGCGAAAACGTGGATTCAAATTTGTGCACTAAACTATAAGAATTGCGGCACGGGTGGGACGATTATAGCGACCAAAAATCGGAGTTAGCGCTCTTAGGGCCGGTCTGTTCAAGTGTGGTTAAATCTGTGGTTTGGTTACCAGAGATTTTGCTTAACCCGTGGTTATGGATCTTTGGTTAAGGAATTGCGTCTTTTCACTATTTTTTCGGCCTTGGTTAACAAACCGTAGGTTATCGAGAAATTCCAATATTTTTCCAGTCTATCTGTCAAATTAATCACTAGCCCCAATCAATGGTTATCTTTTTTGGTGACATGTGTTTACTGTCGGCAGTTCATAGTGAGTTATTTTATAACTATTCATGTTTTGCGATTATAGGTACTATAAGGCAAGTCTTGCAATCGTGCCGGAAAAAAAATTTGAGATAACAATTAAACATGACATTACGACCAAAGAGAATACGAAAAAAGTGGGTCCTGCAATTCTGTCTGTCTGTCTGTCTGTCTGTCTGTCTGTCTGTGTGTCTGTCTGTCTGTATATGATTCTACAGCCTGAACCGCTGGACCGATTTTCTTAAAATTTTGCAGTTAGGGTATGTGGGGTAGCCTACAGAGGGGTTTTTGGAATTGAGTCTCTAGGTCTTGAAATAACGGTACCTGCCATACAACCGATATGATAATACTTATTTTTCTCGAAAATGGCTCCAACGATTTTGATAAAATTTTGTGTGAAGGATTAATTTTGAATTTTCTTTCTTATGATGTAAAAAAAATTTTGGAAAAAGCCTAAAAACGGTACCTCCCATAGTACCATTTTTTTCAAAACCGACTTTCTCGTTAATGGCTTACACGATCTTAACTAAATTTTGGATTTAAAAAGTCGTAAACTGTTAAAGAAAGACTCCATATCAATATTTAAAAAAATTTAGTTTTGGAAATTTTTATAAATTTTTTTAAAAAATTTTGATTTTTAGAAATAACTTCAAAAGTGTAACTTTGATTTTTTTTAAATTTTTTGTCAAAATAACTTCTGTCAAGATCTAAATCTTTGCATACTCGACTTTTAAAAAACAGTTTTAAAAAAAAGTGAAAAATAAAAAACCGTTTTTTGGAAAACTGGTCCAACGATTTTGATTAAATTTTCATCATTCATTTGTATTAGCAATTGAAAAAGAATGGCGTTTTTAGATTTTGGCTTGCAACCTTTGGAATATTTAATTTAATTTTTTTATTATTTTGCGTGATTTAATTCAATTTTCATAATTGATGTGTAGTTGGCAACCATGTACCACAAAATATATTATGAAGATCTAGATAATACCAAAACCTTTAACTCGGCCTTTACATTTTGATATCGTATTTAGAACACAATCGCAAGTTCGTGCGACCCAGTCGTGCCCATTTTTTTTCTATGTTATTCATAATTTTTGTTATTTTTGAAGACAATGTCACAATCAAAGCAACGCAACGATCTGCGAATTTCTCCAAAAGTGAAGAAGAAAAACTTGTAGCTTTGGTGTTAGAAAAAAAGAACATTTTCGAAAACAAGAAAACTGACCAATAATTCCTCGTCATCACTAACGCCACTACCATCAGAACTCCACAAATCCCAAACACAATTTCCACGTGAACTAAATTTGTAAATGAAACAGTATTTTATAAAAAAGAACTATAACAAGAATAATATTGGAGATAAATATAATGAAAAATTAAAAACAAACGCACTCCATCACACTGAAATGTATAGCCAATTGATGAGTCAAAAATAATGCGTGAAGACAGATTAACCAAACGTGAAAAGACGAAATTCCAGTAAATCGATGGTTAAATAGCGTTAACCGACCAAAATCGACTGGTTAACGATTTCTCTGGTTAGTTAACCAAACCATTCATTTGTTAACCAAACCAAGGTTGAAAAGACGCATTCTATGGTAACCACTGGAAATAACCACGGGTTAAAATTAACCAAACTTGAACAGACCGGCCCTAAGTTGCAGCGACTGACTCAAAATTTTGATAGTACGCTTTAATAATTTGGAAACGTTGATTCGTGTAACTCACTATGATGAAATGGTAGACCTTAATGAGCAATCTGACGTTTACAGAATGTCAAAAGACCTTAAGTGCGCGTTTACAAAAAGAAAGTGCAGAAGTGGTCTTTCCGGATCCTCAGAAGCGAATGCGATTCAATTTCCTCAAACGAGCACTTCTCATGAAACTTTTTTTTGGGAATTCGGTATTTTTTCCTTCTTCTCTCCTGGCAAATCTTGTTGTACGTTGTCAAAATCAGCCCTTGTTCTCTTTTACATCAACATTTAAGCTTATTGTTTTGGCCGGGTTTGCCTGCCTGCATTCTTCATCGAACCTCGTATTTCGTTTTGGGGGTCGAGTGAAACCCAGAACTTCATAAGCTGCATTTCTGATGTTTTGTTGCTATCTGTCGTGCGTCAAATTTTAACTCATATTTATCGAAACATCAGGTCTGTTCGTTGAAGCCCTGGGGTTGCCCTAGGGCCGCCACAAAGCGTTTTTTGAGAAACCTAAATTCACCCTGAATGTCAAATTGAGTTTTTTTTGAGCCATAGGTTTTCCCCCAACTCGCCCTAGCTTTTTGCTGTGGCGAGTTGAGAGCTGTCAAATGGCATGTATTTTTTTTTAATGGCAGGGATGTGTGGTGGTTTGTGTTATAGCGTTTTTTGAGGACTGGAAAACCCAGGTTTTTTTGATAATTCACAGGGTTCTCAAGAAAACCTGGGTCAACCCTGGGGAAAGTTCAACGAACAGACCTATCATTTTCTTAGAGCGAGGAGCCCCAGGGCCTAACGCATTAATCGCATTTTAAAACTGTAACTATGGATTTAACCGAAAAATACTTTTTTGGATAGTTTTTTTTTTTACTGTAGTCAAACTTTAAAATGCTATAATCTCTATAGCTGAAGTTCTATGTATTTGAAAAATAAAAGGTATTTTTTAACTTTTTAAATGCGTGCACAGTGCAGATAATAAAAAACGATTGAAAATGTTACTTCAACTGGTATTTTAGTAGTGCAGTAGCAACCACAGTTTAGCGAGAAAAGGATCAGCACTTGACCCTTCTCTCATTGATCAATCAATCAAATAACAAAATAATGCGAAAATCCAATGAAAGATGGGTATGCCTAGACTCCTGTGTTACTTTCAGGAAACTATGGCCAAAATACGAAATACTGGTATTTTAGTAGTGCAGTAGCAACCACAGTTTAGCGAGAAAAGGATCAGCACTTGACCCTTCTCTCATTGATCAATCAATCAAATAACAAAATAATGCGAAAATCCAATGAAAGATGGGTATGCCTAGACTCCTGTGTTACTTTCAGGAAACTATGGCCAAAATACGAAATACTGGTATTTTAGTAGTGCAGTAGCAACCACAGTTTAGCGAGAAAAGGATCAGCACTTGACCCTTCTCTCATTGATCAATCAATCAAACAACAAAATAATGCGAAAATCCAATGAAAGATGGGTATG
Organism: Melanostoma mellinum; assembly: GCA_914767635.1. Taxonomy (NCBI): domain Eukaryota; kingdom Metazoa; phylum Arthropoda; class Insecta; order Diptera; family Syrphidae; genus Melanostoma; species Melanostoma mellinum. Next base: position 56,254,890 of record OU612060.1, read on the forward strand.
CCTAGACTCCTGTGTTACTTTCAGGAAACTATGGCCGAAATACGATAAGAACGGATCTGAAAAGCTGCTATCATTAAATAGACCTTCAGTACGAATGCTTATCAGTATCATAACTGGGCATAACCTACTAGGTTACCACAAAAAGAAAATGGTCTTTGTACTCATGACCCGTGCAGAGAATGCAATGACGAAGATGAATGAGGATACAACTCATTTCCTTTGTCAATGCCCAGCAATCTGCCACACTAGGAAAAAATTTATAGGAAACTGCCTTGAATTATCAGACACTTCAAAAAGCAGCCTGTTAAACTTCACTAAGGCCACAAAATGATTAAAAACTGACCAGACATAAACTCATAGGTTTCTAGGACGATACAATACTCCAGGGTATCACAATGGATCTACATTGATCTAAGTATGACGGTAATAAGATCAACCGTCAGCCCATTCTACCTAACCTAACCTAACCACAGTTGAGTCACATCTCTGTGATATCTCTTTGTCCTATCCCATCACTAGCAGCAGCAGAGAATTGAATTGAATTGAATTTTATTGAGTCTTTTTTGTTACATTTACAATAGGTGCTTTTTTTAAACCAGTAGCAAGTACAGCATTCGAGTTAAAAAAAAAAACAGTATTTTCAGTAATATTTCCGGCCGCAAAAGATTGTGCTCAAGGCTTGCTGTTACTTTTCAAAGCTCTCTGTGAAATTCAAGAAGAAACAAAATCTCATTCATACCTGTTTTGTTTCATTACATATTTGTTTTATCAAATCCAGATATGAATTTGTATTTTTTTTTTTTCTTCTTATTTTCCGTAGATCAGATTCTTCCTTACAGCTCTCTATTTTACAATTTTTGGATGCATCGCCCAGCAGTACAGAAAGCTCTATGTGAAAGTCAGCTGTTCTGTTGAAAAAACTTTCGGGTATGTTCGATTTGATGAGATTTTCCATTAAAAAACAGAATCAATTTATTTTTTTTATCCAAATCTGTGGTAAGCAATTTTTACACTATTGACCAGTCTTTTCGATAGGTAAAGAAACAAAATTAGTTGACTCTATTTATAAAACCGTGAAATTGAACCTCGTATAAAATAAAATCGCAAATTAAATTAAGTTGAAATACGTACTCCTAGTCCCAAATATGAAGTTTTATGGGAGAATGTTTGATTTTCATACATATATCTTTCACTTTTGATCATTTTCTACTGCATTTGCAATAAGTAAAAAAAATGTAGTTTGAATTTAAGAGATGGTGGTTAGCTCTCAAGACTGATAAATCACGGTACATTGGTCATAATTAACAAAAAATTGCATAAGTATTGAAACTTTGTATTTCAAGATCAAAATTCTTTGGTTAGAAAGTGTGAAAATTTTATGATTTTAAGTAATAAATTTTAACATTTTGTCAGAAATCAAGAAAAAAACTTAAACCTTGAATACCTTTTGAAGGAGTGAACTTGTCAAAAAAATGATGAGAAACCTTTTTTTGGAGCAACTAATTTTCTATGAAAATATGTATCGCTTTTACTAGACCGAAATATAAAATTCCAAAGTTTCCAAAGTTATTTTTCAATGGGATCTTTCTATACCCCCTCGAAGGTATTGTAACGTGAACCCAACATTTTATACCAATTTCCTAATCGAAAAACGTTCAACCGAAAACACAACTGGCAACACTATAATGGAATGGTATAAATGACAGGCGTTGCTTGTAAGCCAGTGTGTGTGAGTGTAGAGAGACAGACAGACAGAGAGTAGACAGCAAATGTGGCGACAATGTAGAAGTTACTGGAGAGTTCTAGATGGCGTGTCATTCGATATAAATAGCCCGCCCGAGGCAACCAGAAGTCAGTTTTGTTTATAGAGTGATGAAGTTAAGAGTAAATACAAGTGTTAGTCCAAAAGTCGAGTTGAGTTCAAATAAAGTGTATATCGAAAGTAAATACTGAATAAAGTGGTAAAATTAAATTGAAAGGTAGAGTTTTATTTTTGCGAACTAAGCGCACGTTGATGATGACTATAGACTGGTCACTGAGGAACTAAGCAAACATAAAATCCAGTGGCACTCGTATGAAAACAAATCCTCAAGACCAATAAAAGTAGTAGTCAGAGGCCTACATTCCTCATGTTCTCCAAAAGAATTAGTAGAAGACCTTGTTCAAGCAGGCTTCCAAGCCTTTGATGCAGTCAATCTTATTAAGAATGAGACTACTAAGAACTCTGCTGCTCTCTGAAAATGTCTATAGTATTCAATCAATCTTAGGCATAAAAGTCAAAATTGAACCACTGCGAAAATCAAAAATTGTTCCGCAATGTAAACGATGCCAAGCATTTGGCCACACCCAAAAATATTGCAACCGCGAGTTTGCTTGTGTTAAGTGCGAAGGAAAACAACAAAGAACAGAAAGCAAAATGTGTAAACTGTCAAGGTAATCACCCTGCAAGCTATAGAGGCTGTCCAGTTGCTAAAAGATTTCAAAAATCCAAAAGCAAAATGACATCCGGTGAAATAAAGCCCAGCAATCCAGCAAACACAAAAAGAACTCCTGAAGCTGAGGATAAAGGTAAGAAAGAACTTCCGATGGAAGCTGTTAAAAGCAAAAGCGACGAAAATAAGTCCTATTCACAGATTGTTAAAAACGTGCGGAAGAATGAAGAAACTTCCATTAAAGAAATTCTTGAACTTATTCTTAAAAGAATTGACAATCAGGATTTGAACATCAAACGGCTAAGTGAAGAAGTCGCTCTTAAAAAAACAATGATGGACAGAACACTAAAAATTGGAACATGGAATGCAAACGGTCTTTTACACCATTTATCAGAATTAAAAATCTTCTTAGACATCGAACACATAGATATTTGTCTGTTGTCCGAAACTCATTTCTCAAGTGGACTGGTTCTTGATGATTTAATATCAAACTATATTTGCTACCACGCTCCTCATCCAGCTGATAAGGCTAGAGGTGGATCGGCAATCCTCATAAAAAAGAGCTTAAAACACCATGAAGAAGTTATGTTTACAAACGAGAATATGCAAGTAACAATAATTAGTATTGGTATGAAAAAGAAAGACTTCAAGTTGGCATCAATATACTGCCCGCCGCGTCGAGGCGTTCCCCGACTGAAGATGATTATACAGAACTGGTAAAAAAAAGCAGGCCTCAAATACAATTGTGAGTTTTATTCATCCAGATCACCAACATACTGGCCATTGGATTCAAGTAAAATACCAGACCTTGTTGACTTTTTCATAGTTAAAGGTATTAAACGAAACCATATAAGAGTCGAAGGAAAATATGACTTATCATCAGATCATACACCGGTTATTTTATCACTTAATGAATCGGAGATAATGGAAAAAAGTAATCCTAAGCTAGTAAACAATAAAACAAACTAGAGTGAATTCAGAGAAAAGCTTGAAAGCTATTTAAATCTCAGATCCCCTATGAAAAGAAAAGAGCAAATCGACCTTGAAGTAGAACAATTCATTGCCGATGTTCAACAAGCTGCAGAAGAAAGTACACCAACTTACTCGAGTAGGAAGCAAACTGAAACAAAATACCCTGCCGAGATAAAAGAGTTGATATTGGAGAAGAGAAGAGCTCGAAGAAAATGGCAAAATACTAGATTTCCAGACGACAAAACAGCGTTTAACCGGCTAAGCAACGAACTGAAAAAACAAATCTACGAATTCAAAAATGATTCATTAAGTAGATTCCTGAAAAATTTAACGACTGATGCTTCAACCGATTATTCGCTCTGGAAAGCAGCTAAGCGCCTGAAAAGACCGCAGTTACAAAACCCGCCAATAAAATCTCTAAACGGGAATTGGATCGGAAATCCGAAAGAAAAAGCTAACCTGCTAGCAGAACATCTTGCGAATGTTTTTAAGCCATTCCCAGCAAATACATCTGAAAACAGCTTACAGTTTATTGATAAAGTCGATGAAGTTGACATACCAATTGTCACACTCAAAGAAATAAAAAGTGTGTGTCGAAATCAACTATCGAACAAAAAATCACCTGGGTACGATCTAATAACTGCTCAGGTTATGAAATAAATGCCATCAAAAGCCTCCATAAAACTGCAATTCATAATAAATGAATGCCTAAAGACCCAATATGTCCCACATCATTGGAAAATTGCTGAAGTAATTGTTATACCGAAGCAAGGTAAGCCACCAACGGAAGTGACGTCTTACAGACCAATATCGCTTATACCAATAATGGCAAAAGTCTTTGAAAAATTGCTACTGAAAAGACTGAGCAAAGTCATAGAAGAAAGAAATCTAATCCCAAATCATCAGTTTGGATTTAGAAATAAACATTCTACGATAGACCAAGTTCATAGAATAACGGATGCAGTTGAAAAAGCATTAGAAGAAAAACAAGTATGTTCGGCTATATTTTTAGATGTTGCTCAAGCATTCGACAAGGTATGGCATGAGGGGCTAGCGTACAAACTGCAAAGGGACCTACCCAGGCAGTACTATGAAATACTAAAATCTTATATCTCAAACCGGCTCTTCAGAGTACGGTATGATCAAGAATATTCAAAGCTATGTAATATACAAGCCGGTGTTCCACAAGGAAGCGTCCTAGGACATACCCTGTATTTGCTATATACAAGGGATATTCCAGCGGATAACAACACCATTATGGCTACTTTTGCAGATGATACCGCAATTTTAGCATCCAGTAAGTGCGTCGTCAAGGCTGCTGAGAAATTGCAAAATGCCGTCGACACCGTTAGTGGTTGGACCAAAAATGACGTATCAAGCTCAATGAAGCTAAGTCTGCACATATAAACTTTACAAATAAAAAGTTAAGCTGCATTCAAATATTCATCAACAATCAAGCTGTACCTTACGCCAATACGGCCAAATACCTTGGGATGAATTTGGATGCAAAGCTAAAATGGAAAGAGCATATCAAAAAGAAAAGGGAAGAGAGAGAGAGAGAGTTCGATAGAGTTAGACGTGTTAACTAGTGCTTAAAATAAATCTATTTTTGCTTGATTTTTTGTGGATAATTAAAACCACAAAAATATCTATCATATAGAAGAATTTTTTGTGAGTTGAGTTTTCGTGACGGACATTCAATACGATGGAAGAGTTTTGTGGAAAATGTGATTTAAGATTAAATCGCAGTGATGTGCATATAATTTCTTGTAGCGGTTTCTGCAAAAAAAACTTTCATCGGTTGTGTTGCGAAGGCAAACTGTCCGAGTATGACATTAAAGTAATAAAAGGAAATAAAAATCTTGGATACTGGTGTAATGAATGTTTGCTTATACCTAAAAATATACTTAGGCAGTATGAAAAAATATTGGATTTGCATCAATCTAAAAGTGAAAAAATTGTAGACATTTTAAAAGAGAGTATGAATAAACTAAGTACTCAGATCAATGATATGGCTATTGCATTTAAATCAGATTTAAAAGACAAGAGTGAAAAGGATAAAGAAGAAGTGCAAACTATATCGGCATCAGTGAAAGAGTTAAATAATAATTTGTTGTTAAGATCATCTGAAAGTGCGAGCGAGAAGAATAATCAACTAAGAATAATTGAAGAAAATGTGCGAGAGTGTTTAGTTAATAAAATTGATGAGTTAAAGACTGAAGTGGTTAAGTCCCGTAATAATAACAAAGAGCCAGAATTAAAAGTGAAACAGTCATATGCTGAATTATTAAAAAGGCCTGTAGGCATTGCCCCTGTATTAGTAAAACCTAAAGAGAGTCAACATTTTAACGTCACAAAATCTGAAATAAAGAAGAAGATAGACCCTTCTGCCCTTTCAATTAAAGTAAACAATATGTTTGAGAGAAAAAATGGTTCTATTGGTATATGTTGTGACAGTGAAGAAGCTATAAAAAAAATTGGCGACGAAATGGTGATAAATATGAAGTTCATATGCCAATAATGAAAAATCCGTCGATCCTAGTGCGTGGTATGTGTGAAAATTTAAGCAGTGATGTTATAGAAGAAGCTATAAAAAACCAAAATAATATTGTTTTTAAAACACTAAAGTGCGTCAAAGTGTATAAGTCTTTAAAAAACAATATTTATTATAATGCCATTTTAGAGATTGATTCAAAAGCATTTCATGAAATTATTGAAGCTAAAAAAATTTATATCAAATATGATAGATGTGTTGTGTATGAAAAAGTGGGTATTCGTCGTTGTTTTAAATGTCTGGGTTATAACCATAAGCATACTAAACATGGGTAACTCAGCGCTGCGCTAGCGCAATGCGTTGACGCACTAACTGCGCTATGTGCGCTGATACACTTTTGCCTGCGCCAATAACTCAGTGGCGCAATTGAAACTCAATAGCAACACAACAACCAGATGCTATATACAACATAAAACTTACCCAAAAGCATTGCAAAATGAACTTCAAGCGCTTTCATACTCAGCCCCAGCACAGAACCAAAAGCCATAGCCAACACTCCAACAGCATCACACACAAGTTACAGGCAAAAATCATCCCTTATCTCACACACAATACTACAACGTTAAGAGAACAGAACCAAAGGCGCATTTGAGTTATGACTGCGCTATTGAGTTACAACTGCGCCAGTGTGTCTTTGCGCTATAGAAGAGTCAATAGCGCAATGATACACTAGCGCAGTTGTAACTCAGTAGCGCAATGATACACTAGCGCAGTTGTAACTCAAAAGCGCAATGATACACTAGCGCAGTTGTAACTCAATAGCGCAATGATACACTAGCGCAGTTGTAACTCAATAGCGCAATGATACACTTATGGCGCAGTGATACCACAGCGCAGTTGAGACTCTTTACTCTTATCTATATTCTCTTCTTTAGAGCAGAGAAATCAGGATATTTTTTTGATAAGAATAATGAGAACTGAAAATAGTGATGTTGGTTGTTGGTCTGTTGGTTGGCTGATGGATGCTTGTATGTTGTATCGCAGATAAATCTCTTAGTTTTATTTGTTTACATTGTTGTTTTTGTAAAAGTAGATATATCTTTAATAAACGTATGTAGCTGAATATAAAGTGGTGTTTTTAAAGTCTATTGTATGGGCGTTGGGTGGCGGCGGATGCAGTTGTGTGTGGTGTGTGAGGTTTACCTTCTTGGTTGTTATTTCTGTAATAAGCTACCAAGAAAGGGTGCTATGAAAAAACCCTTATGAAAAGGAACGCTTTATAAGATGTACCTATATTACGATTGAATTTGTAAGTATGTGTTGAAACTTGAAATTTGTTAGTACTTGTTGTGTTGCGTTATTGTGTAATGTGCATAGTTCTTGTTCTTACGAATATGGTGTCCCGAAAGGATAAAAGAGTGTTTTTATCTATTGCTGCCTATTCTTAATAGTAGTAGTTTACCACTTTACCTGAGAAATCATTCATCAATCTCACCTATGTAATCACATAAAAAGTTTAATTTTGTAAACTCAAAATATACAAGACATAAAAGAAAATAAATCATTTTTCCACTGGATATATTCAGTCCAGAAAAATTGCGCCATAGCGCAATTGCGTTAACGCATTGCGTTGATACAGTAAACTGCGCTTGAGTTAGTGTATCAGCGCACCATTTTTTGCTGCGTTACCCATGTTTAAAGCATACTGAATGTACAAGTGAAAAAATATGTTTAAAATGTGGTGGAAAAGACCATGAAATTAAAGATTGTAAAAACGAAGTTCAATGTGTTAATTGTATAAGACTTAAAAATAAAGCTAATCTTCCTGATATGGATGTCAAACATGATGTTCGTGGTATGGATTGTCCCCTATATAGAAGACAGCTGCTCAATGAGCGCAGCAAAATTAACTATTAGCAATTATCCGAATTAAAGTGCCTTTGTTTGAATATTGAAGGTCTCATAAATAACTTCAGTGAGTTAGAGTCCTTAGTGAATGAAAGTGAATTCGACTTCATATGTACTACAGAAACCCATACCACAGACTTAATTGAAGATGTTGAAATTGGTCTAAAGGACTTTCAAACAATTAGACGTGATTCTATATCTACACATACAGGCGGAGTAAGTTTTCACATAAAAAAAGAGTGGAATGTAGAAATATTGAAGAATTTTTCGTTTGAAAAACAGATCTGGTTTTTGTTGGTGAAAGTAAATAAAAATAACCTTACATATATACTAGGAGGTATTTACAGGTCGCCTAGCTACTCGCCGTCAATATTTCTAAATCAACTATCCGACTGGTTGAGTATTTTGAACTGTGATTTTAAAACTGTGATACTAATGGGTGATATCAATATAGATTTCTTAACAGACAGATACTTTAAAAATCAAATAAGTGTTATATTAAGTGATAACTCGTATACCCAATTAGTTAAGGAACCGACAAGATTTACCAAAAATTCCCGAACTTTAATTGACTAACTATGTAATGACAAATAATCCAGAGAGAGTTGAAGCAAAGACTGATAGTAAATATAAAATTAGTGATCATGAATCTGTGATAATTAGTATTAAGGCACTATATTTCAAAAAACAAAATCAGAAGAGCATAAGTATATTAAAATATAACTCAGAAAGTTTTATCTCTAAGGTACGTAACTGTGATTTTTCTGTACCTAATAGCAATATATCTGTTGACGCATTAACAAAGAAGTTTTCTGAAAACATAATACAGACAATTAATAGTTTTATTTCCTGTAAAAATATAAATCAAAATAACAATTCTTGGTTTAACGAAGATCTAAGACTACTTAAAAATGAAAAGATTTCAAAATATGAAAAAGCAAAAGCTTCTTGCTTTGTTGTTGACTGGTATAATTATAAAATTTGTAGAAACCGATTTAAAAACTCCCTACAAAGTGCAAAAAATAACTTTATTAAAAGAAAAATTGAAATTTGTGGTGACCAGAAAACTGTGTGGAGAACTTTAAAGCTTCTTGTTCTTAAAGAAAATAATAAAAAGGTGAATGAAGTTATTGATAAGGGCAAACATTACAAAAATGGTCCCGAAATGTCCAATGTGTTAAACTCTTTTTTGTTTCAAGTATTGATATAATAAGAAGTAATATACCCAAAAAACAGTACACTAACTTAGTACCTGATTATTACTATTTAAATTTCCAGTTTAAGCAAATGAATATTGGTGACCTTAAATCGATGTTAAAAACGATGAACAATAAAAAAGATACAAACGGAATTAGTGTTAAAATGTACTTGGATGCTTTTGATATATGTGGTGATATGTTGCTGAAAATTGTGAATTTGTCTTTAACTAGTGGAACGTTCCCAAATAGTTGTAAAGAGTCCCTTATCGTTCCGATTCCGAAAATAAAAAACTCTAATAAAGTGGAAGACTTTAGACCGGTTAATATGATGAACCTCGAAAGCAAAATTATTGAAAAGGTCGTGTATAATCAACTCCAAAACTACTTAGAGTCTTTTAATCTGATATCGCTTCATCAATCCGGTTTTAGAAAGAATCACAACTGTGAATCACTTCTCAATCTTGTGATTACAAAGTGGAAAATTGACATACATGACAAGAAAGTTGTAGTGACGGTGACTTAAAGCGAGCTTTTGAAACTGTCGATAAATTGATTTTAATTGAAAAGCTGAAAATGTATGGAGTCCGAAATACAGAAGTTCAATGGTTCGAATCATATCTTAATAATAGATCTCAAAGGACAAAACTTAACGACAATATCTCAAACTCTGTTTCTGTACTTCATGGTGTCCCTCAAGGATCATTACTTGGCGTTTTATTATTTCTGGTGTACATCAATGACATGGAGAATGCCGTTCGTTTTTCAAAAATTGTGCTGTTTGCTGATGGTGCCTTATTGTTTATATCTTGTAGTAGCGTTGATGAATGTATTGAAAAAATAAATCTAGACCTGCAAAGTTTACAAGACTGGTTTGATAGTAACATGTTAAAATTAAATATAAATAAAACTAAAGCTATGATATTAAATGGTAGTACTAATAGAACAATAAACATTAACAATCAAAATATTGAAACTGTTAAAGAAATAAAGTACTTAGGAGTTATAATTGACGATAAATTAAATCTTGATGCACATGTAAATTATATATGTAAAAAGTTATCAAAAAAACTTTACTTTTTTGGAAGAATTAGAAAAAAACTTTCAACTAATACCTCAATTAAAGTGAATAATACAATGATAAAACCTCACTTTGAGTACTGTTCTAGTATTTTATTTATGTGCAATAATCAAATGATGGATAGACTACAAAAACTTCAGAATAGGGCCATGAGAACTATTTTATTGTGCAATAGACTAACTCCAAGAAGAGAAATATTAAAACTGTCCTGGATGAGTGTGAACCAAAGAATTTTGTTTAATGCTATAGTTTTTGTATTTAAAATTAAATTAAATATATTACCAAATTATTTAAATGAATATATAACTTATGTAAATGATGTACAACATTTTGCGTTACTAAATGCTAGAGATTTTAGATTACCAATGTATAGAAATTCAATAATAATAATGAAATCAAATTAGAACAAAATTTATTTTAAAAAACTTTTAAACGAATATGTTAAAAATTTAACATATTATTTATTATTTATTCAAAAAAAAAAAAAAAAAAAAAATATTAATCAAAACTAAAAAAAAAATAAAAAAATAAAATTAAAAAAAAAATTTTTTCAAATCCATTCAGTTGATTAACTTGAGCTAAGGAACAAAGTAGGTAAAAGCTTTCAAAAACACTAAAGCTACGTGCAGACGGCATATAAAAAGCCGCACATATCTGCGGTTCTGACGTCACATAAAAAGTCGTAAATTCAACGCAAATGCTATACGTAAATCAGTGTACGCAAACTAGCATATTAGGGTGTTCAGACGATGTGCAGAATCTGTCCCAAAAGCCGCACATTAGTTTGCGTTGATTTGCTCGCACATCAAATGTACGCAAATGAGTACGCAAATTTTGCGGTCGATGTGCGACGTGTTCACACGATATGCTGAAATATCCGCACATCACCCATTTGCGTTCATATGCAGGTTTGCGTTAATTCAATAAATTGTTCGAATTTTGTGTTTTTTTCATCGTTTGTGGTTGTTGACGAAGCTTAACCGTACATAAATTTAAAAGTGCTGAAATTATTTGAAAATGTCGAAAAGAAAGTAGGGTACTACGGCTGTTTTGGCATTTAAAATGATTTATCTGCAATCAATTTTAATGATTTCATAATCAGTAGAAAAAAAATAAATAAAAAACCTAATAAATTAAAAAACTTAATAAATTAATAAAATACTCAAGTCAACAACAAAAAAAAAATTAAAATAAAGAGACCCGATAAATACTTCAATACTTATTGTATTCATGAACACAAAAACAGCCTACTACCAACACACTTCGCTTCGCTCATTTTTTTTTTAATTGAAAACCGATCATAACTATACTGTACAACCACTACTGATTTGCGTAAAATATGCACATTTGCGTTGTCCTATTTTCGTGTCACCGCACATGATTTTGAAGATCGCACATGCACGCACATGCCCGCAAACTGTCACAAAAAATGTGCGAGGGTGTTCAGACGATTTGCGAAAAAGCCGCACATTTATGTGCGGCCTCGCCATCGCACATCATCCGCAAACCATTTGCGTGCATGTCCCAAAAGGGTGTTCAGACGATATGCATCAATTGTCGCAAATTATGACGTAAAAATGACGTCAGAACCGCAAACGTGTGCGGCTTTTATATGCCGTCTGCACGTAGCTTAAAGCATGTGAAAGTTAAGTGGTTTGGTGGATTTGTAATATTTTTTTTTTAAATTAAGTAAATTCTTAAATCAACTTTATTTCTTTAAATAAACTTTTTACAAAATTTTCCCTTATTAAGTATGACATTTTCTTTCACTTATCAATTCTCCTATTAATACTGAGTCAAACATGGGAAACCGATTGAAAAAATGTTTCTTAGTTTTTGAGTAGTAAAAACAACGACAGGTAGTTTATCCAGAATCCAAACGACTCTCATTTCTTTCATACCTACAGAGCACTCACACAGTTTAATATGCCTTATCGAATGTCTATTGAAAATATACAAACACAATTCAAAATTTTACTGTTTTTTTTTTTGCTATTTCGTAAAGATTATATATTATTATTTGCTTCCTGCTCTTACGCATATACCCCTCCTCCTCTTCAAATACAGTCTTGTGGAATGCATTCTTAATTTTGTGGCGTACGTTTAATTCCCACTTTGTCACTGGAAAGTGGCAAAGTAAAAGTACTATAGAATTTATATACAATGGTATAACAGACCTTATTGAAAGCGGATGAGGAAACCCTTGTTCGTTTTGAGAGAAAAATTCTCCGAATGATCTCTGGTTCTGTTTGCGAAGACAATGTGTGGAGAATAAAGTACAACAACGAGCTGTATGAGATGTACCGCGACATGGTCATAGCCAGAAATCGCGAGGCTACGATGGTTGGGCCATATAGAGCGGATGGACCCAAACGCTCCGACTCGACGGGTTTTCGAAAGCACATTGCAGGAAAATCTCCAAAGGGGAAGACCTCGTCTTAGGTGGCACAATCAAGTGGATGAAGACCTCAACCGACTTAGAGGGCAAAACTGGAGGGAGCTCGCCCGAAATCGAAGTTGTTAGAGAAGGATGTTGGTTGAGGCCCAGGTTCACCCCGAACTGTAATGCCCACCTATGTGTAAATAAGGAAAGCTTCGACCCAAAGTATGTAACACGAATTACGGAACACCCTGTATACAGTTTACAGAGCAAACACACTGTAAATTTTATATTTCTAGGGGAATGTGGTTGGTGGAAAAGAACTTTGGCGGGAGAGCTGTTGAATAGATCCCAAACAAAATCGCTAGCCGCATTATCCGTTACACCAACACGTGGTGGCAGAGGTGGCCTACCTGATAGAGGACGAACCCGAAGTGGCCGAACTAGGCCTGCTGAGAGTGAACCAGTTATTTTGACTCATGATGGTACTTGTGTGACCCTTAGCGAGTATAAAAAACGCAATCCTCCAGTACACAAAATAGTTCCTATGCAAATGCATGCACCTAGAGAATGTTTGCCCGTGGTCTGGCCGATATTTATTGAAAAAAGTAAAAAATAATAAAAGAATTTATTATTTTCAGCGGAGTGTAATTTAATGGCGAAACGCATAGAAGTGAAGGTCACTTGAACTTTTCATTTTGTTTTTAAAATCATTACACTGCGCTGAAAATAATAAAAAAATCTTTTATTATTTTTTACTTTTTTCAATTAATATCGGCCAGACCACGGGCAAACATTCTCTAGTTGGACCAATTGAATGCGTTTTATATCTTCTTGAAAACCACAAGCCTGAAAAAACACCCTTTATTTACATATTTACTTAATTGCTTACTTATTTCATTTCTTAGCAAATATTGTGTATGGTCTCCCTCTCTACTAAAAAGAACTTTACTTTAGTGCAATACACATTTTACTTAACGCGTTATAATGGTAACTGGGTTCTTTCTAAAATTAGATTTAGGCAATTATATTTTTATATGGAAGATATGGAAACACAGATAGATGTAGATGTAGATGTCTCAGATTGCTAGTCACTTAGCCAGTGCTACAGAATTGTAACGATTCTCATACCACGTACATCAGAATCAATGAATATGAGAACAAAATGAGTATTGGGCTTGATTGAACATTATGACCCAATTGTATTAAAATATCAGTAGCCATATGTTTATCTACTGTGTGCCATGCGTCAAACAAAACCATTGTTTTCCACTGTCATTTAGTTGTGGGTATAATTTTATTACGATCCATTAGCGAAAGTCGTTAAAATTAATAAATGGTTTCGTCATTTTTTGTATCTGTCCACATGATAAGTTTTTGTAGCTAGTCAGCAAAAAATCTCTAATCTACAAAAAACCTACATACATTGTACATAGGTACTTTCATTCTGTTGACCTAAGTCTTATCACGTACGTATGAAATCATGAACAAGCAAAAAAGTGCATTGCATTGCAAAATACCTAGATTTGAAAATAGCAGTTAGTTAGTTGGTTTTGTAAATGGTATTTGAGTGTTTCGTAAGAACATTGAAGGTCTATTAAAAAATCATCGATCAATACGTAGCACGTAAAAAGTTTCCCACGTTTTTCGCATTCCTTGCTATACTATACAAGAACTTTATACAAACCATACAAACCCTGAACGTAACTTTGAAAATAAGTGAATCAGACGAAGGAAACAAATCGGATTAGTTTGAATAATATACCTATCCATCTAATCTTTTACGTTTTTTATCTTAAAAAAAAACTTTGAGACTTAAGTACATGGACTTGCAACACACTGCCCCTTTTGCAAAAATACACATAGCACCATGTTGCATACCTATAATTCGATCGGACTGCGTCGCTAGAGTGCGTTGCTGGTTGTGATGACCAAGTAAGCCTCATGAAATTAACTGCAAAAGGTCATTAATGACGTAATTTCTATAATCATTTGCTTAAATTACCTTAAATAAAGGATGGAAGTATGTATATGAGCTAAGAGACTGTATTGAATTTGCTTATTTGCAACCAAATTTAAATAACTAGGGGATGAATAATGGTAATAACAAAACTAACAAACATTTTGCCGCGTCAAGGTAAACAAAGGGTCTTTTAGCTATTCTTGAAAATGTTGATTGAAAATAGACGATAATTTGTTCACTTACCAGGTTTTAAAAACTTTGGTTTAGGTTGCAAGGAAACCATAACGTGTTGTATATCAGCTGAGATTTGTTTAATTTGCCATTTTAAAGCGCTAAAGCTGAACCTTTTGAAGAATAACAGAGCTTACTTGTTGAGAGTAGGATTGCGAGCGAGATTTGTGTATCTACCAATATAATTTATTGGCTGGCCGGTCAAGGACACAGACTAGTTTAATTGTTTATTCACGTTATCTACACGTCACTTTGTTTGTTTATTTTTGTTGGAACCCTTTGAATGTTATTAAATATTTAAATGTTTTTCAAACTTAAATATTGAAAACGCGAAAATTCTTGTAGTCTTTCAACTTTACAAGTAACAAATAAATTAGTTTGCACTGGAACTGGAAGTGGAAATGAAAGAAATGGCGGTTGACATTTCCAGTTCTATGATTAAGTGATGCCAGGTTTACTTTTCGCTTAAGTAGGGTAACAGAGAAACAGTTGGATTGGATTGTACATAGACATTAGTAAAATTACTGAATAGTTTTTTTTATCAACATGACAAATATCGACTGGTGACAAGAACGGTCAATAGAAGCAACTAGCTCCTTCGATACTAACTAAGTGCTTACCTATGTCCTATATGGTGTACAAAAAGATCAACATATACGAAAAAAGTGCAAGTATTGGAGCGTAAGGATCTTCGCTTTTGCACATTTTTGTATAGAAACTCAATCCGGCAGAGTGTCGTTATTCAGCTTAACGGCTCGCGTACACTGAATCGGAATCGGATCGGAACTGTTTGGACGACAATCTCGGACGTTCATCTGCATACACTGCTGCCGTTCTTTGACGATAACTGACAGACATCCTGTTATTGAATTTATTTATTTCAATTCAATTGAAACTTTTTTCCATAGATTTTTAGTTTGTTCGTTGAAGCCCTGGGGTTGCCCTATGGTCGCCACAAAGCGTTTTTTGAGAAACCTAAATTCGCCATGAATGTCAAATTGAGTGTTTTTTGAGCCATAGGTTTGCCATAGGTTTTCCCCAAACTCGCACTAGCTTTTTGCTGTGGCGATTTGAGGGCTGTCAAATGGCATGTATTTTTTTTTTTAATGACAGGGATGTGTGGTGATTTGTGGTTTAGCGTTTTTTGAGGACTGGAAAACCCAGGTTTTTTTGACAACTCATAGGGTTGTCAAGAAAACCTGGGTCAACCCTGGGGAAAGTTCAACGAACAGACCTATTATATGCCTTAGAAAAATTATTCCACAGTGGTGTCCTACTAAAAACGAAATTTATTAACTTTTCACTATCCATTGTGTACTTCTATGACGTCCGACGTCCGATAAATCCAAACAAGTTCGGATTTGTCTGTTGATCGGATGAAGTCGGACGACATCGGACGACATCTGACGTTGTCGGTTATAGTGGTGTACGTGCTCTCTTTGTTTAACACATGTTTGGTTCGAACGTCAGAGTTCGGCCGACAACGGCCGATTATAATTCGGACGATGTCTGATTTAGTGTACGCGAGCCGTAGTCTTGAGTCTAATAGCAATAGATCTAGACATGCGCGCAATCCTATAATCAGCACAGCAAAGCACTTTACCAATTTGTGGTGAAAGTAATCAGTATTGATGTGTTTCTATGTTCATTGGTAAAATTCAATGCTAAGCTGAATTAAGCATTGCTGATTTGCTACAAAAACACACCTACTGAATAGCTTCCATAGGAAACTTTGAACTAACGTTTTTCGATTATAAGGGAACAATAATAATGTCTTAAATCGGTATCAAAATGTAGCTTATGAGCTGTAGAATTTTACTAATAAAAGTATCCACTTTCTTTTGAATGTCTGTTGTTTATTTATGTTTTTAATTCATAAAGAGTCGTCTAAAACGGCATTGGTAAATGTTTCTGCAAAAGATGACAAAGTTCTTGATTTTGTCGCCTCAAGAACTCACACTCGGTATCCAGCTGCTCTCGCTCCTTGAGAACATTCAAATAATGATCCAAACCATGCTCAAGTGTTTTCCATAGCTTTTGTTTTTCTTCTGGCATTACTTGTAAAAAGTTACTCCAAATTTGATCCATTGAATCCTTGGGAAGAGAACGAGTGGTTTTGGAACTTCTGACAATTGCTCTTTCAAGACTTCCTCTATTAGAAAAACAAAAACAACAATTTCTTGTAAATAAACTAACCATGTTAAGTGATATTCAACGCAAGCTAGCATGGTTTCTCTATGTATACAAACTCAAAGATAACATACATTATACCTTGCATGAACAACCACTCGTGTGAAAAGTTCCGGGCACAGAATAGGTATTACAGAGAGTCAACTCGTACTCCTTTTACCTAAAACTCAATAAAAATTTTTCTAACATGAAATCCAAGATATCGTCTTATTTGAATCAAAGGGTAATATACCCAGCTATAATTGCGTTTCACTACTTCTTTTTACTTTGATGACAAAAAAATATTTCGACATGACAAAACCAAAACTGTCAAAAGCACGCTCACTTTTTCAAATTGATTTCAAATCAACTCATAAAAAATGGCGAACAAAGGTCCCCGAATGTTCCCGGCATAATTTATCTTATGAACAAAATGGCACTGGCCTGTCGCAGTTGACTCTCTGGTTCTATTCTGTGGTCGCGAGAAACATAGAGATAGCAAAATAATTGAATACCTTTAAATGACTGTTTGAATATTTTAACTTACAAGCGTGGTCCCTGCTGCTTCTGAAGATAGTTTTTTGTGAAGTTGCGTAATGCAGTAACGACAAAAGCCGGTTTTATGACCAAAAAATGATTCGAGCACACAGTCTATGTTAACAAATGATAAATTAATTGGTTTTGCTACACAAAAATAGTTCGATACTACTTGTTTAGTTTCTTGTTCGGCATTTCCTCTAATTTGCTTTTTTTCCATCAAGATTCCTGTAATGTTACGTTCAACATCGTCTGTCGAAATAGAGCAAATGTCTGATCCTGATGATGAAGCTGTCCCATCATTTGATTTCTCCATTTCTGCTGCCAATGATGCTCTTCCTCTAGTTGAATGTGGGTCTTCATCAAAATCACATAACTTTTGCACCAACCCCGTGCATAAGTCATTGGAGCAATTTGGGCACCAAGAGTATGGCAGAAAGTACTCAGTCAAAGACGAAATATCTTTATATTCTGTAATTTTCAATGCCTGTAATGTAGTTTAAAAATTTTAGTTCTTACTTCTACTATTTACATTTAGGCGAAATCTAAAACAACTACTTACATTGAAAATGTTGTCGATGCGCACAAGGCATTTTTCATCTTCAGCATATGGTTCGATAATTTCAAGAAGCTTTTCTTCAATTAGGAAGCCACCTCGATCAGATATTTTTTTCAAAACACTTTTAAGGAGTCGTACTTCAGACAAACGTTGAGCATCTGTTTTTTCATCCGATTTGTAGTGATTTGGTTTTTCTCTTTGATTTCCGTCACCTTGAGATTTTGAACCTTACACAGATAGAAAAACATTTATAGGTCTGTTCGTTGAACTTTCCCCAGGGTTGACCCAGGTTTTCTTGACAACCCTATGAGTTGTCAAAAAAATCTGGGTTTTCTACTCCTCAAAAAACGCTAAACCACAAATCACCACACATCCCTGTCATTAAAAAAAAAATACATGCCATTTGACAGCCCTCAAATCGCCACAGCAAAAAGCTAGGGCGAGTTGGGGGAAAACCTATGGCAAACCTGTGGCTCAAAAAACACTCAATTTGACATTCAGGGTGAATTTGGGTTTCTCAAAAAACGCTTTGTGGCGACCCTAGGGCAACCCCAGGGCTTCAACGAACAAACCTTATATATGTGTAGTTTGTTGTATAGATGCGTAAATTTTAAAGCTCTTCACCACTAAATCGATTTTGAATTTAGTGTCACCGCGACATCTACAAAAATGTATGAAAACGAATTGTCGTTTTTTGTCGCGCCAGTATATGCACTTTTTATACCGCTATGTCCCCTATTATACGATGTCTCACGAGACATGTCTCATTTTTGACGTTCCTTTTAAATTTCCATCCCGTGAGACAATCACTATTA
Source organism: Melanostoma mellinum (assembly GCA_914767635.1). Classification (NCBI taxonomy): domain Eukaryota; kingdom Metazoa; phylum Arthropoda; class Insecta; order Diptera; family Syrphidae; genus Melanostoma; species Melanostoma mellinum. The sequence goes on from OU612060.1 coordinate 56,273,627, forward strand.
CATGTTCAATTTTGAAGGCTCACGTCTCAAAATTGACAATTCTTCATTTCTCTTTCAATCCTTTTCTTGTTGTCACTTTATAAATTTCAAGGTTTTATTTTTCTCTAAATAAAGTAAGTTGCTTGATAAAATTACAAAAATAACAAATTGGTTTTACAACTTTTGATTTGAAAAATAAAAAACAAGACCACAACGAAAATGAAAAAACATTCAGATGACGCTCATTTGACCAACACAAAAAATACATTAAAGCAACACAGCAAAAACGAATATGGGAAAAGGGAAACGTCAATATGAGACTGCTGAAAATCGGCACGGTACTCATCGGGAATTTTTTTGTGCATCTCATTTCCTCACATCTCCTTTCTTTTTCGCACTCATGTGAGACTGGGCTCGTGAGACATCATGTAATAGGGGACTATGTAACATATTTTAACATCTGACTTTGTCGCTACCGCAACTACAAAATCGCTCTGGGTTGAAAGACCAATTTAACTCAAATATTTAAAAACATATTTATTTTTCGCTAACATGTCATAATAGGTTTGTTCGTTGAAGCCCTGGGGTTGCCCTATGGTCGCCACAAAGCGTTTTTTGAGAAACCTAAATTCGCCATGAATGTCAAATTGAGTGTTTTTTGAGCCATAGGTTTGCCATAGGTTTTCCCCAAACTCGCACTAGCTTTTTGCTGTGGCGATTTGAGGGCTGTCAAATGGCATGTATTTTTTCTTTAATGACAGGGATGTGTGGTGATTTGTGGTTTAGTGTTTTTTGAGGATTGGAAAACCCAGGCAGTCGTATTTATAATCCCATTCCAAAGTATGTCTAACTTTGGACAGCTCTTAGAACAGTGTCCAACTTCAAATCGTATTTATAAACACTTTCATCGTTGTCTAAGGAACGTCTAACTTTAGACACCGAAATTGGTTGTCTAAACTATGGCTAAAGTGGCAATTGCTACAGCAAAAAACAATTTTGTCGAACATGTTATAAAACACTGTTGAGAGCTCTAAGATCGAAAAAAATAAGTAGTTTTAGGTGCACAAATACTACTTTCAACAATTGCAATTTATAAATTGCACAAATTTCATCGTTTTATGAGACTTGGAAAAGCTGTAACTCAAAGTCAAATCAGCTGCTTTTTTGGTCTGATTCAAGTGCTACGCCACACTCTTTCAGAGCCATTTTGTTGTTGCACTCGTATATCAAAACACAAAAAATGGTACTGCACGGATACATCATGAACGCCACCATTTAGTTTTTCATTCGGAGTTGACAGTTTGAGAGGATGTTTAGACAACTGTTGGAATGCATTTATAAATACGAAATTGGCTAAGGGTTGTCCAACTCTTTAGACACCGTCTAGTTGGACAGTTGTCTAAGGGTGTTCTAAGCAAATTTTATAAATACGACTGAGGTTTTTTTGACAACTCATAGGGTTGTCAAGAAAACCTGGGTCAACCCTGGGGAAAGTTCAACGAACAGACCTAATATTAGCTCTCAACACTTACTCAGTGGATTTCCTCCAGTGTGCGTATCTTTAATTTGATCATAAGTTATTCCTTTGATATGATGTGGTTCCCAAACCATTCCCAACTGTTGTTCATAAAGCAGACGATCAATTTCAAAAATTCTGTTTGCAAGGGCCAACGCTTCCTGATAGTTTATATTCCAAACATGTCGATACTAGAAAGAAACGCTTCAAAATTCACTTGCGTAAAAAATATCTTAAACCATTAAAACCGTTTTTTCATTGGAAAGCAAGAATTGCTGAGACTTCTTTTCCAGATCTGATATGTTTGCGTATAACTTTTCTACCTCTGCTGACATTTTCTTAACATCCGCCTCAGCCTTTCCTTTGATTGTATGGATTTTAGCCTTTAATGCTGAAATGGTTTCCTTGAATCTGGCAACCCTGCGTTTCTGCTGATTGTTTATGATAACGTTTTCTTCATTTTTCTTTTGAAGCACTTGGTAATTGTAGTCAAGTTTTTCCGAATTCATAAGAACGTTGTTTTGAGTGCTTCGTAACTCTAACTGAAGGGCTTCCGCATCACGTTCTAAACGAATCCGAGTGTCTCTAGTTATTTCTTGTTGCTCTCTGCAAATTTTTTCAATTTCACGAACATAGGATTTTTCCTTTTCTTTTTCGATTTCAAGTTTACGTGCTTCATTGACTTTCATAGATTCAAAAAGTCCCTCCCACTTTCCAGACTCTGTTTTTGCCGTATTAAGACGCTCCTCTTCGATTGCATCTTGTAAGAGATCCAGGTGATTCTTGTAAGCTTGTTTTATTAATTCCACCTGATTGTCAATTCTCTCTATCAAGCTGCAAATTTCAGCTGCTTGCTTTTCTTGGTCAGCGTAGTACTTGTCACTCACACGATTTATTTCTGATTGACATTTTTCAATGATACCATCTTTACTAGCCATTAATTCTGATATACGTTCCTTTTGTTTTTCCAATTGCTCAAACATGGCTACTGGTTCCTTGAAATTTTTCAGCTCGGACCATTTTTCAGAAATGCTGTTAAATTTGGCGATCGCTTCAGTTGATTCTTTTGTGAGATCATCGAGAAGAACTGCTCGAAAAAAATGGGATTAAAGATACTAAATCACAAAATGTTATATGTCAAACTGCGTGAACACAATGATTCATAGCCGCAATTTACAAAAAAAAAAAAAAAACACGTGAATACAATCATGTATACACAACAACGCAAACCGGAGCCGCACAAGTTAACTTTTTTTTAAATCTTGTGGCTGCGGCTGCGTCTACGTTTGCAGTTCATTGTGTTCACGCAGTAAAGGACCTTTTAAGCCACAGCGTTTCTGCACTCACGACAGCGGCAATTGCAGTTGTCAAAATAAAGTTATACAGCGACATATGAAAACACTTACACCGACGCAACAGAAAACGAAGTGGTTTACATTTGTATTGTCACGACCGCAAAAATGATTATCCGGAAGCTGTCGAAACAGCAAAATCGCTTTGGTTAAGGAGAACTATTAAGGATCAAAAGTTGGTAGAAATGCTGTTGGCAGCTGTCGCTGCGACAACTACAAATGCATGTTTTTCTAGTTGCGCCAGTGCGGGCATTCTCATATGTCACTGTATGACTTAGTTTTGACATTTACCGCTGCTGCGACAGCAGAATCTCTTTGTTTTGATGTACTAGGTACGTTAAACAGGCTTAACTATTTTAAGCATAGAAATTATTCCCAGTTGACAATTTTAAGTCAGAATCAGTTATTACTTTCTAATTCAGCTAAGTGACTCAAAAAACGGATAAAAAATTTTCTCATACCTTTCCTCTGATCATCTTCGAAATTTCTTCGGCGAATTTCCCGCATTTCAGCAGCAACTTTAATATTGGTAACAAGTTCATCTCCGAATTCTAATAGCTCTTTGAGCTTTTCATCACTTGACTCCAATTGCCCTTCGATGCCAGTTTTTGTTTGCTTTCCTTTCACACTTTCAATCGACTCATTAGAATATGAAAAGAACAGATGAACATACTAACTTACTTTGGTTCTTCACTCTTCAAGCGATCTCTGATGAGTTCTCGAATTTTCTCCCTTCTTTCGTCCCATTCCGCACTTGATCCTTTGGTTTTCTTTTTATCTTCATTCATTATGAGAAATTTAAGTTGTTGTTTTCGCGATAAAAAATTATTTTTAAATGTCTTTTTGATATCGATCAAACAAATTTTGTTTCCAAGTGAGTGATTGTTTTTTGCAACGAACGAACCTATCTGAATTCCGTACTATTTGGTTCTTGTACAAACTAAACGGAAGCGGAGAATGGTGCATCGGCCATCTTGCCTGATGTGTCAAATTTTTACCATTGAACTTGTTTTCCACTTTTGACGTTTTTCTTTCTTTCCCCCGAAAATCGCTATGTCGGTAGGTGTTCAATTTTTTCACGATTTAACATTATCCTTGTGCATCATAATATATTAAATAAATATCGACACAAATTTGCTGTTAAATGAAAATTAAAAATGCCATTTGTTCATGGAAATAAATATTTTATGAAAGTTTTTGTGATTTCTGGAAGTAATTTGATGTTTTTTGTGTGAATCGATTTCAGCCCGCTGTTGAGAAGAAAGAAGCCCCTAAAAAGGTCAAGAGGGATCCCGCAAAGAACCCTATGCGGGAACTGCACATTCGGAAGCTATGCTTAAACATTTGTGTGGGTGAATCTGGTGATAGGTTGACCCGTGCCGCTAAGGTAAGCCCAAGATTAAAGAGTGCATTAGTTGAATACTTAACGAATAAACATTTTTTGTCAACTTTCAGGTATTGGAACAACTGACTGGTCAACAACCAGTGTTTTCAAAGGCTCGTTATACCGTGCGTTCTTTCGGTATCAGGCGTAATGAAAAAATCGCTGTTCATTGCACAGTTCGTGGCGCTAAGGCTGAAGAGATCTTGGAGCGTGGTCTTAAGGTACGTGAGTACGAGTTGAGGAGAGACAACTTCTCATCCACAGGAAACTTCGGTTTCGGTATCCAAGAACACATCGATTTGGGTATCAAATACGATCCCTCAATCGGTATCTACGGTTTGGATTTCTACGTTGTCTTGGGAAGGCCAGGTTAGTTGATTTTTTTTATGAGTTATTATTTGCACTTAATTAGGTGTCTACGGTTTTTCCTGACCAGTGACATTCAGTCAATGTGCATAGAAAAAATGCGTTTTGCTTAATGGAATTTGTTGTTTATCGATAAGTTCTACGGTGATTCGTTGACAAAAAGTCTCAATTCAAATGCCTTGTGTATTAACAGTTATATTTTCTTTTCTTTCAGGTTACAATGTAGCTCACAGGAAACGTAAGGCTGGCAAAGTAGGATTCCAACATCGTTTGACGAAGGAGGACGCCATGAAATGGTTCCAGCAGAAATACGACGGAATCATCTTGAACAGCAAGAAGTAGATTTCGACGTTTTCAACTATTTTTTAAATAAAAGATAAAAAAAATCCAAAAGTAAATAAACCTTTTTATTCAGTTTTAATTGTTTCGGTCGATGTTTCAACCACAATGGGTGTTGGTGTGCTAAAAAAATAGTTGCTGGTTGGGTGTTCTTTGAAGTATTCGCCACCTTGTTCTTCATAATCAGTTTTTGTTGTCACAAACTTATCCAGATTTTCACTGCGGGCGATGTCTCTTGCTCCAAACCAAGCATCTAAACTTGCTGAATCAGCCATAAAAATTTTGTGTGGTGATTGGAAAGGCCTCATCTCCAGTAATTCCTTAGCGAGCCGCTCTTTGAGTCCTGAAAAATGATTTTTTTGAATTGTAACTTGGAAGTTACCTTCTTAGAAAGTTTACCTGGCAATTGAGCGCATCCACCGGTCATAAATACATTCTGTGCTAATAGAAGCTGCTCATCGGGGCGAAACATTTTGAAAACATAATCAATCAATTCGGCGAGGCCAGATTCAGAGCTTCCTATCATACTTGGTTGGAACAGCAATTCTGTTGCTCGTATTGACTCAACTCCGACGTGTAGCTAAAACATTCACAAGAAATTATTGACTCATTTGGGTTTGGACTGTTAATATAAGAAGAAGTAGCTTTGCTTCCAATTTTTGAGTTTCAGTTCAAATGAATTATTTGGGCAAAGAAATTTGTCGAAAGAACAATTCAGAAATCGAAGAAAGGATTTTTGTTAACTCAAACGTTAGCCGTTACAACTGATAGCCAAAAACGTGAGAGTACGAACAAAATTAAAGTATGTGAGGGATTATATTAAATTGTCTAGTAAGTTTATTTTACTTACTTATGGCCAGTGAGAGTTTAGACAACTTTAAAACTTTGGTTTATCTTAGAAATAAAAATGTATGAAACAACAAAACATACAAACCACGTACTACAATGATAGAAGTTCAGTTTACATTGAATTGACGTTCGAGTTTAGTTAAACCTCAGTTTAAATTAGACATTAGGTTGTGTAATGGATAGAGAGGCATCAAAAAAATCAAACTATGACCAGCCTAATAATCCTGTTATCACCTCAGCAATGAATTTCACCACTGAAATAAAAACAAATTAATACTGAGTACTTTTAGCTCAGTGTTGATTGCTGAGTTGCGATAAAGACGCATCTTATGATTTTTAGCTCTGAAGTTCACGAATTGCTCAGTATAGTTGCATCTGACTGCAGCTGTTATCCCAAAAATTGGAATTTGAACACGAAATTAAAGAGAAGTACCTAATTCCCGTTAAGGCTGAATACCTATCTCAATTGCATAAATCTTGTCGCTTTTTAAAAGAAAAGAAAAGAACTGTTCAGGAGCGTTCAGGAGCATTCTCAATGCAAAAAGATCGCTTCTCATGATTTTGGAGTGACTGCTATTCTCGATTTGAAGTGAGAATCCACTCAAGAAGCACTAAGGCCTTGGCCAAACCAACGCGGTGAGTGCGTGCGATGCGATTGCGATAAGTCAAATCCCTATGCATTACGTCAAACGTCCATAAGATTACATAAGGCGTTTTTCTTTTTTAGTTCCGAACAGAGAAGTGAAACGTCAAAAACGTAAGAGTATTTCTTTTTCAGTTCAGCGACATCTGAACGCTCAAAATGCTTTTCTTTTTTCTTCAGAACGCTACGTGAGCGCGCTCTACGTGCTCGAAATAATATGACGGGCATCTAGAGCAAGAGCCTGAGCGCAGCCAACTTCACATAGCTCAGTTCAGAACACGTTCACGCTGTTCGTTCTCCGTTCAGTGCATGGCTCGGAACTAAAAAAGAAAAACGCCTATAGGGATTTGACTTATCGCAATCGCATCGCACGCACTCACCGCGTTGGTTTGGGCAAGCCTTAATACGTATAACTCAAACGTCAAAAAACATTTTTATGAGCCATAAATCAAATAATAAAAACATTGATCGAACGGCAATTGCTTGGCGAATTGAAAGCCGCCTACGTCACATCCGAAACACGGACAGGAATTTGAAAGATTATGTAGTGAGAAAAACAACAACAACTCGAAAGCTCTAACAACCTTATTAAATAAAAAGATTAATATAAGAGGTCTGTATCTTTACTCACACGCGGGATCCCGTGGGATCCCGCGGGATCCCGAAACGTGTATCTTTACTTTTATTTGACGTAAAAGTGGCAGAGCTTTTGCTTTTTTGTCACTTCCCCTCCAGCAAGAATTTACCCGAACAATTTGCTCGTGCACTTTCTTGCTTGTCAAATCGGCTGTTTGTGAAATCAGCTGATCGAAACATTTCGATTGAATTCAAATTTATATTTGAAATTAAATGAAAAATGGAAAGGATAATCTCTCCTAATAGGTTTGAAAATTCGAAATAATGTTAAATATGCAATGCAATGTTGCTTTGAGTTCATTTTAACACTTTTTTCAAACAATATTGTTTGTATGTTTGTTTGCTATCTCTACTATGAATGTCATTCAGCAAGAAACATCCCAAAAGGTGTATCTTTACTTTTCATTTTCGGATGGAGATTGTAAAAACAACATTAAAAAGCTCGAGCCCAAACTTTTTCACGGGCTTTTTCCCAAACTTTACACGAAAAGTAAAGAAACAGACCTAAGGTCTGTATCTTTACTCACACGCGGGATCCCGTGGGATCCCGCGGGATCCCGAAACGTGTATCTTTACTTTTTTTTGACGTAAAAGTGGCAGAGCTTTTGCTTTTTTGTCACTTCCCCTCCAGCAAGAATTTACCCGAACAATTTGCTCGTGCACTTTCCTGCTTGTCAAATCGGCTGTTTGTGAAATCAGCTGATCGAAACGTTTCGATTGAATTCAAATTTATTTTTGAAATTAAATGACAAATGAAACGCATAATCTCTCTCTATTGGTTTAAAAATTCAAAATAATGTTAAATATGCAATGCAGTATTGCTTTTAGTTCATTTTAACACGTTTTTCAAACAAAATTGTTTGTATGTTTGTTTGCTATCTCTACTATGAATGTCATTCAGCCAGAAACATCCCAAAACGTGTATCTTTACTTTTCATTTTCGGATGAAGATTACAAAAACAACATTAAAAAGCTCGAGCCCAAACTTTTTTACGAGCTTTTACCCAAGCTTTACACAGAAAGTAAAGAAACAGACCTATAATTTTCAACAGTTAAAAACACTTATTTTATTTCCTCAAATGCACATTTCAGAAGCAATGCTTCCATCGTCAGTGAGATTTATAAATTAAATTAAATTAAATTATTTGTCAAAAAACTAACAAAAAACAAAAAAACAAAATTACAATTGAGTTGAGTTGAATCTATTGAAAATTTTTTTGAATATTGAATCCAGGGTTGCAAAGTCTTAAATCACTTTTATCTTAACTCTTGACTTTAATTCATAAGTCAGTAAGTGACTTATGAATTTAAAAAAAATTAATTCATAAGTCAGTAAGTGACTTGTGAATTAAATAAATCATAAGTCATAAGTTACCAAGTGACTTATGAATTAAATTTTTCATAATTCACAAGCTACCAAGTGACTTATGAATTAGATGAACCGCAAGTCATAAGTTACCAAGTGACTTATGAATTAAATTTTTCATAATTCACAAGCTACCAAGTGACTTATGAATTAGATGAACCGCAAGTCATAAGTTACCAAGTGACTTATGAATTAAATTTTTCATAATTCACAAGCTACCAAGTGACTTATGAGTTGAGTTAAAAAAAATCTTTGCTATAGTAAGCTATTGTACTAGTACTAATACTAATACTAGTACTAATACTAATACTAATACTAATACTAATTATAATACTAGTACTAATACTAATACTAATACTAATACTAATACTAATACTAATACTAATACTAGTACTAATAAGAACACTAATACTAATACTAATACTAATACAAATACTAATACTAATACTAATACTAGTACTAGTACTAATACTAATACTAATACTAATACTAATACTAATATAATACTTGAAAAATTCTTTCCCTGTTGGAAAGCTACACACACACACACACACACACACACAGTAATTTAATGAAAAATGAAATATGAAATATAGTATCATATGGAGACAGGCTACAACTTTTATAATACATCATGTAATTTGCTTTCGGCGAGTTTGTGAATTAAGAAATCCTTAAGTCATAAGTCAGTAAGTGACTTATAAATTAAAAAAATTTAATTCATAAGTCTCTTGGTAACTTATGACTTGCAGTTCATCTAATTCATAAATCACTTGGTAGCTTGTGAATTATGAAAAATTTAATTCATAAGTCACTTGGTAACTTATGACTTGCGGTTCATTTAATTCATAAGTCACTTGGTAGCTTGTGAATTATGAAAAATTTAATTCATAAGTCACTTGGTAACTTATGACTTATGATTTATTTAATTCACAAGTCACTTACTGACTTATGAATTAATTTTTTTTAAATTCATAAGTCACTTGCTGACTTATGAATTAATTTTTTTTTAATTCATAAGTCACTTACTGACTTATGACTTAAGGATTTCTTAATTCACAAACTCGCAACCTTGATTGAATCTTTGATTGGTCCATCATCACTATTCATTAGATTATTTTTGTTTTTAAATATGTAAAATGATTCAAAAGCATCTAATTCATAATTGCTATTTACATTTCTTATTCACCCCGATTATGGAATCCGATAAAAGGACTGCGGAAGCTATCCGCACGAGTTTTGACATTTTTGCTATTATCGAATCCGCATTGAATCCGGCGGTGTGAAAGTGAAAGATTGTCGATAACACAGGTTAAAAAATGCGTATTACCGAATCCGTTGTTCATCCGCACTCCATACAACTTTTGGCGTTTCTCATCCGCACCAAAATTGTTGCGGATATTTAAAAGTGAATGTAAATTCTTGTTGGTACTATGTTACTTGTTCCTTTGTGTAGGTTTTTTTTCAGTGTTTTGCAACGCTAATCGAAAAATTCGAATAAAAGTTGTGGATTTAAGAATTTTGCTTTGACTTTTTACAATAGGCACACCATCAACCCCTGAAAGAATCGAATTAATATGCAACTCAATTTCGATCTGAAATAATAGTAGTCAAAGTGTAATACAACGTTCAAACACGATCGTGACGAATCAAAACGAAAAGCAGACCAAACACCAAAACATTGCTGGTTTATATAAATGAATTATGTAATTCTTTTTATTAAACTTTTTCTTTTCAATCCAGTTAATTTCACACACGCAGTATTAGGCAGCTCAAAAAGATGTGAAGACTGAGACTTATACCTCGGCTTCGTCCTCCGGTACCATACATCGGATTTCCTTCCAATTTCATTTCTATTAAAAGAACGCTGCGGAATCCATTTGAAATTTATTTTATTAGATTTATGCAAGTTCTAATTTCTTATTCCTTTTCTTTTACATATTATGAAGAATGCCACTTGAATAAAGTCAAATGAAGCCATTTGACAGGAGGTATAGGATAAGGTAAAGTGGTGTCACGGATCGACATTGCAGTTCATCCGCCGGATTCAATAATTGTGTTCAATGCGGATGCGGATGCCTTGCGGATCGGATGAGATCCGCGGGAATAGACTATTGCGGATTCCATAATCGACATGATTAATTTTAAATTTTTCAATAGATTCAACTCAACTCAATTGTAATTTTATTTAGAAACATTTTTGTTTTTTGTTAGTTTTTTGACAAATAATTTAATTTAATTTATAAATCTCACTGACGATGGAAGCATTGCTTCTGAAATGTGCATTTGAGGAAGTAAAATAAGTATTTTTAACTGTTGAAAATTATATTAATCTTTTTATTTAATAGATTAAAAAACACGTGGAATATCTCTACTACAAAGCTCATGAACAACCTTATGTCAAAAAGCAGAGATATTTTGGCAACTTGCGGACTCCCGAGAGACAGGAACAGAACTAGTTTATTTAGAACCTGGAACGTACTTTCAGTCAAAGCAGAATTTCCTGACATGAGCTGTCATAAAAAAATTGAAACAAACAGAACCAAACAATTTCTTGCTTCTTCTTCAGAGGATGTAAACACACGACTTTAACAAATTTAAATAAGAATTATGTAAGTACGATTATATTCCTTTATATTTTACTACTTTGTTAAATAAATGAGGTTTAATTCCATGGGCTAAGACTTCATCGTATGTATTTATTGAAACAAACAGCTTAGGGTAATACACAACCACAAATAATCCAATAGGATAACCAAATCTTTTGGGTTTTTGGGAACAACCAGAGTAATGTCGATTTCCTTTGCAAAAACAAAAGCACTCTAAAAAAGTGCTTTTTTTTCGTGCTCACTGGAACAGAAAAGACAAAATTCTTTTTTTATCATTGTATGTGTGCTATTTTTGACAGCCAACTATTCCCGTTTGTTTTGTTCTGCAATTTATATAGAAAGATTGTTTTCGAAACTTTATTAATAAATGCACTAGGAAGAAACCTCCTCATCCGAATAATTGTACACAACACTTTGAACAAAATTATTCACAGAATGCCTTTCGTTTTGTGTAAGGAATTTCAGAATTTCAAACACTTCTTTGTTGGAATCAGAACTAGATGACGACTGATAAATATTTTGATAATTTCAGCTAAAATTGAGCGATCCATTTTCACAAAATAGTTTATTATTTATTTTAATTATCTCTCTTTCACAGTCCTTTAACCAAAAATGCAAAATAATCAAACTGCAAACTGGTAAACGTCAAATGTTTTGCGTTGGTGTACGTGAAAGTGCGTGTAAATCTTGCCTCTGAATCGAGATTCGTAAAAGTGCTTTTTCGGGGCAAAAAAAAAGTGATCTGGTGTCTACATGTAACGTATTTCGAGCAAAAAAGCACTTTTAAAAGTGCTTTTGTGTACCACTGGAAATCGACATAAGATTTTAATCCAAAATGTCCACAAAAACTACCAACTGCGCATTCAACAGCCCTCGAAACAAACATTTTACTTTAGCCCATAACTGTTGTGAAATTATTTTGTGTTGCTTCTTAAAATAGTTTTCTTATCATTCATAAAACTTTAGTTGCACCAATGGCGCAGTTTACATTTCGTGCACTGCGAGCACTATCTGCAGTGAGAACGATTACACCCCGTTTGCGAAGCCTTCCAAAAATCTCGACACGATCGATTTCATTGACCACGACTTACGATACAGCCTACGAAGCTGATGGCAAAACAAAAGTTAACATTCTCAACAAAGAACTGGATTTGGGTCTTATGATCAATGGATTTAGTCAGTACGGCTTTCGACTGAACAATGATATGGTTATACTAGGGCCTATGGCTATATTTCCAAGGTAAGCAATTCAAAATTAATATTGCAAATACAAAAACAGTAATAAAACGTATCCCAGATCAGTTTTGTCATGGAACGTAAGTAACTTCCAAGATATAAACGAGGATAGTTTGAGTATATTCTATACTTTGGAGCCGAAAATTGATGTTTTGGTTATTGGTATTGGCGATCAGAAGGTAACACCTGAATTGTCGATTAGAATTATACAATTCATGAAAAAGTATAAAATCAACGCAGAGATATTAAGCACTGAACAGGTATATTTGAGAGCACCGGCAAATAAAAAGTTCAATGAGTTTGACGCTTTTGTTTCTTTTTACAGGCTTGCGCCACATTTAATTTCTTAAACGCAGAGGGCCGAGTTGCTGCTGGTGCTTTAATTCCACCCTTGCATGTTTCTTACAATGAGAATGATCTGCTTCAAACTAAATTAAGGAAGAAGCAGTTGTATGAGCTCGACGACTAAAAAAGAGTGTTGCGCACTATGTAGATAGCAAAGTTGAATATAAAAGTATAATTAGTCAATAATGTTTTGGTTTATGCTCTCCTATTTCAGAAGTTCTGAAGCGGATGAGGATGACAGTTTTAGTACCAACTCGGGGGAGGCAGGCTCTTTAAATATTGTAAATATGTGGTACCCCTGGCGTGATAGTTAGCATGTCTCCCTGTTAACCCAAAGGTTCGTGGTTCGTTTCCCAACATAGACGAAAATGTTTTTCCCAGGTATCGTCTTTAGAGAGGAATAGGCAAGTCCTTCGTTAGTAAATTCATTGCCATGAAAAGCGCTTTCTCTTCTTCGCTAAGCAATGACACCATGGTAATCTTATAAAGGGTAAAAAAAAACTCTGGTCCATTCATATTCAAAAAAGGTACTTAAGCTAAAAAAAGGCTCTACAACGTGGTTGCAGGACCAGCTCTAACATACGATTCACAAAGTTGAACAATGTGCAAAAAGTATGAGAATGAGTTATGGAATTAATAAATGAATTAATTTATAGAAGTACTAAGATCCGTATAAGCCTCCACTTCAAAATAGAAAATATAGACACAGTGCCTGCAGTTAGGACAACAGGAGAGGCTATAATAGGAGACATCGATACCTATTGCTTTAGAACTTTAGTGAATCGTAATGCAGCGGATAAACAGAGCCAGGCAAAGCATTTCACACTCGGGTAGAGCAGCTAAAATGTTAATATACTTGACTGTGTGTCAGAAGTTGGGCTCAAAGTGATGATGAGCATTCCTGGCGAAGCGAGTGTTGCGTTTAAGGTCCCTATTATGAGTAGCAAATCGAACGTTCGATTGGAAGCGAATGTTTAGGAGAAACTCATTTATTGGATTATTATCATTAAGCTTCGTCCATTCTCTTATCTGACATACCTTAAACGTCGAAAAAAAGTTTTACACAAAGTTTTTGTTTCTACAACCTATAATAGCGCTATAAAAGAAGCTGACAAAAACATTCGCTTCCAATCGAACGTTTGATTGGGATCTAAATTGTTTAAGCGGGGTAATGCAAATGGCTATTTCAGATAGAACGAAAAAAGATGTAAATAAGGCAGGGCAGGGTTGTCTAGGCTGACTTATGACCAAAAAGTTTTGAACGTATTCAATCTACTATCTGCCTATAAGGCCAACCTCCACGAAATATGCTGACTCACCTGATGATATTCAGCTGCTCCACCCATCATAACAACAGGCTCTTCAAACATTGGATCATGATGCCTCAAAATATCTTCTAATTCCAAAAGTTTTTCATTCTCTGCATCGCTGTCGCTTTCGCAATCCTTGCTTATTGCTTTGTAAACGTCCCAGTCCTCGTCACGCATACCAAAATTATCCGAACCTTTCTCCTTACGGGCCAGTTGCGAAATAATGCGCATTCGTTCTTGTGCTGCGGCTGTTCGTCTTTTTGCTAGATCCTGACGACGCTGCTTTCTGGTGTGTCTTCTTTCAAATATCTGAGTGCGCTTTAAAAATACCCAAAACGATGACATATTTACAAAAAACATAAACTGTAAATAGCTAACCTTATTTCTAACAGACGTCACCCACTCTTCTATGGAAACATTAGTTGGCGGTTGAGGGACAACAATTGGCTTTTCTTCTGGAATTGTAATTTGTTGTTCGGGAACAGGGGGCAATAGCATCTTTTGTTTGGTTTTCTCGATCCTCGACTTGGCACCTGACATGAGTTTCTAGAAATATTATTGAAAAATATAAACAAGTAAAAAACAGATAGTAGGACAAACTTCTAGTTCTTCTAAATTGGCAATATCGTTCTCTTTCAGTGCCGCTTCAAAGCCTTTTACATCTCCCATTTCATTGAGATTTTTAATATTCGCCATTATAATGATTTGTTCTTCATCTTCGAAGAGTTGTTCCTCTCGTTTGCGAGCTTTGATCTCTGTAAGGCGTTTGGATAGTTCTCTACGCTTTTCCATTCTTTGTTCTGCAGATATGGTAGTGGGTTGCGTTGGTTGTGTGTATGGCAACTGTATTTTTTTGACGTTTTGTTCATAATATTCCAATTGCGCCCATTGTTTTAAATTGGCAATATAGTCCACAGATACCGAACAGTGGCCTTGCATTAAGGCTTCCATTCTACTGATTGTGATGGCAGTTAAATGAACCGGATACTTGAGCTGCATGAGACGAAAAAGAAAGGTAATGATGTGATAGCCACCGATGTTGACACGACGGGCTTTAGTTGATATCATTTTATTCCCCAACACTGGTATAACCTGGGTTGTATGATACCCAAAGGAAATTATAAGACCGTTAGGTCGAACTTGGTTACGTTGGAAACTGTTCATTGAATCAATAGAATAACAGACCGATGGGATGTCGTAACACTCAAAAAGTAATTCAGACATCACTTTAATGGAAAAGGGAAATCAATTAAGATCTAGGATTCAACTAATTTTTGCAGCCAACTTACACTGTCTGCAATAGTTAGGATTTCCAAGTGGTTCAGTCATCACTATTGGATGCGGAACTCCTCCATCGTTATCAATGCCCAGATGGGTAAATATGTAATCCAATATTTGTTCCTGATTGTAATAGTGAGTAACAACATTACGATCAAACTGAAATGAAAGTAATGAATTTAAGGATTTATACAAAGTGTAAAGGAGAGATCAACCTGTGTTTTTAATTGGAATCTCATTGCTTCAATGTTGACGATGTCATTCCCAATTTGTATGGGAGGATTTGCAACCACCTCAGCGCCGTCTTTTTTTGTCCGGTCTTTGCGTGGTTTCGCAATTAGATTCCGAAATACTAGTAAAGGATCTTCATTGCTACTCCATCCAACACGGCATTGATAGGAACCTTTAAATGCGGTATTTAGTCACGGATTTGGAAGCCTTACTTCATACTAACCATTATCGATAACAAGTGGAATCTGGTTCTCTCTCAAGGATGGCGTATACTCCTGGACAATGTCTGGTATTGCTTTAATATCATTTAGTTTTATTAAATTCATTTTTATACAAAACACTTTTGTTTATTTGTAACAAGAAATTGGTGACATTTGACATTAGCTGATTTAGCGGCAAAACAGAAGTGGAACAAGATTGAATGGCGACTGAATGAAAAATTGAAGCCAAGCTAGCTTCCACAGGGTGTGCTGATTTCACAATTCAAATCGCATTTACAAGTGATGCACCAGTTGGTCCTATTAGCAGCGATATTTTTCATATTTTTTTTTACCTTCTCAAACTGAAAGTCCTGAGCAAACCAGCGCGAAGTTGAAAAGAAAAACTCGATGTTGCTTTGTGAAGATGCTAAAATACTGTAACGTGCGCTTAGTTCGCAAAAATAAAACTCTACTTTTTAATTTAATTCTACCACTTTATTTACTTTCGATATACACTTTATTGAACTCAACTCGACTTTTGGACTATCACTTGTATTTACTCTTAACTTTATCACTCTAAAAACAAAACTGACTTCTGGTTGCCTCGGGCGGGCTATTTATATCGAATGACACGCCATCTAGAACTCTCCAGTAACTTCTACATTGTCTCCACATTTGCTGTCTACTCTCTGTCTGTCTGTCTCTCTACACTCACACACACTGGCTTACAAGCAGCGCCTGTCATTTATACCATTCCATTAAAGTGTTGCCAGCTGTGTTTTCGGTTGAACGTTTTTCGATTAGGAAATTGGTATAAAATGTTGGGTTCACGTTACACTGCCCCCTCCTTAGGATTGTTCGTCCCGAATAATTCCATCTGCAGCCTCGCCACTATATCGATGCAGCCTGTCACAATGAACTACTTTTAACTTGCCTCTTAGTCCTCTTTGGATGCGGTAAACCACGTCGTTAATCCTCGTGACTACAGTATAAGGACCTTCCCAGTTTTGCTGAAGTTTCGGTGACAATCCCTTTTGACGATGAGGATTATAAAGCCACACACGATCTCCTGCTTGGAATCCTGACGTTGTCGCTTTTGTGTCGTACCGTGTCTTCATCCGGTCGCTGTAGGCTTTCATCCGTTCCCTTGTTCTTTTATGGATGTCAGCGAGTCTCTCCTTGAGGTCGTCCACATACTCGTTTGTGTCCTGTGGCTCCTCTGTGGGGCATCCAAATTTAAGTTCGCTGGGCAGCCGCATGGTTTTCCCGAACAGGATGTCAGATGGTGTTTGTCCTGTCGAGCTATGTACTGCACTTCTATAGGCCATCAGGAATAGCGGTACGTGCCTATCCCAGTCTCTTTGGTAGTCGCCTACGACCTTGGTGAGGTGTTCTTTCAAGGTCCGGTTGAATCTTTCAACCATCCCATCAGATTGTGGATGAAGTGGTGTGGTTCTCGTCTTCTTAATGCCAAGTAGTCCGCACACTCCTTGGAAGATGTTTGACTCAAAGTTCCTCCCTTGGTCGGAATGGAGTTCCATAGGCACGCCAAACCTACTAACCCAGTTAAACACAATCTGGTCGACCACCGTTTTGGCTTCTTGATTTGGGATGGCATACGCCTCAGGCCACTTGCTAAAATAGTCCATTACAACCAGAATGTATTTGTTTCCAGCGTTGGTCTCTGGAAAAGGCCCAGCCACATCTACTGCAATCCTCTCAAAAGGCGATCCAACGTTGTACTGATGCATCTTACCTTGAATCTTCCTACCAGGTCCTTTGGTTGCAGCACACTTGTCACATGTTCGGCACCACTTCTCCACGTCATCTCTAGCATGTAACCAGTAGAACCGATGTCGCACCTTCTCCAGTGTTTTGTTTACCCCCAGGTGGCCTCCAGAAGGTCCGTCGTGCATCTCCTGAAGAACTGCACTGACTTTCGATTGCGGTACGATCAGCTGCATCACATATGACTTACCGTCAGCGGATTCCCATCTTCGCCTGAGGACACCTTCTTGCACATATAGTGAGTCCCACTGTGCCCAATAGGCTTTGAGAACTGGACTCCTGTCAGAAATGTCTCCCCATTCCGGTTTCTCTTCATTTTCTTTCCATGCGAGAATGGGTTCGATATCTGGATCTTCCTGTTGAGCAGTCCTCACTTCCTCATTGCTCCATCCGCTTATGGGGTCAGCTCTTAGTCGCTGAGCGGTAATGATTTCTTTGTCTTCTTGCCGCTTGCAATGCTTGCAATCCACTTTGCAAGGTCTTCGTGATAATGCATCGGCGTTTGAGTGCAGCTTTCCTCTGCGGTGTTGGATCTGGTAGTCATAGGTCTGCAATCTTTCTATCCACCTTGCGACTTGACCTTCTGGATTTTTGAAGTTCAACAGCCAGCTCAGAGCACCGTGGTCTGTCCGCAGAAGGAATTTCTGTCCATAGATGTACTTATGGAAGTGCTTTGTTGCCAAGATAAGAGCTAGCAGCTCCCTTCTGGTCACGCAGTAGTTCCTTTCGGGTTTCGATAGGACCTTGCTGTAGTATGCCACCACTTTCTCTTCGCCATCATGCACTTGGGACAGTACCGCCCCGATTCCAACGTTGCTTGCATCTGCGTCGACGATGAATGTTTTGCCAGGTGTTGGATGTGCCAGCACTGGAGCGTTACAGAGGCGGTATTTGAGTTCCTGGAAAGATTTCTCACACTCACCTGACCATTTAAACTGCTTCCCCTTTTCGGTGAGCTGATGCAAACTCTTTGCAACTCCAGCGAAGTTCTTAACGAAACGTCGGTAATATGTGGCAAGTCCCAGAAAGCTTCGGAGTTGATGTTTGTCCTGTGGTGTTGGCCAATTTTTGACGGAGTCAACTTTTTCAGGATCAGTCTTTACTCCTTGGGATGAGATGATGTGTCCCAAATACTTGACTTCGGTTTTGAAAAGTGCACATTTTTCTGGATTCAGTTTAAGGTTAGCCTCTCGAAGTCTCTGAAACACGGCTTTAAGGTTCTTACAATGTTGGTCAAATGTTTTCCCGTAAACAATGACATCGTCCAAGTAGACTAGGCAAGCTTTCCACGTCAGTCCTTGAAGAACACACTCCATCAAACGCTCGAATGTTGCCGGAGCGTTGCATAGCCCAAACGGCATAACCTTAAACTGCCAGAGCCCATTACCTGTAGAAAATGCCGTCTTTTCCCGATCATCAGGGTGGATGTCAACTTGCCAATATCCACTCTTCAAGTCCAGCGTCGAGAACCACTGGGCTCCCTCCATGGCATCCAGGGTATCACTGATTCTGGGCAGGGGATAGCTGTCCTTTTTAGTCACATCATTCAGCCTTCGGTAGTCCACACAAAAACGAGTGCTTCCATCTTTCTTTTTCACTAGCACCACTGGTGACGCCCAAGGACTTTTGGAATTTTCGATAAGACCATCCTTCTTCATTGCTGTTATCATGTCCTCAACCTCACCTTGTTTGGCCAGTGGAAGGCGTCTTGCGGGTTGACGAATCGGTCTTGCATCTCCTGTGTTGATGCGATGCTGCACCAACTGTGTCCTACCATATTGTCCCTTTTTCGATGCGAAGATGTCAGTGTACTCTTGTAGGAGATTTTCAGCCATCCTTGTTTGTTGGTGATCAAGGTTGGATGAACTCAGTATCTTAGCTCTGATGGTTATGAGCTCCTCCGGAGTTAACGTTTTTCTCGGGGCCTCGTCCGTGATCTTCGTAATTGCTGCAACCGATTCGCAACGTCCAACGACTTCTCCTTTCTTCAACTTTACATCGTACGGTCTGGTGTTCAGTAATCGTACGGGGACCATTTTGTTTTTCGGTGCTACCAGTGTTTTCCCAATGATGACGCTTTGGGAGGAACACTCTGGTTCTGGTTCCACCATGAGGTATCGAAGGCTTCCAAACTCACCTTCCAGTTTTGTCCAAACGAACACTTCAGAAGAAGGAGGCAGAATCAGATCTTCCGTGATGACAGTTCTCAGTGTTGACGTATTTTCATTCGAATAGGTCATTGGAATTTCTTTATTTTGGTATTTCAAAACTTGATTACCGATATCCAAAATAACTCCGTGCTGTTTCATAAAGTCGATTCCAATGATGCACTCGTCACATATATCTGCCACCAGGAATTGATGAGTAAACACTAGATCGGCCAGTCGGATCTTGAGACACACTTCTCCATATACTCTTGCTGCTTCTCCCGTTGCGGTTCTTAGACGGTAGCTATTGGTGTTATGGAGCCACGTCATCTTTACCAGGTCTCGACGTACTATGGATGCTGTGGCACCGGTGTCAATGGTAGCCACATGTTTGTTCCCGTTAATAGTAGTCTCCACAGTCAGACTTTTGTTGTCGCGTTTGGTCTGGGAGACCTGGATGGTGGTTTTGGGGCCATCGATACAAGAAACCAGCCTCTGCCCCTCGAAGTTGGTTCTTACTCGTTTCCCTGATGGGAAACGGGCTGATAGGCAACGCTGGTGTTGTTGTTACCTTGCTCTGGGTTGGATCTCTTGCTTCCACAATGTTGACAACTGGCTTTGTTTGGTGGTAGTCGGCATTGACGCTGTAAGTGCCCGGTCTTGTTGCAGTTCCAACATCTTGCTAGTCCGCTCCGGTTCTTTTGTATTTCAGCTCTTTGGCACGAGCATTCTTCGACTATGGCCTCTCTAAGTCGATGTACTCCCTGAGAAGCCTGTTCTGCTGCTTCAATTGTCAATGCGAATGCTAAAGTTTCGGAAAGAGTACGTGTTCTAGCAGTTCGCACAGACCTCTGAAGATGTATATCGGAAATGGCACGAACGAAGGACTCAACAGCGAGCTGGTTGATGATTTCTTCTCCAGCATCCGGGTATGCCAGGTGAACCAGTCTTTCGACGTCTGCTTGGAGCTGCTGTAGACTTTCACCCCTTTTCTGGACTCTGTTATTGAGTTGGACTCGGAAGACTTCTTTCAAGTGGCTATCTCCAAAGCGTTTATCTATAGCTGCCACGAGAGAACTGAAATCGCCGCTCTTACCAGCTGGAACTGTTTGAAGTAATTCAGCTGCTGGTCCTCTAAGAGCAAGAGTCAGTGCAATGTACTTGTCTTCGTCATCCCAGCCATTTGTTGTCGCGGCTGCCTCAAATTGTCTCTTGTAGACTGGCCAAGAAGACTGTCCATCAAATGTTGGGGGTTTCATCTCCTTTTTCTTTGCAAACTCCCCAGCAGACTCTCGAATTTTTATTTTCCGGATCTGGTCCAATTCCTTGGTCAGAACAGAGAACTGTTTATCACATCGGGTTTCTACGATTTCGAAACGATTCTCTACAACAGAAAGCTGTTTCTCCACACCTTCAACGCGTTCGTCTAGGGCACATACATTTTTCTCAATGTTACCCAATTTACCTTCTAGAATGTTTTTCTGACCTTCCAAAACATTCTGTTGCGCCTCAAGTCTTTCGAGAATATTCTGTTGTTCCTTCTTTTGCTCGTTTCGTTGTGCTTCCAGTTGTTCGAGAACATTCTGCTGTTCTTTCTTTTGCTCGCTTCGTTGCTCTTCAATCAGCTTCTTTTGCTCGTTTCGTTGTGCTTCAAGTTGTTCGAGAACATTCTGCTGTTCCTTCTTTTGCTCGTTTCGCTGTGCTTCAAGTTGTTCGAGAACATTCTGCTGTTCCTTCTTTTGCTCGTTTCGTTGTTCTAACAAAAGTTTCATCATACTAGAAAAATCTACATTTTCACTTACTTCCTCTTCTTCCACTTCTGTTTCAAAAACAAAAGTGTTTACGTCTTCCCCTTGCTGTTCCAAATAGTTACGCAAGCGCAGGACGAGCTCATTTTTCGATCCCGCTCTAGAAAGATTTCGCTTACCTAACTCACTTTTAAGCTCAATGCAGTTGAGCTCTTCTAACAACTTACCCATTTTCACTTTATATAATTATTATTTTTCTTTTTACTTTTTTTTTTTTTTTTTTTTACACTTTACTAGTCAAATAAGTTTTATTTACACTTCTGACACCAATGTAACGTGCGCTTAGTTCGCAAAAATAAAACTCTACTTTTTAATTTAATTCTACCACTTTATTTACTTTCGATATACACTTTATTGAACTCAACTCGACTTTTGGACTATCACTTGTATTTACTCTTAACTTTATCACTCTAAAAACAAAACTGACTTCTGGTTGCCTCGGGCGGGCTATTTATATCGAATGACACGCCATCTAGAACTCTCCAGTAACTTCTACATTGTCTCCACATTTGCTGTCTACTCTCTGTCTGTCTGTCTCTCTACACTCACACACACTGGCTTACAAGCAGCGCCTGTCATTTATACCATTCCATTAAAGTGTTGCCAGTTGTGTTTTCGGTTGAACGTTTTTCGATTAGGAAATTGGTATAAAATGTTGGGTTCACGTTACAATACATTAAAATTTGTTGACTGCTTGGTTTCGTAAATAGCCCAGTTCACACTGTACAATTAGTTGGACAGACTTCGTTTGATGGAAGTTGGATGTTCTGATGTAGTTTTCGTTCACACTTATCAAGCTTGTCGTCCAACTTCATGTCACATACCCTTCCACTCCATCCAACTTCTAGATTTTCAAAAATTTTTGAAAACCATCCAACAAATTGGACAAGCGGTCGTATGAAAAGGTCACACTATCAAGCATTGGTTTGTCAAACCTAGGTTTGTCCAACTAATTGTACAGTGTGAACAGGGCTAATGAAACCCCGTATACTTGAGCGCTTGAGAAATTTTGGTGCCATTCGATCGAAGACAATTTGGAAAAATTTGGGAAACACTTTCCAAATTTGGAAAACGATAGTTTTGCTACAAAATGCAAAAAAAATAATACTGGTGAGCCGCTGTATCTTTTATTGGCAACATTAGAAGATACAATAAAGCATTGACAAGAAACAAAAAAGGACAGGAAAAAGAAACGTCAAAAACCATCCAAGACAATTGGACAATCCTCAACCCAAAACTTTGCGGGTTGAGACTTTTTAAAGTATTTCTATTTCATCTGCTTTCGCTTTCGCACTTATTTGCGTCTTTGCAAAACCGTCTAGGTGTAATACCACACTAACATATTATAACCATGAAGAAACAATTTTTTTTTCTAATTTTTCCAAAAACTTTCTTGTCGAATAAAGTAAGTGAACAAAGCTAGCTAAATAATCAAAACAAACAGTAGCAAAGACGTAATCAAAACAAAGAACAAGCAATCAAAAGAGAAATACCTCGTTTCCACTTAGAATTGAATCACACTTCAATTCGGATTAGTGCCAGTGTATACCTACATCGAATTGAAATAGGATTACCCGATCCGATACAGCTCTTGTAGCTGGATCGATTCAAAAGAGTGTGTTTTATACCTAGATTACTCGATTCAGTGGGTAAGTAGATACCTGCATCGAAATTGGAATCATAATCCGATTCGATTACCCAATTCTAAGTGGAAACGAGGTAAAAGTCGCAAAAGTTCGCGATTATTCCTTATACCAGCTGGGATTCCCCACATTAAAAAATGTTTTCGACCATTGTATGGATAGATGCACCAACACCGACCACGACCTGTTGGCTATTGCCGTTACCCGTTATTCAACTAACAACAGCGGACGTGCTATCATTAGCAATCGCATTGTTAAATGTTAATTTGTTTGAAATTGAAGTTAAATTTGTTTTGTTATCAGTAACGAGAACAGTGCCTATTTAAGGGCCGTAGTTTTGTTTAGTGTATCAATAGTCTCTTAGTTTTTCAATCTTTTAAAAGCAATTAGAAGTTGCAATTATTTAAACTACCTGTGTTAATTGATTTGCTAAAAGTTGTATTTATTGTTTAACATACATATTAAAAATTGGTGAAATGACCGATATAATTAACAAAGAAAAAGATAAATCGCAGCCATCTGCAACGAATCTTCAAATTGCACCTCTTGCTATTTCACCAATTTGTTCAGGTAATTAAATGACACACGTACCTACACAGTTTTCTGAAGTTGTAATTGGCTTAACTTTTTATAATTTTTAGTAAGAGATAAAATCGCAGAGTTTGTTCTTGAGCTATACCATGGAGGACATGTCCAAGAAGATCGGCTTATTCTTAAGAGTGTTGTTCGTAAAAAGTTCATTGAGTTCGTTGCGGCAAACGACTATAAAAGATATTTTTCATCTGATTCCAAAGTAAGTAGAAAGCTTATTTTCTTATGCAAGATTCATTTATGTATGTCTAGTGGTATCTATTTATGTTTGTATAGTTTCAACTTTCAAGTTATTTGAAATAGTGATTGAATTTGTAGGTTTTGTAGGTTACACACAATGTAAATACATATGTGTTTACATATACCTATTTCTTATCTTAAGGTATCCAATTCCTTGATTTCAGCTGTAAAACTTGTATTGTAATCAATGACATTTTTCACGAAAAACTTGTTTTGATCAATTTTAAGACTTCGAATTACATAGGTACTTTCTTGCATTACTTTACAAGTTACACTTGGACGATAGTTTTGAACAAAGTTCTGATAAGCGGGGCTTACAAAGCATTAAATTTTTCTCTCCCTAACCAATTCGAAGTTTACATGAACGAAAATGTAGGTACAAACCTAATATGTAGTTAGAAGCAAGTCGCTAATAATGCCAAAACATGAATGATTCAAAATATTAATTAGTAGGTAGGTTTGTAGTAGGAAAATATAGGGTAAATATGAGTGATGAGTAAAATTCGAGAGAGGGAAAATTTTTCTTATCTTCTATTAAAGGCGCTACGGGTGTTGTGTCTGCCTCTCAGTGTACCTTTTATCTCATCGATTTAGATTGGTTTCAATCCGAAGATGAGTCAATTTAAATTCAAAACGAACATGCAAACCACCCATGTATAGTTGAATGCGTGAAGCGAACTGGAAAAATATCAGGAAAATATCATCATAATTGTATTAACATTGAACATGGAAAGCTGATAATAATCAAACATTGCAACTGTCGTCTGCTTGTTGTCGTCAATCGTACAAACAAACGTTGCATTTTGAGCTTAACAGGGGCCTCCCCTAGTTGTTAATTTTTTTGAGTGTTGAGTTTTGAAACGAAAAATAATGCTATTTCAATTAACTATAAGAAGGTAGATGATTAATAATTTTATTTTATTCATCCATCAACTTAAAAAATATATAATGATACAATTTGAGAATAAGATATGAATAATAGTGTACATTCTTTAACTATAAGAAGTTAAGCTAAAGCTAAGTGTACACGATTGCCTGATCTGCAAATATTGCCAGATCTGTCAGTGAAAAATTTGTCTCGAATGGCTAACAATCGTGTACACACCAAATGAATTTGCAGAAAAACTATTTGGCTGCTAATTTGTAGACAAATATCTGCTAATTAATTTGCAGATATCTGCCAATCGTGTACACGCAAGCTGACAACCGTGTACACACCAAATATTTTTGCAGAAAAATTTGTTCATCAGTCATTTTGAAGACAAATTAATTTGCAAATGTGGCAATCGTGTGTACACAAATTTTGTTCATTTTCTGACGCTTCTGCAAATGTCTGGCAATAAATAAATTTGCAGACCCAGTTTGACGAACATTTTCAAATTTATTCATTGGCAGACAAATCTGAGGATTACAGGAAAAAAAAACACTTGTCTCTACAATTGGATTGTCAACTACAAAACTCATCGAAAATTTAAAGGTGAGTTTTGTTTTTATAGAAAATGTGTTAATTACGTGAACATTTTTTTAGTTATGGATGCTAACTCATATAAAAAAGATGAGATAACCAGTGAAATGGATGACATGCATAACATCATTATATTCCTTTCTGTATGTCACTTATGATCTTTCTACAGAACGACCATTTCCACATGAATCAAGTGCGATTATTCCAGATGGCTGAAACAACTAAACCTAATCAGGATACGAAGCCGTTTGTTGAGGATTAATATCCAAACGTCTTGTTCATAAGAAACCGAGCCAAGGGGATAGATTTCCTGGACACAGAGAAACAAATGCAAGACAAAATGCTAGGCCAACCAAACCAAAAAAGCAGAAACCAAACTCAAAATATTCCTTGGTTAATTGTGTGTGAATTTATTGTGAATTTATTTTCGGTATTGAATCAATATTCATACCAATGTTTTCTAGACGAAACTGCACCTGCAAGTAGTTTTCATTCAGATTTGCAATCTGTAGCAGAAGATCTCAGACGACGAGTATTTATGACACCGCGTAGTCAAACTTATAATGCTCCAGAGGAGCTCACAGAGGCGAAAAAGTCTTGCTATGAATTCAGACTGCGGTGCATCAAAAACTTAGCTAAATTTATTTGTAATCCGCTGGCCGGTTAACGTAAAATCGAAATAAAACAAAGGGAAATATTTTGTTGTACTCGTATTTGTATTCTATTCTCGGAAATCTAATCTTAACGCTAGCTTTCCATTCGGACCGAATGAAAACTAATTTTTTCTGTAGATCTATGAAAACTTCATGAAAACGAGACAAGAAAAATTTGGAGTAGTTCTTAAATAATGTTGCTTTCCATTGCAAATTTGTATCTTTCTTTGTATACATATGTGGAGCCACCAAAGCTAAAAGGTGATCAAATCGCTTGCAATCCATTCGCAATAAATTTCGGCACAGTCCTGGTTCCTCTGCTCGCAATTTCACCATCAATTTCGCGAATCTCTCCTGCTCAGGACGCACGGGCCACCCAATCCTTCGTCCCACCTTCGTGCATACCTTACGACACATCTTTTTCGAATGTTTTATTATCGCTGTTTTTTAACAAATACGCCGTCAAAATAGTTGCGATTGCAACGTTTTTATCCATTTATATTGTTTTTTGATATTTCACTTTTAGTTGAATATTAAACGATTAAAAACAAAATCTATGTTCTTTTCACTTTTAGCTTTAAAATTTTTTTGACAGATGCGATGTGACAATGAACTGAAAATGAATTTGCAGATCCACAAATGAATTTGTGTGTTCACGGTTTGCAGAAATCTACAAATATCTGCAAATCTATTGCCAGCTATTTGCCCAATTTAGTTTGTCGACATTGTCTGCCAAATAGCTGGCAATAAACTTGCAGATATTTGTAGATTTCTGCAAACCGTGTACACACAAATTCCATTTTCACCCTCATTGCCAGCTCATTTGCCCACATTGTCAGACGTTTGCAGATCTGACAATGATTGTCAGATCTACCAATCGTGTACACTAAGCTTAAGTGTACACGATTGGTAGGTCTGACAATCATTGTCAGATCTGCAAACGTCTGACAATGTGGGCAAATGTGCTGACAATGAGGGTGAAAATGGAATTTGTGTGTACACGGTTTGCAGAAATCTACAAATATCTGCAAGTTTATTGCCAGCTTTTTGGCTGACAATGTCGACAAACTAAATTGGGCAAATAGCTGGCAATAGATTTGCAGATATTTGTAGATTTCTGCAAACCGTGTACACACAAATTCATTTGTGGATCTGCAAATTCATTTTCAGTTCATTGTCACATCGCATCTGTCAAAAAAATTTTAAAGCTAAAAGTGAAAAGAACATAGATTTTGTTTTTAATCGTTTAATATTCAACTAAAAGTGAAATATCAAAAAACAATATGAATGGATAAAAACGTTGCAATCGCAACTATTTTGACGGCGTAATTGTTAGAAAGCAGCGATGATGAAACAGCCAAACAGCCGAAAAAGATGTGTCGTAAGGTATGGACGAAGGATTGGGTGGCCCGTCGTGAGCAGGAGGGATGCTACGCAAAATTGATGGTGGAATTGCGAGCAGAGGAACCAGAACTGTACCGAAATTTATTGCGAATGAATTACAAGCAATTTGATCACCTTTTAGCTTTGGTGGCTCCACATAATATACAAAAAAAGATATGAATATGCAATGGAAAGCAACATTTGAGAACTACTCCAAGGTTTTTTCTTATGTCGTTTTCATAGATCTACAGAAAAAATTAGTTTTCATTCGGTCCGAATTTAAAGCTTGCGTTAAGATTAGATTTCCGAGAATAGAATACAAATACGAGTATGTACAACAAAATATTTCCCTTTGTTTTATTTCGATTTTACGTTAACCGGCCAGCGGATTACATACAAATTTAGCTAAGTTTTTGATGCACCGCAGTCTGAATTCATAGCAAGACTTTTTCGCCTCTGTGAGCTCATCTGGAGCATTATAAATTTGACTACGCGGTGTCATAAATACTCGTCGTCTGAGATCTTCTGCTACAGATTGCAAATCTGAATGAAAACTACTTGCAGGTGCAGTTTCGTCTAGAAAACATTGGTATGAATATTGATTCAATACCGAAAATAAATTCACTTACCAGTGACTTCTGGTACCAAAAAAGAGTTAACAATCTTCTGTGAGTCGGAAACATTCGAGAACTTCTTTTGTTCATCTGTTTCACCAAGGAATATTTTAAGTTTGGTTTCTGCTTTTTTGGTTTGGTTGGCTTAGCATTTTGTCTTGCATTTGTTTCTCTGTGTCCAGGAAATCTATCCGCTTGGCTCGGTTTTTTATGAACAAGAAGTTTGGATATTAATCCTCAACAAACGGCTTCGTATCCTGATTAGGTTTAGTTGTTTCAGCCATCTGGAATAATCGCACTATATTCATGTGGAAATGGTCGTTCTGCAGAAAGATCATAAGTGACATACAGAAAGGAATATAATGATGTTATGCATGTCATCCATTTCACTGTTTATCTCATCTTTTTAATATGAGTTAGCATCCATAACTAAAAAAATTTTCACGTAATTAACACATTTTCTATAAAAACAAAAATCACCTTTAAATTTTCGATGAGTTTTGTAGTTGACAATCCAAGTGTTTTTTTTTTCCTGTAATCCTTCTCAGATTTGTCTGCCAATGAATAAATTTGAAAATGTTCCTCAAACTGGGTCTGCAAATTTATTTATTGCCAGACATTTGCAGAAGCGTCAGAAAATGAACAAAATTTGTGTACACACGATTGCCACATTTGCAAATTAATTTCTCTTCAAAATGATTGATGAACAAATTTTTCTGCAAAAAAATTTGGTGTGTACACGGTTGTCAGCTTGCGTGTACACGATTGCCAGATATCTGCAAATTAATTAGCAGATATTTGTCTACAAATTAGCACCCAAATTGTTTTTCTGCAAATTCATTTGGTGTGTACACGATTGTCAGCCATTCGAGACAAATTTTTCACTGACAAATCTGGCAATATTTGCAGATCAGGCAATCGTGTACACTTAGCTTTATCAATGAATTTTCAATTAGATGTGTCATTCACCACTAAAGCTAAGTGTACACGATTGCCTGATCTGCAAATATTGCCAGATTTGTCAGTGAAAAATTTGTCTCGAATGGCTGACAATCGTGTACACACCAAATGAATTTGCAGAAAAACAATTTGGGTGCTAATTTGTAGACAAATATCTGCTAATTAATTTGCAGATATCTGGCAATCGTGTACACGCAAGCTGACAACCGTGTACACACCAAATTTTTTTGCAGAAAAATTTGTTCATCAATCATTTTGAAGAGAAATTAATTTGCAAATGTGGCAATCGTGTGTACACAAATTTTGTTCATTTTCTGACGCTTCTGCAAATGTCTGGCAATAAATAAATTTGCAGACCCAGTTTGAGGAACATTTTCAAATTTATTCATTGGCAGACAAATCTGAGAAGGATTACAGGAAAAAAAAAACACTTGGATTGTCAACTACAAAACTCATCGAAAATTTAAAGGTGATTTTTGTTTTTATAGAAAATGTGTTAATTACGTGAAAATTTTTTTAGTTATGGATGCTAACTCATATTAAAAAGATGAGATAAACAGTGAAATGGATGACATGCATAACATCATTATATTCCTTTCTGTATGTCACTTATGATCTTTCTGCAGAACGACCATTTCCACATGAATATAGTGCGATTATTCCAGATGGCTGAAACAACTAAACCTAATCAGGATACGAAGCCGTTTGTTGAGGATTAATATCCAAACTTCTTGTTCATAAAAAACCGAGCCAAGCGGATAGATTTCCTGGACACAGAGAAACAAATGCAAGACAAAATGCTAAGCCAACCAAACCAAAAAAGCAGAAACCAAACTTAAAATATTCCTTGGTGAAACAGATGAACAAAAGAAGTTCTCGAATGTTTCCGACTCACAGAAGATTGTTAACTCTTTTTTGGTACCAGAAGTCACTGGTAAGTGAATTTATTTTCGGTATTGAATCAATATTCATACCAATGTTTTCTAGACGAAACTGCACCTGCAAGTAGTTTTCATTCAGATTTGCAATCTGTAGCAGAAGATCTCAAACGACGAGTATTTATGACACCGCGTAGTCAAATTTATAATGCTCCAGATGAGCTCACAGAGGCGAAAAAGTCTTGCTATGAATTCAGACTGCGGTGCATCAAAAACTTAGCTAAATTTGTATGTAATCCGCTGGCCGGTTAACGTAAAATCGAAATAAAACAAAGGGAAATATTTTGTTGTACATACTCGTATTTGTATTCTATTCTCGGAAATCTAATCTTAACGCAAGCTTTCCATTCGGACCGAATGAAAACTAATTTTTTCTGTAGATCTATGAAAACGACATAAGAAAAAACCTTGGAGTAGTTCTCAAATGTTGCTTTCCATTGCATATTCATATCTTTTTTTGTATATTATGTGGAGCCACCAAAGCTAAAAGGTGATCAAATTGCTTGTAATTCATTCGCAATAAATTTCGGTACAGTTCTGGTTCCTCTGCTCGCAATTCCACCATCAATTTTGCGTAGCATCCCTCCTGCTCACGACGGGCCACCCAATCCTTCGTCCATACCTTACGACACATCTTTTTCGGCTGTTTGGCTGTTTCATCATCGCTGCTTTCTAACAATTACGCCGTCAAAATAGTTGCGATTGCAACGTTTTTATCCATTCATATTGTTTTTTGATATTTCACTTTTAGTTGAATATTAAACGATTAAAAACAAAATCTATGTTCTTTTCACTTTTAGCTTTAAAATTTTTTTGACAGATGCGATGTGACAATGAACTGAAAATGAATTTGCAGATCCACAAATGAATTTGTGTGTACACGGTTTGCAGAAATCTACAAATATCTGCAAATCTATTGCCAGCTATTTGCCCAATTTAGTTTGTCGACATTGTCAGCCAAAAAGCTGGCAATAAACTTGCAGATATTTGTAGATTTCTGCAAACCGTGTACACACAAATTCCATTTTCACCCTCATTGTCAGCACATTTGCCCACATTGTCAGACCTACCAATCGTGTACACTTAGCTTAACTGATGTGGGGGTGACAATCAGTTTAACTTAAAAAAAGCAAGAATTGAAAAATAATAATTAATAAAAATAGAAAAAGAACAGCATGCAACATCGATTGTAGGAAACTAAGAAATTCTTTAGTATACTTTTTATAACAATGTATTAACATAGATTTCATTGTTTGTTGTTTATTTTATTTATACTATATAAATGATTCAACTTCATTAAAACTCAAAGTAAATAACCAATCTTTAATCATTTTGTTATAAGTGGAAAATTGAAGGGTCTCTCTTATTAATAAGGGCAATTTATTGAAAATATTAGGAGCTGTATATGTGTAAAAATGAGTGAAATGTGTTTTATAAGCAAAAGGTACATTAACTAAGCTCATATTGTTTTTACGTAGATTATACATTTGATAGCTCCTGCTAGGAATATTTCCACTTTGTTTGAAAAATTCTCTTAAGACTTTGAAAACATAAATGTCTCATTGGTAGAATTTGCAGTTTCTTAAATAAAATCCAACTTTCAGCCAACCTAGTTTTATTTAAAATAATTCTTATCAAATGCTTCTGTGCTATTAATAGAGGCAGAAAACTATTAGCTTACGAACCACCCCCACTAGTTATACCGTATTGCAGCTTCGAATTTGCAAGACCATAATAAATCATTTTTAGAAGTTTTTGGGAGCAAAAAGGTTTCAGTAAATACATTTTTCGTGTGACCGATAACATATAGGTTTTGATCATTTGAATGTGATCTTTCCAGTTCAGGTTGTAGTCAATTACTACTCCCAAGTACTTAAACTGTTGAACTGTTTCAATTTTAAAGCAATTATCTGAACATTGAAAATTTGGTTCAAAATTACTTATGCCACACTTGTGAATAGGTAAAAGAAAATGTTTACAGTCATGGTCATGGAACCGCAAATTAAAGTCATAGACACTATTTCCTGATAATTCAAAACACATCAGTTTTGTTTTCTCACTTATAATTAATTTGTGATAAATAAACCAACTCCTTAAGACTTCAATATCTTTTTCAATACTTACAATATTTTCAAAAACAGTACCTGATGAGTATGTCAACACTATGTCGTCAGCTTAATTTTGAAAATGGAGTTTATGTAAATCAGGAAAAGCAAAGGGCCAAGCACAGATCCCTGAAGAACACCGTTTTTAAGCAGCCTTGATTCACTAAATATTCCGTTGTTGTTGACTCTGTTTTCTATTTTTCAAATAAGAAGTGAGCAAAACGAAAAAACTACCGCGAAAACCTGCATTATAAAGTTTTGTAAGCAGAAGATCGTGGTTGACTAGATCGAAGGCTATGGTCATATCTAAAAACAAACCCATAGTTAATTTGTTGCCATTTAAACTTCCATAAAGTTGACTGCACACCTTTAAAATAACATCTTCTGTAGACAAACCTGCTCTAAAACCAAATTGATTGTTACAGAAAAAATTATACTTGTCCAAGAAGGACAAAATACGAACCTTGAGTAGTTTCTCAAAAATTTTGGAAAAAGTTGAAAGCAGTGATATGGGCCTAAAATTAGACATAAGTTTTCTATTTCCTTTTTTAAAAAGCGGTATTAAGCTACGTGCAGACGGCATATAAAAGCCGCACACGTTTGCGGTTCTGACGTCATTTTTACGTCATAATTTGCGACAATTGATGCATATCGTCTGAGCACCCTTTTGGGACACTCCGCACTGGTTGCAATGGTTTGCGGATGATGTGCGATGGCGAGGCCGCACATAAATGTGCGGCTTTTTCGCAAATCGTCTGAACACCCTCGCACATTTTTTGTGACAGTTTGCGTGCATGTGCGTGCATGTGCGATCTTCAAAATCATGTGCGGTGACACGAAAATAGGACAACGCAAATGTGCATATTTTACGCAAATCAGAAGTGGTTGTACAGTATAGTTATGATCGGTTTTCAATTAAAAAAAAAAATTAGCGAAGCGAAGTGTGTTGCTAGTAGGCTGTTTTTGTGTTCATGAATACAATAAGTATTGAAGTATTTATCGGGTCTTTTTATTTTAATTTTTTTTTTGTTGTTGACTTGAGTATTTTATTAATTAATTAAGTTTTTTTATTTATTAAGGTTTTTATCTAATTTTTTTTCTACTGATTTATTATGAAATCATTAAAATTGATTGCAGATAAATCATATCCAATGCCAAAACACCCGTAGTACCCTACTTTCTTTTCGACATTTTCAAATAATTTCAGCACTTTTAAATTTATGTACGGATAAGCTTCGTCAACAACCACAAACCATGAATAAAACACAAAATTCAAACAATTTATTGAATTAACGAAAACCTGCATATGAACGCAAATGGGTGATGTGCGGATATTTCCGCATATCGTGTGAACACGTCGCACATCGACCGCAAAATTTTCGTACTCATTTTTGTACATTTGATGTGCGAGCAAATGAACGCAAACTAATGTGCGGCTTTTGGGACAGATTCTGCACATCGTCTGAACACCCTAATATGCGAGTTTGCGTACACTGATTTACGTATAGCATTTGCGTTGAATTTACAACTTTTTATGTGACGTCGGAACCGCACATATGTGCGGCTTTTTATATGCCGTCTGCACGTAGCTTTACTTCAGCACATTTGAGATGATCTGGGAAACAACCTGATTCAACACATTTGTTGAAAATGAAAGATAGTACATCGACAGCATATCAAGCAACATTTTTTAATAAGTGGCCAGACACACCATCACCAGAACATGAGTGCTTATTTTTTAAGGACATAATAACCTTGAAGACATCTCTTGGGGTTATTACATCAAAAACAAAACTACGGAACAATCGCAACTTAAACATGGTATAGTAGTAGGTTTCAAATTGTCTGAAATTTCAGTAAAATATTCATTAAAATGAGTGGAAATTCTTTGGGGATCAGATTCAGATACTCCATCAATTTCAATAGAATCAATTTTGACTGAATCTTTATTTTTCCTTAGTATGATATCAACAATCAACCACTTTCCACTCTAATATTCCCTTTAACTTTAGAGAACTTGTCAGCATAATAATTATTACGTGTGTCATTAACTTCTTTATTAATCGTTTTGCATAGACTTTCATAGTACTTTTTGAGGTTATTATTATTTTGATGATTTTTACATTTTAAACTAATTTTCTTCTTTTTTCTTATTTTGTTAAGGAGATAATTGTTCATCCAAGGTTTAAGATGTTTCATTTTACCCGATTGCTTTTTTTGGAAAGTACTTGAAGCGATGTGCTTTTTAAAAGTGCTAAAAAATAAATCAAATGCAAAAGAGGGATTATTTTCAGAATAAACTTGGTCCCAGCATTCGAAAGTCAAGAACTCTTTTAATAATTTATAGTTGATACAATATTTGGAATGAAAAAAACAATTTTTACGATCTTTTATTTTTTTTTAAGGATTTTCAAATCGTTTGTTTTTGTTATTGATTTTTTGTATTGATTTTCCATGAAAGATTTGTTTTTTTTTATCAAACTTAAAAAAATAATTTGACCTTCGATCCCTGGGAGTTTTCAATTTTATTTTTTATACTAAAGGCCCCGACCCATAGAATGCGTTGCGTCCGTTCGCTGCCGGATTCAACTGACAGCAGCGAGTTTAACCGGACACAACGGAATGGTGTGACCCACCTTTTGTCCTTTTGTGGCGGACAACTAATTAGAAACAAAACGAAAAAGTTTATTTTGTATGAATATTTTTCAATATTTAAATATCTTTACTTTACAAAACTTTTAGTATTTTGTTGCAAAGCCTTTTTGCTTTAAAACTTCTCGGCATTTTCGCTCCATTGATTTGATAAATCGCCTACAGCGCTCTACAGGTATATCTTTCCAGGTGGCTTCAATGTTGGGGTATAAAACGTCCATGTTTGTGTTATTTTTAGACGCCACATCTTTTTTGATATAAGCCCAAAGATGTTTAATGGGATTAAGGTCGGGACGGATACCCATTGAAGATCAGTGATTGAGCTGTTCTTAAAAACTCTTTCGTGATCCCAGCGGTATGTTTGGGGTCGTTGTCTTGTTGGAAGTTCCAGCAAGATGCCGAAAAGTTTTAAAGCAGAAAGGCTTTGCAACAAAATACTAAAAGTTTTGTAAAGTAATGATATTTTAAAAAATTGATATATAATATATATATATATATATATATATATATATTAGTTTTTGAGAAAACCAAAAATTACAAAAACGACTTTTGTCAAAATTTTTTTTTTTAAGTTTTTTTTTTCGTTATTGGATTCTTAAGTGAACTTACGAAATAAAGGATGGATTTTCTCTTAACTTTTTTTATTGAGAATTCACTTAAAAGTCCAATAACGAAAAAAAAAAAAATTTAAAAAAAAAAAATTTGGCGAAAGTCGTTTTTGTAGTTTTTGGTTTTCTTAAAAACTACAGGTTATTTTGACATCCGGTTTTTTGTGTTTGATCAAAAATAAATAAGAGCATTGAAAATAAGCAAAAAAAATACTACTTAATAACGTAAAATTTGGAAAAAAAGTGGTTTTAAGAAAAAAAATTATGTTTTTTTTTCAAAATTTTGACTTTGAAAATTAATATTTCAAAAACTATTTACTTGAACAACTTAGTTTTAAATTTAAATTAATGTTTAAGTTTTTGGCTTTTCAAAATGCTATAGTACGACTCTGTAGGTACTACCGTTATTTTTAAATAATTTTTTTCCAATTTTTAGTGACTTTTTTCTTAAATTGCCCCTCCCGCCTAAACGGGGGAAAATGGACCCCCCCCTCCCATACGATTTTTTGCTTGTCTAGGTCCAACCTACACACCCTATCTTTTTGTCACACCTTATGCGAATCACCCTGTATATATATTATGATATATATTGGTATATAAAAATATTGATACAAAACACACTTTTTCGTTTTGTCTCTAATTAATTGTCCGCCACAAAAGGAGCCTTCTTGCAAAAAAGGGAGGAAAAGAAAAGTGTTAACATTTTATTGTTTATCCTAATTAATGAATAAAAACTCAAAATTCTTGTTAAAAATAAATGAATTTGAAAAATAATTGAAGTAAGCAACGGTTATTAGAGTAAACGCAATTTTTGTTCCTAATTAGTTGTCCACAGCTGTATGTACAGTTGCGAGCAAAATAATAGCAGTGCCCTATTTTATATTATATTGTTTCTTGTATGTACAGAGTGTTATGTTTTTCAAAACGGTTGTTTGCGTAAACATGTTTAACAACATTTGTTTTCTCTGGCAACATATTCGAATAACGGTAAAAGTAAAGGTAAAAATAACTGTAAAGTTTTTATTAGTATAGTTTATATCTTTGGTGATGCACTGCTATTATTTTGCTCGCAGCTATATGTATGTCCGGGGTAAAATCCTAAACCACCCAACGGATTTTTATGACATTTTTAAGGGTAGATATAGTTTAGTCCAGAGATTATTCCTGTCAAGGTTTGATCCTTATATTCCCACAGGAACGGGGTAGGGAACGGAAAATAAGAAACTACTCCACAGATTTCAAAAATTCTGTCAGCACTAGTGGTGCTACTTTATCTCCCTTCATCAGTAACTTAAACTATATTTCATCCCTATTATCCCACGGTAACAGAAACGGGAACTTGAACGGGAACCTTAAAGTTACTCGACCGATGTCAAAAATTCTTTCAACTCTAGGATGTTACATTATCCCTCAGTGACATAGACTTGTATTTCATTCATTTATTTCCATGGGAACATAAGATTCCCACAGGGACGGGGTTGGAAACGGAAACTTAGAAACTACTGAATAGATTTCAAAAATTATTTCGACATTACGGGTGCTACATTATGCCCCTTTACGATTTGTCAGTATATATTTATATATATATATATATATTCAATTCGATTTTTACCTTCCAGGAGCTGTAAAAACAGGCCTGTTCAAATTTGAGCTCAAAATATTAATAACGGGTGATTTTTTAAGAGGTTTAGAACGAGAATGCCGACCATAAAATGGAAGCAGCGCGCGATGAACATTTCGAACCGAGCACGAATTTTGATAGTAAAATTCAATAATTTGCAAGCGTTGTTCATTTGTAAGACGATCCATGGTTAAATTGCAAACCAAACTGAAGCTGTTTGACAGTGACACAAGGTACTAAACACAAGTCAGCTGTCAAAACCAGTGTTGCCAAAACCAAACCAGCTAAAAAATCACCCGTTGTTTAGGGGTTGCTCATCGCAGATTTCCATTTTCCATACAAATTGTATGGGAAAAAAACATTTTAATTTTGGAATTCTATATTTTGGTCTAGAATTAAAGTGCAGGGATGAGCGATACATATTTTTTTAGAAAATTAGTTGCTCTACAAAAAAGGTTACTTATCATTTTTCGACAAATCCACAACTTCAAAAGTTAAGTTAAACTTAGAGTAAATTAAAGTTTTTTTTTCTTGATTTCTGACAAAGTGTTAAAACTAATCATAAAATCATTCATAAAATTAGTTGCTCTACAAAAAAAGGTATTTTATCATTTTTCGACAGATTCACCCCTTCAAAAGTTACTCAAGGTTAAAGTTTAATTTAAAGTAAAGTTAATTTATTTTTCTTGATTTTTGACAAAACTTTAATCTCGAATAACTTTTGAAGGAGTGACATGTGATATGTGAAGGATGACTACTGGACAGATTTCAAAGATTTTTTTAGCATTAGGATGCCACATAGTCCCACAGTAAGAAGGATTATAAATCATCCCCAAATTCCCACGGAAGAGGAAAAACGAGAAAGGGAACCTTAAAACTACAGACCTGAGCAAAGCCGGGCGGCTCTAGCTGAGCTAAGATTATAAAATAAATTTTTTTAATATTTTGACTTGCTGGAGAAAGCGGCCGTAGGCTGCAGTCCTATCTATCTTTCAAAAATCTTCACCTTATGGAAAACCTCTTTTATAACTGTAACATCTGTTGACACTCTTCGTTCTTATTTTTAAAAAAGTAACGAATGCTAAAGATGTCGTTCCTAAATGCAATTTCGAACTGCCATAATGTAATGTTTTGCTGATTTCGGTCAAACGAGCTGCTGAAACCGAAAAATTGTAGTTTTATGCCAAATAAATACTCGCGAATTTGTCTACGAGCAGTCAGTGTGCAGTCAAAAGACTTGAGGCTTGATTTCTCAAAAACTATTCATTAAGTGAACTCAAACTAAAATTTTTACTAAAGAACAAAGCAACAAATCTTTCAAAAACATTATAGTATGAGGTAGTCAATGACATGGTTGATTTTCAATAATTTTTATGAAAAATTAAGTCAATTTTTTATAAAATACCCCCTTGCGCCTACACGTTGCCTTGACCCAACCTATACATTCTGAGCCTTTGGCAACCCATGTCTAAAACGTCCTACATAAATAAAAGTAAATTGTATTAGTAATAATTAATTATAAAAATAATTAAAGAATAGAGAGCGGTGTATTTTTTTTTTTAAACTTATTTTTTTACGCCATTTAAAACACATTTCTGAAAATTTCATGAACATCCATGGAGCCTTGGGTTCATAGGTTTTGCCATTTTTATGTCTGGACGGCATTCCACTAATTAAATTATAGAAAATTATAGAAATTTGGACGCAGTAATAAAATTTTTGAGTCTGGATTTACAATATTTTTTTTTATTGATCAATTATGTTGGAAATTGACTAAGTAAAACACAAGACACAACCTAACCAGTAAAAATAGTATCACATTCCACTAACTTCATTCCACTTTTTTGT
The DNA here is from genome assembly GCA_914767635.1 of Melanostoma mellinum. Lineage (NCBI taxonomy): Eukaryota > Metazoa > Arthropoda > Insecta > Diptera > Syrphidae > Melanostoma > Melanostoma mellinum. The sequence continues at coordinate 56,312,330 of OU612060.1, forward strand.
ATAAAAGAAATTAAAAAAAATCCTTTTGCTCTCTTAATTAACTTTGTCTCTTTTTTTTTAAAGTACCAAAGATAGTGAGGGAAGTCAAACTGCTTTTTAAAGATGACATTTTAAATTAATGTAAAATAATTACAATCATGCACACTTTTAGCTTTGTTTATTTACTGAACACTAGTTTTTGTTTCAATCAATTATCTTTTGTAATGCAAAAGCTTTCCCCATGTTTGAAATGGTTTATGGTCTTTTAACTTAATAAGTTGAAAGTTTAAAGGCATTCGACATTCTCTTCATTCATCGATTTTTTTCGGGAACCGTTGAGTGCAGAATTCTTCACAAATCTGTCTTCCTCATCATCTTGCAACTTAGGAAATCCTCGTTTCTTTTATCTACGGTGAGGTGCCGTATATGAAATTGCTCAAATGAACCTATCTCTGCTGCGTGGACAGTGGCATACATGTTTTTCATTCAAAGAGTATACTGTTGTGTGTAAATAAATTCCAATGCATTTGGCATTAGGTGTATGTCGTTTCGTTTAAGGTAGTAATTGTTTCAATTTATCTATTCTTGGATTGATTTAATGGAAAATGCAACAAGAACATGTTCGTTCTTGATAGTAATTATATGTAGCTATGTGTAATGTATATGTTGAAAAAAAAAAATTTCCTTCAAAAAATTCGAATTTAATTTTTATTCAAATAAAACTTAATTACAGATCGGAACGCTACTTCGACATTCAAGATTTTTACAAGACACACCACGGCAGTCTCTTTTCTATTGCCTTCAGTTAGACAATGTTTTTAAGTTTGTGAAAGAAAAATTAGATTTTCTTTATAAAGACTTCGCTGGGTGTTTCCTACTAAGTCTTCTACATCAAATCAAAATTCAAAGAAACGGAAATATTCTCAAATCGACAATAGAAATTGAATTGCAACAATTCACAGAAAAATACGAAAAATTAAACGAATTTTTTGGTCAAGTTTTGGTAAGACACATTTTGTTGATATAGTAGACAGTTCTTTGTAGTAGTTTATTTTTGAGTAACATTTATATAAAATATGAGTGGTGTTTTTTTAGCAAACTTATCAAATAATTTTACATAGAAAACTTACACAACCTCAACTGCAGATAAATTAACCCTCGTTTTTTTTGCTACAAAACACGAATTATATATATGTCATAAAGTTTGAATTTAATTTGTACATTAAAATTTAAGCGCAGCTGATTGTTTAATAAAATATGCATATGAATTTAGAGGACATTTTTCAAAAGGTTCTTGGGACTCTTAGAGAATAAGACAGTTAAACAGAGTGTGAAAACAATCAGATATCGAGAAACGAGGATACAAGAAACTGCCGAAAAGTAGCGTACGGTGAAAAGATCATTTGTTAACGTTGCGAATTTCGTTCGCTGTACTGGTGGATCAGTAATCCTTCCCTGTTCTCGTTTTTTTGTATTAATTTGTGCACCTTTTTTGTCTACTTTTTCTTTCTAGATTGGAACACTGTTACGTGAGAACAACTTCCTGAATAACACACCTAAGGGGTCCCTATATTACTGCGTCGGGATGAAAAAATTGTTCGAGTTTCGTAATGAAAAAATTAAGCAGTTAGATGAAATGCGAAAGAACGGTTCCTTAGCAAATTCAAATTTGACGGGGCTTAAAGGTAATTTATGTTTTTATTTTAAGGATTCGTTGAACTTTACCCAGGGTTGACTCAGTCTACTTTGAAACCGCTAAAGCTACGTGCAGACGGCATATAAAAGCCGCACACGTTTGCGGTTCTGACGTCATTTTTACGTCATAATTTGCGACAATTGATGCATATCGTCTGAGCACCCTTTTGGGACACTCCGCACATGCACGCAAATGGTTTGCGGATGATGTGCAATGGCGAGGCACATAAATGTGCGGCTTTTTCGCAAATCGTCTGAACACCCTCGCACATTTTTTGTGACAGTTTGCGTGCATGTGCGATCTTCAAAATCATGTGCGGTGACACGAAAATAGGACAACGCAAATGTGCATATTTTACGCAAATCCGTAGTGGTTGTACAGTATAGTTATGATCGGTTTTCAATAAAAAAAAAAATTGGCGATGCGAAGTGTGTTGGTAGTAGGCTGTTTTTGTGTTCATGAATACAATAAGTATTGAAGTATTTATCGGGTCTCTTTATTTTAATTTTTTTTTTTTTTTTTGTTGACTTGAGTATTTTATTAATTTATTAAGTTTTTTATTTATTTTTTTTTTTCTACTGATTAATTATGAAATCATTAAAACTGATTGCAGATAAATCATATCCAATGCCAAAACAGCCGTAGTACCATACTTTCCTTTCGACATTTTCAAATAATTTCAGCACTTTTAAATTTATGTACGGATAAGCTTCGTCAACAACCACAAACCATGAATAAAACACAAAATTCAAACAATTTATTGAATTAGCGCAAACCTGCATATGAACGCAAATGGGTGATGTGCGGATATTTCCGCATATCGTGTGAACACGTCGCACATCGACTGCAAAATTTGCGTACTCATTTGCGTACATTTGACGTACATTGGGACATATTCTGCACATCGTCTGAACACCCTAATATGCGAGTTTGCGTACACTGATTTACGTATAGCATTTGCGTTGAATTTACAACTTTTTATGTGACGTCAGAACCGCACATATGTGCGGCTTTTTATATGCCGTCTGCACGTAGCTTAAGAGTTGTCAAAAAATCTGTTGTTTGAGTTTAGGTTTTTCACAAAACGCTTTGTGGTGACCACAGGGCGACTCCGGGGCTTCAATAAACGAGCCTATTGTTACATAGTATCTTTAAAGCCACAGCTCAGGTTTTCAAAACTACTGCACCGATCTTTTCGGCATCTGCACACTTTTTCTGTACATGATTTAAGAGGTTAAGCTGGAGAGCTTTTCTCAAATTTGTTTATAACAAATAAGACGTTTTCCTCTCTCAATAAGTATTTGCATTTGTATTTGTAGATAGATAGATGATTTTTATTACTTAAAATTGTTACATACAATATTTCGGTTACATTTGATTTGAATATAAATTTGGTAATAAAAGTGTTTTGGCGGTGGCAATGACGTCTGCCAGATTGACTATGTGTTTTCAAATTTTTTCAAGGAAAATGTATGCTATTTAACAAAATGGAAATGAACAATTGCAAAAATTATATAAAGTTGTAAATAGGGCTTTCAGTTTAGCTAAAACAAAAATAAATTACTTAATAGTTAATACATAATTTTTTTGGCAAAAGAATTAACAGCTTTTAGTTTGGCTAAAACAAAAATAAAGGGTATTTGTACCCATTAAAAGTTAGGCGTTATTTAAAGACTTTTAGTTTAGTTAAAACAAAATTTCAATTATTAAAAATAATAATATAATAATAAATAATATACAACAAAATTATGATACTAATTACAATTTTTCCAATTTTCACCATTTAAAATTGTCACAGTTTGCTCCATAGTTAGAGTAGGTTTCCCAAAGTAGAGGATTCTAAGTTCTTTATAAACTGGGCATATTGATAAAAAATGAAAAGTATCCTCTTTTGAATTCAAATTGCAAAGAGTGCAATGTGTAGTGGATGAACCCTTATATGGTGAGCCGTTTAAATTAAGTTGCTCACTTCTTGCTTTACAGATTAACGAAATTTCCCTTGTACTGTATTCATCACTAAAATAGTTATTTATGAGATCATGTTTCAAATCGGGGTAAATGACTCTGTTGATTGAAGATGACATTTTTTGTAAATTTTCATTCCGCTGGTATGTGTCGACAGCCTGTAATAACCCGTAGAGTTGTTCTTTTAGTAGGTTTAAATTAGTATATTGGAAATTTAGCTCAATTCCACACTTCATTGCCCATTGTCTCCATTCTCCTATCCACTCCACTTTGTTATCCATGATGTACTTTGCTATTGACAATTGAATTCTATTTGGTCTATATGCCAGTACTTTCAAAATGTAGTCAAAATGGAGTTTCAGAGTATGAATAATAAGAGCAGGAAGGCCGGTTTCTAGTTGTAGCACATAGTTTGGAATATTGGATGGTAAGTAGAAAAGTCATTTGAGAAAGTAACGTTGAAGTTTTTCAACTTCTTCGTGTGACTGATATCCCCATGTTTGACAGCCGTAGCACATAACAGAGCGCATAACAGCGTCAAATACCTTGTACTTAGCTGAGGTTGGTACATCTTTGTTATTCATAACATCTTTCCATGACGCGTTAATCATACTTTTTGATGCAATCAGCTTTTTTTCAAGATGTGGGGTTAACTTCATATTAGGTTTTAAAAGTAGTCCAAGGTATTTGTATTCTGTCACTATTTCAATGACCTCACCATTAAAGAACCACTTTTCATTCGACTTAAGTTTTGATTGTGTATTTCTTACTATCATTACTTTTGATTTTTCTAAATTAACCGTTAATTTCCAGACTACAAAAATCAACTAGCTTATTTATCATAAGTTGTAAACTTTGGGGCGATTCTGCTAAAAGCACAATGTCATCTGCGTACATGAGTACCTTAACGTTTAGACCTGCAAAACTTATTCCAGCAGGTAGATACATTGAAATATCATCAATGAATATAGCAAAGAGAACTGCACTTAAAAGACAACCTTGTTTGACACCAGATGTAGTTTCAAACCATTCCGACATACATATCCCATCCCAAACCGCAGATGGAGTGTTTTTGTACATATTTTTCCGGACCAAAAGAAATTTCGTCGACAATCTCTTTGTGACAGTTTGTTAAACAATGCTTGTCGGTCTATCGAATCGAAATTTGTATTTGTATTTATTGGTACATAAATTATGTTTGCACGTAGATACAATATTATCTTTTAGTTGTGAAACAATAGAAACAAGGTTTAAATAGTAATACATTATTAACTTATGCACTTATTATTTAAATATTATTGAATTATAGTTAAATTTTGATTTAAGTCGAATTTTTCCCTATAAAGTGTTCCCAAAAAGTGAGAAACCGAAGGTTTGAAAAACTCTCCCAGCGGTGGCTGGGGAAAACTATTATCTAACGAAATAACTTTGATCTTTTGCCTTCGGGTGATTCAGTGCCGAGTGAGGGACACACAATTCTACTTTTTTTTCGAGGCTCTTCACAATAGTTGCTGCCATTGCCATATTTTTTGATATTTTCTTATGAAATTTTCACATAGTTGTCAGTTTAAAAGTTTTATTTCAAAGTATGTAGCTTTGATTTCAATAAACAGATATTATCGGTAGTCAAACAAAATTCTTAAAAATTTAAATTTTTCGGGCGAACTAACTCCTTTTTTCCTCCTTTATAAACAACAAGTTTTTTTTCCAGTCATCATTGAAAACTTTAAATTCGGTTTTAAGGATCATAAGCGAAGTGAATCTTATGAAAGGTGAACTCAGTGCTTTAAGATCAGCTTTTTTGTTTTTGAAGATGAAGATTCTCATTCACACACATAGATTTTCCAAAACTGTCAATGATCGAAAGGTTACCTTTTGGCTTTTTATTCGAGATTGGGTGCTCTTGATGAACGAGATGATCGATTGCCAGTCTTGCTAAAGTGGTTTGGAGTAGTCATGTAATGACATTAAAATCAAATTAGCCATATATGTATGTATAGGTGTGGTGGAAATGCATCAAGTAATTCATGTTCATGGTATTCTTCGAAGTTTCTGTAACTTTTGGATTTCTGTTGTTTCTTTAGTTTTGGGCATACGCTTGGGAAAAATGTCTTAGGGATCCTCCAATATCGAGGAATCTGCACTGAAGTCACTGAAGAAGATAAACTACCATCTAAATAATATTTTTGCATTAATTTTTTGTTTTGTTTTTCTTTCAAAGAACAAGAACAAGCTGAAAAACAGTTTGAAGAAGTCTCCGAAAGTGCCGAGAAATTTCCTGTTGTTTTTCAAGGAGGTTCCCAACAAAGTGTTGACAAAGACTTTGTTCTCACAAGCTTGGGATGTTTCATATGTCAGAAAAATTTTGCTACTCAATCACAATTAGAGAATCACATAATCTCTCATGGTTTAGAGTCGGACTTCGAGTTTTTGTCAGATGATCATAAGACGTAAGTTTTGACTCACTTATTTCTTGAATCAATATGGAATATATTTTTAACATTTTAGTATGGAGAACATGTTTGAAATAAACTATCATCTATGTGAAAAATCTCATTTTTTCTGTTTCACAATGAAAACAAGAAGGAAAGACATTATTATAAAAAAGATCATAATTGTTCAATCAAGACGGATGCAATTTATAAAAAACAACTTAGTGCCGTATGAGATGCCTATAGGTTTGTTCATCACTATTATAGTTTTATTAATATATTTTAAAATATTTTTTTTTCATATCAGATGGAAGAAGCTCATTTCTGGTTGATTCTCACTTGTTTACACTGGGAGTTGAACAGCCAATTGTTGTGGTTTATAGCTACAAGTCTGATGACAGTGTGCGGTATTTTGAGCAACATCATTTCCTGGTGAGAGATTATTACTTAAATAAAAAACATGTGATAACATATAAGAAATTGACAAGGAAACAAATCTAGATATTTGACTTTGGATCTGTTTCTCTTAAAAAAAATTGTCAGCAGTGTAACATTTTTCTAACTTTCATAGCTTCTAACACTTTGGCAAGATCTATTTCTTCTTCGGTTTTCTTTAAAGGCGCTATGAATGTTGTGATCTCGAAGGAATCTCACCTTCTTCACCACTTCTCTGCTTCCAATAAATGATCTATTCGTCTGTGTTATGGGCTCAGTTATAGCGCAGAACGTAACAACAAGCTTTCCGACATTGAATTATTTAAATTTTTGATGGTGTATTCGCAATTAAGGTGGAGTAGGTTTTTGGCTGTGAGCCAATTATGGTTGTCAAGTAGTGCTATCATCAATTGATAAACCGGTATTATGCATGTCAATTGATAAATTTTCTCCCATTGTGAACAGTGTGCTCGTACTAAGCGTTCACACAACCCACATCTAGGTAGTAAAACTTTTAATCCCCTGCATTCAATAATCCCTAATTTAACTTCAAAATTCTATTTGAAATGAATTTTCACTATACGGCACAGAACAGTCTTCACAGTACAGTCCTTATCAGAATGAAAAGAATGCATTGCAAAAAGTCCCATTCATTTAACTGATTATTTGGAATGCATTCACTTCACATTCCTTACCTCAGTACGTCAACTTTCAAAAACAAGTCCCAGTAAATTTTTGAAGTCTTTAGTGAACCAATCGTCTAGAGCAGTCAAATAAGACTTGAAGTCAAAAGAATGCAATATTATTTAACTGGTTGCAATCTTGAAAGTCTTTAAAAGTATTTTACACTCTTTGCAGTCATGAAGCCTTTTGATTGCATTGAAAGTAATGCAGTCATTTGGCTGCTTTGGAGTATTTTCACTGCTTGAATTCTTTTTTACTGCTTGGATTCTCTTAACTGCATGAAATCTTTTAACTGCTTGGAGTGTTTTTTTAACTGTTTGGAGTCCTTTGACTGCTTGAAGTCCAGAGACGTTCACAATAGATCACAAAAAAACATTTTATTCTCAACTGATCAAAAGTTCTGATGGTTGTTATCCGTAATACCACTTAACCCATTTCATTGATAAAGGAATAAATTTATCAAGTATCATATTGATATTTGATAACCGTAATAGGGCTGTCATGTTTCACAAAATCCTAAAGGAATTTTTATCTTCAAAACACATTTCTGTAATGTGCAGTTGGTGGAATTGAGGTTTGCTTCTTATCAGCACTCTTTCTCACTAATGATTTATATCGTATATCACATTTTTTTAAACATAGTACCTTGACTGAAATTTACTCTGTTTATAAGATAACTATAATTCCATAAGTTTACACTTTTTTTTTGTCGGAATGATGTTTTTTTTTTTCTTATAACTGCCCTAACTACAGTTCGAGCGTTAAAGAAAATGGGAGAGAGTTTAAAAGGGAGTCAGGTAAAACATTCCACACAACTGAATGATTTTTGTGCCTTGGGTATTCTTTGGATTCAACCCAGGGCCTAGGCTTTTGTTAGGGTGCATGGATTTTTCTGCAAATACTAAGGATGTGTGGGCTTAGCGTTTTTTATGAACCAAAAACCCAAGCCAAACCCAGAACCTCAACGAATGAACCTAATATCTAAATCGAAGATTTTAATTGGGCGCGTTCAATAATCGTATCCGGATATATTTTTATTGTTATTTCCGGTTAACCATTTAGTAGAGGCACACATCTAAAAGCTAAAGATATCCGAGAATTTCCGGTAGACCTTTCTATTCAGCTCTGATAGAAAATTTATTTTTATCTCTTTTCATGTTGTTTTTTTTATTTTGGTTTCGTTCATTTCAGAATTAAGCAGCCCTATTATGGTTGTCAACTATCAATCAATTGATACACGATAAGTTCTATCAATAAATTGATAAACCGGTATTATGCAAGTCAATTGATAGATTTTCTTCCATTGTGAACAGTGTGCTCGTACTTTGCGTTGACATACCCCACATATAGGTAAAAAGCGACCATTTTAATTTCCTATATTCAATGAAGCCTAACCACATTTAACTTCAAAATTCAATTTAAAATGAATTTTTGCTATACGGAACAGAAAAAACACTCCACGATATAGCCCTTATGCTAGTCAAGCATGTACCTGTGTATTGGTTACACAATTCCAGTAAAATAAACCAAAAAAATGTTCATCAACGACGAATTTGCGATTGACTGAAAAATTGATAGATATCAAAAATGTTGATAACCATAATACCGAACAAGCAACGAGAGACGTTCACAATAGAGTTCACAATAGATTGGAAAAAAGCATTTCATTCACAGCTGAACAAAAGTTCCGATGGTTGTTATTCGTAGTACCACTTAACCAATTTCATTGATAGACGAGCAAATTTATCAAGTAACGTATTGATATTTGACAACCATAATAGGGCTGAAAGTCACTTAAGCTGCATAAAAATTGGATAAAACGCATTTCAATCGTTTAACAACGATATATTCAGTGCTTTTCTGATTTAAAAAGTTGAGTCTTTATATTTCACAGCTTTTGTGGGTAGCAATCTGGAAAAAGATGTCTCAATATCCAATGGGTTCTTGAACTTGCCCATTTAGTAGCTTACCGAGTCACTAGACGCTATGAAAACGTTGGATAAATTAGTTAAACAATTAACAATTAATTAGTTAAACAATTTAAAAATACCCATACGATAAAAAAATAATAATTTCTGAACTAATCTACTTTCAGCGACTTGAGGAGTTTCCTAAAGTTCATTTTCCAATCCGGTCATATAGACTGCCGAGCACAAAGTAAGTATATCGGACGTTTTTTTTGCAAATAATTAATAAATTCACGACAGTTTGACGGTTTGTTTTTGTTTGAATCAATTTAAAAAAGGTGAACTTGTTTCGGTATTTTTGAATTTGCAATAGTGGGTAATGATATAAAACTTCATTCAAAACTGCCGCAGTAAACATTGTTGTCATCAACTCAGTTTCAGGAACTGTTCCTGAAGGGAGTTGATACTAGACTGCCTATATTCCCTGTTCTGTGGTTGAGAGTCACTCCAGAATGAATTTGGTTTTTCAATGAAAGATTTAAATTAATGATTGCTTTCGTTAATGAAAGCGCTATACTAATTTTTATTCTTATAACATTCAATTTTTCTAAATTCACCATAGAAATAAAAGAGATAAAACATTCCACATTTTTAATATATTTTAATTTCAGATTCCTTGAAAATAAAAATACTATAAAAACTGAATATAGAGCCTCTAAAATGTTGCAATTATCCCAAAAGAATAATTTTTCTGATGAGTCCTTAGGAAATGCGTCTAAAAAGTTTGGGTATGAAACACTGTCAGGCGTTATTTGTTCTTTAAATCATTTTTATTGCATAAACTAGAGAATACCTTGGCAATGGAAGCGTTTTAAATTCTGAAAACATGTGTGAAGCTTTAAAGACAATGATTCATATAGAAGATCTTGAAACATCGGAAGCATACAAGCCATTATATCAGCGCGCGGCTAATATAAAGAAATTCGGCAATCAGTACACTGTGAGGGTAGGTTTTACTAGGCCTATACATTAAAAAAGTTGTTTTTTTTTTTCAAAAAGTTTTTATCGAAATAAACGTTGATCATAAATGAAATTTTACTCAACAGTTACAACACCTTCCTAAGAACGTGTATTTGGAAAACATCGTTACTCCGTTAGATGAGATCATATTGATTCCAATAAAATCTGAGCCGGGACGCAAAAAAAAGATATATACTGCTGTTATTGAACGTGTGTATTATAATCAAGTTTGTTTTGAATATAAACGCAGAGGAGTTGGTATATCCGATAAAGAATTATATGAAGTGATAATCCGTCCTTCGCGATTATCATTGAAATACCAAATGAGAGCCTTGGATCTGCTATCTTATAATTCAAGAATGAGAAGTTATCTTTTCCCAACAATCGAGCGCATCTTGCCTGTAACCTTATCTACGGAAAAGTAAGTTAAGGATAAAGATTTGTTCTTTCTTTGGTTTTTAAATATTTTTTTCTTTGTATTTATAGACTAGATCTTTTCAATACTTCGATAGAGAACAATTTGGAACAATTAGAAGCGGTTCGGAACATTGCTATCGGACCTGACGTACCCGCACCATACGTTTTATTTGGACCGCCAGGTAAAGATTCTTTTAACCTTTTTTCAAATTGGGATACAGTTTTAAAATATAAGGTGTGAATATCAATTTTATATAGAAGGAGCCCGTTCGTTGAGCTTTAACTAGGGTTGACCCAGATTTACTTGACAACCACATAAGTTTTCAAACAAACTTAAGTTTTCGGTCCTGTATCATCCCTGTCATGTGAAGAAAAGTACATGTCATTTGATAGATAGTTTGTTACCTAAACTGCAAGTTCCAAATGCGACTTTAAGGTAAGTTGAGAACAAACCGAGGTCTCAAAAAACACCCAGTTTGACATTCAGTGCGAGTTGAGGTTTTCAAAAAAGACTTTTTTCAACTCAACGCAACGAACAGGGCTCTCGCATAGCATGTATTTTTGGTGTTGATTTTGTAGTTTAGCGTTTTTTGGGATTGAAACCCAGTTTTTTTTTTTTTTTAAACTGATAGGGATGTCAAGGAAACTTGGGTCACACCCTGGATAAAGTTTAACGAACGAACCTACTGTCTAATAAATATTTTACCCCGTAAAATTCATGGCGTAGTTTGGAAGATTATAAGTTTGTTCAGGGGTAGCCCTGGTAACCACAGGGCTACCCCTGAGTTTCAACGAACATCCACATTGTCTTCGCGTACGTGACCAAAGATCATTCGGAGAATGGACTGGGGTGATCAAGGTCTTATACACGGTTACCTTGGTTTTTATGGAGAGGGTTTTGTTTCTCAAATGCCTTCTTAACCCATTTACCATCATTTACCTTCAGCCCTCATTTACCATCAAACCCATATTTGCCGCTTCTGTTTCAATACTCGCAAAAGCACCTATGACATAACACTTTTTTCTTTTCGTTACGTCAATATCGTCTGCGTAGGCGAGTAATTGTGCAGACTTTTGAAAGATTGTTTCTCTGGTGTTGACGTTTGAGTTTTGTACAATCTTTTCAAGTATGATGTTGAAGAAATCGCATGACAGTTTATCGCCTTGCCTAAAACCTTTTTCGACATCAAAGGTCTCGGTGAGTTCTTTACCGACCTTGACGGAGCAGCGTGAATTCTCAAAAGTCATCCTGCATAGTCGTACGAGTTTTGCAGGGATGCCGAAACTAGACATGGCTCTGTACACCTCGTCTCTGTAAATACTGTCATACGCGGCCTTGAAATCGATAAAAAGATGGTGTATATCGATATTATACTCTCGGGTTTTTTCCAAGATCTGTCGTAACGTGAAAATTTGATATATTGTGGACGTCTTTGGTTTAAAACCACATTGAAAAGGACCTACCAAGCACCGTTGTGGCACCGTTTTGTTGGATATTTAGGAGATTGAAAAAGAAGCAATTCTTTTTTTATGAATGTGTGTGTCCAACTAACTGATAAAGAAAAACAAGCACCAAAGAACAAAACAATTACATTCGTATACACACACAATTTTTTTTTTTTTTACCAAATGCTTTCTAAATTCACATCTCCATTCAAAATAGTCCTGCTTCCTTTAATTTTTTTTCATAGGCTGATGTTTTTGTTTGAATTCCTTTGAAAAAAAATTATTTTTTGAAAAGAAATCGACATAAGCTATTGCAGCCAATAATCTACATTTAGCTTAACTTACAACGGACTTAAATCTAAACTAATCCCAAAATGCAAGACTTCATTTAGTTTATTTTGCAATGTAGTTTAAAACACAAACGGACTTAAATCTTAACTGAACCAAGTATGATTACGACGTGACGTGACATTGCGAGGACTTTAGAGTCCTGGTTTTCTATTTCCCTTCCGTAGTAGTTATGTATTTTTTTTGACGTTGTTCCAATAGGCTTCTTGTTCTTAACTTAACTCAAGTAGACCTATCATTCCTCAGTTAGCGGTATTCACTACCTATTCTAAACTGAAACTCCAACTGCAAACGCAGTAACAAAAAAATAAAAAAAAAAAATTTGAATTAAAATTAATTGTTTTTAAGGAACTGGAAAAACATCCACTATAGTAGAGACCGTACTCCAGCTTTGGAAAAGACGTCCAGAGACGCGGATTCTGATTTCATCAGGTTCAAATAGTGCTTGTGACGAAGTAGCAGTTCGCTTGTGTCGAGAATTTGTCAATCTCTGTCCCGAGAAACCAAATATTTTAAGGATATATGCGAGATCGAATGAAAAAAGATTGGATAGTATCGATGATGTTTTAATTCAATCTTCGAACTTCTACGGTGCACACTTTTATCCTTGTTTAGAAGCCATTTATCAATATCGGATAATAGTTTGCACTTTGTCTGTTGCTGGAAGACTCGTGTCTGCACCAATATCGAACACTTTTTTTTCCCACATTTTCATCGATGAGTGTGGTGCTTCAACGGAGGCAGAAACTCTTGCTGGCTGGATGGGAACATCGTCCCAAAAAACAAGATTAATTGTATCTGGTGATCCTAAGCAATTAGGGCCAGTTTTAAAATCTGCAAGAGCCTCTAGTCTTGGATTAGAGATTTCATTTATGGAGCGATTAATGAACAGTGAATGCTATGCAGTGGACAATAGAGGCCAATATAATAGATCGATTCAAACGCGATTGATTCGCAATTATCGGTCGCATCCAGAAATCGTGGAGTTATACAATCAACTGTATTACAACAATGAATTGAAGCCATTGGCACCGAAAGGTATGTGATGAAAAAAAATGATGTCGAGTTTGTAATTATTTTGTGTGCTTTTATAGGTGAAACTGATTGGGCTATGAAATGGCACTTGTTACCCACTCAAAAGTGTCCGATAGTATTCCATTCTGTTTATGGATATTCCTCGAAAAGTGGGTCGTTAAGGTAAGTACTAAATTTCGGCTTAACTTATTTTAACAAAGAGTTTCGTTGTGAGTTTTTATTGCTTCCTTTGGGCTATATATCACAACACAACACAAGTGATATCTTGAAAGGTAAACCCTAACGTTTCTTTTGCAGTGTGTTTTTGAAAAGCGTTGGTGTCCATCGCATTTCGCATTGTCGCAGTGCGTAATCCTCTAGCTATGTAGTAGTACAGCTCATACAGTTCTTTTTTGAATCATGTTCTCTATAAATTTTCCCTACCAAGATCACTCGGAGCTTTCGAAACGACAATAAGGGTCTGCTCATCCGACTGGCATCGGTATTTGTTTCCTCATCGCCGTTGAGCAGTCTGCAGATGGCATGCTTCTTTTCTTTTTGAATATACGTTATTCCTCCTTCTCTTCTGTTCCTTTCTTCCTTTTTTTCTTTTTGAAGTTATCGTTGTAAAGAAAAGCAAGCCTGATTTTCATTTGCGTTGACATTTGTCGACACATTTTCGCTGCATTTGCCTGCCTACATTCTTCATTGAGCCATGGATTTGGTGCGTTGGTGAGCCATGGAGGGTGCGTTCTTAATGTATACAGGGTGCCCCAGAATTCGTGTTACATACTTTGGGATGTGATTCTTGGTCATTTTCTAAGAACAAAGTTGTTCTACAGTAAAGTCCGTTTCTCCACTTTGAACATTCATACCCCAAGCTTAAATCTCCCTGAGAAGAGGTAAGTCAATTAGGATTTTGGTATCAAGTCAAATACACTTTTTACCCTTTTCATCAGTGTACAGTCATTATTGGAAAACTACTCCCATTGCAAGCTTTAGCAATAAAAGTTCCTGAAAGAACCCAAAATAAGATTTTTTACCTGTTTTAGATTTTTTCAAGTATCATAAAATGTAGGGGTTTTTGAGTGCACTTATTGATGAGTTTTATTTTTACTATTTTTTTGTTCATGTGTAAAAAATAAAGGTTTAACTCGTATTTTCTGGAAAAAAATGATCTCAAAGTCAAAACTTTGCTTACTTACTTACTTAGGTGGGCATTACAGTTCGTGGTGAACCTGGGCCTCAACCAACATCCTTCTATGACGACTTCGATTTCGGGCGAGCTCTCTCCAGTTTCGCACTCCAAGTCGGTTGAGGTCTTCATCCACTTGATTGCGCCACCTAAGACGAGGTCTTCCCCTTCCGCGATTTCCTTGCAATGTGCTTTCGAACACCCGACGAGCCGGAGCGTTTGGGTCCATCCGCTCTACATGGCCCAACCATCGTAGCCTCGCGATGCGTATTCTTCTGGCTATGCCCATGTCGCGGTACAGCTCATTGTTGTAACTTTTTCTCCACACATTGTCTTCGCATACGGGACCAAAGATCATTCGGAGAATTTTTCTTTCGAAACGGCTAAGGGTTTCCTCATCCGCTTTCGATAAGGTCCATGCTTCCGCGCCGTAAAGCAGGACTGGGATGATTAAGGTCTTATACAAGGTTACCTTGGTTTTTCTGGAGAGGGTTTTGTTTCTCAATTGTCTTCTTAACCCAAAGAAGCAACGGTTGGCAAGAGTTATTCTCCGTTTGATCTCCGCACTGATGTTGTTGTCCGTGTCTACAGCGGATTCTAGGTAGACGAAGTCCTGTACTACCTCGAAGTTATGTCTGTCTACTGTGACGTTTGGTCCGATTCATCGATGTTCTGTGTCCTTGTTTGCTGACAGTATATACTTCGTTTTGCCCTCATTAAACATCAAACCCATTTTTGACGTGGGGTTTCAGACGTTCACATATTAGAGCAGACGGGATCTTATAAGCGACGGAAGGAGGCTTATCCCTCTATAATTGGCGGGTCTCCCTTCTTTAGGATCGGGCATACGATACTGAGGTTCCATTCATCGGGCATGCTTTCTTCCAACCATACCATGCAGATCAGCTGGTGCATATGCTCCTTTCCAACTGGACTCCAGCTGCCTTGAAAAGTTCGGCATTAAGGTCATCTGCACCTGCAGTCTTATTTGGTTTAAGTTTGCATATAGCAAGCTTAACTTCTTCCAGGTCGGGAGGACGGCATTCTTGATCATCGTCCAAGCTGAATGGGGCAATCTGCCTGACAGCGGAATTTGTGTCCTCATCGCCGTTAAGAAGTCTGCAGAAATGATCTTTCCAGATCCTCAGTAGCGACTGCGACTCTATGTTTCCCTGCTGGTCTTTACAGGCTTGAGTTCGGGGTTGCCACACTGGCAGGATCTTTTTACCTTTTGGTAAGACTTCCGAATCTCGTTCCTGTCATGGCACCTCTCTATTTCCTCAAACGAGCGCTTCGCATGCTGCTTCTTTTTCTTTTAAGAATTCGGTGTTCTTCCCTTCTTTTCTCCTCGTAAATCGCGTTATACTGATCGTAAGCAGTCCTCGTTCGTGTCATTTGTCGTGCTTTTTGCTTGGCTGCATTTACCTGCCTGCATTCTTCATCGAACCATGGGTTTCGTTTTGGTGGCCGAGTGAAACCCAGAACCTCAGAGGCAGCGGTGGTTCTGATGGCTTCTTGGCATTGCTGCCACTGGTCTTTAATGCTTAATGCTGGCGGCATGTGATTCAAGAATAATTGAAGGGACACTCGATTGGAAAAGGCATTGGCAATCTCTTGCGATTGTAGCTTTCCGACGTCATATCTCTTCACAGCATTAGTTCGTGCTGGTCGTGAACAAGATATTCTCGTTCGTACCTTGGCTACAACAAGGTAGTGGTCTGAGTCAAAGTTGGCCCCTCGGAAAGTTCGGACATCTAACACACTGGAAGAGTGCCTTGCGTCGATCGCAACATGGTCAATTTGGTTTGGTTTGGTAATTGATCTGTAGATCGCCATGTACCTTTATGAATTTTGAGATGCGGGAAGCGTGTACTACTTACAACAAGATTTAGCCCCGCAGCAAAATCGATTAGCCTCAGTCGGTTTTGGAGGTTTGGTCATGGAGGCTATGCTTACCGATTGTGTTTCCAAAGATGTCCTCCTTCACTAGCTTTGCGTTAAAATCGCCAAGAACGATTTTCATGTCGTGTCTAGGGCACTGCTCATACGTATCTTCGAGGAGCTCGTAGAAACAGTCTTTGGAATTGTCGTTTTTCTCTTCTGTGGGGGCGTGGGCGCATATAAGGCTTATGTTGGCGAATTTAGCCCTGATGCGGATGGTTATTATTGATGGTTGGCGGATTATTATTATTGGTTATTATACGCTCATTGAATGGATTTTGGATGTTCACCTTATCCCTGAGTCTTCCTCCAACAACAAATCCGCACCCAAATAAGCGCTGTTTCTGTTGTCTGTAGCAGTCGCCCTAGTAGATGTCACAGTTTTTCATTTTCTTTATGCCCGGCCCACTCCATCGCACTTCTTGGATTGCGGTTATGTCTGCTTTGCAGAAGTCCAGGGCGTTCGCTAATTCTCCTGCTGCACGTAATCCATTAAGTGATCTAACGTTCCACGTGCAGATCCGGAGGTCATTGTCCTCTATTCGTTTGCTTGGGTCGTCAACTTTAAAATCATTATCGTTATCCGAGGTTGTTGTTTGTTTCGGAACTGTCCTTTTTTTACGTGGTTGGGTAGTTAACCCTAGGCACAACCCCCAACCTGGAGGGCCAGGTCCTTTTGGATCCCTTCGGACACAAAGGGCTGGAATATCCAGTGTCAGTACCCACCTGCAGGGGTGTGAGTGCTGTCGTTGGCTCACCAGGAGCTCGTCCGCCACCAGCTCTACTTCAATACCATGTCTGCTTTTATGGCTGTTGAAGTCCACCGTTGATTCTGTCCTTCGAATTCATCCGCTGGGACATTTACACGAAAGCTCTCGTAGACCACTGAGATTCGTGCAGTCAGTCATTGTTCGCAGAGCAATCATAGTGTTGATCGCTCACAATTCTTTTGTTCCGAATTCCTTCGTCAACACTCGCACTTACTAGTTTAGCAGGTCAGCTCTGGACGGAGCACAATTGACGTGTACTATAAGTTACAGCATCTGGGCGCCGCCAAGTTGGCACCAATCAGAGCCTACCCGAATAGTACAACGCCCATCCACCAAACTTTGCTGGTGGAATAAAATTTGAACACCATTTAAAATTGAAAATCTGACAACCCTTAGCCTATAGAAGCCCAATTTAAATACAGTTTTAAATATCATTATTTCTACAAAAACTTAAGTCTAAAGTTTGGTCTCTACCATCAGTATTGACAGAGAAATCGAAGGTCAGGGTATACCAAACTTAGCATTTTTTTAAATTGTTAAAAAGTGATGTCAAAGTTGAGAAACGGACTTTACTGTAGAACATTTTTTTTTTCTTATGACCAAGAATAATAAACAAAAGGAAAGTTTCTTGCTTCGATCTCAATCTGATCAATTTGAAAAGCCTTTGAGTAATCAAAAGACTTTAGTTTTCCGGTTCGAAAATACATTCAAACATTCAAATTGTTGTGGTTATTTTTCTTAGAGTCTCCGTTCATATTTTTTGCTGAGCAATGAAACTCCTCTTTAACTTATTTTAATATTTTTAAATCAATTTGTTAAGCAATATTTCTTTTTTTCAGTCTTTCCAACGAGTTAGAAATTAGCGTCGTAATGGAATATGTCAAGGATTTGATGTACTTTGGCATCAATGGTCGTAAAGTCACTGAAGCTGACATTGGTATCATATCACCGTACAAAAAACAGTACACTCTAATCCAAGAGGAGCTTAATAATCGACGGTGGAATCAAATTGAAGTTGGTGCAGTGGAATCTTTCCAAGGGCGGGAGAAGCCCATAATAATCGTTTCTACTGTTCGTTCATTTACCAAAAGCTTAGGATTCCTTGCCTGTCCACGAGTAAATTAAACATTCAAGTGGCTTATTTTATATTTATAATTTTTTTTTTGATATAGCGTCTCAACGTAATATTGTCGCGGGCGAAGGCTCTCTGTATCATGATCGGAAACCCCAAAACGCTAAGCCAAAATAAAGACTTTAAATTTATTATTGACGAGTGCCGTCGCAAAAAGAGCACTGTTGGAAGTTTCCGCGGGTATGCTGAAGAAGAAACCGATAAACTTATTGGTTCGATGAAAAAACTTAAACTGAAAAACTCACAAAAAAAAGTGAATTGTGGGAATTTAAAATCAAAACCAAAACATTGTAACAAACATTTGGAAAAATCAGCCATGGGCTTTGTTGATTCTAAGTCGAAACGTGAAGAGTGTGAGAGAACTGAAGAAAAAGCGAATAAGAGCAACGCAACCATGAGCCCTTTTTTGAAACAAAATGTCAAACACTGTGAAACAACTATGGACAAAGTAGCTACGAGAATTCGTGATCTAAAGTCGAAATACGAACAGTGCGACGGGAATTCAAATGAAATTGATCCTTTGAGCATTGGTAATTTAAAGGCATTGGTAGAAGAGTATGGGAGAAAAACGGATAAAGTTGCAATGCTCCTTGGATCTAAAAGCCCTCCGAAGACTGGTTTGAACAAAAAAATATGTAATGAACATGCTGAGATAGATGCTAATTTGTTTGCTTTTGAACATTGGGAAAAATCAGCCATGAGCTTTGCTAATGCTAAGTCGAAACGTGAAGAGTGTGAGAGAACTGAAGAAAAAGCAGATAAGAGCAACGCAACCATGAGCCCTTTTTTGAAACCAAATGTCAAAAACTGTGAGACAACTATGGACAAAGTAGCTACGAGAATTCGTGATTTAAAGTCGAAATACGAACAGTGCGAAGAGAATTTAAATGAAATTGATCCTTTGAGCATTGGTAATTTAAAGGCATTGGTAGAAGAGTATGGGAGAAAAACGGATGAAGTTGCAATGCTTCTTGGATCTAAAAGCCCTCCAAAGACTGGTTTGAACAAAAAAATATGTAATGAACATGCTGAACTAGATGCTAAGCATTTTGAAGTTAAAAAGCGTATAAAATCGTGTAAAGTCTCATAGATTTATTTAGTAATGTATTAATCAATTTACTTTGTATATTGTTCGTGAGAAATGTATTTCCATTCGGGTTTTTTTTGTCACTTTAAGTTTAACAAAGAAACAAGATAGACCTTCCGCTTTTTCCCGACGTTTCGCCAAGGGTTGTTACCTTCTTCAGTGGAAATCATTAAACGAGATTCTTAAAAACATAAATAAACAAACAAAGTTTTACTCGTTACATAATTTCCCCAGAAGAAGGCAACAACCCTAGCTGAAACGTCGGGAAAAAGCGAAAGGTCTACCTTGTTTCCTTACTAAACTTAAAGTGACCAAAAAAGCCGAAGGATAATACATTTTCCCCCAACAATATCATATCATAGATTTATTGTTTCTTGTGATCTTTATTGAATTTCTTGTGAAAAAATGTGATATTGATCTTAAGTTGTTGTTAAACTAATGTTAACTTAAATTAAAAATAAAATATATATATGATTATTTTGACATTCTAATTCGATAGGAAGTTAGTCGAATTCCAAAGAAGTGCATTTTGAGACTCGAACGATTCGAATAGTTAACATGTAAACTTTCGAATCGTTCTAGTTTCAAAATGCACTTCTTTTGAATTCGAATAACTTTCTATCAAATCAGAATGTCAAAATAAGCATGGTATCCTTTAAAAAAATTTATGGACAATTTTTTGCTTTTTGAAGAAAAAAGAAAACTTTTGGAAAAAAAACTTGATTTCATAACTTTGAACAGTTTTTCGCGGTAACTGGGTGAACACAATGCATACGCATACGCATACGGAGCCGGAGCCGCAAGAGTTAAAATCAAGTTAACTTGTCCAGCTCCGTCTTGCGTTGTTGTTGTATTCCCTTGTATTTAATGTTTTGACATCTCTTGCGGCTGCGTCTCTGCAGCCATTGTGTTCACGCAGTAAGTCATATTGCTCGGACTCAATGCACTGGGAATTCGAAAACTACTGTCAGTTTTCGTGGCTGTTATTGGTAAAAAATGTCAGAAGTTTCAGCTGAAATTTAGCTGACAGTAAGAGTTTTCAGATTTTCGAACACAGATTTTCAGACGGAAAAAACTGTTTTTGATTTTTGGATATTCTGTTTTGTAACTTACCATCGGAAGTGAATTTTTCAGCAACGGAAATATATTTTTGAGGGCATCTGATTTTAGTTTTTTTCATTAAAATTGAATCAAACGAATTTAATGTGAATACTACTTAACAAAAATGCTTGGAAACCGAATTCCTGGATTTCAAACTGGGAATATTTTTTTTTAAATTACTTTTACCACTAACCATGCAAAAATGAAAGGTGAATCACAGTACCTTTTTATATCTGACACAAAATAAACTTTGAAGTTTCGAAGCTGCATTGAATGCGAGCATTGAATCGAACTTATTTCATACTTTCCATTGGACGGAAAGAAGAGACCTGATGGGTTTAAGAGCGTTTTAAAAGTGTCGGTGTAAAAATATCGCTTCTCACCGTTCTGATAAGTTAATGTTCCGTCTTAATTTGCAGAAAGAATACACCCAATGGGTTTGTTCTTGAAGCCCTAGGGTTGCCCTGTTGTCGCCACAAAGCGTTTTTTGAGAAACCTATAGTCGCCTTGAACGTCAAACTGAGTGTTTTTTGAGCCCTAGGCCCTTATTGCGAGTGTCGTTTGGCTGTCGATAGACGACGGTTGTCGATAGTCGAACATCGAAAATGATATTTGGTATTGCGTATTCTTATTGTTCGATACTATCAATTTTGAATTCGGTCGTTATAGTAAGTTAAGTTATAGGATTTATTCACAATCACTACTTCCTATATTCACAGTTTTTTTTTTTTTATATATATAATTGACGCGCACATCAAGGGGTTATGAATACCCTTAAAATGTTATAGAACACAGTGCGAGCATTTAGGAAAATAGGAGAGGATTTGAAAAGAGACACCGATGCACGTTGCTCTTGAATCTTTGTAAATCGTAATGCAGGGGCCCTACTATGTAACTCGATTCTACTTTCGAATCATTCGAAAGTCATTATATTATAAAGGGCGTTCGAACGTTTTTATTGTAGAATCGAGTTACATGGTAGGCCCCCAGGGGAAAAACAGAGCCAGGTAAAGCATTCGACATTCGGGTGGTGCGACTGAAATACGAATCTCTATACTTGACTGTACGCCCGAAGTTCGGCTCAAGGTAAAACTGATGAGCATTCCTAGCGAGGGGGGTGTTGCTGCTAAATTGTTTCAGGGGAGGAATGCAACTGGCTATTTCACTAGAGCACTGTTTATAGAAAAAACGATAAAAGAGAGTGAGACAGGTAACGTTTCGTCGATGCTCAAGAGAATCAATCGATTCTACGATTGAACTATCACCTACCAATTTTAACGCAAAGTTAAAACAGTTAACAGAAATCCTTGTCGATAGAGATACGCAAAACCAAAAGAAAAATTTATCGAAGCTTTCGACCCTTGTCGCATCGAATGTTAGACGACACTCGCAATTAGGACCCTAGGGTTGACCTAGATTTTCCCCCAACTCGCCCTAGGTTTTTACTGTGGCGAGTTGAAGGTTGCCATATGGAATTTGTTTTTGTTCAAATAGCAGGGACGTGGGGTGATTTGTGGTGTAGCGTGTTTTGAGGACTAGAAAACCCCAGATTTGTTTGACAACTCATAGGGTTGTCAAGACAACCTGGGTCAACCCTAGGTAAGGCTCAACGAACAAACCTAATGAGTACAAATGCAGTAGGGCTATTCCAGAAAGCGCGGCTGATTGCTTTTGGTGGCGGAAATGAATTTTCGTATTCTCAAAAGCGAATCGCTTTTAATTTTTTTTCATGGAAAGCGAAAGCGCTTTCCAAAAGTCGCCTTTTTTTTCGTAGAAACTATACCTTTTTGACATAATTCATTTCGTTTTTAAAAGCGATAGGTGTTATAGTGTCGAATTGCAAGCGGATTGATAGGAAAATGTTAATACAATGAAAAAATTAACTATCATCATTGAGAGTAATTTTCTTTTTTAAAGGAGTCAAAAACACACTGCGACACAACAATTTTTTGTGCTTGAACCCTCCGCTAAGAAACAAAGAGTAGCAGCGGCCAGTGAGCTTCAGAATAGGAGTCAATGCGCTTCTATTTTGGGGTTCCATCTAAAATATAGCAAAAGCAAAAGCAAAACCAATTCGAAATAGTTTTACAAAGGTATAGAAAATATTTTTGAAGTAATAAATAAATGATGATATTTAAAAAAAAATATTTCTAAACAAAATTACAGTTGAGTTGAGTTGAATCTATTGAAAAATTTTTTGAATATTGAATCTTTAATGTGTCCATCATCATTATTCATAAGATTATTTTTGTTTTTAAATATATAAAAAGATTCAAAAGCATCTAATTCATAATTGCTATTTACATTTCTTATTGATTTTAAATTTTGCAAACTAAAACTATGACTATTTTCTAGCATATGTTCTGCAACACTTAACTTTTCTTTTTCATTATATTTAAGATGTGCAAAATGTTCTTTAAATCTTTTCAGAATAGGTCTTCTTGTCTGTCCTATATATTCTTTTGCACAATCATTACATCCGATAGAATAAATTCCTGATTTTTGAAGCTGTTCAATTTTATCTTTAGGATCTAAAATCAGGAATTTATTCTATCGGATGTAAGAAGATCTATTCTAAAAAGATTTAAAGAACATTTTAAAAATTGACATTTTACAAATTCGGCTGGCATTATTGATGAAAGGCAAAAGGTAAGTCTTATTAACTTTGTTTATTGAATTTCTAAGGCCCTTATATGTAACTCGATTTTAAAATGAAATATTCAAATGCTTTAAATTCCTCTTAGGTAATTCTAAATTACCTAGGAATTAACGGGAGACTTCATCAAAACTCGGTAGTTTTTATCGAAAGAATTTGAATTTGAAAAATTAAAATTCTACTACACTTTGTTATAAAATAACGTTTACCTACCTTTGTTTGTTCAAATGTTGCATATCCTGAATTCCGTGAAGAAGACAGGTGGAGACTTCAAGTTAGTGTTGAGAAAAAAGAAGTTTCTGCATTCGATTCCATACCACACGCTTTAATGGAAGAGCAAAAGGCTACCGGAATATTGGTGGATGCAGCCATGAAATTAAAGCTCAGCCTGGTTGCCAAGTTGAGACGAAGGGTTGGCAAATCATTTGTTTTAAAAACCGAAAGCAGATGTGGAAAGCTATTGAAGGCGAACTCAAGGAGCGTTTTTAAAATTTCACGGCTACACAAATAGAAAATAAGTACAGGGGTTTGGAAAGAACTTTCAAGAGTCAAATTCCACAACAACAAAAGTGGTAGAAATAAAACATTAAATGAAAACAAATAGTTATGAAAAAGATGATATTTTAGGATTTTAGGGAACTTGGAGAGATCCTTAATTGTGGGGCTTCGGTTTTCCCAGACACCCTCCTTGAGACAGCACGAGTCGATGCCCTTAGCAGAGAAGACCTACTGGAATAAGGAAATGCATCTTCAAAGTGTTTTTGCGGATGAGTACAGATACAGAACTATAGAATACCAAAAAGAAAGCATCATAGACTTCCTGCTTGTAATTGTTTTGGTGCTAAATTCATCCCTTTTTATAAAATTAATAACAAGTCTAAATATATCTATAGGAAAATGTTTATTATAAAGACGTTTTAAGCCCTTTCTGTTTGGTATTCGTAGTTCAAAATTAATTCGACAGGCTTTGTGATTGTAACAAGGGTGATTAAAAGTTTACTACAAAACAAATTGTAAAATTGATCGCCCAAGGAAGGAAACATGCTCAGAGGACTCGTCCACCGAAGTTCATTAGCGATGCTCATGCTTGTAAATGACGATAAAACTGCACAGATAGCATCAGTATTGTGATAGCTTATAAAACTAACGGTTTTCTTCAATCATAGTTTGTTTTTTTAAAGAACCGGGCTAAAATGATAGTTGCAGCCTGCCTAAGCAATTGTAAGAAAGTTATCATCTTCCATACAAACTAAACGGAGATACCTGAAGTTACGATAATAATACCCTTAATTAATAAGAGAAAGGCAGACGAAAGCATTTGAAATGCAACTATATACATCTGAATATGGGTGGCCTCAGACAAGGAAGAATCCAAAGCTGGGCCGCTTGCCGACGCATTCTGAGATCAAAGCGGTGTACCCCTATTGCGGATCACAATTTCAAAGCAGTTAAGGGAGAACTGCGGGATCCCTTTCTGAACACGATGCTCGTAATGCCGAAACGGAATTATATAAACCTAGAGGTAATTGGCTTCTGTTCTTTATTCGAAAAACCTCTACAAGTTTATGTATGTATGTATGTCATTGTTTGTTCTGAACATATGAAAACAGTTCTTGACTCTGAAATAATTATCTACAGAACTGGTCAGTGAAGACCCGATCACACACCTATTAGACTGCCCTGAATATACCTAAATATAGTCTTACTTTAACAAACAATTGTTTTAGAATTACATGTTTAAATTTATAGCTTTGGTCAACAGTGCAGGCCTTCTGACTTATTCAAATTTTAGTTCATCCATTTAAAAGTAATGAGATCTGTCCAGTTTGCTCAATTAACTAAGCTAATCAATCGCGATGTTCGTAGGAACACTTGTATAGACTTAACCTTTCAATATTATTGCTGAACTTCTGTAGCGATTTGGGTAAACGCAGGTAATTCGAAATTTTCCATGAATGGTGTTGTAATTATTATTCAGCCTTATTATGAGTTTCACGTGAAATCATTCCCCCCGAAAAACATCTCATTTCACTTTTCCCTTATTATGAGTTTCGGGGGAAAAATTTTCCATGTTCGAAAAATTTCCCTTATGAGTTTTTCCCCCCCGTGAAATGTGAAAACGTTGAGAGCAATTTGTTTCACTTACTTTTGTGAGGCGAACAAGTAAACAACAAAAGCGGAAAAGTTGCAAGTTTGGACTTTTGTTCAGGTGAAACTCATAATAGCTTTTAAAATTCCGGGCGAACAAAAATGTTCCGGGCGAAAAGCTGTTCACGTGAAACTCATAATAAGGCTGATTGTCTCCACCTAAGTATTGTAATGCACATTAAGAAATGATTCAAGAAATAAGCTAAGTGGAAACTTTTAGAGCTACCGTTACAAATGGGTATTATGACATGCAAATAAATATAAAATGTGACACAACTCGGGAGGGCGAAGCCTATGTCACAAAATGCATTAAAAAGAAAATCTATTTGTACCCATTTATTTCATCGGTTTGTGACTTTCCTTTGTTTTCTATTTAAAAAATTAGCTTAGGTTCCACCAAAAATGTATTGAGTCCGGTTCAGTGAGCCCATTTTATTAATAAGTAATATAAAATATTTTACTCACTATTTACATAATACCAGACGCACTTCAAATGGCCTCGGATATCATAAGGTTCGCACACGCTTAGTTCGTTGAATACATCATTCATCCATAAAACACTAGAACGACTGATTGATCTTCATTTGAGAAAACGTTATAGAACCAAACTTTCTCTCCACATCACAATATGCTTGCTTACTGCAAGCGAAAATCGTTGGTACCTACTATCGAATACTTCCTTCTCTAATTGGATTACTCGACATCGGCGGAGTCTTTTACATAATAAACCTTAAAGTAAACAGCTCACTGGTCGAACTAATTATCCTCATACTAAATAGCAGAATAAATAAATTCAACCCTCGGAGGCTTCTCTACCACAAGAACTGCCAGTAGAGGAACGTTGCAAGGTGAAGTCCTATCCTCACTTCTTTGGAACATAGTTGTCAACGAACTTATTATTGAAATAGAAGCTGAGGGAGTCAAAGTAATTGACTGATTGATTGATTGATTTATTAATTCTTTTGTTTTGTATATCTTACATAATTCTTTACAAAATCAGTTTTACATGGCTTTGCCGTCTGTCTGATTGACATTTTAGTATACAAAATTAGTAATTGCATACGCTCTGATGACGTAGCTATAGCGGTATCAGGAAAACGTGTTACAATTCTCACAGAGCTCTTGCAAACCGCCCTCAATTAACTACTTAAATGGACAAAAAAATGTGGAATAGGTGTATGTAAATCCTCACAAAGCTGAACTTGTCTATCACAAGGAAATACAAAATTCCACTAATTAGCATTCCATCTATGTATAAATAGAATTCCACTCACTTTCTCAGACGAAGTCTTATTTTAGACGAAAAGTTAAATTGGAAATGAAATATGAAAGAAGGAATCAGAAAAGCCACCGTTGCTTTTTTCTCCTGCAAAAAAACCATTGAACGCAAATGGAAAATACCAACCATTTCACCCACTGGCTATACACCAGCGGTCGTCAGACCAATACTTACATACTAGAGCTGTAAAAGTAACGTTAAAATGAGTACCCGTATGTATACGTTACTTTTGATCTGAGTACTCGGTACAAAAATGTCGTTACTTTCGTTACTTTCGTTACTTTTTTAAAACTTGGTTTTGGCGTTAAAAAAGTATTTTTTACTGTTGAATCTCTAAAAAAGATGTTGTATTTAAGTGTGTTAGTTATATAGGGTTAACTTAACAAATATTTATATCATTGTAGAAAAATCATTGCGTAAAAGTTAATAGCTTTTATGAAGTCATATGTCTGGCTTTGCAATATAATTTTTGAACTGAATTTCAAAGAAGAAATGGTATAGTAAAGTATTATCATTTACTCTTCTTCGGTGAGTGAGCGTCTAAAATCTTCTTTTTTCTGATGCTTTCATATGAAATTGTAAGGAAGTAATCAATGAAAATCCTTTATCAATCAAAAACAAACAAAAAAATAGAACTGAAATTCGATTTTAAAAATTAATCAATGAAATAGCATCACAAAGACAAACTCGTCAAAATGAAAATAATTGAAATTGAATTGAAAATCAAACGTGAAGCAAAAATATCTTTAAAGCACAAAAAAAACTATACGTATTAATAATACCGTACAATTACAAATATGATGAGCACCTACTGGCGTAAGGATTACAACTGTTGTCTTTTTAACCAATTATCAAATATTTATACTAAACCATAGCATAGTTGGTGTCAGTGTTCGTTTGATGGAAAAACCCCAAAAAAGGATTTTCAAATCCAGGCCGAATTCTATTTAACAGGTAGTAAAAGGTTGCACAGCCCACCGCCAAAAAACCGCCAATAAATGAATAAAAGAAAAAAAGGGCTTTTCTGATTCATAATTCGGTGGCGTACCTAATTACCATTTTTTATGATGTCAAAATGCTTCATTCTTTCTTTCCTTTTCTCAGAAGTAGAAAATAAAACTCAAAGTTCAGCTAGAAATGCAAACCACCGATTTGATTGATTTACAAGACTTTTCAGTTTTCTTTAATGGAATCATTGCGAAAATTTTACTCAAAGAAAATAACACATGATACGCATTAAAATTTGTTTTCTTCTTTTTTTCATTTATTGGAAAATTTTTTACTTTACATACAGACTCAAAAAAAATTAATAACTAACCATACAAACCTATCGCCAAAATAATAATAGATGATTGCTTAAAGATAGAGAAATAATTCTATACAATTTTCCAAGCATCTTTCCTATCATGTAGAAAAAGAACCAATGAATTTATAAACGTTATTCTTTCAAAGGTTGTTATTATTAGACTTTATTAGACATGTTAGACATGACCAAATATTACCCATACAAAAACATACCATACGAGTTTTGGAACTAAGAAAAAGCAATAACTAAGAAAATAATAATAAATAAAATAAAGCAAGGTACAATAAAAGATGCTAATAATGCCAATCCCAATAACTACCCTTAACATAACACTACATAAGAAAAAAATGTGGTACCACCTACATTATTACAAACGTAAATACATATAACTCCCTTTCATTGGCTCATTAAAAAAACCACAAACCTGAAACAATAAAAAAAGAAGTCCATTTGTTTCCCTTTCAAATTTCAGACGCACAAATTAGCCTGTGTGTTGCACCCTTCATCTCCACAGCAGGTATACAACGTATACACATTACACAATTCAGTACACACACAAGGTACAGGTACTGGCATTTGCTACTGATATCGATACCGAACCGACTCGACTACACACCCGAGTACCAAACTACCTAAAGTAACTAAACATGCGAAATACCAATCCGAGTACCAAACTACCCAAAGTAACTAAAAACATACGAAATGCCGATACCGATACCGAGTAACGAAAGTAACGAAAGTAACGAAAGTAACGAAAGTAACGAAAGTAACGAAAGTAACGAAAGTAACGAAAGTAACGAAAGTAACGAAAGTAACGAAAGTAACGACAGTAACGACATCGTAAAAGTAACGACATTTTTTTGCGAGTAACGTTTCGTTATTCGGTACAAAAGAGAATACTTGTTACTGAGTAACGAATACATACCATTTGCTACAGCACTATACATACGGGGCAACAGTACGGTGAACAGCTTTGGATAAAACGACTTATCATGACAGACTAAGAATAGTCCGAAGTTCAGCCAGGATATGTGTCAGCAGAGATCTTCGCTCAACACCTTCGGAAGCATTAGAACTACTCCTACATATCTCATCGAAAAGTGGAACCAATGTTTGCACTGTTTGGTATTAAGATCACTATTGATTATTATATTGATATTTCGATAGAGTTTGGGATCAGGCTCTGTTATCTAAAATGCGTGGTTTTCGTATCGATGAATTTCTTCTTCGTTGGATTAGAAATTAGTAAGAGATTCTTATTTTCGTCGCACAATCCGAATGTGGAATGCTTTGCCAGACTCTGTTTTTCGATGCATTACGACCACAAAAGTTCAAACAGTTAACTGTTCCTAAATGTAAGCACTTTGTCTTATAACATTATAAGGCATTCATAACCCCTTGATATAAAAAAATCTCTTATCCTTCGACGTTTATAGCAAACAATCGTCGGTGAACACAACAATTCGACTCAAACAACAACCGCCTTTTCATTCGAAACAATCGGTTCTCTTTAGAACACACAGTCTGCTGTTGTCATTTACGGTCTTTAAAACCAGTGCTGCAGTAAACATATATGTAATGTTAAATCGTTAAAAAAGCAGTGCACTTAACTGGTTTAGGTTCAGAAGTTACAAGTCACCAAGATTTCTTACGAGATGATTTATTTAATTTTTACACGGACGGAGTTGGTGGCGGTAGGTACTTTAGTTCCGTAATTGGTGTTATCTATAACCGGACATAAGGTGGCGTTTTATCTCCTCTTCTGTGGTGCATGTTGATCGACTCTCTACTTGTAATGCACAATGATTCTAACGTTCATGCCCAAGCATATGCAGACGACGGGTGCTTTCATAATTGCACGGTTGCTCTGTTTACATGCGATCATTTGCAATCAGACTAACGTCATTCAAAATATTTGCGCATGCATTTTACAATGCATTTATGAACACTTTTTCGGATTTGCGTCATCTGTCAAAGAATTGAAAGAATTTTTCTGTGTACACAGTTCCATAAAATACTTTTCTTTCTTTTTCCCCCAAAAAAACAGTTTATTTATTTAATTCAGTACTTTTTTGTTTATATATCACTTGGAGCCTGAAGAGTTTTCGTCCATTTTTTTGTACTTTTACTTTGTTTTGTATTTTTTCCGCGGTAATTAATAGTCTTCTTGAAATCTGACATTTGACTTGAATAAAGAAAAAAAAATAGTTGTGTTTTGTACTGTCTGTCTCTTTCTCTGAAGATGAAAACCGAAAAGCAAACGAATTAAAGCATTTGCACATTTGCGCTGCAAATATTTGCGTTTTGCTTTAATGAAACTATTACATTTGTCATATGCATTTATGAAAATTATGCATTGGTCAGACTAACGCAACTATGCAATTATGAAAGCACCCGACGCCGGCGCCGTCGTCGTGCTCTCGGTTGGTTCCAGCCTCCAAGCTGTCTGTTCCCGAGCACAGGCTGCGCTTTATATGATTGACACCTGGTGTGTTAGAAATGGTCCCTCCGTCAATCCTCTTAAAACCGAGGTTGTCCTATTCACGAGACGTAGAAAATTGACTGGTATGACCATAATTACGCTTAAAGGCGTCAACATCCCTTTTTCAAATGAAGTCAAACATCTTGGAGTAATCCTGGATAACAAACTTCTTTGGTCTTAACATGTCGAGTCTAAAACTACTAAAGCACTGTCAGTTTTCTGACAATGTAAAGGAGCCTTTAGCAAGACACGGGGTCTTTCACCGAAAAGGGTCCTTTGGATCTATACGGCTATGATAAGACCAATCATCTCCTATGAGTCAGTTGTTTGGCGAATAAGCTCTCAATACGTTATTGCCTCGTTTGCCAAACTTCAAAGAACAATTTGGGTGTTACGGGGGCCTTCCCCAGATCAGCGGGAGCTGCTCGCGACGCACTGTCGAATCTTCCTCCCCTTGATACCAACATCATGGGGTGTACTCTCAAGACCATTTTTCGTTTGAGGAGATGTGGTCTCTGGCACAATTCGCACTGGAGCTTTGAGGAACTTGCAAGCAGCATATCTTTTGTCTCACGTCCAATGGATATGCCGTCTGACATGATGATCCCAAGGCTCAAACTGTGTCAAAATTACTCAGTAAACTTTCCTTCGGTTCAGGACTGGTTCACTCCAGAATCTGAGGCTTTAAAGAATTGTTATGGTTTCTTCGCAGATGGCTCCAAAACCGACGAGGGTTCTGGTGCTGGTATCTTTGTGGAGAACGACGACATAAGACTGCACACATCTTTGGGATAATACGCATCCGTTTTCCAAGCGGAGGCATATGCTATCCTAATGGCCCTGAGCCATGTTACGAACAATGGATGGACGGGGAGAAGAATCTTTTTTTGCAGCGACAGCCAAGCTGTACTTAAGGCCCTTCGCAACCCTCTAACCACTTCGAAAGTGATCCAGGAATGCAAGAGCTCTCTGAATGCGATCGGAAGATTAAATTCCTTGAGTCTCATTTGGGTTCCGGGCCATCACGGCAAAACTGGAAATGAGATCGCCGATGAACTCGCTAGGCAGGGATCTTAGACAGCTTTCTTAGGACCTGAACCGTCGCTAGGTCTATCAGCGTCCTCAGTGAGGGCTTCAATCAACGATTGGATCTGTGAAGAGCAAAACCGTAGATGGCATGCCTCCATTGGATGCAGACAAACCAAGCGTATGCTCCCCAACGTTAATAAGAAGACTGCAACTTTTTTGCTATCTTGTAGTAGAAAAGATTGTAGAAAGCTTATTGGCGTTGCCAGCGGGCACTTCTCTTTTGCCAAGCATTTAAACGTTGGAAAAAGGGGGGAAACCGTTCAACATTTGCACATGCTCTTTTCTCTTCAAAGACGTAAAACGCATTTGGTAGAACACTTCGCTTTCGAAACCCTGTAAGGCCGGAGAGTTGAGAAGTTGATGTCTATCCACTCCACCTGTCCCAGCCATCGTGATCTTGTGGTGGATACTCTTCCAACACCAATGTCACAGTACAGCACTTTTCGACGTCATATGTTTTCACAGCATTTGTTTGCTTGAGTCGTGAACAGGATATCCTATTTCGTACCTTGATTGCAACAAAGTCGTGATATTCAAAAACTGAAATTTGTTTCATACTAAAAAAAATATAAAAAAAAAAACATTTGAAAATAAAAATTTGAAATAAAATTCAAGAAAAATACAAGACTTTAAAATAAATTTTTATTTCTTATGATGACCCTAACAGTGAAGTTTTTTTCATTAAATTTCATTCAAAGCGAATTGAAATACTGTATTTGTGGATATGATGCCGGTTTTAAGGTAAAAGGAATTTTTTCATGGGTCATAAAACTCGTAGAAATAATCAATAAGCTTATCGTTTCTAGGTTTTTGAGCTCATGAATTCTTGTATTATATTATATTAGATATTACTATATTAGGAACCCTTATGATTCGTTTGGAAGTTCAATATAGCCACCAGGGCCCTATTTCATAAACATTGACAATTGCGACAGGTGACAGGTGACAATTTGTAAATGACAACTAGGAAATTGTCTATATCCTGTCCCATAGAAAAATTGACAATTTTGTAGAATCGTCGGGAAATCTGCGACAATTGTCGTAATTTCGTTTCATAACAAAATTGTCATGACAATGAATTGTCAGGGATGTTTTTAAAATTGTCATAAATTCCCCGACAAATTTGTAGTGACAATTTTTTTATGGAACAAAAAAAGTTATACAAATTACAATTTTGTCAGTATGTAATTGACAATTGTGACAGGCAACTGAGTTTCGGTCGAAAAGTGACAAGTTAAATTAAAAATGTCGAATATTATTTTTAAAAGTGAAAGCGATAATGAGTCTGAGATACAAGTTCGCAAAATACGTCGTCCTCGAAATTTTAAGGACAGAATTAAAAATGATTTTGGTGCATTACATATTATGTACGCATATATTTTCTCCTAGAAGTTTTATCTGTATTAATCAACACCTAGGTTGGTAGTCAAAGATAAATAATATTGTAGCTAAATTCAGTCTCTTGTATACATTGCAAGAAATTTGTCAAAATATATGACAGTGACAAAATTGTCACGACAAATTTGTCAGACAGTGACAAAAATGTCACGACAATTATATCATTATCTGACAGTGACAAAATTGTCATGACAAATTGATCACTGTCTGACAGGGACAAATTTGTCACTACAAAATTGTCATATACGACCTGTCAATACGATATGAAATGGAAATTTGTCAGATAACTGCGACAAATTTGTAGAATTGTCACTTGTCAATGTTTATGAAATAGGGCCCAGGTTGTCATTGAATTTTTCGTTGATATTAAGAAAGCATTTGACAACATCAGGATATAAAGGCTTGTTCATAGCTACATAACTATTTTTAATTTTCCGCCTACACAAATGAAAGTGGTGCACGTGGCATAATTGTAAGCAAAGCATGTTTGCCTAGAGAAAAAGGTTTTTGCGCAGGCATCGTATTTTGAGAGGAATTGGTAAGTAAGTTCATTGCCCTGAGAGCGCTTTCTCGATTAGCCGATCGGAATCGTCAAAAACCTGTAGGTCCCTCGCATTTCTTTCTTACAAGGCATGATTTTTAGAAATGTCCTAGGCCCCAGGGGCACCCTACTCTGTTGCGTTAGTCTAAGAGCTGGATGCAAATTTTTGGAGTGGAGTGATAACCAAATATCATGTACATGTATATGTAGATATACGCACCATTATATCAAATTCAACCGTGTGGCAGGTTTTTTTTCATCGGGGGGTGGTGGTGGGCGTTCGAAATTGGTAATTTTTCTGATTTTGAGGTCGAAGTGATAACCACATAAATGCTCATATACAAAAGGCTAAGGCAAAAAATACTATTTTGTCCCAAAAGGAAGTAAAAACTTTTGGTCTTTTGCAAGAACATAAAGAACTTGACCACGTCATCGCTCATCGGTCCCAACACTCGGCTTAAATGACTCTCCATTATTTGTAGAAAGAGAGAAAACGGAATCAATATTGTTATAGTAAATCAGTAATCTTTTTGCTTACAGCCGAAGTACTGACTTCCTTTGAAGACGATGGAAGGAAGTTTAATTATTTTTGGTTGTAGCTTGTACTCCAGAAGATTTATTCTTAAAACAAAACCTGCTTTAAGCCTTGCGCAAACCAATATGCGGTGAGATCGTGCGATGCGATTGCGATAAGTCAAATTCCTATGCATTAAGTCAAAAGTCCATAAGATTATATAGGGATTTGACTTATCGCAATCGCATCGCACGCACTCCTGCGTTGGTTTGTGCAAGGCTTTAAACTCCTCCTCTGAAGTTTGTTCAACATATAATTTTCAGTGCTGAACATGAGAAACCATAACAGCTCTGCAAACATTCAACACTTAAATTTATATATTAATATATAATAAGATATTCCTTCACCTTGTTGATCGATCCTTGAACAGTTTGTGTTAATGTGTTGAAAAAATTACAGAAGTACATACACGAAAAAACCACCCTACAATTTGCACCAACATTATTATTGGAGTAAACTACATATTTGAATTTGAATGCTTTGGCGGTTCATTTTAAAGTGCCCCATTCGCCATGAATGCCGGAAAGAGACAGGTGTCTTTTCTAACTAGCAAATGTCAAACTGCAATGAACCGCGGCTAGTGCAGGTGGCGCAGGTAATGTCGCAACATTTCTGTAAAAAATTAATTGTTTTAGCGAATGTTTGTAAAGTTTGAAATTCGAATTCATATTTTCTTTTAATTTAATTGTTAGTTCATATGGAACGAAATTTAGTTGGTTGGAAGCCATTTCTTGTAAATTAAAGTCGTGATGGTGCGTGGTGTGAAATCGTAATGTGTTGGTATTCAATCTGGTCAATTGTTGTAAATATAAAGGTTTTTGTCCAGCAAGTGTTTCAATTTAAATTCTTAGTGTCGTTTTGCGTTGTGGTCGCTTATTTGGTACATATATAAGTTCAAGCTAGTTGATATACCTACCTAGTTTCTGATTGTGTGAATATAAAATTCATGTGATTGTGATGTTTTTTTTAGTCCCTCGCGAGTGTTAACATCTGCTTTTTGTTTTCCAATTCAAATTTTGGATTTCGTTTTTCGTGGTGAATTTCTTTATAAACTATCTTGTCATCATTTGTATCTTTTTCTTCAAAATAGTTCAACTGTTTCGAGGAGACTTTTTCAATTGCCTGTCGAGAATATTTTTCATACAATTCATTGTTTTATCTTCCTCTCCAAACATCATTCGAAGCACGTCCGTCTGTTAATCCAGAGGTTCGTGTCTCGTATCCCAACAGAGGCAAATGATTTTCAACGGGTATCGCCTTTCGCGAGGAGTTGACAAGCCCCCCATTTATTAAGCTTAATACAAGCTATTAACTAACAAACTAAGAAACTTAATAGCTAAGACTTACAAACTAGTTGGACGGCTTAGGAGACGAAGTTTTAGGCAGGGAGTACTCATATTGAAGTCAAAACAAGAGGAGTGGGAGTTGACATTCCTCAGCATTCGGGAGATGGGTTCATTGGTGATGATGTCTTCCATTCCTTGTTTTGCGTTAAAATTGCCAAAGACGGTGTTGACGCCATGTATAGGGTATTGTTTTTGTTTTTTTCGAAAAGCTTTTAGAGGCAATCGTGAGAATTATCGTTTTTCACTATTGTGGGGCTGTTGGCTCATATGAGGCTAATGTTGGCGAATTGAGCCCTGAAGCAGATTGTTATTATGCGTTTAATGAACGGATTTCGGCTGAATTCTGAGACATATCCACACCCAAATAAAGCGTCATTTTGGTTGTATGTAGCGGTAGATGTTGCAGTTTTTCATCTTTTTATGCGCGACTCATTCGGTAGATTTTTCGTTTTCCGTCACGGTAAAAAAAGATAAAGTCCCCAAAAGAACTGTGTGGCAATATGAGAAAGCCAATTGGGACGGTCTGAATAATTTCTTTCGAAATTTTAATTGGTCATTGTGCTTTCTCGACGGAAACGTTGATGCATTAGCTGATATGATATCTAACGTAATTCTCTGCAAAGAGGCGATTAGGGATCGAGAAAGTAGTTTTCGAAGATGTAAGGATAATCCTACTGTAGAAAACCGAAATTTGTTCAAACGGGCCAGATATATTTGTAATGCTCATATACAGAAAGCCAAGTTTTTGCATGACCAAAAAGTAAGGCAAAAAATACTGTTGTGTCCAAAAGGAAGCAAACATTTTTGGTCTTTTGTCAAGAACGTTAAGAACTCGAACACGTCGTCGGTCCCTACGCTCGCTTTCAATGACTCTCCGTATGTCAGTTCCATCGATAAAGCCAATTTGCTTGCAGCTCAATTTGCTGCAAAATCAACACTACCTGATAGCATATTGGCTCCACCTGAGCTTGAGTCTGTAGATTCTGTGATGAAGCAGATATTTTTTCGAACTCGCTCGGTTGCGAGAGTCCTCAAAGATCTCAAAATAAATAAATCCGCTGGTCCAGATGGTATCCTCGCCGTTATTCTTCTACGCTGGCAAACTTTTCCATCTTTCCTATTTTGCTGGGATTTTTCCGAGCAGATGGAAAACTGCGTTTGTCCAGCCGGTTCCTTAAAAAAGCGAATCTTCCTCCCCTTCCAATTACCATCCAATTGCACTTACGTCCCTTCTTTCCAAGGTCATGGAAACGTTGACAAACCGTCAACTTACGAAATATCTTGAAGAACGAAAGCTTCTTAATGACCGTCAGTACGGGCTTTCGTAGCAAACATTTCCGCTGGTGATTTGATGGCATATCTCACCGAAAAGTGGAACCAATCTTTACATTGCTTTGGAGAAGGTAAGATTATTGCGCTTGATATTTCTAAAGCATTTGATAGAGTTTGATGAGTCTCTTTTTCGTTGGATTAGAAATTACCTTTCCGACCGTTCAACACAAGTTGTGTTGGATGGTTTCAAGTCTGATACTTACTTCATAAATGCTGATGTGCCCCAGGGCTCCGTTTTGTCTCCGACTCTCTTCCTCATTTTCATTAATGATCTCTTGTCTGAAACTTCTAATACGCTTAACTGTTTTGCTGACGACTCGACCCTCAGCTTTTCATATTCGTTTCCAAATTCACGTCCCTGGTCTTCGGATGTGGAACTGGAACGGTTGCGTATGATAAGCTTATTGCATTCTGACCTTGACAGCATTGTTACATGGGGTCTTAAAAACCGAGTAGAATTCAATGCTTCGAAAGACAATGCTGTCTCTTGTCGTTGAAGCTAAACATTCCCCCACTGCCCTTATCCATGAATGGTACCTGCATCGAAGAAACCGAAAAGCTGTCAGTACTTGGTATGTGTGTAAACGATGATCTTCGTTGGAATGAACACATATTTGAAGTCGCCAAAAACGCTGCTAAATTCTTAGGTTTCTTAAGACGATGCAGGAAGCTCTTCACCCCTTCTGATCTGGCTACAATTTATAAGGCCTTCATCCGCCCAAAACTAAATTTAACTCTCATATCTGGTCAGGTGCTTTTCAAACATCTTTGCGCCTACTTGATAGGGTACAAAATAGAGCGTTAAAATTGATAGGTGATAGTTCAATTGTAGAATCGATTGATTCTCTTGGACATCGTCGAAACGTCACCGTCACCTGTCTATCTCTCTTTTATCGTTTTTTTCAAAAACAGTGCTCTAGTAAAATAGCCAGTTGCATTCCCCCCCTGAAACAGTTTAGCAGCAACACCCGCCTCGCTAGGAATGCTAATCAGTTTTACCTTGAGCCTAACTTCGGACGTACAGTCAAGTATCGATATTCATATTTTAGTCGCACCACCCGAATGTGGAATGCTTTGCCTGACCCTGTTTTTCCTCTGCATCGGTGTCTCCTTTCAAATCCTCTCCTATTTTCCTAAATGCTCGCACTGTGTTCTATAACATTATAAGAGGGTAGTCATAACCCCTTGATGTGCGCGTAAATTATAAAAAAAAAATAGCATTCTCGAATGGCGGTTATAATTACTTTGTAGCATTCTAGGTATAATTCGTACTTTGAGAGATCCAGGTATCTTTGTCCTTTTTTTCAATCGGAGCGGGGCCAATTATTACTCTCGAATATTTTTTTTCTGTTGCCAACTTCTCTACTTATTTGCAGAACCTCGCCTTATCCGTTCGTTTGTACGGATCCCCAGGTTGCTTGTCGCTTCTCATTCTTCTTTCATGTATTTGTCCAGAAGAGTAATCGTTGATTCATCGTACAGCTTCTGCCTTTGATGAATGTCATGATGAGCCTTAGGAGTTGCTTGTCATGAAGTAGCTTGGTCTTCTGATTAAGGCAACCACTCTTACTTTTTAATGAATTAATCAAAGGAAGGATTCAGCAAACCATTAACTTGTTTCGTTTCGTTCTTTCTATTTATCGTTTCACTCCATGATAAAGAAAAACACTTTTTTGACAAGTTTAAGCAAAAGAGGTTCTATTTTTTCGTTCTTAAATAAATTCTGCCCTTCAATAGGTACACATACACATACGTACTCTAAACAGTAAAAGAAATAAAAACAAATTTATTTTATTCTTAAAATTACCATAACTTATTATAATATAAAATATTTGTTTTTTTTTTCTCATAGCCACACAAGGAATAACCAAATTAATGCAGCTAGCGGTAGCCCAACGTTGAAACCAAAGATTGACGAACAAATGCCAAACGCAACGGCAAAGATAAGAGCGAATCCAACGTAGTAAAGGATATCGAATCTGGAAATACAAGAATATTCGGAATTTGAGTAAGTTCATTAAAATTATTTTTATATTATATTAAAAACATATATTGATTACAACCTAAAATAACAGAAGCAAAAGGATAATTGAATTAAAATTTTTCAAGTCGTTCTTTGGTTTCTTATAAAACTTGAGGGGTAAACTATTGAAAAAAGTTTAAGATTGATTCAAAGTTTTCTATCAAAAATATTCAGTAAATTCATAATAAAATTTGGTGTAACCGCTAAGTCATCAAATTGAAATACAAATGACAGCTTTAAGGAAGAGCTTAATTACGACTTTGTGCAATACAGGGTGTTCCAAATAAAAAAAAATTAATCCAGAGAAGATTAATACACAAGCATTGGCAGAAATTGTCACTGTGAAGTGAAGAGTTCGAATACCACCGTAGCGCCTCCTCGCTTGTCGTAAAGGGCGACTAAAAGGGGAAATTTTTTTTAAAAGAACCTAGGACTTCTTAAAAATTAAATTTAGCCAAAATTTAAAATTCACGAAAAAGTAGTTTAAAATAAAACCCATATATGTAGAGTAATGTTCTTAGGTGTTCCCCTAATTTTTTAACATCATAAAAATTACAAAAAACTGGTTCCTCTCACAAAATTTAATTGAAATCGTTATAGTCGTTTTGAGAAAAATCGGTAATATCAAATAGGTTGCATGGCAGATACTGATATTTGAAAAAATAGACCCCTATTTCAAAAGTCGCTCTGCAGGCTGCCCTGCAGACCCTAAGCGAAGAAAACGGTTAAATGGTTCAGGCTGTAGATCCATATACGGGCAGACAGACAGATAGAATCGCAGGATTCTTACCATATAGTTAGTACATATCAATAAAATAGTGAAATTACTTGCAAACAATGCGAAGCACAGTGCTGTTAGTTAGTATTTTTGGACACTCATCAATGATAAGAAATGCTCAAATGATATCCCAAATTGCATGCAATACTCTAGCCAAATTTTTTGCTCTGTTTATTCAACCTAATTATCCCTACTTTTGTCTGCGCAAATAAATGTGCACAACTTCAATCAATATCGGTAGCTTAGTTTTAAGCAACAAAGATGTTGGTGTTGCCTTAACAGGTCTCAATGGCAATCCACTTACCATTTTAAAAACTGCGCTAGAGCCTTTTCGAATCCATTTAACTTTTGATAAGGGGATTTTCCTTAATGATTAGAAAGTATTTTATGTCATACCAATTCATAAATCGGGTAAAATTATCAACTATTCAAAAAATGTTTTATTAAAAATTT
The DNA here is from genome assembly GCA_914767635.1 of Melanostoma mellinum. Lineage (NCBI taxonomy): Eukaryota > Metazoa > Arthropoda > Insecta > Diptera > Syrphidae > Melanostoma > Melanostoma mellinum. Next base: position 56,352,304 of record OU612060.1, read on the forward strand.
TTCTTAGTAGAATTTCTTTTATTCTGAAGGCAGTTATATCACTATATCAACACGTATTCGCAGCTGGTCGATCAACAACTACAAAACTAAATAATCAGTGACATTGATAATGGTTTTCAAACCGATGTTACCTTCACCGTATTCGCTAAGGCATTCGACAGCGTTTTGAAAAGCTGGAGCATTGTATATAGAAACTATATAGTATTATTATGTAGACTTTATGGCTGGTGGTCTCCGTGCCAACTTAGCAGTCTCCGTTCCAAGCAATTTGTTTTACCATTGTGTGTAGAGAAACGAATGCTGCGCCACCATGCTCGTCCGGTCCAAAGCACTGTTAAATCGATTCATGAACTTACTATAGTTTCTGTATACAATGGCTGGAGTCCTTTAACTTTTTCTCCACCATCCTTAAATGGTTCGAATCTTATCTAATTAGAGAACACTCTTGTTCGAATTAATAATAGGGGAGAGGGGGACACTTTTGAACGCGGGGTTTCGTACATATGTACGTGATGACTGATGACATTTCATGAATGCAATTTTTAATTTATTATTTTTTTCTTAGTAATTTGTGAAATTTTGTTCTGGCAATTATATTTAGCTATTTTCATGACTGTTACTTTGTTCTTTTCATTATATATGTAGGAACGTACCTTATTTTATGAACAAAGTTGAAAGTATTATCATATTCATTTGGTGGATTCCAGTTTGTTTATGTTAAGTTATCATTTCTTTTTTACAAATATAAGACAAAATTTTTGATTTTCAAAAAAAGGTTAAGCGCCTTTTGCTTATTTATAAAAAAATTCTTTGAAAAACGGCCCTTCAAAAGTGCCCCAGCCTAGTTCAAAGCGCTCGCACATGGGAGGCACATTTGAACATAATTACTTGATTCACTTCAAAAATATTAATAAATCGAAACAATTTTATAAATAACTAATTTATAGACTCAGACTTAAGTTTATACTCATTTCTAAGTGTTGAATTATGTTTTAGGCCAAAATTTTGCAGCCAAAACGAATAAGTTCTTATGACAGTTGAAAACAAAAAGTGTTCAAATGTGCCCCCTGCTCCCTCTGCCTTATGTGTTCTAATGCTTTTTATGATTCGCCTGGTGTGCCTCAGGCAAGTCACTTGGGACTTCTCTTGTTCCTGCTTCTGATTTTCAAAACAATTCTTCTTGTTTGACGTTTGATATTAAAATATCAAAAAAAAAGCCGAATCAAAATTGTATTGCTCCAAAATAACCTTCAGTGCTTATTGAAATGGTGTTCTTCAAAAAAAAAAAAACTTTTCTTAATTGTTCCTTAGTGTCAAGAGCTCTTCACCTATTGTTTTCAATCATTCAATCAATGGCATTGACCTGATGAAGTTGAAAGAGAAGAAAGATCCATTTTTCTATCTTTGATAATCAATCAAGTTTCTAGTCACAAATTCAACGATTGGTTTCATACTTAGGAACTCTAAAGAGTTTAAAGATCCTCTGATCCTCACACTCTTAGTTCTCTGTTCTACGCATATGGTAGATTTTCTTTGGAATTTTGTTGTGTGATTTGGGATCCTTATTATCATATTAATTCTTTGTGAAAATATTAAACGAAAAATTCTCTCGAGCAGCTGTGTATCGTTTAAACCGGAATATCTCTATTCCTTATTATAACACAGAATGTAAACTTCTTGTCTTTCAGTTGTAATATTTTTTTGGTAATGTTCTTATACTTGGTATTGTATCATGCCGTATTAATTGTCCTATGCTATTGTTGCATATACACGTAATATGCTCCGTCAAGACTGCTGCCTTCTTTTCAACGAACCTCATCATCGTACTAATTATGGCTTAAATGAACACCTAACCCGGTGTTACAGAGGCTAAAAAAATTTGTATCTATAAAAATTTATACATCTGAAATCTCTAATTGATGAAATAAAGAGCAAACGATTCTTAAAAAGAAAAAGAAGAAGAAACATGACTTGGTGTTAATAAACCCCTACACCACCCCTACTAAAATCATAAAAATATTTCACTTATCGAACGCCGTTTTGTAACTAACAAGTAGGGCGTAACTCTCGACTTAAAAGTTGGACGTTGCAATCGCAACTATTCTAGTCTAAGTGTTCCAGTTTATTATATACTCTTATTTATAGCTAATGCACTTTTAATGTTAATGCACTTTCTGTTTGATATCCATTGATTAAATTACAATGTAAGTTCTTAGTACATTAAGCACGTAAAACAAAACATGTTAGAGAAGCCGCGTCGCCGCCGTAATTGTTAAGTAACTGGTTACTAAGCAAATAATAACAACAACCAGGTTATTACTATTGTTTGCTTCAATTACAATAACCAGTTACAATTACGGCGTCTTTAGCATGTTTTGTTTTAAGTACTTTATTAAGAACTTACATATTACTTTTTCAATTAAGTTCTTAATCACACAGTTTTTACTTTGTATTTATGTAAAGAAATTAGTGCTTGGTAATCAATGACGAGTTCTTATAACAATGCACTGTCATTATATTTAATCACATTACGGTGACACTCTTCACCTGGGAAGTTGATCAATGAAAAATGCTTTATTTTCTTAATCACTCAAGGTTTTTTATCAAAACGATATTTTTTCGAGTTCGACCGAGAACTTTTATGACTACTAGGTTAGGTTAGGTTAGGTTGAATGGGGGGTGCAGCCAACAAGTGGCAACACCTCACTCGGATCTCAAGGATCCATTGTGCTCCCCGGGAAATCAGAGAATGAGGAAATGGGAGGATTGGAGAGGTAGATGGTTATTGTGGTAGGGAGCTCCCACTGAACCACTTGGAGCCCTGAGTAAATTTCAGGACGTTGTTCAGTGGGAGATTAGAGATGTCGCCCAGTTCGTCGAAACCCTCTCCGAAGGTTTTTTTCCGAGTGTGGGTTTTCAGTTTTCGTCAGTTTTGGAACCATCTGTGAAGACGGAAATGTGATTTTCTTTTATAGCCCTGTTTTCCTCCCAGGTTTCTCTTGTCGGAAAGACTGTTAGGGCCACTGGATTGAAGTCAATATGCGGGGAAGTAGAGTCTGTTTGAATGTTTATATCTGTATGGTTCATGATGGTTCTATGCCCTTATATGTCTGGTTTCCAATTGTTGCATTGTTTGAGTCGGAGTGCGCTTTTGGACGCCATCTCCTTAGTAAAAAGATCTAGGGGGGCTAGCGACAGGAAGGTTTCCAGAGCTGCAGTTGGTGTTGTTCTCATGGCATTAGTTGAGCCAATGCATGCAAGCCTTTGGATTTTGGTCATGGTTTAAAGGTTTGAAGCCTTCTCTAATGATGGCCACCAGGCATATGTGAGGATTGGTCCTTACTATGGATGTATACATCTATACATCCAGTGAATAGTTTTGGGACCAGGTCCCCATTTTTTTTCCGAAAATTCTACTACAAGTGTAGAAAGCGATTTGAGCTTTCTTTTCTCTTTCTTTTAAATTTTCTTCAAGTTTAGGATCAAGGACAATCCCGAGATATTTTGCCGTACCAGATAAGTTTATTGGTATACTATTAATGGAGGGAGGAAGTTTATCTGGAATGTTACGTTTTCTCGTAAACAGAACAAGTTCTGTTTTTAGGGTTAACATTTAGACCACAGCTCTTAGCCCAGCTGATTACTTTTAGGGTACTCGCACCCATTTCTGCCTTTACTATTCTCGTTTGGAGCATGGAGTCGATCCAGTTTGATAGCGTTGGATCGATATTTATGGAACCTAATGCCATGCGAAGAGCACTGTATTCAACATTGTTGAAGGCCCCTTCTATATCGAGGAATGCAGCCAGCGTATACTCTTTATATTGGATTGACTGTTCAATGGTTCCGACTACTTCATGAAGTGCAGTCTCCACTGATTTGCCCTTTATATATGCATGTTGGGCTGTAGAGATCACATTGTTATTCAGTTTTGTTCGGATATGCGTTTCTATAAGTCTTTCTAGAGTCTTAAGTAGAAAGGAGGATAGGCTTATTGGTCTAAAATCTTTGGGTTCAGTGTGTGAGGGCTTACCGGCTTTGGGAATAAATAAGACTTTAACTTCTCTCCAACTTGTTGGAATAAAGGTGAGGCTTAGACAGCCTCTGAATATTTCCATTAGAATCGGCACAATCAAGTCTTTGGGGCTTTGGAGCATCATTGAAATAATGTCGTCAGGGCCTGCAGGTATGCTATGGATGGTATGCTGAGAATGAGTCAATGGCCCACATTACCTTCCTATTATCTACTAATAGATTTCCTATGTTGGATCTAACGTTAGCGCTAGGGTTTCATTTGAGAACACCCTGGAAAGTGGGTGTTCATGAGTGACTCTAGGGTGAGTGACTACTATGAGTAAGCTTCAATTGAGTAGATTAATGTTATTTAAGGAATACGATTCTTTTCAAACGCATGCAAAATTCTACAATTAAAAAATAACAGAAAAGAGGGTAAGGTAGATCCACACGAAATTCTTGAAAAAATCTGAAATTCATTACTTGAAAGCTATCTAAACGCATCACACGCAGAATGTTATGATAAAATTTCACAAATACTTACGCCATCCAATATCTTCTATGCCACGATGTTGTAACGGCTGACTCTCTGAAATAGAAGCGCCGTATTCCAATCAGACATCGATCGAGAAACGTTGACCAATTGCAGTGCGTTGCATCGAAATTGTATCGTTTCTTGTCCTTTTCATTAAGTACAGACAATATCCGCAAAGCATTTTTCAGTGAATACCGGAAGTCCTTAACCAGAAAATAATCGAAGGCTTTGGCTCCCTTATAGAAAACTCTCATATACTCCAACGCCCTGGAACAATGACAAAAAAATTAGTGAATTTTGAAATGGAAATTTTTTGAAACTTACGTATGCTGGGGCATTCCAATAGGCAATATTTTTTCCGGGATATGGAAGACCATGGCAGGCAAAATGTGGAATAGATAGAAAAACAGGTTGTATCTCCATCCGTTTCTCAACTTAGTCTTTGGTTTCCAAACAAAGTTATCTGGCGGATGTCGTTTGACGCTGGCATTCATAATATCACAAAACTCTGCCAATGTCAATGGATTGACTTCACCTGAAGTGCAATGGATCACCTCTGGCACTTCAACATCCCTTGTACCCACATACCATCCCATGACTAATGAGGCGTTTATGACATAGTCGCATGGTATGATATCGATCATCGATGATGCCTTGCCACACATTGTCCTAAAAATCCCTTTGACGAAACCCGCAAGGTAACCTAAGTGGCCGCTGTTGGCATTCCCCACCCAACCTTCCATTGGATGCTCCCAAGTACCATAAACTGAATAAGGAGAGTAATTTTAAGTAAATCTTCGACATACAAACAAGTTGTTTGAACTTACCAATAGAAGGTCTAACAATGGCCGCTGGCAGTCCCGACATCTCGGATATCATGAGGTTCTCTGATAGATTTTTGGTGAATGTGTACGTATTTGGATGGTCACGTATGATCTCCTTACACTTGGCATCTGTAAAATCATCCCAAGCCGAATCATCCTCAGCCATTTTCATCATCTCGTATGGGTCATATTGAGACTTATAGACATCCTCTAAGATAAGACCACGATTGTTGCTATTGCAGAAGGCAGTCGAACAGTAGACATAAGCCGAGAGATTTTTTAATTGCTTCGCCAATTGGATAGTTCTCATAGTACCAGTGAGGTTTGTTCGAATCGCTGTTCGCAGTGGCGAACTAAACTTGATGGTTGCGGCGCTGTGATAAATTATATTAACTTTTTCGGTCAGCTCATGCAAAATCTTCTCTTTGAAACCGAAATTCGGTTCGCTGAGTTCGCCCACAACAGGAACCACTTTCTGGAGCGTAGCTTCACTGTATTTTTGAAAAATCTGTCAAAAAAGAGTGTTTTTGATTACACATAAAAGATAAAAAAAGTTATTTGTAGGAATCTTACTGGTTTTTGAAGTAGGCGCGATATTCTTTCATTCGGATTGACTTTACGTTTTCCCCTCACCAGAACGTAAATGATCCCAATATCAGGATGTGTATCGAGGAGAGCTTCGATTAGAACTGTTCCAAGGAATCCAGTTCCGCCCGTAATGAAAATGTTTTTGTGTGCAAAGAATTGCCCTACTGATACGGTGGAGGCATTACTCATTTCCATTTTGTTGTCAGTTTTTGCTGGAGGTTTTTCGACGTTATCGTTTCTTGTGATAACTGCCATTGTGTTACTTGAATTTTTTCTGAAAGGAATAAAAGAACGAATTACATTTTGTCTAGCTTTGACGAGAATATGATTTGCTTTTGAATTTAAACAAAAAAGGTTTTTTTGAGTTAAAACGGTCGACGTTGTACGAAGTATTCTGAATAAGCAATGTACTCCGTGAAGGGTCGAAGCATAATACCGCTGCAGTGCCTGATTGCCTTTGAAAAGGGGGACTGAAGTTAAACCGAGTGACACTGTGTTATCGAAAAACTTTTCCACTTTGGTACTGATCTTGGGCTAAGGGTAAAAAAGGATGCAACAAATTTTAGTCGTCTCCGTCTGTGTGTCTACGGAGCACCCTATTCAACAATTTCAGCAGTCTTATTTATACATTTATAGAGCAGATACTTACATTCCTCGACGCTTTCAACAAACAAACGGAAGGCTTAGTCATTCGTCTTAAAACCTGAGTGACGTTCGTGTTCGTTTTGTTTTTCTTATGTAGGACCATGCTAGCGAGTAAGCCTAATTTTTGCTATTTGCTATTTCACTGCAATTGTAATGCAGGTGAAGCACAGAGTTTGGTAAAGCGTTCCCCATTCGGATAGTACGACTAAAGTATGAATCTCTATACTTAACTGTGCGTCCAAAGTTAGGCTCAAGGTAAGACTGATGAGCATTTCTAGCGAGGCGGGTCTTGCAGCTTAATTGTTTCAGGGGAGAAATGCAGCTGGCTATTTCACTAGATCACTGTTTGTGGAAAAAGCGAAAAAAAGAGATACATACATGTAACACTTTGACGATGTTAAAGAGAATCAATTGTCTCAACGATTGAGGTATCACCTATCAATCTCAACGCTCTGTTTTGTACCCTACCCTATCAGGTAGGTGCAAAGATGTTTGAGGAGTGCCTGATAAAATATGGTAATTATGTTCTAGCTTTACCCATTAGTCTTACCTCCTTCCTGCTTAAGACACTGGAAAGAATAGTTGAGATTTACATTCGTAAAACCTCACTCCAATTACACCCTCTGTCTCAGATGCAACATGCTTACCAAAGAGGAAAATCTTGCGAGACCGCACTTCAAAATCTTGTTAGCAGGATTGAATGCGCGCTCGACAGGAAAGAATTTACGGTAGGTATCTTCATCGGCATTCAAGGTGCTTTTGACAATGCTAGCTTCGATGGTATGTGCAATGCTGCCAGAGAACACGGTGTGGACGAGTCATTAGTGTTGTGGATTAAAGCAATGCTAATGAATAGAACCGTAATCGCTGAGGCGGAGTGTGGACAATATGTTGCAACGGGAGTGAATAAGGGCTGTCCCCAAGGTGGCGTTTTATCTCCTCTTCTGTGGTGCATGTTGATCGACTCTCTACTTGTAATACTCAATAGTTCTAACGTTCATGCCCAAGCATATGCAGACGACGTCGCCGTGCTCTCGGTTGGCTCCAGCCTCCAAGCTGTCTGTTCCCGAGCACAGGCTGCGCTTTATATGATTGACACCTGGTGTGTTAGAAACGGTCTCTCCGTCAATCCTCTTAAAACCGAGGTTGTCCTCTTCACGAGAAGTACAAAATTGACTAGTCTGACCCAACTTACGCTTAAGGGCGTCAACATCCCTTTTTCAAATGAAGTCAAACATCTTGGAGTAATCCTGGATAACAAACTTCTTTGGTCTTAAAATGTCGAGTCTAAAACTACCTGTCAGTTTTCTGGCAATGTAAAGGAGCCTTTGGCAAGACATGGGGTCTTTCACCGAAAAAGGTCCTTTGGATCTATGCGGCTATGATAAGACCAATCATCTCTTATGCGTCAGTTGTTTGGTAGAATAAGCTCTCGCGTAGATACGTTATTGCCTCGTTTGCCAAACTTCAAAGAACAGTTTGTCTTGGTGTTACTGGGGCCTTCCCCAGCACACCGGGAGCTGCTCTCAACGCACTGTTGAGTCTTCCTCCCCTCGATACCTACATCATGGGGTGTACTCTCAAGACCATTTCTCGTTTAAAGCGATGGAATCTCTGGCACAATTCGTATTGGAGCTTTGAAGAACTCGCTAGCAGCATATCTTTTGACTCACGTCTAATGGATATGCCGTCTGACAAGATGATCCCAAGGCTCAAACTGCGTCAAAATTATTCAGTCAACTTTCCTTCGGTTCAGGACTGGTTCACTCCAGAATCTGAGCCTGGAATCTGAGTTCTGGTGCTGGTGCCTTTGTTGAGAACGACGACATATGACTGCACTCATCTTTGGGATCATACGCATCCGTTTTCCAAGCGGAGGCTTATGCTATCCTAATGGCCTTGAGCCACATAACGAACAATGGATGGACGGAGAGAAGTATCTTTGTTTGCAGCGACAGCCAAGCTGTACTTAAGGCCCTTCTCAACCCTCTAACCACTTCGAAAGTGATCCAGGAATGCAAGAGCTCTCTGAATGCGGTCGGAAGATTAAATTCCTTGAGTCTCATTTGGGTTCCGGTCCATCACGGCATAACTGGAAATGAGATCGCCGATGAACTTGCTAGGCAGGGATCTCAGACAGCTTTCTCAGGACCTGAACCGTCGCTAGGTCTGCCAGCGTCCTCAGTGAGGGCTTCAATCAACGATTGGATCTGTGAAGAGCACAGCCGTAGATGGCATGCTCCCCAACCTTAGTAAGAAGACTGCAACATTGCTAGCTCGTAGCAGAAAAGACCGTAGAAAGCTTATTGGCGTTGCCAGCGGGCACCTCTTTTTTTGCCAAGCATTTAAATGTGTTAGGCTTTAGTGATACCACACTCTGTGAATCATGTGGAGAAGATGAGGACACCGCAGAGCACTTCCTCTGTGAATGTCCTGCTTTTTCTCGCATAAGGTTACAGATATGGTGAGCAGACATGGTGAGAGCTGGTAACTTAGGCTCCTTATCATGGCAGCGTCTTTTGGCTTTTCTCCGAACATCTGGAAAGCTATAACAAATAGAAGGTTGCTCACTGGTAGTACAATGGACCGGTATTTAGGTCTGAGTGCTCCAGCTGGTATTTTAAAAACATCTAACAAAAAAAAAAAAAAAAATGCTCTAGCTTTGGGTGGATGTAGGCTTTGTTCATAGTAGTCAGATCAAAAGGTGTGAAGAATTTTCTACACCGTCTTAAGAGACTGTAGCATTTAGCAGAATTTTTGGCGACTTCAAATATGTGATCATTCCAACGAGTGTCATGGTTAAAGAACATACCAAGTACTGACAGCTTTTCGGTTCTTTGGATGCAGGTACCATTCGCGGATATCGACAATGGGGGGGATGTTGAGCTCTAAAGACACCATTCAGTTTTCGGAGCATTACTCGGGTTTTATTATCTTTCTTGGAGTCAAGGGTCACGCAACTATTCCACTTCCACATCCGTGAATTTGGAAACGAATAAAAAAAGTTGAAAGTTGGATCGTCAGCAAAATAGTTAAGCGAGCAGACCAGAGAGAGCATATCATAACCAGGCCTTGTGAATGAATGGAGGAGACCTTCTATTCTCTGCCGGTTCCGAAAGGTTAATCGAAGAAGTGCTTTTCATGGCAATGAATTTACTAAAACAGAGGACTTGCCAATTGCTCGCGAAAGGTGACACTCGTGAAAAAACATTTTTGCATCTGTTGGGATACGAACTACGAAGCCCTGGTTCAACAGGCAGACATGCTAACCATCACGCTACGGGTAACACTCAGATAAGAGATCGTTTATAAAAATAAGGAAGAGAGCTGGAGTCAAAACGGAGCCCTGGGGCACACCAGCATTTAAAAAGTGGGTATCAGACATGAAACCATCCAATACAATTTGCATTGAACGGTCGGAAAATTTGTTTTTAATCCAACGAAAAAGGGCTTCATCGATATTAGAACCACGTATTTTCAATAATGAACCCTGATGCCATCTATCAAATGTCTTAGAAATACCAAGCGTAATAATCCTTCTTTCTCCAAAACAGTGTAAGGATTGGTTTCACTTTTCACCAGTGAACATTTTGCTACGAAAGTTGTACTATCGACTATTTAGAAGCTTTAGTTCAAGACATTGCATAAGCTGATTGTTTATCAACGTTTTTATGGCTAGGAAAGAAGGTACGTTAGTGCATTTGGACGGTAATTGGAAAGGGAGGAAGATTCAGTTTTTTTTAGACGTGTGTTTTTAAATATGGCAATACTTTTTTCGGAGTTAGTATTTTTGACATTTGTGACTTGATTTATGCTCAGTTTGGTTTCCCATTTTACCGCACGATCACTGGGAACTGCGCACTTTCAGTAAATTGTCTAGAAATGCTGTTAACGCCGACTTTTAGATAATTTCTAGTTTTAAACCTGTGAGTTTCGCCCAAGATCGGGTTACCCCGACCTGAATATTTTTGGTGGGGTTATGTTACATCTACACAGATAAGCTTTACACGATTGACGCCTTGGAAGAGAAATATTGGGGGGTTATTGCTAACATACGAACCCAAATGCAGAAAAAAGTGGTCTAAAATGTTGTCTCGGGGGTAACTTGTTCGAATTCATTTCCAAAACGTAGTGGCAAACCATTATCTTTATAAGCGTTAAATTTCTTCATAAAAGTTTGAATATTTGTGATCTACTTGTAATGACAAAATCAATTATCACGTAAGCGTATGTAAGAAGATTGAAGCAGCATTTAAATAACTCTGCAACTCGGCAGTGATGTCAAACGTATTTAATTGCAGTTCAGTTAACGCAGCGGTCTCTTTGAAAAGAAACATGCAGCAGATATTATCAAGGAAGTTGTCTTTAATCGTTTGGAGATGTGTTAATTTTTTTTATGAGAAACTTTATGTCGCAATGTCAAAAAGTGAGTGTATGCAACTCCATCGGAAAATCAAACAATTCGAAGCTAAAAAGAGTGAGGAAAAGATCAACAAACAATTATTGTATTTCATTTTAATACAAACACAAAGTAAATGAACGAGGCTTTTACGAACAGCAAATTTATGAGTTCTTATTTCTCAAAAGCCATAAAACTAGAAACGTTTATCTGAAAGTCATCGTCATTGAGTTTATTACTGTAAAATCCACCTGTAGGTAATTGTGGATTCCATTCAGCTGAGAGAAGGTACTTAACAAGGCTATGCGTTTCAATTTAATGATTGCAACCTTGAACCTTGATAGTTCACTATTAACCCGTTTCGGTCTTTTGTGCACGTTGCAGAAAGATTTTATCTTAAAGTGTTTTTTTCTTATGTTGTACACTTTGGTGTACTACGGAAGTGATACGAGTAAGTGGACAATTTAATGGAAACCGTAAGTACTTGCAATCATAACAATGACTTCGGCTTAGTTGCTTTCTTGAATAATAATAATTACATCTACTTAATGATAAGGCCTTCAACATGGTACCTAAGTCCAACACTAACTTTAACAAATATTTTCCCAAGCAATTATAAAATTTTGAGCCTTCTGTTTTGAACCACTCAAAGGCACACAGTCTGTGTAGATCCAAAGTCAAGAGCCACTCCCACTAAAACATCCAGAAGGTGTTAACAGCTTCCATCGCATCTTTGTTTACACAACGAGCCTAAAATCTCGCTAATTAAATTTCCAACAAAACACGAAAAGAAGAAGTTGTACATTGAACAAAGAAACCCAAAGCTATAAAGGAACGCCTCAGAAAAATTTGACAATCAGATAAGTCAATATTGATAGACTACAAAGAACAAATTGACAATAGACACATTCAAAGGTGCACTTAATATTTGACAAAGCATTTGTGCCAAGGACATAAATTAAACCCAGTCACCGGAAACTAGCATTGAAAGTGATTCGGGAAAACCATCTGTAATGAAGGAAAGATTGAACAACCTCTCAATAAAGAGCTCATTATAAAAAACACCAATGTCTGAGAGCGTAAAGTTTGGCTCTCGCGCTTTGGGCTATATACATATATGCATACCGGTTTGATTTTTGACGGTTATGGTAATTTGGATAAGCACGACGTAATTTCTTAATAACTACAATTTTATTAGTCAGTCGTTTGCTGAACTCATGGGTTATTTTTTGTTGAAAAAAAAAACTTCAAACTTGGTTTGGCTAGACAGACTGTTTGTTTGTTTTCTTGGATTGGGAGTTTGAAGTGAAGATTCAAGGGTATTGAAGTATAAATTGAACCAACTTTAATTATCATACGTTTTCCTATGGGTCTTGTGCCAATGAGATTTTACAGACTCAAGAAAAGAAAAAGAAGTAAAGAGAAAAATGAAGTGATTAAGCATTTGTGCTATGTCGAGGGAGGTAGGAGTTTGACAGGTTTAAATAACTTCAAAGGTAACTGTCAATTGAAAATAACGTTCCTTTGGTTGTTTATTGAAACTCATTTTATAAAGTCATTTGTAAAGTTCTTATTCAGGGTAGCTTTTTCATTTCCGGCGCTTCAACCATCGTCGTGTTGAAGCGACCAACGACAAATTAGATGGTCACGAAGCACTGACCAAATGCAACATCAACATTGTGTTATCTTATAAAGAAAATGTGTCGGCGAAAAGATCAAGCTACTTATAAAATCTAGGGAAAATATCCAACCCGTTCTTGAGAAAAACACCTTCTTCTTCTTCTTTTTCATTTCCGGCGCGGCGTTACAAGTAGTGATCTTGAAGCGATCACAACTCTCCCACTTTTCTGCTACACACTAGTGATACGCCTGTGGGGTACGCCGCGTTGACCTCAGAAAGCGTCGGCAAGCCTCCCGGTTTTGGATTGTTCCATGTCTGAGGCCAACCAAATGCTGCTGTTTTTGCATTTGCTTGTACCAGGAGTGTTTTGGCCTGCCTTTTCTTTTTCGTCGCGAATTTGTTGAAACGTTGTACGATATTGCCTTTTTGACGGGGTTCTGCGGATCTCTCCTTTGAACATGACAATACCAACTGAGCCGGTCGTGCTGAATTTTGTCCAAGATGGTACTTTTGACATGAAGGCTCCCACGGATCTTAGTACTTCTGATTCGATCTAGCTTTGTTACTCCTGCTGTCATCCGAAGCATCTTCATTTCGGCTGCCGTCAATTTACTCTCATACTTTTTGTACATTGTCCAACATTGTGAACCGTATGTCAGAGCTGGATGGACAACTGCTGTGTAGAGTCTTCCCTTCAGCTTAGGGGGCATTTTTCGATCACAGAATTTAGCGGAGTTTTCTCGCCACTTCATCCACCCTACGCTTACTCGATGATTGATGTCGTCATCACAAGTTGCTTCACTATTGATCATAGATCCCAGATATTTAAACTTTTCACACTTGGGAAGCACATTTCCATTCAAATAAATGCTTATGATGGCTCCATCGTCAGCAAAGAATAATTGTTGTACTCTATTGTCCGTTACTTTTCCTTCGAGCAATAATCCAGAACAGCAATAAAGAGCAGTGGACTAGAGACACTTCCCTGATGTACACCTACTGTTATTTGGAATTCTTCGGTGACTCCAGCTGTGCATCTCACTTTTGTAAGTGCTCCCTCGTACATGTCCATAATTATTCGCACATAGGCTTCAGGAACTCCTCGGTGTCTGAGGGCTACCCATATCAGATCTCGTGGTTGTCGATCGAATGCTTTTTCGAAGTCCACCAACACAATATGCAAATCCTCTAAGGTATCTCGGTGTTTTTCCATAATGATCCTTATACTTTGGATTGCGTCTGTAGTTGAATTACCCGCGACAAGCCCGCATTGGTCATCAGACAGCCTTATTGTTTTCCGCAGCCGGCTATCCAAAACCCGCTCAACGATCTTCATAGTGTGGGACATCAACTTGATCGAACGATAGTTGTCACAGCTTCTGGTATCTCCCTTTCCCTTGTACATTGGAAGAAGAAAACTTTCCCTCCATGTTGGAAAGTGGCGCCGAGGAAACTGTTCATTCAAAAGATCATCACAATACTGTCGCCACCTGTGAAGAATTTTGTCGTCATCCACAAGTAGCAGTCCTTGAGCATCATTGATGAACTTCGGCGAACGAATCTCTTGCGCATTTCTCCTTCTCTGAACGGCTATTTTGAAAATGGTTGCTCCCTTATTCAAGTTGCTTTGTCTTAGCTCTTGGATTGCCTGATTTGCTTCAGCAGCTGGGGCAGAAATCTCTTCCAGCTCTCGATACAAGCCCTCCGTGCTTTTTGCTTGAAGTTGGGCGCACTTTTTCTTCGCTTCTTTTTTGCAGCTCTTGTATTCCATTTTGAAACGCGCTTTTTCATTTGTATTTCTTGAGGGGCACTTCAACCAAGCTTGGAAAGCTGCTTTCTTATTTCTAATTACTGCTTTAGCTTCATCATCCCACCACCAAGTTTCTTTAGCTTGTTGGTGGTGTCCTTTTGAGACTCCTAAAAGTGATTTGGCTCTCTCTTAGCAGGTGCGTTGCAGGCGATCCCACATATTTTGTGCCGTGATTGCATTTGAAACTGCGTCGATGGTATTACACAGCTGCCTTTGCACATACGAAATGAATTGCTGTCCTTGAGAAAAACACCATACACCGAAATCAATTGACACCAATGACAAGCTCGGAAAAAAGCGTTCAAGGTTTCCTAAGCTTTTGTCCAATACTCTACAGTCCACGTGTGCCCATATCCGCTTTATGGAAGATTTCGCGAAAGGTTCTTAGTTTACGCGTCCGTCGTTACGTGCCATACAGCCACGGAAACAATCAATTTATTGAAGGAAAGTGAGCGCATTGCCTCGCGTTGTGGGTCTTTGGGGTGGGTTCCAAGATCGAGTGATTTAACACCGCTTGGACTATTTTTGTGTGGTTATGTGAAGTCTCTTGTCTACACAGATAAGCCCGAGACGTTAGGCCCCTTGGAAGAGAATATGCAGCGGTTTATTGCTGACTTATGGCCCCAAATGATGCAAAAAGTGGTCGAAAATTGGGTTTCTGGGATGGAATTTATTCGAACCAGCCGCGGCGGTCATTTGCCCAACATCATGTTAAACTCTTATTTTTATAATAAAGCTGAATTCTTGGTCAAAACATTAAATTAAATGCTTTTTATTTGTTTCTGAAAACCACACGTCTAAAAAAATACCATTTACAATGACTTGATTCGCCTTCGTATAGGCCGCAGATCATTTACTCATAAATACTTCTCAAAAAAGAAGCACCACCAACCCCTCCTTCAAAACATCATTTCGTTACAATCAATTACTCGCTCAGACAGAGAAAAAGACCAAATCCATCCAAACTCAAACACACAAGATAAACCAATAGGAAATCTTTTCTTATGAGAAATGACGGTGTTAAACAAACCAACACCAGTCTTTACCACCTTTACTTCCCACTCAAATCACTCAAAATGTGGTGTTACAGTAACCAACAAGAGCCTACACGACTTTTTTTGGGTGCATATAGACACTTAATTTTTCTTCAGCTAAAATTTTTTTTCGAAAAAGTTGCTCATACGCCACAGTGCACTTTCAAATGGTACTTTAGTGGAACCCCGGAAAAATTAGCTCAAACTACCTGCAGTGGTGGCCAAAATAATAAGAGTGAAACCAATTTTTTCCATTACCTCTTCCATCATTGGGCCTCTTTCTAACATAAGTTCTGCCATCAGAACCAAATAAATTTATCTTGGTTTCATCGCTAAAAAAAACGTTTTGCCAATTTCTGTAAGCCGATTGTGAAGGATTTACTTTTCCAAATTGTATATGCTGCTTTATATTTTTAGAACTAAGTAACGGAACCTTCCTCGCAATCGGAACTGAAAAAGACCAGAAAACTAAGGGTACATTGCAAGTGACCATCATTAATTTTTGGTAGCACTGGAAATGTTTAACAGACAGGTCAAAGAAAATTCGTATATAAATATTTTGCTCCAATTAAAGAGGTTTAAGGCATAGATTCTATTGTGAAGAAAACATAATAGTCCTCTCTTATTAGTTTAGCCACCACTGGCTAAAATATGATTTGATTACTTACTAAGTTATGATAAAAGAAGGAAATTCTAATCAGTTTTTTGGAACAGTATTGGTTACCAATTTGTTTTTAACTCTCTTGTTGATGTAAAATTCTTTAACAAGAGCACCACCAGGCCAAGAGTTACTGTCACAAATAGAGTGGAAAGATGAGGGCGGGAAGACACAAAGCTATCAGTTTTGCTTATCTTATTACATTTAATAAAGTTTTCGTAAGGAATTAATTTCTTTGATTTCTTAAATAGCGCAAAACATCGTTTGAATTAAGATCTAGCCTGTGCCGAGACACAAAAAATAACTTAGGTTTTAGAATTGCCTCCATTGGTGTAAAATATGCACCAGATTCTGGATCAGAAGTAGAATTAGATGGCAATGATCTATTTCGAAATCTACAACTTCAACTACTGGTTCCATCGGGACAGAAGGACTATTAATTTTGACAGAGCTGCTTCTTAAAGTTTTGCGCTTTGAAGGAGGGCTGACATTTTTGCTAGTCACTATGCCTTCACGATTTCTTTTAGACCCTGTACTTGTAATTAAATGCAGAGCTTTTAGTTGCTGACCTGACGAAGTAGACTGAGCATTGAGGTCCTTTAAATCGAGAGTTTTCTGGTTAATTGAAGTCTCTAAGTCGTCTGTAGATGTAGGTATTTCAACAGAGCTACAGGGAGAGGAAAATGATTCGCAGTTCAAAACAGATTTATTGAAAGCTTTGTGCAGCTAATCGAAACCTTTCGACAGCTTTTCAATTTCTAAAATTATAAAAAATTAGAAATTGCACTCAATTAATGTGAACGGAGTAAAAAAAACTTTTTCTTACACAATCATTATCATATACAATTAAGGTAAACAGAAAATCAAAATGAATTGAAAACAAGCTGATTTACAAATCAAAATAACACATTAGACTATAACTCGACCTTAAAAACACTTACTTAAAATGCAATTTATAATTACAACAAGGAAATTGCACTACAAAAATGAAATTTATTAAGACACGGTTAGAAACACAATCAAACACACAAGAACTAGTGTTACCACCAGAGGTTAGGAGTGTCTGGCAAAGGGTTGGAATTGCACTAAGTGTCCGACAATGTATGACGTGTTTTCTAATGTTATTCCGAAGAAAATATCGAAAAATTGAGCTTTATAATTATTAGAATTACAGAATTCTTTCTTATAACGTTGTAGGGTTAAGTAATAAGGCTTTATTTGTCGATTTTTATAGTTTTGTTAATCAATTTGATTTTGTTTTTTTATATGAAACATTTATTATGGAAAACAATTTTTTGAGTATTCAATGTTAATTTAAGAGTTTTGAATTAAAACTAATACCAGCAGTAAGAACACATTCAAGAGGAAGAGAAGGTGGATGTTTTTTTTGGCTTTAAGAAGACCTTTGAAAAACCTGTTTTGCAAGTTCGAAGCATATGAAGGGGTTACGTATGTTAAGCTCCGCATTTTGGAAAAAAGTTTTCGCATCATTCCGACCTACCTTAATTGTAATCAATGGAATAGCGATTTTGAGAAACTGAAAGAAATAATCTCTAATGATAAAACATCTAATTTACTGGTGATAGGGGATATGGTACAAGCGTGTCTGATACGAAAGGCAAATTTACTTTTGTTGGGGTACTAGGAAGTTCTGTGATGGACTATTGTCTGGTGGGCAATGAATGGAATGATCGTATGACAGATTTAAAAGTGGAAAATGTCTCTTTTTTGGATCATTTTCCTTTAACCTTGACCTTTCGGATTATTTCAAGAGATGCTCAGGAAACAAGAGAAATGAACACTTTGACAAAATTGAAATGGAAATTTACGTTTAAGACCGAATATCAATCAAGGCTGAATAGAGCACTTAATGGACAAGATATTAGTGATTTCTCACAGCTTGATACAATATTATAAAAGTCTCATGTCCGGGTGGTGCTGTAAATAATAGCTGTCGGCAGAACTTTACTGAACCATGGTATGACATAGACTGCAAAAAATGCGACATTTAGCATTTGGTTGGCTAAAAGCTTATAGATCTTCAAATGATGAGCATTTCAAAAACCAATATCTACTTGCCAATATGAATTACAAGGAATTATGCAAACAAAAAAAGGCTGCGTTTTTTGAAGCTGAATCGAGACGATTGGCAGTATGTAGAAGCTCGAAGGATTTCTGGAACCTGGCAAAGCAGCTTAATGGCAAAAGGTATTCAATACATTCAAGTTTAAGTCCACAATTTCTAGCAGCTCACTTTGAAAGATTGTTGAATCCAGCGAAAGAAAAACTTTCTTTTCAATATGCAACTCCATCTTTGTACTGCGAAGTTCTTGATTCTTCGATAGAATATAGAGAAGTGACCTCAACTTTAGAGAAACTTAAAGACGGGAAAGCCTCTGGATCAAATGGCACACCAGCTGATTTTTATTAGAATGGTACAATGGAACTGATCAGCAAGCTGACATAATTGAAACTGGTCTTATGCCACAGTAATTCAAGGAATCCATTATTTTGCCGATATACAAGAAAGGAAATTTGAATGAACCATCCAACTACTGAGGTTTCTTAATGCGTCATATAAGATATTCCCACACGCAATTGCTCAAATGAAAAATGGAATTAAAATGGTGAACTCATCGAAGTTGTTACAGAGTTTAAATACCTACGAGTAAATTTCACAAGAACTCTAAATGTGGAAAAACATTTGAAAGAAAAACTCATGAAAGCTTAAAGTGCAGTGAACTCAGTTTGGATTAAATGTTTCTATAACAAAAGTATAGCCCATAGCAGCAAGTACAGGATTTTTGAAGCAGTATCAGAATCGGTGCTCTTTTACGCGGCGCAAACTTGGGGAACGAAGATGTATGATACAGTCGAGAAGCTTCTGCGATACTATTGCAAAAGGGATTTTTCAATTGCCGAATAGTACACCTAACTACGTAATCATGTTAGAAAATGGTTTATCCCCGCTGTTCATACGAACTTCGAAAATTCAGGTGAGTTACATATTGAATGCACTAAAGATGAATGATAATCGACTTCCAAAGATAGCAGCTCTGCAAGCCATAAAGAACAAAACAGGCTAGTATGCTGATTGGATAGAACTAGCAACAGAATGTGGCATAGATAAACGTAAATTATACCAATATTAAAGAGCTTGAAACGTCACCCTACCAGCTAATTTCTGCAGTAGATCTTAGACAACGAGAAAAATTTTTGAATGATGCAACTGAATCTATGCATAGGCAAATTTACAGCAGATTAGAACACAATCTGGGGGACAAAAACTATTTCAATGACAAGAATAGTATTGCAGAAATATCAACAAAGGTAAAACTGCGAGCAGAACTTCTACCACTGAACTACATACCGCATAGAGAAGATCTAGCCATTATATGTTCGCTATGCAACTTAAACGAAAGAGAAGATGTTGCTCGTTTTATGAGAAAATGTCCGATCTTTAAAGAAATAAGAAGAAAATTTTTTGGAAGCGACATTCTAACACTAAACCAATTCGTATGCTTGCCGAATGACATGGATGTAAAGAAGTTATTCCAATTCTGCAGACTAGCTACTCTTTTTAGAAAATGCATTATAAATAAAACCTTTTAAATGAAAAATATATTTGATAATTTATTTTTAAAGTAAACTTTGTCACATATTGTAACTGAAAGTTCTTTTTTAAAAACTTGTGATAGTTAATTGAAAAGAAAATCGTACTTATATTTATTGATTTATTTTTTATGTTTTGTCAACTAGGCAGACGGCAAAAATGCCATGCTTTTTGCTTTTTAGTAAACATTGTAATAGAACAATGAAAACTAAAAAAAAAAATATCTATCTACTTATTAAACAAAACTAAAGTTTCAATTTTAACACTTTTACCACCTGGCCGATCCAAACTCGATACTCCCAAATTGTTTTAGGCTATAAAGTCATCTCAAAATTTTTTTTCTCTGCACGATTGCAAAACTTGCTTTATAATACCTATAATCGCATGTAAAATTATCGGCATGGAAACCTAACTAAGTGCAGTGAATTCATAACAAACCACAATAGATTGCACCAATAATACTGACACCTTTGTCATACATCGACCCTGTTGGTTGCTTATGGTTATAGAAATCGTATCAGTCTATAAACGTTTTATTAAATCCCAAGAAAATATAATCCAGAGAGATATGATCGAAGATCATAACGGCTGATTTACGCCCAGCACTAATGAACTGAAACTCATAATTGGGCCGAGTGTGCTATTTGGCATATAATTAAACACAAATCTATTGTCCGCATTGATATTGGTAATGTTTTATTCATTACACTGCCAATCTGGAACTCCAAACACATCGCGGAAACGTGCATGAGACTCCCATTCACGATGTTGTTAATGAATATAAAAAAATGTTTCTTCTTTTTTTTTCTTTTAAATCAAAACCTTTGAATAAAATATGATTCGTCATGAAATTCAATGCATACGTCAAGTTATTGCGAATGTATTTTGAAAATGAATTGCACGTTGTAATGTCTCACGGTTCTACTTGCATACTTACTTTGCTGACGCTGCGCTGAGTGCGGCTGATCAAGCAGAAGCAAGTAGGTTTGGTTTAGTCAAATGAATTCAATGAACTCTGGCACATAAACGTGGCTTTTATTAGATGTTACGTAGATATTTGATATAATCATGAGATTCATTAGATTTATGTCAGATTTTGATCGTAGATGTGTCAAACTCTTTTCAGTATTTGCTGAAAAAATGTTGTGTTTTTTCAAAACGATTCCATTAACGTTGCGGAAGACCGTTTGAAATATGTAATGCCCATTTTTAGTTTACAATGTAACCTTTGTTTTGTTTTTTTTTTTAGAGGTACCAGTTCATTGACACACAACTAATTTATTCAATTTTGTTTGTAGTTTTTCCACATTTTGCATAACTACTTTGTCAAACTACGTTTTAAATAAAAAGTAATACCGGTATTTTCTCACTTTAAATCACAAATCTCGTTTAGGTTCGCCATTATTAATTAAATTAATTATTTATAGTTTGTTTTCTTTTACATGTGGCATAGAAGATGCTGAAATTTTCAATGTCAGGGCACCCTACTATGGCTGTTGTAGAACAGGTCTAGGAAGAAAAACTTCCAAGTCGATATAAGTTATTGTTTTTTCGTTTTATTCAATCTCTTCCCTATAATAAATAAACCTTAAGTGCATATTTTTTATCTATAAGGAAACGCTTTTTATTTCAGAATTTGTTACAGAAGGTTGGGAGATGTACATATGAAATACTGGTCATTAAATTTTCAAACTTCCGCCTCATTTTTTAGTTTGACCTGGCAGGGCTGATTAGTGTCATAAATCCTGCCTGGGGCCTATTTCACAGATCATACATCACATACAATGTATGATTTTAAAATTTATTGTACAAAATACTGTTTCACAGAAATGTTGACTACTGTCACTGATTGATTGATACGACTGGAATATTTCCAATAAAAATTCTATTTCACAGAATTTTGTCATACATTATTTGTCTACAATGTATGAAAAAATTTCTTACATTCGATACAGCAAAAAATATTGTTGTATCAATCGCTTTTTTCTTAAAGGCATCCAAACTATTGGTCTTTGGAATTGAAAGGCGTGATTTTATGAAACTAGAATAGTATAAGAAGAAGATTGAAAGACCAAGATGGAAAAAAATTAATAATTCTATTTCCATTTAGCTATGTTTGTAAGTAAGTTATCTTCGAAGCATATTATACTATTGCATTGAAACGCTTTTGAAAGCGTGTTGAAAAAACTCGAATCTTGTCCAAGGAATAACATTTGGTTGAAAATCTCTTTTAATGAAAAAAATTATTTTTGCTTTTTTGTCTGCTACATGACTTTTGGTAATAATAAAAATCGTTGGACGTCTGTGGATAACGCCAATCCTCTCAATTCGCATTCCTTTTCTTGTCTGAATTCAAATTTAAAAAGGAACAGTTTCAACCTTTATTTTACCCAAAAGATGTTTCAGAAGCGAAAAGCCCAATTTCTAAAACCCGGGTACAAGTTCTTGATGACAAAACAATTCAACGGATTTCAACGAATGCAGCGTCTTGTCAAATTAAAAAAGTAAAAATTATACGGGGCTGCCCAACCAAATAGCATGATTTATGAAGCTCGAATAACTTCGGGTGTAAGATAATAACATTGAGTAAGAGCTAAAATAGGGGTTGAACTGTCATTTATTAAAGAAAATGCATATAATATGCATCTTTTATTTTGTTATTATCAACTATCCGATGGAAGACATTCAACGTTCGGATTGATTAGGCCCATTCGAGCTCAAACCAATAACTTTAACGTCTCGAGTCGAGAAAATTGGAGCCCGTTCCTATTTGCATTCCCTCTCTTGAATCTCAATTTTCCCCACGCAATATAATGTACAGAAATCCAAGAGTGATGTGCATCGGCATCTCCTTTCTTAACCTTTCCTTATTTTCCAACACCCGCACTGTGTTCTTAACATTATAAGAGTAGTCACAACCCTTTGAAGTGCGCTTAAATTATAAAAAAAAAAAATAAGCTTAAACTACTAAGAGTCTATCCAAGACTGATTTTATACCAAAGAGAAAATAACTTTTGCTAGAATTAAAAAGTAGACGCATGGATATACTGAAATGAATTTATTCTCTTACTTTGATTCTATAGAATTTGACTTTTACAAAATTCAGTTTTGATAGGTCGGGATCCCGAAACGTGTATCTTTTTTTTGACGTAAAAGTGGCAGAGCTTTTGCTTTTTTGTCACTTCCCCTCCAGCAAGAATTGACCCGAACAATTTGCTCGTGCACTTTCTTGCTTGTCAAATCGGCTGTTTGTGAAATCAGCTGATCGAAACATTTCGATTGAATTCAAATTTATTTTGGAAATTAATTGATAAATGAAAAGCATAATCTCTCTTTATTGGTTTGAAAATTCAAAATAATGTTAAATATGCAATGCAATATTGCTTTGATTTCATTTTAACACGTTTTTCAAACGAAATTGTTTGTATGTTTGTTTGCTATTTCTACTATGAATGTCATTCAGCCAGAAACATCCCAAAACGTGTATCTTTACTTTTCATTTTCGGATGGAGATTACAAAAACAATATTAAAAAGCTCGAACCCAAACTTTTTCACGGCTTTTACCCAAGCTTTACCCAGAAAGTAAGGAAACAGACCTGATTTATTCAATAATTTTTGCTGTCAAATCATACAACAAAAAAGAACTTCATACAATCTTTCCAAAATTCAGAAAATTGTATGTGATGTATGATTTTTAAATTGTTGTATGTTGTATGAAATGTAGTGTTGTATGATCTTTGAAACAGGCCCCTGGTCTCACGTATTGACCAAATATTTTCGTACAAATTCTTAAAGAAGTTCGATCGAAACTTTTAGCAGAATTCATTTTTGTCTGTCTTTCATTGAGTCATTTTTATTTTCATTAGATGTCTTCTGGTGGTAAGAAAGAGAATAAGAATTAGAAGAAATGTGTCCAACTTCAAGAAAAGAGCACGGAGGGCATGTATCGGAAGCTGGAGCTGGAGCTAGGAGAAATTTTGAAGCTATTCAAAATAAAGGTACGACAAAATAACTTTAGTAAGGGGGCAGTTACAGCGATTAGGAAAACAGATCAAGAAAAATGATCAAATGGAATACTAACTATGTTTTCTATAGAATTGAAGAACAAATGCTACACTAATCGATGTATCGATGTCAAATAACTCAGCGAACTGCGAAAAAAATGTTTAATTGTATTAATATTTCCTGTTAAAGTTGTATTTTTCTAGTTTTCGTGTCAGCTTTTTAAAATCTTAGCCACAAAATGGAAATGGTACCATTTTCGATGTATTCCACTGACAGATCCAGTTATGTTTTTTTTTTTCATTGTACTACCAGGGTAGCAGCGATCCCTTTTTATTGTTGCAGTAGGTAGAAATAAGTTGGTTATAATTTCAAATATGTATGTATATCCTCCAGGGCGGCGTCCTAATGAAACTGGGGGATGCCCAGAGTGGGATTCAAACTCACTCGTCTCGCATATCTACTGAACGCTCTACCAGTAACTCACTCGTCTCGCATATCTACTGAACGCTCTACCAGTGCATCACGGCCGCCCTTTTTTCGTGTGCATTCCATAAAGGAAACCAGTTGCCAGGCTTAAAATGGAAATAAAAATGACCAACCATATTGCTTAAAATGACCAAAATAGTGGTTGATTCCGATGAAGAAAGAAAAAGGAAGGAAGCGGTCGTTTGAAGAATTATAGAAATGTAATGAATCATGATATGTATGAGCTTCAGAGTTCGTACCAAAAGTTAAAAAAAAAACATGCCAAGGTGGAAAACCAAGAACCAACCCCCTAAAGGCAAGCAAGTAAGGCAAAGCATGGTAGAACCACAGATCTGGAAAAGCTACTTTTGCAGGCTCAATTGAAACAATGATCAAGAACGCTATACTCTAGGCTTTTAAGAAGTTAGGGCTGCCAAACTCGTATGCTGACAACGGTCTTGTCACTCAAAAGCATCAGTTCCTTTAGAGCACTCCAATTAAATCGAGTCGAGCACTGTAAGTGGTTAGATGAGGAACCGTCTGCACGCACAACTCCGTGTTTTTGTCATTTCCAAGTTCTTCTGTTGTGTCTCTTGCGGGAGTATCAGCCGACGATCTTTGTGCCTATCCAGACAGGCTGACAGGTTACGATCATATCGTTATATCTGTCATTTCATTGACCAACATCAGGGTGAGGAACAAAGTGACTGGATGCTCAAGACAAAAACTGAATTTTCTGCCTGAGCAATACACTTTGTGTGTCCAGACGAGTTAATGCTCTTAACCTTGTGCTCTTTTCAATATGATATCCAACACAAAATGGAGAATTTGGACTCCAAACTCGCAACCGTGGCTGTGGTTGCGAAGAGTTGAGCGCCAGGCAACTGAAATATTTTTCCTGTTCACTACAAGCTCTCATCAGGTTTCCATTTGTCTCAACTTATCTTTATGGGTTTTCCTCATCGCTATAGTTGGCCGTTAATGACCTAAGGAGGTAACCATTTTCAAAGTTCTCGTCCAAAGAAGGTGAAACGCTCAGCAGATTCGTTCACCTAATTTCATTACAACTCATGATAAACAGAGTATATGATTACTGTCGTTTGTGGAACTTAGGAACTTAGTTGCTCAATCGAATCATAAATTTAAGTTCTACATAAAGTTTTCATTTTTGTATGAGACGTTCCGGAATTCTTAAGTTCTACATAAAATTCCCATACTAAAGTAGAACTTTATGTAGAACTTAAATTTATGATTCGATTGAGCAACTGGCCCTTAATAATCAACACTCAGAAGTCCAAAGTGATGATATTTAAAAAAAAAGTGGGGGTCGGAGTGCATAAAATGAAAAATGGACTTTTAACTGAGAAAATTTCGAAAACCGCTATTAATATCTCCTAGAAAAAATTAGTGTGAACATAGCTCACAGCAGAAAACACAAGATTTTTGAAGCAGTTGCAGGGAGTATCCTGTTGTACGGCTCACAAGTATGGGGAGGTAAAAAGTTTCACACAGTTGAGAAACTGTTAACACACTTCGTGAAAAGAATATTTTTTGTCTGCCAACAAGTACGCCTAACTACGTTCTTATCTTAGAAACCGGACTGCCACCTCTATTCGTAAAAACCCTGAAGATTCAAGCCGATTTATCTACTGACCGTCGTCAAGATGCCTGCGAATACCGGCTGGTCAGGAAGGTAGTTCTGAAAGTGGTACAAGACCAAAACAGCTGGTTCAGTGAATGGTCAAGTCTTGCGGAAGGATGCAATACAAATTTTGATTTATGCTCAAAATATATTAAATAGTAAACTCTTCTGTATGACGTTATAGCAAAGGTCGATGAGAAATGTAGAGCAGAATATGCTTCTGGGTCATTATTCAGGACAAGATACAGTAGGCTGAACCATAATCTTGCAGAGAGAAATTACTTCTGTGACTCGATCAAGATAGATGTGATCGCTACAATGGTCAAGCTCCGGAGCGAATTACTCAATTTGAATTTTATACCACACAGACCCGATTTACCACTGGAGTGCAGTATATGCAACTTAGCGGAAAGAGAAGACGTAATTCATTTAGTCGGAAGGTTTCCAACTTTGAGAGAAACTAGAAGAAGCATTCTCGGAAGTGACTTTATGACAGAGGAACAAGTTATTAGTAGGCTTAATGAGATGAATGTTAATCATTTATAATTCAATAAAAATCAATCAATTAAAATCAATCATTAACGATTCTCAAGGACATCTTCTTGTGGATGACGACAAAGTTCTACACAGAACGTGATAGTATTATGTGATGGCCGCTTTCTAGAAGCTGAATCTAATTTCATGAAAATACCCAACACCACAGTCGAAAGTGCTTGCAGTCAAGAACTTCAAAAGGATAAAGATGCTGAGCCAAACTAGATACCATATGAATTTTGGAAACAGATGGGAAACGTCGGGATTAGATAACTCACGATTCTCACTTCCAAGCTTGTAAGAGAAGATAGTCTGTCTAAGCATTAGAGGGAAAGTTACTTTCTATACCAATGCATAAAGGTAAGTGAAATACAGGTTATCGCCCCACACTTTGAAAATCGTTGAGCGGGCATTTGGTGGCCGAATGCGGAGAACAGTAAAGCTATCTGATAAATCAATGCGGTTCCTAGCCTTGAGGCCTAAGTCAAGGAACTATAACGAATTCCTTTAGACGTCGAAATCGGCCTTCCTATTTACTGGAAGCCAGAAGAATTAAATGAATCCGATTGAAGTAAGACAAACTGTGGACACACTTTCAGCCAACAAAAACTATTCAATGAAACGGTTGATTGATTTTTCAGAGCAAGATAGCACAATGGACCGTTATTTTTTTTCTACAGGCATTTCATCTAAGACTTGTCTTGCAATATACCTTCTACAGTCTTTTCTGGTAAGACTTGTCTTGCAAGTTCATCTGCGATCTCGTTTCCAGTTTTGCCCTGATGGTTTGAAACACATCCAAGACTCAAAGAATTTGGTCTTCTGACCGCATCCAGAGACGTTTTGGATGCCTGGATCACTTTCGAAGTTGCTAGAAAGGTTGAGTGGAGCCTGAAGCACAGCTTGGATGTCGCTGCAAACAAAAATACAAAGAATTTCCTGTATCGTCTTAAGAAACCTAAGCATTTAGCAGCATTTTTCGCGACTTCAAATATGTGGTCATTCTAACAAAGTTCACCGTTTACTCAGATACCAAGTACTAGCAGCTTTTCAGTTTTTGGTTGTAGTGGGGAGATTTTGAGCTTAAGCCTTTTCGGAGTATTGAATTCTACTCGGTTCTTACTACCCCATGTAACAATGCTGTCAAGATCAGAATTCAATGAGCTTATCATACGTAGCCGTTCCAGTTTCACATTCGAAGAGCAGGGATATGAATTTGGAAACGAATATGAAAAGCTGAGGGTTGAGTCGCCAGCAAAACTATTGAGAGGACTAGAAATTTCAGACTATAACAGAGCGAAGAGTCCCTTGCGTATTTCTCACCATTGTGCCTTGTGAGAAAATGGAAAGACATACAATTTTCTGCCGGTTCCGAAAGGCTAATCGACGAAGCACTTCGTTAATGAATTTACTAACAGAGGACTTGCTAGTTGCTCGCGAAATGCGATACCCGTGGAAAAACATTTTTTCCTCTGTTGGGATACCAACTATGAACCTCTGGGTTAACAGTAAGACATGCTTACCATCACGCTACGGGTAACACTCAGATAAGAGATGGTTTATGAAAATAAGGAAGAGAGTCGGAGTCAAAACGGAGCCCTGGGGCACACCAACATTATTAATACCAGACTTGAAGCAATCCAATACAACTTGAATGTATTGAACAGTTGCAAATGTAGTTTCTAACTTAACGAAGGAGAGGCTCATCGACAAGAAAGCTTGATGCCAAAATTTGTCAAATGCTTTGAAATATTAAGCTTATTAATCTTACTTTTTCAAAATATTGTAAAGATTGGTTAAATTTTCGGTGAGATGTACCATCAAGCCACCACCTTTCGATACAATCCTTACTGTTGGTCATTAAGAAACTTTCGCTCTAAGATATTTCATGATTTGACGGTTTATCAAAGTTTCGTTGACGTTGGAAAGAACGGATATTAGTGCAATTGAACGGCAATTGGAAGGGGAGGAATATATGTTTTTTTTTAGGGACAGACTATAGACAAATACAGTTTTCCATCTACCCGGGAAGAGCTCAGTAGAATAGGAAAGATGGAAAAGTTTACGCAGTGATTTAGCCAGCGTAGAAGAACACCTCTTCAGAAAAACGGCCAGTGCAGTGGTATAGGGAGATCTCTCCAACCCAGCGAATTCGAAAAATATCTGCTTGATTGTAGAATTTATAGACTAAAGGTTGTGTCAAGTAAGTGCTATCAGGAAGTGTCGAGTAAGCAGTAAATTGAGCTGCCAGCAAATTGGCTTTGCCGATGGAGCTGACGTACGGGAAGTCATTGAAAACGAGCGTTGGGAGTTGGGAACTATGACGTGGTTGAGTTCTAAATGTTCTTAGCAAAACACCGAAAGTTTTTGTTTCCTTATGGACACAACACTATGTTTTGTCTTACTTTATGGTAATGCAAAAACTTGCCCTTGGTTGGATTCAAGTGGCTTTTGGTTTAAGCAAAACATCCGCCCTTCGCACAGAGAATGTGTCTACGAAACCTTTTACTTTTATTTCCGTCCCTTTTACAATATTACAAGCTTAACTAAATTCTTAACCTTCCAAATTGAATTTTTGATTTAGAATACAAAGTTAGTCAAGCAATTTACTTTTATTTAGTAATAAGATGTTACCCTTGGGCTAAACTTATTACAACTTAACACCCCGTTTGAAGTTCCTGTTTTTATTCTTTGGTAATTTTGCTCTTTTAGCTTCCGTGGTAAATTAATTGATAAGCTAATCACATTAGCAAAAATGCCATCTGTAAACCCATTTAACTGTATTTTTACATATATTTTTGTTAAATATTTCCACCTTTTGAGATGCTCACACAGCCAACGAAAAATTATTCACATTTCCACATTTCATACATCTTATAAGTCAGTCACAGCACTCAAAATCTCGTTTTGTTCGGCCTGGCTGTCTGTGTATTGATATTGGGCTTGCGAATAATTCACATCACGTAGATGCTAATAAATAAATACAGAAAAAAAAAACACAATAGCCAGCGATTTATGCCGCAGAAAAAGCTGATGCTATGAATTTTATGAGAAACTACATTGGTTAAGTAAAAAACAAAAAATCATCACTAGTGACGGGACCAGGCTATCATAAAATATTTTTTTTTACAGGTCTTGAGTATCCTCTGATGGGATCATTGATTTGCATAATGCTTGATTGAAATGGATTGGTGTCATCTATTTGTGCCACTTCAATAAAAAAGGAAAGTATCTCTCTATCTCGGCAAAATGATTCTTCCATTCGATTGAGTTCCATATTCCACATATCCACATATATGTAGGTATACTAATTATTTTTTCCCAAGTCATTGTTAAACATATTTTGTGCTAAATTCCCTTCGATTTTTTTATGTGGGCATTTTTAATAAGAACAAAAACTTGTTCTTTTACTCTGAAATTCGGTCTTTAGCTTGAAGATAGCAGTCGTCAAAAAAAAAGTAAAGTAAACAAAAACAAAAACAAAACATACCTTCAAAGGTCTTAAGAGTATATCTGCGAATTAAAAAATCACAAGAGAATGTTGTTTGCTAGTGGAGTATGTCAGTTAACTGTAAATAAATGCTATTAGCATATTTGCAAGAGAAATTTATATGTAAAAACGATTTTTATTTTAAATTAATGATTTACCGTTGTCGAAAAGCTTTTACACACGCTAATCTTGTTTAAAAGTAGTTGATTGGTTTTTTGAACTATTGAAAATTTGTGTTTTTTTATTAGGCCTACTCATTAAATGGCAAATGATTCATTTGGTCTAGTAAATATGGTGAGAGAATTGACAAATGCATATATGCATATATATATAAACAATGGAAGGGACCCTTAACTGAAAAAATTCAATTGTGCAAAAATTGAGTTGGATATTTACAAGAGAAACGTACACTCTTGAAAAATTATGCCTTACAATCCGACGCAGAAGGTTCTAAAACATGTGATGGTGTAGGAAGTAAAACTTTCTCGAAAAGGCTGAAGTTAAGCCTTTTCTAACCATTGTAGTATGTTCTAAGCGGAAATTCTGGCGATAAAAGAAGTTCAGTTCTGGCTCAAAGAAAAAGTTGTATCCTCCACAGATATTCGTATCTTCTCGGAAAGTCAGGCTGCTCTCAAAGCTCTTGCCCCTGTCTCAATAAAATCCACTGCGATCCAAGACTGTCACACGTCTTTAAAGGAGATGTCAAAACAGTAATATTAACGTTTCATGGGTGCCGGGGCACAGAGACATTCCAGGCAACTGAATCGCAGACGAACTCGCCAAAAAAGGAACAAGGGAGATGCAGTGAATGTCTAGTTTTTTGAATGCATTCACTTATTCATTGCCTTACACACTATTCAGGCACTATTCATCTTAATCCAAAGCAATACACACACTGCACTCTCTTTAAGTCAACAAGACAGGTTCTCACTGTCAAGGCCCTGACCCATAGAATCCGTTGCGTCCGTTCGCTGCCGGATTTAACTGACAGCAGTGAGTTTTACCTTACACAACGGATTGGGGTGACCCATAGAATCCGTTGCAGTGTTTTGACAGATATAAATAAGTCAAAATGAATAAGAAATGAATAAGAGAAACTAGAGATGAGTTGATGAGTTAACTGCTACTAAAGATGAGTGAGCTCCATGAAATTTTTCACAGTTAGAGCTTTTGAGGTGGTGTATATAGCACTTTGTAAAGTTTTCATAAAAGTAATTTCCGAAGAAAAGCGGATTAAGTAATTTTGAGGACGAATTATGATAACAAAGTATAAAAGTAAGGGCTTTCTCTATAAAGAGTATATTTCATAGAATTAGATCATAACGAGTTTTTGAGAAAAAAAGCTTTTAGTATTAAAAACAAAATAAAATTAAAGCAAATTTAAATGTAAATTTATATTTGTATATATATTTACGTCCCGATTCTGTCCAAAGTCACTGATGACTCACGAATCACAACTATCCAGAAAAGTCAACTCAACAGTCAAAAGTCACTCAACACTCAAATTCTGATGTGATTCTCAGCAGGTCAAAACGTTGTGACTTGTGCCTTTTTGTCAGAATCGGGCTGTTAAATTCGTATGCAGTTATATGTGAATTTTTCTTCATCTTTTATTAAAAAAATAAGTTGGACATCAAACCATGTAGATAGTTTTTCAAAAACTTGCCTCAATCTCAATTTTGAAATGTAACATTGGGCGAATTCCTTAACGCAAGCTTTGCTAAGTAAGTCTAATGCTATTCCAAATAACATCTGCAACGCAATCAAAACTATGTAAGTGTTTATTTATAGTTGCACAAATTCATTTACAATTGCGGAAAAAAACAGTTAACTACGTTTTGGGACATTCTGCTTTGAAGGGATTTTTTTGTCGGCATTAGGAATTTCTTGTTTTGCATAATTTGTGCAAGGCTTGTATTTAGGAATTCGCCCATTCATGTGGACATTATACTGAGCTCAGAAAGCATTCATTTTCATTTCCACACAGCTTCCTGAAGAGATACAAGTACAAAATGCAAATGTTTTGAAAGTTCTCAAAGAGCTTCTTAGAATAGCCATATGTCGCTGTCGATGAGTCCCAAATGGAAAATATTGACGAACTAGTAGATTTATTGAAAATTCGTGCGAATAAGCACTTTATTTTGTTCTCTTTTTTGGTTTAAAAAAATTTGTTGGTATTGATTTGCGCTCGATTGGTTGAATATTGTAATCATTTTTGTCGATTTGTTGCTTTAACAAATCGAGCAATGGGAACTTTGTAATTAGTGGTAAATTTATTTCTCAAATCTTGATCTCGAAAATTAAAAATGAATATTGAATGTATTTTTCGGCTGTTTAAACCATTTTTATACTAAAATCCGATCGAAAATGCTACCTCAGTTGTTATTTCAGTAGCAGTAAAAACTAAAAATGAGTCAACTCTCTGAGGTATCGGTTTTACTTATTCCATCACTAGCAGAAGAGAAAACTTCAAATTGGTTTTGACACCAAATATGGCATTTTGGTTGGCAGTTCTGCCGGACGCAAAAAGTTAACAGTTGAGCTACTTTTTCCGTTGCGTCCGTTGCATCCGATGGTTATGGGTCACCTCTCATAAGAACGTGTATAAATTAGTCGAGCTGTCAGTTGGTGTTGTTTTCATGGCACTAGTTGAGCCAATGCATGCAAGCCTTTGAATTTTGGTCATGATCTTAAGGTTTGAAGCTTTCTCTAATGAAGGCCAACAGACCAGACAGGCATATGTGGGGATTGGTCTTATTATGGATGTATTGTATACATCCCTCACAAGGCATGGTTGTGAGAAATGCGCTAGGCCCAGGGGCTCCTCGCTCTGTTGCGCCACCCTATTTATTTTATTTATTTATACGTCCAGTGAATAGTTTTGTCAGTCTTACTTCCATTTTTATAAAAACAAAAGTTGATTGGTGGGAGTCCTATTATGAAGTTTAGAATAAATATTGGTATGGTACGCAAATATCCAAGTCCTAAAGCTAACTTAGCTTTTGTTCTGCCATCCTATTTTCCTTTTCTTTTGTTTTTGTTAGATGACCGCCAGCATTTTTAAATCAAAAGTAATGCTCTTTTCATGGCTGCCTTTTAGAAAAAGACCCGTACTCAACAATGTTCAGTTTTTCATTCAACTGAAAAACTTATTCAGTTTTGTGTTGGACGGTCAACTAAATTTAATGTCAACAAAATACAGGTTAGGTTAAGTGGAAGTGGCTGTCATCCATTGAGTAATGCCTACGCACATTGCCTGACACACTAAGGCCGCAAGGTCCCATTGTGATACCACATCCGAGATCAGCAAGTTAATCACCTATTGATCTAACAAGCCCGATGTAAGATTAACTAGTTGATCTTAATAGATCAAAGAAATAGATCAAAGTCAATTTTGACTCCACAAGCAGTTCGACAAAGAAACTCACCAAAAAATACTAATTAAACTTCAATTGTCTTTGATATACGGCAACTCTACAAACTTTTTCTCTCTCTCTCGCTTGACCGAAAAATGAAAATGTAAAAGCTGACAGCTGCTGAACTGTCAACTGAAAAACTTAACATACACAAACTTGATTTTGATGAATATGACGATGGAAATCGTTTGGAAATTGCCAAAGAAAAGTTTTGATTGTTCAGCTGAGTCCAATGTAAGACTTTTCAAGCCCTTCTTATTATGAGCAATGGCAACCGGAAATATGCTATTAAAGAACGGTAAATAGCGTTATCAATATGCTCTAAATATTATATGCTCTTAAAGTATGCTCTAAAAACTTTGAAAAATTAGAAAAATCACAGAAAACTATAGACAAAATATAAACAATTTTAATAAAATTATAAAAGCGGAAACTTTCCCTATTTGCTCTAAAGACATTCTTGTAAGTTGAAAAACTTTTTTCTATCTCAACGGATGTAATAGGCGTAAGCTTATGCCTTTATCTCAGCACCTTCGTATTAATTCACTGTTAAGTTTTCTTCGTACACACATACAAATGGATATATGTTTCTTATATAACACCGGTTTTACTTATGCAAGTATTATTATATAAGCACACACATATATAATATAAAAAAATGACATTATAAATCGAAAATATTTGCTTTTTAAGAGTTAGAGCGATTTTACAATTTTTGATTTTCGCACCCAATGGAAACCGGTTTTGGCGCTCTGTCGATGTAGAAAGAGACGATAGAGGGCGTGAAGTAGTGTTTCTTGCTCTGTTTGTTACGCATACTGAAACTGAGAAGTGAGTGGTATAATGCTTTAGGTATGGGTATGGTATACCCATGGGTTAAAGGTTAGGACAGAGAGTGCTGGCAACTCCCCAAATCAAAGGATCAACTTAACGAAATAATTCAAAAGAACAAAAACGCAATGCAAAATGCATTTACTATGATTCTGACAAGAGATTTTTATACTTTCATCTGATTATTAACATCAAAAATAGAAATTGCTTTAACAATTCACTAATAACAAGGAATTTTCTTTAATCTTCAAAGCAATCAGTGAGACCCTCAATTTAAAGCAGTTTTTTCGTCTATTTTGTAAACTTTTTAACTTTAAATCAAAATAAAGGGGATTACTCTCTTGTCCAATGTCCAACTGAAGCCATTAAGGGTAGTTTTTTTTTTTTTGGTAAACAAACAACAACGCTAGACTTTTTCTTTTTTCCTGTTCAGCACTGAGAGCATGGTGATCTCTGATTCACGTTGGTGATCCGCTCGTCTTTTTTTGTATTAAAACAGGAGGATTATGTCAATCTGGAGCACTCAGACTTAATTTCTGCTCCATTGTACTACCAGGGTAGCAGCCTTCCTTTTTTTTTGTGGTTTAGTAGATGAAAATAAGGTGGCTGTAATTTCACATATAACCTCAAGAAAGCCGACGAGATGCAATTGGGAGGATGAAAGAAAAGGAAGATGTCCAGAGCAGGATTCGAACCCACTTGTTCGACCTGTCTACTGCACTTCCTACCACTGCACCACGGGCGCCTTTCCACTCGTGAGCCACGCCGATCTGTAGGGGAGAGTGGGTATGTATGGGACAAAGGAGGAATGGGACATAAGCATTTTCTACAACGTCGTATCTTTTTTCTCGTTTCTGTTGATCACAAATTTGTTGATAGTCTGTATCTACCGGTCAACAAAACAGCTCTTGTGTGCAGTTAAAATTACGCAGTCGAGAATAAAACATGGTAATTATTGCATAAAAAGTTAAATAATTGATTAAACTTTGGATGAAAAAATAAAAAAAATAAAAATAAATAAGTGAGTGAAATAACTGTACAAGGAGTGAATTAAATAGGAATCAAATATTGTGAAGTGAATTAATTTTTATTTTGTTTAGTCTGTGCCGTATTTTAAGTGTTAGTATCCTGTATCTTTCTGAAATGCCCTACAGTATGATTGGGACACTTTTATGCAAGAGGAAGGGGACACGGTCCCACGCTTATCGCGATGCACAAGTTTCATTAAAACTAACAACGTTGGTAAATTTTAAAGCAATTTGTTAGACGTCTATTTAAGACATCAATTTTGTCCAGACAGAATCTGGAATTGTGACGAAACAGGACTGTCAACTGTGCACAATCCTCAAAAAGTAAACTCATTGTAGGAAGTGAAACAAATCGTGCAGGCTACTTCTGGAGAATGTGGTGCACTTGTCGCCATCTGTGATTTCATCAGTGCTTCTGGAAATACGGTTCCACCTGCATTTATTTTATTTCAGAAATTTTGTTTAAGATGATATGATGAAAAATATTTCGCAAGTCGAATACAAGTGTTCCATTCCACCACATAGTTGTCCCATTGCTCCTGAAAGCAGGAGGAATGAGACAAGGCTTGGTGTTGCATCGAATGAATTTTATCATATTTTTTGGTATTCTTTTGGTTACTTTTGTGTTTTGAATAGCTTGTCACAATGTTATCATATTTAAAAAAAAAAACTGTCATGTGCACATTTGATTCATAAGTTGCCAGCAGTTAACATCTTACTGAAAAGTGTCCCATACATACCCACTCTTCCCTACATTATTTCCAAAGAGCAATTACAACAGGTCCTTTGACAGTTGACAACGGCCATTTTGTTGAAGCAACGTCTGTCAAATCAGTTTTCTTTTAAGAGCCCGACCCATAGAATCCGTTGCGTCCGTTCGCTGCCGGATTCAACTGACAGCAGTGAGTTTTACCGGACACAACGGATTGGGGTGACCCATAGAATCCGTTGCGGTTTGAAGAGAAAACTTCAAATTGGGTTTGACTGCGCATGTCATCAGTTCTGCCGGACGCAAAAGTTAAAATTTGGGCTACTTTTTGCGTTGCGTTCGTTGCATCCGATGCTTATGGGTCACCTCTCATAAGATCGTGTGTATTTAATCGAGTTGTCAGTTGAATCCGGCAGCGAACGGACGCAACGGATTCTATGGGTCGGGCTCTTTAATCAGTTTGTTTTGCCAAACCACCTTGAACGGATAACGATAGTAATAAAATTGTTTTATCATAACGCGATCTCTGTTCGGGCAACGTATCACGCGCTTTGTACATTTTACGGTCACCATAAGCGTCCTACCGAGAGCTCTATTCGCAAAATAGTGGATAGATTTGAGTCTAGTGGTTGAGCGAACGATCTCCTAACACCTGTACTTCGACGAAAGGCAAAATCTGCCAAAAACATAGCCGCTGTCAGCAAGAGTGAGTAGAAGAATGCGAGGCAGTCGAATTCCGATCGGTTTCAAGAACTCGGCCTTTCGTAGACCGACCACTTGGCAAATTCTGCGTCATGATTTGGGCTTGCACTTCTAAAGGTATATGGGAATAAGCCATAAACCAACATAACCCAATCCATCCTGATTTATGCGTCAGAGCCATGGAAAATTAAACATTTCCGAAGTGCTCAACCCAGATAAGAACGATGTAATATTCCACACCAAGTTATGACATTTACCGCGCCTAAGCAAAAGCATTCGTGTCCACCGAAAGGAAATCTCTTAGACCATTGTCGGATGTAGTTTAAATTTCATGTCTTAAAAAATAAAAATGAAATATAATCTGACCGCCAACTGCAACATTCCAATGAATTTCAACTTACCCCCCAAAGAAGTTTCAATTCCAACGCAATACAGGAAATAACAAATTTCGAAATGTACAAAATTCCTGCACCATACAAACAACGCAGTTCATCGAGATGCAAAAAACAAGAAATCAAAATTCAACCACAAACTGCCTTCTTATTGTGAAATTCAAATTTAATAAATAAAAGCAAAACCTGCCAAATGGGAAGAATTTTGTATAAAATGCCACATTCAACCGAAGGTTTTTCAATTAAGCCAATGAACGCTCAATAACCTTCTTCGGTTATTATGACTTTCGCTGACACCCGCGGAGCCCAATAAAACAACAGTCAGCAGAATGCTCAAACTAGTTACACCAAAAAGAAAAGGAACAAATATACGTCAGCATTCAGGCCAATTGTGCCATAATCACCACCAACTAAGTGTTCAAAATCGTACGATCAGTCAGTCCTTGAAAAAAAAGATCAAAACAAAAAAGAAATCATCCCACCACGACGAAGAAGTAAGTAATTTCGTTTGCGGGGAAATCTATCTGATGACATGTGTATGCATAATTACCTACCTATTGGATTTACCTTTTTTTCGAGCTTCTTCTTTTCTATTGGCGACTAGACCAACAACAATAAATTGTTTTTTTTTTTCATCGTCAGCAGTTACAATAATAAATCATCAAAAATAAAAAATAAAAACTACTCAGCGCTAAACAATTAAATGGACAGCACGACACGCACGCTCATAAGCTCTTTCGCAGTTTCAGGGACGGAAATCCAAAAATCAAAAAAAAAAAAAGTAACAAAAATTCTTAATGACACTTGAAGAAGCACTTACCTGTGTGGAAAACAGTAATGAAATGGAGACAAGACGGTAGTTCTGTCACCAAATGACGTTAGCAATTATGTGCACGTACGTAGTATTATATTATGTATGTGTTACCAAATCCTACAAAGAGCTGAGTCCAAACTTCCGCACAAAGATTTGAAAATTTTAACTAAATTGACTTTCGTATTTCGAAAATTGTAAACTACAAGAGCCTCCTTATGAACAACATCTTTACAGTATTTTTTCTTTTTTTTTTCTTTTTGTAAACAAATCACTCTTTCTATTTAGCGTCGATTATTATCTATGGCAATTCGAAGAGGTTGTGAATGATCTTCAATTAACACTAGATTGAGAGGTACACGTATCTTAATCGATGTAAATGTATCGCAATCGGATTTTGAAATATTCGCACCTTTTTTTTCAACTTTTGCTCGTAACTGACTTCGCACGACACACAGCACAGCGAACACAGAAGAGTTGGATGCTTTCGATGATGATAAAATATAGAAAATTGTCTTATACGGCAGCAACTACTAAGCCAACAACTACTGCTATTCGCGCACTCTCAAATAAGACTGAATGTTGAGTCGAACGGCCGTGTGGAAAATGTGACTGACGACAACGTAGTTGTTGTTCAAATATCCGCAATGCCAAAAGCAAAACCAAAAGCCACCCTACTTAAATCACGTATATTCGCTTCAAGAAGAAAGACCTAAGCTCAGCTTGTTTACCTGTAGCTGTAGAACCGAGCGAGAAAAGATATAAAAAATACAATATCTATCCAAATCACTCAACTAAATCATTGTATGTGGTAATTTCCTACGAGTCCAAGACGACGACGGCGATCGACGATCGACGAGTCACCTAACCACCACCTGTGTGAATGTAGTGGCGTTATGTATTCGAGCACGAGGCGTAGTGCAAATTCGTTTCTGCCAAGTTAGCAATACCAATTCGGTTAGTGGAGATTCAATTTAAAATATAAAATGAAGAAGATGAAGAATGACGATGACAAAAACGTAAGCAGACGAGACGGAGCGAAGATAGAGTGCCAAGACACAACTTATTTTATCGCTAAGAGAACCTGCTGAGCTCTCTTTTGTAGGTACGATAACTAAGCTTCCGGCTCTTTATGGTGTCTTAACTCAAGTGAGTCAAGTCTTTAACTGGTTTGAACATAAAAGATGGCATCCTTGACAAATGAAATGTGTGATGTAAAGAGATTTTTGTTTGTTTACACTCAAAGTTTTTTGTTTTCCAATGTTTGTGACTACTGGGTGCTGACTGGTTTTTTCACAGGTAGCTCTTTTTGAGTGTTAAACTGTAAAGAGTATGTAGCACATTTAAACATAAAAATATGTGCTAATTGAGGAGTTTGGTTATGGTTTGTGGAAGAATGTTGAAGAAAGGTAAGCTTGACGATGGTTTTAAGTGGAATTGTTTCAACGATGGAAGTTGTATTGTAATGCATAACGGTTATGTCAAAAAGTATTAAAGTGGAGGCAAATATAAGTAATTTTTAAGGGCTTTTATTATGCTTATACCACAATAATATTATACTCAAAAAAGTCAAACGTTTTGTTTTGTAAAATAAAGCATTCTTATTAAGTCAGTTCACAGTATACACAATTAGTTGAACAGACTTTGGTCCAAACGACCAATGTAGGATAATGTGAACCCTCAATGGATGGTTCAAAAATGTTGAATGGTTTTCAAATACTTCTGATAAGGTTTGGTGACAAATCTAACTGTCAGTCTGTATACCGCACTGTTGAGCAGAGAGCACACAGCAAGTTTAAGTCTAATATAGGATAATGTGAACCCTCACATGACCGTTGTCGCACATGTTGGATACTTATTAGAACGCGAGACAGTGCACTACTACAAGCTCCTCGAAGAAACAAATGAGCAGTGCCCTAGACACGACGTGAAAATCGTTCTTGGTGATTTTAACGCAAAACTATAGGGAAGGAGGACATCTTTGGAAATACAATCGGTAAGCATAGCCTCCACGACAAAACCTCCGAAAACGGACTGAGGCTGATCGATTTTGCTGCGGAGCTAAATCTTGTTGTAAGTAGTACACGCTTCCCGCATCTCAAAATTCATAAAGGTACATGGCGATCCCCAGATCAATTAACCCTCAACCAAATTGACCATGTTGCGATCGACGCAAGGCACTCTTCCAGTGTGCTAGATGTCCGAACTTTCCGAGGGGCCAACTTTGACTCGGACCACTACCTTGTTGTAGCCAAGGTACGAATGAGAATATCTTGTTCACGACCAGCACGAACTAACGCAGAGTCACAGTCGCTACTGAGGATCTGGAAAGATCATTTCTGCAGACTGCTTAACGGCGATGAGGGCACAAATTCCGCTGTCAGGCAGATTGCCTGCTTGGACGATGATCAACAATGCCGTCCCCCCGACCTAGAGGAAGTTAAGCCTGCCATATGCAAACTTAAATCAAATAAGACGGCAGGTGCAGATGGCCTCGATGACGAACTTTTCAAGGCAGCTGGAGATCAGTTGGAAAGGAGCATGCACCAACTGATCTTCATGATATGGTCGGAAGAAAGCTAGCCCGATGAATGGAACCTCAGTATCGTATGCCCGATCCTAAAGAAAGGAGACCCTCACAATTGCGCCAATGATACAGGGATAAGCCTCCTTAACGTCGCTTATGAGATCTTGTCTGCTGTAATATGTGAACGTCTGAAACCCCACGTCAACAACTTGATAGGTCCTTATCAATGTGGTTTTAGACCAGAGAAGTCCACAATAGACCAAATTTTCACATTACGGCAGATCTTGGAAAAAACCCGAGAACGTAATATCGATATTCACCATCTCTTTATCGATTTCAAGGCCGCGTATGACAGCATTTATAGAGAAGAGCTTTACAGAACCATGTCTAGATTGTAGGAAACTTAAACGTTGACGCTAGAGGAACAATCTTTCAAAAGTCTGTACAATTACTCGCCTACGCAGACGACATTGACGTAATGGGAAGAAAAAAGCGTGATGTCGTAGGTGCTTTTCTGTCGTTTTTTTCTAGCTGAAACTATTGATGGGATGCAGCTGATGGTAAATAGGCTTCAAGAGTATTGTAAAACATGGAATTTGTCGGTAAATCTTTCAAAGTCCAAAATGATGATATTGAGAAATGGAGGTGGGAGATACTCCCGGAGTGAGAAATGGACGTTCGATGAGGAGACGATAGAAATCGTAAAGGTTTATAAATATCTGGGAGTCTTGATTACCGAAGTTGTATTCTAAAGAATAATGCTTCACATGATGCTAAATACAAAGTTTTTCGAACAACCGCAATCGCAATCCTGTTCTACGGCGCTCAGATATGGGGATATTGCTCTTTTAAAGCAGTAGAGAAGTTTCTCCGTTTTTTTTATAAAAAGTACCTTTCGACTACCAAGTAATGCTCCAAATTATATGATTCACCTTGAGACAGGTATAGCACCGCTATTTTTGGACACACTTAAATTACATTTTAATTACGTGACAGGAGTTATGGCAATGAACGAAGAGAGGATTCCACGAATAGTATTAACCTATTAACGCAAGTTATAAACATGGGAGGAACATGCGTAAAAGAGTGGAAGAATCTGGCAACCGAGTGTTCATCTACCTTGTCATTTTCTGGAGACGAAAGCCCCGATTCGCTTAAGGTGAAATTTGATGATTTGCTGAAGAAAGCTGAAAATATGATGTATGATAAATTCATGAAAGAGGCTGAATCGTCTATGTACAGAGCCTACTACAGTAAAGTAAACCACTTCCTAAACGATAAAACCTACTTCCTAGCTGAAAACACTTCTGCAGAAATTAGTTTGATTTTCAAAGTGAGGGGTGAACTCATCGGTTTGAATTACATTCCACATCGACCAGAGCGGCCAATATTGTGTGATCTATGCAATCGCAAAGAACGTGAGGATGTGCTTCATTTACTGGGAATGTGCCCAATACTCAAGGAGTTCCGAAAGCGCTTCTTTGGCGCTTTTCATAGATGCTTTTGCGAGTATTGAAACACAATGTATTCATGTATTCCGGTATAGGAACTAAAAGTTGCCCAAATCAACATCTTCAACACGGTAGGCATGAAAAAGTCATTTATCATCGCTCAATAGCATCATCCCCCATTGACTGTAACAAAATGGCCGGTTTCTTTTCTGATCATTACCAAACACTGGCTTTTTGAGGATGTAACGGCGCGGCGGGCGTCTCAAACATTGCTTGTGGTTAATCATATTTTCAAATGCGACAATTTTGTTTATTAATGATATTACAATTGTGAAAGTAAGTTTGTTTGCTGGTATGCTACGCTTTCACATCTAAATCACTTAACCAATTTCAAAAATTCTTTGACCATTAGAATCGCATTATTCCTGAGTTACATGGGCTTTATTAATTATACCCGGATTCCCACTGGAAAGGTAACTATGCGAGTGAAAGCGAGTGGGGTGGCGCCATGCTGCGGTTGAAACCTAGTATAAAATGGTTCTGAGAGAAATACTCGTTTTACATGATTTATTTTAACAAATAAAATCGACTTGTATTTGATTCATCACTTTATTCTTGCAATCAATTTCGAATTTGGTTACGGAGTAACCATCACTCGGGGCAATCAATAAAAAATAAAATAAAAAAAACTTTGCATTGAGATGAGCCCGAGATTGGATTTTGAGATTTCGCGGCAAATTAATATTTATGACGATATCTTACATATTGTCAAGTGCCTGAACCTAGTATAGGAGCCCTTAACATTGGGTGGTTCGCTCAGGAGAGTCCGTCAGATCAGTAAAAAAATATTTGGTGCAAAAATGTAAAAATTTAGTAAAAATATAAGAAAAATGAAACATTCTATGTTCAATAGACATGGTAACTGAACAGAATTGAATGCCACTTCGATAAAATCGTAACAATTTCAACAAAATTATGGGTGGGGTGAACCTTTTTTGAAATATACAATAACAATATAATACAATTTTTTTTTAAATAAAATGTAACCTGAAGAAAAAACCAAAAGCAAACAATCTCATATGCAAATATTTACATATATCAGAAAATCAGAAATAAAATTTTCCAAGTTCGGAAAGTTAAAACTAGAAATCCAGTT
This sequence comes from Melanostoma mellinum, assembly GCA_914767635.1. Lineage (NCBI taxonomy): Eukaryota > Metazoa > Arthropoda > Insecta > Diptera > Syrphidae > Melanostoma > Melanostoma mellinum. The sequence continues at coordinate 56,395,205 of OU612060.1, forward strand.
TTTTAAATGTTTTATAAACAATCCAGATGTTAACAGTGTCCTTATAGCCTTGGGAAGTTTGTTATCGGTATGATGAAATAGAATAAAAGTTACGAAAAGCTGTAGTCCGGAAGACGGGTACAGAACAGATGTTTGAAGAATTTCCACGTAAATTATAATTTGATATTACACGAAAATTACGGTTCCCAGACTTCATAAAGAATGTTTTAAGAACTTTAAAACAATACAAATGACGCACAGGAAGAATTTTAAGATCGCAAAACAAAGGAAAACTCGGGTGACGACTCGGTTTACGACAAATTTTTCTCAACACATATTTTTGCATAGTTAGCAAAAGTTGAATTTTGTTAAAAAATGCACCTCCCCAACAAACTATACCAAATTGCCGCTTAAAATGAAATATTCCATAATAAATAGTTTTCAACAAATCAGATGATACTATTCTACTCAAATAATAAAAGTTCCTCGGAAATACTTCCGCAAACTGTGCGTATGCTCCAAGAAATTCATTTTAGCATCAATAGGAAGACCTAAGTATGTATTTGAAATTACTAACACTTTCAATTAGAAAGCAATTGTTACTACAGCTAGGGTTTTCTAAAAAAGTCAAGGAATCTGAATTAGTATACGAATCGCAGTTACAAACAGGCAGTTTGTATCGTGAACTATCTGGAGCATAATAATAATAATTATTTTATTGAACGTTATATATATACAATTGATACTTATACTAGATAATTTTAGAATTTAAAAAATGATAATGTAAGAATGTTGGCACATAGGGGGCCTAACCAAATACTATTTTGAATCTGTGAATTGGGAACATTTACTAAATTGTAAGACATTAAAAGATAGCTTCAGCATCTTAGACATTTTTTATAAAGGTTTAAACAATCACATCCCAAAAGTAAAAAAGAGAATAGACAATCATCCCCCGTGGTATAACTTTAGATTAAAAAAGCTGAAGAAGGAAAAGAATAATGCTCATAAAAAATTTAAGTTATCTAATTCTCCTTACGATTATGAACTTTTTTGTCGCCTTAGGAAAGAATTTACTTTTTTATCCAGATTTTTGTGCAGTTCTTATATACATTCAATTGAAAATAACTTAAAGCTGAACCCCAAAAAATTTTGGAATTTCATAAATACCAAACGAAAGAGTGTTGGGTTTCCAGTTCTGATGCAATATAATGGAATATCATCAACGGAATCTTCTGAAATCGTTGAAATGTTTGCTGACCATTTCCAAAATATGTATAGTCCCTCGAACATACCTGCAGGCCAGATTTATATTTTTGCGTCAATAACAGACTGTTGTAGTATGTTTTGTGAAATTGATGAGGTAATTGCTGCAGTCAATGAACTGAAAACCACCTTTGTCCCGATCTTCATGGAATTTTTCCTAATGTTCTAAAATCGTGTGTTGGTATTTTAAGTTTGCCGCTTCAAATAATTTTCAACAAATCCTTGTCTTCTGGGGAGTTTTTAGAGGAGTGGAAAATTTCCTGCATTACTCCTCTTTTTAAGTCAGGGAAAAACGAACAGGTAGTTAATTATAGGCCGATAAGCCAAATGCCTACCGTGCCCAAATTGCTTGATAAACTTGTGCAGAAAAAGTTTTTCAATATTATTGAAAACTGTATTTCCCCTGTTCAGCATGGTTTTTATAAGGGACGATCTACATGTACAAATTTGGCCGAGTTCACTAATTTTTGTTCCTCGGCTATGGAAAAGGGTGTTCAAGTTGATACTGTCTACACTGACTTTGTGAAAGCATTTAGCAGAACCAATTTAAACATTTTTTTGGATAAACTCAAAGCATATGGCTTTGATGGCACAATCCTAAAATGGTTCGAATCTTATTTGATCGGGCGGAAGCAACTAGTTACCATAGGAAACTACCATTCGAAAGAAATTCAAGTTTATTCGGGAGTTCCTGAGGGCAGCCATTTAGGTCCCCCCATGTTCTCATTGTATATAAATGACATCGTCAACCTTGTGGAAAACTGTCGAATTCTGATTTTTGCAGACGATATCAAATTTTATTTCAAACTAGCTGAGCCGCCCGGCTTTGCTCGGGTCTGTAGTTTTAAGGTTCCCATTCTCGGTTTTCCTGTTCCGTGGGAATTTGGGGATGAAATATAATCTTTCTTACTGTGGGACTATGTGGCATCCTAATGCTGAAAGAATTTTTGAAATCTGTCCAGTAGTTCCTAAGTTTCCGTTCCCAAGCCATTCCTGTTGGAATCTTCCGTTCCAGCGAAAATATGTGAATGAAATATAAATCTATTTCACTGAGGGATAATGTCACATCCTAGAATTGAAAGAATTTTCGAGATCGGTCAAGTAACTTTAATGTTCCCGTTCTCGTTCCTGTTTCTGATCCTGTCGGATTATAGGGATGAGAAATATAGCCTAAGTTACTGACAAAGAGTAAGAGGAATAATGTAGCACCCGTAATGTTGCAAGAATTTTTTAAATCTATCCATTAGTTACTAAGTTTCCGTTCCCAACCCCGTTCCTGTGGGAATCTTCTGTTCTCATGGAAATAAGTGAATGAAGTCTATGTCACTGAATGATGATGTAACATCCCAGAGTTGAAAGAATTTTTGATTCGGTCAAATAATTTTAAGGTTCTCTCCTGCTTCTGTTCCCGTGGGATTATAGGGATGAACTCTACGCTTAGTTACTGAGGAACTACGTGGCATGCCAGTGCTAAAAGAATTTTTGAAATCAGTCCAGTAGTTTCTTAGCTTCCATTTCCAACCCCGTTCCTGAAGGAATCTTCCGCTCCCGTGGAAATATGCGAATGAAATATAAGTCTATGTCACTGAGGGATAATGTAACATCCTAGAGTTGAAAGAATTTTTGAAATCGGTCAAGTAACTTTATGGTTCCCGTTCTCGTTCCCGTTTCTGTTCCTGTGGGAATATAGGGATGAAATATAGTCAAAGTAACTGATTAAGGGAGACAATGTAGCACCCCTAGTGCTGAAAGAAATTTTGAAATATGTGGAGTAGTTTCTAATTTTCCGTTCCCTACCCCGTTCCTGTGGGAATATGGGGATCAAACCTTGACAGGAACCATCTCTGGACTAAACTATGCCTACCCTAAAAATTTCATAAAAATCCGTTTTGTGGTTTAGGAGTTTACCCCGGACATACATACATACATACATACATACATCCTATTTTATATATATAGATTTAAATGAATGTTTTGATTTTCAAAATGATCTCAACATATTTGAAACCTGGTGCAGATCTAATGATCTTGAAATCAATATTGCAAAATGTGCGGTTCTGACTTATGGCCGAATTTTGCATCCAATTATGAAGAACTATGTTCTCAATGGAAATAATTTATCAAGAGTTGATAGTTTAAAAGACCTTGGAATAGTTTTTGATAAGAAACTGTCATTTGATCTCCATATTGATTATGTTGTATCCAAAGCGAATTCCCTTTTGGGATTCGTAAAAAGAAATTCTGTAGATTTTAAGGATCCGTATACAGTAAAATCTCTTTTTTGTTCACTAGTTCGTCCTTCCCTTGAATACTGTTCCATTGTTTGGTATCCCAGTACATTGAAAAATATCAACCGAATTGAAAGAGTTCAAAAAAATTTTTTGCGGTTCGCTTTAAGGAATTTTACATTGACAGATAATGCGATTTTAAATAATAAATAAATAAATAAATACATTGTCTAGAATTGAAATAATATTTTAATATTATATAGCTAAAAAGAAAAGAAAAATCTTAATTATAAGTCGGTTGACTTGGATGATCTCGGGATGTTCCGTCCCGGTTGTCGCTGGCGTCCCTCTGCATGGGGAGGTCGTAGGGGGTGGCATTAGCCACGGAAATATGCTGACCCAGGGTCAGCGTAGAAATTGGTGGCTTCGTCGTTGGCTGGTATTACTTCTTCGTTCAAAGTGTTCATCACGCTTAGGTATCTTGGCTCGGGGTGTTGGTCCTCACTGGTTATCCTTCTCACCAAATGATTCGAGTGGTTGTTGATATCTGCAGCCGTTTTCCTTACAATAACACGTATTGATCCAAGGGCATCACTTTGGCTTTCTCGTACACAAGCTGGTTGCTGTAGTGTCTTTTGCGCTGGTGGTTGAAAGTGAGGCCAGTGCAGAGTCTCAGAATTTTCCTTTCGAAAAGTAGAAGCTACTTCATCGCTGTCTTGGCCTATCTGGAGCATGAAACGTGATATCCACTTGAAAGTTAGGTAGAGAAGACAAACTGAAAAACATAATTTTCGTTTTCGCACTTATAACCAAACTGTGTTCCGCAAACCATATTCTCAATAGCTCAAGATCAAAGTTTATATCAGAAATCAGATTCAAATAACTACTTGAACCATATGAAGATCCAATATCATCTGCAAAGGCTGTAAGCAAGCCTTTAAAATTAAGAGCGAACAAAGAATTGATATAGATCAAAAACAAAATTGGACCCAGAACAGAACCTTGGGTAACACCAATATTAAGGAACATTTGTCGACTTCTTATCCCATCGATTTTAACTCTCTGAGATCTATTACTTATATAGGATTAAAACCAATCAAGCATAAAACCACGAAAGCCTGCCTTTTCTAATTTATTCAACAGAATAGTGTGGTTGACCGTGTCAAACGCTTTTGTAATGTTCTATAAACAAACCTGCCGTATTCCTTTTCTTATCGAGATTAGACATAATATATATATTAGACTTTTGACTTTTTTCTTTTTCTCGATGCACATCGATTTTTACCTTCGAGTAGGTGTAAAAACAAGCCTGTTAAAATTTGAGCTCGAAAAATTAATATTTAGAGGTCGCTCATCGCAGATTTCCATTTCCCATACAAATTGTATGGGGAAAAAAAACATATAATTTTTATAATTTTATATTTCGGTCTAGAAGCAAAGTGCCGAGATGAGCGATACATATTTTTATAGAAATTTTTTTGTTCTACAAAAAAGGTTTCTTATCATTTTCCAACAAATTCACTCTTTCAAAAGTTATGCAGGGTTAAAGTTTGAAGAAATTTTTTTTCTTGATATCTGACAAAATGTTAAAATGTATCACTTAAAATCATAAAATCATTCATTTATGACACATATTTTTATGGAAAATTAATTAATACAATCACTCCTTCAAAAGTTATTCAAGACTTGAGATACCATCAGCTCCGCAAGAGCTAGAATTTTTCAAACTGCCAATAGTTTCAAGTATCTCAAGAGGAGTTATGGACTCGAAAACAAAACTATTACCTCGCATCTGTTCTGTTCTTCTGCAAACAGACAAGCAGACAGAGCAAAGAGATTGCGAGGAACAAGTTTGTAAATTGTTTGCTACATTAGTAAAATAGCTGTTAAATGAGTCGGCAATTTTGAGTTTGTCAGTTATATCACAACCGTCTCTTGTTTAGTAAGCTATTTATCGTTTCCCATTCACCCTTTAGGTTACCCTTAGAAAAATTCAATTTAATTTATATTAGTTGTCCCTGCAAATTGGAATTTCCTTTTCGAGTTCGGCACACAATTTTTTATATTTTTGTGGTAAATGTGGTCTAAACAATTACCTGAAACTGTTCATGTTGGTTCATTAATAAACGACTCTAAGCCATGCGATGCTTACAATGTTAAATACATCCCGACTATTTCATTATTTTCTAAAATATTAATATTAAAATCCCCTGTAATAATTAAGTTTTTTGAGTTTTCCTATTTTTTTGATGCTATCAATATCTGACGCGCTCGAGTATGTCCATACTTCATATTTTAACATCTGTAGCCGCTCCCCCACCGATAAAAAGGCATACATTATGTAAAATTCATTTCTTTTAATCTAAGCTTTCCAACTGAATATGTCTGTATGACTCTCGAGTTAATCCCCATTTAGCATCATGGCCTCCCGTACTATGTGAGAAGACTTTTTAATTGTCCTTTCCCATGAATCTGCTCGTTTTTCGAAATAAAAGTCATTTCTATTCTTCCAACTATAACACTGTACTCGAACTCGATGATAGTGACAAAAAAATTAAAGGAAAGAAAAAACACTTTTCATTTTAAATTCAGGAATTACGAAATTTTTTATTTAGTATTTTAAAATATCGAAGTTCTTCGGCCTTTTGTCATCATTTTCTTATGTTTGATACTGCTTTTGATGTCAATTTGCAAAAACTTTTTATTTCCACTGTACATTTTGAGAATAATTTTAAGAACACACTCTGGGAAATAGTTTGCCAGATATTCAGTGTTAATTTTTAAGCTTGACATTTTAAACACAAAGTTCTGAAAAACGAGATCAAATTTATAGTGTTATGTGATGGTCATGGTCAAATATGATACTTACCTTTGGAATGGGACACTTTGGTGGAAAATTACAATACTGTGAAATTATGTTCTTAATTATTTTAAAAATCGGACTTCTGACTGGCTCTCCAAAAATTTCACAAGTATTCCTTCCTTGAGAAACGAATAAATTTTTGATTTCTTTGTTTTCTAATATCAAAAATCCTGAACCGTCAGTACGAAAATCGACAACTTCTTCCTGAAATTCAACATCAATGTTTATACCAGCTGATTTATCAAGTCCACAGGAAACGTTTTTGACCACACTGTTGGGTGGCGTACACTTGATGGCTTCAAAGACGGCATTGTAATTTCGCTAAATAGAATTTTGGCTTGTGTATATGCTTTTCGTTTATTTTATAAAAACTCACGTATCCAAAGGTCGTGTTAAGTAATACAAAAAAAGTAAGATAGCTAAGGCGAATAGATCGTTCCAAAACCATTACTGCCAATGTATTGATGTGATGAGTGTTTGGGGGAAGGTTTGTTTTTATTGTGACCATCAGCTTTTAGTTTCGCCAACAAAGTTCGATGCGTGATCAATGAAATTATTGATAATTATCATTTAAACAAGTAAGTGCAACTACTCCGAAAAAAAATCGTAAAAGCTTTCTTCATGAGTGAACATATTAAATTGAACCCTATTTTCTATTTGTGATTAATTTCCTAATTTGCTTCCTCAAATTGCAAACTGGCGTAAGAAAATTTTAAAAACATGTGTTGCGGCTTGTGATGCTTCTTTTGCTAGGCTGGGGTATGACTCAGGGTGTCCGTGTCCAGGGCCTACCAAAGGAAGCTGCGTAAGACTTGAGCTTCGGCGGTCCAACTTCTCAAAAATTAATACGAGGAGACGGTCGATTTAGTTCTAATTAATTCTAATTTTATTTTAGTATCTTATCTCAGGAATAAGTTTACAATTTGACGAGTTGATTATATTCAAGATTACAAACAAAAGCAAAATTTGACGTTTTCTTGAGTTGGGTCTGCTTCTGGCACTGGTCCACGGAATGGCTGGCTTTGGTCCTTACTGGTGTACCGGCGATGGTTCCTCTGGAGCTGAGGCTATTTCCTTGGCTTGGAGGCGGCGAACTCTTACCTTGCTCTGTGTTAGGCAGGGCGCTCTATCGGCAGCAGCGGATTTCGCAGAGCAATCTGTCGGCGGCGGCCCACTTCGTAGAAAAGGCCTGCGGTTGCGTACTGCAATGGAAACTCCCTTTATGGAAGCGCAATGCCTAACTAAGGAAAGTTTAATCGCCCGGCTGAAACAAGGCACAACGAATAAACTTCCTACAATTTAAGTTGACGTAATGTCAAATGAATGCTATCCAAGGAGAATCTAAACGCCCGGCTGAAACAAGCCACAACGACTTAACTTCCTTTACGAAGACCAAAAAGTTAGGAGGATTCAAGCGCCCGGCTCAAACAAGCCACAACGATTAAATTTCTTTGGCGGTTGAAGGGGAAAGGGTATCAGGTGAATTCTATTTATCCGGCTGAAACAAGCCACAACAAGTAGAAAGCTTTGTGAAATCTTTTTCTGACTTATGGTGAATAAACCATCTCTACTCATTGACTTTTCCACTGAAACAAAATGTGAACTGTATCAGGTTAGTGACAATTTTGCATATAAGAAATTTGATGGGATTACCAATGTATTTCCCCATAAGTAAATGCACAACAAGTGATGAGGTACGGAAAAGTAAACAATGTTTGGCCTTGGCGTAGGCATTCACATTGTATTTTCAATTGCGTGCGGGGGGTTTTAATAGAAATGACTATTGCACTGTTTTGGTGCGGCATTTTGGGATGAGGTAAGAGAAAGAAATGGTGACGCTTCGTCACAGGTTTCTTAAAAAAGTTCCTTGACATAATCGTACTTAGGAAGTTTTCATATTCTTTTGAAAAACAAAGCTGAAACCTCAAGAAGAATCCTACTGCATCGTATGATAGTCCAACATACGCGATCATCAGAGAACTGAGCAAGACTGAAAGCGAATATTACAAAATTCTGTCAGTGGATTTGCGTCGTCAAGGAAGTGTTCCATATAAAACATATGAGGGATGTTGCAGACATAGAGTCTTTGCAACAATTAGCACTAGAGCTCACTAATAGCATATCTTTTGACTTTTTTAGATCTTAAATGGCTATAAGCTACGTTACAAAGAATGCTGGATGCGGAAAAGTATGTGTGTCTTCAATGACAGCCAAGATGTGCTTGAGGCTCTTACTCAACCCTATAACTACTTTGAAAGTGACCTAGGAGTTCAACAGCTCTCTGAACTCGACTGGAAGACTAAATTCCTTGAGTCTAGGTTGTGTTCCAGACCATCATGGTCTAACTGGGGATGACATCGCCAATGAGCTCGTAATGCAAGGATTTCATACATGTTTCTAAGGACTTGAACCCGTGGTTGGTGGGGGCTTTAATCAACGATTGGGTCTGTCAAGAGCACTACCTTATTGCCTCCATTGGATACAGACTGGCTAAATTTATGCTTCTCAACGTTAATATGAAAAGTGCAACATTCGTAGCTGAAAAGACTATGGCTTCCTTGTTGCAAGCATTTATTAAACGTGCTAGGCCAGAGTGATACCACACTCTGTGAATCTTGTGAAGAAGATGACAATACAGCGGAGTACTTCCTCTGTGAACGTCCTGAAAAACTGGAATGCCTTCTTTATTCTCAGTATACGAAAGGGGAATGCATTGCCCAGCTGTTTCTGCCTCTTTCATAACAATTTTCATAAACTAATACCGTTTAAATCTTCTCTTATTTTCCAACTCTGCTAACTCAACATAACTGAGGATATTGAAATAAAAGTAAATGGGAATTCATGCAAATTTTTTTTATAGTCAGAAGAAGGCTCACGTGGAAAAAAATGACAACAGTAAGACATCAAAGTATTGCTAGGCGTAGTCGTGTCGCTAGCTGACACCTGCCTTATCGATTTAATAAAACTTAAGAAATCGTAGAGTAGGTTTGTAAGGGTAAATAAAATGTAAACTGCACAAGTAGGATCAATAATGACGCTGGAACAATGAATATAATCCAGTTCTACAAAACAGACAACAGAGAGGCATAACTTGATACGTTCATAATTTCTTTTTTCCTTGGCTATAAATTGCCGCTCCTAGGTGGAGCATAGACCATAGCGGCAACGTCTCTCTCGATCTTGTTCTGTTTACTCTCATTCAGTACGATTTGCTCCCATAGCCTCTTCTGCCTTGTGGGTTGTATTTAAATGCCATTTTGGCAATGTGGAAGTGGGGCTTTCTCACCGTGTGCCCAATCAAATGCCATTTACTCTCGGTCGCCACCCAAAGCTGTTCGTTTAATATGGTGTTTTGCCAAAATATCTTCTTCATTTTCCTTAAGCATGAGATGACAAATTCTTGAAGTTTTCTCGATACAGCCATAGTTGTTTTCCATATTTGGGGGCTTACAATAAAACAAAATTTAAACAAGCTGTAAGTATATGTACGTATTTTGGTCTTTTTTGCGATTTCGCTTTATCGGAATGTTCTTCCTAGCTGCATATGCATCTGCTAATCCGTTTTTATCGATTTAGCCCAGTCAAATTAGGGTTTCACCTCGGAATGAAAGATAATAAGCTGAAAATTGGCATAGACCTTTGTTTTGTCGTTCTAAATGTTGTCTCAAAAGTCACAAGTTCTATCGTGTCCGCGTCTTAAGATATTGAAGGTCAAAGGTCACAAAAAACGGTTTTTCGTAAATATCTCCATTTCTATTGCTCAAATGAGATTTGCACCTTAATAAAAGTTGTAGAATATAAAATTTCCTACATTTTTTGCCTTTACTGTTTTTTCATACGATCAACCGTTATTGCGGTAAACCGCGAAGAGTGCGCCGCGTACAGTCATATATGGCCTAATTCAAGGTCAAGCGTGAGTTACGGTTATCAGTACGTTGTATAAAGTCTATTATTTATTAAATTATTATAATTATTAAACAATGGCCAATATTTATGTACTAATTATTAATTGTTGATATTTTATTAAAATCAGTAACATAATTATTTATATTTAACAACTATAGTATATTATTAATTTTGGAATATATATTTTCTTTTTACTTATAGCCGGGACAGATGTTCTATTGTATTCAAGGCCACTTCCTCTTTTAACGGACCACTTTGTATTCGTCAAGATTATTCGTTAGTTTGAAATTGTATCTTCGCAACGACGCGACGGACGTACGGTTTTAAGAGCTATGGCTGATTGTCCTTTTCTATTCTTTAATATAATTTCTTCTAAAAAATGTAATAATGTTTTTGGTATTTCTTCATTAATACCATCTAGCATTTTATTTGGAGGTGGATACGTCTTAGTTTCGACTACAGATGATCTAATATCTTCCCTAATAATTGGCGCAGCAGCTTTACGTAAACGTTCTTCTGCAGGGGTGCTTTTTTTATTTTCGTACCAAGCTTTTGATAGTACACTAACCTGTGTATCACGGAAAGATATAATTGTAAATGCTACTATTTTTTTTTTTTTGTAATTATTATGTCAGTTAAATACTTTTGTTGTATTTTTGTAATAATCGTCTTATCTTCGGGTATGTACTCCGTAAGAACATCTTTAAGTTCTTTCAGCGTAAATTGAGAATCTTCATTATTTTCTATATTACAAAAAATCTCCTTCATTGCTTGAGTGACGTGATCATCTTGGTGCGGCTTTTTATCAGCAGATGGTACTCGAGTTAAAAAGTTGGTATAGCAAATAGTATGATACTTTACTTCAGCAGCGATCAAATCATTCTCGTAAAGTATACGTTCCTTTACTAATTTTCCTAAGGAATCGTTGCGTTCTTCTGCTTTTTTAATTACGTTCTCTTTAAACGCTAGGGTGCTTACATTACTTATTGTCCGTCTATACTTCTCCTTTTTTTCCGCTACTTCATTAGCTTCTTGGCCACAAAATAAGCACAATTTTTTAAAACTTCGTTTCTTTTTTTACAAGGTGCACTTGACGTTGAAGGTTCACCCTCTTCTGTGCGTCGTTTCGATGCAACAATAGCATTTTTACTAGTGTACACTTTTCGACACTCGGAATGAACATTCACAGAACTTAAAGTATTTAAATAGTATATATGTCCATCATTTCTTTCAATACTTGCAGTTTTTAAAGTTTGTAAACCACGTACAACATTCACAGAAACACCTTCTGAAAGTGACTTATCACATATAAAACACAAATCAGCCATAGCTCTTAAAACCGTACGTCCGTCGCGTCGTTGCGAAGATACAATTTCAAACTAACGAATAATCTTGACGAATACAAAGTGGTCCGTTAAAAGAGGAAGTGGCCTTGAATACAATAGAACATCTGTCCCGGCTATAAGTAAAAAGAAAATATATATTCCAAAATTAATAATATACTATAGTTGTTAAATATAAATAATTATGTTACTGATTTTAATAAAATATCAACAATTAATAATTAGTACATAAATATTGGCCATTGTTTAATAATTATAATAATTTAATAAATAATAGACTTTATACAACGTACTGATAACCGTAACTCACGCTTGACCTTGAATTAGGCCATATATGACTGTACGCGGCGCACTCTTCGCGGTTTACCGCAATAACGGTTGATCGTATGAAAAAACAGTAAAGGCAAAAAATGTAGGAAATTTTATATTCTACAACTTTTATTAAGGTGCAAATCTCATTTGAGCAATAGAAATGGAGATATTTACGAAAAACCGTTTTTTGTGACCTTTGACCTTCAATATCTTAAGACGCGGACACGATAGAACTTGTGACTTTTGAGACAACATTTAGAACGACAAAACAAAGGTCTATGCCAATTTTCAGCTTATTATCTTTCATTCCGAGGTTGACCCTTATTTTTACCTAATTTGACTGGGGTAATTATGCTGCCTTGGTGGCAGATTTTGTCAACATCTTCTATGGTACGAGGGAGCATTTTTATATTCGCGGAATGGGGGATATAGGGTGGAAATAAAAAAACCAAATTATTTTTCCTTTTCAATATATTCACCTGCTAGACGGATACATTTTTCAGATCTTTCCATTAATTTATTTATACCCTCATAAAAAACTGTGTTGTCTTTACCTTCAAAATACGCCGAAACTGCCTCTTTGACTTCATCATCGTTGGTAAATTTCTTACCACGAAGCCTTTTTTTCATTTTTGGGAACAGATAATAATCACTCGGGGCCAGGTCTGGACTGTAGGGTGGGTGATCCAAAATATCGAAGCCTACTTTATGCATGGCAGCCAACGCAATGCGGCTTTTGTGCACGGGCGCGTTGTCGTGCAAAAGCAGCACACCTTTCGTCAATTTTCCCCGTCTTTTCTTTTTAAAGGCTTCTTTTCATCGCTCTTATATTGAAGCGTAGTATTCTCCGGTTATAGAAACACCTTTACCTTTATAATCGATTTGTAATATTCCTTCCGAGTCCCAAAAGACCGTTGCCATGAGTTTTCTCGCTGACTGTGACACCTTAAACTTTTTGGGAGGTGCTGTGCCTTTTTTGTGCCACTGCATGGAGTTTTGTTTAGACTCAGGCTCATAATGATGAACCCAAGTTTCATCTCTAGTAACAATTCGACTAATACAGGATCCTTGTCTTCATTGCAGGGGTCCAAAAATGCACGTGATGAACACTCTATGCCCTGTTGTTTTTCTCCATATTTCACTTTTTACTCCCGATTATGTTGCTTGGTTGACGATAACTTGAAGACAAATTGTCTAAGAACAATTAAACCTCGTATTTATTTTAATTATGAGTAGCTGAACTCGTTACGACTATAATGAGCATAGGCAACCCCCTCTAACCCCCTCCTTCCGCGAACATAAAAACGCTCCCTCGTATGTTTGATTCCTTTGGAAGTTGTAACCTTGTAACACACATCGGTGTTGCATTATTGATTGCTATACGCATTGATTTGGTTTTTGCCATCTTGACGTTCAATTCGGGGCTCTCGGCAATGCGTAACAATACTTCTAGCTTTCTCTGCATCTCTATAAGCTGTATGGGTTTGGAAATTAAAGTCGTTGGTGTAATCGATATCAGATAGAGTTTGGAACGGGCGCCATAGAGTCCAACAAGGTGTTCCGGCATTACACTTTTCCAAGACACCGTCCATTACTACCGAGAATAATACAGGCGAAAGCACACAACCCTGACGCACTCCTTTGTTTATAGTGAATCTTTCATCTTGTTTTCCTTTGTTCAAGACGGTGCACTGAGCACAATCAAAATAAAATTATCCAATCAGCGAGATTATGTGGTCAGGCACTGCAAGTCTTCTGAGCGCTTTCGTTCATTTACGATAGGTTAGGTTAGGTTAGGTAAGTTAGAATGGCTGACGTCTGATCTTATCCGTCATACTTAAATCTTTGTAGCAATGTAGATCTATTATGACACCCTGGAGTATTGTAACGTTCTTAAAAGAACCTATGAGTTTATGGTTGGTCAAATTAGCAATTTGTGGCCTTAATGAAGTTTAACAGACTGTTACCTGCAGTGTCTGATAATAATTCTTCCACTTCGTTGAAGAATTATTTATAGTCCAAGAAAAAACAATTTTTTTTTTTTAACTTGATATATGCTTATCGTCTGATAATTCGCCAAAAGGTGTTTGCATGTTCCACAGGAGTTAGGACTCTTAAAACAGCGGAAATGATTAAGAAGAAATTCCATTAAGGTTTCATCTACCGCAGTGCCAATAGATGCAAAAGTTCAACCCATCGTTAAATCTGCTTGATCGGATTGATGGAACGCCAATTTGCTATAACGAAGTAACACCGCCGCGCGCCGGCCGCACCCCCTAGGTGGATCAATTAGTTTAAAATAAAGAGAAACGAAGAAACGAAGAACATCCTATTTTTTAGAATTTTGGAACTCATTTATTCAGAATACTAAAATTTTGAGGTTCTACGACCGTTCGTCTTCATTTTTTTATGTTTAACACTGCCTTTGATATTTATTTCCATATATTTCATATTTCCACTGTATAATTTGGTAACAATTTTAAAAATACACTCTGGAAAATAGGTGGGTAGATATTCCGTATTGATTTTCCAGTTCGACAGTTTAAACACAAAGCCCTTAAAAATAAATGTATAATTAGTTGAATGGTTGGCAAAAATAAAAACAAACCCGTGGAATTGGACACTTTGGTGGAAAATTACAATATTGCGAAATCAAATTCTTCAGCATTTTCAAAATAGGATTTCTGACCGACTCCTGAAAAAATTCGCAGGCTTTCATTCCTTTAACATCAAATAAGCTCTTGATATCCCTATTTTGTAATATTAAAAATGCTGAAGCGTCGGCCCGAAAATCGGCAACTTCTTTGTGATATTCAACATCGATGTTTATAGCAGCTGATTTGTCAAGTCTACAAGACATATTTTTGACCACATTGTTGAGTCGGTTGCATTTGATGTCTTCAAAAACTCCGTCGTAGCTTCGCTAAATATGATATTTTTCAATAAAAACCTATGTACATTGCGTTAGTTCACAAAAACTCACATATCCAAAGGTAATGTTGAGTAATACTAAAAAAACAAGATAACTCAAGCGAACAGATTGTTTCCAAACCATTATTGCAAATATACTGAGGGGATGGCTTGTTCTCATTACGACCATTAACTTTTAGTATCGCTAACAGGGTTGAGTGAGTGATTTATAAATAGTGATAAATATCATTAAAACGAATAAACGCTTCTATCATAGAAATATTGTAGCAAATGACTTGCTGCATGAAGCTAACTGAGATAAAAAAAATATCGTTTTGTCATGTTAGTTTTAAAAAATTAGAAGAAACTCGTAGTGATACTACATATGGTTTTTAATGTAAAAACTTTCCAAAAGTCACTAGGCCCATGAACATGGTTTTGGAATATCTCTTTAGTTATATTTTTAAGAAACAAGAGCGAATTTATAATTTTTGGGTTCAGGAAAACAAACTGACACACTTAGACCAATAGACCAGAAAGGTATTGGAAAAAGTCATCAATTCCAAACTCGTTTCAGACATCCAATGGAACAAATGCAAGAAACAATACACGGGTGCTGTTCTGGTGGACCTAGAGAAGGCCTTCAACACCGTATGGTTAGAAGGTTTGTATCTAAAACTCACCAGACTAGGCATCAGTAAACCTGTTGTATATGCTTTATGATATGCTCAACGGTAGAAAGTTCATTGTGAAAAGTGGCAACGTAACTTCTACCACCACATTCGAAATCGAAAACGGTCTTCAACATGGAGCGGTCAACTCCCCGATTCTCTTTAGCATTTACACCAGCGATCTGATAGGTAGCTTAACTCAAGCAATAGCGTACGCTGACGACCTCATTGCGTACAGAACGGCCCCGAAGGTCGAAGTTATTAGAATTCTCTTGTAGCGTGACTTCGAGAAGATTCAGCGATATTGTGACGACTGGAAACTGAAATAAATGTCCAGAAGTCGGAGACAATTCTGTTCCGAACTCCGTTGGCCAGGGCATCGCGTGATACGTGTAAAAATTGGCGTAAAATGGTCATAGTTGACACCGGCGGACAGCGGTTGTCGAGCAAAAGTGTAGTGAAGTACATCGGGATCTAGTTAGATCAGTATTTGTATTTCGATAGACATATGAATGCTGCTCTGACCAGAGCCAGGGGAGCCTTCGCCCTGACGAAACGGCTGTTTTACAGCAGTCGGCTTGACCCCAGGGTAAAGGATATTTGCTACATGGTCTTCATACGGCCAATGATGGTCTATGGCTGTCCTGTGTGGTTCAACATTGCCCCTTCCTAAATGGAGAAGATCCGGCTGTTCGAGAGACAGTGTCTTTGACGTTGCCTCGGTTTGGATTGGATACCGGAATCTTCTTATATACACTATTATTCTAACGAGGTCCTGTACAAAGGGGCTCGGATTGACAATTTCGTGATAAAACCTGTTGCGAGAGCAATGATTTCTGACAACAACCTGATTTTCGGGGTGTTCTATCCAAACCAGATGTTCTTTGAGGAAGCACGCTTGAGCGGCTCTATCCCACCAGAGGCATTCCTCTATCTTGACAAGTGCGATCTGATACAGATAGATTGGCAGTACCGCTTATCTACTACGTCAGACGAAGTACTGTAGACCGGCGGCTCCTATATGAACGAGACATCCTCGCTCAAAGCGAAGCGGAGTTTCTTCGGTTCAGTAGGGCTGTGTCCGAACAAGACCGTATTGATAGGGTGAAGCAGGAGAATCAGTTTTGGTGGATCCAAACGGCATTTGAGCATGGGTAATCGTGGGTGGGGTATTTTTTTGCCTTGGCCGGCTTACATAGTGCTTTAGTCTTAGGTCTTAGTTTTAAGTAGAGTAGGCGGTGGCACTTAAACAAATTTTATATATATATATTGGCCGTTATCTTTTAAAAGAGAGTGCAGGACATGAACAGAGGAGGTGTGGGATTGTCTCCTCCTCCTTCTCATCTAAGCAACTTCTGCAGAAGTCATTAGAGGGAACGCCGAGTCTTATGGCGTGTCTTCCTATCAGACAAGACCGGTTATGACATTGATTACGAAGCTAACTTGCAATCTGGTAATGGATAACAAATGTTTTGTGAGTTTTTGATCTAGTCTTGGCCATATCCGTTTTGTTGCCACGCACGTGGTGATATTGTTCCACCTATGATTTGTTCTATCCATGGCCTCTTGCTTTAGCATAAGTTTATATGTAGCGATTGGCAACCAATATTAAACCTGCTGGTTGAGAGCGGTAGAGCGGTTCCTTTTCTGGCGAGTTCATCGGCTTTGCGATATATCTCTGTGCCCCGGCACTCGAATAAGGTGAATATTGAACTGTTCAGCCATCTTCTTAAGAGACAGGCGACAGTTAAGGGCGGTTACTCAGTTTGTAGAAACAGCGCCGAGTGATTTGAGGGCTGCTTGACTGTCAGAGAAAATCCGATTATTCGTTGATATCACGTTTTCTTTTAGTCATGATAGGACCTCTTTGATCGCTAGAATTTCCGCTTGGAACACGCTACAATGGTTTGGAAGGCGGAACGAGAGACTTACGTTAAGTCAGTTTGAGTACACCCCGCAGCCTACCCGCTACCCCTGCTTCGGTTTTTGAACCATATGTATAGAAATGAATTGAATCATCTCTCAAAAATTCTTCGTCTTCCCAGGTCGTTCTCGGTGGGACTGAAACTTGGAACTTATTATTTATCAAAAACCAATTGGGGGATGGTGTAGTCGGAGTGGCAAGGGATTGATCTGAATAAACTCAAGATTGTAGCGTGACCGATGTTGTTATCGGTCCATTGGGAGATAGCTCTAGTTGCCATGGGATTTTTTTCTAAACGAACACCTGCAACTTAAAGCGTCTGAGCCTTTTTCATAATGACCAATCAGTGGGAATTAAAGGAAAACGGGGAATTAAAACGTTTTCTCCTTTCATCGTTCCAGTCATTATTAACATTTTTATAGTGCCGCATCCCAGATGTGTAATTTAAAGCTGTGTACAATTCTGGATGACTCATTATTAGATTTCTGGAACACCAACTGTCACTCCTAATAATCCTAAGAAATTGAGAAACTCTTTAGGGTATGATGTGACTTGCTCAGTGTCCATAATATCGCCAACATCCCCGAATACGTCAGACATAATTTATTAGTTTATATGGTTAACTATCGCATTAGTCGGCGCCGAAATCAACCTTACACAGCCATTCCCGATTGCCAATTTTGATTTGATGATCAATATAGACTTTTCTTCTCAGGTCAATGTATTTTCGACAGTTTGAAAGAAATCACTCCGCAGTGAAAGAACTTTTGTCGACCCCGTAGAAATATAGCGATTACTTATTAAGCCCATGTGAAAGTCAATGAAATTCCATTTAAATTGGATCAGTGGTCTGGGCCCTGGGCGGGAGATGGTAAGAAAGAAATACGAACAGACAGAGTTAATTTTGGATTTGTTATATTAGTAAGGATGTCCATCTTCGGGTTCTAGAGTATCTCTGTACCAAAATTCATATACATAGGTTCAATAGTTTGGGCGGTTTGGTAACAAAGAGAAATAGACAGACAGATTTAACTTCGGACTTATAATATAAGTAAAGACTTCCGTTCCCGTGGAAACATGGTGACCGTTCCCGTAAGGAATATGGGGATGAGTAAAAGTTTATGTTGCTCGGGGATTATGGAGCATTCCAACCGTGGAAGAGTTTTTGAAATCGGTGCTGTAGTGTCAAAGTTGCCGTATACGTTCCTGCTCCCGTGGGAATATAAGGACAAAATATATAGCCTATGTCCTTCCTTAGGTTCTGAACAATCTTTATAAAAAATTTCTTTTAAATCGGTTTATTATAGTTTGGGCCGGAGATGGTAACATAGAACAACGGACAGACAGAGCTACTTTCACACTTATTATATTAGTAATGACTCCCGTTCCCGTTGGAATATGTGGATGAATTAAGGTTTATGTTACTCAGGGATAGTGTAGCATTCCAACGATGGAAAATTTTTTGAAATCGGTGTTGTAGTTTCTAAGTTCCCGTATAAGTTCCCGTTCCCGTGGGAATATAGGGATAAAATGTTAAGCCTATGTCATTCTTCAGGTTCTAGACTATCTCTGTACAAAATTTCATTTAAATAAGTTCAGTAGTTTGGGCAGGAGACGGTAACATAGAAAGCCGGACAGACAGAGTGACTTTCACATTTATAATATTATAATTTTTTTTTTTATAATTGGCGTGCACATCAAGGGGTTATGACTGCCCTTATAATGTTATAAAAACACAGTGCGGGCATTAAAGAAAATAGGAGAGGATTTGAAAGGAGAAACCGATGCACGTTGCTTTTGAATCTTTGTAAATCGTAATGCAGGGGAAACACAGAGCCAGGTAAAGCAAAGCATTCCACATCCGGGTGGTGCGACTAAAATAAGAATCTCTATACTTGACTGTACGCCCGAAGTTGGGCTCAAGGCAGAACTGATGAGCATTCCTAGCGAGGCGGGTGTTGTGGCTAAGGGAGGAATGCAGCTGGCTATTTCACTAGAGCACTGTTTGTGGAAAAAGTGATAAAAGAGAGAGAGACAGGTGACGTTTCGACGATGTCCAAGAGAATCAATCGATTCTACGATTGAACTTTCACCTATCAGTATTAACGCTCTATTTTGTACCCTATCAAGTAGGCGCAAAGATGTTTGAGAAGCACCTGACCAGATATGAGAGTTATACTCCAGTTTTGGGCGGATGAAGGCCGAATAAATTGTAGCCAGATCAGAAGGGGTGAAGAATTTCCTGCATCGTCTCAAGAAACCTAAGTATTTAGCCGCGTTTTTGGCGACTTCAAATATGTGGTCATTTCAACGAAGATCATCGTTTACACACATACCAAGCACTGACAGCTTTTCGGTTTCTTGGATGCAGGTAACTTTCACAGATAATGGCAATGGGGGAATGTTAAGCTTCAACGACAAGAGACAGCATTGAGTTTTCGAAGCATTGAAATCTACTCGGCCCCATGAAACAATGCTGTCAAGGTCAGAATTCAATGAGCTTATCATACGCAACCGTTCCAGTTCCACATCCGAAGAGCAGGGACGTGAATTTGGAAACGAATATGGAAAGCTGAGGGTCGAGTCGTCAGCAAAACAGTTAAGCGGATTAGAAGTATAAGACAAGAGATCATTAATGAAAATGAGGAAGAGAGTCGGAGACTAAACGGAGCCCTGGGGCACACCAGCATTTATTAAGTGGGTATCAGACTTGAAGCGATCCAACACAACTTGTATTGAACGGTCGGAAAGGTTATTTCTAATTTTCTATAAATGAGCCTGATAAAGAGGGAAATTCCAAACTGTCGGGACAATTTTTATAAATGTCAATTTGTTTCTGCTAAAGGTGACTTAAAACGAGAATGGCGTGTAGTCAACGGTATTTTAAATAAAGGTACCACCAATAAAAGACCTACGGAGCTACGAGTTGACGACTTAGTCATTTCTGATAAGTACGAGATTGCTAACTATTTTAATCATTACTTTGTTACGATAGCAAACGCTTCAAGACCACTACATCAATCGCAAAGTTGCACCCATCGGTCTCTAAATGAACCATTCCTCAGGCACAGTTTTTTCTTCGAACCTATTACACCATCGGAGTTGTTGCAGTCTATAAAATCGCTAAAAAGCTCTAACTCATGTGGAATTGACGGAATTTCTAGTGACCTTTTAAAAAATATTGCTTGGTTTATAGTTGACACTTTAGCTAACATTTTTAATCTCAGTATAACCTCTGGTATATTTCCTGCAGCTCTTAAGTGCGCAGATGTTATTCCGTTGTTGAAAAAAGGGGCCACTAATAATGTATGTAACTACAGACCTATCTCGCTGCTCTCATCTCTTAGCAAAGTCTTTGAAAAAGTTGTAAAATCTAGAATGTTAAAGTTTCTGGAAAAAAATGTTTTTTTTTAGTGAAATACAGTTTGGTTTTCGATCGGGTAGATCGACAGAAGATGCTCTTCTAGATTTTTCTTCCGAAATATATTCTAATTTAGATATGAAAAAGAACACTGCAGCCTTATTTGTCGACATTACGATAGCTTTTGACATGGTGGACCATGAGATATTGTTGACAAAATTAGAACATGAGTAGGTAATGGGGCGGTTGAGCCTGGGAAAATTCTGATGAGCGTGGGAAAATTCTGAGCGAGCCAAAAGGGTGCCGTCGGTCTGATCAAAAGGAGATAATAGGGTTTGGAGGCACGTAGGTTGAAGATCCTTACGATGGGATGAGAGTAAAGAAAAAATGAAAAGTAATGTTGTGTGTGTGCGAAGAATCAAAAATAGACACGATCTGTTGATAGATCTTAGAACGGGGGTGTGAAATTTTGGTAGTTTGTTGATAGATATAGGAATAGGTAGGACTGAGATTGTGATATGAGATAAGAAAATAGAGACAATAAAGGGGGGAAGATGGTTTCTATTGAGTAGTTTTTATGTTTTTTTGTTTTAGATTTCGCTGGCGCTTGGAAGTGGTTGATTTTTTTTTATATGTTTGGAATTTGTTTGAGGGTGAGGTGAGGGTAGTAGTAGGAATGTTTTTTTTTGTTTTGGTTGTAGGCTAGAGAATTTGGTCACGTCCGATATTTGGTTGGGCATAGATTGTGTATGAGCAAGTCGTTTAACAGCTTAGCATGAAAGGTCGTTGTCATGTGGTTGTTTTACTCTATACCGTTGGGTAAGGATGTGAGATGTGACCCATGTTCGAATAGCGATCGCTTAACGACAAAATCCATGATCAATGTTGAAATCGAGTATCTGTGTAGCACAGGAAGGTAAAATAAACCAATACTCATTGTGAGGAAAGATGATTATAGCAAAATAGAGGCACGTTGACTTTTTTCTTTTTTTTTTTTGAATATCGATGGATTGATATGACAGCCAGAATTTGAAACTTAGATATTTTATGTGCACAAAACGAAGTGAAATAAACGAATAGGGTTTTTTTTGTACCTATTAGCTTTCACTGGCGGTTGGTGATGTTTGGATTTTTTTTTCTTGCAATTTGCTCTCATTCGATATTTGTATGTACATTTTATACCTTAGCATGATTGGTCTTTGGTATGTTTTACTTTATGCCAAAAGAGTAAGGATGGTTTTTTCTTGAAAGGAATTATTATAAGGTTGTCGGCGTTGAACAAAGGATAATAATAAGAGCGTCTAGAGGCACGTGGACAATTGGTAAAGAAAAAATTGAAGCTGTGTGTATTTTGAACAATACATACGATCCGTTGATAGATATTAGATCGAAGATGAGAGATTTTGGTAATTTGTTAATAGGTACTTGACGATAGAGAATTTTATCACGTTCGATATTTGTTTGGGCATAGATTGAGCATGAGCATGAAATTTTACAGATTAGCATGATAGGTCTTTGGTATAGAGTAAGGATGGTGATTTCTTGAAAGAAATTATTTTAAGGTTGTCGGGGGTTGAACAAAATCCTCGGTTTGTAAAGTCAGCTTGAGGACGGATTCAATTTTATGTGTGAGTTTTGCATTCTTGTTCTTTTATTCCTCTATGAATACATTGAATATTTGCAGTCCTACCGAATGAACATTGCTTACATAAAACAAGCTGCAATTGCATAGTAAGAAGAATCAATTTATGATGTGGATGACATAAAAAATTTTACCTACATAAATTAAAAACTGTTTTTGGTTTTGGCTGTACGTTAGAAAATTTGGTCACGTCCGATATTTGGTTGGGCATAGATTGTGTATGAGCAAGTCGCTTTAAGGAAGTGACATGTTCGCATAGCAATAAAATCCATGATCAATGTTGAAACTGAGTATCTGTGTTGTGTGTTTTTATTGCAGAGGAAGGTAAAATTAAGTAATACACATTGTAAGGAAAGATGATGATGATGAGATGATGGAAATGCAATCGTACATTGTTTTTCTGCTTTTTTGTGAATATCGATGCATTGATATGACAGTCAGAATGTGAAGGTTAGAAACTATATGTGCAGAAGACGAAATGAAATAAATGAATAGGTTTCCTTTTGTATTGTAGATTTCATTGACAATTGGTGGTGGTTGGGGTTTTTTTTTATGTAAAATAGAGAATTTGGCCTCGTCCGATATTTGTTTTGTTTTGAAACATATCTTGTACTTAATGCATTTTATGCGCGGACCATCGCGTATATTATTTTAGCTTTAAATATCCGAGCATTTGAGCTTGGATTCAAAGACGACATACCACAAATACCACAGGAGGTTCACATATTATCCCATTAAAAACTTTTTGAAATAAAAAACTCAACACAAATTTTCTTTAGCCTTTTTAATTATTCGGTTTCAGCTATTGTCATAACAGTAGTTTCTTTTTAGTTTTCTACCATATTTTGTTGCCTCATTTCTCTTGACTAGGGTGATATTAGTGGCATGATCAGTGCTTCTAATGACAAGTTTAATTCGCCAAGTACTTGAAAATGGTTATCCTGGACACGTCGTCGCTCTTCTTCGACAGCATCAGTATTAACTGAACCTATTAGATTGTGTGATAAGACTTTGCGAGTTTTTTGTTCATCGACTTCTTCGTAATGATTTTCAGTGGGGCCATATCTGGTGATGTATTCATTTCGATCTTCAGATGAATCAACTGTATAAAGTGTTTTCGAGCGGAAGCTCTTTGCTGACCGATGTGGAAAGGAATTCCTCGGTACACTCTTTGATGGACCAGGAACTGGCAGTATTGGCAAAAGCCTGTCCTTGTAGTAAGGAATGTTTGTATGAAATTTGACATCACCTACCTCGTAGTATGCATATGAGTAGGTATGATCGATGATTACTCGCTTAGGTTGTTGTTGCTGCAGATTTGGAATGGAATTCCTCCATACACTCTCTGATGAAGAAGGAGGTGATAGTATTGGTAAAAGCCTGTCCTTGTTAGGAATGTTTGTATGAAATTTGACATCACCTGGCTCGTAGTATGCATATGAGTAGGCATGATCGAAGGTCACTAGTTGAGGTTGATGTTGTTGTATTTGTGGTATTTCTTTCATTGGTTGATGAAGTGGAATTACAGAAGACGTCGATGGAGTCTGTGTCACGGGCATATTTGTATCCACATCACCAGCGGCAAAATATTCAGACTCCATGTTATTTCCAAGTTCAAAGTTGAAGAGCCTGTGAGGATAAGTAAATATAAACATGCATTTGAAAGTAAAAAATATCAAAGGTTCAACTTTCAAATCCTGTCACCAATCTCTTATAATATTTTCAAGGTCATCCTGTAAAAAGTGGTTTCTATGAGCTGGAACTACAAAAAAATAAGTTTCCCGATAGGTACTTATCTTGTAGAAAAAGTGATTCGTAGGAGAAAAAATAAAGTTTTTGTAAAATGGATTGGTTTTCCTTCTGAACACAACTCTTGCATATCAGCACATCTACAAACTCATTTATGATATTTCTTTTTTAAAAAAAAACACGTAAATTGTATAATTAATAAGAAATATTTATTTTTCAAACATGTAATTTTTTTTTTTTTGTCATTAAAGTGAGCTTCATCGTGGTTGTTTATAATGTGTTTATTACTATTTGTACTGTCGATGAATTTTTTTCGATTGTCTCTAATTGAAATTGAAAATATGTTCTAAGTTGATTACATACTCCATCAACATATTTCTTTGAAGCTGCATCATCACTTTCTTTGGGGGATCTTGAATATTTAAATCGATTCCTCTTTAAATTATAATCATCGTTTTCAGTTTTTGTCAAATCCTTCACCAGCTGGACCAGGCAACCCTCTTTCTCCTTTCAATCCTATAGGACGATGTTCACCTTTCACTCCACTGGGTCCAGGTCTCCCTTTCACTGTTCTATTTCAAAAACGTCCGATACTTTTTTTTTACTGAACTATATTGGCCTCTTTTAATTCTTCAATAATTGAAGCAATCTCGTTAGAATGATTATTGTTACCGGATTGTTGTGATGCAATAAGAAGTCTTAAACGATCTACGAGTTCGTTTGGATTGGCCCAGAAGAAATCTTTCTTATTATTTGATAATTGCATCAAGCCAGAACCGATTGAAGGTGAAGTGACACCAGCATTATTATCATCATTTAATAGCTTACTTATGATTTCCCTGTATTTATATCCTCTATGACCTAGTATCTGGTTTCTAGAATCGTAAGGCCTTCTGTAAGCATTGGTATTATACATTATATCTTTATACGCTTTTAAATCTTCTTTACTATATAAGGAAGTGTTAGGTTTTTTCTTGAATATTAGTTCAAACAAACCCTTCGTACCGTTATATGTCTTATTATTGATTTTTAAATCTTTTCCTCGAATTTTTAGCTCTTTGTTCCCGATTTGTAGTTTACCATTATTCAAATGAACTCCATACACTTCGTCAAGGGATTTTGAATTATTTATCAATAAATCTACATATGACTGAGGAATTTCTTCAAATTTTTGTTTGAATTGCAAACCAAAGTTGCGAGCAAGACTTCTTCTTCGCACACGATCACTTCTACTAGTTCTGTTTCTAACTGACGTTGGCTTGGACGTTTTAGGGGTTGATTCACTCATGAGTGAAGAACTAGTGTTCTTAATATTGGGTGTTCTAAATTCATCATTAACATCCTCATCATCATAGTCATCGTCATCATCATCATCATCATCACCATTTTCATTTTCATAATTCAGTTTTATTTTCTTGTGCGGAGACTCAAAATGATGCTGTTGTTGGGGTTTTTGCGAATGTTTTCTTTTTGTGTGTTCTATTATATCTTTAAGAGGTTTTGTAATAGGTTTGAAAGTTTCTTCAAGATGAAGTTCGAGCGCTTCTTTCCCCTCTCTCAGAGCTTTATATTTTTTTCGTAGAGCATCAGTAGTCTTAATAAGCTCTTTTGTTAAATCTTCATTAATTTGCATCATAGTGTAGATGTTGAATTATAGAATGTAAATAATTATAAACTGTGGTGATCTGCTTTTAACTGTATCAGTTTGAGCACTGTATACCTTCGAACTGATGCAGTACGACTGTTGATCGTGACTGTAGTTAATCTCTTTTATAGTTTTAGGAAACAAACAAAGCGTTTCTATAACAACCATTATTACTAGGGCTATCCTTGTCAATAACTAAAAAACCCATACGAAGCATTCCAGCATTCAGAACACACCCTTTGAAATGTTTGAAACGTCATATCCGAATTTTGAAAATGTTCTAAAAGATAGGTGACAGTGGTACCCGTGGTGTGATGGTTAGCATGTCCGCCTGTTAATCCAGAGATTCGAGTTCGAACCCCAACAGAGGCAAAAATGTTTTTCCGCGGGTATAGCCTTTCGCGAGGAATTGGTAAGTCCTCCGTTAGTATTCATTGCCTTGAAAAGCGCTTTCTTGATTAGCCGTTCGGAACCGGCAGAAAATTTTAGGTCCCTTCCATTCCCTCACAAGGCATGGTTGTGAGAAATGCACTAGGCCTAGGGGCTCCTCGCTCTGTTGCGCCACCCTATTTATTTTTTTTTTTTAGGTGACAGGATTTGAAAGTTGAACTTTTGATATTTTAAATATTTCTGTGGTCCAATTAGGTGTACCTGTATCCTTTTTCAAATGCATGTTTATATTTACTTATTCTCACAGGCTCTTCAACTTTAAACTTGGGAATAACATGGAGTCTGACACGGTTATATACGGTTGAGAGGAAATGTTTTTTCATTTGTATGATTAACGATGGTTTCATTTTTATTGTACGATGTGTAGAATTATTATACGTTTTAGTTAAAGACGTTACCATGTCAATCCATCTATATGTACCATTCACACTGAATTCCTTCCACATGAGCGATTTTAAGGTACGATTAAATCGTTCAACGATCGATGCTTTAAGAACGCTAAATATTGAGTAACGATTTATTCGATGTTGCTTCATAAGATTTTCAAAATGCTTATTAAAAAATTCTTTTCCATCAACTGTTTGGAAATTCTTCGGAATTCGGAGATTTCAGAAAATTTCAGCTTGATATTTTCCTTCTCGAGAAAATCCTCAATATATTTGTTTTTATCCTCTTCAGATAAACATATACTTGGCCACCCTGAAGCTTCTTGCTTTATTTTAAGGTAGTTATTCATCATTGAGGTAAATAATCCCTCAGAACCTGTCTGATGATGAGGACGAGGACTTGAAACATATTTTAAAATTTTGTCTTAATGCAGAAATATATTTGGATGATAGAGGCATCACCTCTCAAAAACCCAGCTCACAGCTCTGAAGGTGTATGAAGATGTATGAGATGTTTCTATAAAGAATTATCTTGAAAAATCATACCAACTACATACACAATGTATTCAATTTGCAGTCGAGAAATTAGAGAAACACTTTTTTTTTTTTTTTGGTAAATGCCATTTACAGCTAAAACTGAAATTATTACTGGAGACGAATCCGATATAAATCTTCGAGCAAATCCATCTGAACCTTAGTAACACATTGACAAGATAGCAGACAATAATGTCCAACATAAATATCAAGTTCATTTTCGATGAGATCCTGGATTTTATGAAAGCATATCAACATGAGCTGCTGGAGGAACATCATGAATATCTGACAGGATGCTTATCCTTCTTGAAGATGTATAGAAACGTATCCTCTACCACATCGAAACATGGATGTCATTTTGTTAACTGCCCTTGGTCAAAGAATTTATGCCAAGACGGCCCTGATACCTGTGCATGTTATTTGATTGAAAATAGAATGCTCAAAGTAAAGAAGTTAATGTTGTTGTACGAAAGATTAAAATAAATAGATTAAAAATAAAAGAATCTTTGAATTGTATTATTTCAAATACAGCTTGCCGTCAAAATACAACTGCCCAAGCGCTTCTCTCTTGACCATTAATTTAGTCATTATTATGGGTATCTGTGCATCTGAAAATGAGAATTATCGATATCTTCTCACAGTAATACATACATTTTCCAAGTTTACATAGACATTTCCTTCGGTAACTGGCAGAAATTTATGAATTCTAACAACTTCACTTGTTAAAGGTCTGATGATCACAAAAAATTAGCGCCGGCAATGAGGATGGACTGTTTTGAACCTTTGAACAAACCTTTGGATTATTATTTTGCTGCTGGTGATGTGGATACAAATATGCCCGTGACACAGACTCCATCGACGTCTTCTGTAATTTCACTTCATCAACCAATGAAAGAAATACCACAAATACAACAACATCAACCTCAACTAGTGACCTTCGATCATGCCTACTCATATGCATACTACGAGCCAGGTGATGTCAAATTTCATACAAACATTCCTAACAAGGACAGGCTTTTACCAATACTGTCACCTCCTTCTTCATCAGAGAGTGTATGGAGGAATTCCATTCCAAATCTGCAGCAACAACAACCTCAACTAGTGACCTTCGATCATGCCTACTCATATGCATACTACGAGCCAGGTGATGTCAAATTTCATACAAACATTCCTAACAAGGACAGGCTTTTACCAATACTATCACCACCTTCTTCATCAGAGAGTGTATGGAGGAATTCCATTCCAAATCTGCAGCAACAACAACCTAAGCGAGTAATCATCGATCATACCTACTCATATGCATACTACGAGGTAGGTGATGTCAAATTTCATACAAACATTCCTTACTACAAGGACAGGCTTTTGCCAATACTGCCAGTTCCTGGTCCATCAAAGAGTGTACCGAGGAATTCCTTTCCACATCGGTCAGCAAAGAGCTTCCGCTCGAAAACACTTTATACAGTTGATTCATCTGAAGATCGAAATGAATACATCACCAGATATGGCCCCACTGAAAATCATTACGAAGAAGTCGATGAACAAAAAACTCGCAAAGTCTTATCACACAATCTAATAGGTTCAGTTAATACTGATGCTGTCGAAGAAGAGCGACGACGTGTCCAGGATAACCATTTTCAAGTACTTGGCGAATTAAACTTGTCATTAGAAGCACTGATCATGCCACTAATATCACCCTAGTCAAGAGAAATGAGGCAACAAAATATGGTAGAAAACTAAAAAGAAACTACTGTTATGACAATAGCTGAAACCGAATAATTAAAAAGGCTAAAGAAAATTTGTGTTGAGTTTTTTATTTCAAAAAGTTTTTAATGGGATAATATGTGAACCTCCTGTGGTATTTGTGGTATGTCGTCTTTGAATCCAAGCTCAAATGCTCGGATATTTAAAGCTAAAATAATATACGCGATGGTCCGCGCATAAAATGCATTAAGTACAAGATATGTTTCAAAACAAAACAAATATCGGACGAGGCCAAATTCTCTATTTTACATAAAAAAAAACCCCAACCACCACCAATTGTCAATGAAATCTACAATACAAAAGGAAACCTATTCATTTATTTCATTTCGTCTTCTGCACATATAGTTTCTAACCTTCACATTCTGACTGTCATATCAATGCATCGATATTCACAAAAAAGCAGAAAAACAATGTACGATTGCATTTCCATCATCTCATCATCATCATCTTTCCTTACAATGTGTATTACTTAATTTTACCTTCCTCTGCAATAAAAACACACAACACAGATACTCAGTTTCAACATTGATCATGGATTTTATTGCTATGCGAACATGTCACTTCCTTAAAGCGACTTGCTCATACACAATCTATGCCCAACCAAATATCGGACGTGACCAAATTTTCTAACGTACAGCCAAAACCAAAAACAGTTTTTAATTTATGTAGGTAAAATTTTTTATGTCATCCACATCATAAATTGATTCTTCTTACTATGCAATTGCAGCTTGTTTTATGTAAGCAATGTTCATTCGGTAGGACTGCAAATATTCAATGTATTCATAGAGGAATAAAAGAACAAGAATGCAAAACTCACACATAAAATTGAATCCGTCCTCAAGCTGACTTTACAAACCGAGGATTTTGTTCAACCCCCGACAACCTTAAAATAATTTCTTTCAAGAAATCACCATCCTTACTCTATACCAAAGACCTATCATGCTAATCTGTAAAATTTCATGCTCATGCTCAATCTATGCCCAAACAAATATCGAACGTGATAAAATTCTCTATCGTCAAGTACCTATTAACAAATTACCAAAATCTCTCATCTTCGATCTAATATCTATCAACGGATCGTATGTATTGTTCAAAATACACACAGCTTCAATTTTTTCTTTACCAATTGTCCACGTGCCTCTAGACGCTCTTATTATTATCCTTTGTTCAACGCCGACAACCTTATAATAATTCCTTTCAAGAAAAAACCATCCTTACTCTTTTGGCATAAAGTAAAACATACCAAAGACCAATCATGCTAAGGTATAAAATGTACATACAAATATCGAATGAGAGCAAATTGCAAGAAAAAAAAATCCAAACATCACCAACCGCCAGTGAAAGCTAATAGGTACAAAAAAAACCCTATTCGTTTATTTCACTTCGTTTTGTGCACATAAAATATCTAAGTTTCAAATTCTGGCTGTCATATCAATCCATCGATATTCAAAAAAAAAAAAAGAAAAAAGTCAACGTGCCTCTATTTTGCTATAATCATCTTTCCTCACAATGAGTATTGGTTTATTTTACCTTCCTGTGCTACACAGATACTCGATTTCAACATTGATCATGGATTTTGTCGTTAAGCGATCGCTATTCGAACATGGGTCACATCTCACATCCTTACCCAACGGTATAGAGTAAAACAACCACATGACAACGACCTTTCATGCTAAGCTGTTAAACGACTTGCTCATACACAATCTATGCCCAACCAAATATCGGACGTGACCAAATTCTCTAGCCTACAACCAAAACAAAAAAAAACATTCCTACTACTACCCTCACCTCACCCTCAAACAAATTCCAAACATATAAAAAAAAATCAACCACTTCCAAGCGCCAGCGAAATCTAAAACAAAAAAACATAAAAACTACTCAATAGAAACCATCTTCCCCCCTTTATTGTCTCTATTTTCTTATCTCATATCACAATCTCAGTCCTACCTATTCCTATATCTATCAACAAACTACCAAAATTTCACACCCCCGTTCTAAGATCTATCAACAGATCGTGTCTATTTTTGATTCTTCGCACACACACAACATTACTTTTCATTTTTTCTTTACTCTCATCCCATCGTAAGGATCTTCAACCTACGTGCCTCCAAACCCTATTATCTCCTTTTGATCAGACCGACGGCACCCTTTTGGCTCGCTCAGAATTTTCCCACGCTCATCAGAATTTTCCCAGGCTCAACCGCCCCATTACCTACTAACATGCTGGCTTTCGCGGTTTTATGATCGATTGGTTTCGTTCGTATCTAAAAAACAGATCTCAAAAAGTAAAAGTAGACAACATCAGAAGTGAATCACAGTTTAATAATTTGGGTGTTCCCCAGGGCTCAGTGCTAGGACCTACTCTTTTCCTAATCTTATATATAAATAGGCTAAGGAAAATCTTTGGGTCCCTTTTTCTCTGTTGTTTTCCAACCGATTCTCTTAATTTTTTTTTGGTGATTTGGTATTGATGAGTAGAAGTGTCATCAATCATTTTTACCTGTGTCTACCTGTCCTAATTGCTTAAAATCAACAGGTGTGTTTTACATGTATTTTATATGGGAAATACATATTTCAGAGCTTTTTTGTTGTTTTCTTATGTACAGTGTGT
Organism: Melanostoma mellinum; assembly: GCA_914767635.1. Taxonomy (NCBI): domain Eukaryota; kingdom Metazoa; phylum Arthropoda; class Insecta; order Diptera; family Syrphidae; genus Melanostoma; species Melanostoma mellinum. Next base: position 56,426,746 of record OU612060.1, read on the forward strand.
TTGTGCAGTGTGTGTGAGAAGTGTATGTGTAGTGTGTGTGTGTGTGTGCAGTGTGTGTGTGTGTGTGTGTGTGTGTGTGTGTGCAATATGTTTGTGTGTGTATGAGAGAGAGAGATATTTTTAAGCATTATTTCCCTCTAAATAAATGTTCAGTGTGTGTGTGCGCAGTGTGAGTTTGCAGTGTGTGTGTGCAGTGTGTGTGTTCTTTCAGCATGAGAAATGATAAGTTTTAATTTAGTATTTGTCTCTCTCTCTCTCTCACAATATGTGTGTGTGTGTATGAGAGAGAGAGAGAGAGAGAGAGAGAGAGAGAGAGAGAGAGAGAGAGAGAGAGAGAGAGAGAGAGAGAGAGAGAGAGAGAGACAGAGAGAGACAGAGAGAGAGAGGGAGATGTCTTTTTCAATTTTATTATAAATTTCTTCTTTCAACGGCACATTTCAACATTCAAATTGTAGTTTTCTTTATAGCTTTGTGCTATAAGTTCTTCAAAATAACCAGCTGCTAAATAATTTGATTGCAACACGTTCACGCCGGCGCGTACCACCGGTGGCTCGCACAGAACTGTCTCATCTGCTCAGCTGCCTGTGGGCGAGAAAAATGAATTATAGTGCCGGCGTGAACGTGTTAAAAAAAAACAAATAAACAAATGAAAGTGATATGGAAATAGTATGTCTTTTTAGAATAGTATTGCAAATGCACATGTATCGAAAAATTCATAACGTGCCTTTATAAATGCAAATCATTTTCGGCATTTTTTTTCTTTTGTGCTCATTCTGAATTGAGCACTTAGGCAAGCTGTGAATTATTTTTCTCAATACAAAATATAAAGTTTAAGACAGTTTTTTCTATTGAATAAAAAAAAAAAAACATAAATCACAATTTGGATTAGAACAACAACATTTGTGTTAAAAAAACATTTGAATTAAAAATAATTTAACAGCGAAGTTACGAAATGTATGCTTGATTTGTGTTTTTTATATGAAATACTAAGTGCAGTGTGTGTGTGTGTATGAGAGAAAGAGAGAGAGAGATAGATGTATTTTTAAGCATTATTTCCCTCTAAGTGCATGTTCAGTGTGTGTGTGCGCAGTTTGTGTGTACAGTGTGTGTGTGCAGTGTGTGTGTGGTGCAGTGTGTGTGTGCAGTGTGTGTGTTCTTTCAGCATGCGAAATGATAAGCTTTAATTTAGTATTTCTCTCTCTCTCCCTCTCTCTCTCTCTCTCTCTCTCCTTCTCTTTCTCTCTCTCTCTTTCTCACTCTATCTCTATCTTTCTCTTTCCCTGTGTGTGTGTATGTGTCTGGGTGTACAAACATTTTCAAATTTTGTCCATATTTTATTTTTTTATTTTTTAATTAAAAATACATTTCATATTTTGAACATTTACATTGAATAGTCATTTCTTTTTCATTTTGTCCATTCTATTCTAATTTAATCCCAAGTCCAAAAATGTGCGACATTGTAATTCTGAAAATGCACCGTTCTTCTTTTTTAATTTTGTTATAAATTTCTTCTCTCATTTCTTCGCGTTGCTCCATCCAATTCCACTAGAACACGGCACATTTCAATATTCAAATGCTTGGTCGAATTTCGACCACTGGGCGACCCTAGTATATATAAATTCTTTATTTAAGTTAAGATTCAAAGGTGCTTTGACTGCTTTTGCTGATGATGTTGGGTGCGTCTACGGATCAAGTAGTCGTTTGGATCTTCTTAGTGATATAAATTGGGACTTAGATTTATTAAGACTGTGGTTTGCCGACCATAAATTAGTAATTAGTTCGAAAACAAAAATTATGTTTTTTAGCCTCTCTTCTCAATCGACTCCTGATGTAAATATTTGTTTTCATGCACCTGAATGCCAGAAATTCAGATTATATAATTGCTCATGTAGTTCAACGAATAGCTTCTGTTTTAATATTGACTGCAGTGAAAAATGTTTTGAGGTGGAAGTAGTGAAGTGAACCAATTTAAATATCTTGGCTTAATAATGGATGCAAAAATGTCCTTCCTGCACCACACTGATTCGCTGAAAAAGTATTTTAGATCGACTGTGAGAAACTTTTATTACCTTCAAAAAGTTTGTTCTAAGAAACTGTTGAGCATTATCTATAATGGTATTTTCCAGTCTAAGTTGCAGTATGGTGTTACATGTTGGGGTGGTACTCATTTAAACAAAATTGAGCCATTATTAATACTTCAGAAGCGTATCATAAGGATAATGTGTAACAAACATCGTTTACATCCTAGTTTACCTCTTTTCAAGTATCTGAACATTCTTCCCTTACGGCATTTATACTGTTTCAAAGTGTTAAAAGTTTTTTTCTTTAGATCTGGTAATCTTAACTCTAGATTTCTTGACAGTCACAACTTGCGAATAAATTCAATGAACTTGGTTCCGATTCCCAGATACCGCACCAGAGCATTGCGTAATTTTTACAGTGTAGCATCTTGTCGTATTTTCAACAAATTACCCCGTAATCTCAGAACAACAAATGTCTTTAGAAAAATTGAAAAAGATATAAGAAACTGGCTATTAGATTTTCAACCAAAGGAACTTGAATGCTTACTAAATGCTCAAACATAAATACAAAAAAAAAACATGTATGTAGTAAAATTGAATTTTGTATAAGGCTATGTGTATATGAACTGTTATATTATCATTATGAAGGTTACCTATTACTCATCGTACCTACCTCTGCTTGCAGTTTTTATTTTCAAGGGTCAAGTTTTTCTTATCAAGGGTCACCCCACCCATATAAGATACATATGTATTTTTAAATTGAAGTGACATTAACACTGTTTTGTATAAATATAAATGTCACTAAATTTATTTTGATTAATATTCTGAAGTGTATATAATTGCTTTATTTAATTAATTGTTATAAGCAAATTATATTGAATTCAAAATAAATTAAATCTACTAACTAACTGATGCCAAACTCTATCAAATGCTTTAGAAATATCAAGCGCAATAATCTTACTTTCTCCAAAACAATGTAAAGATTGGTTCCACTTTTCGGTGAGATATGCCATCAAATCACCAGTGGACCGTTTGCTACGAAAGCCGTACTGTCGGTCATTAAGAAGCTTTTGTTCTTCAAGATATTTCATAAGTTGACGGTTTATCAACGTTTCCATGACCTTGTAAAGAAGGGACGTAAGTGCAATTGGACGGTAATTGGAAGGGGAAGAAGATTCGCCTTTTTTAGGGACCGGCTGGACAAATCCAGTTTTCCATCTGCTCGGAAAAATCCCAGCAGAATAGGAAAGATGGAAAAGTTTACTCAGTGGTTTTGCCAGCGTAGAATAACACCTCTTCAGATTAACGGCGGGGATACCATCTGGACCAGCGGATTTATGTATATTGAGATCTTTGAGGACTCTCGCAACCGAGGGAGTTCGAAAAAAATCTGCTTCATCAAAGAATTTGCAGACTCGAACTCAGGCGGAGCCAATATGCTATGAGGAAGTGTCGAGTTGGCAGCAAATTGAGCTGCTAGCAAATTCGCTTTGTCGATGGAGCTGACATACGGAGAGTCATTGAAGACGAGCGTTGGGACCGATGACGGACGTGGTCGAGTTCTTAATGTTCTTAACAAAAGACCAAAAGCTTTTAATTTCTTTTGTACACAATAGTAGTTTTTGCCTTTCTTTTTGGTCATGTAAAAACTTAGTCCTTTGTATCTGAGCATTACAAATATTTCTAGCCCGTTTGAAAAAATTTCGGATAATGATATTTTTTGTGTAATGTTCACTAAATTTTTGAATTGAATGAGTTACTAAAAACTTGTTAATTATTTCCTATCAGATTTCGAGTTCAAGTTTTCCTATATATAAAAAAGTCATCTGCGTGTTAAACTAGTTTCAATATATATACAAAAAGACTGCGCAAGAGCAAACTCGGTTTGACGCCCTTGCTGGTCAGATACCCAAAGAAAACTAAACTCAATATGACATAAAAAATTAAACATATCAGCAGTTACTTACTCAGTGTCTTTGGTTATTGTTGTTAGTCCATATGTATGCATTCAGCAAGAACAGTTGGCTATTATTCATTCATTGAACTTTTAAAGGACCAAAACCAGAAACTTAAAAACAAAGATGACTATACCTAGTAAATTGGTATACTGGCTTGTATGAATTTCAAGGTACACTTTAATTCTTTTTTATCACAAATCTCAACCAGAGCTTCTTTTCTTTTTTTTTGCTCAAAAGAATTTTTCTTCCAAATAAGGAAACACATTACAAATCCTTGATTTAACTCCCTTTTATATTCAATTTATGGAATAGAAACTCATGTATCATATTATCAACTTTATCAGATAAATAAAAATAACAAAGCATAGGATGCTAGTTGTATGGCGAATACCAGTCATATAAAAATAATCGTTTTTTATAAGAGCAGTTCATTTATTCATGCTTGTCATATATTTAAACGTCACAGATTGCCATACAAGTATGATAGCCTTACATTTGTGTGTAATATAATGTTAATAAAATTAACTAACAGAGTGATGTCATACAAATAGTCTATATATATATGGAGTAGTATAATATCACTTGCTATACATAGAGAAAATCAGTCATATAATATATGGCAGTGTTGTCCATATGTATCTGATAGTGTAATACCACCTTTACTAATACATACAAAAGCTGAAAATTTAACCACAATCGTTAGAGCATTTTCTTAAAACCGATTTTTTTTTTTTTAATAGTTAGGTATGCAAGGCCAGTTTTAAGATCTTGCCAGATAATGTTTTCACAAAAAATTGGAAAAATCAGCAATACCGTTTTGAAAATTTTCATAAAAAAAAGTTTCAAAACTTAAAATTTTCCAAATGCTGATATGCAATTTTTCTTAAATACACCTACGAACAACCGACGAGAACACCAACTTCTCAAAGAGAAAAAGAAGCAGCATGAGAAGCGCTCGTTTGAGGAAATAGAGAGTTGCCATGACAGGAACGAGACTCGAAAGTTTTACCAAAAGGTAAAAAGATCCTGCCAGGGTAGCAAACCCCCAACTCAAGCCTGTAAAGACCAGCAGGGAAACATAGTTATAGAGTCACAGTCGCTACTGAGGATCTGGAAAGATCATTTCTGCAGACTGCTTAACGGCGATGAGGACACAAATTCCGCTGTCAGGCAGACTGCCCCATTCAGCCTGGACGATGATCAAGAATGCCGTCCTTCCGACCTAGAAGAAATTAAGCTTTCTATATGCAAACTTAAATCAAATAAGACTGCAGGTGCAGATGGCCTTGATGCCGAACTTTTCAAGGCAGCTGGAGACCAATTGGAAAGGAGCATGCACCAACTGATCTGCATGATATGGTCGGAAGAAAGCATGCCCGATGAATGGAACCTCAGTATCGTATGCCCGATCCTAAAGAAAGGAGATCCTCACAACTGCGCCAATTATAGAGGGATAAGCCTCCTTAACGTCGCTTATGAGATCTTGTCTGCTGTAATATGTGAACGTCTGAAACCCCACGTCAACAACTTGATAGGTCCTTATCAATGTGGTTTTAGACCAGAGAAGTCCACAATAGACCAAATTTTCACATTACGGCAGATCTTGGAAAAAACCCGAGAACATAATATCGATATTCACCATCTCTTTATCGATTTCAAGGCCACGTATGACAGTATCTACAGAGACGAGCTGTACAGAGCCATGTCTAGTTTCGGCATCCCTGCAAAACTCGTACGACTATGCAGGATGACTTTGGAGAATTCACGCTGCTCCGTCAAGGTCGGTAAAAAACTCACCGAGACCTTTGATGTCGAAAAAGGTTTTAGGCAAGGTGACAAATTGTCATGCGATTTCTTCAAGATCATACTTGAACAGATTGTAAGAAACTCAAACGTCAACACCAGAGGAACAATCTTTCAAAAGTCTGTACAATTACTCGCCTATGCAGACGATATTGACGTAATGGGAAGAAAAAAGCGTGATGTCATAGGTGCTTTTGCGAGTATTGAAACAGAAGCGGCAAAAATGGGTTTGATGGTTAATGAGGGCAAAACGAAGTATATGTTGTCATCAAACAGGGACACAGAACATTGACAAATTGCACAAAACGTCACAATAGAGAGACATAACTTCGAGGTAGTACAGGACTTCGTCTACCTAGGATCCGCTGTAGACACGGACAACAACATCAGTGCGGAGATCAAACGGAGAATAACCCTTGCCAACCGTTGCGTCTTTGGGTTAAGAAGGCAATTGACAAATAAAACCCTCTCCAGAAAAACCAAGGTGCCCTTGTATAAGACCTTGATCATCCCAGTCCTGCTTTACGGCGCGGAAGCATGGACCTTATGGAAAGCGGATGAGGAAAACCTTGGTCGTTTCGAAAGAAGAATTCTCCGAATGATCTTTGGTCCCGTATGCGAAGGCAATGTGTGGAGAAGAAGATACAACAACGAGCTGTATGAGCTGTACCGCGACATGGGCATAGCGCATAGCCAGAAGAGTACGCATCGCGAGGCTACGATGGTTGGGCCATGTTGAGCGGATGGACCCAAACGCTCCGGCTCGTCGGGTGTTCGAAAGCACATTGCAGGGAAATCGCGGAAGGGGAAGACCTCGTCTTAGGTGGCGCAATCAAGTGGAGGATGACCTCAACCGACTTGGAGTGCGAAACTGGAGAGAGCTCGCCCGAAATAGAAGTCGTTATCGAAGGATGTTGGTTGAGGCCCAGGTTCACCCCGAACTGTAATGCCCACCTAAGTAAGTAAGTAAGTACACCTACGAATCCTTTAATATAAAATATCGTCAAAACAGTTTCAGATGTTAGCGAGGAAGTCGATTTAAAAAAAAAACGCTACTTTGAGGGGTACCGTTTTTAGGCTTTTTGCAAATTTTTTTTTTACATCATAAGAAAGGTGTAAAGTAGGTAAATAATAAATTGAAAAATAATCCTTCACATAAAATTTAATCGAAATCGTTAGAACCGTTTTCCAGAAAAAAAGGACTATGATATAGGTTGTATGGCACTATGGCAGGTACCGTTATTTCAAGACCTAGAGACCCAATTCCAAAAACCCCTGCTGCTCCACAGACCCTGAAGAAAATTGGTCAAGCGGTTCAGGCTGTAGATTCATATACTGACATACAGAGAGATAGAATTTTAGGACCCACTTTTTTCGTATTCTTTATCATCGTAATGTCATGTTTAGTTGACTGCCCGATTCCAAAACTGCCTTATAGCACCTATAATCGTATTTAAACAAACTGTAAATATACGTATTTTGGTCTTTTTTGCGATTTCGCTTTATCGGAATGTTCTTCATAGTTGATGAAAAGCTGTATATGCATTTGCTAATCCGTTTTTAGCGATCATGATGCCTTGGTAGCAGATTTTGTCATCATCTTCTATGGTAGGTTGGATTCCTTTGGAGGTTGTAACCTTGTAACATACATCGGTTTTGCATTATTGATTGCTACACGCATTAATTTGATTTTTGCCATCTTAACTTTCAATCCGGGGCTCTCGGCCATTGGTATCAATATTTCTAGCTTTCTCTGCATCTCTTCAAGCTATATATGTAAGTTAGGAAATAAAGGTCGTTGGCGTAATAGAGATTACATAGAGGTTGAAAGGGGCGCCAAAGAGTGCAACGGCATTAAACTTTTCCAAGACAGCGTCCATTACAACTGAAAATAATACAGGCGAAAGCACACAACCCTGACGCACTCCTTTGCTTATAGCGAATTTTTCGTCTTGTTTTCTTTTGGTCGAGACGGCACGGCGCACAGTGTGTAATTTGGCCAATCCAGCGGAACTTTAATGAAAAATAAATGTTCTTCAAATGTAACAAAATTGGTATCATATGAAAGATAAAACCTCCAGCGATAACAATTTAAAAACGAAAACAAGAAAATATCTGTATTTGCCGTTCGACAACACCACAAACATCAGCTTTGTTGAAGCAAAAAAAATTTTAATTTCATTACTTTTTTCTTACCAAGTTGTTAGGATCGTGGTTAAGCAAGTAGTTAGTTGTTCACCTCAAATTTATTTTATTTATTTTTGTTGACATTTAAGAAGTTCTCGAAGTAAAAAGTTTTTTTCTGCACAAAAAAAAAAATTAAACAAAAAAGACTTAAAATGTGATTTTTATTTTTTGTGTTTTGTGACTTTGTAAAGCGTTTTAAAAATGTATCCTCATGAATCCGTCGAGATATTGGGCTTAAAATCTCCGTTAGCGTATTCTGTGTTTGAAATCGTTTAGTTTTCTTGCTTCTTTCTGCTGACCCCATACAATTTTTTTTCTTTGATTAACAGGTTTTTACTCCTCTCGGATCCATACCTTCTAGCCGAAGCTGTACAAAGCTTAGTAGAAACTGCAGCTCACTCGCACCAAAATTTATTGCATTATTGATGGCTTCGAATTTCAAGACCTCAGGCTGAGACACAGAAAATTCATAGTTCTAGTAATTTATTTAAAAAAATCATGTTAGAAATAATCAAAATAAATAAATCAGAAAAGAGCTTTATTGAATTGTCTGTTGCTTTTTTTCCATTCTTAGCTGTCCATTAAATGAAAATGAATATTTTATATAGTATTCAGCTTTAAACAAAGCTAACAAAGTTAAAACATAAAAACAACACTGTTGAGATAAGGTCTTATAATATTTTAAACTGATCAAAAAACGATCAAACAAAGTGTCCAAATGCATAAGAAACAGCATTTAAGACTCAGGACAGCTTTTAAGTATCATTAAATAACCATAATATACAAGAAAAAACATTTTCAAATAAATAACAAGTCATTCAAACACTCAGCGAATAAAGTTCCGCTAGATTGGCAAAATTACACATTAATTCGCGAGATTATGTGGTCAGGTACTGCAAGTCTTCTGAGCGCTTTCGTTCATTTACGGTTCAACTTTTAACTATGCTGCCAATATATCGATTGACTTAAGAACGATGCAAACTAATCCGTCAATACTGTAAAACATTGAGGTTTCCATTCCTAGTTCTCTTAAATCAATTATTATTAAACTATTTGAATATGTTATTTATAAATTATTATTAAATAAATAAATAAATCCTAAAACGAAGAACAACCTTTTATTTAGAATTTTCGAACTCATTTATTCTGAATAATAAAATTTCGAGGTTCTACGACCGTTCGTCTTCATTTTTTTATGTTTAATACTACCTTTGATATTTATTTCCATATATTTCATATTTCCACTCAAAAACTTGAGAATAATTTTAAAAATACACTCTGGAAAATAGGTAGGTAGATATTCCGTATTGATTTTCAAGTTCGACATTTTATACACAAAGTCCTGAAAGATTAATTTTTTATTAGTTGAATGGTTGGCAAAAACAAAAACCAAACCCGTGGAATTGGACACCTTGGTGGAAAATTACAATATTGCGAAATTGAGTTCTTAAATATTTTCAAAACAGGATTTCTGACTGGCTCCTCAAAAATTTCGCAGGTTTTCAATCGCTTAACATCAAATAAGCTCTTGATTTCCTTATTTTGTAATATTAAAAATGCTGAAGCGTCGACCCGAAAATCGGCAACTTCTTTCTGATATTCGACATCGATGTTTATAGCAGCTGATTTATCAAGTCTACAAGATATATTTTTGACCACATTGTTGTTGAGTCGGTTGCATTTGATGTCTTCAAATACTCCGTCGTAGCTTCGCTAAATATGATATTTTTCAATAAAACCTATGTACATTGCGTTTAATTCACAAGAACTCACGTATCCAAAGATAATGTTGAGTAATACTAAAAAAACAAGATGACTCAAGCGAACAGATTGTTTCCAAACCATTATTGCAAATATACTGAGGGGTTGGTTTGTTCTCATTACGACCATTAACTTTTAGTATCGCTAACAGGGTTGAGTGAGTGATTTATAAATATTGATAAATATCATTAAAACGAATAAACGCTTCTATCATAGAAAAATTGTAGTAAATGACTTGCTGGATGAAACTAACTGAGATAAGAAAAAATACCGTTTTGTCATGTGTTTGTTTTAAAAAATTAGAAGAAACTCGTAATGATATGACCTATAATACAAAGTTGATCTTTTAAACTCATTAACATCGCATTAGTATTTTTGAGGGTGTGCTATGTTTTTGTTTATTTTCAATAAAAGAATGTTCAATTTGATTTAAATCCTCTTAAAATTTTATTAGAAGGAAAAACCCATCTCAAGTCAAATCAAAGATCAAACTAAGAAGGGAAACTTTGACCAAAAACAAATTAATAACACGCTAAAAAGTTATTGGTTCTGGCGTTCTGCAAAGGATGACTACCTGAATGTAATACTACTTGAAATGCTGATTCTCAACAAACTTCGCTCAACCAGACTACTTTTCGTAGCGTCGCGTCGTCGGCGGTCGGTCGCACGAGTATACAGTTTGATTATGAAAAGCTTTGATGATAAAGCTTGAACGATCATGAAACAAGCATTTGCGACCGTGCTACCCCATCGCGCGAACGCTTTCCTGTGTTAATAAGGACACACAATGGCGTTATTGTTGTTTGATATTTTGATCGTCCGATGCAGCGCCCGTCGCTCGTTGTTCGGTTGCGCGATCGCTGCCAATTAGGACATTGGGTTACACCTTGCGGCTACACGATCAAAACATGGCAATTCATCGCCTCACACAAATATTAGGCGAGTTTTATTGAAATTCTATGTGCACTTGTGTGCACTTCAGCAAAACATCGCTCATGGGAAAACAACAACTCCTTATGTCAGTAGCCTAAGTGCACATAAATATCGCAGTAAGCTAACTGCACAACAGGGATGGCTGGTAAATTTCTTTTTTTGGCATCCAGAGGTTGGCAGTCTTTGGGTTGTGTTCATTCATATTTCTGATTTTCGACAACAGATTGAATAAGTCTGTTTCTTTACTTTTTGTGCAGACATTTTTTTTTTAAGGAAAGGTTGTTAAATTCTTTCAGAAACTCTCTGAAAGAGCGTATTTGTCTTAAAAGTAAAGAAACGCCTTGAACAAAACATTCGCAGCAGCGCAACGCTTGGAAAAACGTCTGTTTGACAGTTGTGGTATTTGTTTTGGCTGTGCACGATTTCTGTCCACAGAAATTTTGGTGGCGGAAATTCGCAGGACGGGGAAATTTTTTTACTCTCTCGAGAGCACTCTCTTTTGTGCACTGTTACGAAAAATCGGAACGGGATTAGACTGACTTTCGCCGAATTTCGGTGCATTTCGTGCGAATTTTCAGTAAAGAAACACACCTAATAGCTAATAGATGAGTCAGGTGGTGACTTGGTGGGGACATAAATAGACACGCAGTTACTAACACACACACACACACACGGTCAGAAAAGGTGGTGGTAGCAGCAAAAGCAATGGTTTTCCCTCTTGTTCTTTATTTCTCTAAGCTTTTGACTTATTTAATTCATAAGTCACTTACTAACTTATGACTTAATGAGTTTTTAATTCACAAACTAGTAACCGTGATATAAATACCTGCATCGAAATCTGAATCCTAATTCCTAATTCGATTCGATTATTCGACCCTAAAAATAAAAATGAATCTTATTGAACACAGCTATTGCGAAAAAAAATTGAAGTGACATTTGTTTTGTTTACATCGAAAGTAAAAAGTTGAAATGCGGCAAATAAATTGAGAATCGAGAATTAAATAGAGAAAAATAGAAATGGAAAGTAAAAGGTATGCATTTATATCCTTAGAATGCAAATTTTTAATGTTTCTTATCCTTAGAACAAGTGCAAAGGGTACCAACCTTGAAAGTTAAAATTGAAAGTGAACTTGCTAAGTGCATATAACCAAAAATCGTTTTATTGATAAGAGCACATAAGTGCACATAGAAAATTTTCAATAAAACGCGCCTATTCTTTCAAATTCCTGTCCGTGTTTTCGATGTGACGTATAGTGGAGTGCCGTAAGCTTTATACCTAGGAGTCCAGGGCCAGTCCATGGATTTTCATGAAATTTTCGAAAATGTATTTTAAATATCGTATGGAAAAAAGTAAAAAAGAAAAATGTTCACCGCACTCAGTCCTTTAATTATTTTTATAATGAATTATTAACTTTTAGATTTTTTTTTTGAAGTGAAAACTTCTTTAGGCGCGTTTGGCACTTTTGTGATGGGGGTAAAGCAATGAATTCGCGACCGACACCATTTTTTTTGTTGCATATTTTTCGGCTTCATTCCGAAATGGCTGGCCACACATACACGATACACCACTGAGCAGATCAGAGAGCAATGAATGCAGATTATTTAGTATTTGTAGTGTAGTGTGTAGGTAGTAGTCATTTGCAAAGCTCGTAGTAAAATGCAAAGCTAGTTCTTTTCTTCATTCGGTCATTGACACTTGACAGTCAAAGTGTGAAGTTCTTTTTAAATAAGCAGGATCTCAATTATTTGTTTGAGAGGAAAAAGAAATAATTTCCCCACCTGCTTACTAATTAATTAATTTTGAACTGCTAAATGACTTAAAAGAATGTAACAGCAACATTACCTAGTATACTTTTACCGACTCGGAGAAATACAGAGAAGAAAGAAAGGAATTGAATTGAAGGACAGAGAAAAATTATTGCAACGCAGAAAAAATAAAAAGCACCAAATATTTAACTACCATTTCAATGAAGTGGATGAGTGAAGCTGGAATCATGGCAGAGTAGGAGACGCACTGGTCGATGATTCGAACTTTACAATAAATTAAAAGAGATCAACAACTCATCGCGATGATTTATCGATGGAATTGAAATGGTTGCATGAAAATAGTTTGAAAAACCATTACTCAAATATTCACTAATTTCGTTTCTAAACTTAATGCATTGTCCTTTCATTTTATTGTCAAAGTTTACGAGCGCAGTTACAAAATCTGTATCACTATCTGTAGACACTATCGACTATCGTTAAAAAATTGAATGTATTGATTTTAATAGAATTTCGCAAGGGTGACGAAGAAATATAGATATGATATTCCAGATTTCAATTTAGTTGCTAGTTTCAGAAGGCACGATCGTCCAGCAGCAGGAGTAGCTATCTATAAAAGGTTGTCTGATACAACTGCCATATTTTGCTCAAATCATATGGATTTGCATACGAGGTACCTACACTAGTATATGTTTAGTAGTAATGTTTTTGATATCGGCGATTTGTGTGTTTATCGTTGCCTTTCTGGAAATGGACAGCAAGTTATAATAGTAGGGGTTTATAATTCACCGACTACGTCTTCAAGTGCAATACGACAGCTTTTATATAAAAATTTATTTATTTAGTCTGAAGACGCTTCTGCATACCTTCACGATAAAATTGGGGAGAGATTTGATGAATTCCCAATGATTTTGAGTGGTGATTTTAACATCAACTTCGGCGATGCTACAAATTTGCCACTTTTTCAATTTTTAAAAGAAGAATACTATTTTACAATGACGAATGACCGCAGCCTTAGTACAACGAAATATAAAGCGACAATTGATGCAGTCTTTGCGATATATTTAAATAGATTTGAGACAAAATTGTTCGTTTCCTATTTAAGTTACCATAGACCTATTATTTCAGTTTTAGAATACGATGATTGTAGAGATGATAAAAGAAGAGATGAAATTGTGAATGAAAACTCATAAGTTTCATTGATGTTCTTCTATATGTACATCTACATAAGTATATTATAAAATATTTTCCTGTACCTACATTAAAATATTTACTGAAAATTCAATTCTGTTTTCACTTCCGTCGGCACTCCCGGAGTGCTTCTTTTTTTTCATTTGTGTAGGGTGTTTTAGATACCGTTTGCCAAAGACTCAGGATATATAGGTTAGGTTAAGCAAAAAAAAATTGTATGGGTGGGAGGGGGGTGGGAGGGGGGCTATATCCAATTTATTGAATTGCAATTTTATAAAAACTTGACTCAATTTTTTAAAAAATTATTAAAAATCAAGTAAGCCACTTACTTACTCATACTTTAGTTTTTGAAAGCTGACGCTTTGTTCTATAATAAAAATTTTAATTTGAGTTCACTTAAAGAAAAGTTTTTGAGAGATCAAGCTGTTGCGGTTTATTTTACCACAACAAGTTAGACCTTTATTTTTCTTCTTTTCCCATTTTCACCCCATCCTTTTGTTGTGGCTTTAAAGTGCTTGCAGAGCACGAAGCAACCCTAGTCCATCAGCTAGTGGTGTACTTCAAAGCATTTTGGAAAAGCAACCCCTTCATTGAGCCAGTGGCCGGCTGGAGACTCAAGCAGTAGGGTTAGTAAGAACCAGGAAGGTTCTGGAGAAATTCCATCAACAGCAGCAGCAGCAGCAGGTTACTAACAACCTACTATTTATGCAAAAGGTAGAGATATGGCTTCCCATCTCTTACACACTGATTAGATATCAGTCAACGTTCACTATAACGTTCACGATCACCAGAATTTGGCATATGAAACCTTTTCAATATAAACGGCCAAGAGCCCAACGTAATGGCTGAGTGCCCACCGTAAAAGCCGAGTGCCCAACCTAAAGTTCTTTATCTTAACAAGGAAATTACTCTTTATAGGATTATCCCCATTGCCTCAAATTTGCGCGAAGGTTCACCGAAGTAATTTAGTAGCTTTCGCGAAAAATGACGAATCCTCCTGAAAGTACTGCAGATACCCCGTGACGAACCTCCACGACTCTGATTGGTCGAAGTGAGTGGAATTTGCTGAATGCGCCGATGAACGAAGAGACCGCCAAGAAGATGGTACTTCTTGGTTGACCTCTGAAAAGGACATAGTGCCAGAAAGTTTTGAAAGATATAAAAAGTTTTCGGAATTTTTAAGAATCGAGTGATTTCAGATTATTGCAAGTTGTGTAAGAAATTGTGTTTGTGTTGGCAGAAAGGCCAAAGTCATATCAACTAGTTGTTTTGTGCAGGAAAGCTCCACGCAGGCAGGAATTCAGAAGAGTTAGTGCCAGTACTTACAAGAAAACTCAGGCAGGATTCGTCAACAGAAAAAGCTAAGTATTTTCTACTTACAAGAAAAAGTGTGAAGTGCGTTTGTTTTGTTTTGACTATTGAGTCATATTGCTTGAATCGGCAACCCTTCGCCTTTCGTAATTAATCCTGAGATTGCAGGACGAGCGACCTTTCTTTGTCCTTGTTGTCTGTTCGGGAAAACTCCCAAACAGTCGTTTGTTTGCGGGTGTATTGTGCACACAAGTTGTTGTTTGTGTTTTAACCTGGGTAAAGGCCCATCTTCGATCTTAAATTTCATCCTATCTAACCTCTACCAGATTTCCCATCCATTGTACACCACCAATTGTTTACGAAAACACTTCAGGTTTTATATGTATACTTGTAAAGGTTTTCTGAACAAAATATAATTTTATTCCCTTTGGAAGATAATCGCGTTATTTTATTTCCCTTGAAGACCATTTTCAGAGTTAAAGTTGGTTTGGAAATTCCAAGCAAAAATTTCCTGGCGCCCTTAAAATTGTGAAACACCTTACTTGTGTTCTGATAGAACATTGTTTATATCATTAATTTCTTTTGATCAATCGTTCACTATTTTCACTAATTAAAACCACCTACGGACCAACCCTTGCTGAGCAGCTGGCATTGGCAGCATATTATCTTGCGACCCGTTGCACTTTTTTCCATTAAAATCCAACTAGCTGTCATTTGACAGTTCATCCTAAAAGTAAATTCGATCAACATCGCCGCGGCACATCGGTGTGCATTTTTTATATTTTTGTGTTATAAATAAATAATTAATCATTCGTTGCGATGAATTAATATATAAGTTTGCTATAATCCAAGTTGTACATTCGGTTGTAATTTGTTTTGTCGGGAAAAAAGTGCAACAAAGCCTCAAAGTCAAAATTTTGAAATAAGAAAATATGTTTTTCCTAATTAATTTTTTTTTACAAAATTTTACCCCATTAAGGGCCTGTTTTGCTTTCCATATTTAACGCTTTTATTAATTTTTATTCAAAAGCAAAAACCGAACGAACAAATTTTTCTTGGTTTTAGAGAGATTAAAAAAAAACCAAATGTTCTTTTTTCCAGAAAACGAAATATCGTTAATTTCCCACTGATTGAACTTTATTCCCGGAAGTGAAATATGAGATGTGTTTCAAAGTACCTATATAAAAAAATGTTAAAAAAAATTTCATGTGATCTTAATTTTAATATAAATTATAAAAAATTATTAAAATTTTAGGGTTATCTTTTAATTATATTAGTTTTAAGTTAAATTTTAAAAAGAAGACCTATTACAAACTTAAGCTTTCGTCTCAAATGACAGCACATATACTGATTTGTGCCCCAAATGCTGTTTCCGGTCAAACTAGTTGATGAAACTAAAAAAATTCGGTTTTTTGCAATAACGTTTTGAAAATGTTAAAAAAAAAAAATTCTAAACTTAAAATTTTCCAAATGCTGATATGCAATTTTTCTTAAACACACCTACGAATTTTTTAATATTAAATTTCGTCAAAACAGTTTCAGCCGTTAGCGAGGAAGTCGATTTAGTTAAAAACCCTACTTTGAGGGGTACCGTTTTTAGACTTTTTCCAATATATTTTTTTACATCATAAGAAAGGAAATTAGAAAATAATCCTTCACGGAATTTGTATTACAATCTGACAGTTAAATTATATAAATTTTAATTAAGTAAAGACTAAGAATCAGCTTGTTAGTAATCACTTTTTTGAACTCGTAATCGATACATGTTTGAGGAAGGGGACTCTTGGGATCAAAACATACAATTTGTAGGACAAAAACTTTTTCAAATAATTCATAATAATCTTGAAGTTTAACCAAGAAAAAAAAAATTTTACTTTTAAATTTTTTAGTATCATGAAATCGACTAGACATATCTACTTACCCTTGCTGCCTCTGTTAGCTACAACAGTCGAAAGTTTTCGTTAGAAAATTGTTGGGCGTCTCAACAAAGTGAAGTTACTCAGGGAAAATTAGCTTGATAGTAATCACCAAAAAAAAAAAAAAAAAAAATGGACCAGGGATCCCGGACTTATGAATTTCATGGGAAAATACGTGTATATTAACCGGTAATAAGCTTTTCCGGGTACAAAACTTCCACCAGTTATAAAAAACGAAAATCGATTGCAAAACTTGTGGCCTCATCCTAGTGGTTGGCAGTGTACGTATTTTGGTCTTCCTAGTTTATGAAAAACTGCATATGCATTTGCTAATCCGTTTTTAGCGATCATGCTGCCTTGGTAGCAAAAGTTGTCATCGTTTTCTATGGTATGTTGGATTTCACTGCGGGTTGTAACCTTGTAACACACTTTGGTGTTGCATTATTGATTGCTATACGTATTAATTTGGCTAATGCCATCTTGACTTTCAATTCAGGGCTCTCTGCAATTCGTACCAATACTTCTAGCTTTCTCTGCATCTCACAAGCTGTATGAGTTTGGAAATTAAAGTCGTTGGTGTGATCGAGATCAGATAGAGTTTGAAAGGGGTGCCATAGAGTGCAACAAGGTGTTCCGGCATTATACTTTTCAAAGACAGCGTCCATTACTACCGAGAACAATGCAGGCGAAGTACACAACCCTGACGCACTCCTTTGTTCATAGCAAATCTTTCGCCTTGTTTTCCTTTGTTCGGGACTGTGCACTGAGCACAATCAAAATAAAGTTCTCCAATCAGCGAAATTATGTGGTCAGGCACTGCAAGTCTTCTGAGCGCTTTCGTTCACTTACGATAGGTTAGGTAAGGTAGTATGGGCTGACGGCTGATCTTATTACCGTCACACTTAGATCAATGTAGATCCATTGTGATACCCTGGAATATTGTAACGTTCTAGAAACCTATGAGTTTATGTCTGGCCAGTTTTTAACCATTTTGTGGCCTTAGTGAAGTTTAACAGGCTGCTTTTTGAAGTGTCTGAATTCTTCTAGTTCATTGAAAAAGTAATTGCCTAGAAACTTTTTCCTAATGTGGCAGATTGCTGGGCATTGACAAAGGAAATGAGTTGTATCCTCATGTTCATCTTCGTCATTGCATCCTCTGCACAGGTCATCGGTACAAACCCCATTTTCTTTTTGTGGTAACCTAGTAGGTAATGTCCAGTTATGATACTGATAAGCATTCGAAATGAAGGTCTATTCAATGATAGCAGCTTTTCAGATCCGTTCTTATCGTATTTCGGCCAAAGTTTCCTGGAAGTAACACAGGAGTCTAGGCATTTCCATCTTTCATTGGATTTTCGCATTATTTTGTTACCAATGATCTGTTTAATTTCACAGGGTGGAATCCTAATTGATTGATCAATGAGAGAAGGGTCAAGTGCTGATCCTTTCCTCGCTAGTTCGTCCGCTTTTTCGTTTCCCGATATACCACTATGACCAGGAACCCAGCAGAGTCTAACGTTATGCTGTGTACCAAGAACCCTTAGCTCTTCGCGACAGCAAGAAACAAGCTTTGATTTGACAAGAGTGGCAGAAATCACTTTTATTGCTGCTTGGCTATCAATGAAAAAAGTGATATATCAGCATGTGATAGCGCCATCGTTGGCACCTGTTTTGCAGCGTTTGTAACTGTCAAGATCTCTGCAACTTCCATTTTCGAACCGTCAGTATAGATTGATATGGACGTCTCGTTCAGGTAAGGTGTTTCATTCTCCCAATTCGTTCTATTGCGGGGAAGCTGGTTGAGAAGGATTTTTTAAAGTCCAGGTATGGTCATGGAGTTAGGTAATCTGTGCAGATATTGTTATCTGCGTATAGTGATAAAATCTCTGTGTGTGCTGTTTGGCTGGTTTTCCAGACATTACACTGATTTAGTCTAAGTGCACTGTTTGCTGCCGCTTCTTGAACATAGAGATCAAGGGATGTGAGATCTAGGATTACTTCCAAGCTCGCGGTTGGTGTGGTTGTCATTGCACCAGTTACGCAAAAACAGGCTGATCTTTGTACTTTGTTTAGGATTTTTTAGTGCGTGGATTTTTCCAGCGCCTTCCACCAGACCAAATTGCCTTAAGATAGGATAGGTCTAACAATGGCAGTATACATCCACAGGATGATTTTGGGATTTAGTCCTCAGTTTTTGCCAAAAATCCTGCTGCACAAATACACTGCATAGATTTTTTATGTCTTTCTTGTATATTGGGACCCCAATTCAGTTTTTTGTCTAAGATCACTCCCAAGTATCTGGCTTATAAAATTGACAACATCTTACTTTAAGGAACTGATCAAACCTACATCCAAAAACCTTTTGATGGTAGTGCGATATATGCTCACCACGACGAAGTCCGTAAACGTATCGAACGGCATCATTAACTGCGACAAGCAGCTTATGTTGAGAGTGGGAGTCTATTTTGCAGTATACTTTTGAGGAAAAATCAATCAAAGGGACGAATAATGCTTTGACAAGTCTCAACTTAGTGTCTACTGGAGTAAAACTAGAGGAAAACCACAGTTTTCTCAAACCTGCATAAATTCGTCCAATAATATAATTTGTGTGGTCAAAGGCTGAAAGCAAACGATTTATTTTGAAACCATAACTAGTTACAACATCAAAAAAATTAATTCGATTATTATTAACGAACACAGGTGGTAATTCATCGGTGTCATAATAATTTTTTGCGATAAGAATCATTTGAGTCTTGTCTGTATTCAAATTTAAACCGTTTGATCGAGACCAGTCGAAGATTACTGCAAGGTCCTCATTCGTTCTGGCTATTAGGTCTTCAATCAGACCAATAGGGCGTGACAGATAAACTTGGACATCATCAGCGTAAATGTGAAAAGTAACATTTGAACATACACTAGGTAAATCATTGATGAATAAACTAAATAAAAATAGTATAGGCCCCCATATAGACCCTTGAGGTACGCCAAGGATTCAGAGGATTTCCCATCGTGTATAACTCTTTGAAAGCGATTTTTTAGGTAATTACAAATGAGGCCCGACGATCTCTCGCTAAAACCAAAATAGAGTCTTAGCTTCTGACACAGTACTCTATGATCCACTGAGTCAAAAGCTTTGGAGAAGTCAAGTAAGCAAAGTACCGTTAACTGATCCATATCATATTTTATTCTGATGTCATCAAAAATTTTAATCATAGCGGTAGAGCAATTGTACCCTTTTCTAAAACCAGATTGAACTCGAGAAAGTAAGTTATGCTCACTCAAATAATTTGAGATTTGATCTGCAAGGATCTTTTCCAAGGCTTTAGAAAGGCATGGTAAAATGCTAGTTGTTTGAGTCGGTTGAGGCTTTTTATGCACAGGAATGACAGTAGCTAACTTCCAGTTATCAGGAAAAGTTGAAGATGCAATACAAAAATTGAAAATGTGTGTAAGACTACTTATGATATGGGTTAAAATCATTTTAACAAACCGAAGAGGTACACCATCCTGACCTATGGCATCATAGGGAAAATGCCATCGTGACCCGGAGATTTGAAAGGGAAAAAGGAGTTGATAGCCCATTCCATACTCTCTTCCGTTACGATACCTGTCGGGATTTCGTGTCTAGAGTACTTAGTGGTTTCTACTTCACTGTTCTCTATAGGGCTGCATCCAGGGAAGTGCGAATCGAACAGATGTTTCAGACTCTCGACCGGGGATTTAGTCCAGTGGTTATCCGGTCTCCTCAGAGAACCAAGAGGTATGGCCTCCTTGGAGAGGATTTTTCGTATAGTCTGGCTGATTTGTTCGTGCTCAATTCACTGCAAAAATTTCTCCATGAGAAGCGTTTTGCTCGTTGAGTATCATTTTTGAATTTCCTTTGACTGGATTTGCAATGTTCCCCGTCATTTTCCCAGCCGGTCCGTTTGGCAGCATTGAAAAGTTTTCTAGTTTCTTTCCGAATGCTGCTCAGCTCGTTATCCCTTCAGATTGGTTTTCTGTTCTTTCTTATCGTTGTGATCAGAGAGATCCGTCATACTTAAATCAACGCAGATCCATTATGATATCCTGGAGTATTGTAACGTCCTAAAAAAAAACCTATGAGTTTATGGTTGGTCAATTTTAACTATTTTGTGGCCTTATTGAAGCTTAACAGACTGTTGCCTGCAGTGTCTGATAGTTCTTCCACTTCGTTGAAGATTTATTTATATAAATTTTTTATTTATATAAAGTTAGCTTAAAAAACTTGTAAATATGCTTATCGTCTGATAATTCGCCAAAATGTGTTTGCATGTTCCACAGGAGATAGGACTCCAAAAACCGCAGTGCCAATAGATGCAAAAGTTCAACTCAACGTAAAATCTGCTCAATCGGATTGATGGAACGCCTTCAATTTGATATACCCAGCTGCGCCCGCTGAGTGGATCAATTAGTTTAAAATAAAGAGAAACGAAGAAACGAAGAACATCCTTTTATTTAGAATTTTCTAACTCATTTATTCAGAATACTAAAATTTCGAAGTTTTGCGACCGTTCGTCTTCATTTTTTTATGTTTAACACTACCTTTGATATTTACTTCCATATATTTCATATTTTCACTGTATAATTTGATAGCAATTTTAAAAACACACTCTGGAAGATAGGTAGGTAGATATTCTGTATTGATTTTCAAGTTCGACAGTTTAAACACAAAGCCCTGAAAAATTAATGTTCAATTAGTTGAATGGTTGGCAAAAATAAAAACAAACCCGTGGAATTGGACACTTTTG
This sequence comes from Melanostoma mellinum, assembly GCA_914767635.1. NCBI lineage: Eukaryota > Metazoa > Arthropoda > Insecta > Diptera > Syrphidae > Melanostoma > Melanostoma mellinum. The sequence goes on from OU612060.1 coordinate 56,448,360, forward strand.
TGGTAAATTACAATATTGCAAAATCAAGTTCTTCAGCATTTTCAAAATAGGATTTCTGACCGACTCCTGAAAAAGTTCGCACGCTTTCAATCCTTTAACATCAAATAAGCTCCTGATCTCATTATTTTGTAATATTAACAATGCTGAACCATCGGCCCGCAAATTGGCAACTTCTTTCTGATATTCAACATCGATGTTTATAACAGCTGATTTATCAAGTCTACAAGACACATTTTTGAGCACATTGTTGAGTGAGTTGCATTTGATGGCTTCAAAGACTCCGACGTAGCTTCGCTAAATATGTTTTTTTTCAATAAAAACCGTTGCGTTAGTTCACAAAAACTCACATATCCAAAGGTAGTGTTAAGTAATAATAAAAAAACAAGATGACTCAAGCGAACAGATTGTTTCCAAACCATTATTGCAAATATACTGAGGGGTTGGTTTGTTCTCATTACGACCATTAACTTTTAGTATCGCCAACAGGGTTGACTGAGTGATTTATAACTATTGATAAATATCATTTAAATGAATAAACGCTTCTATCATAGAAACATTGTAGCAAATGACTTGCTGGATGAAGCTGAGTTAAAAATAAAAAATATTGTTTTGTCATGTTTGTTTTGAGAAAATAGGAGGAACTCGTAATGATACTACGGATGTTTGGATTGAAGAGATACAAATGCTTTTTAATGTAAAAACTTCCCATCATATTTGTTCCGCAATTTTCTGATGTCTCAAAAGTCGCTAGCCCTCTGAACACGGTTTTGGAATGTCTCTTTAGTTATATTTTTAGGAAACAAGGGTGAATTTATAATTTTTGGCTTAGTTCACCTCAACAATTTCTGTTCAGACTAGGTTCATCAATTTTGTAAAGAGCAAGGATACTAAATTCTTGAAATATTAGGTTTGTTCGTTTGTTTTTGTTGTGAAAGAGCCTCTACTTTTTCTTTAAGCCGGCGACAGCCGACAGCCCGAGTAAGATTGTAAAACTGGTTTCCTCCTCAACGGGTCTCCACCTTGCCGTGGTGAGGAGGCTTACGCTGGAAATCTCAAGCAGGACGGCTACGGTTAGATGCTCTTGAGCGGAAAATCAGCTACCAGCGAGGGTTTCGGGCAAACTAAGTGAGACCCACCCCTATGAAAATTTATGGAAAGAACACAAAAAAGCAACAAAAAAATAGCGGGGATATACGCTAAAATGTCAGCAGATGTCACGGCTGCTGGCTTGGGCTTTGCCTTACGATCTCAATATCGTAAGGAGAAGTCGCCAGTGACTAACTTTTCTTTTTTCATTTTTTCTTTAGTTTGTTTGACGATCTTACTTATAATTTTGGATCTTTTTCTTTTTTCTTTTTCTTTTTTCGTTCTTTTCTTTTTCTTTTTCTTTTCCCATTTTCTTATAGATCCAACTTATAAAGTAATCGAAGTTCAACACAACAAAAAAGAAAAAGCTGATTATAAAATGAACAACCAAAAGACCGATAATGTTTCCAAGATGACCGAGGAAGAGGAAAATCTCCTCCTTGACCCATTCTCCAGCTTGGGTATGGAAGATGGAGCCAGTGGTGAGGCAATCATTGTTGATGACATCAGTGATGCCAGCTCCATAGCGGACTCCGACACCTCAAACCTATCGTGCGTGTCCAGGCGGAGTAAAATCTCCAACTGCAAGCGCACGGTCAAAAGGCTGGGGAAAGTTAACTGGAATGACATGACTGACATTGAACGGAAAAGACTCCACAACGCACGAGCCTTTTTAGACAGGGAGAACTTGGGAAAAGACGGGCCTACTGCTAGTCTAGCACCAAGCCCCCTGCAAGGTATGACCGACAAAACAGACAAGACGCACGACACACGAGCCTTTTCGGACAGGGAGAACTTGGGAAAAGACGGGCCTACTGCTAGTCTAGCACCAAGCCCCCTGCAAGGCATGACCGACAAAACTGACAAAACGCACGACACACGAGCCTTTTTGGATAGGGAGGGCTTGGGAAAGGATGGGCCAACTGCTAATCCAGCACCGAACCCTCTCCCCCTTCTTGGTAAGAGTGTTAAGACTTCGATGGGTCCGCCTGCTCCCTACGTTGATAAAATTCAGCCGAAGAAAAGGCCAACCCCATCGACGGCTGATGCGGAGACAAAAACGTTTACAGGACACAACACGAAGGACAGACAGACAGACCCTAAAGTACGGAAGCACAGCGGAACTTCCAACCCAGTGATGAATAACGAAGTCTTTGCTGAGGGGAAGGAAGAACGGATGCGTGAAGGTAGTGTAGAAGGCCATAGCCCTCCGCAAGACCTGAACGTGACCGGGGAATCCAACCCCGAAAACCCGGCACTAAACAAAACGACGGACAGTCTGGCAACTGTCATCGACAGAAATGCCGGACAACGACGAGCTAGGGTCCTCAGCAACAACGAATTACTACGGAGACAAAGACGCAACGCGGAAAGGACCGTCAGACGCCTATCGAAGAAGAATCCCGAATCTTTGACGGTAAAGGCAAAAAGGGCGCTGGTCAGGTCCGAACAAAGACTACGGACAGTGACACCAACAGACATAACAAAACGAACTGGACAATACCCAACAGACAAAAAACAAGCTGGCTGCGAAGCAAATACTGAGACTGGCGAGGTGGCCTCCCTGCCCCTTGTCAAGACCGGTATACCGAGCTGCTCAAAAAGAGCAAGAAATGCCAGCTCCTCCCCAAATAACTCCTCACCCAACAGAATATCTAAGAGGATGAAGACCTCCTCAGTCCCTGCTACAAAGGGCCACCAGGTCGCTATCGCCGACTTTGGGAAACCCGACCGCAAACTGAGTGAAGACGAATGGCAGTTACTTGAACTAAGAATCCTGGAAGAGGTAAACGAGTCGATCGTTAAGAGTAGGCAACCGCCACTCTTCGGGGACCTCACTACCGTCCATGGTTTCAAGATGATGAACTGCGAGAATGAATGGACCCTTCAATGGCTCCAGGAATTTGTGAAAAAGACGGCAGCTCCCTGGCAGAATGCCGATTTACGGCTTGTGACTGCCAGTGAGATAAAAGACCTAAACCGACCAATAGGTAAACTGTTGGTCAGAGGCCCCGCTATTCCCCGCGATCGGCTGGAAAGGTACATCCTTTCATTAAATGCCGAACTTCTGAGCGACCAATGGAAGATCATGAAGGTGGAGAAAACGGAGACAGGAACTGAAGTGATTGTGAGATTGAACCACAACTCCATACCACTTCTAAGACAGGTCAGCTTTAAAGTTCGCGTTGGCATTACCCGATGCAAGCTCAAGCTGATAGCTAGAAGCAAAAAACAGGTTAGTAAGGCGTTGTATATAAAACAAAATATGTCATGGATTTGAAAATAATACAAATAAATCTCCAACACAGTAAAGCCGCCTCCGCCAACCTGGTCTACCTCATGGAGAGTAGACAAATTGATGTAGCCCTTATACAAGAACCTTGGATCGCAAGAGGAAGAATTAAGGGCCTACACTCCAAAGAACTCACGCTGTACAAATCAAATTTTGTCAGCCCAGACAGTAACCATAGAACATGCATAGTAGCTAGAAAACAGTTAAATCTCTTTCTTCTAACTACTTATAGCACAATAGACCAGACCGCGGTAAAGATGGAACGCGTAGGACTTCCATCACTAATTTTGGCTTCCATCTACATGCCACATGATGGAATTGAAGGACCACCAGCGGAGATCACTCACCAACTGGTAGAATACACAAGTAAGAGTAGACTAGATATTATTATGGGCTGCGACGCCAACGCACACCATGTGCAATGGGGAAGCACTGACACAAATTCTAGGGGGGAACTCTTATTTGAATTCATTTTAAGAAACAATCTTTTGGTTATCAATAGAGGTAACTCACCTACCTTTGTTACAAAAAACCGTAAAGAAGTACTTGACATTACCCTCACTAATAACTCGGACACTTGTCCAGTAGAACAGTGGAAAGTACTAGAAGAACTCTCTTTCTCAGACCATCGTCTGATAAATTTTATCACTCCCACTACAGATTACCCAATCAAACCATTTCGTAATAATAGACGTACTGATTGGGCTACCTTTAGTAAGGAGGTGGACGATAACATAGATTCCCTTAATACAAATAGGAACCTTGAACCGCAAAGCCTTGATAAGTTGACTGCAGAACTCACAGGGATTCTGAGAAATGCCCTGGATAAAAGCTGTCCTCTGATCACAACGGTAAAAAAGAACAAAAAACCAATTTGGTGGAATAATGAGCTGAGCAGCATTAGGAAAGAAACTAGAAGACTTTTCAATGCTGCCAAACGGACCGGCTCCGAAATTGACTGGGAACATTACAAATCCAGCCAAAGGAAATTCAAAAATGAAACTCAACGAGCAAAACGCTGCTCATGGAGAAATTTTTGCAGTGAAATCGAGTGTACGAACAAATCGGCCAGACTACGGAAAATCCTCTCCAAGGAGACCATACCACTTGGTTCTCTGAGAAAACCGGATAACCACTGGACTGAATCCCCGGTCGAGAGTCTGGAACATCTGTTCGATTCACACTTCCCTGGATGCAGCCCTATAGAGAACAGTGAAATAGAAAACACAATGTTTTCTAGACACGAAATCCCGGCAGATATCGTAACGGAAGAGAAGTTGGAATGGGCTATCAACTCCTTTTCACCTTTTAAATCTCCGGGTCACGATGGCATTTTCCCCATGATGCTGCAAAAAAGCAGCAGGAAAGTCATCCCACATCTAAAGAACATTTTTGAAAATAGCCTCATATGGGGCTACATTCCCAAAATATGGCGGGAAGTTAAAGTCGTTTTCATACCGAAAGCCGGCAAACCCAGCCATATAGAAGCAAAAGACTTCAGACCTATAAGTCTGACCTCTTTTATACTGAAAACGTTTGAAAGGCTACTTGATTTACATATCCGTAGTTGCCTGAAACCGGAAGTAATATCTACCTTTCAACATGCCTACACGAAAGGACGAAGTGTGGAAACAGCACTTCACTGTGTAGTAAGAACCATAGAAAAAACGCTGCTAGATAAAGAATACACACTGGCAGCTTTCCTGGACATTGAAGGAGCCTTCAACAATGTACAAAACAGTGCAATTGAAAAAGCCCTAAATGATCTAGAAGTAGAAGAAACAATCACAAATTGGATTATGTGCATGCTAACAAAACGTCAGATCCACAGCGAACTGGGAGGTGCAAGCTTGAAAAAGTGTGTGTCACGAGGAACCCCACAAGGAGGTATTCTCTCACCCCTGCTCTGGATCCTAGTCATGAATGAGATCCTCGTAGCTCTCAAGCATGACGGCGTGAAAGTGGTTGCCTATGCCGATGATTTAGCTCTTCTGGCAACAGGGAAATTCCCTTCCACTATTAGCGCACAATTGAATTATACACTAACCAAGGTAAGCGCTTGGACAAAAAGATGCGGCCTTGCAGTTAACCCCCTGAAAACAGAGCTGGTACTCTTTACAAATAGAAGAAAAATACCTACTTTTGAGGTACCTAGACTAAACAAGATCCCCCTTAAGATCTCTGATCAAGCCAGATACCTGGGAGTGATCTTAGACAAAAAACTAAATTGGGGTCCCAATATACAAGAAAGATACAATAAATCTATGATAGCACTGTATTCGTGCAACAGGATTTTTGGCAAAAAATGGGGACCAAATCCCAAAATCATCCTGTGGATGTATACTGCCATTGTAAGACCTATCCTTTCTTATGGCAACTTGGTCTGGTGGAAAGCGCTGGAAAAATCCACGCATTTAAAAACCCTAACCAAAGTACAAAGATCAGCCTGTATTTGCGTAACTGGTGCAATGAGAACTACACCAACCGCGAGCTTGGAAGTAATCCTCAATCTCACACCTCTTGATCTCTATGTTCAAGAAGCGGCAGCAAACAGTGCACTTAGACTAAACCAGTGTAATGTCTGGAAAACTAGCCAAACAGGACACGCACAGATCTTATCGCGATACGCAGAAAACAACATCTGCACGGATTACATAACTCCATATATGGACTTTATAAAATCCTTCACAACTAGCTTCCCCAATAGACAGGATTGGGAGAATGAAACACCTTACTTGAACGAGACGTCTATATCAATCTATACCGACGGTTCAAAAATGGAAGCTGGAACAGGGGCAGGTTTCTTCTCAGAAGGCCTAAAACTTGCCAGTTCATTTAGACTTCCAAATCACAGCAGCGTCTTCCAAGCCGAGATCTTGGCAGTTACAAACGCTGCTAAACAGGTGTCCATGATGGCGCTATCACATGCTGATATCACTTTTTTTCATTGATAGCCAAGCAGCAATAAAAGCGATTTCTGCCACTCTTGTCAAATCGAAGCTTGTCTCTTGCTGTCGCGAAGAGCTAAAGGTTCTTGGCACGCAGCATAACGTTAGACTCTGCTGGGTTCCCGGTCATAGTGGTATACCGGGAAACGAAAAAGCGGACGAACTAGCGAGAAAAGGATCAACACTTGACCCTTCTCTCATTGATAAATCGATCAGGATTCCACCCTGTGAAATGAAACAGATCATTGGTAACAAAATAAAGCAAAAATCCAATGAAAGATGGGAATGCCTAGACTCCTGTGTTACTTCCAGGAAACTATGGCCGAAATATGATAAGAAAGAATCTGGAAAGCTGCTATCATTGAATAGACCTTCACTGCGAATGCTTGTCAGTATCATAACTGGACATAACCTACTAGGTTATCACAAAAAGAAAATGGGTCTTTGCACCGATGACCTATGCAGAGGATGCAATGACGAAGACGAGCACGAAGACACAAGTCACTTCCTTTGTCAATGCCCAGCACTCTGTCATACCAGGAAAAAATTTCTAGGAAATTACTTTTTAAATGAACTAGAAGAATTATCAGACGCCCCAAAAAGCAGCCTGTTAAACTTCACCAAGGCCACAAAATGGTTAAATACCGAACAGACATAAAATCATAGGTTTCTAGGACGTTACAATACGTCAGGGTATCACAACGGATCTACATTGATCTAAGTGTGACGGAAATAAGACCAACCTTCAGCCCATTTTACCTAACCTAACCTAACCTAAAACTGGTTTAGGACATAAAATCGAAAAAAAGTTATTTCAAGACGAAGTAAAGAAAACCTTTGTAATTTTAGAGAAGAGTTCTAATTATAATTAGTGAATAGTGAATATACCGTTACAATTGCAATCTACATTTATTTGATTCAATGTGATCGTCAGTAGACGAAAGGTATTGATCTCAAAAAAGATTGGGAAACTTATCTTTCCTGCTACGTGATAGCAAACATTTTGCAGCTTCTTATACATATTAAGGTTTAGATTCATACTTTTGGCTTATCTGCATCCAACAAAAACCATTAGACCTTGTCAGACTAAATACTGGTTCAGGTCTAACAAAAGTCGTCCGAGATCATTGCCCGCCCAGTTTATCGGTGATCCCATATCCAGTTAGGAGGTGATGGTCTGGTTTCCAGACCAGAAAAGGGGACTCAAAGAATTAAATCTCCTGACCGAAATCAGAGATGTTTTATTCCTTGACCACTTTCGAAGTAGTTGGAGTGTTGAGTAGAGCCTTAAGCACAACTTGGCTGTCGCTGCAGACACAAATAAATCTTTCTATCCAGCCATCTGTCGTAACGCAGGTTATAGCCATTAATATATTACTATTCTGCTTGGACGTGTATGAGCCTTACGAGCGGTACAGACGTATATCATTTAAGTCCAACGTTCTTTCTTTAAATTGATTTTTCTTAATGGTCACTGTTTCAAAAACCTTATGCTCAGAAAGAAGTCTTGCCAGATGGCGTTTTTATAGTGTGACCGTGACTCTAGTACGATTTTTTAAGTATTATGTATGTATTATGTATGTATTAGGTATGTATTACCAAAATTTTTTGTACCTGTACTTAAATTTCTAAAACGGGTCTAAAGATTTCGAAAAATATATTATTAGACGTTTTTTAGCCGAAAATTAGATATAGCTGGGTCTTATTGTAACACAAGCCTCCAATAAAAACATAATTTCAAATTTTCGTCGCACTTGCACTGAACCTCATCTCCGATATAGGTACCTACTTTGCGTTTTTCATGGAAACATTATGTTATTTTAGTCTTAAGAAAGATCCAGACGAATAAAGATATTTTTATAATTCAAAACGGTTTTTATTCATTTCTTACTTCTGAGAAAATACACTTGTACGATTTTTCAAGAAGAATTTAAAAAGCGTTGGCAATTTTTCAACATCCTCTTTTATTCGATTATGAAACTTGCGCACTTTTGTGATGAGATATGTAACTGCAAAAGTGATTCGAATTCCAAAGAGCCAACGGAACCGTATTTTTATTCCACTGGATATTTCAACTACGCAAAATACGCTATCCAGCCGAAAGCTCAGGAGAGATAAGGTTATGACCTAATTGGTGTTGAATCGCATGACCGAACGATGAACTTCGGTCGGTTGCATAGCTTGTAAGTAGTGCTACCACAATGCGTGTCCTCATGCCAGCAGCGACCAGGCTGTATAAATGCTATCTTCTCGTTGAGTGCTACGAGCAACGCGACGAAAATCAAACTGGTTGATTTGAAGCAACCAGACTACTTTTCGTATCGTCGGTCGAACGATCATGAAACAAGCATTTGCGACCGTGCTACCCCATCGCGCGAACGCTTTCCTGTGTTAATAAGGACACACAATGGCGTTATTGTTGTTTGATATTTTGATCGTCCGATGCAGCGCCCGTCGCTCGTTGTTCAGTTGTGCGATAGCTGCCAATTAGTACATTGGGTAGCACCTTAACCTTGCGGCTACACGATCAAAACATGGCAATTCATCGCCTCACACAAATATTCTTTCAAATTCCTGTCCGTGTTTTCGATGTGCCGTATAGTGGAGTGCCGTAAGCTTTATGTCTAGGAATCCAGGGCCAGTCCATGGATTTTCATGAAATTCTCGAAAATGTATTTTAAATAGCGTATAGAAAAAAGTTAAAAAGAAAAATTTTCACCGCTCTCAGTTTTTTAATTATTTTTATAATTAATTATTAGCTTTTAGAATTGTCTTTTATTTGTGTAGGGTGTTTTAGATACTGTTTGCCAAAGGCTCAGGATGGATAGGTTAGGTTAAGACAAGAAAAAAATTGTATGGGAGGGAGGGGAAGGGAAGGGGTCTATATCCAATTTATTGAATTGCAATTTTATGAAAACTTGACTCAATTTTTTAAAAAATTATTAAAAATCAAGTAAGCCACTTACTTACTCTAGTGTTTTTGAAAGCTGACGCTTTGTTCTATAATAAAAATTTTAATTTGAGTTCACTTAAAGAAAAGTTTTTGAGAGATCAAGCTGTTGCGGTTTATTTTACCACAACAAGTTAGACCTTTATTTTTCTTCTTTTCCCATTTTCACCCCATCCTTTTGTTGTGGCTTTAAAGTGCTTGCAGAGCACAAAGCAACCCTAGTCCATCAGCTAGTGGTGTACTTCAAAGCATTTTGGAAAAGCAACCCCTTCATTGAGCCAGTGGCCGGCTGGAGACTCAAGCAGTAGGGTTAGTAAGAACCAGGAAGGTTCTGGAGAAATTCCATCAACAGCAGCAGTAGCAGGTTACTAACAACCTACTATTTATGCAAAAGGTAGAGATATGGCTTCCCATCTCTTACACACTGATTAGATATCAGTCAACGTTCACTATAACGTTCACGATCACCAGAATTTGGCATATGAAGCCTTTTCAATATAAACGGCCAAGAGCCCAACGTAATGGCTGAGTGCCCACCGTAAAAGCCGAGTGCCCAACCTAAAGTTCTTTATCTTAGCAAGGAAATTACTCTTTATAGGATTATCCCCATTGCCTCAAATTTGCGCGAAGGTTCACCGAAGTAATTTAGAAGCTTTCGCGAAAAATGACGAATCCTCCTGAAAGTACTGCAGATACCCCGTGACGAACCTCCACGACTCTGATTGGTCGAAGTGAGTGGAATTTGCTGAATGCGCCGATGAACGAAGAGACCGCCAAGAAGATGGTACTTCTTGGTTGACCTCTGAAAAGGACATAGTGCCAGAAAGTTTTGAAAGATATAAAAAGTTTTCGGAATTTTTAAGAATCGAGTGATTTCAGATTATTGCAAGTTGTGTAAGAAATTGTGTTTGTGTTGGCAGAAAGGCCAAAGTCATATCAACTAGTTGTTTTGTGCAGGAAAGCTCCACGCAGGCAGGAATTCAGAAGAGTTAGTGCCAGTACTTACAAGAAAACTCAGGCAGGATTCGTCAACAGAAAAAGCTAAGTATTTTCTACTTACAAGAAAAAGTGTGAAGTGCGTTTGTTTTGTTTTGACTATTGAGTCATATTGCTTGAATCGGCAACCCTTCGCCTTTCGTAATTAATCCTGAGATTGCAGGACGAGCGACCTTTCTTTGTCCTTGTTGTCTGTTCGGGAAAACTCCCAAACAGTCGTTTGTTTGCGGGTGTATTGTGCACACAAGTTGTTGTTTGTGTTTTAACCTGGGTAAAGGCCCATCTTCGATCTTAAATTTCATCCTATCTAACCTCTACCAGATTTCCCATCCATTGTACACCACCAATTGTTTACGAAAACACTTCAGGTTTTATATGTATACTTGTAAAGGTTTTCTGAACAAAATATAATTTTATTCCCTTTGGAAGATAATCGCGTTATTTTATTTCCCTTGAAGACCATTTTCAGAGTTAAAGTTGGTTTGGAAATTCCAAGCAAAAATTTCCTGGCGCCCTTAAAATTGTGAAACACCTTACTTGTGTTCTGATAGAACATTGTTTATATCATTAATTTCTTTTGATCAATCGTTCACTATTTTCACTAATTAAAACCACCTACGGACCAACCCTTGCTGAGCAGCTGGCATTGGCAGCATATTATCTTGCGACCCGTTGCACTTTTTTCCATTAAAATCCAACTAGCTGTCATTTGACAGTTCATCCTAAAAGTAAATTCGATCAACATCGCCGCGGCAACTAAAATATAAGTTTGCTATAATCCAAGTTGTGGATTCGGTTGTAATTTGTTTTGTCGGGAAAAAAGTGCAACAAAGCCTCAAAGTAAAAATTTTGAAAAAAGAAAATATATTTTTCCTAATTATTTTTTTTTTTACAAAATGTTGCCATATTTAATGCTTTTATTAATTTTTATTCGAAAGCAAAAACCGAACGAACAAATTTTTCTTGGTTTTAGAGAAAAAAAAAAAAAAAACGAAAGGTACTTGTAAATGTTGTTAATTTTCCACTGATTGAACTTTATTCCCGGAAGTGAAATATGAGATGTGTTTCAATATACATATAAAAAAGGATGTATGTATGTATGTATGTCCGGGGTAAACTCCTAAACCGGCCAACGGATTTTTATGAAATTTTTAGGGTAGACATAGTTTAGTCCAGGGATGGTTCCTGTCAAGGTATGATCCCCATATTCTCACAGGAACGGGATTGGGAATTGAAAATTCGTAACTACTCCTCAGATCTCAAAATTTTTTTTTAGCCCTAGTGATGCTACATTATCTTCCTTCAAGTAACTTAGACTATATTTCATCCCTATTACAAAAAGATATCGACAGTTTTGTTATGTGGTGTTTTAAAAACGGTCTTAGTTTGAACCCTTCCAAGTGTCAAACTATGACGTTCTCACGCAAAAGGATTCCCTCTTCTGCAAATTATTCAATATCTCAGCAATCATTATCTCAAGTTTCGAATTTCCGCGACCTTGGTGTAATTTTTAGTACTAACCTTGAATTCAATGAATACATCAATTTCATAACAAGTAAAGCATAAGAGATGGGCAAAAGAATTTAACGACCCCTATGTTACGCTTTCCTTATACAACTGTCATGTTCGTCCCTATCTCGAGTATGCTTCTCAGGTTTGGTCACCTCTATATGAATTTCATAAATCTCGTATTGAGGCAGTACAACACAGATTTATACGTTTTGCCCTGAAAGGTCTTCCCTGGGAAGATCCTTTTAATCTCCCCCTTTATGAAAATCGTATTCGTCTTTTGAATCCTCAACCACTCTCACAAAGACGGACCAACAATGATTTAGTATTTTTCCATCAACTTATAACAGGTTCGATTGATGCTCCCGACTTGCTATCCCACATAGGATTCAACTATCGTGGAGGATCTCACCAACTACGTAATTTAGAGTTTTTGCATTGCTACCACCACAGAACTAACTATGGCATGCATGAGCCGATAGCTCGCATGAGTAGGTTATACAACTCTAACCCTTTTACTTCAGATTTCAATCTTAGTAAAAGTAGTTTAAAATTAAAACTCAAAACCAGTGCTACACAAGCATGATTTTTGTTCTGTATTTAATTTGTATTTAATTTGTATTTAATTATTATGTAGTTAGTTGTAGGTTATTTTACTTGTATTTTTTTTATACTTTCAATAATGTTTTTATAGTTTAATTTTGTTTTATCGATGTAGTAAAAGTTAATTATGTTAAATGTTATGTCCTTGTTCGAATATGTTCTTTTGTGCTGGTGTTGGCGTTTTTTACTAACCACTAACACTTGCATTAATGCTGAAGAGCGTAGATAAGTGCGTACATATTATAAGCTTGCTCTTGACTCTGAGATGCAAAAAAAACAAGGTTTTCCGGCATTGCACTTTTCCAAAACACCGTCCATTACTACCGAGAATAATACAGGCGAAGCACACAACCTTGAGGCACTCCTTTGTTCATAGCGAATCTTTCGCCTTGTTTTCCTTTGTTCGAGACGGTGCACTGAGCACAATCAAAATAAAGTTCTCATAATCAGCGAGATTTTGTGGTCAGGCACTGCAAGTCTTCTGAGCGCTTTCGTTCATTTACGATGGGTTAGGTTAGGTAAGGTAGAATGGCTGACGTCTGATCTTATTTTTGCCATACTTAAATCAATGTAGATGCATTATGATACCCTGAAGCATTGTAACGTATGCTTATCGTCTGTTTGCATGTTCCATAGGACTCCAAAAACAGCGGAAGCGATTAAGAAGAAATTGCTATAACAATGTAACACCGCCGGCACCGCGCGCCGCCGCGCCGGCCGCGCCCGCTGGGTTGATCAATTAGTTTAAAATAAAGAGAGACGAAGAAACGAAGAGCATCCTTTTATTTAGAATTTTCTAACTCATTTATTCAGAATATTAAAATTTCGAAGTTTTGCGACCGTTCGTTTTCATTTTTTTATGTTTAATACTACCTTTGATATTTATTTCCATATATTTCATATTTCCACTGTATAATTTGATAACAATTTTAAAAATACACTCTGGAAAATAGGTAGGTAGATATTCTGTATTGATTTTCAAGTTCGACAGTTTAAACACAAAGCCCTGAAAAATTAATGTTTAATAAGTTGAATGGTTGGCAAAAATAAAAACAAACCCGGGGAATTGGACACTTTGGTGGAAAATTACAATATTGCAAAATCAAGTTCTTCAGCATTTTCAAAATAGGATTTCTGACTGCCTCCTGAAAAACTTCGCAGGCTTTCAATCCCTTAACATCAAATAAGCTCTTGATTTCCTTATTTTGTAATATTAAAAATGCTGAACCGTCTCCCCGCAAATTGGCAACTTCTTTCTGATATTCAACATCGATGTTTAAAGCAGCTGATTTGTCAAGTCTACAAGATATATTTTTGACCACATTGTTGAGTGTGTTGCATTTGATGTCTTCAAATACTCCGTCGTAGCTTCGCTAAATATGATATTTTTCAATAAAAAGCTATGTTAGTTCACAAAAACTCACATATCCAAAGATAATGTTGAGTAATACTATAAAAACAAGATGACTCAAGCGAACAGATTGTTTCCAAACCATTGTTGCAAATATACTGAGGGGATGGTTTGTTCTCATTACGACGACCATTAACTTTTTGTATCGCTATTCGCTAACAAGGTTGAGTGAGTGATTTATAAATATTGATAAATATCATTAAAACGAATAAACGCTTCTATCATAGAAATATTGTAGCAAATGACTTGCTGCATGAAGCTAAATGAGATGAGATAAAAAATTATCGTTTTGTCATGTTTGTTTTAAAAAATTAGAAGAAACTCGTAATGACACTTCGGATGTTTGGATTAAAGAGATACAAAGGTTTTTTTATGTAAAAACTTTCATCATATTTGTTCCGCAATTTTCTGATGTCTCGAAAGTTACTAGCCCACTGAACACGGTTTTGGAATGCCTCTTTAGTTATATTTTTAGGAAACAAGGGCGAATTTATTATTTTTTGGGTTAGTTCAACCAACAATTTCTGTTCAGACTAGGTTCATCGATTTTGTAAGGATCAAGGAGACTAAATTCTTGAAATATTAGGTTTGTTCGTATGTTTTTGTTGTGAAAGAGCCTTTACTTTTTCTTTTAGCCGGCGACAGCCTGAGTAAGGACTCATGGGGGTCGCGATCCACAGATTGTAAAACACTGGTTTAGGACATATAAAATCGAAAAAAGTTATTTCAAGACGGAGTATAGAAAACCTTTGTAATATTAGAGAAGATTTTTAATTATAATTGGTGAATAGTACCGTTACAATTGCAATCTACATTTATTTGATTCAAAGTGATCGTCAATAGACGAAAGCTATTGATCTCAAAAAAGATTGGGAAACTTATCTTTCCTGCTACGTGATAGCAAAAATTTTGCAGCTTCTTATACATATTAAGGTTTAGAGTCATACTTTTAGCCTATCTGCATCCAACAAAACTCTTAGACCTTGTCAGACTAAATGCTGGTTCACGTCTACCAAAAGTCATCCGAGATCATTGCCCATCCGGTTTATCAGTGATTCCAGATTTCAGAGGTATGTTGCATTCCTTGACCACTTTCGAAGTAGTTGGAGTGTTGAGTAGAGCCTTAAGTACAAATTGGCTGTCGCTGCAGACACAAATAATTCTTTCCATCCAGCCATCTGTCGTAACGTAGCTTTTAGCCATTTAGATAGTATTTTTTCCATTGGAAGTACCCGTGCAGAGTCGGGTTATAATAGCACTGCAGCGCCTCCCCGCTTGTCGTAAAAGGCGACTAAAGGAACAATCATATCTAGACAACTAACATCAAAGTGAGTCTATCGACACACATACCACCTAAAAACTCTCCCCAAGTATGCATGCAGATCCCGGGGTTTACACGACTGGAGATCACCGGTGTAGTAAAAGGGAAATCAAACTCATTAAATGGAGCATGCATGTGTCGAAAAGGATGAAAAACTGCCGCCAGGCAGTTCCATTGCTATGCATGGAGCTGATCCTGGACCGAGCAGCAATGTTCGGGTCAGAGCTATACGGATTCCGGGGGCTAGTAAAGTAATGCGACGAGTTGGACGAAAATTTAGAGCCGCGAGTTGGAACGTTGGAAGTATGACTGGTAGAAGTCTCGAAGTCGAAGAGATGATGAGAAGGAGGCGAGTGGCGAGTGTGTGTTCAGGAAACGAAATAGCGAAACACAGCAAACAAAGCCCGTTTCTTGGATGCAAAGACCAAGGCTTACAAGATGTTCTACTATGGAACAGAACAAGGTAGGAACAGAGTCGGTATCATCCTTGACCAAAGTTTATGTAACAGCGTGTTGACCATTTTGAAGTCCAGTGACCGTTTGATGTCTCTTAAATTGGTGATGGAAAGAAAGGTGTAGAATATAATCAGTGCATATGCTCCCCAAATAGGGTGTGAGCAGGAGGAAAAAGATGCTTTCTGGCTTGATTTTCATAACCTACTTAAGAACAGCCCAAAAGAAGAGTATTTGTTTGTTGGAGGAGATTTGAATGGACATGTCGCGAAGACAAACGAGGATTATGAAGACTGCCATGGAGGTTTGGGATTCGGCACCAGGAACACTCCTGGTGAAGATATTCTAAATATGTGCAAGTCATACGGTCTAATCGTACTAAATACCATGTTCATCAAACAAGACCGACACCTTATCACTTACAGCAGTGGAGGAAATGAAACCCAGATTGATTACCATTTGGTAACCAATTACATGAAATCTCGGGTGAAAGACTGCAAAGTGATACTAGGAGAAGCTGCCGCTCAACAACACCGTCTTCTTTTAAAAGAATTTTTTACGGATGCGGTGAAGGAAGTCAAACAAACAAAGGCTCCTAGGAGAATCAAGTGGTACAATCTGGAGAAAACCAAAGGACAGCAATTTATTTCGTATATGCAAAGCCAGCTGTGTAATACCATCGAGTCAGTTTCAAATGCAATCACGGCACAAAATATGTGGGATCGCCTACAACGAACCTGCTTAGAGAGAGCCAAATCACTGTTAGGAGTCTCAAAAGGACACCACCAACAAGCTAAAGAAACCTGGTGGTGGGATGATGAAGCTAAGCAGTGATTAGAAAGAAGAAAGCAGCTTTCTAAGCTTGGTCGAAGTGCCCCTCAAGAAATACAAATGAAAAAGCGCGTTTCAAAATGGAATACAAGAGCTGCAGAAAAGAAGCGAAGAAAAAGTGAGCCCAACTTCAAGCAAAAAGCACGGGGGGGCTGTATCGAGAGCTGGAAGGGATTTCTACCCCAGCTGCTGAAGCAAATCAGGCAATCCAAGAGCTAAGACAAAGCAACTTGAATAAGGGAGCAACCATTTTCAAAATAGCCGCTCAGAGAAAGAGAAATGCGCAGGAGATTCGTTCGGCGAAGTATCCGACGTCACAGTCGAAGAAGTTTGGGAGGCAGTTAAGAACTCCAAAAAAGGCAAAGCGATTGGGCCAGACGAGGTACCATATGAGTTTTGGAAAAATATGGGAGACATCGGGTTAAGATGGCTCACATTTCTCATCTCCAAACTTATAAGAGGTGATAGTTTGCCTAATCAATGGAGGGAAAGTTTTCTTCTTCCAATGTACAAGGGAAAGGGAGATACCAGAAGCTGTGACAACTATCGTTCGATCAAGTTGATGTCCCACACTATGAAGATCGTTGAGCGGGTTTTAGATAGCCGACTGCGGAAAATAATAAGGCTGTCTGATGACCAATGCGGGTTTGTCGCGGGTAAGTCAACTACAGACGCAATCCAAAGTAAAAGGATCATTATGGAAAACACCAAGATGCCTTAGAGGATTTGCATATTGTGTTGGTTGACTTCGAAAAGGCATTCGATCGACAACCACGAGATCTGATATGGGTGGCCCTCAGACACCGAGGAGTTCCTGAAGCCTATGTGCGAATAATTATGGACATGTACGAAGGAGCAGTTACAAAAGTGAGATGCCCAGCTGGAGTCACCGAAGAATTCCAAATAACAGTAGGTGTACATCAGGGAAGTGTCTTGAGTCCACTACTCTTTATTGCTGTTCTGGATTATTTGCTCGAAGGAAAAGTAACGGACAATAAAGTTCAACAATTATTCTTTGCTGACGATGGAGCCATCATAAGCGAGGATCCTACATCCCTGCAACGAGCACTTGACGTTTGGAGTGATGTTCTGGAAGGAAATGGGTACCGTATAAGCGCTAAAAAAACTGAATACCTGTGCTGCCCTTTTTCTGATCCAGACAAGCCTATTCCAGACATTTATTTGAATGGAAATGTGCTTCCCAAGTGTGAAAAGTTTAAATATCTAGGATCTATCATCAATAGTGAAGCATCTTGTGATGACGACATCAATCATCGAGTAAGCGTTGGGTGGATGAAGTGGCGAAAAAACTCCGCTATCTTCTGTGATCGAAAAATGCCCCCTAAGTTGAAGGGAAGACTCTACACAGCAGTTGTCCGTCCAGCTCTGACATACGGTTCACAATGTCGGACAATGTACAAAAAGTATGAGAGCAAATTGACGGCAGCCGAAATGAAGATGCTTCGGATGACAGCAGGAGTAACAAAGCTAGATCGAATTAGAAGTATGTACTAAGATCCGTGGAAGCCTTCATGTCAAAAGTACCATCTTGGACAAAATTCAGCACGACCGGCTCAGTTGGTATTGTCATGTTCAAAGGAGAGATCCGCAGAACCCCGTCAGAAAGGCAACATCGTACAACGTTTCAACAAATTCGCGACGAAAAAGAAAAGGCAGGCCAAAACACTCCTGGTACAAGCAAATGCAAAAACAGCAGCATTTGGTTGGCCTCAGACATGGAACAATCCAAAACCGGGAGGCTTGCCAACGCTTTCTGAGGTCAACAGGCGGATTATTAGTGTGAAGCGGAAAAGTGGGAGAGTTGTGATCGCTTCAAGATCACTACTCGTAACGCCGGAAATGAAAAAGAAGAAGGAGATTTTTTCCATTGGAAGATGGACGTGTATGAGTCTTATGAGCGGCACTGTCATATGTCATTTAAGTCCAACTTTCTAAAACAGGTCTACAGATTAAATTGCTTACTTAACAAAGCAAAAATGCAGAGAAGTTTAAAAGCAAAAAGGCTTTGCACCAGAATACTAAAAGTAAAGTAAAGATATTTTAATATTGAAATATATTCATACAAAATACACTTTGTCGTTTTGTTACCAATTTGTTGTCCGCCACAAAAGAACCTTCTTGCAAAAAATGGAGGAAAAGAAGAAAAGTGTTACGCTTTCCAAATATTTTATTGTTTATCCAAATTAATGATTAAAAACTCAAATTTTTGTTAAAAACAAGTGAAATTGAAAAATACTTGAAGTAATCAACGGTTCTGAAAGTACACGTAATTTTTGTTTTGTTAAGTAAGCAACTTAATCTGTAGTCCCGTTTTAGAAAGTTGTTTTTAATTAGTTGTCCACAGCTCTATATATTTTTATTTTTTTTTAATAAAACGTTGTCTTGTAAATAATTGTAAGATAAAAGGCCAAGGAAAAAACTATCTTTTCCACGGGTATCTCCTTTCACGAATTGGCAAGTCCTCCGATATTAATTTCATGCCATGAAAAGTGCTTTCCCGATTAGCCGTTCTGAATCGGCAGAAAATTGTAGGTCCCTCCGTTCCATCACAAGTCACCTTATACGAAAAATACTCATATTCGAAGATGATATGCTGTCAGCTAACGCGGAGTTTATAGTCAAAGGTAATCCCTTCCTACGGAGAGTGGCGTGAGAGAGCCAAGAAAGTTTTAAAGGAAACGGAAATGAAAGTCAGTCTAACTTTAAAAGAACTTTAAAATGTCAATATATGCGTATGAAAGAAAGAGGAACTAAGGATTTCCACTAGCGATATCTTATTGTCACTTTTGAAGATTTCCGTCACAGCCATTTGCTTTTCAGTTGAAATATGAATACTTCACGAAAATTCGTACCGTAGATTTTGCAGTCAGAAGATATTTGTTAGTCAGCCGTAGATCAACAATCTGACAGAACGGTGCAGCCGTACGTCTTTCTGCCGGAATTTAAGGCTACAAAGAGGTTTGTAACTGTATACATATTTGCAAAGAGTGATTACCATACAATGCCTACTATATAGAATAGAGCGCTAATCAAAATTAAATTAATGTTCTAAAGAGGAGGGATATCACTTTTTGATTATATTGATTAATCCATGGACTGGTTAATAACAATGTTGTCATTTGTATGTCTATTTAATGCCACATATTCATAGGTCAAGGGGCTAACAAAAAGGTTGACTCAATGTATTTTTATAATAATCGTCTGACGATTCATCAAACGTCTTCAATATGGGTTAGACCCAAGTAATGCAAAGTGGGCCATTTAGGTCCAAATAAAATAAACGAAATTATCTTTTATTTAGAATCTAGAATTCAATATATTTTTCATTTAGAATTTTAAAATTTAGATGTTCTGCGGCCGTTCGTCTTCATTTTCTTATGTTTAATGCTGCCTTTGATATCTACTTCCATAATTTTTGTATGTCCACTGTACATTTTAAGAAAAATTTTGAATACACCCTCTGGCATATAGAAAGGTAGATACTCCGCATTAATTTTTAAGTTCGACAGCTTGAACACAAAGTTCTGAAAATAAAGTAATTTTTTTTAATTAGTCCCTAGCCAAATGGTCGCCAGACACGTACGTACACGTTCAACTGGACATTTTGGTGGTAAGTTACAATATTGCAAAATAAGGTTCTTATAAATTTTCAGAATGGGATTTCTGACTGGCTCCCCAAAAATTTCGCAGGCTTTCACTCCTTGAGAGTTATATAAGTTCTGAATTTTCTTATTTGCTAATATTAAATATGCTGCGCCGTCAGCTCGAAAATCTGAAATTTCTTCCTGGAGTTCTGCATCGATGCTCAAAGAAACTGATTTATCAAGTCTACAGGAAATGTTTTTAATCACATTACTGAATGGCGTGCACTTGATGCCTTCTAGGGCTGCGTTGTAATTTCTCTAAATAGAATTTTTTTTTAAATATAAGGCTGTGTGTTTATTTCGCCAAAACTCACGTAACTAATGGTCGTGTTAAGTACTACTAAAAAAGTTAGACAGGTTAAGCCAAAAGATTGCTTCGAGGCCATTATTGCAAATAGACTGATGTGATGGGTGTTTTGTGAAGGTATATTCATAATACGACCATTAGCTTTTGGTCTAGCTAACGAGGTTGGATTGGTTTGATTGGATTGGATTGATTTATAATAATTGATAAGTATCAAATTGATATTGAATTGCACCCTATTTCTATTGAAACAAATGACTTGCTTGCTAAGCTGCTTACGGAAAACTTGCCATTAAAGGTACTATGAGCAAGTTTCGCAATCTTGCAGAAAAAAATTTTGAGATAACAATTAAACAGGACATTACGATGATAGAGAATACAAACAAAAATGGGTCCTGCAATTCTATCAGTCTGTCTGTATATGGATCTGCAGCCTAAACCGCTCCTTCTTCAAAAGGAGATGGTGCATATTTCTATGGAGCCTGGGCCCAGGGCGTACACTTATGAGAGTATAGTGCCAAATGAAAGCTTACGTCCAGCCCAATCAGTCCGCCAAATATGAATTCGGTCTTGGTGATTTTGAGATAATTAGCGCCGGAAATGGGAAAAATCTGACATTTCTGCAAATAATTACGTATATCTCGAAAAGTATAGCACGTAGGACAATGATTTAGGTATCATATGAAAGATCATAAAAATATCTTTCATTTTATATAAAATACATTTTTTTGAAATGCCTTATATTTCGAAAAGACAGACCTAAAAGTTGTTTGAATAGAAACATTTTCGTTGACGTTTGCCAGCCAATATCTCGAAAAAATCAGTGTTGACCTATATTTTTTTTTTGCACCACTTTAATCCTTAATTGGTAAGCTTTAATTTGATATACAATTACGCTATCATACATAAAGCATATCACGTACATTATACACAATTCCTAAAAAAAATTAAACAAAAAATATGTTCCACAGCAAATGCATTTTTTCATTTAATTTTTCACAGTACCTACTCTGTTTTTTACAAAACATAAGACCAGAATACATATTAATGGTACAAATGCAAAAAACTAATCTTCGTTTAGATCTATAAAAATATCATCCAAAAACATGTCTTAAAACACTTGTTGATAGGTATGTACTAAGCTTAAACATACTCCAAAATGTTACAAGTCCGCGACCGTTAGGCCTAATTCATTGATAACTGATTATTGGCCTGTGAGTAAATAATGTAGTGACACAAAAACAAATAATTCACAACTTTGATGGATTATTTTGTGCCATTCAACTTGGGTTTTCAGCATATAACTGTTCAGGAAGTATCCAGAAGGAACAGACTTATTCCAAACGGACTGTTTTCAAACATCAACTTGTATGAAAGTGATCGTCCATCTATAGTTATTTGCGATGGAACATATGTGTACCTTCAAAAAAGTTCAAACTATGGCTTCCAGAAACAATCATACAGCCTACATAAGTATCGAAATCTGGTCAGGCCTTATTTTTTTATTTATTTATTTATTATTCGTGATCTCAAGCTGTGATGGGTGTATCCTGGACGTTACAAGGCCTTATGCTGCAACTGTGTCTGATGCTAACATAGTGAAACATCTTTTCAAAGACGATTATGGAACGTTCACGCAATATTTTAGACAAAATGATGTTTTTATTTTGGACAGAGGATTCAGAGACGCAATCCGACATCTTGAATCTCAAGGATATAAGACTTGCATGCCTGAATCCGTTGCTGAAGGTAACTTTGTAAGGATGCTTTTTGTCAAAGGCTGAGGTAAGCTCAGCGGATCCAGAGTCTTCCAAAGAAGCAGCAAAACTTTAGATTATTGAAGCTAGTTTATTTCCGATATTATAAATAGTTTGGTTTTAATACATTTCATACAATGTTTTACAATGCTAATTCATATTTCTATTTCGCATTCGGTATTTATGAGGGTAGATTCCACGCCTCTCCTGGTGAGGTTTCACTTGGGGTTCGGCAGGGATGTGATCTAGTCTGGGGTTCGTGAACCGGTTCTTGGATTGGTCCTTGTGCCAATCGGATGAAGACCTCCTGTCCTGGATTGGTCTTTGACCACTTGGATTGGGGGGTTCTATCTGGGTTAGGTGTTGCCCGTGCTTGGGTTCGGATTATTGTCGCCTGTCTGGGTCTCGAAGCTTCCAATTCTAGTGCTCGGATATGGAGTGGCGCTGGGCTGGCCGGTATCTCTCCCGGGATAACGTAGGTTCTGTAAAGATACTTGGAAAAGGGGGTTAATGGTTGCGCTGAGGTAGCAGGAGCCACTAAATTCACAACTAGGTAGCGTTGGACACTAAATTCACAACGAGGTAGCGTTGGACACTAAATTTACAACGAGGTAGCGTTGGACACTAAATTCACAACGAGGTAGCGTTGGACACTAAATTCACAACGAGGTAGCGTTGGACACTAAATTCACAACGAGGTAGCATTGGACACTAAATTCACAACGAGGTAGCGTTGGACACTAAATTAACAACGAGGTAGCGTTGGACACTAAATTCACAACGAGGTAGCGTTGGACACTAAATTCACAACGAGGTACCGTTGGACACTAAATTCACAACGAGGTAGCGTTGGACACTAAATTCACAACGAGGTAGCGTTGGACACTAAATTCACAACGAGTTAGCGTTGGACACTATTTACTTACCCAGTCTTGGTTTCTGGACTCTGCTGTTGCGCTGCCGGTACCGGAATGCCTCCTAATCTTACTTGAGTACTATCATGAGTTCCTTACCTGCCCACTGCCGGGACTTGAACTGATTTTCATCAAGTTTCAAGTTTCAAGTTTGTTTTATTGAACAATATTTACAATTTGGCTTACAACTAACATATGATAACATTGGAAAAATTTACATTTGTTGGCACATAGGGGGCCTAACGGTATACAATGACTTAAGATTAGAATATTATAAGATATAAAATTACATGTCAAAAAAAATAAATTTTACGATAAAGAAGTCGGTTGACTTTGTCTTCCTCAGGGTGTTCACTCCCGGTTTTCCTTGGACTGATTTAATTTTTTGTTTTTTTAGATTAAGATTTGTTTTTATTTCGCAAAGTTTTATATACAATTGACTTAAAACTAGGCTTATTACTAACTATTACTAGATTGTTGGCACAGAAGGGGCCTAACTTATATCTACTGTCTAGAGGGATGGTTTTTATAAAATAAAATACATATTTTTGTCTACTTAATCTATTACATGAAAATTAAATAAAATTAAATAAAATGGCGTGACTTATAGTCTTGAAAAGTAAAATAAAATAAAAATAATATGAGCTCCATAGCTCATCCTCTGTCGTGTCCACTGTCTGCATTTTCGTAGAAAGGTCTTCCTTCATTGAACAATACATCATGGAATCTGGTATCGATGATTGCTCTCGTTAGTAGATACCTATGGCTGGTGTTAATTTCTTCCTGGAGTAGCTGTTGCACTTCTGGGTTGGGGTGTCCTTCGAGGTTCCTCAAGATTCGGCTGGATAGCTCCATCATGTATTTTTCTATTGGTACCATGTCAGCTGCCTCGTATACCATCTTAGTTGGCCAGTACTTCCTCGTGAGGGGGTTCCTATGAAGTCCAGTGCAAACTCTGAGTATTTTCCTCTCGAAGAGCTTGATTTTCTTCATGGATGACGGTGAGATGGTGAACCAGACCGGGCAGGCATATGTGATGACGGGCCTGATGAGCTGCTTGTACAGGAGTAGTTTTGTTGTCTTGCTGAGTCCATACTGCTTCCTTAGTAGAGGATATACCAGGTGAAACGCGAAACTGGCGCGTTTCAATATAGCTGTGGCGTGTTTGTTGAACTTCATCCGGTGGGTGAAGTTTACACCCAGGTATTTGGCACTGTCCTTTGTTTTTACAACTGTGTTGTCTGGAAATCCGATGGTGACTTTCCTACTCCTTTCCGCGATTCTCCTTCGGGCTCTCGTCCTTGTCTGTGGTGGTCTGAAGCAGATCAGTTCCGTCTTGCTGGCGTTGATCTTCAATCCCCATTTGAGGTAGTACTTCCAGAGATTATTGACGTGCTCCTGCACTCTACGGGCTGCTATCTCAGGTGATGGAGATGTTGAGTAGGTGATGGAGTCATCTGCATACAGCTTAGTCCTTGTGCCTGGTGAGCTTTCTGGTTGGTCTGCGGTGTAGATGTTGAATAGAAAGGGGCCTAACTTTGACCCTTGCGGGACTCCGGCCTTGATGTGTCGTAGTCCTGATTTTTCGCTGGAAACCTGTACAAAAAAGAGGCGATTAGTAAGAAAATTTTGAATTATTTTTACCAAATATCCTGGAAAGCCAAATTCCATTAGCTTGTAAATGAGTCCATTGATCCAGACACTGTCAAATGCCTTTTCGATGTCTATCAGACATGCTACGGTGTTTTCCTTTTTGTTCAATCCCACGGTGATGTTGCTGTGAAGTCCAAGAAGAGGATGTATCGTCGAGTGTTTGGCTTTGAATCCATACTGGAAGTCAGGTATTATATTTCTTTCCAAGCAGAAATTTTTTACCTTCCTCAGTAATAGACTCTCAAGTACTTTGCTAATACAGCAAAGTAGTGAGATAGGCCTGTAACCTTGCACGGTGTGTCTGTCAGTCTTCTTGGGTACTGGAACAATCTTTGCTGTTTTCCATGCTGCAGGAAAATA
This sequence comes from Melanostoma mellinum, assembly GCA_914767635.1. Lineage (NCBI taxonomy): Eukaryota > Metazoa > Arthropoda > Insecta > Diptera > Syrphidae > Melanostoma > Melanostoma mellinum. The sequence continues at coordinate 56,473,414 of OU612060.1, forward strand.
GCCGTTGTTTAGACAGTTGTTGAAGATGACTGTCAACAGGAAGAGGGCGATGTTCGGCAACTTTTTCAAAACAAAGTTGGATATGCCGTCCGGTCCAGTTGACTTTTTCGAGTTTCCTGCGCTGATGGTCTCACTTATTTCCTCTGTATTGGTGAATACGTCATCATTGTTGGGGTTTTGGGCAGGATTCTCTTCGTTGAATTCCGTGATTGTTTCTGATGTCTGGTGTCCTGCATGTGCTCTTGATTCGACTTCCATCAGGAATTCTGGGAGATGAACTGGTGGATTGTCCGTGAAATTTCCCTCGAAGTGGTTTGCAAAAACTTCGGCTTTTTCTGTTGGGGTATGAGCCTGTCCATGGCTGATAGCATCCGGAAGGTTTCGTCTTCTTCCCACGATGGCATTTATCTTTTTGAAGCAGTCAGGTCCAGGTTTGATGTCTTGTAGTCTTCTTTGTAGCTGGGAATCCTGGAAATGTTTAACCGCCCGGTCAAACATAACTTGGGTACACTTCAGTTCTGAATGGGTCCTCCTGTATTCTTGATTCTCGGTATTGTAGGTCCGATGCAGTATCCGCTGGAGCTTTTTCCTTAGCCTTTGTCTGTGGTTGTTTATGGCGATGATGTTATCGGGAAGGTTCATAAATCTATCCCTTGATGTCTTCTGAGTCTTTTGGTTGTCCAAAGCACTGTTGACTGCAATCTCCAGTCCATGGATCGCTCCGTCAATTTCGGTGTTTGTTAAGTTGGCGATGTTGGTCACTTCTGGTAGTCCTGCTTCGGTGTCATTGCAGAATTGCCTCCAGTTGACTCGATCATATCTGATATGAGAGTCCGAATCAGGTTGAGCAGTCAGTATCCTGCGTCTGAGACGGATATCAAGTTCCACAGCAAGATGATCCGAGTCCGATGGGTGAGTCACACAACGGTAGTTCTCAAGCTGTGGGAGTATGCAGACGATGTTCGAAGATGCCAAGAAAAAGTCCAGCGTGGATGGTGTCCGAGGGAAGGTAGGTGTTGGTTGTGAAACAATGGCCAGTGAGTGCAGGTGTGGATTGTTGTCCAGCCAATCCACAATGGTATCTCCTTGAGCTGTGCTCATGAGGTCCAACCATCTTGGGTGCCTGGCGTTAAAGTCTCCTCCTATGATGCACTGGGTGTGTTGCTCTGCGATGTCCATTAGTCTTCTAAGATCCTCCTGGATATTTCCCTTAGAAGATGCTCCTTTCATGTAAATTGACATCAGAATCAAGGTATCCGAATCCGATGTTTTGATGATGATGCAGGTTGCTTCTGTGGTTTTGAGTCCGGTGATTTTAATCTGTTCTCCTTGAAACAGATTCTTTATCAGTATGGCAGTTCCTCGTCCTTCGTTGTTAGTTTTGTCTTCTCTGAAAAGTTGGTACCCATCTGGGTGGTACTGGTTCCTCGTCTGTAAATTAGTTTCCTGTAAGAAAAGAATATCGGGTTTCTTTGACTTTAAAAACAAGTTTAAAGAAACCCGTCTGGTTATGGAGTAAATAGAGTTTACATTGTAGGTTAAAATTTTAAGGGTTTTTATATACATAATTGGCAGATAGGACGGCCAATTATTACTGTTTTTGCCTTATCGTCCAGGCTTGCGTAATTGCTTGGGACTATCTGCTTGGCCTTTTGCACTAAGGTGAAAAGGTCAGCTCCAAATAGTCTTTCGGCATCTGCAAAGACGTCACCGTTGTTCTGGACCTTTGTTGTTGATTTTGTTGCATGTTGCCGCTTAGTGGTTTCTGCTGCTGGTGCCTGTGGAGCTGTTTCCTGGGGTTTGGTGGCTTTGTTAGGTGGTCGTTTCACTGTTGCACGAGCAGCAATAGCTGCAAAACTCAATCCTTGTTGGATGGATTCCACCGTTGTCTTCTTCACTGCTTTCGATTGTTCAACCTTCTTTTCGTTGGCTTTCCTCCTCTCTTCCATTTTTCGTTTTAGGATGGGGCAGCCTTTCCAGCTAGCAGGGTGTCCGATTTTCTGGCAGTTTACGCAGTACACGTTGTCATCCTTCACATTATTCTTGGTTCTTGGGCATTCTCCAGGCAAATGCTGGTCCTTGCATTTGACACATCTGTATCGCATGCCACAGTTGCTGGCAACATGTCCGAAACCCTGGCAGTTCTTACACTGGGTGATGGTGGTTGATCTGAATTTTTCCCAGTGGATTTTCTGGTTCAACAGGAGAGTTTTCTTGAAAACACTTGGAATGTCACAATCCTTGTTAAGCTCTACAACGAAGTTGTTGTATTCTTTGTCCTTCCTTAGCTTCTGGGGGCTTACTTTGATCGCTGAAATCCCCTCGTGCTTCAGCTCATCCATGATGTCCTGGACTTCAAAAGTACTGTGAACGCCTTTCAGCATCAACAGAACTTTTTTGTCTTCTTTTGGAGTGTAGGTGTTGAACTCCGTCTTCCTTTCCCTGAGGTATTCGGTGATCTTTTGGTGGTTGTCCTTGGTCTTCGTTAGTATGATGGTTTTTCCGTTGTTGTAGTTCTGAGCCTTGTAGCTTATGTTCTGTCCTTTCAAGTGCCGGTTGAGCTCTGCAACGTTGAGCTTGAAGCAGACAATAGGTGGCATCAGTTTTGTCCTTGAAGAACCTTCAAACGTAGTTGTTGTTGTTGCTTTTCTGGCATTTGTGTTTGGGGGTGCGGCTGAGTCCATTGGGGTTGGTGTATCTGATGAGGTTGTTGGTAGTGATTGTATAGCTGATGGGGCTGGTTTCTTTGCTTCTGATTGCTCGGGAGTTGTTCTTTTCCTTTTCCTCTTTATTCTTATGACTTTAATAAAGTCAGACTGGGACTCCTGTCGTTGCTCATTGTCTGTCATGTTGGCTTCATTAATTTCTTCAGATGCTTCTTCTGCGTCTGCCATTTTGGGTTGGTTGCTGTCCTCAAATGCTTCTCTCAGGACTGATTTAATGTATTTCACTGGTTCCCTTATACACCTTTTGGTAGTAAGTGAATGTGAGCTGTAAAAGTCAACGAAATGCAACTCAACGTGGAGTCAATGGTAAGCTGCTGGTGATGTTGTTGTTATGTGTTATCGTCACCATTATCATTGCCTATGTTGGTACATGTAATCGGTGTTGTTGGTGGCGAATATTGCTGTTGAATTTGGTTTGTAGAGGCGAAAATGTAATGGGTCATTACAACTTTCAACTTACCACAGAGCAGACTAATAGATCCAGGTGTGTATCTATGGTCAGATGGGTCGTTGAAGTCGTGAACGAACGTTTTAAAAGGGATTTTTAACTATTTCAACAAGATTTTTTCAATCTTACTGCTGGTCATTTGATGGACGACTTCAAAAATGCAGCTGCTCTTCTCAATATGTTTTATCCAACCATTGAAGAGAGTGCTGATGCGAACGTTCTGCTAGATTATTTAGGTGCCTTTTTAAGAGAAAATAATCTTAAAAGAACCAGAGCCATGTTCAGCCGCATCGATACAATCGAAGTCTGCGAAGATCGGATGCGAATTACCTCTACTGCTCATCATAGTCTTATAGGCAACAATAACTTTTTATTGCGAGGGCGAATCAAATCCAGGCATGTAAGTAGAAAAGTGTATCTCACTTACATCTTGGTGAATAGCGATGCAAACGCAGAACATAGTTCGAACGCAATAAAAACTTACTATTGTAACTGTCTCGTTGGAATGAGGACTGTTGGTTGTTGCGCTCATGTCATGAGCATTTTATGGTATTTGGGTTACGCAAGACGCCAGGAAGCAATAAATATAGCACCAGCTTTATTTTTGGATGGAATTTTGATAGATCTAAACGAAGTTTAGTTTTTTTTTTTTGCATTTGTAGCATTAATATGTATTCTGGTCTTATGTTTTGTAAAAAACAGAGTAGGTACTGCGAAAAATTAAATGAAAAAATGCATTTGCTGTGGAACATATTTTCTGTTTAATTTTTTTAGGAATTGTGTATAATGTACGTGATATGCTTAATGTATGATAGCGTAATTATATATCAAATTAAAGCTTACCAATTAAGGATTAAAGTGGTGCAAAAAATTAAAATAGGTCATCACTAATTTTTTCGAGATAATGGCTGGCAAACGTCAACAAAAATGTTTCAATTTAAACAAATTTTAGGTCTGTCTTTTCGAAATATAAGGCATTTCAAAAAAATGTATTTTATATGAAATAAAAGATATTTTTATGATCTTTCATATGATACCTAAATCATTGTCCTACGTGCTATACTTTTCGAGATATACGTAATTATTTGCAGAAATGTCAGATTTTTCCCATTTCCGGCGCTCAGAAATTTTTATATACTAGGGTCGCCCAGTGGTCGAAATTCGACCACACACATATTACACACACACACACACTGTACACACACACACACACACTACATATACACTCCTCACACACACTGCGCAAACACACTGTACATAAGAAAACAACAAAAAAGCTCTGAAATATGTCTTTCGCATATAAAATACATGTAAAACACACCTGTTGATTTTAAGCAATTAGGACAGGTAGACACAGGTAAAATTGATTGATGACACTTCTGCTCATCAATACCAAACGACAAAAAAAAATTAAGAGAATCGGTTGGAAAACAACAGAGAAAAAGGGACCCAAAGATTTTTCTTAGCCTATTTATATATGTATATAAAATGTATTTTTTTTTTTTAATATAATTTTCAAAACTGTTGCTTTAATTTTTTTTTCATTTTTTTTTTTTTTTCAAAACAATTTCTGGCAAAGTTTTTAATTTTGCGTACTCGACTTTTAATAAACTTGTTTTTAAAAAAAGTGAAAAATAAAAAAAACTGGTTGAACGATTTGGATTAAATTTTCAGCGTTTAACAAAGTAAAAAATATTAACAACTTTAAAAGAATGCTTTAATTAAATTTTGTATAATTTAGTTGTAACTGGCAACCCTGTTCCACCAAATGATACGAAGAACGAATACTTAGACCATTTACTCAGCCTTAAGATATTGATATGGTCTTTAGCACAAAATCGAAAGTTCGAGCGACACAGTCGTGCCCATTTATAGCGAAGGTGCTGTGAAAAGAAAAAATAACCTACAATCTAACTGGCGACCATATTGGATCTCTATTTTGTTTTCAAAGAGAACTCTATTCTGCTAACCAAACCCTTTCATTTGATACCCTTATTGAGGAAGTAGTGAAAAAATATGTAATACGCAATTTTGTATCGGTGGCCATCTTGGATTCACAATGATACGAAGTGTGATATTTGTGTATTAAATATCTCATGCTCGGCTATAGCAGCCACAATTTCGTCTGTGCTCAACGTGAGATGAAGGAGACTATGAGTATTGTCCACTTATAAAATGCCAGTCTCATGAAAATTTCGCACCAGCTTTAGTAAAGAAGGCGTGGGTGCATCATTTCGACCAATACTTCTTTAAAAAAAGCGATGTTAGTTTTTCATTTGTTGTTGGTGAAGTGAAGGCGTTGTGAAAAAAAAAAATTAACCTACCATTTTGATCGGCCATAATGGATCTCCATTTTATTTTCATAGAAAACTCTATTCTGCCATTTCATTTCATACCCTTATTGAGGAAGTAGTGAAAAAATGTGTTATCCGCCATTTTGTGGTGATGGCCATCTTGGAATGACAATGAAATGGAATTTATTAAATTTTGTTGTCATCAGGACTAAATATGCGTAGATGCGTATCCCAATTCAATCAGTCAACAGGAAGGCGATCAAATATCAAAACTAATTTCGATTTAAATAAATTAATAAGAAATAAACGAATAAAGCATGGGCAAGCCAAATAAAAAAAACAAGATTATTTTTATTTTATATTCAGAACGAATAAAGCTTAAAAATAACAGCTTTATTAGGAATAAGTCTTTCAAATTCATAGGTTCTTTGCTAAATGACAATAAGGATGAATGAGCGCATTCAGATTAAAGGAAATGGTCGGATCCTTTCAAGAAGCACCCCTGTAATCATTGCAACAAGAGCTACATATGTATGTAGATAGCACTATTTCTTCAGACTTTCAGCGATTTGGTTATTTCATCAGAAGCTGTGTGAAATGTTGTAATTTAATCCAATATCCGTCTTAATCTTCCCAGCCATATCTACTCAGGTATCACTGAAGAAACAGGCGAAGTAAGTATCTATTATGAGTCCATTTCAATCAATTGATAAACTTCTCCTGGCATGCAGGGTTAGAACCAGGGTTGGCCGAATAAGCTACACTACATTTACTACATCATTAACTACGTGAAGTTAATTCAATAAACTACACGCTTTATTTACTACAATTTGTTACGATTGCTACATACAAGTAGTAAATATAGAAAAAAGAGAATAGTTCAAACTACGTCTGCTACATAATCTACATTTAACTACATTTAACTACATTTAACTACATTTAACTACATAAACTACATAAACTACGTAGCAGACGTAACAAATGTAGTTTTTTCTAAAAAGTGATATTTCGGCCAACTCTGGTTAGAACCTTGCTCCAATCGGAGTAAATCTACTCCAGTTTTGAGAAAAAAAAATTAATTTACTCCACCACTCCGATTTTTTTAGATCTACTCCTTTTTTCACTCTGAAAGTAAACTACAATCCTGTGTTATTCAATTTTGCAACCAACCCTGAATCTGAAGCTGTACTGTATCTATAGTTTTATACTGTTCTAAATGATCCCATTTATTTTTTTCTTCGTTTCTAGTTCATTTCGTTCTCATTGGCAATGTATAACTATGTTAGGGGCCGATTATAGCTATCATTGAATGCCCATCATTTTACCAAATCATTGGAATTTTCTGACAAGTCGGTTATAGCTATCATTTTAGTTCCATCATTGAAACAGCCACCAACCAACAGAAATTTATTTCATTTGATTGATTTTCATGACGAAAAAAAAAACATGACAGAATTCCATCATGTGAAACGAGAGAAATCGAAACTCTCCAAACTGGAACGATTTGTTTCACTTTTTGACACTACGAGTCAGCTGTTTCGAAAAATTGATTTTCATCATGGAAATAGAAATTTACATTTTTAGAAAAAAATTAATGTGCGTTTGAACTTTTTTTTGTCAAAAAAAATTTTTTGAGTGATTTCGGATCGATTGGTACATAATTTACGTTCCTGGCCAAAAGATAACGTCCAAAAAATCTATTCAAACATTTCCCATGATACGATTCAATGATAGCTATAATCGGCCCCTTAATAAGTTAAAGGAGCTAAAGTCGACGTAAGTGAAAATCGTGTTTTCAATATCACATATTTTGCTTTTTGTTTACCTTTCAATTAATCTGGGCTCCGTTACTATACGACAAAAAATAGACGCTAAATTAAAAAAAATCAAAGCAACTTATGTTTAAATAGACAAAAAACGCTTGTCTTGAGCACAAATTGATCAAAACAATAAGAAAATATATTTTTTTTTAAACGGATCAAGCCATGATATAAGCGCTTATTACATTTAGAAATCGGAAGAAATTATAGCTTATGTAGACATAGGTTGTTTTGAACGTAAGCAAATCGGATCATTTGATAACTTATGTCGACATAAGCCTAAAGTTAAGTTCAAAAAACCTTTTTTTATTAGTAGATGTGTGGTTGTTTTTAACAACGAAAAAGTATTTAATTTGAGCATATGTACTGAAAAAAAAATTGTAAGTCTAGTACCTACAGTTTTAAGGCAATCACTAAAAACGTCTTTCGAAACTAGTTCACAAAACTTCATTTGATCGTACTGAAAATTTATAAAAATTGACTTTAGCTCTTTTAACTTATTGGCACAGTATATTCACAATAGTAAACTCGATTTCCCATTTAACAAGCTTTGTAAACAATTATTTACATACTTTAGTTCAAATAAACTTTTGTTAAATACAGTTATTGAAAATCTGAGTTTTTATTTCGTTTTCATATCTACTCCGGAAATTTTCAATTTACTCCACTTTTTTTACAAATCTGCTCCGAAATTCTACTACTGAGGTTCTAACCCTGCGGTGGCATGCAATGAAGCTCCTTGGTCGTATTTTCAATTCCTGGTAAATATATATGTATGTGTGTTGGTAACATTTTTTCTTAAGTCAAAAATCGTTGCGTTGCCTAAAGAGGTTATATCCACTTACAAGGTAGAAAAAAAGTGTTTTTTATGAATTTTTTCTAAAGAGGCATTTTATTTTATAAGTTAATAGAAAAAATACACATAAACAGAATTAAATGTACTTTAACAATCAGCGATTTTTTTTTTTTTTTCAAAAATATTGGATCCCCTAGTTCCTGTAATAGATCTCCGGAAGGGCCTTCAAAAAAAGGTGTCTGGCGGTGAGGAAGATTCTTCTGCTTCAAATTATGTTAAACCCAAAAACCAAAACAATCTAGTTTTCTAATAGATAAATACAGGCAATTATCAAAGGAGTATTAAAAATTTTCATTTTTGACAAAATGGTGGGTTCCCAAAAAAAAATGTTCAGTTTCTTAGATAAAAATTTACACTTTACAGTGGTTTAAAAATATTTTGTCAAAAATCTTATTTCTTCGATCATTACCTGAAATATATATCTAAGTAAGTCATGTGAAAATTTCAAACCGATTGGTTCAGCCATTTGGGAGAAATATTGCTCACCGACTCTAAAAACACGCGTTTAAAGTTTCGGTAACTACTTTCCAACGCTCGGAGAAGTAGTTGCTATTACGCTCATATCTCCCAGACTAATATTCAAATCAACCTTAACTTTTCGAAGAGTTTTCTCAAATATACATATGTATTTCTCAGTTTTCCAAAACATCTAGTTTTATGGTTTTTCAGCTAATTGGACTTTATTTTCTGAGTAAAAACAGGAGTTTCTGGAAATATTACTTTCTATTTGTTTCTAACTTCTCAGAACTTAAAACGATTTTTACGTTCGGTTCTTACGATCGGGTTTCTGTCTAACATGAATACTGACTTTTTTCTTCTTTAAAGTGACCCTTTATAAAGCGAAATTTTGTAAGGCTTTTGTATAAGAAAAAAATTTTTTTTTCAAAATTTTGACGTGATTACTCAACAACAATTTACTAAATTAGCTTGAACTGAAATTTTAATGTTGACAAAGTTTAAGCTTTCAAAAAACTTATAGTATGAGAGAGTTAAGGGCTTACTTAATTTTTAATATTTTTTTTTAACGTAGAACTTTTTTTTCGAATGGTTTGCATTACGCATTTTAACAATGACTTTAAAGAAAGGCAGGTACTGCTCATTTGTTCTTCATTTCATTCGCTTGATCTTTTTGAGTAGTTTGAGTGTGAAAAACAAATCGTGTGACGCGTGTTGATTCGTTTAAAACGATATTACTCAGTCATTTGGGATAAAAAAGGTAATTGAGTTCCCTATTAGTTAATCTGAAATCAGCGTTGCAGTCGTTTGAGTTGAAAGCATGAGGCTTTCGTTTCAAACGATATCACTCAATGATATCTGATAAAGATGGTGTTCCACAGTTCTATTCAAGTACGTTCATTGCATTCGGTTTGAGTTGAATTCGACCAAATTTTATATTCTTATTAGCCTTGTCATTAAAATAATCTAATTTTTCAATCATACAACTTGCAGTTAGAAAATGAGTTAATTTTATGTAGTTTCATCTTTACTTTGTATTTTAATTAGAATGAGATTAGGTGTCCCTGACGTAATGGTAAGCTTGTCTCTTGTCTGCCTGTTAAGGAGGAGGTTCGTGGTTTGAATCCCAACAAAAATAAAAAAAAAAATAAAAATTTGAGGAATTGACAAGTCCTCCGAATCTAAATTCATTGCCATGAAAAGTGCTTTCTCAATTAGCTGTTCCGAGATATTAGAAAATTTTAGGTCCCTTCGATTCCCCCACAAGGTAATGTTTTGATAAAAACGGTAGACTCCGGGCTCCACCTCTGTTGCGCCAAACAATTCCTTGTGAAGAGTTATATCCGTGGAAAAACATTTTGCCTCTGTTAGCATTCAAACCCTTAACTGGTAGACATTCTAACCTTCACGCTCCGGGTGCTACAGATTGCCCAATAGAAAGACTTTTTCATCAGAAACGACTGAGTGATTTCGTGTTAAACAAACCAACACGAGCCACATGATGTGTTTTTCCCCTCAATTGATTCGGTTGAAGTTGTGTTAGGTTGTGTAATACGACCACACCTTAAAATTTGACATTTTGATCAAAAAATTCTGGAAAATAAAATATTTTAAATAAGACCAAGGGCGATTGGTAATTCGAAATACACTCACCGGTGCAACTGGACTCCTTGTTGTTAAATTAGAATAATTCTTTAATGAAAAATAAATATGTATGTAAATAAATAAAAGGATTTGGAACAATGTCGCAAAAAAGTCCGCATATCCTAACTCCTTTGCCTTCAAATAAATACCCTCTATCATTAAAGGCGTGGATATTTTGAACACGACGATCATTTTTTTTATGTGTTTCAACATCTACGTCTACAAAAATGGGTTAACGGAGTTGCAAGATACTTTCTTCGTATAACTTTCGCTGATTTGCGTTTGACGTTTTTCAAAACGCGAGTATGATAACGTTGAATGAAAATTTTCTAAATGAAAGTTTGGTTCAAAACAACTCACATATTCAAAGGTTATATAAAGTATTAGTACAAAAAATATGAGTTGGCCAAACCAATTAAATTGCTTCAAAACCCTCATTGAAATAAGACTTTTGTGATGCGTGTTTGGAGCCGGTTTATTCCAAATATTGTAATTAGCTTTGCCAGTTTTGTTGAAAAGGTTAGATAATTGATTTATAATTACTGTTTAATATTATTCAAATAAGAATGCCTTTATGGAAAGTACTTTCTCCATGAGTAGCCACAAATACGCAAAAACAAAACCATTGAAACATCGCCCTCCAGTATACCAATCGGTTTGTCATATTGTCGGTCGTCAGCATTGTATTTATAAACGAAGTTTACTTTCCTATGTATCGTTGACAGCAGCTACTGTCTGTGTACGTTTTGAATTCCTTTAAAATAAAAGATAAAACGCTATCGCAACAAAAGAATTTTATATTATTGATTTGAGAAAAAGAAAATTTTACAATTGAACACTTTTCATGGAAAGAAATATTCTCCTGCACACAGAAATTAAAAAGTTAATGTCTTTTGTCTATGTACGTCCATAACAAACTTTCTTGTTACACAAAACAAGATGCTCACGGCGTAAGCAGTCGATAGTTTCAGCAGATCCCTAAATCAAATAAAGAGTAGAGTCTTATTGGATTTGACAATAACTTCTTTAAGGAAATAGATTCGACGAGTTAAACACATTTTCTGACGTTTTTTTTTTTGCAATAAAATACATTTTTATTCCAATAATTGGTTAACGAAAGTTCATTTGTAACATTTTTATTTTATTTCATACTCTAAGCTTAAGAATCCAGAGCAAACCAAGGACCCCTTGACAGAATTTGCTACAGGCCTGGCGCTTACTTAATCCGGCACTGCTGGTCGGTTTAGACACTCTAACACCTCATGCATGGTATTATAAGCTGCCTTAATTTGACTTTCTGGAGTAATATTTGTGTGCTTAGCCAATGTGTACTCAGCGCTATTGAGAACATTACCAAGCACCTTGCTCACGGTCGTAAAAAGAACAATTGAGATTTGTCGGTCCGGAGCCAGTCTTTCTTTTTTTAAGGATAAGATGAAAGACTACCATGTTTCAACGGACTAAACAATTAGCATTATTCAGTACATAGTTAAACAACGCAGCGTATTGTAATTGTCCACCACCAATTTTAGGTATACATACCATCTTTAATGTGCTGGATGCTTTCGAGATCGATCTTAGAAGTGTTCAGGGAGTTATCACACTGTCACTAGCTTTTCTGGAGCAACTTCGACTGTAGGGGGAGCGTTCAAACATCACGTAACGCTATTTGGGGAGAGGGGGTCTCGTAAAACGTTACGATGCGTTACAGGGGCGGGAGGGGGTCTTTCTTACAACATGTTACGTACATTTTTTTTTTTTAATTAAGGAATAAAAACTCCCAAATCGGCAACTTTCTTCATTTATAGTCTGGTAATAATTTTTAATTTATTCTCGCAAACCTTTTCGTTTATAAGATAAGATAAGATAAGATAAGATAAGATTTTTAATAGTCACAAATTTTAGAGATAACATACAATATTTATGATACATTAAATCGTTTGAGCATGGCATTCGCCGTCTGCGGTCTGCCAGATTGACAATCCACTTTAACTTTATATATGTTTTATAAAATTACAATTTTTAATTTAGTAATTTAAGCATTTCCTTAATTAAGGATTAAGTATTAAATTATTATTTGCTTATTTGTATATATGTTTTTTTTCGGCTATAGTAACAAGTTTCAAAAATTACCATTTTTAATTCTATTTCTATACATCAGAGCAATTTTTAGGAATTCATACAATATTTCAACATTCATTTGGTTTAGTAAGAAAATGCAATAACTTTCTGTTAAGGTGTCACACCCAAATATACTTTTTCTTATTTCTCGCAAAACCGGACAGATTCCCAAAAAATGTATGATGTCTTCACGTTCTTTTCGGTTGCATAGATCTCATAAAATTGGCAAATCACTTCTATGAGGAATATAATTGAGATGTACCAATTCCACTCGTAAACGGAACATCATTGAAATTGAATTTACACTATTTTCATCTTAGAAGTAATTGTTTTCCTTGAGAGAATAATCGAGGCGGTTGTAGATTGTTCGATGAAGAGATCTTGCTGCTCCTTCTTAATTTTTTTCTCGATGTCTCAGATCTACTTTTTTTATAAGATCGTATAATAAGGGCCTTACAGTACTTGGTTCGTCCAGATTTATATTAAGAACCATTCCACACTCTTCAGCTATACTTTCCCATTCTTTAAAGAAAAACCTCTTTTGCTTCGCACCATTTTAATGGCCACTGTTTTAGGAAGACGCTGATCAGGCATTTGCATGAACTGGAGAACATAGTCAACTTGCAACTTGAGAGTCTTTATTAGCAACGGAGGCAATCCAGTCTCAATCATAAGCATATAGTTCGGTGAGTTGGGAGGGAGATGAAATGCTCTTTTTTCCACCGACTCATATTCTGATCCTCCCCACACTTGAGCTCCACATAAAAGAGGATTGATTGCGCTACAGTTTCAAAGACACGATATTTACTACTGTGCCTTATGAATTTATTGTCGAAACAATTTTTCCAATTTGCGTTTAATGCGATTTTCGCCTTGGATAGTTTATCTTTCAAATGTTTATCCATTTTCATAATTTGAGTCAATAGTACACCAAGATATTTGAACTCTTTTACAACTTCAATGGCATTCCCTTCGAAAAACCACTTTTCCTTTACTGACGTTCTTTTCGTTTATACAATTTTACGGTGAATCCCTAGATTGTGTTGTACGTCATTTAATGTTGTTTGATGCAATGGGTTAACAATTCCAGAACCGTCTTCGTCTGCACTCCAGGTGCCTGTGATGAAAGAATATGAGTGGCTAGCAAACCCGTGGACAGAGGAATAATTTCAGTCGAATTGGTTTTATAGGCCTTGGTTAATAGTTGATTATTTAAAAAAAAATTTAAGAATACGATATTATTTCCAGTAAAATGCTTACAGCCATATTATTGAGAATTCGTAAAACTAGAAATGAAACTAGTTTCAGGTAAAACTAGTTTCGTTTCAAGTTGTGCAAAAAATAATCAAAACTAGCTCTAAAATAAAATCGGTATTATTGATTTTTGGAGAAAAACTAGTTCAAGTTATGAAAATGGTTTCTCGTTTTGAATATTGAAACTAGTTTCATAGCAAGAGCTGCTTTGATTTTGAAAACAAAATAGAAAATTCTGTAATTTGCAAACGTTTGATTGTTTGTATAAATATATGAAAATAAAATAAAGGTAAAAGTTGAACTTACCATTCTATTTCTCAAGAATAAGACAGTATGGGTGGTCGACGCGACGCGACCGACGGTTCAAGATTATTAAAAGTAAGAAATTGACCGAAGCAGAAATGGAGACCCTGGCATCGCTTTGTTTATCAAAAGGTAGAAGTGGTATTTGGTTCAAAGTGACAAGTAGACAAGCAAAGTGACTGAAACAAAAAAGATCATTCAATGGATTACTGTCCAATCAGTGTTCAATTCGGTATTTACGCAACACATTAACGTAATTCAGTAGGCATAGAAATAGCACCTCTTTTAGTCCTATATTAGATGCACGATGCACCTACCACGAATCATATCCGCCCTTCTTAGACGCTTCAAATTCATTTTGGTGCATTTGCGGATAGTACACGAGAACGCCATAATATGATAACAACGGAGGGTTTATGTTTATAAAATGCTTTTTCAGGTGACAGGCCCAATGTTAGATCTGGCGGATATTTTCATCTTTTGGTTTAGATGGTTTTAGGTCAGATATACCAAATTTGTTGACTGGCAGTGACAGACACCTTGCCAATAATTGCTTTGACTGTGGCAGATAAATATCTAACGGCAGCAGTAGCTAACTCTTTCCAATATTGCATCGCTTAGCAATGGGAAAATCTTTTGAATGCTCACTTCGAAGTCCGCAACACAGAGTCGGTGAACCTTGCTCAAAAATCTCTGTCACAAGCCGAGTTGCCTTGCACAGAAATCGAAGCAATAAGTCCAATTAACGTTGCCTTACCAGCGGCTCCGATTCCTGGTCACATGCAGTTTTTCCGTAGCAGAAACCCGCCAAATCACTTCCAATGGCTGGAGTTGCAGAAACACAACAAAGAAGCTCTTTTTAATCAGCAAGTGCAGTTGATTATGGCTGCCTGCACACAATGCATTAGCTTGATCCTGCAAAATGCGTGCTGCAATTATTAGTTTCTGAGCAGATGGCAGTGCCATATCTCACCTATGTCGCTGTACCGGAAACCGGCCTTTATCGACTTTTGATAGGGTCAATAGCCAATCCGGCGTGATTTACTGTGTATGGGGTAGCCAAATACGGTGTATGTGAATAACCTGAATCCCCTACGAAGACGTACATACTTGCCAAATTAGCCGATGCCGAAACGAAGCTTCAAAATGAATACAGAAAATGATGTGAAGTAAAAAAGTTTTGATTAATAATACAAAAACGTTTCAAAACTAGTTTTGAAGTCCTCAAAACTAGATATTTCCAGTTTCATGAATTTCTAGTTTTATCAAAAACTAGTTTTACGATTTCGAGTTTTATGTGTCACTTTTTTTTCAATAATACCGATTTGTTCAAAACTTTAAACTAGAAAACTAGTTCTACGAAAAACTAGTTTCGAAGTAAGTGAATAATATGGCTGTTAATTTCATTTGGTTTTCTGTTTATAATTGCCAAAGGGTAAAATAATATTTTTTTTTGTTTATGGTCACTTAAGTATTACATAACGCTTAGAGAGGGGTAGGGAGGGGGTACATGAAAACGTTACGGCGCGTTACAAGGGGGGGAGGGGTGGCAAAAATCTTCAAAAATTGCGTTACGTAATACTTGAACGCTCCCAGGGTGGTTAGTGGGATCCAATACTTTCCTAGCGGAAGTGGTACGGAATCTCCAAAAAGTAAAAATCCCCATCGGTTAAAATCCCCAAAAATTAAAATCCAACTTGCTAATATCCCCACAGACATAATGCACATGGATGAAATCCAAACTTAAATAATAAGTGAATAATGATGATTAACAGTTTCTTAAGAACAACAAATGTTCTGTCTTAGTTATAAGAAACAAAAAAAATTTTTTTTCATTATAACACATTAAGAATGAAGATAAACTTTTATTTTGAATTTTTTATTTTCGTTTCATTTAACACTTTGAAAGTGACTTTATTTTAGTTTATTACGTTTTTGAGTATTTTTTATTAAATTACAAATTTTGAAAATGTATTTTCATTTCATTAAACATAACAAATTTTATAAAGAGTTTTATGTTAATTATTTGTATTACACTTTCCTGCAAACATCTCCAAAACTAATATGTTTAAGTAGTGAATCATGCGATCAAATCGCGCGCGCTATTGACTACTTGAACATATTTATTTTGGGGATATTGATTTGGGGATTTTGGCTTTGTAGATTTTCTCTTTGGGGATTTCAGAGTTGGGGATTATAATTTGGGGATTTCGCGTTTGGGGCTTTTGGTTTGGGGCAAACGTCAACAACCCTTTCCTAGCTACAAGGACGTCATCTTATTTCAAATTTACTTCTTGTATATTTCTTTTTATTTACTTATGTGGTTCTTTTTTTGCTATGAGTAGCTCTAAATAAATAAACAGGAACGATTTCTTTGTTTTTTTGTATTGTATTGCTCAATACTGCTGAGCCGATTTGAATGAAATTTGGAACAGAAACGATACGGTCTGTCTCAAAAAAACTCTTTTGAACACTTTTTCAAGCGTTATTGTGCGGGAAATGTTTTATTTGACTTCAAAAGATAACAAAATAAAATCAGTTTTAGTCTTGTGCTGTGTGGAACAATTTTTCAATTATTTTGGTGGCAGTAATTATAAACAGATAATTTTGTTTTAGGGAAACAAATGAGCTCGGAGGCTTTGACATCAGCCGTTTTCATCCTTCTTCTTCTTCAAAATAACATTTAATATAAAACTCTATTTTAAATTCATCTTCAGATGACGATCTCATATTGTTTCTACCCAAAACAATCGATTAACACAACCGCAATTCAGCAACTGTGCGCACTTCGTCACATATAATTGTCGTATCTCGAATTACTTGTCGCGTCGCATCGCTTTGTCGCACTACTGTACGCGTAGCCTTATAACGATTCATTATCCCCGAGAAACATATACTCTATTTCATTCCCATAGCACCAGAAAAACAGGGCCGGAGACTCAACGACTCGACTGATTTAGCCCCGAGTAGCATAGACTTTACTTTGGGAACTAAGTTGTGATTGGGATGATCCGGTTCCAGCTATTTTGAAGAAAGATTGGGACGCTTTTCATCGAGAACTTCCAATGATCGAGACGCTTCGAATACCACGCTGAACTCAAATAAGCAAGAACAACAAGGATATCGAGCTACATGGATTCTATGATGCGTCGATGAAAGCATACGGTAGTATACGTTCGTGTGCTTGACACTGATGGTAATTTCCATGTCAACTTGCTCCTGGTAAAGACGAAAGTAGCTCCAAGTCAGCGAACGATCACGCTTCCACGTTTGCAACTTTGCGGAGCAGTTATCTTAACAAGACTAATGCAGTATACGAAGGACGTTCTGGCTGTTCCCGACATCAAGATATTAACTTGGTCAGGTCAGACTCTACCATCGCGTTCGCGTGGATACGAGCCACTCCCGCCAAATGGACTACGTTCGTTGCAAACAGAGTGGCTGAAATTCAGCGGCTAGTGGGGATCGATTGCCTGGGACATGTTGCAACGCTTCATAACCCAGCCGATCTGTCGTCTGGCTTTCGATGTTCAGCATCAACCTGTTGACATTGTTGACGAGGGACGACGTCCGGTTAAGGTAATAAGTGCTCAAGTCAGTCATGATGAACGCATACTTCAAACCATCTACGTCTGTTCGAGTTTGTTGAAGGTGATTTGAGTTGTCGTTTCGCAACAAAATGTCGACGAAAAGTAGTTTCAAACGAATTGGAAGCAGCGCGTATCATCGTCGTGAAGGCCGCACAGAATGAGATGTTCAAAACAGAGCTTCAACAAATCGTTGAAACATCTAAGATAGCCAAGACTCAAGACGTTGAACGCATTCGTTGATGCTGAGGGACTTCTGAGAGTTGGAGGACTCTTAGAGAACTCTCTCCTCCCCTACGACGCGCAACATCCGATATTACTTCGGAATAGTCACCATTTCACGAATCTGGTTGTCAGAGATGCCCATAAGAACACCTTGCATGGCGGCAACCAACAGATGATCAGTTTCATCTGTCAAAAATATTGGATCGGCCAGATACTAGGAAGTGTAAAATATCAACTGCATAGATTGTATTTCTTCCCCATATTTCGACAGGAACGGAAACTTGGAAGCTATTAAATTAAATTTACTCTAATTGACTACCTTGAGATCTGAGCTGTTTTATGTTTATTATTCTAACTTGTTTTACTGAAAACAGAATACACAGGCTTTGCAATGTTTCAAAATAAATCCAGAGAACCCCTTCAAATTAGGCAATATGCACCATACCACGTTCTGACACGATTGCAAACATAAAAGAAGGAATGACAGCACACACACAAATGCCAATAAATTGCCCTGCGGTCTAAGGGCCCCGACCCATAGAATCCGTTGCGTCCGGACGCTGCCGGATTAAACTGACAGCTCGATTAAATACACACGATCTAATGAGAGGTGACCCATAAGCATCGGATGCAACGGACGCAACGCAAAAAGTAGCCCAACTTTTAACTTTCGCGTCTGGTTGAACTGATGACATGCGCAGTCAAAACCAATTTGAAGTTTTCTCTTCACACCGCAACGGATTCTAAAGGTCACCCCAATCCGTTGTGTCCGGTAAAACTCATTGCTGTCAGTTGAATCCGGCAGCGAACGGCCGCAACGGATTCTATGGGTCGGGGCTTTAAGCCCAGTGTGACGCACTCTATAGGCTAATCAATTGTTACTTGTGTGCAGCAGACAAGTGGAAAGCTGTGTTTCCTTTAAGATCGCAATACTCATATCCCCGCTGAAGCTCTAAAAGATGAAAATGGTTGGGGAACTTGCTCGTTCGACACGATGAACACATTTGGAGAACGTGCACTTCTATTGATTTCCTAAAGTGCTAACATGTATCTACGATAAAGAAGCGCAAGTAGTTTCGCTTATTATTATTCCATAGCAGGTTTGTTCAGCGATCATGTTTGTTGTTTAGATCTTCCTGAAGGAAAGAAAAATAAATACAATAATGAAAACAAAAAAAGATAAAGTCATTTATGCGGTCTTAAACATTTCATAACTTATTTAAGGATTTCTTAGAAGTTTTGCGGCCCTTAGTCTTAATTTTTTTATATTGAAGCCTGCCTACAATAGCTATGTTCAAGAACTGTGTATTCGCATTATACAATTTGAGAGAACATTTGAATACACTCGCTGGCACATACACAGGCAGATACTCCGTATTTATTGTTAAGTTAGACAACTTAAACACATAGTTCTGAACAACAGTATTTTAATTCATTGCACATTAATTTTCTGTACTCAAAAATATATTTACGGAAGCAACTGGACATTTTTCAGGTAAATTACAATATTCCGACATAATGTTCTTGACTATCAGCAGAGTAGGATTTGAGACGTGAGCACTAAACATTTCACAAGCCTTAACCCCTTTAACAGTGAACAAGGTCTTGGTTTCCTGGTTTTCCAATGTTAGAAGTGTGGTAAGATCAAGTCGAAAATCGCTCACTTCATTTTTCATTTCTACATCTATGTTCAAAGAAGCTGATTTATCAATTCTGCAAAAAACTGATTTGGTGAAGTTATTTGTAGGATTGCACTTGACATCTGTGAAAACTGCGATGTAATTTCGCTGTATGGAATTTCGATCTAATTAAAAATTATATTGCATTTAATTATGAAAAACTCACGTATCCAAAGGTTGTATTGAGCAATACTAGAGCACTCAGGTAACTCAAGCGAAGAGATTGTTTTAAAATCATTGTTGAAATTAGACTGAATTGAATGTGCGTTTAGAAGAAAGGTTTGTTCTAAATGTTGTAATTAAGTTGACGTGATCGGTAATCACTATTAAATACTTAACAAGGAGGGCCATTATCATAAAATCATAACAATCAAAACATAATAACAAAACTTGAATCATTAGTAGACGTGTTGTTGTTATGTATAGTTTATGTTGCAGATATAACCGATCGGTTACACGTATTTGGATTTGGATTCATAAAATGTCATAACAAGGCAGTCTCGTATAGTCATACCCCACAGCCATACCTAATTTGAATGTAATGTAAACAGGATCTTTCGACTGTGAAGGCATTACGCAAGATGCGAAAGGGCTATTTCCAATCGGCCTGCGTTCTTTTTGAAGTGAAGGTTTAGCGTTTATACATCGCACTCGCACTGTCTTGCATTCAAACTTTAAATGCTTCATATCGTTAAAGGAAAGTTCCGGTACATTTTGTACGTGAATAAGGTTCACTTCGTAAAAGAAAACCCTATACTTTTTTCTCCAAACAACTTCATGACTAAAACGAGTGAACTAAAATCTAAAATTTCTATGGGTTCTCGATCTTTAAAGCATCTTCCAAACCAAAGCAGTTTTGCAGTCGCGACATTGGCAAATTCATGTGTCAAAATTTATTTTGACAGTGAGATTTGAGAATACTAACACCGACGGACGATGCGACAAAAAAAATACAGCTTTTCCATGCATTTGTAGCTGTCGCGGAGGCAAAAATGCTGACAACAGCTATTCTGTCACTGCCGCTAAAAGAAACACTTTCACCCTTATTGCGATAGACGTTTCACTAAAACGTATAAAAAATGACAGAATTTTTGTTTTCATAAAAAAATAAGTTCAGCCCTCTATCTGTTCCTCAGTGCTCTTACCATTCCCTCAAAAGTTATTTTATTTAAACGGCAATTGTAGCACCTAGAGATAAGTCATCTTATTACCTCTGTCAAGCTGGTGAAGTGACTTTCTCGGATCAGAACAAAATTTTGTGTAATTTAGTTGCTAATTATTTGCTAAGAATTTAATTGTTTTGCTCCTCCCGTTTAATTATAAAAATTCACATTTCCAGCTTGACGTCAAGCTGGAAAAGCAAATTTTTCAGGAAAGGTTTAGAGGCCGGGTGTTTTTACCATATTTTTTTTGCTAATTATTTGCTCTAAAAAAAACTTTCTTAATTTTTTTCTTAATTTTTTTTTTGGAAAATTGATTTTTTTATATTTTTTTCTACTAGTTATTTGCTCCTCGTAAAAACAAAAATTTTATGTTTTGCTCTTCCCGTTTACCTACAAAAATTCACATTTCCAGCTTGACGTCAAGCTCGCGAGGCAATTTTTTCAGGCAAGTTTTAGAGATCGGGTGTTTTCACAAGATTTTTTGCTATTTTTTTGCTCTAGGAAAAAATAAAACAAAAAAATTTTTTGTTGTTTAAAGTTTTTTTTAAATTTTTTTTTGCAAACATTTTTCTAGCATATTCTTTTTTTTGCTGTTTAATTGCTCTACGAAAAATAAAACAAAATTTTTTTTGCTGACTACAAAATTTTTTTTTTATTTATTTCAAATTTTTTTCTTTTGTTGCTAACAATTTTTTAGCATTTTCTTTTATTGCTATTTAATTGCTTTACGAAAAATAAAACAAAACTTTTAGGGCTAAATTCGCCAACATTAGCCTTATATGCACCCACGCCCCCACAGAAGAGAAAGACGACGATTCCAAAGACTGTTTCTACGAGCTCCTCGAAGTAAAGTAAGGGCAAAACGAAGTATATGTTGTCATCAAACAGGGACACAGAACATCGACGAATTGGACAAATAGTCACAATAGACAGACATAACTTCGAGGTAGTATAAGACTTCGTCTACCTAGGATCCGCTATAGACACGGATAACAATAAAAGTGCGGAGATAAAACGGAGAATAACTCTTGCCAACCGTTGCTTCTTTGGGTTAAGAAGGCAATTGAGAAACAAAACCCTCTCCAGAAAAACCAAGGTGACCTTGTATAAGACCTTAATCATCCCAGTCCTGCTTTACGGCGCGAAAGCATGGACCTTATCGAAAGCGGATGAGGAAACCCTTGGTCGTTTTGAAAGAAAAATTCTCCGAATGATCTTTGGTCCCGTATGCGAAGACAATGTGTGCAGAAGAAGATACAACAACGAGCTGTATGAGCTGTACAACGACATGGGCATAGTCAGAAGAGTACGCATCGCGAGGCTACGCTCCCGCTCGACGGGTTTTCGAAAGCACATTGCAGGGAAATCGCGGAAGGGGAAGACCTCGTTTTAGGTGGCGCAATTAAGTGGATGAAGACCTCAACCGACTTGGAGTGCGAAACTGGAGAGAGTTCGCCCGGTTGAGGCCCAGGTTCACCCCGAACTGTAATGCCCACCTAAGTAAGTAAATAGTTTTTCAATTTGTGCCGTGTGTGTGAAAATCGTGTCTGTGCTTACAAAATTAATTTCAATTGCTTCATTGAAAGTGGTGTTGTGTTTTCTTTTCCCCTCAAATGAAGTAATAGAAAATATTGAATAACCTATTTTTTGAAGTGAAGTTTCACTTCTTATGCGCGGAGTGACTCCACGCACTTTTTTTAATCAACAATTTTGTCGTTTTTCTTAATGAAAATTTGAATTTTTTGTTCAAACGTGCACCCCTTCGCGAAAAAAACAAAATATCGAAAAAATCCTACGTACGGCTATTGCTGTTGTTATATAGAAACTTAAACTTTTCGAGATTTTGTTCCAGGACCAAAATTAAGGAGGTTACATCTTCGGCCATGGACCCGTCTAAGAAATAAATTTCCTCCGAAGGACAGCCGCCATTTTGAATTAAATTGACACGAAAAAATTTGTGTTTGTATATTAAAATCTAAATTATAAAACCTCTTTCACAGATTTTCGATTAATCTTTTTGTCAAGTCACAAAAAATTCATAACGTAAGCCAATTTTTTCACGCTCTAGACCAGCGAGCGCCCTTAAAGGTAGTTGTGGATAATTTTTGGTCACATTGCGAAAAACTCAGTTTGCTGTGAAAATTTGGGAGATTATTTTGAAATTTTAGTTCTATTCAATTTGATGATGTTTGCAAAAGGCTTGTTCAAAATTGCCAACATTTTATTGCTTGCAATTATTTGAGGAAGAGGAATTGAAAGAAATTTGTAGACTTTTGCGAATCATTGCAAAAAATTGAGGCTTGTTAAAGATTTAGTAAATTGGAACGTTCCAGCATTCTTAGGAACTCAACTGCCACGTAATTTTTTATGATCTGCTATACATTTGCGTTTTAGAATAATTGTTTCAGTTTCCTTCAATAAAAAAAAGTCAAGAAGAAAAAAAAATATTTATTAGGAATTCAGAAATTTCAGAACATATGTAAGTTAAAATTTGATAACAGTTTTGCGGCCTTTAGTTTTAATTTTCTTAAATGTAACTCTTCCCAAAAAATCAATGTTCAAGAATTGTATGTTAAAATTATACAATTTAAGAACAATCTTAAATGTACACGGTGGCATATATATCGGTAGATACTCCGTATTTATGGTTAGGTTGGACAATTTAAATACATAGCTCTGAAAAAAGAAGACACATATTAACTTTGACCAAGTTGTTGGATAATTAAAAGGATACTTACCGTAGGAATTGGACACTTTCTGGGGAAATTACAGTATTCTGACATTACAGCCTTGATTATCCTCAGTGGAGGATTTGCCGACTCATTGTCACCCAGAACATCGCAGACTTTTGTTTCTTTAACATGAAATAAAGTCTTGACTTCTTTATTTCCTAATGTTAAACGGGCAGAGAAGTCAACCCGTAAGTCACTTACTTCATTTTGCAAATCTGCGTCTATGTGTAACGCCGATAAATTATCCACTCTGCAAGATATTGTTTTGATTATGTTATTTGAGGGACTGCAGTAGACGCCTTCGAGAACTGCGAGGTAGTTTCGCTGAATGGAGTTTTTTGTAATGAAAAATTTTGTTGCATTTATCTCGCAAAAAACTTACGTATCCAAAAGTTGTATTGAGCAATACTAGAGCACTGAGATAACTCAAGCGAAATGATTGCTTCAAAATCATTGTTGAAATTAGACTGAATAGAATGTGCGTTTAAAACAAAGGTTTGCTCTAAATGTTGTAATTAAGTTGGCGTGATCGGTAATAACTGTTGAATGTTTAACAAGAAGATAAAAACTTTCTTCATGAGGAAACATTTTGTGTTAGCCCCATTTAAGCAGAAAAATAATTACCCTTATTTCAATGAGCGTTTACATAAAAATTCAAGCTCATTTTTTCCTTTTCATTGTTCTTAATTAATTGTGGTAACCGTGGCGTGATGGTCAGCATGTCCACCTGATAACCCAGAGGTTCAAGGTTCAAATCCCAGCAGAGGCACAAATGTCTTTCAACGGGTATCGCCTTTCGCGAGGAATTGGCAAGTCCTCCGTTAGTAAATTCATTGCCATGAAAAGCGCTTTCTCAAGACCCCGACCCATAGAATCCGTTGCGTCCGTTAGCTGCTGGATTCAAGTGACAGCAGTGAGTTTTACTGGACACAACGGATTGGGGTGACCCATAGAATCCGTTGCGGTGTGGAGAGAAAACTTAAAATTGGTTTTGACTGCGCATGTCATCAGTTCTGCCGGACGCAAAGGTTAAAAGTTGGGCTACTTTTTCCGTTGCGTCCGTTGCATCCGATGCTTATGGGTCACCTCTCATAAGATCGTGTGTATTTAATCGAGCTGTCAGTTGAATCCGGCAGCGAACGGACGCAACGGATCCTATGGGTCTGGGCTTTCAATTAGCCGTTCGGAACCGGCCGAAAATTTTAGGTCCCCTCCATTCCCTCAAAAGGCATGGTTGTGAAAAATCTCGCTCTGTTGCGCCACCCTATTTATTTTTTATGTTCTTAATTAATCCCCTTATTCACGTGAGCATATAAATGATTTATTCGTGTATGATCACGTGACGTGTATTTAGTATTACACGTTACACATTACACGAATAGTTTTTTAAGAAATTTTTCAAGATAAATGCATTTCGACTTTACATGATTCGAAAAATTATGCCATGAAAAGTATTTTCTAACCTTGTGGTTTGGAGTCGGAAGAACATTGTAGATCACCTTCAATTGTCACAGACATGTTTGGCCCAACCTAAGCTGCTGGCGCCCAAGTAGTTACTAATTTTTCACAGGTATTTCGTAGGTGGTTTCTACTTTTTTACAAGTTTTTGTAATTTTGATTACCATGACAAGAAATTCGCAAATTTCTTACATGTCTCGGTACCGAGGCCTTCCCCAGAACTCCGGGCGCTACTCTCGATACCTAAGTCATGGAATGTACTCTCAAGTCCATTTTCCGTTCAAAGTGATGTTATCGTTGGCACAATTTTCCAATTTGGAGCTTTGAGGAACTCGAAAACAGTGTAAGGGATATATGCCATCTGATACGATGCTTGGAAGGCTCAAGCTACTCAAAAATATACAGTCAACTTCCCTTCGATTCATGACTGGCCAATTTAAGAATCTGAACCAAGAAAGGATTTTTATTGAATCTTAACGGATGGTTCTAAAATCGATGATGGACCTGACGCTGCGCTGGTGCCTTTGTTGAGAGCGATGATATATGACTGCACTCCTCATTAGGCGTATACGCATCCGTCCTCCAAGCGGAGGCGTATGCTATCCAAATGGCCATGAGCTACGTTACGAATGAATGGCTGGATGGGGAAAAGTATTTGTGTTTGCAGCGACAGCTATGCTGTGCTTAAGGCCGTACTCAACCCCTTTCACAACTTCGATAGTGATTCAGTAATGCAAGACCTCTCTGAATGCGGTCGAAAGATAAAAATGTCTGAGTCAAATTTGGGTTCTTGGCCATCACGCACGGCATATCTGGAAACGAAATTGCCGATGAACTTGTAAGGCAGTGAGCTTAGGCAGCTTTCTTAGGATCCGAACCAGAGCTTGGTCAAGAGAGTCATCAGCGAGGGATTCAATTAAAGTTTGGATCTGTCAAGAGCCAGACCGCAGGTGGTATGCCTCTATTGGATGCAGACCGACAAAACGTATGCTTTCCAACGTTAATAAGAAAACTGCAAAATTTTCAATATCCGTAGCAGAAAAGACTTTTTTATGTTAATAAAACATTGATGGAACAATGCTACCTTCTCAAAATATTATAAAATTTTGCGTTCCATAGTTCGATTGTTTCCGATTTGAGAAATCAGTGTTTTTATTGAAAAATACAGGGGGTGATACCACCATTTCCCATTAGTGCCTCTCTGTGGTTATCTATAAATTTACCTATATTTATGAATTAGGATGTATGTATGTATTTTTTGTATATTTTTTTATGAAGTTTTCAGGGTAGACATAGTTTAGTCCAGAGATGGTTCCTGTCAAGGTTTGATCCCGATATTCCCACAGGAACGGTGTTGGGGACGGAAACTTTGAAATTAGGGGCGCTGCATTATCCCCCTCCATCAGTAACTTACGCTTTATTTCATCCCTATAATCCCACCGGAACAGAAACAGGAACGAGAACCTGAACATTTATTTTACGTACTTTTACTTACTTACTTTAGGTGGCTCAACTAGAGCGTGGTGCTCCTAGGCTTTGTCCAATATGCCCCTCCAGCCGGCTCGACCTCTAGCCTGCCGTCTCCAATTTTGCACTCTAAGAGATCTTCTTCCACCTGGTCGCTCCATCGAAGATGAGGTCTGCCTTGGCTTCTGACTCCTTCTGGTTTGGCGTTGAAGGCTTTACGCGCTGGAGCGTTGATGTCCATTCGCTCTACATGGCCCAGCCATCTTAGTCGTTGGACTCTAATTTTTCTGGCTTAGCTTATGTCGCTGCACAGCTCGTATAGTTCGTCGTTGTATCTTGTTCGCCAAACATTGTTTCTCGATTAACGCAAACACACAAATCGTATACGCAGAGCTTTTCTCTCGAAGACTCAAAGTGACTTTTCATCCGATTGGGAGAGGGTCCATGCTTCTGCACCATATAGTAGGGCCGGGATGATGAGTGTTTTGTATTGTGTCTCCTTGGTTCTTCTCGATAGGGTTTTATTCCTCAATTGCTTATTTAACCCAAAAAACAGCGATTAGCAAGAGTTAGTCTGCCTTTGATTTTAACGCTGATGTTCTTGGCTGAGTTTACAGCAGTGCCCAGGTAGACAAATTCACTGACTACCTCGAAGTTATACCTGTCAATGGTGACATTTTGACCAAGTCGGTGGTGGGATTGGACTTCTGTTGATGAGAGCATATACTTCGTCTTGTCTTCGTTTATTTTCAGCCCCATTTGGCTTGCTGCTGACTCCATAGTAGTGAATGCACCAGTTACTGGCTCGCTTTGTTCTTCCTATCACGTCTGTGTCGTCTGTAAACCCAAGTAATTGTGTTGATTTATTGAAAATGGTGCCCGATGTACTGGCATGGGTGCTACGTATTACATTTTCAAGCACAATGTTAAAACAGCTGCATGACAGTGCGTCGCCTTGTCTAAGCCCTCTGGTGGTTTCGAAGGTTTCAGTAGAGTGTCTACCAACTTTGACGGAACAGCTAGCGTTCTCCAACGTCATCCTGATAAGGCGCAATGTGAATGTCTGGTCGGTGGTAGATTTTCCAGGTCTGAAGCCGCATTGATAAGGACCTATTAGATCATCAGCAAGCGGCTTGAGACGTTCACATGAAACGCTTGAAAGGATTTTATTGGCGATGTTAAGAAGACTAATGCCTCTATAGTTGGCGCAAAGTAGGCGGTCTCCTTTTTTGTGGATCGGGCAGATGGTACTGAGGTTTCACTCATCGGGCATACTTTCCTATAAATCAAATAATCCCACAGTAAAAAAGATTATATTTCATCCTCATATTCTCACGGATGCGGAAGAACGAGAACGGGAACCTTAAAACTACAGACCCGAGCCGGGCAGTCAGCTAGTGGTTTATAAATACAGTTCCTTGATCCCTTAGATGAAGCGCCGTTAACCAAAGGATTGAATGTTTGGTTTTTAAAATGGCAACACTTTCTTGATTTGACAAATGGTGATATATCTGTGTCCAGTACGTTTCATCATTTCACAATGAATTGACTTACTCTTTTTATAATTAGCACACACACACACATATATGAATACCCATATAATGATATATTATTGTCACTTTCCGTTGTCTTAGATCTTTTAACCTACTCAACGGACTTTGACCAATTTTTGTTTTTTTAAATAGATTTTTTTAAATAGAAGAGATAGGTTTATGTGTATATTCCATTTCCATATTCCCACGGGAACGGGAAGGAAAGGCTCGAAAACTACTAAGCCAATTGGAATGAAATTTGAGTATATATATGTATTTCCATTCGATACTCCTTCTGGAACGGAAGTAGAGACATAACCGGGAAAATGAAAACCGATACCGAAAATTCTTTCATATTTCATCCCCACAAAAAATATTCTACTCTTTCAATCACACGATCTAGGTAGCTGGTTGGCACGCCTCAAACATGAAATAAGCTGTTCACCGAACTCGCTTCTCAATTTGTGCATTGTGCTGTGTCCTGCGTGGTGTGCGTCGAATCGAGAAGATTAACTGGCTTAAAATGCATTTATACATCTTTCTCTCCTAGGCTGCAGATACTTGCGGGCATTTGCGAAAATCTGAGGATAGTTACGAATATTTTAAGACACTTGCAGGCAGCTTGAGGCAGTAACGGACAGTGATTTCGCAAATAAAACAGTTGAAAGATTCTTGAAGGTACATAAATGCCATGTATTTTTCGCTACATTTTATTGATCTGCTCTAAAAGCGTTTGAGCGAATTATTTCAGTTCCTTTCAATAAACAAAAAACTTATAAAATAAGACGATAAAATTTTTATTTAGATTTCAGATATTTCAAAATACAGGTCAATATTTCGTAGGAGTTTTGTGGCCCTTAGCTTTAATTTTCTTATAAATAACTCTGCCCACAATATTAATATTCAAGAATTGTGGTTTTCCGTTATAGAATTTGATATAAACTTTGAACACACACGGCGGTATATACATCGGTAGATATTCCGTATTTATTGTTAAGTTAGACATTTTAAACACAAAGTTCTGAAAGAAAAAAGTATTTTTAATTTATTTAAAAAATATTGGTAGTTGCAAAAACATTTACCGCAGGAATTGGACACTTTTTTGGCAAATTGCAAAATTTCGAAACAATGTTCTTGACTATCTTCAGAGTAGGATTGAACACATTCTCGTCAAACATGTTACAAGCATTTGCTGCTTTAACATGGAATAAATTCTTGATTTCCTTACTTTCTAATATTAGAAGGGTGGAAATTTCAGCTCGATAGTCGATTATTTCATTTTGCAGTTCAGCGTCTATGTTTAACGACGATGATGTATCGATTCTGCAAGATATTGTTTTGAGAGTATTACCAGTGGAGCTGCACTTGACATCTTCGAAAACAGCAATGTAATTTCGCTAAATAGAATTTCGTGTGAATTCAAAATTATTTTGAATTCAGCTCACAAAAACTCACGTATCCAGATGTTGTATTGAGCAATACTAGCAATACAGCGAGATAACTGAAGCGAAAAGATTGTTTCAAAATCATTGTTGAAATTAGACTGAATAGAATGTGCGTTTGGAACAAAGGTTTACTCTAAATGTTGCAATTAAGCTGGCGTGATCGCCACCATCAAATCATGACAAGATAAAAAAAAACTATGCATCAAATAAAAATTTATTTGATTTTTTTATTTTTTTTTATAATTAACGCGCACATCAAGGGGTTATGAATAACCTTATAATGTCGTTAAACACAGTGCGAGCATTAGGAAAATAGGAGAGGATTTGAAAGGAGACACCGATGCACGTTGCTTTTGAATTTTTGGGGATCGTAATGCTGAGGAAATACAGAGCCAGGTAAAGCATTCAACATTCGGGTGGTGCGACTGAAATACGAATCTCTATACTTGATTGTACGTCCGAAGTTGGGCTCAAGGTAAAACTGATAAGCATTTCTAGCGAGGCGGGTATTGCGGCTAAATTGTTTCAGGGGAGGAATGCAACTGGCTACTTCACTAGAGCACTGTTTGTGAAAAAAGCGATAAAAAAGAGAGAGACAAGTGACGTTTCGACGATGTTCAAGAGAATCAATCGATTCTACGATTGAACTATCACCTATCAATTTTAACGCTCTATTTTGTACCCTATCAAGCAGGCGCAAAGATGTTTGAGAAGCACCTGACCAGATATGGGAGTTATACTCCAGTTTTGGGCGGATGAAGGCCTTATAAATTGTAGCCAGATCAGAAGGGGTGAAGAACTTCCTGCATCGTCTCAAGAAGCCTAAGCATTTAGCAACGTTTTTGGCGACTCAAACTAAGTACTGACAGCTATTCGGTTTCTTGGATGCAGGTACCATTCATGGACAATGGCAATGGGGTAATGTTAAGCTTCAACGATAAGAGACAGCATTGAGTTTTCAAAGCATTGAATTCTACTCGGTTTTTATGACCCCTTGTAACAATGCTGTCAAGGTCAGAATTCAATGAGCTTATCATACGCAACCGTTCCAGTTCCACATCCGAAGAGCAGGGACGTGAATTTGGAAACGAATATGAAAAGCTGAGGGTCGAGTCGTCAGCAAAACAGTTAAGCGGATTAGAAGTTTCAGACAAGAGATCATTAATGAAAATGAGGAAGAGAGTCGGAGACAAAACGGAGCCCTGGGGCACACCAGCATTTATGAAGTGGGTATCAGACTTGAAGCCATCCAATACATCTTGTATTGAGCGGTCGGAAAGGTAATTTCTAATCCTACGAAGAAGAGACTCATCGATACCAAAAGCACGCATTTTCGATAAAAGAGCCTGATGCCAAACTCTATCAAATGCTTTACAAATATCAAGCGCAATAATCTTACTTTCTCCAAAACCATGTAATGATTGGTTCCAATTTTCGATGAGATAAGCCATCAAATCACCAGTGGACCTTTTGCTACGAAAGCCGTACTGTCGGTCATTAAGAAGATTTCGTTTTTCAAGATATTTCATAAGTTGACGGTTTATCAACGTTTTCATGACCTTGGAAAGAAGGGACGTTAGTGCAATTGGACGGTAATTGGAAGGGGAGGAAGATTCGCCTTTTTTAGGGACCGGCTGGACAAATGCAGTTTTCCATCTGCTCGGAAAAATCCCAGCAGAATAGGAAAGATGGAAAAGTTTACGCAGTGGTTTTGCCAGCGTAGAAGAACACCTCTTCAGAATAATGGCGGGGATACCATCTGGACCAGCGGATTTATGTATGTTGAGATCTTTGAGGACTCTCGCAACCGAGCGAGTTCGAAAAAATATCTGCTTCATCAAAGAATTTGCAGACTCGAGCTCAATGGAGCCAATATGCTATGAGGAAGTGTCGAGTTGGCAGCAAATTGAGCTGCCAGCAAATTGGCTTTGTCGATGGAGCTGACATACGGAGAGTCATTGAACACGAGCGTTGGGACCGATGACGTGGTCGAATTCTTAATGTTCTTCACAAAAGACCAAAAGTTTTAACTTCCTTTTGGTCACAATAGTATTTTTTTGCCTTACTTTTTGGTCATGCAAAAACTTGACCTTTTGTATATGAGCATTACAAATATTTCTAGCCCGTTTGAACAAATTTCGGTTTTCTACAGTCGGGTTATCTTTAAATTTTCGAAAACTACTTTTTCGATCCCTAATCGCTTCATTACAGCTTGAATCAAACCACGAATTCTCTTTGGGGATGATACTTTTTGTTCTGTGAGGAACGAAATTTCTCATGCCGTTGAGAATTACGTTAGATATCATATCAGCTGATGCATCAACGTTTCCGTCGAGAAAGCACAATGAACAGTTAAAATTTCGAAAGAAATTATTCAGGCCGTCACAATTGGCTTTCTCGTATTGCCACACAGTTCTTTTGGGGACTTTATCTTTTTTTACCGTGACGGAAAACGAAAAATCTACCGATATGACACAATGGTCCGATTTGCCTAAAGGAGATGATACTATAACCCTATATTTTTCGGGATGAGAAGATAGAAATAGGTCAAGAGTGTTGGCCGCATGGCCTTCAATATCTGGAACCCGAGTGGGCTCATCAACAAGTTGAGTTAATTCGTTTAACTCGGCGAAGATCTCAACATATTTTCCTTCGGGTGTTGTCTGGCCAGAATGTCGAAGCCAACCTGAATTGTGTACATTGAAATCGCCCGCAATTGCGATTTCAGTGTGAGGATAAAGGGAAACAATTCTTACTATGGAGTCAGATAGCGCATCAAACTCGTTAGAGGTTGAATTGCTATCTAAATTGGGGCTTCTATACATAAAACAATAATGAATGACATGCTTACGGACAGTGAATTTTAACCACATGAAATTAAAGTTCGTATTAGAACAGAGGCCGTATTGTGGTAGAATCTGGTAAGCAATATCATTCCGAACGTATACGGCGAGGCCATGGGAAGAAAAGAATAAATGCATAACATTCTAAAACGTTTTCTTATCTTAGTTATATACATAATTAAGATTTTTTGACTGCAACTTTTTTTTTATATAATTAACGCACACATCAAGGGGTAGGCATTAATATTTGTCATCTCAATGCACAAAGTACCTATTAAAAATAAAATTGATGATTTGCGTGATCTTTTCGATGGTAGCAAGGTTGATATCATCTGTATAACAGAAACTTGGTTGAAACCTGAAATATATGATAGTTTTCTCAGATTACACAATTTTAAAATTAGGTATAAGATCAGATAGGTGCAATAGTTGGGAAGTGGTGCAGCTATTTTTATCAGAAGTTCATATATCTTAAGGATTGTTAAAAAATCTCTATGCAGTGAACCTACTGAATATTTGTTTATTGAAGTTGATTGTGAACGTGGTAAGCTGCTGGTTGGTTGCATTTATATGGCACCAGACATAGCCCATCTTAACCTTATAAGATGTCTTTTGGAGGAGTTAGTTCCAAGGTGCAATGATATTTTCTGTGGTGACCTCAATCTCAATCTGTTGGATAAAAAAAAGCAATGACTTTATTGACATGGTAAATTCCTTTAAGTTGAGCTTTGTTAACAAGAAGGCCCCTACTCACTTTAGACCAAACTGTGCACCATCTTTATTGGATGTTTTTATTGTTTGGGATCCTAATTTGGTTCTGCTTTATGATCAAGTTCTGGCACCTTCTTTTTCACACCATGATTTAATTTTCTTGTCACTTGACGTTCTTTTTTCTCATGAAGCTGGAGCGAAGTTAAAATATTTTGATTACTCAAATATTAATTTAGAACTCTTGTTTAACGATGCTCGATCCGTTGATTGGTCACCTATTTATTTTACAAGTGATGTGAATAAACAGGTTGATTATTTTAACTCAAATATTTATGTTCTTTTCGATTCTCATGTTAAGATTAAACATAAAAAATTTTCAATTGCCATGGATGACGCTTCAAGTGAAGAATCTTATAAGAGATCGTGATCTGTTACATGCTAGATGCGGAGAAGGTATAAGTGCTCTTCAATTTAAAATGAATTCAAGATCGCTCGTAATGCTGTTACTTCCTTAATAAAGAAAAGCAAAAGAATGTTTTTTCAAAACAAATTCAAATCCAGTGACTCAAGTTCTACTTTTTGGAGAAATATTCGACAAACTGGAATAAGTCGTAACAAGCAAGAAATTGTAGATGAAACTAATATAGAAGAATTAAATAAAAAATTTGTCTTACCCACAATCCAACATGGCAAATGATTTATCATTCGTAAATGAAAATAACAACATAAGAAATTCATTATCACTGAATTGTGTTGATGTTTGGTTAGTAGTTAATGAGCTTCTCAAAATTAGTTCAAAAGCCGCAGGTTCGGATAATATTCAACCAGATTTCATAAAAATCTTATTACCATTTTTGCTAAACCAGATAACGCACATTTTCAATACAATTATCACTTCATCTGTTTTTCCAAATCTCTGGAAAGTTGCTAAAATCATACCCCTACCTAAGCCATCGCAAGGTAATAAAGTTGCATACCGTCCTGTTGCTATTCTATCATTTTTCAGCAAAGTTTTTGAAAAAATTTGTAAGCCGCCAGATAACAAAATTTTTGAACGATAACAAACTAATTGTTAACCACCAATCTGGTTTTCGTGCAAAACACAACTGCACTACGTCATTGGTTAAGATCTGCGATGATATTCGAACTGGGTTTGACAAGGGTATGATGGGATTAATTGTTTTTTTGGATTTTTCTAAAGCATTTGATAGCGTTGATCATAATCTTTTACTTCTCAAACTCAAATCCAAGTTTTCATTTGAGAACTCGCTGTGCAATATGCTCAACTCATATCTTTCAGACAGATCCCAGTTTGTGTATCACAATCAAAAGTGCTCAAGTTGTATAAGAGTCCCGTTGGGTGTTCCACAGGGCTCAGTATTAGGTCCACTCCTATTTTCATGTTTTATAAACGACATAGTCGAATGTTTGTCTGACTTTGATTAGCACATCTACGCAGACGATGTTCAAATTTATAAAATGTTTTCAAAATCTTTTATGACTCAAGAAACCATTCAAATGAATCAAGAATTGTGTAAAATCTTTGCCTGGACTATTAATAATGCTCTTAACCTCAATACGTCAAAAACAAAAGCAATGATTAAAAAAAAAAAAAAATAGGGCGGCGCAACAGAGCAAGGAGCCCCTGGGCCTAGCGCATTTCTCACAACCATGCCTTGTAAGGGAATGGAGGGGACCTACAATTTTTCGCCGGTTCCGAACGGCTAATTGAGAATGCGCTTTTCATGGCAATGAATTTACTAACGGAGGACTTGCCAATTCCTCGCGAAAGGTGATACCCGTGGAAAAACATTTTTGCATTTTTGCATCTGCTGGGAGAGCAATGATATTATATCGTAATAAATGTCAAACTCAATGTCATTCTTTGTTTCTCAATCATACACCAATAGAATATGTAGAGACAGTGAAGAATCTCGGGGTATATTTTAATTATAATTTGAATTGGGACACACATATTAATAAGACGGTTTCAAAAATGTATGGTGCTTTACGAGGCCTATGTCCAACAGCTAAATATTTACCAAACCGAAGTTAAACTAAAATTAGTGAGATCATTTATTTTGCCTATTTTAACTTATTGTTGCGAGCTATTCTCTAATATGGACCATGAGTCAGAAGAAAACTAATCGTTGTTTAATATAGCTGCGCGAGATATATTTTTGGTCGAAAAGAGGTGATCACATTACCGAATTCACATTTCAAATTGCTGGTTGCTCGTTGTCAGGTCTTTTGAAGTATAGAACCTTGTTATTATTGCAAACAATGATACATCTTAAGGAACCTAAATATCTTTTTGATAAAATAACGTTCTCAAGAAGTAATCGAACATTGCAAGTTATTATACCGCGCTATAAATATTAAATCAGTTCAAGGCAATTCTTTGTTTATGCTTCTCAACTATGGAATCAAATTCCTCATAACTAAAAACTAATAACCAACACCAATGTTTTCGCAAAAGAAGTTCTAAAATTTATTGTTGAATCAAACTAAAAATTTTAATCTTTTATCCATCCTCTAGAGAGAAACTTTTTCTTTTACTGTTACAGTTCTTTCCTGTCTAAAAACATAAGACTTTATGAATTTTTCAATTGTATAATATAAATATTAGCATGAAGCTCTGTAATACAATTTAAGCATGTGCAACTCAAAAGAAATACTTGTATATCTTATATGGACTATGAATATTATTATAATAAATACAAATAAATACAAAATAAATTACACCAACCATAGAGTTTCAATGAATGAAGTATGTAATCAAAATGGAAAAATTTTTATGGAATTCATGCAGATGTACGACTTTGAAATTTTATATGGATTTACTAATGGTGATTATGAAGGCAGGTCTACTTTCCTTGGAGGACAAGGAAAATCGGTCATCGACTTTTGTTTGGTGAAAAATATCTGGAAAGATCCAGTGAAGAAGTTTGAAGTTCAAAGTTAAATATTTTCCGATCACATGCCAATACTTGTGGAACTGAGTAGCGAATAAGCAGCTACGGAAAAAAACCTTAAGCTCCTTCCGAGGTTAAAGTGGAATCACAATAATGTCGATTCTTTCCAGCAGAAATTGGATGAAAATTTAGCCCCAATCGATACATTGGCTGAGTCAGATGAAATAACTGCAGAAAAACTCGTCCAAGCGTTAAAAAGCTCCTCACACAACATTTTTCAAAACAAAGCTTCAAAGTACAAAGCAAAATGGTTTGACAAGGAATGTATGCTGGCCCGAAAAGTGTCGTTCGACTTGCTAAATACACTGAGAAACTCGTATTCTCAACCCCTTAAGAAATGGTACAACGAAGCGAATGCAGCGTACAAAAAATTGTGCTACAACAAAAAAAATTAATTTTGAAAATAGGTAATCAAGCCTATACACTTGGCCAAATTAAAAACTAGAAAGAATTTTGGAAGGTAGTGAGATGTGAGAGAGATTAATTGTCAAAACTTTACAATTGGAATAGGAGTTTCAGCTGATGATCTGTCTAATTATTTTAGTTCTTTAATTATTTAATTTATTATTATATTTATTTAATTATTTTAGTTCTTATATGGTCAAACTATTGTAAAATTTTTGTATGGTTATCTGACGAAATTTTGGATTCCGAAATCTCTCTTGAAGAGTTAAAAATCGGCTGTTCTCAAAGGAAAAAATGGAAAAGCCCCTGGAGAAGACGGAGTCCCGTACGAATTTTACAAGAATGCTACTGAAACGTTTTATTCGAAACTTCATTCGTTGTTCAATAAAATATTCTCGACGGAAGAAATACCATCTTCATTCAAAAGGTCAGTAATTTTCCCGATACACAAAAAAGATGACTTGAACAACGTAGAAAACTATCGTAGCATCTCTTTTATGAATGTTCCTGCAAAATTATTCTGTGGGATACTAGTAAACAGATTAGAGACTTGGGTGGAGATAAACTGTGTCTCTTCAGATTTTCAGGCCGGTTTTCGGAAGAATTACTCGTCGGTTGACCATATCTTCACACTAACATCAATTGTGAAAGCCTTTCAAGCAAGGAATAAGAAAGTATACGCTTTTTTCGTTGATTTTAGAGCGGCCTTCGACCTTATAAATCGAAATGCGTTGTTTTATAAGCTTTCAAAACTATGAAGTTCATTAGGCTAATAAAAGAACTATACACGGACTCAAAAGCGGCGGTGTGGGATGGATCTAGTTACTCGAAATGGTTCGAAACTGATAACGGGGTAAAACAAGGTTGTCATCTCAGTGCCATGCTGTTTTCGCTATTTATTAACGATGTGGTTGCATGCCTTCCTGTTGAAATTTGAATAGTCGATTCAAACATAAATGTATTAATGTATGCTGATGATCTAGTGATTCTATCTGAGTCAACCGAAAACCTTCAACTTATGATCAACCGCCTGTCGGAATACTGTCATGAACAAAGTCTTGTAATCAACAAATCATAAAATCATTCGCTTATGACACATATTTTTATAGAAAATTAATTGTTCTACAAAAAAGGTGTTTTATCATTTTTCGACAAATTCACTCCTTCAAAAGTTATTCAAGGTTAAAGTTTAATTTAGAGTAAATTTAAGTTTTTTTTCTTGTCTCCGAAAAAATTAATTTATTTATTAATTATTTAATTAACCTCGAATAACTTTTGAAGGAGTGAATTTGTCGAAAAATGATAAAACACCTTTTTTGTAGAACAATTAATTTTCTATAAAAATATGTGTCATAAGCGAATGATTTTATGATTTAAAGTGATGCTTTTTAACATTTTGTCAGATATCAAGAAAAAAAATATTTGTTCAAACTTTAACCCTGTATAACTTTTGAAGGAGTGAATTTGTTGAAAAATGATAAGAAACCTTTTTTATAGAACAACAAATTATCTATAAGAATATGTATCGCTCATCTCGGCACTTTGCTTCTAGACCGAAATATAAAATTCCAAAAATTATATGTTTTTTTTCCCATACAATTTGTATGGGAAATGGAAATCTGCGATGAGCGACCTCTAAATATTAATTTTTCGAGCTCAAATTTTTACAGGCTTGTTTTTACACCTACTCGAAGGTAAAACTCGATGTGCATCGAGAAAAAGAAAAAAGTCACTTTTTTTGAACCGGTCTAATGTACAGCTACAGAGAAATATCTCTTATTTTCAAAACAAAATGTGAACTCCTTCATCTAAATGGAAGTCCATATAACATAAGTTTCAACCAATTCTGCACATTGTGCAACCTGAAGGTTAGGTTTGATTAGATTTTTTTAAGTATCTGTCCAATATTCTCTTCTCAGTGCCTTGCATATTTCGGAAAGAAAACCTTAACTATGCAAGATACAATTATAACCTTGAACGAGTTCAACTGGAAAAACCTTTACAAATTTGTATATCAACTCTACAAGTATATAGAACTCTACTAATAACAGAATATGATTAATTTTTCAAATTTTTTAACTTAGTTATAAAAAAAAAGCTTAATAATAACAATAAAATAAAAAATAAACTGTATATATGTATATTAGGGTGGTCCTTGTTTTGTTTTTTTTCCGAATTTTTTTCCACGATAGTCCTAAATCGGTTCTAAATATATTTAAAAAAAATCATGCCAAGTTATAGCCCTTTATTTCAATTTTAACCCGTGCCCCCCGACAATCAAAGTTTTATATGGAAATAACATGGGAAAAGTTCTGTTGATTGTTTGAAATTTTTTTCATTATGAAATAATGAACAGATCATGTCAATTTCATATAGAAAATTTAAAGCTCTACAAAAAAGGTCTTTTATGATTTTTTGCTAACTCTAACGGTTTCTGAGTTATTTAAGGTCATAATTGACTTAAGCTTCAACAAAATAAGGACCACCCTAATGTATATATATTTAAATATTTATTGAATAAAATTGCTAACCGAGCTGACGGCAATGCCATAGCTTTAAATTCATTCATTATATTATAAACCAACTATGGAAAAACAAAATAAAATGAATTACTTACTTACTTACTTATGCTTATCAAAAATAATCCAGCGACGCATTCTATTGCTGGAGCATTGTTCCACCAAAAAACAAACTCACGTTTTTCTATTAAAAGCACAACTGCGAACTTGGGTTTTCAATTACAACAATATTTTTTTGTGAACCCGTTAAGTCGACTTTCATTCTTTTACATTCTTTTATACATAGCTTAAGGTGATGAAGAAGGAAATTTAACATTTATCGGGAGTATGGGAGAATCAGTAAATGATCTCTGTGCTGTATCTCAAGATATACTAGGATGTGTAGAGATGTTTAATGTCGAAGAAGCAATTTAGTCAGATCACATGCCAATAAAACCTACCATAAATCTTTGCACTTCTATAAATGAGTCAACTGAAAATAGATTTTTACCAAAACTAAAGTGGACAGAGTCAAAAAAGTTGCAGTACCAGAATAAGCTTAATTCTAACCTAGCTAGTTTAGTAGCTGACAAACCTTCCATTGGTCTTACGGATCTCACGAATATTATGAAACTATCAACGACTGGTCAAAATAATAACATACATTCATTTAAGCCTAAACAGAAATGGTATAATTTGAATTGCAAATTGGCAAGAAAAAAAAATTTCTAATTTTTAGATAAATATCGAAGAACTCAAAACGTAGAGGAAAACTTAACTATCTAAGAGCGAGAAAAGAATTTGCAGCAGTCTGCGACATAAGTAAAATTCAATATTACCAACAAATCGAACTCCAACTCAGTAGGATAAAAAATAGTAAGGACTGGTGGAATCTAGCAAATGAGCTCCGAAAAAATGACCTTAATGTAGGAACTCAAATTCCACCGTCAGAGTTTAAAACTTATTTTTCTAACCTTCTTAATCCCAACCAATCCATAAACCAAATTTACTATGCACATAGTTTTATTGAGAACAGAGAGTTGGCTAAATCTTTCTCCATAGATGAAATTAAGAAAATGCTATCTAGTGTAAAACTAAATAAAGCTCCTGGAGAAGACAGAACTAGTTACGAATTTCTGATGAATGCAACGGATAATTTCTTAAATTATCTAGCAGAAGCATAAACGAACATGCTCAATGAATCTAGGATTGATGAATCTTTTAACAAAACAATTATTTTTCCAATATTCAAGAAAGGTGATGTAAATCAGCCTAGTAATTATAGAGGCATATCTTTTATGAACTGCATTGCGAAGACGATGATGGGAATCCTTAATGAAAGACTTTACACTTGGGTGGAGAGAAACCATATCCTGTCAGAGTATTAATCTGGTTTCAGGAAGAATTACTCTACTGTGGATAACATTTACAACTTGGCATCAATAGTGTGACGAAGCGTCACAATTTCGTTTCCTACCCCACCTCCAAAACACCGACCGCATCAAAACACGTTACGTGTTTTTCCTACTACAATGCCCACACGCAATTAAACTACACAGTAAAAGTCTACGCCAAGGCCAACTATTGTTTACTTCTACGTGCCTTATCACTTTGTGTGCATTTCTTTATGGGGAAATACATTGGTAATCCCCATCCAATTTTTTATATGCAAAAGTGTCACTGACTTACAGTTCACATTTTGTTTCTGTAGGAAAGTCAATGAGTAGAGGTGGTTTATTCTCTTCAATTCAGAAAAAGATCTACATTGATTTTTATTTGTTATGGTTTTGGTTGGCCAAGCAGATAAGAAACTTATTCAGTGCTTTTTCTCCTCCCCGTGAAAGATATTCTTTCTTTTCTTTGACTTTGATAGTCTCCTTGTAAGGGAATTACATTGTTGCGGTTTTTGTCGGCCGAGCGTGTAAGTTCTTCTTGCCGTTTAGTTTTCGTTAAAGCAGATCTATTCGTTACGGTTTTTGGTCGGCCAAGCGGTTAGATTTTCTTTTCCGGTAGACGTTGTCCATTTGTAAAGGAAAGCTCATATCACTATACGCAACCGCAGACCTTTGTTACGAAGGCCGCCGCCGCCGACAGAGTGTTTTGCCCCTAAGTAAACGCATACACTTTCTACGAAGTCCGCCAACGCCGATAAATTGCTCTGCCGTTCTGTACAACGCAGGCACTTCCTACGCAATCCGCCGCCGCCGATATATTGTTCTGCCTACCACGCAACGCAGACCTTTGAAGACCTACGAAATCCGCCGCCGCCGACAGAGTGCCCTGCCTAACGCAGAGTCCGATAGACGTTCACCTCTGCTGAACTAGTGTTGCCAACTTAGTGGAATTTCCACTAGATCTGGTGTTTTAGACGTGCCTTTAAGCGTGAAAAATTTGGTTTTAGTGGCTGGTGGATTTCTAAGCGGATAAGATTATTTAAGTTAGTGGTCAGCTTCGCGTTAAACCACTAGTTTTTTATTATGTCTCTAACCCTTGCACAAAATAGAGAAACTTAATAACATTTATCAGATCAAGCCCTCTTTGTTGTGTAGGTAACACCGAACATCCCGACAAGATGTTGGGGTTCTGGGATTGCCCGAAATTTCTTTTATAATTTTTTGAATGAACCAATATGAACTTTATTAGTACCTATACTGTTTTTAAAGTTGATTTGATTTGAACAGGTTTTAATTATTCACTTACTGGGCAATCAGTTCAGTAAAACGTATAGTTCGCTATTGTTTGTTATGTGAAATATTATCTACATACTTATGTAATGTTTTCCTTTTTTGGAGTAACAAAAATAATTACTTCATAATAACAATAAGGTTGTTGCTGTTTTATTTTCAAATGTTTAATGAGAAATTTTCTGTTCTTTTCTGATGTTTCTGATCTTTTTTGTGTTCAATGAGCTGTTCTTGAACAGCTCACAGCGTTTTCTGCACCTTCTTTTGAGCAAGAGCAAGTTTGGTAAAAACTGTCAAAAGGAGCTGTTGACTTTTTGCTCGTAGTTTTTTAAGCCCAATGTAGTTTTAATTTATTGTGAAAAGATCAAAGAAATTTTTTAAAAATCAGGAAAATAACAACTAATCTAGTGTTCAAAATAAAATTTCATATCCGTGACGAAATTACACTAAATTAAGTTCATATCAGAAAAAGAAAAATTGGTGGTTGTTTTTTTTTCGTTTTTGTTGTTGCTTTTTTTGACAAGTTTGCTTGTTCTTACTTGCCTGATGTTTCTCACTGCTTCTATGCTGTGCTGTTCTGATCTTAAATAAATCCATTGAACATATCTTTAAGTAATTTAGTGGAATTCTGGTGGTTTGTGAGACCATTTAGGTTTTAGTGGTTTCTGGTGGTTTACGCTGCAGCATTTGGTGGGTTGGTAAAAAAAAGCTGGCAGCACTGTGCTGAACAGAGGAAACAGATGCCGTGGTATACCACCGTATAAAGACCCGAAGGAACCATCATCGCTACCATCATCAGCCATTCCGAGGACCAGCATCAGAAATCGTGGAAACGTACTTTTTGTAAAACTAAAAACAGAAATTATTTAACTTTGTAAACCGATCCTGAGAGTAGACCGTGTAATAAAATTAGAATTAATTAAAAAAATAACCCGACCGTCTCTTGGTATTCATTTCTTGAGAAGTTGGACCGCCGAAACCCAAGTCTTACGAAGCTTCCTTGGGTAGACCCTGGACA
This sequence comes from Melanostoma mellinum, assembly GCA_914767635.1. Classification (NCBI taxonomy): domain Eukaryota; kingdom Metazoa; phylum Arthropoda; class Insecta; order Diptera; family Syrphidae; genus Melanostoma; species Melanostoma mellinum. The sequence goes on from OU612060.1 coordinate 56,515,758, forward strand.
CCCTGAGTCCTACCCAACCTCGCAAAAGAAGCATCACAATAGTTCATATAAAACTTGGCGAGAAAAGGAAAGTGTATGCGTTTTTCGTGGATTTTAAAGCTGCGTTCGACAAAATCTCACGGAACTTACTAATTTATAAACTACGTGCCCTTGGTGTTTCAACAAAATTTGTTAATTTTATTCAAGCCATCTATGCCAACACATATTCGGCTGTGTGGAATTTGAAAGAGATGTCGGAGTATTTCAAAACATTCAATGGAGTCAAACAAGGATGTCTCCTCTCACCCCTACTTTTTGCACTGTACATTAATGATCTGCATGAATGTTTAGGAGGAGGTCTCCAAATCGAGAATAATAATGTGAGACTGCTATTGTATGCAGATGGTATGGTCATCCTTGCAGACGACATCCGAATCATGCAAAATATGATAGATCGACTACAAGAGTATTGCAACAATTGGTGTTTAGAAGTTAATATGGGAAAATCAGAAATAATGGTATTTCAAAATGGAGGTAGACTCTCTCACCAGGAAAAGTGGAGAGGAAGTAATAATTACTTCTAACTATACATACTTGGGCGTTCTTCTTACTCCAAAGATGTCATTTAGTAAGCACGTGGAAGTTAGGAACATCTCAGCAAAAAACAGCATAAACGCCAATTGGCAAAACTTTTTGGTAATGAGAAATATAAGTCTGAGTGCAAAAATTAAACTTTTTCAGGCGGTATGTAGGGCTATCCAAACATATGGGGTGCAAATTTGGGGGTTTGGAACATTCGTAGAAGTAGATAAGCTACAACGCTATTTTATAAAACGGATATTAAAACTACCAGCAAACACACCAAACTACGCGCTTTCACTCGAAACTGGTGCTGAAGACGACCATTTTTATACTCTGGATCTTCACCTGCGACATGTAAAGAAAACCCTGTTTGATTTTAACGAAAGTAGAATACCACATCGACTCTCGAAAATTCTTTTACAGAGGAATTAGTTTTGAGTAAAAGAGTTAAATGAAATCGGATCTGAATTCGGAATACATTGGGACGAACTTTTGGGGTCAGAGGAAGAATGGATCTTGAAAAGTGTTGCACTGTGTGATTCTCCAAGCTCAAAACATTTGAAGAGAATAAAACAAAAGCAGTATCCAGCACCTCACACATCTACAAGGTCACTCAAAGGGTCTTAACTATATCACATCAGGGTTTAGTATTTCTAAAATAACCTGGATCTTCAAAGCGAGATGTGATTTAATCTTTCTGAATGGAAGCAGATATAGCGGCAATGAATCATCCTTATGCAGCCTTTGCAACATGAGAGAGGAAGAAAATATTCAACACTTTTTTAGCCGATGCCCAGTACTGGGAGAATTCAGAGTCAGATACTTCAAAAAACCGACATTGGAAGAAAACGATATTATACGTGTGCTTAATGGCGAAGGTTTACTAGCCTGGGACCAACTGGTCAATTATCTCACGGAGATAGCCTACAGAAAATTTCTTGTTGAAGAGATGAATTAAGCAAATGAAATAAAGATCAAAATATATTTTAATAATGTTGCAAATAAAATGGAATGCCTTTTTAAAATAACATAAATTAAAAATTTTAAGTTTAAAATTTTTACTAATAAATAAATTTTTGGTCATACCTTTTCATACTAAATGTAGATAAAATGTATAAAATCTATTTACAAATATCAATATTTTTAATGAAAATTATAAAATAAATTGCTCGAGAGACGACTCGTAAGGTCATTGTCGTATGTTTGAAATTTTAACAATATTTAAAAACAAGGCAAATGAAAATCTTTGCATACATTTGAAATTTTAGTTAAAATAAAATCAATTTACTCACTCACTTACTTGCACCCACTTACTACATAGTTAAGCAATTATCAGGTTTAATTTAGCCTTAGTCCTTATATATCTCACACGCAACTTCTTATACATAATTCAGAGCTGATATAAATATGTTTGACTTAGTTTTGCTTTATAAAGCTATTCTTACTTGTCCTCCTAAATACTCACCTACTCTGTGATTAAGTTCCGTGAAAATATCAATCAAACAAGCCAAAAGCATTATCAATTGCAATTGGGCGCGTTCATTACAATTCAGATTTTAAGAATAACTGAAAAACTTATTCAGTTTTGCGTTGAACGGTTATCTAACAAGATTATGTCAGGTGCGACGGTTTTGATTTGTATATGTAAAAAAAAATTCATTAACTTGTTGACTTTACTGCACTAAACATTTCATAAGCGTAAAAAACAATCAGTGATGGAGTAAGAATTAATTAATTGTATTTTTTCAATAACAATCACGCACAACAAAATCACCATCACTTGGCAAGTATAATTTGTTGATGTCAGTTATCGCATCTGACAGCTTAATAAACTGAATCTAGATTTTCAGCCTTATTTTCCTGACTGAAAAACTGAATCGGTAAAAACTAACAGCTGATGAGTTGTCAACTTAAAAACTTAACGTCTGGCCAATCAGAGTCCCAGAAAAGTTAGTTAATCTGAAAATCTGACTTTTGATGAACGGGCCCATTCTCTCGAACACACCTTCCCGACTAGTACTTTCGTTGAAATGTGTAATTTTTCTTCGCTGCATCCGCTTAGACAAGAACAGTTACCTTTTCTGTGCTCGCCATTCAATTGAAAGTGTTTGAGTTTGAGTTGTTCGGTCCGAAAAAATTAAAGAAATATAAATACCATTTGTCTACTCCCGGTATAAGTTTTTGATTTTTTTTTCAATTTGTACTTCGGTTTCAGGTTAAATAAAATCGTAACAAGATTCGCGACAAAAATAAATAAAAATCGAAAAAATACTCCGTTGTTAAAGCAAAGTTCTGTTGCAAATTATTCTTTCAGTGCGGTGACGATTCGTTTGTATTGGTATTCGGAATACCCAGTAGGAAATTTGCTCACCAGTGAAAAAAAAGGATGAATTCCTCGAGGAATTCATCTGGTGCTTTCATTAGGGAAAAGGTCATCAATGAATTCACTAATGAAATGTCATGCAATTGGTAGGCAGTCTGCAGTTCAAGTTGAATCTTGTGCGTTGTTTTCAAAAGAAAATAAAGAAGAAAACACGATGTACAGCAAAATCCTCTTTGAGAAACGCCAATCAGGTAGCGACAAAATTAAGTATGAGAAAACAACCCTTTCTTTTCTCTTTCTTTCGTTTATTCGCTTTAAAATATCTTTATTTTTGTGTCACATGTTGCTTCAATGGGTTTTGGATTTAGTTTCAATTTTGTGATTAAGAAAGACATACCTAGTTGTGTAATTTATATGTACATATTATGTATATATGTACATATTCCATTATCTATGTGTTCTCCCAAAGGCATTCTTTCTCCTCAGAACACATTTCTGTCACAAATTCCCAAATTTCAAATTACACACATAGAACCAGTTTTTTCAGGCTATGAAAACGAAGATGCCATGGGTGTTGTGATTTCCTTACATCTCATTCATCGAGAAAGTGTGCAGGTGCTTCTTGCCAATGACAAGCCCATGTTAAATTCAGCAAAGGATTCAGTAGGAAATGCACTAGTGCAGCTACTTTTCCCTGAGGAAAAGGCAGCATTTTCAGTAGTGAATTTTTGGAAATTTCCTACTGGGTACATTATGCTCTACACACTCTTTTTCCATTTCAAAGAAACTTTTTTCTGCAGGACAGCCACTTTATTTGAAATTTAACTTGCAGCCTGCTTTTTACTTCACTGGACACACAAAGAATAAAGCTACAAATACAAAAGCACAATACAACTACCCAGTAGGAAATTTCCAAAAATTCACTACTGAAAATGCTGCCTTTTCCTCAGGGAAAAGTAGCTGCACTAGTGCATTTCCTACTGAATCCTTTGCTGAATTTAACATGGGCTTGTCATTGGCAAGAAGCACCTGCACACTTTCTCGATGAATGAGATGTAAGGAAATCACAACACCCATGGCATCTTCGTTTTCATAGCCTGAAAAAACTGGTTCTATGTGTGTAATTTGAAATTTGGGAATTTGTGACAGAAATGTGTTCTGAGGAGAAAGAATGCATTTGGGAGAACACATAGATAATGGAATATGTACATATATACATAATATGTACATATAAATTACATAACTAGGTATGTCTTTCTTAATCACAAAATTGAAACTAAATCCAAAACCCATTGAAGCAACATGTGACACAAAAAGAAAGATATTTTAAAGCGAATAAACGAAAGAAAGAGAAAAGAAAGGGTTGTTTTCTCATACTTAATTTTGTCGCTACCTGATTGGCGTTTCTCAAAGAGAATTTTGCTGTACATCGTGTTTTCTTCTTTATTTTCTTCTGAAAACAACGCACAAGATTCAACTTGAACTGCAGACTGCCTACCAATTGCGAATTGCATGACATTTCATTAGTGAATTCATTGATGACCTTTTCCCTAATGAAAGCACCAGATGAATTCCTCGAGGAATTCATCCTTTTTTTTCACTGGTGAGCAGATTTCCTACTGGGTGGTTGATAAATTCGTGTGTGTGTGTTGCATTATGAAAAGCAAAGAAAAAAGTGCAACTGTTTTGTTTCCCCTAAATAAAAAGAAGCTCTGTCGTGCCGTTGTTTAAAAATTTCGTTGTTAATTTGTAATTCATTTTATTGAATGGCCGCGGCTAGTTTTCCGGTGTGATGGAAGGAAATGTGTGTCTTATGTTGTGATAATTTGAATCAAGAAAAAAAGTGTTTTCCTTTTTAGGAAAAGTGTTAAAAAAGTTTATTCTTTTCTTTGCCTGTTTCCTTGAAAAAAGCCATTTTTTGGTTCAGTGTTTAGTGTTGCTGAAGTAAAAATGTCCCTTAACCAACATCGTTTTATGGATACGCGTTTCTTTTCAATCAAAAGTTAAACACAAAAATTCAACAAGTTCAACAACTGGATATGAGGTGCTTAACCTTACCACATGAATTTTATGGGTGGTGAGTTGATTTGAATTTTACTTTTGAGCCAAAATTTCCTTTGCAGCTTTTTTGCTCCTAGGTACAAAACTATTTTGCAATGTTAACGAACGCGAACTTTTAAAGTGATTTTGATAAAATTCTATTCAAACCACAAATTCTTTTGGATTCAGAGGCTTACAAAAAGCAGATGGTGGAGTGTGTCACAACTCATGGTTGTGTTTAGCTTAGTATACGTCTGATTTCTTTCCTAGTAAATGATTTTGGGACCAGGTCCCCATTTTTCCAAGAATTCTACTGCAAATGTAGTAATGTAGAAGGTGGTTTGGGCTTTTATTTCTGTTTCTTTTGAATTTTCTTTTCGTTGCATTTACATTCGAGAACGATTCCAAAATATATTACCGTACTATAGATAAGTGGATTGATTAAGAAAAATGGATGGTGGGTTGAAGTGTATCTGGAATGTTGGACTTTCTTGTGAACAAAGCAAGTTCTGTTTTTGTTTTGTCTACAGTTTTACGCCCGGTTGTTCAGTTTTCTAAGAACTACCTGGATTAGCTAACCAAGAACACAGGCCGAGACTCTGCAAAGTTTCAATATTAGACCAGGATTTGGTTGACCATCAGCACCCACAGTAGCGGTGATATAACCCCACCTTGTTGACTATCTTTTACATTAGCTGCTTTTGTTATTGTTCTTAATTGAGTTGATTAGTTTTGAATGAGTTGTAACTTTCGTGTCAAATCATTGGTTCATGTTGGTCATGAACAGGATAACTTCATTCTTAACTTCGGTAGTGGTCCGAGTCAAAGTTTAATTCTGAAAAAGTTCGGACATCGATAACCCTAAAGGAGTACCATGCGTCGATTGCAATATGGTCAATTGGTCAACTGTTGAGTGATCTGGAGATCGCTTTGTACTTTGACGAATTTTGAGACAAAGAAAGCGTGGGTTAGTTACAACTTTGATTTTGCTCCGCATCAAAATTAGTTGACCTGAGTCCGTTCTCTGAGGTTTTGTCATGCATACTATACTAACCGATTGTGTTTTCTCCTGAGCTAGTTTTTCGTCTCTTTGAGGATCTCTTCGAAACACTCTTTGGAATTATTGTCTTTCTCTTCTGTTGCTGTGTGGTTGCATATATCAAAGTAATGCTGGCAAAAGTAGAACTTTTTCACTCATTCACGAAAAAGTGCTGGCCAAAAGTTATAATAGTGTCCCGAGTCCACATCTTACCACAATTCGACAAAGCAACACATCGCTTCAGTGAAAAAGTTAGTTTTAATCTTTATTAATAACCAGACTCTGTATTTCGTAACTTTTAAGATGGCTCCTGTCTAAGCTCAGACTAAACTTAAGAAAAGTGTTTAAATACCTAGGAGACGAAAGTTAAATAGCTACCTATTCTTCAATCGCTGAAAGCAGAGTTGCTTGAAGCAATCTTCTTACGATAAAATCCCAGATAATCGTCGATAACCGTCTAAAAAGTAACGGAATATGCGCCCAGACGCATTATTTATCCCACCTGTTGTCAGTAATGCTGGAAATAAGTTAAAAAAAAATAGAATAATGTCTTGGAAAGGATAAGTAACCCTAGTATCAATTCAACTTTCAGACCAAAACACTCCTGGTACAGGCCGACATATTCATTTTTTTCGCCTCAGACACGGAACAAATCAAAACCGGTAGGATTGCCGACGGTTCAATAGAAGCTATTTTGTTATTTCCGTAACAACTCTAAGGCCGCGTTTCCATTTGCAAGAAAACTTCTGCAAGAAATGTCTGACAATCTGTCCGACAGTGACTTGCAAGTGGAAACTGAGAAGCAAGTTCGATCGCGACAGTTCTTGCATAAGTTCTTGCGAGTATTTGCGAGTGCAATAAATTGCAGGTTGAAACAGGCTTGCATTGACTCGCGACAGTTCTTGCAGCTTACCGGAATAGTTTCGTATATATTGCACTCGCGGCTGGGTTGGTTTTTGTTTACAATAAAAAATGAGCCCAAAGGGAAAACGTGAAAGGTGTCGCGAAGAAACAATACGGTTAATTAAAAGTTACGAATGCAATTCGTGTTTATGGACAAAGATTATAAAAATCGAATTAAGAAAAATTCAATACTTAATAAGATCGCGGAAGAGTTCCTCACAAATGAGAATGAGGTCTATAGGAAGCTTCATAATTTAAGGAGCCAATGGCAAAATTAATTAAAAAAAAAAAAAGAATTGAAACTGAATCACGGAAACGAGTGTGCTGCTTTTTTATAGTAGGTCCCACTTTCAATAACAAAACTTCCAAATAAGCCGCGGTCATCCGAGTGAAATTGAAGTATTGTTGAGCGTCTTTTATATTTAGTTCGTTCAATAAATTAAAGAAGGCACGAGCTTCCCGTCTTCTTAAAATCCAGTCGCGCACCCAAGTTGATCTTTTTTTCTTTTTCATCAATAAAATTGTAATTGCAGCTGCTAAACGTTTACGTCTTCTTGCCATGATTTGAATTTTAAGTAAATAACCCAATTTCTTGCGACATTAATGACTACCCAGTGTAGATACCTCTGCAATAAATTGCGACAGTATGATGCGCGAGCTTCTTGCAAGACATTTATTGCATAAGAAATTGCAAGAATTCATATAGCAATGTAAACGCTACTGCAAGAAACTTCTGCAAGACTTCCGCGAGTTTACTTGCAAATGGAAACGCGGCCTAAGAAATCTAATGGAAACCTATTTGTACATCTTTCGGAATCAAAGGGGGCTATTTGCTATAGACATGAGCCTTAACATAGCCACAAAAAAATCTAGAAGAGTTAAATCACACGATCCATAGTTTGTTCGGTGTCAAACTTGAAATAAACTGTTCACCGAACTCGCTTCTCAATTGGTGCACTGTTAAGGCTGACTTGTAGCATGTAGCACCGTCTTCTAAAAACCACTTGTCATTCAGTTCAAGCTCTTCCATTTTATGCAAAAAAAGTGACAAGCTGAAGCTAGGTTAGGTTAGATGGGGATGGTGTGAGATGTCGCCCAGTTCGTCGAAGAAGTGTTCTGTATGGGTTTTGCCAAGCTCGGGCACTCACAGCAGAAGTCAAACGACCCTTCCTCTGCCTCTTCACTTGACATCCTTTGCATAAGTCCTATTTGCTAACGCCTATTCGCATTACGTGGGTACCCAATGAGTGGTGTATTGTGCTGTGATCCGTAAGAGTGGAAATCAACGGAGAGACTCGAGGCGTGCTTAGCTGGAATAGAAATTCTTTTATCTGGTTCCTAGAAACCCGGCATGTTTAATTTGCTAGGCTAATTATTTTGGTTTAATATACCGTGCCACATAAAGCTGCCATGCGATTTTTTTTCTCAACTTGCAACTTTTAGCGTCTGAGCTTGTTTGATATACTAATATCAAATACTGGTTTCAGAGGAAACTGCACTCTTTAAAATTTAAATGACAAATCATTGGGAATTAAAGGAATACGAGGAATCAAAACGTTTCCTCCTTTTGCCGTTCCAGTTATTATTAAAGTGCCGCTACCCAGATGTGTAATTTGTAGCTGTGTACAATTCTAGATTTCTTATTATTGGCACTGGAACACCAACTTGCTGCCATTCCTTGAAACTCTATAGGATATGGTGTGGCTTGCTCAGTGTCCATAATATTGTCTACTGACTGATAGACATTTGACAACATCCCCCACCACGTCAAACATATTTTATTTGCTTAAATAGTTAATTATCTCATTAGTCGGCACCGAAATCGATCTTTTACATAACCATTCCCGATTTCCAATATTTATTTCAATATCAAGATAGACATTTTTTCTCAGGTCAACTGTGTTTTGGACAGTTTTGTTATTTTTATATTTAAAGAATTAATATTGATAAAAGTTTATTTTATAGAACTCAGTATTAGAAAACATTTGATTAGAATAAGAGAAAAACAAAAATACTAAGCTGAGTATAAAAACACAAAATAAAAATTGCTTAAATGAAATGTAAAGCAAATTAACATAAAATGATAATAATTTCCCTTGTTAATTGTTTTTTTTTACATATTTAAGTTAGCCCCATTTCTCTGGACAAAAGTTTTAATCTTGGACAAGGAAGTGGTCTCGTCATTTTATCAGCCACTTGCTTTTCAGTTGAAACTTGTATTTCAAGTCTTCCGTCCGTAACTTTCTCTCTGATGAAGAAATGTTTTGTTGAAATATATTTTGTTCTTTTGTAAATTTCCGGGTATTGTGCTGCTAAATTATCCACTCGAAGAATTGGAGTTTGTTTCACTGGAATAATTCCCTTAAATAATAAACTGTACAACCAAATTATTTCCTTAGCTACTTCATTAGCTGCTACAATCTCAGGTTCTGTTGTCGAAGTTGCAACCATCACTTGTCTTTGACTAAACCAAAAAATAGCTCCACCTGCATAAGTGATGACTACACCAGAAGTGGATCGCCCATTGCTTTTACATCCACCGAAATCTGCATCACTAAACCATTCTAAAATACTTCTGGTTGATATGTTGTCGATACTCGATTCCTATGTTTACAGTACCAGCAATATACCGAAATACTCTTTTGACTCGAGTGACATCTTCGGTAGTTGGATTCTCCAAAGATCTTGACAGAAATCCTATTCTCTAAGCCAGGTCTGGTCTTGTTCCTAATATCAAATACATAATTGCACCTACAACTTTAATATATGGGAAGTTATGATTCTGGGTTTCTTCTTTCCCTTGTCTTGGAGTTTCACCATTCCTTACCATAGGAGTTGAGATTGGTTTGCGCAAATTAAAAACGTTCAAGAATTTTTCGTGCATGAGCTTGTTGACATATTTTGAATCCGTTTTCTTTTCGTTCTATCTCTATTCCCAAAAAGAACGACGATTCTTTTGAAACAATCTTGAGATCATTTCTCAGCTCCGCTATAAATTCATGTAACTGGTAACGGTCAGTGCATCCTAATGATCCATCATCCACATACAAAACAAGTACAACTTGCTTTCCATTTCTTTCCCTCATATATAAAAAAAAGGATCAGCAACACTAGCTCTAAATCCTATAGTTTGGAAATGATGATTGCTTAAGTCCATACAAACTTTTCTTCACCTGACACACTTTATCTGTACCATCGTCATATCCTTCAGGCTGCTTCATACAGATAATTTCTTCCAAATCACCATATAAAAATGATGTAGAAACATCAAATTGTATCAGATGCATTTGCTCGCTTGCAGCAATACTAAGCACTGATCTAATTGTTCCTAATTTTGCTACTGGGCTAAAAGTTTGGCTATAATCAATACCTTCACGTTGACTGAATCCTTTGACCACAAGTCTTGCTTTATATTTATCAATACTGCCATCTGGATTCTTTTTCAAGCAATAAACTCATTTGCAAGGAATTGCTTTCACTCCTCTTGGTAAAGATGTCAATCTCCAACTTTTGCTTTCTTTCAATGGAGCGACTTCTTTTTCCATGGCTTTTCTCCACTCTATTTTTTCTTTACTATTTATTGTCTCTTGAAAAGATCCAGGATTCACTGAAGAGTTCTCAAAATCAGCTATCGCTGCCATTACATAATCTTTAAGACTCTGAGGTTTGTTTAATGTTGACCGATCTCTTGATTCTTTTCGTTCTTGTAGCGGAATTTCGGCTTTTTTATTTTCAGAGTTCATATCTTCCTCTGCTTCGTATACTCGTCCAAATGCATGGTACCTTCTGAATTCTCTTGTTCTGTTCTTGTGGATTCAATGTCGTGAAGAGGTAGTTTAACAGTTTTTTCACGTGCAATTGAACTTTCCTGAAACTTAAAGTCTCTTGAAACGATAACTTTATTTTCTTCTTGGATGAATATTCTGTACCGCTCATCACCATCATATCCAACGAGGTAGCCTTTAATTGCTTTTCAATCCATTTTCTTCCTCTTCTGGATTGGAATGTGAGTGAAGCAAGTTGATCCAATTATTTTCGAATGCTTGATTCTTGGTTTTTTACCAATCCACAATTCGTACGGATTTACACCATCCACTGAAGACTTTCCAGTTATATTGAGTATGTAAGCCGCAGTGTTTACAAGCTCCACCCAAATTGCTTCCAGATAATTAATTAACTTTGGTGCTTGAATACTTCAAAGTTCTTGCCATCTCTACAAGAGTTAGGTTTTCACGTTCATTACCGCCATTCTGTTCAGGTATATAAGGCGCTGTAAGTGTCTGTGTGATACCATTTGTTCGTTATCAAATTCACCACCATTGCCACTCAGTAGCTCTTTGGTGGAGTGACCGCATATCTTCGCGTGTGCAATTCAATACATTCTTGACATCTGATTTGTGTTCTATTACAAGCCCGTAACGAAACTTAGAGAAGCTATCCTTGAACACAACCAGATACTTTTTTTTTTGTTCTTAAAAGAGTTGCTGAATGGACCGCAAACGTCCATTGACATCTCTCCTGGCGTTGTTGCTTTTCTTCTTGTTCCGAACGGTAGTCTGTGAACTTTGCCATAGATACACGCTTTACACAAGTTGTTGTTCATTTTAACTTTTATGTCCAACTCTTTTTCCAGCTTCTGCTTTACATGTGCTTTATCTTGGTGACCCCATCGTTCATGATAAAGCTGCAGCGTTGTTTCATCTTTAACAGCTACATTGAATTCCATGCGAGACTTGACTTTCGAAACGATTGGTCTTATTGCTGCCTTGTATAGCGATCCGCTTATTTGTCGACTTCCGCATTTATAACCGTTTTGTTTTTTATTCTTAACCAGCACTTTTTTGCCGAGGTCTTTAAAATACTATTGCGGTTTCGGTCCTGAGCAGCCAAAACAGGAAAAAGGTTTATTGAAATTGTTGGGACATACTAACCATCATTAAGTGTCACTTGCTTTCTGTTGTAAATTGATTCCACTATTATTGTTCCCTTGCCAAAAGCGCTCAATGTTTCTTTTCATGCTGCTTGAATCCTGCAAGGACATTCAAACTCCTCAAAGTCCACAAACCAGTCAGTACAGTTGGTAACATGCCTTGCTGCTCTATTATCTATCCACCAGTCAATGCAATTTATTTCGGTTGCATTTCAGATATACACTAAACATACGTTTTTGTTCATTGAATTCTCTTGGCTACTGCTTGAAACATTGAGTTTTTTTGCCTTCAGCAATCCATTTTCTGCAGTCTCGAACCCAATGTCCCTTCCTCTTACAAAAACTGCAAATGTCTTCTCTTTTGTTCCAGGTTTCACTTGAATTTGGTCGTGCAACTGGCTTTTTTGTCGAATTTTATAACTAGTGCCTCCTGACTAGAATTGTCGTTTTCTTCTTTACTTTCGAAATTTCGTTCGTTAATGCAAAGTTCACATGTTTTATCTTCATCTTTCGTTAGTAACATCCAGTTTGCAAGGCCGTCTTTACCCTCTCGTCTTTTGAGGGCCTGGGCATTTTTTGAAAATGGGGCCCCTGTATGATTCTATAAAAATGTTATGTTGTGTAGTAAAGGTATACAGAAAAAAACACATAATTTTGAATCAATATTTCATCAATCATTATAAATCATTGTAAAAGTAAATAATTATTGCAGCATATTTATGTTTTAACATAAACGTTAACATAGCCCTTTGTGTCCGAAGGGATCCAAGAGGACCTGGCCCTCCAGGTTGGGGGTTGTGCGTAGGGTTAACTACCCAACCACGTAAAAAAGATATAGTTCAGAAACAATCAACAGCCTCGGATAACGATAATGATTTCAAAGTTGACGACCCATGCAAACGAAAAAAGGACAACGACCTCCGGATCTGCACTTGGAACGTAAGATCTCTTAACGGAGGAGGTGCAGCTGGAGAATTAGCGGACGCCCTGGACTGCTGCAAAGCAGACATAACCGCCATCCAAGAAGTGCGATGGAATGGACCGGGCATAAAGAAGATGAAAAACTGTGACATATACTATGGCGATTGCTACAGACAACAGAAAAAGCGTTTATTTGGGTGCGGATTTGTCGTTAGAGGTAGACTCAGGGATAAGGTGATTAGCCAAAATCCAGTCAATGAGCGTATAATGACCATCCGCATCAGGGCTAAATTCGCCAACATTAGCCTTATATGCGCCCACGCCCCCACAGAAGAGAAAGACGACGATTCCAAAGACTGTTTCTACGAGCTCCTCGAAGAAACATATAAGCAATGCCCTAGATACGACGTGAAAATCGTTCTTGGCGATTTCAAGGGAAGGAGGACATCTTTGGAAACACAATCGGTAAGCATAGCCTCCACGACAAAACCTCCGAAAACGGATTGAGGCTTATCGATTTTGCTGCGGGGCTAAATCTTGTTGTAAGTAGTACACACTTCCCGCATCTCAAAATTCATAAAGGTACATGGTGATCCCCAGATCAATTAACCGTCAACCAAATTGACCATGTTGCGATCGACGCAAGGCACTCTTCCAGTGTGCTAGATGTCCGAACTTTCCGTGGGGCCAACTTTGACTCGGACCACTACCTTGTTGTAGCCAAGGTACGAATGAGGATATCTTGTTCACGACCAGCACGAACTAACGCTGTGAAGAGATATGACGTCGGAAAGCTACAATCGCAAGAGATTGCTAATGCCTTTTCCAATCGAGTGTCCCTTCAATTATCCTTGAATCCCTTGCCGCCAGCATTAAACATCGAAGACCAGTGGCAGCAATGCCAAGAAGCCATCAGAACCGCTGCCTCTGAGGTTCTGGGTTTCACTCGGCCACCAAAACGAAACCCATGGTTCGATGAAGAATGTAGGCAGGCAAATGCAGCCAAGCAAAGAGCACGACAAAGGCTTATGCAAACACGAACGAGGGCTGTTTACGATCAGTATAACAAGATTTACAAGGAGAGAAGAAGGGAAGAACACCGACTTCTCAAAAAGAAAAAGAAGCAGCATGAGAAGCGCTCGTTTGAGGAAATAGAGAGGTGCCATGACAAGAACGAGACTCGGAAGTTTTACCAAAAGGTAAAAACATCCTGCCAGGGTGGCAAACCCCGAACTCAAGCCTGTAAAGACCAGCAGGGAAACATAGTTGTAGAGTCACAGTCGCTACTGAGGATCTGGAAAGATCATTTCTGCAGACTGCTTAACGGCGATGAGGACACAAATTCCGCTGTCAGGCAGATTGCCCCATTCAGCTTGGACGATGATCAAGAATGCCGTCCTCCCGACCTAGAAGAAGTTAAGCTCGCTATATGCAAACTTAAATCAAATAAGACTGCAGGTGCAGATGGCCTTGATGCCGAACTTTTCAAGGCAGCTGGAGATCAGTTGGAAAGGAGCATGCACCAGCTGATCTGCATGATATGGTCGAAAGAAAGCATGCCCGATGAATGGAACCCCAGTATCGTATGCCCGATCCTAAAGAAAGGAGACCCTCACAACTGCGCCAATTATAGAGGCCTCCTTAACGTCGCTTATAAGATCTTGTCTGCTGTAATATGTGAACGTCTGAAACCCCACGTCAACAACTTGATAGGTCCTTATCAATGTGGTTTTAGACCAGAGAAGTCCACAATAGACCAAATTTTCACATTACGGCAGATCTTGGAAAAAACCCGAGAACATAATATCGATATTCACCATCTCTTTATCGATTTCAAGGCCGCGTATGACAGTATCTACAGAGACGAGCTATACAGAGCCATGTCTAGTTTCGGCATCCCTGCAAAACTCGTACGACTATGCAGGATGAATTTGGAGAATTCAAGCTGCTCCGTCGAGGTCGGTAAAGAACTCACCGAGACCTTTGATGTCGAAAAAGGTTTTAGGCAAGGCGACAAACTGTCATGCGATTTCTTCAACATCATACTTGAACAGATTGTAAGAAACTCAAACGTCAACACAAGAGGAACAATCTTTCAAAAGTCTACAATTACTCGCCTATGCAGACGATATTGACGTAATGGGAAGAAAAATGCGTGATGTCATAGGTGCTTTTGCGAGTATTGAAACAGAAGCGGCAAAAATGGGTTTGATAGTTAATGAGGGCAAAACAAAGTATATGCTGTCATCAAACAAGGACACAGAACATCGACGAATTGGACAAAACGTAACAATAGACAGACATAACTTCGAGGTAGTACAGGACTTCGTCTACCTAGGATCCGCTGTAGACACGGACAACAACATCAGTGCGGAGATCAAACGGAGAATAACTCTTGCCAACCGTTGCTTCTTTGGGTTAAGAAGGCAATTGAGAAACAAAACCCTCTCCAGAAAAACCAAGGTAACCTTATATAAGACCTTAATCATCCCAGTCCTGCTTAACGGCGCGGAAGCATGGACCTTATCGAAAGCGGATGAGGAAACCCTTGGTCGTTTCGAAAGAAAAATTCTCCGAATGATCTTTGGTCCCGTATGCGAAGACAATGTGTGGAGAAGAAGATACAACAACGTGCTGTATGAGCTGTACCGCGACATGGGCATAGCCAGAAGAGTACGCATCGCGAGGCTACGATGGTTGGGCCATGTTGAGCGGATGGACCCAGACGCTCCGGCTCGTCGGGTATTCGAAAGCACATTGCAGGGAAATCGCGGAAGGGGAAGACCTCGTCTTAGGTGGCGCAATCAAGTGGAGGATGACCTCAACCGACTTGGAGTGCGAAACTGGAGAGAGCTCGCCCGAAATAGAAGTCGTTGTCGAAGGATGTTGG
This sequence comes from Melanostoma mellinum, assembly GCA_914767635.1. Classification (NCBI taxonomy): domain Eukaryota; kingdom Metazoa; phylum Arthropoda; class Insecta; order Diptera; family Syrphidae; genus Melanostoma; species Melanostoma mellinum. The sequence continues at coordinate 56,531,365 of OU612060.1, forward strand.
TTGAGGCCCAGGTTCACCCCGAACTGTAATGCCCACCTAAGTAAGTAAGTAAGTTAACATAAAACATAAACATAAATAATGTAAAAATTAAAACAAAATAATAAATTTTTCAAATAAGAATTCAAAAATAAAGAAAATTTAAATAACAGAAAATTAAATTCAGAAATAGTTTAAGAAATGTAGTAAAAATATTTATTTGCAAAAAGATGGAAAGAGGAATGTTTATTGAAACAGTCTTTTTCTTGATTTAAAATTAGCAAAGTCGTCAAAGTCCACAAAATCGATACCTCTGAAGATGTCGCTTTCGATTGACATCAGTGACAAGCTTGTCAATCTTTCCTGAACCATTGTAGTTCTGAGTTCGTTTTTTATTCATTTTAACTTAGAGAAGCAACGTTCACCACTGCAGTTGGTCACCACCATACTAAAGAAAATTCTAAGTGCAATTTCAACACTTGGAAGTTCATCTTCAACTGTATTTGTTTTTAAGAAATAATAAAGTCTTAGAATATTGCCAGTTTTTTCATTTTCGTGTCGAATAGTTTTCCAGTATTCAGCCCTATCACAGATTCCATCGTAGAAAATTTCCACACGGAAAGCTAAGTTACGAACTATGAACATTTCTGATCACAAAATTCGAATGGAATCGAAGAAAGCATTTCCAGTTGCCACACTAAATACCGCCATGCTGGTTATCTAAATCAGCTGTTTTACGCCAAATGTGCAAGATCATTCACATTTTTCTGCAAAACACAACTTCTTTCGTATATAAAGACGACGATTTTACATTCCACTTGGATTTGGTGATACCGAATCTACGAGTTTCGAAATTCGTTCCACTCCGAATGGATTATGTGATAGTTACATCGGGAAACTTAGACTTTTTTCGATTACGATGGAATCTGTGATAGGGCTGATTCTTTTCAATTCAGGCATTCAGCATGTAGTTCATCTCCGTTTACATCTTCAGTGTAGAATTTAGCAAAAATTTGCAGTTTTCTTTCAAGTCTTCTGAATTCAGGTTTTTTAATTGAAAAAAGTCAAAACTTTGGCCAATATTCGTATATGAACCTAGTCGCTGTTTTAAACCAACGCTTAGAGTGTCAACAATGGAAAGAAAGGTTTCAATTTCGAATTTTTCTTTCCAAGTCAAAATTAATGAGGGTTCAGAGCTGTCAAAAAAAAGTCTGTTCTACACCTATTCCTTTCAGAAAAGTTCTTATAATCGGAATCGGGGTTTTTTTTTTGTCTGGCGCTTACTTCTTCAGCTCACGCTGACCATCTAGTTTGAGAAAGACTTCTTACAACTTTTTTTGAACCTAGGTGAGCAGTCAACACACTCCATCTTTGAAATCATAGAAAATTGAGTGCCGTTCTTTCCAGAGTATATATCTAATAATGAGTAGGGACACTCTCTACACAAATGCAACGCCTACATTAACAATAGACAGCAAAAAATAAAAAACCCACAATTAGTGAAAACAGGCAAAAATTATTAATAGTAACCTTTCGGACCATCGCATCGCAAATGTCACAAGGATACACAAGAAGTTTTCCCATCTTCACAACACCATTTAACTTCGATTGTAAGATACACGCATGGATGTTTTTCCTGATTAGATTTTTAAAAGTACCCTGAAACGAACACAGAGGAGTGTATGGTTTCGTTGAACTGATCATTACTTGAGTGACCTCTTTTTTTTGTTTGAATTTGAATATAAATTCGGAGGGAATGTGATTTAAAATGTTCAACAAAGGTTGTTGTTAAATGTATCAAAATATATTTTATCTTGAAAATAGACCAATAGAGGTTGAGTGTTGCTTAAGCAATTTGGGGGCATCTGGTGATTGCGGGGCCCTGGGGCTGGGCCCAGTGGGCCCAGTGGTAAAGAGGGGTCTGCCAGTTTGATTTGAAAGTTTCAAATGTACTTGGTAAAATATGCAAGACTTTGCATTTGAATACTAGTAATAGTTCTGGTAAAGCCTTTTCATTTTTAGCTTTCAGACTATTGTTAAGTCCGTTTCACAAACTTCACAGTTTCGCAATATGTGTTGAAACATCTTGAGTAACATTCCAATTTAATGCAAAAAGATCCGTGCATATCTTGAACAATTGGTCCTTAGAAGTTGCCTCAAATTGTTGTCTTAAAGCATCAAATGTGTCATGTGCATTTCCCTTGTCCATTATCTGGTATACTGCATCGGTAACCGAACTTGTTATCATTGATTTCGCATAGCTGTTTTCTTTTTTGTATAAAATGCTTACTTCTCTGTGTTGACTAATTTCTTCAGGCTTGGGGGTCCCTTCTAAAGGTTCTGGGTTCTTTAAAATCCCATCAATAGCATCTTAAGCTCCTTCATGATAGTTCAACAAGTCTTTTCCTTCTCCAAATAGGCCAATCTGATTCACCAGCCAGAGGCCTCATACGTTTTGCTAAGTCCATATTTCTCGATTAATGAATTGTTAGCAATTCTAATAATTAAAATTGAAAGATCGATTCGAAGTAAAACAATTAATCAATATTCGCGACTAGGCCCATAACCTATTATTTTTATATTTAAAGATTAGAATAATAGAAAAATAAAAATATTAAGATGAGTATAAAAACACAAAAACCTAATCAAAATTAAAACTGCTTAAATAAAATATAACATAAAATGATAATAATTTCAACAAGTTTGACAGAAATCACCTCACGGTTAAAGAACTTTTAGCGATCCAGTAGTTTCACGGCTCGCGTTTACGGTGTCGTTCCAATAGAAATATAAGGATTACTCACAAAATCCATGTCCTTCCTCAGGCTCTAGGCTATCTCTGAACAAAATTCCATTTAAATCGGATCAGTGGTTCGGGCGGGAGATGGTAAGCAAAGAAACACTTAACTAGCCCATAACCGATTCATGCAACAAAAATCCACCCTTTTTTCAGTTTCTCTTTTAGGATATGATCAATAGCGTCTATTTGTTTCAGTTTCTTTCATTGAACAAACAAATTAATTAAAATAAGAAGATAAGATTTTTAATTTCAGAAATTTTAAAATGTAAAAGTTTTTCGGCCTTTTGTATTCATTTTCTTATATGAAACTCTGCCTAGAATATCTACATTCAGGAAGAGTGTATTTCCTTCATACAATTTGATAACAATTTTGTATGCAGACTGCGGAATATACAGCGGAAGATACTCGGTATCGATTGTTAAGTTAGACAATTTAAACACAAAGTTCTGAAAAAAAAAGAAAAACTATTTTAAACCACACCGAAAAAAAACCTTTTTTTTTTGAAAAAACTCTTACCGATGGAATTGGACACTTTTTGGGCAAATTACAGAATTTTGACATTATGCTTTTCAATACCATCAGAGGAGGATTCGACACGTTTTCGCCAAAAAAGTCGCAGACACTCGCTCTTTTGACTTGAAATAAATTCTTGGTTTCCTTATTTTTAAGTTTTATAAGAGCGGAGTAATCAATCCGATAGTCAACTATTTTATTTTGCAATTCAGCGTCTATGTTCAACGACGATGATTTATCCAGTCTGCAAGATATTGTTTTGATAATGTTACTAGAGGGGGTGCACTTTACATCTTCGAAAACTATGATGTAATTTCGCTGAAGGGAATTTGCGGTTCTAATTAATAGTTATATTGCTTTTAGTTCACAAAAACTCACGTATGCAGATGTTGTATTGATCAATACCAATGCAGTGAGATAACTCAAGCGAAAAGATTGGTTCAAAACCATTGTTGGAATTAGACTAAATAGAATGTGCTTTTAGAATAAAGGTTTGTTAAAAATGTTGCAATTAAGTTGGCGTGATCGATGATCACTGTGAAATATTTATCACGAAGCGCTATTAAAGCGAGTATGTAATTATATATTTTTGGAGCTCACAAGATGCATCATTATTTTTCACTTTATCAACCCTCTTTTTCAAATAAGAAAACAAAAAATCCACTGCCACTAACGATGTAGTTAAACATGATTACCCCTCATTAATAAAATAAATAAAATAAATAGGGTGGCAAATATAGATTAGATCCACAAGGCCTAGCGTATTTCTCACTATCATGCTTTGGAGGGGGAAATGGTACCTAAAATTTTCTGCCTATTCCGTACGACTAGGCATTTTTCATGACAATGAATTTACTATAGGAGGGCTTGCCAATTCCTCGCGAACGGCGATACCCGTGAAAAAACATTTTTGCTTATGTTGGGATTCGAACCACGAACCGCACGGTTAACTGGCAAACATGCTAGAAGTTTTTAACTCATTTTTATTTTTATTTCTTGTAACTACCTACTTGCTAGCAAACATTTTTAAACTAGCTTACATAATAACTTAATTAACTTACTGACCCTAGGCGGGTATTCTAAATTACTCAATAACTAATGCCTTTCGGCCTAAGCATTAAATATAATATTAAAACTAGGAAAATTGTGAAAAACTTACTATTGTAGATCATAATTTTTGGTTTTTCTTGAAATTACTTACACCTAATTTTTATTTATTTTATTTATTTATTTTATTTATTTATTTAGATCATTATTTCAATGAAAAGTTTAATACATAAGTGCATAATAGTTGTTATAAGATAATAAAAGAAAACTTTTGATTGAAATAGTAGAGAATCACTCAGTTGTTATATAACAAGTGTCGAGTGAGACTATAAGATACGAAATAATTAAGAATAAAACAGATGGGGAAAACTTCATAGAATTAAATATAACTAGCAAGACCCCGCCCGCTTCGCAGGGCGAAAATAAAAAGTAAAATATTAGTTTTTTTGTTTTAAATCTGTTTTATTGAATATTCTTTACTCTAATGCTTTTTGATAAACAACATTTTTGGTTTTTCCATTGTTGGCGGTATAAATGAATAAAGCAGATGGTTTCCCAACACGTGAACAACAAACATAAAGTTGACCATGAGAAAAAACTGGGTGTTCCAAATAATGTATACCACAGTGAGATTTATTAATTGTCATGCCAAAAGCAATACGAATAGGCAACTGCAAACGCTTAAATTCAAATGGTAGATCAGGTGGAATCATTGGTATACGTGGTATTAAGACATCTTCGCCTTTGAATCTACCAGTTAAAATGGTCGCTTCAATAACATTATTCATTAATTGTTTAACTACTAACCTGGTGCCATTACATAATCTTGGATTATTCAAATTTCTTAACATTATAATTGGAGTACCGACTTTTAATTGTAAATAATGAGGCGGGATACCTGGTAGATCCAATGAATTTAAAAATTCGATGGGATAGTTCACAGCTTCATCCGGATTCATAACGGTATCAATAGATTTATAAACTACGTTTACACCTGGTATTCTGTTCATAACTTCCACATTGATACTAATAACATCTCTATTCGTACATGCCAATATACATCTTTGACTTAACCAATCATGATTTTGGTAATTACTTAAAATATTGGGAAACACGCTCTGTACTAACGCAGCAGTTGATTCTGATAAGGAACAAAAATTATTTGGCAATGTTATTTTACCATCAATATCTAGAGGCAATTCTCCATTTTCAATTTTCAATAATTGCTTTGAAAGTTCTGCAGCTGTTGAATCGTTCTGTAATAAAACTTACATTTTCGGTGAGAGAAAGCGTTTTCACATGTTTCCATAACGTTGAAGATTTCAAGCTAGCATTTAATTCGTCAGCAGCAGTGGATCGAGGAATAACCGGAAGTGTTTACCGGAAGTCACCAGCAAATAACACCAATGCACCACCGAAAAGACGATTACTACCTCTCAAATCTTGTAAGGTTCGATTAAATGCTTCTAAAGATTTCTTGTGTGCCATGGTGCATTCGTCCCAAATAATTAATTTACACTGCTGCAAGACTTTTGCCATTCCAGATCTTTTTAAAATGTTGCATGTTGGCGCTTCTAAAATATTGTAACGTGAACCCAACATTTGATACCAATTTCCCGATCGAAAACGTTCAAATGAAAACAAAAGTGGCAGCACTAGTGTAAGTGTAGAAATATACCAGAAGGAAAAATGTTTGGCAGCACTAGTGTAAAAGCAGAAATATACGAGAAGGAAGTGTGTTTGACAGTGGAGAGTGGAGACAATGTGGAAGTTACTGGAGAGTTCTAGATGGCATGTCATTCGATATCAATAGCCCGCCCGAGGCAACCAGAGGGCAGTTTTTGTTTAAAGAGTGATAAAGTTAAGAATAAATACAAGTGATAGTCCAAAAGTCGAGTTGAGTTCGAATAAAGTGTATATCGAAAGTAGATACTGAATAAAGTGGTAGAATTAAATTGAAAGTTAGAGTTTTATTTTTTTTGCGAACCAAGCGCACGTTACATTGGTGTCAGAAGTGTAAATAAAACTTATTTGAAAAAAAAAACGAGTTGATTAGTAAAGTGTAAAAAAAAAGTAAAAAGAAAAATAATAATTATATACAGTGAAAATGGGTAAGTTGTTAGAAGAGCTCAACTGCATTGAGCTTAAAAGTGAGTTAGGTAAGCGAAATCTTTCTAGAGCGGGATCGAAAAATGAGCTCGTCCTGCGCTTGCGTAACTGTTTGGAACAGCAAGGGGAAGACGTAAACACTTTTGTTTTTGAAATAGAAGTGGAAGAAGAGGAAGTAAGTGAAAGTGTAGATTTTTCTAGCATGATGAAACTTTTGTTAGAACAGCGAAACGAGCAAAAGAAGGAACAGCAGAATGTTCTCGAAAGACTCGAAGTACAACAAAAGAAGCTGATTGAAGAGCAACAGCAGAATATTCTCGGACGTCTGGAAGAGCAACGAAACGAGCAAAAGAAGGAACAGCAGAATGTTCTCGAACAACTGGAAGCACAACGAAACGAACAAAAGAAAGAACAACAGAATATTCTCGAAAGACTTGAGGCGCAACAGAATGTTTTGGAAGGTCAGAAAAACATTCTAGAAGGTAAATTGGGTAACATTGAGAAAAATGTATGTGCCCTAGACGAACGCGTTGAAGGTGTGGAGCAGCAGCTTTCTGTTGCAGAGAATCGTTTCGAAATCGTAGAAAACCGATGTGATAAACAGTTCTCTGTTCTGACCAAGGAATTGGACCAGATCCGGAAAATAAAAATTCGAGAGTCTGCTGGGGAATTTGCGAAGAAAAAGGAGATGAAACCCCCAACATTTGATGGACAGTCTTCTTGGCCAGTCTACAAGAGACAATTTGAGGCAGCCGCGACAACAAATGGCTGGGATGACGAAGACAAGTACATTGCACTGACTCTTGCTCTTAGCTGACCAGCAGCTGAATTACTTCAAACAGTTCCAGCTGGTAAGAGCGGCGATTTCAGTTCTCTCGTGGCAGCTATAGATAAGCGCTTTGGAGATAGCCACTTGAAAGAAGTCTTCCGAGTCCAACTCAATAACAGAGTCCAGAAAAGGGGTGAAAGTCTACAGCAGCTCCAAGCAGACGTCGAAAGACTGGTTCACCTGGCATACCTGGTTGCTGGAGAAGAAATCATCAACCAGCTTGCTGTTGAGTCCTTCGTTCGTGCCATTTCCGATATACATCTTCAGAGGTCTGTGCGAACTGCTAGAACACGTACTCTTTCTGAAACCTTAGCATTCGCATTGACAATTGAAGCAGCAGAACAGGCTTCTTATGGAGTACATCGACTTAGAGAAGCCATAGTCGAAGAATGCTCGTGCCAAAGAGCTGAAATACAAAAGAACCAGCGGAGCGGACTAGCAAGATGTTGGAACTGCAACAAGACTGGGCACTTACAGCGTCAATGCCGACTACCACCAAATAAAGCCGGTTGTCAACATTGTGGAAGCAAGAGATCCAACGCAGAGCAAGGTAACAACAACACCAGCGTTGCCTATCAGCCCGTAAGAACCAACTTCGAGGGGCAGAGGCTGGTTTCTTGTATCGATGGCCCCAGAACCACCATCCAGGTCTCTCAGACCAAACGAGACAACAAAAGTCTGACTGTGGACACTACTTAACGGGAACAAACATGTGGCTACCATCGACACCGGTGCCACAGCATCCATAGTACGTCGAAACCTGGTAAAGATGACGTGGCTTCATAACACCAATAGCTATCGTCTAAGAACCGCAACGGGAGAAGCAGCAAGAGTATACGGAGAAGTGTGTCTTAAGATCCGACTGGCCGATCTAGTGTTTACTTATCAATTCCTGGTGGCAGATATATGTGACGAGTGCATCATTGGAATCGACTTTATGAAACAGCACGGAGTTATTTTGGACATCGGTAATCAGGTTTTGAAGTACCAAAATAAGGAACTTCCAATGACCTATTCGAACGAAAGTACGTCGACACTGAGAACTGTCATCAAGGAAGATCTGATTCTGCCTCCTTCTTCTGAAGTGTTCGTTTGGACGAAACTAGAGGGTGAGTTTGGAAGCCTTCGATACCTCATGGTGGAACCAGACCCAGAGTGTTCCTCCCAAGGCGTCATCATTGGGAAAACACTGGTAGCACCGAAAAACAAAATGGTCCCCGTACGATTACTAAACACCAGACCGTACGATGTAAAGTTGAAGAAAGGAGAAGTCGTTGGACGTTGCGAATCGGTTGCAGCAATTACGAAGATCACAGACGAAGCTCCGAGAAAAACTATAACTCCGGAGGAGCTCAAAACCATCAGAGCTAAAATACTGAATTCATCCAACCTTGATCACCAACAAACAAGGATGGCTGAAAGTCTCCTACAAGAGTACACTGATATCTTCGCATCGCAAAAGGGGCAATATGGTAGGACACAGTTGGTGCAGAATCGCATCAACACAGGAGATGCAAGACCGATTCGTCAACCTGCAAGACGTCTTCCACTGGCCAAACAAGGTGAGGTTGAGGAAATGATAACAGCAATGAAAAAGGACGGTCTTATCGAAAATTCCAAAAGTCCTTGGGCGTCACCAGTGGTGCTAGTGAAAAAGAAAGACGGAAGCACTCGTTTTTGTGTGGACTACCGAAGGCTGAATGATGTAACTAAGAAGGACAGCTATCCCCTGCCGAGAATCAGTGATACCCTGGATGCCATGGAGGGAGCGCAGTGGTTCTCGACGCTGGACTTGAAGAGCGGATATTGGCAAGTTGACATCCACCCTGATGATCGGGAAAGGACGGCGTTTTCTACAGGCAGTTTAAAGTTATGCCGTTTGGGTTATGTAACGCTCCGACAACATTCGAGCGCTTGATGGAGTGCGTTCTTCAAGGACTGACGTGGAAAGCTTGCCTAGTCTACTTGGACGATGTCATTGTTTACGGGAAAACATTTGACCAACATTGTAAGAACCTTAAAGCCGTGTTTCAGAGACTTCGAGAGGCTAACCTTAAACTGAATCCAGAAAAATGTGCACTTTTCAAAACCGAAGTCAAGTATTTGGGACACATCATCTCATCCCAAGGAGTAAAGACTGATCCTGAAAAAGTTGACTCCGTCAAAAATTGGCCAACACCACAGGACAAACATCAACTCCGAAGCTTTCTGGGACTTGCCACATATTACCGACGTTTTGTTAAGAACTTTGCTGGAGTTGCAAAGAGTTTGCATCAGCTAACCGAAAAGGGGAAGCAGTTTAAATGGTCAGGTGAGTGTGAGAAATCTTTCCAGGAACTCAAATACCGCCTCTGTAACGCTCCAGTGCTTACATCCAACACCTGGCAAAACATTCATCGTCGACGCAGATGCAAGCAACGTTGGAATCGGGGCGGTACTATCCCAAGTGCATGACGGCGAAGATAAAGTGGTGGCATACTACAGCAAGGTCCTATCGAAACCCGAAAGAAACTACTGCGTGACCAGAAGGGAACTGCTAGCTCTTATCTTGGCAACAAAGCACTTCCATAAGTACATCTATGGACAGAAATTCCTTCTGCGGACAGACCACGGTGCTCTGAGCTGGCTGTTGAACTTCAAAAATCCAGAAGGTCAAGTCGCAAGGTGGATAGAAAGACTGCAGACTTATGATTACCAGATTCAACACCGCAGAGGAAAGTTGCACTCAAACGCTGACGCATTATCCCGAAGACCTTGCAAAGTGGATTGCAAGCATTGTAGGCGGCAAGAAGAAAAAGGAAATATTACCGCTCAGCGACTAAGAGCTGACCCAATATGCGGATGGAGCAATGAGGAAGTGAGGACTGCTCAACAGGAGGATCCAGATATCGAACCCATTCTCGCATGGAAAGAAAATGAAGAGAAACCGGAATGGGGAGACATTTCTGACAGGAGTCCAGTTCTCAAAGCCTATTGGGCACAGTGGGACTCACTATATGTGCAAGAAGGTGTCCTCAGGCGAAGATGGGAATTCGCTGACGGTAAGTCATATGTAATGCAGCTGATCGTACCGCAATCGAAAGTCAGTGAAGTTCTGCGGGAGATGCACGACGGACCTTCTGGAGGCCACCTGGGAGTAAACAAAACACTGGAGAAGGTGCGACATCGGTTCTACTGGTTACATGCTAGAGATGACGTGGAGAAGTGGTGCCGAACATGTGACAAGTGTGCTGCAACCAAAGGACCGGGTAGGAAGATTCAAGGTAAAATGCATCAGTACAACGTTGGATCGCCTTTTGAGAGGATTGCAGTAGATGTGGATGGGCCTTTTCCAGAGACCAACGCTGGAAACAAGTACATTCTGGTTGTAATGGACTATTTTAGCAAGTGGCCTGAGGCGTATGCCATCCCAAATCAAGAGGCCAAAACGGTGGTCGACCAGATTGTGTTTAAGTGGGTGAGTAGGTTTGGCGTGCCTATGGAACTCCATTCCGACCAAGGGAGGAACTTTGAGTCAAACATCTTCCAAGGAGTGTGCGGACTACTTGGCATTAAGAAAACGAGAACCATACCGCTTCATCCACAATCTGATGTGATTGTTGAAAGATTCAACCGGACCTTGAAAGAACACCTCACCAAGTTCGTAGGCGACTACCAAAGAGACTGGGATAGGCACGTACCGCTATTCCTGATGGCCTATAGAAGTGCAGTACATAGCTCGACAGGACAAACACCATCTGACATCCTGTTCGGGAAAACCATGCGGCTGCCCAGCGAGCTTAAATTTGGATACCCCACAGAGGAGCCACAGGACACGAACGAGTATGTGGACGACCTCAAGGAGAGAATTGCTGACATCCATAAAAGAACAAGGGAACGGATGAAAACCTACAGCGACCGGATGAAGACACGGTACGACACAAAAGCGACAACGTCAGGATTCCAAGCAGGAGATCGTGTGTGGCTTTATAATCCTTATCGTCAAAAGGGATTGTCACCGAAACTTCAGAAAAACTGGGAAGGTCCTTATACTGTTGTCACGAGGATTAACGACGTGGTTTACCGCATCCAAAGAGGACTAAGAGGCAAGTTAAAAGTAGTTCATTGTGACCGGCTGCATCGATATAGTGGCGAGGCTGCAGATGGAATTATTCGGGACGAACAATCTTAAGGAGGGGGCAGTGTAACGTGAACCCAACATTTGATACCAATTTCCTAATCGAAAAACGTTCAACCGAAATCACAACTGGCAACACTATAATGGAATGGTATAAATGACAGGCGGTTCTTGTAAGCCAGTGTGTGTGAGTGTAGAGATGCTTGACAGCAAATGTGGAGAACATGTAGAAGTAACTGGAGAGTTCTAGATGAAATGTCATTCGATATAAATAGCCCGCCCGAGGCAACCAGAGGGCAGTTTTGTTTATAGAGTGATAAAGTTAAGAGTAAATACAAGTGATAGTCCAAAAGTCGAGTTGAGTTCGAATAAAGTGTATATCGAAAGTAGATACTGAATAAAGTGGTAGAATTAAATTGAAAGGTAGAGTTTTATTTTTGCGAACTAAGCGCACGTTACACTGTTTAAACCAATTTCGCAATACATATATCTAAATCATAATTCATATCCAAAAAAAGATTAAAATTATTTGTATTAGAATACGAAAGTGCAGTATCGCCAGCAAAAGCAGTCAGATTACCTCTAAATGGTTGTATGAAAAGTGGGTTAACATCAACTAAAAACAGAACCGGACCCAAAACAGATCCCTGTGGAACACCCAAATTAATTACTTACCGCGAGCTATGGTTGTTTTTGATTTTAACAATTTGCTGCCTTTTTTTAAATACGAAGCAGACCAATCATAAGTGAAACCTCTGAAACCTGCATTATGAAGCTTATCTAAAGGAATATTATGTTGAACCATATCGAAAGCTTTTGTAATATCTACGAATAAAGCAGCTGAGACTTTAGAATTATTCACCGCATTAAAAAGTTCACTAGTAAGTTTCAGCAAAGCACTTTCAGTTGATCTTCCGTTTCTAAGGTCGCGTTTCCATTTGCAAGAAAACTTCTGCAAGAAATGTCTGACAGTCTGTCTGACAGTGACTTGGAAGTGGAAACTGCGAAGCAAGTTCGATCGCGACAGTCCTTGCATAACTTCTTGCGAGTATTTGCGAGTGCAATAAATTGCAGATTGAAACAGGTTTCCATTGGCTCGCGCCAGTTCTTGCAGCTTACCGAAACAGCTTCGTATATCTCGCACTCACGGCTAGTTGGTCGAAAGAGAGTATGTGAACAATTGAACGTTACAAGTGTAATCCGTATTTATGTATTGTTTATGGATGTTAAAAATATCAGCGTCAAGAGTCTATCCTTCGTTGATATTCAATCACGGAATCGAGTGTCCTGCTTTTTTAAAATAGGGCCCACTTTAAATAACAAAACTTCCAAATCAACTGGTGTCATCCAAGACGAAGTTCACATTGGTTGATTTGTTGAAGCTTCGTGCGAATAAATTCGATTGTTTTCTTGTTCTCCTTCTTTGTTACACCAATTTGTCGGTATTCGTTGAACAATGTGAACATTTTGGTCGATTTGTTGCTTCAACAAATCGACCAGGATGAACATCGCCCAAGTGAGATTGAAATATTGTTGAGCGTCTTCTATGTTTAGTTTGTATAATAAATTATAGAAAGCACCAGCTTCACGTCTTCTTAAAATCCAATCGCGCACCCAAGTTTATCGCTTTTTCTATTTTATCCATAAAATTGTAGTTGCAGCTCTTTTGCGTTGACGTATTCTCCCCATGACTTCACAATTTCAAATAAATTCCCAAATTTCTTGCGACATTAATGACTCTCCAGTGGAGACACCTCTGCAATAAATTGCTACAGTATGATGCGCGAGCTTCTTGCAAGACATTTATTGCAGAAGTAATTACAAGAATTCATATAGCAGTGTAAGCCCCACTGCAAGAAACTTCTGCAAGACTTCCGCGAGTTCACTTGCAAATGGAAACGCGGCCTAAAACCGTATTGGCAGTCACTGAAAAAATGTGTTCTATCTTTGTATATTTATTCTATAGTACTATCACAGTTCATTGCTCATTTTCAAAATGAATTTGGAATGTTGTCCACAAACTTTTTTCATATACAAAGGTAGGTATATGAAAAAAGTTTGTGGACAACATTCCAAATTCATTTTGAAAATGAGCAATGAACTGTGATATTACTATAGAATAAATATACAAAGGTTCTATCCAAAAAAGATAGTACTCTGGATTTCATGCCTCGTTCGAAAACTTTTGAAAAAATAGATAGAATGGAAATAGGACTATAGTTGTTCAAAGCTGTAGGATCACCTTTTTTGTAGAGCGGCAACACAACTGCTGTTTTAAGACTTTCTGGAAGAACACCTTGCTTAACACATAGATTGAAAATATAACATAGAACATCAGCAACTTGAAATTAAATTTATTTCAACACAAAACTTGAGATTTGATCAAAGGAAGATGAATGAGATGTTTTGAGCGACATAATGATAATATGGATCTCAATTGAAGAAAATTCATTCAAAAAGAAAACTTGTGATTGCAAATGTTCTTGATTTACACCAAATTTACATTGACATGTAAAATTATGATCAGCTGGAAAACCAGACGACGAGTTCAAATTAGAAAACCAATCATTGAACAAGTTAGCAACCTGTGTAGGCTCAGAAACTGAAACGTTATTTTCCTTTATGTTTGTATCATAATTTTCTACCGATCTATTTAAAATTTCACTAACTATGCCCCATTCTTTTTAAGTGTTACCAATATTTTCAGCCAATCTATTCCTATAATAAATATCTCTACAAATTGGAATGCTTTTTTTGGAGTGAAAACTTCCTTAGGCGCGTTTGGCACTTTTGCTATGGGGGTAAAGCAATGAATTCGCGACCGACACCATTTTTTGGCTCATCGTATTTCGTATGTTAAGTCGTCATAGCCCAGCGTCTCAGGTTCGATTCCCAGCCATGACTTACATTTTTTTATTTGTTTAAAGTGAAAACATATATAAAAATTGTCGCCACGACTGAGTTTCGAACCTGAGACCCTGAGTTTGATAGCCAACGACTCTACCATTGAGCCAAGAAATATCTTAAATTCGACGCTGCCAAATGACTTACAAGAATGTAATAGCAACATTACCTAGTCATTTACCGACTCGGAGAAATTCAGAGAAGAAAGAAAGGAATTGAAGGACAGAGAAAAATTTATGCAACGCAGAAAAAATAAAAAGCACCAGAGCTGTAAAAGAATGCATTCATTTGGTATTGCATTGCAAAAAGTCTCATTCATTTAACTGTATATATGGAATGCATTCACATTCTTTATCGCAGTACTTCAACTTTCAAAAAAAAAAAGTCCCAGTCAATTTTGCAGTCTTTTGTGAACCAATCATCTAGAGCAGTCAAAAGACTTTAAGTCAAAAGAATGCAATACTTTTTAACTGGTCGCAATCTTGGAAGTCTCTTAAAAGTCTTTTACAATCTTTGCAATCATGAAGTCTTTCGATTGCATTGAAAGTAATGCAGTCATTTGGCTGCTTTGGAGTCTTTTGACTGCTTGAAGTCTTTTGACTGCTTGAATTCCTTTTTACTGCTTGGAGTATTTTGATTGCTTGAATTCTCTTAACATCAGGTTCCTTACGACTTAAACCATTTACGTTGCTCTTATGCTTTCATTTCCTATTATAAGCTGCCTTTCAAGGTCTATTAAAATTTGAAAATAATCCAAGCAGTCAAAAGACTCCAAGCAGTAAAAAAGACTTCAAGCAGTAAAAAAGACTCCAAAGCAGCCAAAAGACTGCATTACTTTCAATGCAATCAAAAGACTTCATGATTGCAAAGATTGTAAAAGACTTTTAAGAGACTTCCAAGATTGCGACCAGTTAAAAAGTATTGCATTCTTTTGACTTCAAGCCTTTTGACTGCTCTAGATGATTGGTTCACGAAAGACTTCACAATTGACTGTGAATTTTTTTTTAAAGTTAAGTACTAACATGAAGTCAAAATATTCAAAAGATAAATCTTTTTCATCATTTGACTGCAATACAAAAAAGAATGCATTCTTTTACAGCTCTGAAAAGCACCAAATATTTTACTATCATTACAATGAAGTGGATGAGTGAAGCTGGAAATTTCATCATGGCAGAGTAGGAGACGCACTGGTCGATGATTCGAACTTTATAACAAATTAAAAGAGATCAGCAACTCGTCGCGATGATTTATCGATGGAGTTGAAATGGTTGCATGAAAATAGTTAGAAAACCATTACTCAAATATTAATTAATTTAGTTTCTAAACTTAATGCATTTGCATTGTCCTTTTTTTCATTTCATTGTCAAAGTTTACGAGCGCAGTTACGAGATCTGTAGACACTATCGTTAAAAAATTGAATGTATTGATTTTAACAGAATTTCACAAGGGTAACGAAGAAATATAGATATGATAGGTATTTCAGATTTCAATTTAGTTGCAAGTTTCAGAAGGCACGATCGTCCAGCAGCAGGAGTAGCTATCTATAAAAGGTTGTCTTATACAACTGCCATATTTTGCTCAAATCATATGGATTTGCATACGAGGTACACTAGTTTTTGATATCGGCGATTTGTGTGTTTGTCGTTGCCACTCTGGAAATGGACAGCAAGTTATAACAGTAGGCGTTTATAATTCACCGAATACGTGTTCAAGTGTAATACGACAGTTTTTATATGAAAATTTATTTATTTAGTCTGAAGACGCTTCTACAATTAAAATATTTACTGAAAATTCAATTCACTCCCGGAGTGCTTCTTTTTTTTTCTATTTTTTTTTTTGGATTTTCGTTGCAGCTGTTGTTTAAAATTTTTTTTTTTTAAGATTTTAATTTCTTACAATTTTTTTTTTATTTTCGATGTAGCTTTCAGTTTTTTTTTTATTTTGGCTTTTAAAATTTTTTTGGTTGCCACTGTGCCTACCCCCTATACTATAAGACCTACACTCTAGACCTTTGCAAGCCAGCCATTGGCGACTCGCTTTCATTTCTTTTTCAATATGTTGCTCAGTCAACCACCAGAATAGTTTTGACGTTTTACTAACGTCCCGCCGATCGCGATCTGAGACCGCCCTACTGAACCGGAAGAGCTCTCCAACTTCTCCGCCTACTGCGGTGACGTCTCGGTTGTAAAGGAACCGTCGTTCTACGGACCAAACATGTCAAAATAGAAGACAGCCTCCGGTGGGAAAAATCCACTGAAATTTGTTCTCTCCATATGTTCTATGTTGGGTTAGTAAACTAGTAAGCACCGAATATCAGGCCATTGTTCGATGACATCGCTCTAGCAGTGTTACCCCGAGTCAGTTTTATCATGAAGTTGTCGATTCTGTTTATTTGAGCCCCGTTGTACCGTTGTAAAGGACCCCAAGAGGATAATATTTTCTGTACTCAGACTCTGGTGTCCTGTGCAATCCAAGACAGGTACGCAGATACTGTCTCTCAAACACCCGAATCTTTTCCATTTGAGACGCTGTAATATTGACCCAAACAGGGCACCCATAGACAATTATCGGCCTTATGAGGGCCATGTAGCAAATCACCTTCACTCTGCTATCAAGTTGACTGCTGTGAAACAGTCGCCTTGTCAGAGCAAAAGCCCTGGCCAGAGCCGCGTCTACATGTTTGTAAAAATATAGATACTGATGTAGCCAGAGGCCAAGGTACTTGACTACTACTTTCTTTGGCAGTGGGTGGCCATGTAGATCAACGATCACCTGCTTTCGCCAGTTCTTTCTCGTATCCCATGAGGCCCGAACCAACGAGGTTCTAAACACAATTGTTTCCGTTGAATTTCAACTTTCAGTCATCGCAATATAGCTGAATATTATCGAAGTCACGCTGTAAGAGTGTTCTGATGACCTTGATCTTTGGACCTGTTCTGTACGCGATTAGGTCGTCGGTGAATATGTTAAACAAAATATGCGAATTCACCGCCCCCTGTTGTAGACCGTTCTGTATTTTAAAAGTTCTGGTAGAAGTAATATTGCAAATTTTCACAACAAACGTTCTACCATGAAGCATGTCATTCAGAATATATAGCAGTGGTTTACTCATGCCATACCTGATCAACTTATAGAAAAGACCATCTAACCAAACGGTATCGAATGCCTTCTCCAAGTCAACCAGGCATGCACCCGTACACTGCTTTTTAGCTTTGTTACATTGAATATCAGATACTAGTTTAGACGCGGCATGTTTGGTATCATGACCCGCCTTAAAACCGAACTGATTTTCTGGAATAATATTTTTGTCCTCATCCCATTTGGACAGAGCTCTATTGAGAACTTTCTCGAAAACCTTGCTGTTACTCGGAAGAAGACTAATTGACTAATTGAGATTTGCTGAATTGGAACAATCCTTCCCTTTTTTAAGGAGAGGATGGACCACTGCCGTCTTCCAAGGCACTGGATAATTATGCATTGTTAAACAACGTAGTGTATATGTATATGTCCACCGCTTCTGAATGGCGGCTTCGCAGCACAACATTGGGTATGCCGTCGACTCCTGCTGACTTCTTTTTCTTTATTTTGTGAAAGATGTCACCGAGATCCGTCTTAGAAACGAACAGGATGTTATCCCCGTTTCGCTGGGCGATGACTGCATTTGCAAGTCGGTCGTCAACCAGGTAGTACAACCAGGAATCTCGGATCACCAAAGCGAGATCTCGTCTCTAAGATAGAAGTGTCCAACGAAGGCTCGGTTCTCAAGGTCGTAATTCGGGCGTAGGACCATATTCTCGCTCGAAAACAGCACCCACCGTCTCTCCCTTTTCTTGAGCATCTTACACTATAAAGAGGCCATCATCCAAGATGTCGTCCTTTGGAGTTTAATAATCTGAATTGATCTTTTCTCCTAAAGATTTTTTTTTATTTCTGGAAACATACTCGGGTTGTTGGACTGCACATGCACAGCCCGAATTTTATTGTTCCAGAAACATGAAATGGAAATTTTATAATTTTCTTTAATAAGCTGTTGGAGATTTTTGATCTGTGACTTCAGATTTCTAATCTAGAAATCGTGTCGGTCAGGAAACGTCCTTTGCAAGAGTTTGCGTTTTGACAGGGGTCTACTTTTTTGTTTGTAAAGTGCTTCTATTGTCGCGTTTCTGTACAAGTTGCCTATATTTAGGAATTGTCCTGTCCATTGGCACACATGCTAACTATCACGACACGGGTACGTGAACGGGGGTAGCGTTTCGATTAAGGTGTGGAAGATAAAATTTATGGATGGTGTTTCTGTTATGACAACGCCACCTTTTATTTTTAACTTCGAATACCATTTCAAAGCTAATGCTAATATGATCACCATGGGACAACTCTCGCAATTATTTGCTTTACAACACTAGTGATCCGTCCGAGGGGTGCGCTTATGTTCCTCGCTAATCACCTAGATCAATTTGCAACATCTTAAAATCAACAAAGGCACGCCCTAACCTATTGCACAACACTGTATGACTCATCAATGTTTCATAACGACATTGTGCGACGGCAATGCGAATATTGTGTATATATTATGTACGTTGTTTTAAGTTTATTGTATAGGGTGGGCAATTTAAAACTCCCCACTTTTAAATGCGTTGTATACAAAAACTATAATACCTAGAAAGACGATTTAAAAAAGGGAATAAAGTTTACACTATGCCATTTAATATCCGCTTTATTTTTTAAAAACTATACCATTGAGATGGTGGCCACGGAAACGCTTGCACTCACGTAGACTTTTACAAAAATTTGTCATTTCATTACTTAACATTTCTGTCTTAATTTCGTTGATGTGCCTCGTAATCGATGTTTTGAGGGCCTCGATGTCTCGCGGCTTGTCCGCATAAACCTATTGTTCAGGTGACCTTCATGTGCTTTTCATCATTAAAGAAAACGTCGTCCAACGCTCGTCTTCTTCGTCGAGCATATCCAAAAATCGAGTGCAAAATTCCAATCTTTTCGGATGGTCGGTATGTAACAATTCTTGGGTGATTTGTAACTTGTACGGATGCATGTTAAAATCATCTTTAATGATTTTTCTTAGAGTTGAACGCGGAATGTTAAACGCGACGGACTGTTTACGCACTGAACGCGCAGGACTTCTCAACACAGCGCTACGAACTCGTTTAACAGTTTCAGGGACTGAATTCGGCCGAATTTCGAAAATTTTTAACCACTAACAAAATTGTTTTGTGTTTTGGGTTTTCAACACGCTTTAACTTGAACTCTCTTTTAAACGCGCGACGAACTAGGACCATTTTTTCACCATAAAGAAAATACGCTTCCACGCAGAAAGCGCGATGTTTTGCGTTCCAGAAAACCATGTCGACTAACCAACAATATCTGACGGAAATGGCATAGTCTGGAGAAGCGCCCTGCAGTGGTACCACCTTTGTAACTCGTCTAGTTTTTTTTCACGACGCGTTTGAAAGTGGGGAGTTTTAAATTGCCCATCCTGTATAAAAAAAATCATTCTCTGTCAGTTGCCACGAAATAGCGATCAGTTCAACGTTTTTCTATTTCAACGGATCATACCTTTTATTGAAAAGTTCGTGTCAAAGACATCCAACAATACACAAATCAATTTAATGCTTTTGGAATCCTTTTGATTTGAACGCACTCTTATAACTAAATTCTGTTGAGTCCCAATGGTTTCGTTTTTGTATGAATTTAAATCGTGTAACTAAACGAAACAAGAGCTTTTACAGTACCGTCTGCTTCTTTTCTCAAAGAACTTGGCTAAATTGTTTCAGGTACATACATAGCATACTTTTCAGTGTCATTTTTTATTAATCGGTGCCTGCTTTACCTCATCAGCACAAATAATGTTTTTTGTGGCGGTGGGCAGTTTTGACAGATGTGGCAATTTTTAGCTTAGTTTGGCGAAAATCGGTTTGGTGACTTAGCTCTTAAATGGCGAAATTTATTCTTCTAATCGAGATTCTTATTTTCTTTTATCATTTTTCCTAATTTTTACTGAAATATAAAGTTCTTCCATTGAAATTTTTAGAATAAATAATAAATAAATTTTTTTTTATAATTAACGCGCACATCAAGGGGTTATGACTACCCTTATAATGTGCGAGCATTTAGGCAAATAGGAGAGGATTTGAAAGGAGATATCGATGCACGTTGCTTTTGAACTTTTGTGAATCGTAATGCAGGGAAAAACAGGGCAAGGTAGAGCATTCAACATTCGGGTGGTGTGACTAAAATATGAATCTCTATACCTGACTGTACGCCCGAAGTTGGGCTCAAGGTAAAACTGATGAGCGTTCCTAGCGAGGCGGGTGTTGTGGCTAAATTGTTTCAGGGGAGGAATGCAGCTGGATATTTCACTAGAGCACTGTTTGTGGAAAAAGCGATAAAAGAGAGAGACACAGGGGACGTTTCGACGATGTCCAAGAGAATCAATCGATTCTACGATTGAACTACCACCTATCAATTTTAGTGCTCTATTTCGTACCCTATCAAGTAGTAAAGATGTTTGAGAAGCATCTGACCAGATATGGGAGTTATACTCCAGTTTTGGGCGGATGAAGGCCTTATAAATTGTAGCCAGATCAGAAGGGGCGAAGAACTTCCTAATATCGTCTCAAGAAACCTAAGCATTTAGCAGCGTTTTTGGCGACTTCAAATATGTGGTCGTTCCAACGAAGATCATCATTTACTTACATACCAAGTACTGACAGCTTTTCGGTTTCTTGGATGCAGGTACCATTCATGGATAATGGCAATGGGGGAATGTTAAGCTTCAACGACAAGAGACAGCATTGAGACATTGAAGAGAGTCGGAGACAAAACGGAGCCCTGGGGCACACCAGCATTTATGAAATGGGTATCAGACTTGAAGCCATCCAATACATCTTGTATTGAGCGGTCGGAAGGGTAGTTTCTAATCCAACGAAGAAGAGACCATCGATAACTAAAGCTCGCACGATAAAAGAGCCTGATGCCAAGGCTCTATCAAATGCTTCAGAAATATCAAGCGCAATAATCTTACTTTCTCCAAAACAATGTAAGGTTTGGATCCACTTTTCGATGAGATAAGCAATCAAATCACCAGTGGACCGTTTGCTACGAAAGCCGTACTGACGGTCGTAAAGAAGCTTTTGTTCTT
This sequence comes from Melanostoma mellinum, assembly GCA_914767635.1. Lineage (NCBI taxonomy): Eukaryota > Metazoa > Arthropoda > Insecta > Diptera > Syrphidae > Melanostoma > Melanostoma mellinum. The sequence continues at coordinate 56,552,820 of OU612060.1, forward strand.
CAAGATATTTCAAAAGTTGACGGTTTATCAACGTTTCCATGACTTTGGAAAGAAGGGGCGTTAGTGCAATTGGACGGTAATTGGAAGGGGAGGAAGATTCGCCTTTTATAGGGACCGGATGGAGAAATGCAGTTTTCCATCTGCTCGGGAATATCCCAGCAGAATAGGAAAGATGGAAAAGCTTACGCAGTGGTTTTGCCAGCGTAGAAGAACACCTCTTCAGTATAATGGCGGGGATACCATCTGGACCAGCGGATTTATGTATTTTGAGACCTTTGAGGACTCTCGCAATCGAGCAGTTCGAAAAAAAAATCTGCTTCATCACAGAATATACAGACTCAAGCTCAGGTGGAGCCAATATGCTATTAGGAAGTGTTGAGTTGGCAGCAAATTGAGCTGCTAGCAAATACGCTTTATCGATGGAGCTGACGACGGAGAGTCATATTGCTTGCATATGCTATTGAGCTTTCGTCAATTAGTTAGGTAAGGACTGAGTGCTCTCGAATAAATATTTTAATGTTCTTTCCCTAGAGCTACAGTTTTAGTTACATTTAGCTACGTCTAGTGGCTACTATTTTTGGAAAGCTACAATATTCAACTAACTTTTTTATAAAAGATTCGTATCCGTACAAATGTGTTTTACTGAATCCATGTTAAGAATCACGATTTTGACTTTGGTCATGTTGCAAAAGAAGCAATTTCATAGAGAGAAATCGTTGGAAAGATTGGCACCAGGATTTTATATTTGACAAAAATCTATATTTATAAAAAATATAATATAATTAATCCTTTGGCAAAACGAACAAGGGCTGCTTACGATCAGTATAACGAGATTTACAAGGAGAAAAGAAGGGAAGAACACCGAATTCTCAAAAAGAAATAGAAGCAGCATGAGAAGCGCTCGTTTGAGGAGATAGAAAGGTGTCATTACAGGAGAGAGATTCGGAAGTTATACCAAAAGGTAAAAAGATCCTGCCAGGATGGCAAGCCCTGAACTCAAGCCTGTAAAGACCAGCAGGGAAAGATAGTTGTAGAGCCACAATCGCTACTGAGGATCTGGAAAAATCACTTCTGCAGACTGCAAGAAGACTGAAGACACAAATTCAACTTGGACGATGATCAAGAAAGCCGTCCTCCCGACCTAGAAGAAGTTAAACTTGCCATATGCAAACTTAAATCAAATAAAACTGCAGGTGCAGATGGCCTTGATGCCGAACTTTTCAAGGCAGCTGGTGATCAGTTGGAAAGGAGCATGCACCAGCTGATCTGCATGATATGGTCGGAAGAAAGCATGCCCGATGAACGGAACCTCAGTATCGTATGCCCGATCTTAAAGAAGAAATTATGAGGGTAATTTCGCCAATTATAGAGGGATAAGCCTCCCTAATGTCGCTTATAAGATCTTGTCTGCTGTAATATGTGAACGTCTGAAACCCCACGTCAACAACTTGATAGGTCCTTATCAATGTGGTTTTAGACCAGAGAAGTCCACAATAGACCAAATTTTCACATTACGGCAGATCTTGGAAAAAACCCGCGAATATAATATCGATATTCACCATCTTTTTATCGATTTCAAGGCCGCGTATGACAGTATTTACAGAGACGAGCTGTACAGAGCCATGACTAGTTTCGGCATCCCTGCAAAACTCGTACGACTATGCAAGATGACTTTGGAGAATTCACGCTGCTCCGTCAAGGTCGGTAAAGAACTCGCCGAGATCTTTGATGCGATTTCTTCAACATCATAATTGAGCAGATTGTAAGAAACTCAAATGTCAACACAAGAGGAATAATCTTTAAAAAGTCTGTACAATTACTCGCTTATGCAGACGATATTTACGTAATGGGAAGAAAAAAGCGTGATGTCATAGATGCTTTTGCAACTATTGAAAGAAGCAAAAATGGCTTTGATGGTTAATGAGGGCAAAATGAAGTATATGCTGTCATCAAACAAGGACACAGAACATCAACGAATTGGACAAAACGTCACAATAGACAGACATAACTTCGAGGTAATACAGGACTTCGTCTATCTAGGATCCGCTGTAGACACGGACAACAACATCAGTGCAGAGATCAAACGGAGAATAACTTTTGCCAACGTTGCTTCTTTGGGTTAAGAAGGCAATTAAGAAACAAGATCCTCTCTAGAAAAAGCAAGGTGACCTTGAATAAGACCTTAATCATCTCAGTCCTGCTTTACGGCGCGGAAGCATGAGCTTTATCGAAAGAGAAAGGGTTTCCTCATCCCCTTTAAAGAAAAGTTCTCCGTATGATCTATGAGTCGTCAAAAAAACCTGGGTTTTCCACTTCTTAAAAAACGTTAAGCCACAAAATCACCACACATCACTGTCGTTTGAATAAAAATATATGCCATTTGACAGCCTTCAACTCGCCACAGCAAAAACCTAGGGTGTGTTTAGGGAAAACCCAGGTCAACCCCAGCGCTAAAAAACACTCAATTTTACATTCAAGGCGACTTTAGGTTAAAAAACAAACACTCAATTTTACATTCAAGGCGACTTAAGGTTTAAAAAAAGAACGCTTTGTAGCGACCCCAGGGCTTTAACGAACAATCCTAATAATAAATGATTTAGGTCTTGTCAATTTGACAATTAAGTAGGAGGCTTGCAACCACAGAGTAGATTCCATATTTTGTGCTCGCAACAATGCGACCAAACGAGCTTGTAATTTCATTTAAGGTGTAAACAAAACTTTATTTCAATCATTTGGTTTTTTCTTTCAATTACCCGGGCGATTTCCCTTCAAATTGAATACAGAGTTTTGATTTTTGGACCATTTAACCGGGAAACGCAATTAAGCGGAATGCATTTAAACGGGAAATTTTATGTATATTTCTTATGAAATCTTGTGTTTACCTAGGATTCAGGTCAGTTAAGCGGGTAACGCAACTAAGCGGGGGGTATTTATCCGGGGATTGCTGTACCGTAAGACAAGCTTAATTTATATAGAAGTTTGCATGTGCAAAAAAGTGGAAGCTATCTTGTGTTGTGTGGTCATAAAATTTGCTCGACATGTGTGTTGTTACCATAAAAAATTCAAAGTGTCTGGATTTGTTTCACGTTACAACGTTTTCTGCTAAGTTTCTTTTGAAGGGATTGATGCGTTTGATTGAAAAGTAGCTTTAGCTGTGCGAACCTTTAGAGACGAAAGACTTATCCAAATTGCAATCTAAGATCCTGAACGAAAAAACTCTTGTTCTAGGAATGTCAGTACTGCATGCATGGATTTGATGTATGTAGTACATATTGCACCTGGGAAATAACTTCAGCTTTGCAAAGCGTGGAGAGCCAATGAGACTTATCGTGCTATCAAAGAAGAAGAAAAAAAAAAAAGAAAAAAAGAGAGAGAGAGAGAACAAAAAGTTGACTTAGTGAAGTGATTGCGTTTATTTATCTATAATTCTTGTTAAAGTTAAAAATAAAAAGTAATCTATAGACCAAATTGAGTGTAAGAACAGCTGTTCATCAAACAAATAGAAGAATCCTGAACATCATTCAAGAAGGTAGTAGAAACTAAGTTTTAAAATTTCTGAATCACAAAGACTGCCATTGCCGTTACAACTATATGCAACCAAAAAGAAAAGCAGCCGATTTATCCCCGGTTAATTCACCAACTACAAAAAAAACTATCTCAGGCAGTAACCTTAAAATGAGTTCAAAGTCGTTAGAAGCCAACGAGATCAAGGCAATAATAAATGGTTGTTTAAACGAACACTTAAAAAATATTGCTACGAAAGATGACGTCTCGACCATATTAATCGACATACAGCTATTACGGTCTGAAAATAACCAGCTCTCGGAGCGCCTGGCCGTTATGGAGAATTACTGCGTAACACTTGAGAGGCAGCTTGAAGTTTTATACCAAAAATCGCACGAAAAAACTGTTGTGATGTATTTTCCTTCAGACAACAAGGTAGACAAGCTGGAATTCCCGAAACAAACTTGTCTAGGCCTCCTTGAACAAAACGAAAATGCTGATTTATCTCTGGATAGCACTCACGAATTCAACAACCGCCACAATAATAAAACAACAATAAGTGTGTTTAATGGACTGCTCTAGATCGATCTAGAGCAGAAAAAAGCAGCTTTTTGGTGTTTAATGACAAATTTTTCTACTCCGAGCAAGAACTTTTTGTGTTTAATGACCTGCTCTAGAGCTTTTAGAGCAGCATTTTCTGCACTTGCTTTTCAGTAAGAGTAGAGTGGAGCAAAAGTGCCAAAATCAGCTGTTGACATTTGATTCAAATATTTCTGTGCTGTGTGCTGGCGATTAATTGGAAATAAAGTTTTTTGTGATTTCAAATTCACTCTCCAGCTCTTCAAATAAAACGTTCATTTGGTTTTGACTCCATTGAATTTAATATTTTATAGTTGTGAAATATATTTTTGCAAACAATCTGCAGTTTGTTTTCTCTGGTTTTGATTTTTTTTCTTTTTGTTGTTGACAGCCAGCTGACTTTTGACACCAGCTGTTCTGCTCTAAATTGCCTGACATTTATGAACTTTCTTGCTCTGCTCTGAGCTACGCTGCTCTACTCTTTTTTCATTAAACACACTTAATGGTACTAAACTTCAAAAACAAGGACACTGCAAATAAAATTATCGTCGCCGCACCGAAGCTGAAAAATACTGGAGTGTTTGTACACAGAGAGCAATCTTTTATGTATCGGAAAAAACGGACAACACTGAATGATATTAAAGGCAAACTTTTAGCGCTTAATCCGAACACAAAAATCATCATTAAAGGAAATAAAATGCTCCACGAGTCACTCCACGGGTTAAAAGTAAAAACAAACGAGGTATTAGCATTTGTCAAAGCGACGTTTGGAGAAAGTGCAATGTGTTTTTTTGACAGCAGCAAACATGAACTATCAAACAGATGCAGCGACATCTATTCGCCAGATCAACATCACTGGTTCAAGTACCAGTCGCCATAACAATATGTAGGATAGAGTTGCCGTCTGCCAAAATAATTATTTTCAATTAAAAATTTTTTCTTACAATATTACGGGTTTAAAAAACAAACTAATTATTTTATTAATTTTAAACAATAACAAAAAATGTTTGCTAATGTCGTGTTGTTTTGTCCTGGAGTTGACAATTTAATTTGATTAAAAATCTAAAAAGAAATAAATTTCTTTTTTATTAGAAACTTTTGTGGAAGAAGGAAAAGAAATGCAATATCATAAATATCTAGAACAATTCAGAGTCAAATTTATCCCAGCTGTTAGAAATAATAGGCTTGGTAGAGCAAGTGGTGGGATCTTGATTGGTTACAAAATCAAAAATAATTCAATTGATCAGATAAGTTTTAAAAATTGTGAAAGCAAAATTATAATTGATGTCTTGTGTGGTTCAAAACATTTTCAAATAGTTCCCATTTATCTTAACTGTAGCCGATGGAACCAAGACTATGAAGAATTGCAAAATTTCCTTTTAAATAATAATCACGAAAATATAATGTTAATTGGTGACTTTAATGGTCGTATAAGCAACTTTCAAAATTCTTCGATTTTGAATGAAACTTTTCCTACGAAAGAAGCTCATTAGATGAAAATCTGAACACAAACGGAAGGCATTTAATAGAAATGATTGAGTATTTTGGTCTTTTTGTTTTGAACGGGGTTTCAACAGGAAATGCCAAAGGTAATTACACCTTTATATCGCCCCAGGGATGTTCAACGATAGATTATTGCTTAGTAAAAGGGGACTGGCTGGATGTTATTCAGAACTTTGAGGTATACCCCACTAACTATTCATCTCACCTGCCAATTTTAGTTTCTTGTGATTACTCCTCTCAAGATAGTCCAGCCCACATTCTAGAAAATACACCAACTTGTAGTAAACTTAAATGGATCAATCATATGGCCGTTAAGTATAAAGCAAACTTAAGGCACCAAATGATTTCGAACGATGTCCAAGTATCTGCCTCAGTCGAGGGGCGGCCGTGGTGCAGTGGTAGAGTGTTAAGTAGGTAGGCCGGATGCGTGGGTTCGAATCCCGCTCTGGGCATTTACTTTTCTTTCAGCCTCCTAGTTTCGCCGCCCTTGAGGTTATATGTGAAATAACTAACACCTTATTTCCACTACTGCAACACAGAAAAAAGAGAAGGCTGCTACCCTGGTAGTACAATGGACCGGTAATTAAGTCTGAGTTCTCCAGATTAGCATATAAGCCTCTTCTTTAAAAAAAAAAAAAAAAAAATCTGCCTCAGTCGAAAATGCGACATGTGGTGCGTTTGAGTTGATACGTAAATCTGCAACTGCAAGTAGTACACGGCTCGCCTCTCCGTGGTCAAAGTCGAAATGGTATGATGAGGAATGCAGGAAAGCCAGAACTAAATCTTTTCGTTTCTTAAAACTTTTTAGAGACTCAAATAATGATGCTTTCAAACACCTTTATTTGCAGCATAACAAAATTTATAAGGACTTATGCAATAATAAAAAACAATTGTACCTTAAGAAAGCGGCTGAAGACCTTATCAATTGTAGAGACTCTAAAAAGTTCTGGTGTAATGTGCGTGTTTTGGGAGGGCGTAGTAAGCCGGTCTCTCATAACATCAATGTGGATCAACTCGCCTCACATTTTGAAAACCTTCTGCTTCTAGACCCAACCCAGAATACTGTTAGTTTTGCTCTGCCATACACAAGCATCCCTGAGTTAGATTCGACTTTTACAATGCCTGAGTTACTTGAATCACTCAACAAAATGAAAAATAACAAAGCGCCAGGACCAGATGGTATCCCAATAGAATTTTACAAGAACTCCACGCCTGAATTCTTAGAACTCTTTTTAAATATTTTGAATAGAATGTTTCATTAGGAATCCTTTCCCAGTTGTTTTCGTTTGGCTAAAATTTCTGCTATTTTTAAAAAAGGTGACCCAAATCAACCTGAAAATTACAGAAGAATTTCGGTACTATGCTCCTTGAGAAAGCTTTTTACTCAAATGCTTTACCAAAGACTGTCGAGATGGGTGCACTCTAATAGCCTAATAAGTCCTTTCCAAGCTGGCTTTCAAGCTAATCTCTCAACTATAGACCACATTTTTGCACTTACTACCATAGCCAGGCGCTTTATTGATAAAAAAACCTTTATATACATTTTTTGTAGATTTTAAAGCGGCATTTGACACCATTAATAGAAGGTCACTGCTTTATAAACTGTCAGTAATTGGGGTGTCAACTAAATTCATAAGGGTCTACGAACATCTCCTACTTAATATGTCTGCAACAGTATGCTGTGGTGAAAACCAATCAAGACAATTTAGTTCCGAATCGGGCGTCCCACAAGGATGTGTCCTAAGCTCCTTAATGTTCGCTTTATGTATCAACGACATTGAGAATAATCTACCAGGGGGAGTATTTTTTGGAGATGTATTTGTGAAATTGTTTTTATATGCTGATGATTTGGTTATTTTTGCTGATGACCCGGTGACACTTCAACTGCAAACAAATAAGCTAAAAAAATATTGTGATCTATGGGACCTCAAAATTAACTCTACCAAATCAAAGGTTATGGTTGTTAGATCTCAAAGTCGTTCCGATAGAAATTAAAGGATCTGGACACTAGACGGTAGGAATCTTGAAGTTGTGGATCAATTTAAATATCTCGGTTTCGTAATCTCACACAATCTGAGTATTAAGGCTCACATAAAAGAAAAACTGGCAGTTGCTAAAGTAGCAATCAATACAATGTGGTCTCAATTTTTTGCGAAATCCTTTGTTGATTCGACTTCAAAGTTCAAAGTATTTGATGCCACAATAAATTGCTGCTTCTGCTATGGCAATGAAGTGTACGGATTCCAATGGATGGAAGAAATGGAAACAATCCAGAGATACTTTTTTAAAAGAATATTTAAATTACCTGCAAATCCTCCCAGCTACGCTATTTATGTAGAGTCCGGTCTACCACAAATATTCTTAAAAAATTTGAAAGCTAGCGCAGATTTCTTGTCCAAAATAATGAATAGACCCAGTACCAATTTGCATAAAAAATTACTGTTAGTTTCTCTTCGCTGTGGTTATACTCCTTTCAAAAACTGGCTAGATCTCGCTTCGGCACATCATATTCCTATGAGCTTGAGTCTAAATAACGTAGAAGATTGGCGAAGTATTTTGTATTAAAGTGGTAGACGAAAGTTTGTACCAAACCCATATTGAAAGAGCGAGGGAATCTTCTTCCAGGATTTTTTATCGAAATTTAAATCTGAATCTACGCGAGAATAATTATTTTAGAAGAGACCTTTCTGTCTCCGATATGAGTCATTTTTAAAATTAGAACGGACATTCTAAAACTTAATTTTAGACCATATCGTACAGATATTAATCCTACTTGTTCACTGTGTCATCTCAGGCAAAACGAAGACATTTTTCATTTTCTAGCTGTTTGTCCTATTTTGCAAGAAATACGGCGACTCTATTTTAATAGGAGTTCTCTAACGTTAGAAGAAAGTCAAAGCATTTTGAATGGAGAGTATGGTTGGAAGTTGCTGGTAGGACGTAGGATATATTTCACATGCAATGAACTACAGAATTACTTATTTGGATTTGTCGTGAGTAATACACACAACTTAATTTTGTTTTAGCTAAACTAAAAGCCCGCTTTAACTATTGAAACCAAACAGATTTTTCCCCTTTGCATTTCTCTTTTTTCTTTTGCTTCTTTCTTTTTTCCTTTTCTATAAAATCATTATTTTTCGATGTTAAATTCCTATTTTCTCTTTTTTTATATTTTATTAAACAAATTTATATTTTTATTAAATAAATAAATTTGTGTTTGTATAACTAATTTTACCTTTTTTCTCTTCAAGATCTTTTATAAGTTTACCGGCAGACGGCTTATAAGCCATGCTTAAAAATCTGTATTAAAATTGTACCGATGTTAGTTTTTAGTACCAATAAAGATTCATCTAATCTAATCTAATCTAATCTTAAGAAGACTTCAAGTGGAATTCCTCTCAAAGGTTGGAATAAGAATAGACATTGTGAAACAAGTAACCGGAACAACGAATGATGGGAATAGTTCGGGAAGATTTTTCGAAAGTCCAAATATAGCTGCATATATTACCAAAGTAGACGAAAGAAAAAGATTGATAACCAACCTGTCATATTAAAAGCTATTTACTTAGGCGGGCATTAAAGTTCGGGGTGAACCTGGGCCTCAACCAAAATCCTTCTATATTGGAAGTTATTTGCAAAAATTTTTCAATCGATACCCAAAAATTTAAGGTCTATACTGAAGAGACAACTAAGCTCGCTATATCACATGGCCGCAACTGATCACAAAATTTTACTATACGGAAATAATAGAAATTGCATCCTTGCAGGAACAGGGACTACAAGTACTATAGGACCCATAACTCAAGAAAGTTCTTCCGGTTATCGACGAATGAGGATATATTGCATATGATCCTGATACCATCCGATCCATATATAACTCAATTAAGATCTGAACCGAAGAAAAACATTTTTCTTTGAGTGAAGAAGCCTTAAAAAACTTAGTACCAATAAAATTACGTTTATATTATCGTAATTAAAAAAAATTGATATCATGTGTCAATTAACCCTGCTAATTCGAAAAAATGTCAATAAGTTTTCTTTTAATGATTCTTTTTCAACCAAAATATGTGTAAGCCCATTCCGAGCAAGTCTGCAAAGTTCCATTCGATTCCATTTCATGTTCAGACTTTACGGATTTTTTTCCGCTCTCCCATACAAACAGCACCTTTGTGGGTGGATCAATTATGTAGTTAAAGTGAAGAGAAACAAAAAACATCCTTTTATTTAGAATTTTCGAAATCATTTATTCAGAATACTAAAATTTCGAAGTTTTGCGACCTTTCGTTTTCATTTTTTTATGTTTAACACTACCTTTGATATTTATTTCCACATATTTCATATTTCCACTGTAAAGTTTTAGAATCATTTTAAAAATACACTCTGGAAAATAGGCAGGTAGATATTCCGTGTTGATTTTCAAGTTCGACAGTTTAAACACAAAGTCCTGAAAAAATTAATTTTTAATTAGTTGAAAGGTTGGTAAAAATAAAAACAAACCCGTGGAACTGGACACTTTGATGGAAGATTACAATATTGCAAAATCAAGTTCTTCAGCATTTTCAAAATAGGATTTCTGACTGGCTCCTGAAAAACTTCGCAGGCTTTCAATCCTTTAACATCAAATAAGCTCCTGATTTCCTTATTTTGTAATATTAAATATGCTGAACCGTCGACCCGAAAATCGACAACTTCTTTCTGATGTACAGCATCGATGTTTATAATAGCTGATTTATCAAGTCTACAAGACACATTTTTGAGCACATTGTTGAGTGGGTTGCATTTGATGGCTTCAAATACTAAGTCGTAGCTTCGCTAAATATGTTTTTTTTAATAAAAACCTATGTACATTGCGTTTAGTTCACAAAAACTCACGTATCCAAAGGTAATATTGAGTAATACTAAAAAAATAAGATGACTCAAGCGAAGGGATTGTTTCCAAACCATTATTGCAAATATACTGAGGGGATGGTTTGTTCTCATTACGACGACCATTAACTTTAAGTATCGCTAACAGGGTTGAGTGAGTGATTTATAAATATTGATAAATATCATTAAAACTAATAAACGCTTCTATCATAGAAACATTGTAGCAAATGACTTGCTGAATAAAGCTAACTGAGATAAGAAAAAATACCGTTTTGTCATGTGTTTGTTTTAAAAAATTTGAAGAAACTCGCAATGATACTACGGATGTTTGGATTGAAGAGATACAAATGTTTTTAATGTAAAAATTTCCATCATATTAGTTCCGCAATTTTCTGATGTCTCAAAAGTCGCTTGCCCACTGAGCACGGTTTTGGAATATCTCTTTAGGGGCCGTTCATAAATTATGTAATACGTTTAGGGGAGGGAGGGTGTCGACTGAATATTATAACTTCTTACTATAGAGAGGGGGGGGGGGGTAGTGAACTTGATATTACGTAAGATATTAAATTGAAAATTTTACCACTTTCGCACTAAGAATTTACGTTATTGAATAACGCCATCTGTACTTCATCTCCTTTCCTGATGGAAATCATATGCTGTCAGTACTTCTAGACCAGAGAGAAGAAATTAGCTAGAGGGCCAACCTTTACTTCTCTTGTCGCACTTTTTCCATTCGTTTTTCACAAAAAGTTCTAGACTCTAGAGGAACAAAAAGAATCAGTCATTCCGGTAATTGAATCAATATTAGACTGGTTAGTCAGCCCGTGGGTGAATAAAAGTTTGAGTTTTGATCTGTTTTCTATTTTATTCAACATCTTCGGTTTAACTGAACTCATCCTGGTCAAAACTGTGATAGATCAATAAGATTGGTGTTATTGCAGTGTTAGTTACATATATTTTTAGGAAACAAGAGCGAATTTATATTTTTTGGGCTGGTTCAGTGAACAATTTCTGTTCGGACTAGGCTTATTTATTCTATACGATTCTTGAACGCCCCATTGAGTAAAACTGCTTGTGAGCAAAGTGCTTGTGAGTAAAAGTAATCACAAGCAATTTGGTCGTAAACAAGCAATAATTGCATGAGCAAGCAGTGTGTTTGTGAATAAGCAGTGTGTCCATAAGTAAGCAATGTGATCATACCGAAAAGGGTAGTGTATGCCTTTGTATGCCTTTCTTTGTTTTTCAATAGAATTAAAGTTATGTAGGTATAAATGTTCAGCCTTCAGCGCATTGCTTTCCGATGAACACTCTGCCTGCTTGTAAGCACGCCGCCTGCTTGTGAACATTTTGCGTGCTCATGAATATTTGAATATATTAAAAAATTGACTTGTGAGCATCATTACTGATTTAGTTTGTTCAGAAGCATTTTTGCTTTTCGATGAGCCGTTCGGAACCGGCAGAAAATTGTAGGTCCCCTCCATTCCCTCACAAGGCATAGTTGTGAGAAATGCGCTAGGCCCAGGGGCTCCTCGCTCTGTTGCGCCACCCTATTTATTTAATTTAGTTTGAACTTATTTGAACATACTCATTTTGATCTCTGATTTAAATCCTCTTAAAATTTTATTAGAAAGAAAACCCCATCTTAAGTCAAATCAAACTAAGAAGAGAAACTTTGAGCCAAAACAAAATAATAACACGCTAAAATGTTATTGGTCCTGCGAAGGATGACTGCCTGAATGTAATACTAAAATTACTTGATAAATCCAGTTTTGCACCGTTAATCGGTTCAGGTCTTCTTCCACTTAATTGCGCCATCTAAAACGAGGTCTTCCCCTTCCGCGATTTCCCTGCAATGTGATTTCGAAAACCCTTAGAGCCGTAGGGCGTTGATGTTCATCCGCTCTACATGACGCAGCCATCGCATCGTAGCCTCGGGATGCGTATACTCTTCTGGCTATGTCCACGTCTAATCGCATCAGTCACGGTACAGCATACAGCTCGTTGTCATATCAACTTCTCCACACATTGTCTTCGCATACGGGATCAAAAATCACTCGGTCGGAGTATTTTTCTTTCGATAGGGTTCCTGATCCACTTTCGATAAAGTCCACACCATATAGCTGCAGTGCATGTCTCGTTTTATAAATGCATTCACTTATTCATTGCCTTACACACTATTCAGGCACGATTCATCTTAATCCAAAGCAATACACAACACTGCACTCTCTTTTAGTTAACATGACAGGTTCTCACTCTCACTCACTTAACTGAAACAATGGCAGGCAAAGACAATATCTGTGTGCGTATGAACTCGTGCGAATAGTGTCTAAAGCAACGAATCATCTACAGAGCAACGAATTCTTTAAAGGACAACGAATACTTCACAGTGCAATACTGTGATGAAGAACACATCTGTTTTGTTATGATTAACAAAAAAAAAATATATATAAATAACGCCCAAGTCAGGCCACAAAATGTGTATTCAAACCTTTCTGTGCCATCTCGCAAAAACAAAATTTAGTTTCATTCGTTGTCATCCCTGATGATTCGTGTTCATTGGCTTTTTTTCGAATGCTAACGAATGGTGTACCTGTTTGATTTTAAATGGTCCATTCATTCATCATTCACGGGCACAAGCAATGCGAAGGCTCGTGTTCACGAGTGTTGTGTACTTTTTCTACAAGCATCACACTTGTTTCATCAGTGAGACTGTATACGGCATGTTTTTCGGGGGAAGATTCGAAAGTGCAAGTGATTGCATTCATGCAGTTGCGACCAAGGGCTCAATTTCATCTCACATGTTGATGATATTATACTGAGGGCCAATTCAGCACTTGGATTCATGAAGCGATGGTCAAAAGAATTCTCCGACCCTAACGTAACCCGGTCTCTGTTCATTACCTTTGTTCGTCCTCTCCTTGAATACGCCTGCCAAGTCTGGTCCTTTCTCCAACAAGTTTACATAGTTCCAACATTTCTATAACTGAAAATATTCAGCGCCGTTTTCTTCGGTTTGCTCTGACAGGTCTTTCTTGGAATAATCCCTTGATTCTCCCTTAACTCCAAAAACTGCATTGAATCTAAGGATTTGGTAAAAAATGTCAGCTTACTGTTCTTTAGTACCAATAGATTTAACTTTTATAATTTTGTTTGCGATATTGTCTGATGCTTTATGAGCTGAGCTGACGGCATTGCCATTGCTTTTAATTCAATTCTTATTATGTTTTTGTGTTTACTTTATAAAGTCAATAAATGGATTACTTACTTACTTACTCATGCTTTATATCAATGTGCTTGGCTCACTTTGTTTCTAAATTGTGAGCCAAGCCAATGCATCTTCGGTTGTCTTCAAATATACAAACTGGTTCGTTCTTCATTTCCTGTAAATATTGCATTATCCCTCTTAGCCATATCGCTTCAGCTACAGCTGAACTTAAAGCTATATATTCGGCTTCACTAGACGAAGTGGCTACTGTAGTTTGTTTATTACTACACCAGGAAACATTATTACCATAAACTTGAAACAAGTATCCACTTACTGACTTTCTGTCAACTATCTATCAAGGCCATCTGCACCTGCAGTCTTTTTGATTTAAGTTTGCCAATGGCATGCTTAACTTCCTCTAGCTCGGGAGGACGGCATTCTTGATCATCATCCAAGTTGTTGATCCTGTTTATCTGAGCCTCGTTGTAAGGGACCCCAAGAGGATAATATCTACTGTACTTCGACTCTGGTGTTCTGTGCAATCCAAGACAGGTACGCAGACACTGTCTCTCAAACACCCGAATCTTTTCTATCTGAGTCGCTGTAATATTGAACCACACAGGGCGCCCATAGACAATTATCGTCCGTGGGGTGCGCTTATGTTCCTCGCTAATCACCAAGATCAATTTGCAATATCTTAAAAACAAAGGCACGCCCTAACCTATTGCACAACACTGTATGACTCTTCAATGTTTCATAACGACATTGTGCGACGGCAATGCGAATATTTTTATTTTTATTATTATGCACGTTGTTTTAAGTTTAGTGTATAAAAAAATATCATTCCCTGTCAGTTGCCACGAAATAGCGATAAGTTCTGTGTTGCTTCTTTTGCGAGGCTGGGGTATGATTCAGGGTGTCCAGGGTCTACCCAAGGAAGCTTCGTAAGACTTGGACTTCGGCAGTCCAACCCAAAAATTAATACGTGGAGACGGTCGGTTTAATTTTAATTAACTATATTATAATATCTATTCTCAGGATCAGGTTTACAATTTTAACAAATTTTTTTCTGGTTTTCACAAAAAGCAAGTTTTAACGATTTTGATTGAATAAAGTTTGTTCCTGGTGCTAGTCCACGGAATGGCTGGTATCGATCTTCTCTGGGGTAGCGATGATGGTTCCTCGGGGTAAATGTTTGTATGTCACGGCAGCTGTTTCCTCTGTTCGGCGGGGGTGAACTCCTATCTGGCTCTGCGTCAGGTAGGGCGCTCTATCGGCTGCAGCGGATTTCGTAGCAAAGGTCTGCGTTGCGTGGAAGGTAGAACAATTTATCGGCGGCGGCGGACTGCGTAGGAAGTGCCTGCGTTGTATAAAACGACAGAGCAAATTATCGCCGTTAGCGAACTTCGTAGAAAAGGTTTGCGGTTGTGTACGGTGATGAAAACTCCCTGAGTGGAGAAGCAATGCCTAACAAGGGAAAATTTAATCGCCCGGCTCAAAAAGCCACAACGAGTAAACTCCTTATAAGCGCTTTAGATTGACGCAGCGTCAAAGGAAAACTTCTTCAAGGAGAATTCACACGCCCGGCTCCAAAAGCCACAACAATAGAATTTCCTTCACAGACGGACAATGTCTATAGTGATCTGCCAAACCGTAAAATTTACAAACCGGGTTAACTCGAGTTGGATTTTGATTAACCCGAGTTGTAACTCGAGTTGGCTAATTCGGTTTACAAAAATAATATTTGCGCTTTTTTTCAATACTATGTTTTGAAAATTAGAAACAAACATATTTTTCAATAAAAAAAAACGGATTTAGTCAAAATGAATTTATAAAAAAAAAAACCAAAAGCAATAAGCGTACCTACTAATTAATCACACAGGAAAAAACCGAACCGACTTGACTCGTGATATTTTACAGAAATTTAATTCCTAACTCCAGTGGCAGTATGTACCCAAAACATTCGAACCGTTTACCTATTAACAGACAACTTTGTTTACGAGATGTTGGAATGTCATCAGACATACCTATTTACCTGCGAGAATGTTTGACAGAAGATAACCAAAAAATCCTACATGCTGCACTAGATATGAAAAAACGAAAACAAATTGCAGTTGTCTTCACTATGCGTGGGAGAGTATACATTAAAAGAGGAGTTGATGAGGATGCCGTTGTTGTTGACAGAATCGAAAACCTTTTAGGGTGACCATCCTACGCTTTCACAAAAACACTAAACTTTTTTTTTTTTTTTTGAAGCTGCTAGAACTATTTATGCTATTTAATTATTCATTTATTTCATTTATTTCATTTAATTCATTTTTTTATATCTAAATTTTTCTAAAGCAAATACAAATTCAAAATTATATATTAATTAATTGGACTATTTCCTTTTTTTTTTTCATTGCAAAGTCTTTTCTCTTTTTCTTCTCTTTTCTTTCCAAATCCATGTTATGAAAATTGTAAATTATACCCTTTCCCAGGTATGTTTAGCAACCCCAATATCTCACAGAGGATCTGAGGCCTTTTTTTGCATGTCATCTGTTTTTTCGTTCATGGTGCGTTGGCTTTTAAGCCTGAAATTCTGTCCACGAACTCAATGTTGGTTAACAGCAATCAATTGAGTTCCTTAAATTCGGGTGACGTTGGCGTAGCACGAGCTGTCATCAATATAATTACTTCGCGAAATAATGGATTTCAAGTTTGCCACCTCAATTCTCAAAGCTTATGTAAGAAAATTGACGAGTTGAGGGATCTATTTGAAGGTTCAAGGTATGATGCTATTTGTGTAAGTAAAACGTGGTTTAGCAGTAAAGTTCCTAATATCTTAGTTCAACTTAAAGGTTATAAATTGATAAGAAACGATAGATCAGGTCGTATTGGTGGAGGAATAGCTATCTATTTAAGAGATACTATTAAATACCAAATTAAATATGTCTCTCCAGCCGAATGCCCTATAGAATATCTTTGTGTTGACATTAGGAATGATAACGAACATCTTCTTTTAGGAGTAGTTTAAAGGCCTAATAGGTACATTGTTTGGTCACCACTAATGAACATTCTTGAAGAAAATTCCTTTTGTTTTTCTTATGTTGTACTTTGTGGTGATTTCAACAGTGATCTTCTCACTGACCATAGTCTCAAGCTTGGGTACGTTCAACTTGCATGCGGTGAATACTACTTATCCCACTCATTTTTCACACAACTCCACTACTCTTCTCGATATCTTTTTTGTAATTAACTTAAATAAGGTACTTCTTTTTGAACAGCTTCAAGCTTCCGGGTTTTCGAAACATGACTTGATTCACCTTTCGTTTGATTTTAGTCTCAGAAAGCCTACAAGAACCTTTCAGTATAGGGATTTTAAGAACATCGACAGCCATACTCTGGAGCTTGAGCTAAGAAGAATTGATTTGGAGCGAGTGTACATGCTTGATCAACCAGATGAGCAAGTTGAGTTTCTCCAAAGCAACCTACGTTATTTGTTTGACCGCCACGTTCCGTTAAAAACCGTATCTGTCAAGCATGGTGAATGTCCTTGGTTCAATCAAGAAATTAGACGGAACCTTAACCAAAGAAATTTAGCGTTTAAGAAATGGAAGCGTTTTAGAATATCGGATGATTTCCAAGAGTACCGTCGTCTTCGTAATATTACTGTTCGTCTCATACGTTCCGCGAAATCCGTTTGGTATCAACACCGTCTGAACTTATCTCAAAACGGACGTAAATTGTGGAAAAACCTCAAAGAAATTGTCAGCAAACGAGATAGCATTGACAGTATGGATGTCAATTGCAATGAAATTAACTCCAATTTCATTTCATCGATTCCACCAACACATAACATATGCCAAAATCTTTCGGGTGAAGAGTTTACCCCTGTGTTTAGAGGAACAGAGTTTGGTTTTTCGGGAGTCAGTGCCAATGAGGTTGTCGAAAGTTTCTTATGCCTAAAATCAAACGCTACTGGATTTGACAATCTTCACCCAATGTTTGTTAAAGCAACACTTCCAATTATCTTACCCTATATTACGCACATCTATAACACAATTCTTAACAAAAGCATTTTTCCGACGCAATGGAAATACTCTAAAGTTATACCAATTCCCAAAAATAGTACAAATACAGAATTCCGACCCATTTCTATTTTACCAATCCTATCTAAAGTCCTTGAAAAACTAATGCTTAACCAATTACAAGCGTTCCTTGTTCGCAATAGCCTTTTAACACCAAAGCAATCAGGCTTTCGGGCATGTCATAGTAGTACTACGGCTCTACTCGACGTTATTAAACGTACAAGAAATGCAATTGATGAAAACAAAGTATCCTTTTTGCTTCTCTTAGACTATTCTAAGGCATTTGACACCATCGACCATAATGTTATTAGTAACAAGCTCTCGAAAATGTACAAATTTTCTCCAGAGTCAGTGAAACTGATTTTTTCCTATCTCACTGGTAGACAACAAGCTGTCGTAGTGGGCATGGGCGTAGCCAGGATTTTTTTAAGGTCTTTTTTCGAGGAGAATTTCTCAATAATCAATGAAAAAAACGAGGACATTTTTTTGAAAAAAAAGTACATATTTATTTTTTATTGACAAGAATATGGAGAGATACTTTGAAAGTATCATTTTTTGGTTTCTCAAAATAGAGAAACATCGTTAGTATATGAAATGAATCAATGTGATTTTATAAATGCTTTGTGAGGGAATGGAGGGGACCTACAATTTTCTGCCGGTTACTAACGGCTTTTTAAAAAAGCGCTTTTCATGGCAATAAATTTACTAACGGAGGACTTGCCAATTCCTCGCGAAAGGCGATACCCGTGGAAATACATTTTTGTCTCTGCTGGGATTCAAACCTTGAACCTCTGGATAAGCAGGTGGACAGGCTAACCATCACGCCACGGGTACCACGACCAATGCATGTGATAAAGCAGGAAAAAAGGTTTCCGCTTCCGTGATTACGTCGCACACTTCCAAATCTTCGCTTCTTCACTAAGCTGTTTGTCTTTCCAAAAATTGATGTTCACAAAGCGAAGAAAAAAATGATATCACAAGACAACGATAAAATCAATTAGAAATATTCACACTTCCACTTCATTTCCACTTGTTGTATTGAGCTGAAATGTTAAAACCATCTATCGCGACTATTTGTTGTTGCCGCAATGCCACATTCAGATGATTCAGAATTTCTGGAGAATTCTTCGATTCGAAGAATTATATATACTAGGGTCGCCCAGTGGTCGAAATTCGACCACACACATATATTGCACACACACACACACACTGCACACACACACACACTACACATACACTCCTCACACACACTGCACACACACACTACACATACACACGGCACAAACACACTGTACATAAGAAAACAACACAAAAGCTCTGAAATATGTCTTCCCCATATAAAATACATGTAAAACATAGGTAGACACAGGTGAAAATGATTAATGACACTTCTACTCATCAATACCAAACCACAAAAAAAAATTAAGAGAATCGGTTGGAAAATAACAGAGAAAAAGGGACCCAAAGATTTTCCTTAGCCTATTTATATATAGATAAATTCCCAAATATTCTCGTTTTTCGGCAATTTTGCGAATTGTCCTCATTTTTTATAAAAATTGTCGTTGATACTCCTTTTTCCCACTTCACCAGTTCACCACTTCACCAGTTCACCTGTTCACCACTTCACCAGTTCACCACTTCACCAGTTCACCTGTTCACCACTTCACCACTTCACCACTTCACCACTTCATCATTTCAACACTTCACCCCTTCTTTACTTCACCACTTCACCACTTCACCACTTAGCCACTTCACCACTTCACCACTTCACCACTTCAACACTTAACCACTTCACCAGTTCAACACTTCACCACTTCACCACTTCACCAGCTCACCACTTCACCAGTTCACCAGTTCACCACTTCACCACTTCACCACTTCACCACTTCACCACTTTACCACTTCACCACTTCACCACTTCACCACTTCACCACTTCACCACTTCACCACTTCACCACTTCACCACTTCACCACTTCACCACTTCACCACTTCACCACTTCAACACTTCACCACTTCACCAGTTCAACACTTCACCACTTCACCACTTCACCACTTCACCACTTCACCACTTCACCACTTCACCACTTCACCACTTCATCACTTCACCACTTCACCACTTCACCACTTCACCACTTCACCACTTCACCATTTCACCACTTCACCACTTCACCACTTCACCACTTCACCACTTCACCACCTCACCACTTCACCACTTCACCACTTCACCACTTCATTACTTCATCACTTCACCACTTCACCACTTCACCACTTCATCACTTCACCACTTCACCACTTCACCACTTCACCACTTCACCACTTCACCACTTCACCACTTCACCACTTCACCACTTCACCACTTCACCACTTCACCACTTCACCACTTCACCACTTCACCACTTCACCATTTCACCACTTCACCACTTCACCACTTCACCACTTCACCACTTCATCACTTCACCACTTCACCACTTCTTCACTTCACAACTTCACCACTTCACCACTTCACCACTTCACCACTTCACCACTTCATCACTTCACTACTTCATCACTTTACCACTTCACCACTTCACCACTTCACCACTTCACCACTTCACCACTTCATCACTTCACCACTTCACCACTTCTTCACTTCACCACTTCACCACTTCACCACTTCACCACTTCACCACTTCACCACTTCACCACTTCACCACTTCATCACTTCACTACTTCATCACTTCACCACTTCACCACTTCACCACTTCACCACTTCACCATTTCACCACTTCACCACTTCACCACTTCACCACTTCACCACTTCACCACTTCACCACTTCACCACTTCACCACTTCACCACTTCACCACTTCACCACTTCACCATTTCACCACTTCACCACTTCACCACTTCACCACTTCATCACTTCACCACTTCACCACTTCTTCACTTCACCACTTCACCACTTCACCACTTCACCACTTCACCACTTCACCACTTCACCACTTCATCACTTCACTACTTCATCACTTCACCACTTCACCACTTCACCACTTCACCACTTCACCACTTCACCACTTCACCATTTCATCACTTCACCACTTCACCACTTCACCACTTCACCACTTCACCACTTCACAACTTCACCACTTCACCACTTAACCACTTCACCACTTCACCACTTCACCACTTCATAACTTCATCACTTCACCACTTCACCACTTCACCACTTCACCACTTCACCACTTCACCACTTCACCATTTCACCACTTCACCACTTCACCACTTCACCACTTCACCACTTCATCACTTCACTACTTCATCACTTCACCACTTCACCACTTCACCACTTCACCACTTCACCACTTCACCACTTCACCACTTCACCACTTCACCACTTCACCACTTCACCACTTCACCACTTCACCACTTCACCACTTCACCACTTCACCAGTTCACCAGTTCACCACTTCACCACTTCACCACTTCACCACTTCACCACTTCACCACTTCACCACTTCACCACTTCACCACTTCATCACTTCACTACTTCATCACTTTACCACTTCACCACTTCACCACTTCACCACTTCATCACTTCACCACTTCATCACTTCACCACTTCACCACTTCACCACTTCACCACTTCACCACTTCATCACTTCACCACTTCACCACTTCATCACTTCATCACTTCACCACTTCACCACTTCACCACTGCACCACTTCATCACTTCACTACTTCATCACTTCACCACTTCACCACTTCACCACTTCACCACTTCCCCACTTCACCACTTCACCACTTTATCACTTCACCACTTCACCACTTCATCACTTCACCACTTCACCACTTCACCACTTCACCACTTCACCACTTCACCACTTCACCACTTCACCACTTCACACCTTCACAACTTCTCCACTTCACCACTTCACCACTTCACCACTTCACCACTTCACCACTTCACCACTTCACCACTTCACCACTTCACCACTTCACCACTTCATCACTTCACTACTTCATCACTTCACCACTTCACCACTTCACCACTTCACCACTTCACCACTTCATCACTTCACTACTTCATCACTTCACCACTTCATCACTTCACCACTTCACCACTTCACCACTTCACCCCTTCACCACTGCACCACTTCACCACTTCACCACTTCACCACTTCACCACTTCACCACTTCACCACTTCACCACTTCACCACTTCACTACTTCACCACTTCACCACTTCATCACTTCACTACTTCATCACTTCACCACTTCACCACTTCACCACTTCATCACTTCACCACTTCACCACTTCACCACTTCACCACTTCACCACTTCACCACTTCACCACTTCACCACTTCACCACTTCACCACTTCACCACTTCACCACTTCACCACTTCACCACTTCACCACTTCACCACTTCACCATTTCACCACTTCACCATTTCATCACTTCACCACTTCACCACTTCACCACTTCACCACTTCACCACTTCACCACTTCACCAATTCACCACTTCACCACTTCACCACTTCACCACTTCAACACTTCACCACTTCACCACTTCATCACTTCACCACTTCACCACTTCACCACTTCACCACTTCACCACTTCACCACTTCACCACTTCACCACTTCACCACATCACCACTTCACCACTTCACCACTTCACCACTTCACCACTTCACCACTTCACCACTTCACCACTTCATCACTACATCACTTCACCACTTCACCACTTCACCACTTCACCACTTCACCACTTCACCACTTCACCACTTCACCACTTCACCACTTCATCACTTCACCACTTCACCACTTCACAACTTCACCACTTCACCACTTCACCACTTCACCACTTCACCACTTCACCACTTCACCACTTCACCATTTCACCACTTCACCACTTCACCACTTCACCACTTCACCACTTCACCACTTCATAACTTCATCACTTCACCACTTCACCACTTCACCACTTCACCACTTCACCACTTCATCACTTCATCACTTCACCACTTCACCACTTCACCACTTCACCACTTCATCACTTCATCACTTCACTACTTCACCACTGCACCACTTCATCACTTCATCACTTCACCACTTCACCACTTCACCACTTCACCACTTCACCATTTCACCACTTCACCACTTCACCACTTCACCACTTCATCACTTCACTACTTCATCACTTCACCACTTCACCACTTCACCACTTCAATACTTCACCACTTCATCACTTCACCACTTCACCACTTCACCACTTCACCACTTCACCACTTCACCACTTCATCACTTCACCACTTCACCACTTCACCACTTCACCACTTCACCACTTCACCACTTCAAAACTTCACCACTTCACCACTTCACCACTTCACCACTTCACCACTTCACCACTTCACCACTTCACCACTTCACCACTTCACCACTTCACCACTTCACCACTTCACCACTTCATCACTTCATCACTTCACCAATTCACCATTTCACCACTTCACCACTTCACCACATCACCACTTCACCACTTCACCACTTCACAACTTCACCACTTCACCACTTCACCACTTCGCCACTTCACCACATCACCACTTCACCACTTCACCACTTCACCACTTCACCACTTCACCACTTCACCACTTCACCACTTCACCACATCACCACTTCACCACTTCACCACTTCACCACTTCACCACTTCACCACTTCACCACTTCACAACTTCACCACTTCACCACTTCACCACTTCACCACTTCACCACTACATAACTTCATCACTTCACCACTTCACCACTTCACCACTTCACCACTTCACCACTTCACCACTTCATCACTTCACCACTTCATCACTTCACCACTTCACCACTTCACCACTTCACCACTTCATCACTTCACCACTTCACCACTTCACCACTTCACCACTTCACCACTTCACCACTTCATCACTTCACCACTTCACCACTTCACCACTTCACCACTTCATCACTTCACCACTTCACCACTTCACCACTTCATCACTTCATCACTTCACTACTTCATCACTTCACCACTTCACCACTTCACCACTTCACCACTTCACCACTTCACCACTTCACCACTTCATCACTTCACCACTTCACCAATTCACCACTTCACCACTTCACCACTTCACCACTTCACCACTTCACCACTTCATCACTTCACTACTTCATCACTTCACCACTTCACCACTTCACCACTTCACCACTTCACCACTTCACCACTTCACCACTTCACCACTTCACCACTTCACCACTTCACCACTTCACCACTTCACCACTTCACCACTTCACCACTTCACCACTTCACCACTTCACCACTTCACCACTTCAACACTTCACCACTTCATCACTCCACCACTTCACCACTTCAATACTTCACCACTTCACCACTTCACCACTTCACCACTTCACCACTTCACCACTTCACCACTTCACCACTTCACCACTTCACCACTTCACCACTTCACCACTTCACCACTTCACCACTTCACCACTTCACCACTTCACCACTTCACCACTTCACCACTTCATCACTTCACCAATTCACCATTTCACCACTTCACCACTTCACCACTTCACCACTTCACAACTTCACCACTTCACCACTTCACCACTTCACCACATCACCACTTCACCACTTCACCACTTCACCACTTCACCACTTCACCACTTCACCACTTCACCACTTCACCACTTCACCACTTCACCACTTCACCACATCACCACTTCACCACTTCACCACTTCACCACTTCACCACTTCACCACTTCACAACTTCACCACTTCACCACTTCACCACTTCACCACTTCACCACTACATAACTTCATCACTTCACCACTTCACCACTTCACCACTTCACCACTTCACCACTTCATCACTTCACCACTTCATCACTTCACCACTTCACCACTTCACCACTTCACCACTTCATCACTTCACCACTTCACCACTTCACCACTTCACCACTTCACCACTTCACCACTTCACCACTTCACCACTTCATCACTTCATCACTTCATCACTTCACCACTTCACCACTTCACCACTTCATCACTTCACCACTTCACCACTTCACCACTTCATCACTTCACCACTTCACCACTTCACCACTTCCCCACTTCACCACTTCACCACTTTATCACTTCACCACTTCACCACTTCATCACTTCACCACTTCACCACTTCACCACTTCACCACTTCACCACTTCACCACTTCACCACTTCACCACTTCACCACTTCACCACTTCACCACTTCATCATTTCACCACTTCACCACTTCACCACTTCACCACTTCACCACTTCACCACTTCACCACTTCACCACTTCATCACTTCATCACTTCACCACTTCACCACTTCACCACTTCACCACTTCACCACTTCACCACTTCATCACTTCACCACTTCACCACTTCACCACTTCACCACTTCACCACTTCACCACTTCATCACTTCACCACTTCACCACTTCACCACTTCACCACTTCACCACTTCATCACTTCACCACTTCACCACTTCACCACTTCATCACTTCATCACTTCACCACTTCACCACTTCACCACTTCACCACTTCATCACTTCACCACTTCACCACTTCACCACTTCACCACTTCACCACTTCACCACTTCACCACTTCATCACTTCACTACTTCATCACTTCACCACTTCACCACTTCACCACTTCACCACTTCACCACTTCACCACTTCACCACTTCACCACTTCACCACTTCACCACTTCACCACTTCACCACTTCACCACTTCAACACTTCACCACTTCACCACTCCACCACTTCACCACTTCACCACTTCACCACTTCACCACTTCACCACTTCACCACTTCACCACTTCACCACTTCACCACTTCACCACTTCACCACTTCACCACTTCACCACTTCACCACTTCACCACTTCACCACTTCACCACTTCACCACTTCACCACTTCACCACTTCACCACTTCACCACTTCACCACTTCACCACTTCACCACTTCACCACTTCATCACTCCACCACTTCACAACTTCAATACTTCACCACTTCACCACTTCACCACTTCACCACTTCACCACTTCACCACTTCACCACTTCACCACTTCACCACTTCACCACTTCACCACTTCACCACTTCACCACTTCACCACTTCACCACTTCACCACTTCACCACTTCACCACTTCACCACTTCAACACTTCACCACTTCACCACTTCACCACTTCACCACTTCACCACTTCATCACTTCACCACTTCACCACTTCACCACTTCACCCCTTCACCACTGCACCACTTCACCACTTCACCAATTCACCACTTCTCCACTTCACCACTTCATCACTTCACTACTTCATCACTTCACCACTTCACCACTTCACCACTTCACCACTTCACCACTTCACCACTTCATCACTTCACCAATTCACCACTTCACCACTTCACCACTTCACCACTTCACCACTTCATCACTTCACCACTTCACCAGTTCACCACTTCACCACTTCACCACTTCACCACTTCATCACTTCATCACTTCACCACTTCATCACTTCACCACTTCACCACTTCATCACTTCACCACTTCACCACTTCACCACTTCACCACTTCACCACTTCACCACTTCACCACTTCACCACTTCACCACTTCAACACTTCACTACTTCACCAGTTCACCACTTCATCACTTCATCACTTCACCACTTCACCACTTCACCACTGCACCACTTCATCACTTCACTACTTCATCACTTCACCACTTCACCACTTCACCACTTCACCACTTCCCCACTTCACCACTTCACCACTTCACCACTTCACCAGTTCACCAGTTCACCACCTCACCACTTCATCACTTCACCACTTCACCACTTCACCACTTCACCACTTCACCATTTCACCACTTCATCACTTCACCACTTCACCACTTCACCACTTCACCACTTCACCACTTCACCACTTCACCACTTCACCACTTCACCACTTCACCACTTCACCACTTAACAACTTCACCATTATACCAGTTATAAAAATATAAATGCCCATATATCCTCGTTTTTCGGCAATTTTGCGAATTATCCTCATTTTTTATAAAAATTTTCGTTGATACTCCTTTTTCTGCTTTTTCCAAAATTGTCCTCGTTTTTTACGAGAATACTCTTTGAAAAGTCCTCGTTGTTTCAGCATTTTCTCCAAATGTCCTTGAGGACAAAGATTAATTTTTTCTTATGAAACGCAGAATTTTTCGAGTACATTTGGCTTAGGTTGGGGCATTTGCCCCTACCTGCCTCTACCTGGCTACGCCCATGGTAGTGGGTGATCAGGTTTCTGACTTTTTACCCCTTTCATGTGGAGTTCCTCAAGGATCGATACTGGGTCCAACTCTTTTCTCCATTTATGTTAACGAAGCTCCTAAATTAATACGTCACTGCGATGAGCACTTATTTGCAGACGACCTCCAATTGATGAAAAGCTGCCCTATTGATATGATTGAAGATTGTGTGAGGAAGATTAATGAGGACCTGTCATCGATACTGGATTGGTCTGTTAAATGTGGCCTAACTCTTAACCCACAAAAAACGAAGTGCATTGTAATTTCGCGAAGAGCAATAGATCTATCGAATTTCCCAGCTATTGAACTATGTAACAGTCGAGTGAGCTTCGTAGATACTGCTAAGAATTTAGGTATTTGTTTTAATCGGACTCTAAACTGGAACAACCATATCACACAGGTAGTCGGGAAAGAGTATGGTGCCCTTCGACTTCTTTGGCCCACCAGGAATTTTACGCCTTTGGAAACCAGAAAAATGTTAGCTAAAACCCTTGTAGTACCGATCCTGATGTATGGCTGTGAAATATTTTGTAAACTCGATTGCGTAAGTCAGAGGAAACTCAACGTAGCGTTGTTATGTATAAAATTTACATTGGAAGACAAACAACCGCGTACTTGTATGGTTAAATCACAACTCGACTTATCGTGTCATAGAACCGATCGCGAACTCCAAGTTCAACATTGGATAGCCGATGCGTTTGAAAACTCAGCACAATTTGATGACTGAAATGCATACACGTTTTACCCAATGCAAGGCATTGGGCAATCGATGTGCAACGAGTCAACTCAAATTGCATTGAGTTCAACGCACGACGACTTCCTCTGAAGGTGTGGGAAATCAAAGCACAACATCCCTCCCTACCTGGGAAAAGTTCGCGACCAGCCGAATGACAATCGATAATCGACTTACTTTTATTACAAAAATAGCAATTATGTCTAATAATTACAAAATAAATAATGACTTAAATCTAGATCAAAATTTTTAAAATTTAAATATTTTATATTCATAATTTGGAATACACTAATTGCTTTATATAATTTATTGTAATTTGGAATACCTCCCAACGAACTTCTGTATATATATATATATATATATTATGTATATATTTTTAATTTGAAGTCTTACAAAACATTTCCAAATTTCTATATTACCTTAAACCAATTCTAAATTTATAAATTTTTTATTTTTATATTTCTTAGTTACTATTTAATCTAATTCGAAGTTACATAATGAAATTTTTACACTATTTAAATCTTTTTCCGAAATTTATAAAACAACAATTTTTTTTTTCATCTATTAAATTTTTTTTTTTAACATTTATTCACAAGTAACTAAAATTACATGGTAATATAAAATTAGATGAACCTAGCTACATAGGCTATTGGTTCTGATTATATACAACTTAGATGTTAATATTGATTTTACTTTTAAATAGGTTTGTTTTTGATAAGTTTTTAAATATAGGAGTTAGTACAGAACAATTTTCAAATATATGTATTAAATCTAAGATGACATTACAATAATGACGATGATGACATTAAAATACAATAAAGTTGGTGGGCTGTTTTTTATGAGAAGATGTTCGGGTGAAGCAGCAGTGTGACCAAGCCTGAGGCGAACGGAGTTTGATATATTTTGCTTAGGAGTATTTATGGGATAACGTGGTTGAAGTCTTTCGGGGTTTGCTTTTGTAGTGATGGTGGTAAAGACTCCAGTCATGCTTTAAATTATATGTCGTTACTTTCTGTATATATTTTATAACATCCAGTTTTGTGTATGTATAAAATAGGAATACAGGAGCGTTGTTGACGAGGTTTGCAGCAAGGTCAGAATTTTCATTACCGACAATCCCAACGTGACCAGAAGCTCACATCAGTTCAATGCTGTTTGGTGATTTTGTGAGTTGGTGTCGGATTTCTGATATAAGCTCATTATTGTTGTTTGGATTTTTTATCGCGTTTAGTACGGAGATACTATCGGAGCAAATGATATGTTTGCCTGGCTTATTAGTTACCGTTTTCTCAGCTTGCAGAATTGCGATTGACGAAAAAGCGATGTTTGGGAGACTGCCAATGGAGGCGATCGTACTGTTTCATTTCCATCAGTACGCTATCCAGTGTCGTGGAGTGGCATACTGGTGTCGCGTTAGTGAAAGATTGATTATCTTTGCTTTGTCAATCACGGTAGCGATCGCGGATGGGATTCTCTTTGCAAGTTTGTGGTGTTTTGCCCTATTGATATCGGTATCTTTGAATGGAGTTTCTAGAGAACATGAGTTTGGCAAAGAGTTTTAATGTTGCCGAATCTCTTCGTTCCTCGATGCTTGGGAGTCCTGCTTCAACAAGGAAATTTTTGATAGGTGAAGTGGGAAATGCGTTTATGCTTCTCCGAGCGGCTTGGTGGTAGACAGGTTTGATAATGTTTAGTGTTGATTTCGGGCATTGTCCGTATATGCATAATCCGTAGTCTATTTTACTTAAAACTAACATTTTTGTAATATTTGAAAGAGTATTAATGTGTACATTACTCCGTTTACAAGCCAAATATCTAATAATATTAGTTCTTAGTTATAAGTCCGTTGGGAGTTTATGTGAAGATAAAAAACTACCAAATGAAAAATTTTATTTTTAATTTTTTTTTTTTTTTTTGTGTTGAGCCTCTTGGATATCTGAAAATATTAACGTGTTTGATTATTTATTCAATCAAGATATATATATATATATTTTCCAAAAGGTCTTAGCATCCGTGAGGCCTGAAAACATTTAAGTTAAGGTTAGTGCTTATGAGTGGAATAATTTAAGTTGGTTGTTATGAACTCTTTTTGTATGTTTTCCTACTCTTATGTGGGTATTCACCTCTTCGCCGACAGACAACACCTCATATGGTCCCAACCAAATTGAAGAAAACTTGTTTTTACGGGCCGGGTTTTTCAATAATACCTTTTGCCCTGGAGCAAATGATGCGGAGTTAACATGCCGATCGTAAAACTTTTTAGACATAAGCTTAGCATTGTCCATATTTTTCCTAGCTATTTCATGCGATTTCTGAATTTGAAATCGCAGCTGTTGCGGATAGTCTTCGCTATTATATAAAGGACCGGGCTTTTTTTTCAAGTTTGTAGGCATTTCGAACTCAAAGCCGTAAAGACTGTTGAATGGTGTCAATTTAGTGGAAGAATGCTGCGTATTGTTATGTACATGCATGGCCTGACTAAGCCATTGATCCCAATTTCTGTCGTCATTGTCAACGAAACTCCTTAGATATTCCGCTAAGGGTCTGTGACTCCGTTCTAACGAACCGTTGGCCTGTGGGTGGTAGGCGGTTATATGGATTTTCTTAACTCCCAACAGTTTACATGTTTCAGAAAACAATCTGGAAGTAAAGTTAGAGCCATTATCCGTAACGAGCATTTTGGGTATACGAAAACGTGTAATTATTTCCGAATAGAAAGCTCTGGCCACTGTAGATGCCTCTGCATCCGGGATCGCGACGCAAGCCATATACTTAGTCAGGTCATCTTGGAATGTTAATATGTACCTATTGCCAGAATAAGTTAGAGGCAAAATACCCACCATGTCCATATATACCTTGTCGAAAGGTCGACTAGGAGTATCAGTCAGTTGCATGGGCATTTTGGTAATTTTCGAGAACTTACTCTTTTGGCACTTTTCGCAATTTTTTATGTATTGATTAATGTCTTTTTGCATGTGTTTCCATCTAAACTGATTTCGGATACGCATATATATCTTCTTTACTCCCTGATGTCCACCGAGTGCAGACTCATGAAAATCATGAAGAACAGTTTCAATTTCAGCAGGATCCGTTAAGGTAATGAACGATGACTTCTTTGTACAGTCTGTTTTTGTTTTTTCGCCTTCAGGGATTTGCTTTGTCACAACAATGTCATTCTTGTTCATTTCGTCTGTAGGTACCTTTGTGCTTTCTATGTTCAATTTTGCTTTACCCCTTGTCTGAACCACCTTAATTTCTTCGGGATCCGTCTAAATTCGGCTGAGTGCGTCCGCATTACAATTGGTTCTGCCTGGTTTGAAAATAATTTTGTAATCATACTCAGACAGCTTGTGATGGAATTTAATAAGTCTAGTAGTTGGATCTTTTACATTGAAAACTCCTATAAGAGGACGGTGATCTGTAAAAACTGTGAAATGGCGACCAAGAAGGTATGTACGAAAATGTTTGCATGCCCACACTATCGCAAGCAGCTCCTTTTCTATTGTAGAGTATCTCTTTTCCGATTTGCCAAGTTGTCGGCTTGCATACGCAATAGGCTTATCTTCACCCACTTTACCCTGAGACAAAAAGGCACCTAATGCTTCGTTGCTGGCATCAGTAGTCAAAATAAAAGGTTTTGTAAAATCTGGATATATAAGTATGGGGGGGGGGGAACAAATTGCTTTTTTGAGAGACTGAAATGATCTCTCACAGTCTGGAGACCATTCGAAAACACTGTCGATTCTTAGTAGCTTATTGATTGGAGCAGCAATTTTAGAAAATTGAGGTATAAATTTCCTGTAGTAATTCGCGAGTCCCAGAAATGATTGCACCTGTTTAATAGTTGAAGGTACAGGAAAATCTGTGACACATTGAGTTTTAGCTGGGTCCGGTAATGCACCGGCCTCTGAGCATATGTGTCCCAAATATGTCACCTCACGGCGTAAGAAATTGCACTTCTCAGTATTCAATTTAAGATTATGTTGTCTGAGTTTGGCCAATATTTTTGAAAGTCTTTGATTGTGTTGCTCTAAATTTTTACCATATACCACGATGTCATCGAGATATACGAAGCAATCAATGCCATGCAAACCAGTCAGGATGTGATTCATGATCCTTTGAAATGTTGCCGGAGCACCCGTTAGACCAAAAGGCATTCTATTGAACTCGTAATGCCCTGTGCTAGTGCTAAACGCGGTTTTCGCTCGATCGGCTGGATCGATCAATACCTGATGGTAACCACTTGCTAAGTCCATAGTAGTGAAAAACTGGCAGTGTCCCAATTGGTCAAGAATTTCTTCTATTCTTGGTAAGGGAAACGCGTCTTTAATTGTGACTTCATTTAGTTTTCTGAAGTCAACGACAACCCTCCACCTTTTTTGACCTACGACAGACTTCTTGGGTACTATGAGCAATGGAGAATTCCAAGGAGACTTACTTTCAGAAATTATGTCTTGAGCAAGCATATCCTGGACTTGCCTTTCTATTTCTTTTTTATGCACCTCTGGAGTTCTGTATTGCTTAGTATTTATAGGTGCTTGATCAGACTTGATGCGTATACTATGTGCCAAAACGGGTGTGTAAGTGAGGGGATCGCCTTCTAGTAAAAATACATCATTATATTGTATGCATAGCTGCTCTACGGACTTCTTTTCTTCGTTGGCTAGGTTTTCATCCATATTTAAGGAATTCAACAGAAGACTTATCCGTTCATTTTCGCACTTTTTTGTAAAATTTGCCAATATTTTGTTCCCCGAACTATTATCAGCAAATTTATAGTTTTTAAAATTGGAGTAGCTCGGGACGAAGGTTTTGTCCAAGAAGTAGTCCCTTGTTGTACTATTCATAACAGGGACATGGACGTAATTGTTCTTCGCTTGCACAATTGTGTTTCCCAAATAAATTCCGCAATCTATTTCTTGCGAATGAACTAGTAATTCATTCGATTTAGAATTTGGAATTTCGAGCTTAACAATTGTTTGTGTACGAGCTCCAATTTTGAACTGCTTGTTTTGTTCATTTATTGGGGACAAAAAAGTTGAATTCGAAGGTAAGCACTTAAGAGGTAATTCAATCAAAACTCTATTACCTTCCAAAAATTTAATTTTCTTGGATACCGCATCGATAATTGTGTGATTCCAGAGAATATCACGGCCTAATATACCATCAGCGGGCATGTGGTCTAAACCATCGATAACGTTCCATTTCGTAAACATTTTCTTTGGGAAAGGTAAGTGAGTCTTAACCGTACCTACCGTTGTGCCTACTCCACCAAAAACACCACCCAATTGCTTAGTGTCTCGGGTATTTATATTGCATGTGTTTGCTAAACAACTTCGTTTTAACAAGCTCGAGTCTGCTCCCGTGTCTACAAGCACCAGAACCTTTCCAGACTTGGTCAATGACATCGGTAATTCAACAAAGACATCGTGCTTACGAATGTTGTTGTATGCAAATAAATTTTTGTTGCCTTTCTGTCCCTTGTTCGCTATACCCCAAATCAACCAACTATTAGAAAATAAACCAACAAAAAACCTAAGCTTATCAACTGCTTGTGTTAATAAAGTTCTAATTTTAACGCAGCACTCATTTAAAACCAAGCAAACACTCACAACGAGTAACCAGAGATCAGCATGACCTAGGTTAACTTTAGCTTCAGATACTGACGCTTTAGCTGTGTGTTTGGTTTTACGAACTGACTGAAAGGTGAAGAAATTTGACTCTCGGTCGTTTACCTTTGAGTCGCCGTTCACTTTCGGATGTTGTTCGTTATTTGAGCGCTGTGTTGGCGCTTTTCCGTTGGTTTTTTTTTTTATTTTTTATAGAAGTCTCTTCAGCTTTTGATATCGTAGGCAACTTATTATTGCATATTTCTGACAATATCAACGAAACTGGAGAGTTACTTCTTTGTTTTGTTATTGAGGAGGATAAATTTTTTGGGGCACAGTCTACCTTCCTTGGACTGACCCCCGGTTCGTTTCCCGAGTGCTCTCGAAGGTAATTTTTTTTCGAGAAACACTCGTCCTCCACATGTCCCAGTCTAGAACACCACTTGCACTTTACTTGCGGCTTTTGCGTCGTGCGTTTTATGGTGAAAATATGGGACTTTGGGCACACATCTATGCTGTGCCCATAGGAGGCACACGCTTCACAATAAGGTGTGCTCTTTCTTTGCCGGCATTCTGCATAAGTGTGATTGGCCTTATTACAGAATCCGCATTTTACTTTAAAATCTTGCCTTTGTGTCCTGGAATGGACAGTGTGAAAACAGGGACTGCCACTCGTCCCAGGTGACACACCGGGCAAGGGAGTTGCATTGTACGCAGTTGAGTGTGTAGATGGTGATGCATTCGTGAAGGGATGCATGTGAGGGTCGAATGTCTGTTGAGGTGGATACTGTACTGGGTGATGTGATGATGTTTGATGCATTGTCTGGAAATGATTATTGACGTTAGGTAAATACGTTTGAAAGGTAGCAGTAGGCGCGATCAAAAGATAAGTTTCTTGCGCCGTTTCAGCAAGTTTTTGAATGTCGGTCTCTGATGTAGTCAGCATGTGTTGGCGTAAACCGGGGTCGTTAAGACCTCTCTTAAATGCCACAACAGCAGAGCTCATCAGTTGCTTTTTTAAACCCTCTGATTCCGTGGAGTAATACCTGGAGTTGATTATTTCATTAGCCTTTGTCTGTAGGCACAGAAGACGCCTTGCAAAAGACTGTATGTCTTCTGTGGAAAGTTGATGGGTCTGTTTCATTTCCATCAATACGCTATCCAATGTCGTGATTGGCAAGTAGGCACCTTTAATAACCAACTCCAGTTCCTTAAGGGACTTCGGAGAGCTGTTACGAATTAATTCGAACGCATCACCTGTTAATTTTGTTGAGAGCAACTCAACGTAAAGTTGTTCGTCAGTGTCCTTGAGACACTTGAAACCCAGTTGACACGCATTCAAAAACTCGTAAACTCTCGTTGATAGTTCCGGCGTCCGTAAACCCGAAAATTGAGGAACCACACGGGCAACAATCTTACTGATCGCTTCGTAGTTCATATTTTTTTTTTAATTTCGGATTTCAATCGCAATTCGCAAGGAAAGAAAAAAAAATCAAACAAAACCTATAACTTAACCCAGTTGAATGAATGAATTATTATTTCCTTATTTTGCAGAAAACACACTCAACAACCAAAAAAAAAAATTACACCAACCATAGAACGTTTTATAAAATAAACAGACAATAGAAAACATAAAGCAAAATAAAGGTATACTTACCTTGAACAATTTTTTCGTCTTCGTTTGCGTTGTTTTTGGTGAAACTTATTTACTCCAACACAATTTTTGTGTTTTGGTTTTTCTTAGTATGGATGTCAAAGCACACGAATCAAAATTTATAAAAAGATTTCGGAGAAAAACACAGAGTAAATTCAACCAACCGCTTTCTGCTATTGCACTTTTTTTCTTTTTATTTTACTCGAAAACGTATGTTCGCACGAACCGGCTGCGCCAAAATGTTATGTATAAAATTTACATTGGAAGACAAACAACCGCGTACATGTATGGTTAAATCACAACTCGACTTATCGTGTCATAGAACCGATCGCGAACTCCAAGTTCAACATTGGATAGCCGATGCGTTTGAAAACTCAGCACAATTTGATGACTGAAATGCATACACGTTTTACCCAATGCAAGGCATTGGGCAATCGATGTGCAACGAGTCAACTCAAATTGCATTGAGTTCAACGCACGACGACTTCCTCTGAAGGTGTGGGAAATCAAAGCACAACAGCGTTTAATAGTGTGGCGCGTTACATTTATGATCTGAATCGCTTTGACCACGTATCACATCACTCAAAAAAAATATATGGTATCTCATTAGAAAATTTAATGAAGCTCCGTACTCTTGCATTGCTTTTTAACATTATTAAATCGCATCAACCCACGTACCTCTATAATAGACTTCAATTCTCGTTGTCCACAAGAACAAATCAAATCATAATTCCACGTTTTTCATGTTTAACTTCACAGCGGCAGTTCTTCGTCAACGCTTCTCGGTTATGGAATTCTTTGCCGCGCCGGTTACGAGACACAGATGACAAAAATATTTTCAAAAGGAAGGTCTTTGACTACTATTCCACTTTATAGCCCATTATTTCCCTGTTTCCTGTTGGGTTTGCTGTACGCTACATATCGATGTAAATTGTAAATATCTTTGCTTATTATTCTGCATTTGCCTTACCTCTTTTTATTTTAAATACTTTCTCTATCTTTCTTTTATTTTATTTATTATTTCCAATATTTTTTATATCATCTATAAATTTAGAATTTATATATTATCAAGTTAGAATTTTACCGCTAATAAGTCCATTACGAAGCTTAATTGTAAACAAGATGTTAATCTTAAGATCAAGCTATATAAATAAAGAAATTGAAATTGAAATTGAAACTGAAAACAGACGACAATGAAAAAACCGAACTGCAGTCCAACTCGGGATAATTTAATTCCTAACTCGAATTGCAGTATGTATCCATTGTAGCTATACGGTAAATTAATTTATCCCGAGTAAAGTCAAACCGAGTTGGACTGCGGTTCGGTTTTTTCATTGTCGTCTTCGTCTGTTGATAGGTAGACGCAGACGGTTGAATGTTTTGGGTACATACTGCCACTCGAGTTATAAATTAATTTTCTGTAAAATATCCCGAGTCAAGTTTAACAGATGTGTTTGTTTCTGTATGCCGCAAATATAACTCACTTATGCTTAACATACTACTACCAGTCGACTATCG
The DNA here is from genome assembly GCA_914767635.1 of Melanostoma mellinum. Lineage (NCBI taxonomy): Eukaryota > Metazoa > Arthropoda > Insecta > Diptera > Syrphidae > Melanostoma > Melanostoma mellinum. Next base: position 56,589,399 of record OU612060.1, read on the forward strand.
ACCTTATATGTATAATTGCATTGTGTTTGGCACAGACCGCAACTAAAGGAGGGTAGTTTTGATTATGTTCAAGTGAACTCGGTCTGCTTGCATTAATTTCATTTTAATTACTTGGTTAACGGTTCGGTTTTTTCTTCGGTTTGCCAACTCGGTTCGAAAAAATGTAAATCCAGTCAACTCGGTTTAACTCGGTTTATGAAACCGAGTTGACACATCACATGTCTACCGATAAAGAGAATCCAAACGGCTCCAAAAGCCACAACGACTAGATCTGCTTTACGAAGACTTGTTGTGCTCAAGTTGAGAATTTGTACTTCGATTTTGAATAGAGAGATGTTGCAAGAAATATACAAGTGTTGTGCCCAAGTTGAGAATTTGTTCTTCGATTTTGAACACAGAGATGTTGCAAGAAATATACAAGTGTAGTGCCCAAGTTGAGAATTGTTCTTCAATTTTTAACACAGAAAGATGTTCCAAGAAATATATACAAGACACTTTTTAAAATGATAGTTTTATTTTATTATTTAACTGGACTTCACATCACTATTGACTACTCTTCACTGAGGACTATTTAAGACTGACTTTTTGAGCAACGTTCAAAAAGATGTCCCAGTCCGATTCACTCATTTTGCTTCACATTACATAGAACTAAATATATGTATACACGCGAAACGTTTGCCACACCCACAACACAAGAACGAGATTATGGTAAGTTAAGAGGAAACGAAATATGAGATGTATACTCAAGTGTGTATTTTATCTCCTCAGCATTATTAGCTGTGAGTACGATCGATTGTTGAAGAATGTTTATCCTTGGTTGTCCATTTTGCTTTATCAGCATTAACCAGCATTGTGGGTATGATCGGTTTGCTTATTTAGGATAGCTCGACGGTTTACGAAATATGAGAGGTATATTCAAGTGTGTATTTTATCTCCTTAGCATTATTAGCTGTGGGTACGATCGATTGTTGAAGAATGTTTATCCTTGGTTGTCCATTTTGCTTTATCAGCATTAACCAGCATTGTGGGTATGATCGGTTTGCTTATTTAGGATAGCTCGACGGTTTACGAAATATGAGAGGTATATTCAAGTGTGTATTTTATCTCCTTAGCATTATTAGCTGTGGGTACGATCGATTGTTGAAGAATGTTTATCCTTGGTGTCCATTTTGCTTTATCAGCATTAACCAGCATTGTGGGTATGATAGCGACACTGAGTATAGAATATGACCATGGGAATAAGAAAAGCAAAAGTGTGAGATTGTGTGAGCGGCAAAGTGGCGTGTGGAATTTGAGGGCATAACATTCCTCCCCCCTTGGAAAAAAATTCTTTTGCGCAAAAAAAAAAAGAATTTGCCTTAATGCAATGAATGAATGAATCGGCTAGGTTCTTCTTCTTCTTTTCCATTTTTGGCGTTACGAGTAGTGATCTTGAAGCGATCACAACTCTCCCACTTTTCTGCTTCACACTAGTGATCCGCCTGTGGGGTACGCCGCGTTGACCTCAGAAATCGTCGGCAAGCCTCCCGGTTTTGGATTGTTCCATGTCTGAGGCCAACCAAATGCTGCTGTTTTTGCATTTGCTTGTACCAGGAGTGTTTTGGCCTGCCTTTTCTTTTTCGTCGCGAGCCGAGTGAATCGGCTAGGTTAAATATTTGAAATATATATGTATACATAAAAAGTTTAATTATGTGTTTTCTTCTTCTGTTGTGGCAGTATTTTGTTCAATACTTTCAGTAATTTTACATTTGATGAATTTCTTATAACTTAAATACAAAAAAGTTATAAATAATAAAGTAGTAGGGGAGACTGGGTACGGTTGACACAATTTTTCTTCTTTTGTCCATAGCATTGCCATCAATAAGATTAGCTATGTAGGAATTAGGTGCAATTCAAGATCATGATTCTTTCTATTAATGAACAGTGTTTTTTGAGTGCATAGTTCACATTTAAGCAATATACATTAATTTTAATGAGAAAAGTCAATTTGTTTCAACTGTCCCCATGCCAGGGGCGGTTGAAACAATGAATGGGGTCAATTGAAACACGTTGAAATAGTAAAAATATTGCCTTGTAACGCATTTTATTAATTTTTTATTTCAAAAAATTCCACAGTTAGAGAATATATTTTTATTCAAAATTCATTATTAAATATATATACTAGTATATTAACTAAACGGTCTAGACGGTCGTATCTTGCTTTCGAATGTATCTTGAAAGAGAGCTGTAGTTTATTCCATGCTTCTCTGAAGCACTGCGTAATGAACTGCCTGCCTTCACATCGTCATGAGCCGCTTTATATGTTGCTAATTCCACATTTCCTCGTGCAGTCTTCCTCACACGTACTCGGGGCATCTACAAAACAAACAAAAAATGTAAACATATTGTTTCAACCGTCCCCAAAAAAAATGTGTCAACCGTCCCCAACCACTTTTCTAACAAAAAAAAATTACAAAACAACATAAACAACACTAACACGTCCCTGCATGACATTTCATTCTATTCTACACTCTTTTCTGCGCACAACAAAATATCACTCAACACTTACACTTGAATAGTACTCACGCAACAAAGAAAAGTAAAAAATCAAAAAAACTTACTTTTGCTTGTCAAAAAAAACAAGAGCTTCCTGTTCACTACCGATCAGCGCGACGATCAAAGCAAGACTGAAAATCGTGACTTAACTGGTTTCTGATTAATTCTCTTTCAGTACTCAAACACATTGCGTGAACGGTTTCTGAGATATTTATGTTGTGTCAACCGTCCTGTGTTTCAACCGTACCCAGTCTCCCCTAACAAGAATTGTGGAAAATATTAAAATGTTATGGTTTGAATCATTTTGTACCATAGTGTTGTCTTGATTAAAATGTTCGATATTTTCGCTTATTTTTTCAATTTCGTTAAAATGAAAATTTGATTTAGAATGTGAAGTTTCCAGTGAAAGAGGAATTTTAAAATTTGAATCGAATACAATTTGAGAAAATAATATAATTCTTGTATTTTATTGTCAGTTTCGAAAGCTTCAATTTTTACATTTTTAGTGTTAGCAATGCATTTAGGATCAATTTTGAGAATGCCACTGTTTTCAATTTTAACAAAATACTTTAAATTGTCTTTACAAGTTATCATTAGATTAGTTAATTCTGGAACAGCATAATACCAGGTTTTATAGTTTATTAGTTTCCAAATTTCATTATTTAGTTTAAACATTTTGATTACACATTGATTTTTGTTAAATATTCCAAGATGCAAATTCATCACACAATCTTTATTAACATTGTTATAAATTGGAAATTTGGGTTTACAAATGGTCTTATGATTTACTTTAACACAATCAGAGAGATCATTTTCATTTAGTTTTATATATTCATTATTGTTGTTTGAAGCAATGAAATTAGTTTCTGTTTCTACAAAGTAGAAAGTATTATTTTTATAATGAGCTGGAATTGGTATAGTTTTATATAATCTAAATTCTTTTGATATTAATGGAATCTTAACATGGAAAGTAAGTGTCTTAATAACATAAATTGGATCAATTTTAGCAGTTTTTATAATGTTTGGCATATTATGAATTGAAAGTTCGAATGGTAATCTTGCATTACCTTGAGTTTCGATTTCTCTTAAAGCACTTAAAAAGGTTTCTGAGAACAAAATATAATTACTTAATTTATTTTCTTCTGCTTTGAAAATTATATCAAATATTTCTGTTTCAGTTTCTTTCATTACAAGTATTTCATTCATTATAAGGTTTTCCATTTCAGTAAAAGCAAGTTTTATATCTTGACTTTTTATTAATTCTGTATAAATTCCAACATTAGTGTTGTTCACATATTTAATTAAATGACCAATAACAGTAATTTCTTTATTTATTTCGTGTGCAATTCTTGTTTGTTGCGATTCTAATTTGACTAAGTTTTGTTTAATGGAGCTTGCGTCGGAATCGTCCATGGTTCCGAAAAGAAAATTCTCGAATCTCCCGACCAAATTAAATAAACCTCTAGAAAATCTATTTGGTGTTTGCAAAAGTTCTTTGAGTATAATGTGATTATTGTTAGCTTCCGAAATCAGACGATAGATTGATTTAACGACTTTTGTGCATAAATTATTCGTTTTATCATTTTGGATGATTTTGTCGCATAATGTTTTTAAAAAGTACGTGTGGTCATTTATTTGTTCTAGCCCATTGTGATAAGATGATAAATTTAAATGGATAACAAAATTCCATTCATTTTTAGAAATAAGTAAGTTGCCTTCATTTTCGAAGTGTATGGCAGTAGTATTTTTGATTTCCTTTAACTCATGTCTCGTATCTGCCATTGAAGCATTAACAAGAAATAATACGATTATTATTCTCAACATGATGAAAACCTATAATGACTGAGTTTAGTATAAAAGTTAACAAATATTCAAGATTTAAATGCCTTGATTAAGTTTTTGTGAACTGTCTTGTTTTTTCTTTCTACCCTGACAGTAACGGTTTCGGGCGAGTTGATCGCTATAATTTCGTAAGGACCTAGAAATACCGGAGTTAGTTTTTTATTTGTTCTTACTTTACTCTGTATTAAAACTTTGTCTCCTATATTATACTGCACTTCTTCACAATTTTTATCATAATAACTTTTCGATTTCATTTTCGCCTTAATAAGATTTCCCTTAGCTATTTGGTATCCATTTTGAAGCTTGGACTTAAGTTCAATTACAAAATCATCATAGTTATAAACTGGATCAACCGAATTTGTTAACGAACAAGGAATTTGAGGCTTAAATCCGAATAGGATTTCATATGGAGTGAATTGAGTTGCTGTATGTGGGGTGGTATTGTAACAAAATACCGCATAATCAACCCATGAATCCCAATTGATAGGATCTTTGTTTGAGTAACTTCGAAGATAGTCTCCTAATACTCTATGACTTCTTTCTAAAGAGCCATTTGATTCTGGATGATATGGCGTAGTCTGGATTTTCTTTATTTTTAACAACTGACAGACACGTTTAAACAGATCGCTTAAGAAATTAGAACCCTGATCAGTCAAAAGTGACTGTGGCACCCCGAATATGCATATTACTCTTCGAACGAAAACCTCCGCCACTGTTGCAGCTTCCTGGTTTTCTATAGGAAAAGCTAGTATAAATTTAGTTAAATCGTCTTGAAAGGTTAAAATATAATTATTTCCTGATTCTGAGGTTGGTATTGGACCCACTATATCCAATGACACTTTTTCGAAAGGAACTGAAGAAGTCGTGGTAATTTTCATTGGTATTTTCTTTGAAGAATAATTTTTATTCTTTTGACAGGTTTCGCACTTTGAAATATATTCTTTAATATCTTTTAGCATATTATGCCATTTGAAGTTCATCTTTATTCGCTTAAATGTTCTTTTAATTCCTTGATGTCCTCCTGTAGGATTTCTGTGATATTCACTCAAAATTCTTTCTTTGTCAGTTTCAGACACAATTATTTTTGCACTGTTTATATGGGGTTGTATTTCTTTTTCTATATAAGTTTCTTTAGAATTGTTTGTTTCCTGATTAGGAGTATTAGTTTTTAAATTTTTTTCGATATTCTTTGATAGAGATCGTGTTAGTACATTTATTTCATTAACTTCATTATGTGTTTCAAGTCGAGAGAGTCCATCGGCTACCGTATTAAGTGATCCGGCCTTATGTTTTACGTCGAATTCGTATTCTTCTAATTTGATTCTCCAACGCATAATCCTAGAGCTAGGATTTTTAAGGTTGAGAATCCATACTAGGGGTTTATGATCGGTTATAACAGTAAATTTTCTTCCATATACATATGGTCGAAAATGATTAACTGCCCAGACCACGGCTAAAGCCTCTTTCTCAATAGTTGAATAATTCTTTTCAGATTTGTTTAAGACCCTACTAGCAAATGCAATAGGCAAATCTATGGTTTCAGAATTTTTCGATTGAGATAAAACCGCTCCGATAGCACAGTTACTTGCATCGGTAGTAATTAAGAAAATATCATTATAAGATGGATATTGCAAAATGGGTGCTTTCGTAATAGAATCTCTTAAAAGACAAAAAGCTTCATCGCAGAATGCATTCCAAAGGAAAGGAACGTCTTTTCGAAGTAGTTTGTGTAGTGGATCTGCGATTTTGGAAAAATTTGGAATAAATTTCCTATAATATCCAATCAAACCCAGGAAAGATTTTAACTGTTTAATAGATTTAGGTATTTGCAAATTAGTTATTGCAGTAATTTTTTCAGGATTCGGTTTGATTCCATTTTCAGTTATTATATGCCCTAAATAAGACACTTCCTTGCGCAGAAATTTGCATTTTTGGGGTTGGAGTTTTAAATTATATTTTCGAAGGCAATTAAAAATTTCTGTAAGCTTTTTATTATGATCAGTAAGGTTCTTACCATAAACGACAATGTCGTCTAGGTACACAAAACATCGCAGACTCTGAAGACCTGCAAGAACTACATTCATAAGGCGTTGAAATGTGGGTGGTGCATTCCGTAGCCCAAAAGGCATTCTATTAAATTCGTAGTGACCAAATGCCGTACTAAATGCTGTTTTGTGTCTGTCCTCTTCTTCGACCAAAATTTGGTGAAACCCACTTGCTAAGTCTAATATAGAGAAATATTTGGAATCTCCTAATTGATTTAAGATATCTTCGATATTAGGTAAAGGGAAAGAATCTGCTAGAGTAACTTCGTTCAACTTCCTGAAATCTACAACAACGCGCCATTGCTTGTTGCCATCTGAATCTGGTTTCTTAGGTACAACCAGTAGTGGCGAGTTCCAGGGGCTTGTACTTTCTCGTATTATTTTATCATCTAGCATAATTTGAACCTGTCTCTGAATTTCGGATTTATGATATTCTGGAAGTCGGTACGGACGAGTGTTTATTGGTCTCTGATTTTTATCGATAGGGATATTATGTTGGACGCCATTCGTGTATGTAAGCTTATCTCCATCTAGATGGAAAATATCGTTAAATTCTCTACAAATTTCAACAATGGATTCTTTTTCTTCTTTATTGAGATGATCAACTTCTAATCTATTTCCTAAGTTCTTGAGCCTATTATTGACTTCATTATAGTTTTTGAATTGTCCAATGTTATATATATGAAAGTTTTCTGATTTCTTAAATCTCACTTTGAGGTCTTCAGGAATGGTTATTTCTTTTTCAGATGTATTTAAAATGAATAGATTAACAAATCCTTTTTCTACTTTCGCAATAGAACTAGCAATATAAACCATTGGAAAAATTTCTGCTGCTTCTACAATGACTTCATTTAGCTCTAAAATGGGACCGTATTTTATAAAGTGCTCTGTCCTAGGGGGAATTTTAACCATCTGATTGTCATTTGAATACGAAACCCTAAGGACGGTTCCGTTCATTTCTAATGATAATTTTTTTAGTTTATAATCAATTTTGGCGTTGTATTTGTTTAAGAAATCCTCTCCTATAATCCCGTCATAGTCTATGGGAAATTGGTCGTTAACTATGTGAAATTCGTGTTCTACGAACTTACCTTCTGAGATTTGTATCTTTAGGATTGCAAATCCTAAAGTTGTAATTTCTTCTGAGGAAATTCCCTTGATTACAAGAGGATTTTTGTGGTTGTAAACCAAGGTGCTTTTCATTAAACATCCCCTTTTTATTAAACTAATAGAAGCTCCCGTGTCTATTAGGAATGAATTGGTGCTACAACAGCCTCCAGAAATAGAAAAATTTATTTTGCTTCTGTAGTTTTGATACGAGTTAATATTCAGAATGCAACTAGGACTTTTTATTAACAGAGGATTTTGACTTTTGGTCATGTGAGATAAGTTTTTATGTTGAGATGAAATTAGATTTGGATAAATATTAAGTTTTGAGTCTGTGACTCGATTTTGTTCGAGGTTCTGACAATGATTTTGTGTGCATGTAAGATTTTGATTTTGGAAAAGATTTTGTTTTGGGCTACCTTTATGGTTATGATTTAGATTTTGATTTTTGAAAAGATTTTCTTTTAGATTTTGATTTTGAAAAAGATTTTGTCTTGGAATACCTTGAAGGTTACGATTTCGATTTAGATTTTGATTTTTGAAAAGATTTTCTTTTAGATTTTGATTTTGAAAAAGATTTTGTCTTGGAATACCTTCAAGTTTACGATTTCGATTTAGATTTTGATTTTTGAAAAGATTTTCTTTTAGATTTTGATTTTGAAAAAGATTTTGTCTTGGAATACCTTCAAGGTTACGATTTCGATTTAGATTTAGATTATAAGACTGATTTTCTTGTAAGACTCCTTCTAGATTTCGCTGAGCTGAGTTGGGGAGTTTTCCGACCCAGCTGCTGAATAGTTTCCCTGACGTATATGGCTTACTTGTGCCTGAGCATTATTGTAAGCTCTCTTTCGACACTCATTTATCAAATGTCCCTGTTTCTTGCAATACGAACATATTTTTTGTTCAGAGCCCGCAAAAGGCTTAAATGGATTTCTCTGAAAACTATTATTCGATGGTCTAAAATTATTTGAGGAACTGATATTTTGTTGAGGAGGTCCCCAATTATTGGAAGAGTTAGGCTTAGGTTTATTTTGTGGCCTAAAGTTATTTGCTTGGTAGTTTGGTTGAAAATTGTTTGGCAAAGAGAAATTCCCTTTATTTTCTGCCACTAGTAGAGATTCTTCGGTAAGCGCAAAATTAATTGCTTCTTGGAGCGTAGAGTGGCTTTGTGTTTTAACAATGAGCTTGAGAGGACCACGTATTCCCCTTTTAAAATTGTTTATAGCGGTTACTTCGTTGAGTCTTTTGAGCTCATTGCTCTCAGACTTCATATCCTGCACTGTGGCAGCATTTAATTCATAAAGTAACTTGTTTAACCGATTAGAATAATTAATGATACTTTCACCAGAATATTGTGAAATTGAAAATAGTTCGCCCTGTATGGTTTGTAAAGGCCGAAACCTTTGAAAATTTTGTTTTAAACAATTGGCTAACTCAGACCAATTACTAAACTCTTTAGTTTGGAAACTCACGTCATAAGCGTGACCTGAGATTTTTGATTTTAGTAAATCTAATAGATCACTAGTGTGATCCTCTTAAGGGTTTTCACTGTGCGCTTTTCGCGCTTGTACCTCCACTATTTCTAAGAATCTTTTTAAGCTATTAGGATCCCCAGAAAATTCGGGGATCATTTTGTATGCACAGTTGAAATTGAAATTGGACATTTTGATTGGATCTTTTAGATTTTGGATTGGAATAACTACGTCTAGAGACTCGTTAGGTATGTCCGGAATAATTATGTCTGGAGACTCGTTGGATATGTCCGGAATAACTATGTCTGGAGACTCGTTGGATATGTCCGGAATAACTATGTCCCGACTTCGTAAACTTATGGTCAATGCCATACAATGACCACGCAAAATTCAAAATAAAAATTAAATAAAATCACAAGAATTTCACAACTTAAAATTATGAAGATTATTCACCTTTGCTTAAACTCTGCTGATGTAGCTAAACGAATAGCTATCCCACCGCTGCCACCAATTTTGTTGTGCTCAAGTTGAGAATTTGTACTTCGATTTTGAATAGAGAGATGTTGCAAGAAATATACAATTGTTGTGCCCAAGTTGAGAATTTGTTCTTCGATTTTGAACAGAGAGATGTTGCAAGAAATATACAAGTGTAGTGCCCAAGTTGAGAATTGTTCTTCAATTTTTAACACAGAAAGATGTTCAAGAAATATATACAAGACACTTTTTAAAATGATAGTTTTATTTTATTATTTATCTGGACTTCACATCACTATTGGCTACTCTTCACTGAGGACTATTTAAGACTGACTTTTTGAGCAACGTTCAAAAAGATGTCCCAGTCCGATTCACTCATTTTGCTTCACATTACATAGAACTAAATATATGTATACACGCGAAACGTTTGCCACACCCACAACACAAGAACGAGATTATGGTAAGTTAAGAGGAAACGAAATATGAGATGTATACTCAAGTGTGTATTTTATCTCCTTAGCATTATTAGCTGTGGGTACGATCGATTGTTGAAGAATGTTTATCCTTGGTGTCCATTTTGCTTTATCAGCATTAACCAGCATTGTGGGTATGATAGCGACACTGAGTATAGAATATGACCATGGGATTGGGAATAAGAAAAGCAAAAGTGTGAGATTGTGTGAGCGGCAAAGTGGCGTGTGGAATTTGAGGGCATAACATTGTGTGGACTTAACGGCAAGGAGAATTCACTCGCCCGGCTCCAAAAGCCGCAACAATGTAATTTTCTATGAGGAGACTATCAAAGTCATAAAGAGAAAAGAATATCTTTTGCGGGGGAGGAGAAAAAGTATTGGGTAAATTCTTATTTGGCCGGCTCAAAAAGCCACAACAATGAGAAACCTATGTAAATCTTTATCTGAATTATGTTGAATAAACCACCTTTATTCATTGACTTTTCTACTAAAACTAAATGTGAGCTGTATCAGGTCAATGACAACTCTGCATAAAAAAATCGGATGACCATTGCCAATGTATTTCCCCATAAGGAAATGCACACAAAGTGATGAGGTACGGAAAAGTAAACAATGTTTGACCTTGGAGTAGGCATTTACTTTGTAATGTAACTACGTATGGGGATTTTAATAGGAAAAACACGCAGTGTTTGATGCGGCATTTTGGAGGTGGGGTAGGAAAAGAAATTGTGACGCTTCGTCACAGTTCAACTTTTTTCTATTTCAACGGATCTTACCATATATTGAAAAGTTCGTGTCAAAGACGTCCAACAATACACAAATCAAATCAATTCTCTTGGAATCCTTTCGATTTAAACGCACTCTTATAACTAACTTCTATTGAGTCCCAACTTCCCAACGGTTTCGTTTTTGTATAAATTCAAATCGTATAACTAAACGAAACAAGAGCTTTTACAGTACCGTCTGCTTCTTTTCTCTAAGAACTTAGCAAAATTGTTTCAGGTAAATAGCATACTTTTCAGTGTCATTTTTTATTAATCGGTGCCTGCTTTACCTCATCAACACAAATAATGTTTTTTGTGGCGGTGGGCAGGTTTGACAGATGTGGCGATTTTTAGTTTAGTTTGGCGAAAATCGGTTTGGTGACTTAGCTCTTAAATGGCGATATTTATTCTTCTAATCGAGATTCTTATTTTCTTTTATCATTTTTCCTAATTTTTACTGAAACAAAAAGTTCTTCCATTGAAATTTTTAGAATGCAGCCATTGAAGTATTAAAATACGCCCAACTTCAAACCCATCCCAATTTTATTACTAAGCAATCTTTATATCTGCCGGCGCACAGTGGTGCTCCTGTGGAAATAAATGTTGAAAATGAAATTTGGAATATGGATTTGTTTCATTTATGTTTTCATAGAAATATAACCGTTGTGTGTTTTTTTTTCAAAATTTGGGACATTTATATCAAGGAATATGCTAGCCACAGCGCTGTAAGGTTACCCTATCTTATGGTTTTGAAATGTATGTAATTTCTTACATTAACTTCTTTTTGATGAAGAGTAGCATTTTAGTGGCTGTCTGTGAAAAATAAATTTTTTTTATATTTTTTTTTTTATAATTAACGTGCACATCAAGGGGTTATGACTACCCTTACAATGTGCGAGTATTTAGGCAAATAAGAGAGGATTTGAAAGAAGACATCGATGCACGTTGCTTTTGAACTTTTGTGAATCGTAATGCAGGGAAAAACAGGGCCAGGTAGAGCATTCAACATTCGGGTGGTGTGACTAAAATATGAATCTCTATACCTGACTGTACGCCCGAAGTTGGGCTCAAGGTAAAACTGATGAGCATTCCTAGCGAGGCGGGTGTTGTGGCTAAATTGTTTCAGGGGAGGAATGCAGCTGGCTATTTCACTAGAGCACTGTTTGTGGAAAAAGCGATAAAAGAGAGAGACACAGGTGACGTTTCGACGATGTCCAAGAGAATCAATCGATTCTACGATTGAACTACCACCTATCAATTTTAGTGCTCTATTTCGTACCCTATCAAGAAGTAAAGATGTTTGAGAAGCATCTGACCAGATATGGGAGTTATACTCCAGTTTTGGGCGGATGAAAGCCTTATAAATTGTAGCCAGATCAGAAGGGGCGAAGAACTTCCTAATATCGTCTCAAGAAACCTAAGCATTTAGCAGCGTTTTTGGCGACTTCAAATATGTGGTCGTTCCAACGGAGGATCATCATTTACTTACATACCAAGTACTGACAGCTTTTCGGTTTCTTGGATGCAGGTACCATTCATGGATAATGGCAATGGGGGAATGTTAAGCTTCAACGACAAGAGACAGCATTGAGTTTTCGACGCATTGAATTCTACTCGGTTGGTAAGACCCCATGTAACAATGCTGTCAAGGTCAGAATTCAAGGAGCTTATCATACGCAGCCGTTCCAGTTCCACATCCGAAGCAGGGACGTGAATTTGAGAACGACTTTTCATATTCGTCGAGGGTCGAGTCGTCAGCAAAACAACTGGCGGATCAGACAAGAGATCATTTATGAAAGTGAGGAAGAGAGTCAGAGACAAAACGGAGCCCTGGGGCACACCAGCATTTATGAAATGGGTATCAGACTTGAAGCCATCCAATACATCTTGTATTGAGCGGTCGGAAAGGTAGTTTCTAATCCAACGAAGAAGACACCATCGATACCTAAAGCTCGCACGATAAAATAGCCTGATGCCAAACTCTATCAAATGCTTCAGGAATATCTAGCGCAATAATCTTACTTTCTCCAAAACAATGTAAAGATTGGTTCCACTTTTCGGTGAGATAAGCCATCAAACCACCAGTGGACCGTTTGCTACGAAAGCCGTACTGACGGTCATAAAGAAGCTTTCGTTCTTCAAGATATTTCATAAGTTGACGGTTTATCAACGTTTCCATGACCTTGGAAAGAAGGGGCGTTAGTGCAATTGGACGGTAATTGGAAGGGGAGGAAGATTCGCCTTTTTTAGGGACCGGCTGGACAAATGCAGTTTTCCATCTGCTCGGGAATATCCCAGCAGAATAGGAAAGATGGAAAAGCTTACGCAGTGGTTTTGCCAGCGTAGAAGAACACCTCTTCAGTATAATGGCGGGGATATCATCTGGACCAGCGGATTTATGTATTTTGAGATCTTCGAGGACTCTCGCAATCGAGCGAGTTCCAAAAAAATCACCTTCATCACAGATTTTACAGACTCGAGCTCAGGTGGAGTCAATATGCTATCAGGAAGTGTCGAGTTGGCAGCAAATTGAGCTGCTAGCAAATACGATTTATCGATGGAGCTGACGAAGGAGAGTCGTATTGCTTGCATATGCTATTGAGCTTTCAAAACAAAAAAAAATTAATTAAAAAAAAAATTTTTCGTCAATTAGTTAGGTAAGGACTGAGTGCCCTCGAACAAATATTTTAATGTTCTTTCCCTATAGAACTACAGTTTTAGCTACATTTAGCTACGTCTAGTGGCTACTATTTTTGGAAAGCTACAATATTCAACTAACTTTTTTATAAAAGATTCGTATCCGTTCAAATGTGTTTTACTGAATCCATGTTAAGAATCACGATTTTGACTTTGGTCACGTTGCAAAAGATGCAATTTCATAGAGAGTAATCGTTGGAAAGATTGGCACCAGGATTTTATTTTTGACAAAAGTCTATATTTTTAATTTAGATAAAAAATATAATTAATCCTTTGGCAAATGTCTGATCTAAGAGCCCAAATGCTAAATAGTTGGTCTATGTTAATTTATTGCGGATTATTTAATCGAACGCTGATGTGCAGTTGACCAACTCTATTGCATAGCGGCTCGCTGAAAAATAACACACTTAACGGTATTTCCTGTGATTTTTATTACCGGGGGTCAAGGGCATACTGTCTAGGATAGGGATTTTTTTGTAAAAAAATAATTACCCACGTGTGACAAACTTTACTTAAATAGAAGTTTGAATGTGCAAAAAAGTGGAATTGATTTTGTGTTGTGTGGGTCGTAAAATTTGCTCGACGTGTGTGTTGTTGCCATAAAAAATTCAAAATGTCTGGATTTGTTTCACATTACATTACACGTTTTGTGCTAAGTTTTATTTACGCCCCCTATGAGTTGACCTTGTCGTGGTGGGGGTGCTTAAGGACATCTTCTCCAGCAATCCAGCTGCAGAACCTGGCCAACCAACATAACTCAAACAAAACCTCTGAAATAAAAGGAAAAAGTTAATAAAAGATATAAAAAACGAACGGGAATATACGTTCACAAGTCGGCAGGTGTCGCGACTGCCGGCGATGGCTTGGCCTCGAAAGAGGATAAGTCGCCAGTGACAAATTTATTAACGATAACGATACAAAAAGCGATTGGCGGAAGGACTGGGAAGCCGACTGCAGTTCGAGGAAGGCCTCACAAGCCAACTAAGAAATAGGGAGAGCCCTCTGGCTCTAACGCCCTTCCTAAGGAGGATGCCCAAACCAGTGGAAGGGTTGTAGTGACTCTCTGCAATACTTCCACTCATACTGCCTGTATAGAAGGGACCCCGGAGAAGACCATTGCTGCAAGTATGGAGGCCGAGACTTTCGGTTCTAACGCGAACAGTGATGTGTTGACAAATGGGCCACCCTCATCAAAAACTCCACTGCTCCAACCTCCCACCTCATCCCATCTCATGTCAAATGACTCGACCAACCCGGACGGTACGGGCGCCGAGACTATCGGCTACGTGGCTGAAAGGGGAGGACATCCTTCGAGCTCCGGAAACACTCCTTCCCTTCCCCAAGTTGTAGGCGAAACTGTGACTTACAGTGGGACAAACAACGAAAAGGTGTCCAATCCCCCAAACCCCAAAGTTGGAGGTGAAACTGTGACTTACAGTGGAACTGAAAACGAAAGGGTTCCCAATCCCCCTACTTCCCAAGTTGAAGGTGAAACTGCGTCTAACAGTGGAACGGACAACGAAAGGGATTCCAACCTCCCTGCCTTCCCAAACCACAAAGTGAGGCGGAACGCGGAAAAATTGCGAAGGTGTTAGGTGCGGTTCCTAAACCTAAGCTTGATTCAACGCAATCTGCCAAGCTTGAATGGGCAATGAAAATCATTGCAATAAACGAAAAAAACTGCGAAGACTCAACGTCTAAGCGCCAACGTTCGTTCGAGGAGTTAACCCCGAACGCCAAAAGGCTTAAGTGCGAAATTCAAGCACCCTCAGCTCCAAAAAGGACATGTCGTACAGTGACGCACTGAAGGACAAAACCATTTTCGCTGTCATTGACAGGAGTAACGCGGATGGTGCGATCTCTTTCGATCAATGGGCGATTATTATTTACAAGCTCAAGGCCTCCTACTGGACTCTTATGGAGGGGAACCTGCCATCTTTGAGGACGCAGGATGGTATCAGGGGCACTTCAGGTTAATCGCGTTTGGTGGAGAGAGATCGCGCGATCTGTATAAGCTCGCGATCAGCAGGTTAGAGGGACTCTGGCCTGGTGCTAAGCTTGAAGTCGTGTCAAGGGAGGATATCCCTTGCAGTTGCAGGCCTAGGGCTTCCGCTAGGCTACCAGCAGAACTCTCCTGCAAAGATACAATCATGAAAATGATTCAATTTGGCAATCCAACCCTTCCTACTCATGACTGGAAAGTCGCGAAACTGGAAGAGCCGGAGGGTCACTATAGATCGGCTATAATAATCATCAATAAGGACTCCCTATCTCCCCTGGCTGCGATAAAAGGCGTGATTCGGTTCGGCTGGTCAAACATTGCCTTAAAAATATACAAAAAAGATGAAGAACAGAACATCGTTCCATCTTCCGGAACAAAAAGTGCGTCTGCAGTGGAAGAACCTGCAGGCCAAGTCGACCCTCTATCAATGGAGATAGACGAGCTCGGCTCATCCTCTGCTGAAACGTATGAAAATAAACCCTCCACATCCCACTTGGATGCCCAAAACGTCGTCAAATTCTATGACTTGGAGACTGATGACTCCCTTACTTAGGTCAAACTCTGAGAGTGAAACAGACGACGACCCCAACCAGACTGTGTTGGGGGTTAGTCTACTTAGTTGTTCCCAAGATGGCGCAGCTAACTCAGATTAACCTCCAACACTCCAAGCAGGCTTCGGCCTTCCTTCTTCTCCGCCTAAACAAGAGAGGGGAAGATATTGTCCTTATCCAAGTTCAAGAGCCTTGGATCATCAAGTCCATCGTTCGAGGACTAAGGACTCCTGGATATACTCTACTGTATATGAAGGACAAAGGTGAACCCAGATCCTGCATATTGGTAAGAAGTAGCACTAATTTATTTTTACTCCCTCATTACAGCAATCGTGATGAAACTACAATAAGATACCAGACCGGTGACAACATCTAATGGCTGGTATCAGCTTACCTCGGCCACGACCATCCTGGCCCTCCTCCAGGCGACTTATTTAAAAGGATTGTCGCTGCAGCAGAACGCAGAAGATCTGCCCCATCATTGGATGCGATGGATTCATAACCAGAAGCAGTCAAGAAGTCCTAGATATCACTCTTGTCTCCGACTCGGTTCATCATAGGATTACAAATTGGAAAGTATCAACTGAAAACTCCTTTTCGGATCATAGATACATTCAATTTGATCTTAATGAGGAACCTCTTAAGCAACCAATCTTCCGAAATTACCGGAAAACTGACTGGGAAAAATATCGGGTAACTTTGAAAAACTTTATTAAACCTGAACTTTTACAAAACCCTACAAACAAACAAGATCTAGACAAAAAATCAATGATCTTACCAATCCCCTTAACCACTCACTTCACAAATCCTGTCCTCTTATAAAAATAAGAGGAAAACGGAAACCACTGTGGTGGAGCTCGGAGCTAGAACCGCTCAGGAAGGAATGCAGAAAACTTTTCAACCGAGCTAAGCAATCAAAAATCTCAATAGACTGGGAATCCTACAAGGAATCCCTCAAAACATTTAAATATCAACTGAGGAAAACTAAAAGAACTTCCTGGAGAAACTTCAGAAGAAAAATCCTCTCACAAAGTCCGACCATGCCTACCAGTCTAAATACAGCTGACGGATGGACAGAATCCTGCGAAGAAACGTTGAATTTGCTTCTGCACAACTCACTTTCCAGGCAGCTCTAAGAACTTATGCAACTATAACTCCATAGAATCAGGTAGCATAATAACAAACAGCACCGATCTGATTACAAGGGAAAAAACTAGTTTGGGCCGTCAACAGCTTTGACCCATACAAATCCCCTATACCTGATGGTACAATTCCAGCCGAACTTCAAAAGGCCGCGGATATTATTATCCCTGTCCTTGAAGTTATTCTCATCGGCTGTACCACCTTAAAATATATCCCCGCGCATTGGAGAGAGGTCAAGGTTGTGTTTATACCTAAGGCTGGGAAATCATCCCACGTAAACCCAAAAGATCTCCGACCAATACGTCTATCATCTTTCCTTCTTAAAACTTTAGAACGACTGATTGATATCCACTTGCGTACAGCTATAGATCCAAAATTGTTATCTACAGCACAACACGCCTACTGTAATGGAAAATCTGTAGAAACGGCCCTACACACCCTGGTACGTACTATAGAATACTCCCTCCATCACAAAGAATTCACTCTGGCCGCTTTCCTTGACATAGAGGGCGCCTTCAATAACGTCAGCAACTCTGCAATTACAAAGGCACTGACGAAGCTCAAAGTAGATGGTTCCATAGTGGAGTTAATAAATCTAATGGTAACAAGCAGGAGAATCAACTCTACTCTAGGAAACTTCTCTGCAGAGATCTGTCAGTAGAGGAACACCGCAAGGTGGAGTCCTATCCTCTCTTCTATGGAACATAGTCGTCAATGAACTTCTAGTTGGCTTAGAAGCGGAGGGATTCAAAGTGATTGCATATGCAGATGACGTCTCCATTGCGGTGTCTGGCAAACATGCTCACGTCCTTACGGACCTGATGCAGACCACTCTAAATATACTAGTAAAATGGGCGGGAAAATTTGATCTAGGGGTCAACCCTCAGAAAACCGAACTCGTTCTCTTCACCAGGAAATACAAAATTCTTCAACTAATAACTCCATCAATTAGTGGAATCCCACTTGAACTTTCAAACGAAGCTAAATGTCTAGGTATAATCCTAGACAAAAAGCTAAATTGGAAAGCCAATATACAGGAAAGAATCAGGAAATCCACCGTAGCTTTATTTTCCTGTAAAAAAGCCATTGGTAATAAATGGGGTTTCTCCCCCCAAATCACCCACTGGCTCTACACCGCGGTCATCAGACCAATACTCACTTACAGAGTAGTGGTATGGTGGACCGCTCTTGATAAAAGGACCTACTGCAACAAATTAAGCAAGGTCCAACGAACAGCCGGTTTGTGTATAAGCGGAGCACTGAGATCAACACCCTCAGCGCCCTAAATACACTTCTTAACCTGAAACCACTAGATATCTTCAGCAAACAAATAGCCGCCAGTGCAGCCACTCGCATGAGAGCTATCTCCCAATGGACCGATAACAACATCGGTCACGCTACAATCCTGAATTTATTCGGATCAATCCCTTGCCTCTCCGACTACCTCATCCCCCAATTGGTTTTTGATAATAAATTCCAAGTCTCAATCCCACCGAGAACGAGCTGGGAAGACGAAGAATTTTTGAGAAATGATTTAATTCATTTCTATACAGATGGTTCAAAAACCAAAGAAGGGGTAGGCTGTGGGGTGTACTCAAACCGACTTAACGTAAGTCTCTCGTTCCGCCTTCCAAACCATTGTAGCGTGTTCCAAGCGGAAATTCTGGCGATCAAAGAGGTCCTATCATGGCTAAGAGAAAACGTGATATCCTCAACGAATATCCGGATTTTCTCAGATAGTCAAGCAGCCCTCAAATCATTCGGCGCTGTTTCTACGAGCTCAGTAACCGCCCTTAACTGTCGCTTATCTCTTAAGGAGATGACTGAACAGTACAATACTCAACTTATTTGGGTGCCAGGGCACAGAGATATCGTGGAGATATTGTGGAGCTAAACCTTTAGAGATGAAAGACTTTTGCAATCGAAGATCCTGAATGAAGAAACTCTTGTTCTAGGAATGTCACTACTGCGTGCATGGATTTGATGTATGGAATACATATATACATATTGCACCTGGGAAATAACTTCAGCTTTATAAAGCGTGGAGAGCCAATAAGCAGAACCGCTTAAAGAAAAGTGCAAAAAATAGTGCTTAGTGCTTATTTAGTGCCAAAAGCTTAAATTTGATGCTGTCATAGATTCGCGAAAAATCTGAACACTGCTAGCATGTAATTAAGCTAGCAGTGTAGTCCCTAAAACGTTTATATTAACGCGGTATAAGACTAAAGCTTCACGCTGCTCCGTCAAGGTCGGTAAAGAACTCACCGAGACCTTTAATGTCGAAAAAGGTTTTAGGCAAGGCGATAAACTGTCATGCGATTTCTTCAACATCATACTTGAACAGATTGTAAGAAACTCAAACGTCAACACCAGAGGAACAATCTTTCAAAAGTCTGTGCAATTGCTCGCATATGCAGACGATATTGACGTAATGGGAAAAAAAAGCGTGATGTCATAGGTGCTTTTGCGAGTATTGAAACAGAAGCGGCAAAAATCGGTTTGATGGTTAATGAGGGCAAAACAAAGTATATGCTGTCATCAAACAAGGACACAGAACATCGACGAATTGGACAAAACGTCACAATAGACAGACATAACTTCGAGGTAGTACAGGACTTCGTCTACCTAGGATCCGCTGTAGAACCGGACAACAACATCAGTGCGGAGATCAAACGGAGAATAACTCTTGCCAACCGTTGCTTCTTTGGGTTAAGAAGGCAATTGAGAAACAAAACCCTCTCCAGAAAAACCAAGGTAACCTTATATAAGACCTTAATCATCCCAGTCCTGCTTTACGGCGCGGAAGCATGGACCTTATCGAAAGCGGATGAGGAAACCCTTGGTCGTTTCGAAAGAAAAATTCTCCGAATGATCTTTGGTCCCGTATGCGAAGGCAATGTGTGGAGAAGAAGATACAACAACGAGCTGTATGAGCTGTACCGCGACATGGGCATAGCCAGAAGAGTACGCATCGCGAGGCTACGATGGTTGGGCCATGTTGAGCGGATGGACCCAAACGCTCCGGCTCGTCGGGTGTTCGAAAGCACATTGCAGGGAAATCGCGGAAGGGGAAGACCTCGTCTTAGGTGGCGCAATCAAGTGGAGGATGACCTCAACCGACTTGGAGTGCGAAACTGGAGAGAGCTCGCCCGAAATAGAAGTCGTTATCGAAGGATGTTGGTTGAGGCCCAGGTTTCACCCCGAACTGTAATGCCCACCTAAGTAAGAAGTATAAGACTAAAGCAATGTATAGGGAATTCAATGCTCGATTAGCGCTGGCAGTATGTAATTAGTAATTAAAAAAAAAAAATATGTATATATTTTAAGCTCGCGATATCGTTATACCCTTGGTATCACATGTCCACAACTTTTCACAAAATTTTACTATACGACACGAAAATAATAGAAATTGTATTCCTGCCAGTTGGATCACTTTCAGAAGAGACTCAAATATGCAGGAACAAGGACTACAAGTACTAAAGAACCTATAACAAAGTTTTCCTGGTTATTTACGAATGAGGACATAGCATATGATCCTCAAATCATCCGATCCATATATAACTCAATTAAGATCTGAACCGAAGAAAAACATTTTTTAATTGGAAAAGCCCTTGAATTAAATAAAAAACTTATTAACATTAATATTACGTTTATATTATCGTAATTAACGAAATTTGATATAATTTGTCAACAAGTTTTCTTTTAATGATTCTTTTTCAACCAAAATTTTTCAAAATGTGTGTTAGCCCATTCCAAGCAAGTCTGCAAAGTTTCATTCGATTCCATTTCATGTTCAGACCCAAGGGTTTTTTCCGCTCTCCCATACAAACAGCATCAGTGTGCGCCGGCGCCACCGCGGCCGCCGGGTGGATAAATTAGTTTAAAGTGAAGAGAAACGAAAAACATCCTTTCATATAGAATTTTCGAAATCATTTATTCAGAATATTAAAATTTCGAAGTTTTGCGACCGTTCGTCTTCATTTTTTTATGTTTAACACTGCCTTTTATATTTATTTCCATATATTTCATTTTTCCACTGTAAAGTTTGAGAATAATTTTAAAAATACACTCTGGAAAATAGGCAGGTAGATATTCCGTGTTGATTTTCAAGTTCGACAGTTTAAACACGAAGTCCTGAAAAAATTTATTTTTAATTAGTTGAAAGGTTGGTAAAAATAAAAACAAACCCGTGGAATTGGACACTTTGATGGAAATTTGCAATATTGCGAAATCATGTTCTTACACATTTTCAAAATAGGATTTCTGACCGCCTCCTGAAAAACTTCACAGGCTTTCAATCCCTTAACATCAAATAAGCTCCTGATTTCCTTATTTTGTAATATTAAAAATGCTGAACCGTCGACCCGAAAATCGGCAACTTCTTTCTGATGTTCAACATCGATGTTTATAGCGGCTGATTTATCAAGTCTACAAGACACATTTTTGAGCACATTGTTGAGTGGGTTGCATTTGATGGCTTCAAATACTAAGTCGTAGCTCCGCTAAATAGAATTTTTTTTTTCAATATAAATCTATGTACATTGCGTATTGTTCACAAAAACTCACGTATCCAAAGGTAATGTTGAGTAATACTAAAAAAACAAGATGACTCAAGCGAACAGATTGTTTCCAAACCATTATTGTAAATATACTGAGGGGATAGTTTAATCTCATTACGACCATTAACTGTTAGTAACGCTAACAGGGTTGAGTGAGTGATTTACAACTATTGATAAATATCATTAAAACGAATACACGCATCTATCATAGAAAAATTGTAGTAAATGACTTGCTGCATGAAGCTAACTGAGATAAGAAAAAATGCCCATTTGTCATTTTTTTTTTTTTTTTTTTTAATTAGAAGAAACTCGTAATGATACTACGGATGTTTGGATTGAAGAGATACAAATGCTTTTTAATGTAAAAACTTCCCATCATATTTGTTGCGCAATTTTCTGATGTCTCAAAAGTCGCTAGTCCACTGAACGAGGTTTTGGAAAGTCTCTTTATTTGTAATTTTAAGAAACAAGAGCGAATTTATAATTTTTGGCTTAGTTCAACCAACAATTATTGCTGTTCAGACTAGGTTTATTTATTTTGTAAAGAACAAGGAAACACATTTCTTGAAATAATACTTCACTTTTTAAAATTAGGACCGTATGTATTTCGTCATAATATGACCTACAGTACAAAGTTGATCTTTTAAACTCATTTACATCGCATTAGTATTTTTAAGGGTGTTTAGTTAAGTTTAATTCAAATCAGAGATTAAACTTAACTGTCTGCTTGTGAACAATGAGTATTTACTTGAGAAAACGAGTTTGAACAAACTGAGTCAACCCACAAGAAGGTAAATTCGAACAATCTTATCTGTGAACCAAGCAACTCTGAACAACCCCTATTTTCAAATGAACCAAACAAGTAGACTTGCTTGCTAGTCAAAATGAGTTTGAATAACATTGGGCGCTTTCAAGAACCTATCGGATAGCCTATCTCGGATAGCCGTATCTTAGATATATTTTTGAACGATTCAGATATCTTTTTCCAGATAGCTGCATACAACAGCTGTGAAATATTAAAATTCGACTTTTGAAAACAGAAAAACATTTCAAATATCTTTGCTAGACGATTATAATTTTTTTTTGATATCCCATGCGTTTTAATAGACTCTTAATACTGAAATAAATGCACACCAAAACAAAAAGTCAACATGAAAAGTAATAAAAATAAATTTTCTATTAGCTGAACTACTCGGATACCTTTAGATAGCTTTTTAGTAGAAGTCGGGTTGTGAGTTGTGACTCTGCTAAACGTTTTAACACGTAAACAACAACAAAAAGCTATTCGGATACGATTCTTGAACGCCCCATTGAGTGCTTGTGAGTAAAAGTGATCACAAGCAATTTGATCGTAAACAAGCAATAATTGCATGAGCAAGCAGTGTGTTTGTGTTTGTGAATAAGCAGTGTGTCCATAAGTAAGCAATGTGATCATACCGAAAAGGGTAGTGTATGCCTTTGTATGCCTTTCTTTGTTTTTCAATAGAATTAAAGTTATGTAGGTATAAATGTTCAGCCTTCAGCGCATTGCTTTCCGATGAACACTCTGCCTGCTTGTAAGCACGCCGCCTGCTTGTGAACATTTTGCGTGCTCATGAATATTTGAATAAATTAAAAAAAATGACTTGTGAGCATCATTACTGATTTAGTTTGTTCAGAAGCATTTTTGCTTCTCGATGAGCCGTTCGGAACCGGCAGAAAATTCTAGGTCCCCTCCATTCCCTCACAAGGCATGGTTGTGAGAAATGCGCTAGCCCAGGGGCTCCTCGCTCTGTTGCGCCACGCTTTTTATTTTAATTAGTTTGAACTTATTTGAACATACTCATTTTGATCTCTGATTTAAATCCTCTTAAAATTTTATTAGAAAGAAAACCCCATCTTAAGTCAAATCAAACTAAGAAGAGAAACTTTGAGCCAAAACAAAATAATAACACGCTAAAATGTTATTGGTCCTGCAAAGGATGACTGCCTGAATGTAATACTAAAAGTACTTGATAAATCCAAGATGGCTTTCAATTGCAGCCTTGATATGGATATACGAAGAGCTAACTCGTACCCCCTTTGACTGAAAAACCTTCAAATTATTTACTCATACGTGGGCATTACAATTTCGATTTCGGGTTAGCTCTCTCCAGTCTTGCACCGTTAATCAGTTCAGGTCTTCTTCCACTTAATTGCGCTACCTAAAACGAGGTCTTCCCCTTCCGCGATTTCCCTGCAATGTGATTTTGAAAACCCGTAGAGCCAGGGCGTTGATGTTCATCCGCTCTACATGACGCAGCCATCGCATCGTAGCCTTTGGGTGCGTATACTCTTCTGGTCATGTCCACGTCTCATCGCATCAGTCACGGTACAGCATACAGCTCGTTGTCATATCAACTTCTCCACACATTGTCTTCGCATACGGGATCAAAAATCACTCGGTCGGAGTATTTTTCTTTCGATAGGACCAAGGGTTCCTGATCCACTTTCGATAAAGTCCACACCAGAAAGCTGCATTGAATGTCTCGTTTTATGAATGCATTCACTTATTCATTGCCTTACACACTATTCAGGCACCATTCATCTTAATCCAAAGCAATTCACAACACTGCACTCTCTTTTAGTTAACAAGACAGGTTCTCACTCTCACTCACTTAACTGAAACAATGGCAGGCAAAGACAATATCTGTATGCGTATGAACTCGTGCGAATAGTGTCTAAAGCAACGAATCATCTACAGAGCAACGAATTCTTTAAAGGACAACGAATACTTCACAGTGCAATACTGTGATGAAGAACACATCTGTTTTGTTATGATTAAGAAAAAAAATATATATATATAAATAACGCCCAAGTTAGGCCACAAAATGTATATTCAAACTTTTCTGTGCCATCTCGCAAAAACAAAATTTATTTTCATTCGTTGTCATCCCTCATCATTCGTGTTCATTCGCTTTTTTTCGAATGCTAACGAATGGTGTACCTGTTTGAGTTTAAATGGTCCATTCATTCATCATTCACGGGCACAAGCAATGCGAAGGCTCGTATTCACGAGTGTTGTGTACTTTTTCTACAAGCATCACACTTGTTTCATCAGTGTGAGCACTTGGTTTCATAAAATGATGGGCAAAAGAATTCTCTTACCCTTACGTAACCTGGTCTCTATACATTACCTTTGTTCACCCTCTCCTTGAATACCAAGTTCACATTTCTAGAATTGAAAATATTCAGCGCCGTTTTCTTCGATTTGCTCTCTCTGGTCTTCCTTGGAATAATCTCTTGATTCTCCCTACTTCCCAGGATTACATCAAGCTTTTCAGCATGAATACTTTGAAAGATCGTAGATAAATATTCGACATTCACTTCATTCGCCGTATCTTTTCTAGAACAGTTGTCTGCACAACCCTTTACAGCTCTATCTTCCTTAACACTAATCCTCGCTACATACGGAATCCTCGCCTCTTTTACCTACCCCCTCATCGAACATCATATGGCTCAAATGAACCTATCTCCCGCATGCTGAGTAATGTTAATTCGATTTTAAATTGTTTTGACTTCAACCTCAGCACCCGTTGCCTAAAGCCCCATCTCTTAAATCATCTTCCTCATTAACGTTAGCTATTTGTTTTTTTTTTTAAAGGTAGATTAAGAATTAGCTTGTATTAAGCCGAATAAATGAGGATTTTGACCTTACCAAAATTAAATTAAATTAAAATTAGAAACTTGGCGGTTTTCCATGAAGTATCGCTAGACATCTCCAAGAAAGAAAACCCAACTCTCTTGATTGATTTTCATTCTCACTGGTCACAACTCAGTAGGTAATGGTACCCTGACAATGGGTGTTTGCTCATCCGATTTAGCACTACGAGGAGGTAAAGATAATTTCATTTCATCTGTGAGTCCCCAAGCTTGGCCTGCATCAGCAAAACAGCCCTGCGAGAACTCTTCTTCGACGAACTTTACGACATCTCTATCCTTCTACTGAGCACTGTCTTAAAGTTCGTCCAAGTACTCCATATGGTTCAGTGAGGCGCATCAACCTTAATAATTCAGTCATAGCCAGTCAACTCCCCCTTCCTCTCACATCCCAAGAAGCACAAGATATTTTTCGACATCCGCTTGCGGCTGCAACACTTATTTAACCTTACCTTTCCTACTAAAACTGTACTTGGACAGTGCGAATCTGAGTTTGAATGTGTACACGGAAAATAATTGAAAAAAGAACGGTGAATAAATTTGAATCAATTTTGAAAAATCGAAATGGAAGAGCGTATAGTGTTTGACTTTTTTCCGTGATAATCAAAAAATTGGCCTTTAACCTAAATAGTTGGAAGACAATTAAACGCGAATAATGCCACTTGTCTAACACCAACCCATTGACACTTGATAATAATCATTCAACAATTTGTAACCGGTATAATTCATGCTCCTGACTTGCTCTCTCACATAGGATTCAACTATCGCGGAGAAAATCACCAACTACATAATTTAGAGTTTATACATCGCTCCCACCACAGAACTAATTTATGGCACGCATGAGCCACTAGCTCGCATCTCGCATGAGTAGGTTATTCAACTCTTACCCTTTTATTGCCGATTTCAACATCAGTAAAAGTAGTTTAAAATTAATACTAAGAATCAGTATACCATGTTTCACTAGTTTAGTTTGTTCTATTAATGTTAATTTTAATTTAATTTAATTTGTTTCTTTGTCATATTTTGTAATGTCTTTTATTTTTCCTCGTATACGTTCTTTTTGTGCTTGTGTTGGCGTTATTTACTAACCACTAACACTTGCAGAGTGTAGCTAAGTGTGTACAAATGAGCTTGGTCTAAGTTCAGTGTCGTTTAAGTCTCTGAGACGTAAAAAGATAACGCCAGAAGATGGGTTATTGTTCCGAAGTTCTTCTTGCACAAAATAACGGGTGATTTTTTAAGAGGTTTAGAACTTTTTTTTTAAAAAAAACACAAAAAATTCGAAAAAATGAATGAAATATTTATTTGAATCGATAGTTTGAACCTTGCTATTTAATGTTTAAAGATAATTTCATGCAAATGTTGGCCGCCGCCGCGGCTGCGTCTCAGGTAGCCCATCTGCTGAGTTCAATCATGGCATACTCTTTCACACATGTCGGCCGGTATCTCACGAATGAATGCATGGATGTTGGCTTCCAGTGCGTCAATCGAAGCGGGCTTGTCCCTATAGACATTAGCCTTGACATACCCCCACAAAAAATAGTCTAATGGTGTCAAATCGCACGATCTAGGCGGCCAATTGACCGGCCCGAAACGTGAAATTAACTGTTCACCAAACTCGCCTCGCAATTGCGCCATTGTTTCGCGATGAACATTTCGAACCGAGCACGAATTTTGATAGTAAAATTCAATAATTTGCAAGCGTTTTTCATTTGTAAGACGATCCATGGTTATATTGCAAACCAAACTGAAGCTGTTTGACAGTGACATAAGGTACTAAACACAAGTCAGCTGTCAAAACCAGTCTTGCCAAAACCAAACCAGCTAAAAAATCACCCGTTATGTAAAACCAAGGTTACAAAGAGTTGAGTGCACGCATAAATCAAAAAGAGTATTTCAAATAGTTTATTCATATTTCCTTTCAAAACTATGGACATTTTCGGACAACTGCTTGGTTTAGAACATAAGGTAGGTGATAGATTCGAAGAAACTTAATTAAACAAAAACCACCAAAAGCTTTTCGGCGAATTGTTTAATTTTTTCATAAACAACAAAGTTATTGAAAAAGGAAGACACATGTGTATGCACTATGTTTATTTTTACTATTCAAAGTTATAGTTAAAATGTCGTATAGAAGATTTCCGGCCTCTGGCTTTCATTTTCTTATAAGTAACTCTGCCCATGATATTAATATTCATAAATTGTATTTTTCCATTATACAGTTTTATAACAATTTTAAACACACACGGCGGTATATACGGCGGTAGATATTCCGTATTTATTGTTAAATTAGACATTTTAAACACGAAGTTCTGGAAGAAAGATATTTTAAACTATGTTAAAGGATATTGGCTTTTGAAAAAATATTCACCGCAGGAACTGGACACTTTTTGGGCAAATTACAATATTTCAATAAAATGTTCTTGAATATCTTCAAAGTAGGATTTGACACGTTCTCGTCAAATAAACTACAGAGTTTTGTTGCTTTAGCATGAAATAAACTCTTGGTTTCATTATTTTCTAATGTCAAGAGAGCGGAGTAGTCAACCCGATAGTCAATTATTTCATTTAGCAGTTCAGCGTCTACGTTTAACGTTGATGATTTATCAAGCCTACAAGATACTGTTTTGATAATATTGCCACTGGGGATGCACTTGACATCTTCGAAAACTGCAATGTATTCTCGCTAAATGGTATTTTTCTGAATTAAAAATTATGAAGTGTTTAGTTCCATGAACTCACGTATCCAAAAGTTGTATTGAGCAATACTAGAACAACAAAATAGCTCAAGCGAAGAGATTGTTTTAAATCCATTGCTGAAATTAGATTGAATAGAATTTGCGTAATTAACAAAGTTTTGGTCTGAGTATTGCAATTTAGTTCATGCGTGACCAATAATTTATGTTAAATATTGTTTATCATTATCATTATTATAATGAGAAGATAAAAAACTTTCTCTATGAATTAAAATATTAAGCATTAGTGGATTTTTGAAGTTCATAGTGCTGGGTTCCCACATGTCACTAAAATGACATAGTTTGACAGATCAAAGTTTTTTTTTTTTTTTTTTGTTATAACTAACGCGCACATCAAGGGGTTATGACTAACTACCCTTATAATGTAATAGAACACAGTGCGAGTATTTAGGAAAACAGGAGAGGATTTGAAAGGAGATATCGATGCACGTTGTTTTGAACCTTTGTGAATCGTAATGAAGGGGAAATACAAGGCCAGGTAAAGCATTCCACATTCGGGTGGTGCGGCTGAAATACGAATCTCTATATTTGACTGTACGACCGAAGTTGGGCTCAAAGTCAAACTGATGAACATTCCTAGCGAGGCGGGTGTTGCGGCTAAATTGTTTCAGGGGAGGAATGCAACTGGCTACTTCACTAGAGCACCGTTGGTAGAAAAAGCAATAAAACAGAGAGAGACAGGTAACGTTTCGACGATGTTCAAGAGAATCAATCGATTCTACGATTGAACTATCACCTATCAATTTTAACGATCTATTTTGTACCCTATCAAGTAGGCGCAAAGATGTTTGAGAAGCACCTGACCAGATATAGGAGTTATACTTCAGTTTTGGGTGGATGAACCCCCAATAAA
Source organism: Melanostoma mellinum (assembly GCA_914767635.1). NCBI lineage: Eukaryota > Metazoa > Arthropoda > Insecta > Diptera > Syrphidae > Melanostoma > Melanostoma mellinum. The sequence continues at coordinate 56,618,353 of OU612060.1, forward strand.
TTATAGCCAGATCAGAAGGGGTGAAGAACTTCCTGCATCGTCTCAAGAAGCCTAAGCATTTAGCAGCGTTTTTGGCGACTTCAAATATGTGGTCATTCCAACGAAGATCATCGTTGACACACATACCAAGTACTGACAGCTTTTCGGTTTCTTCGATGCAGGTACCATTCATGGATAATGGTAATGGGGGAATGTTACGCTTCAACGACAAGAGACAGCATTGAGTTTTCGAAGCATTGAATTCTACTCGGTTCATAAGACCCCATGAAACAATGCTGTCAAGGTCAGAATTCAATGAGCTTATCATACGCAACCGTTCCATTTCCACGTCCGAAGAGCAGGGACGTGAATTTGGAAACGAATATGAAAAGCTGAGGGTCGAGTCGTCAGCAAAACAGTTAAGCGGATAGAAGTTTCAGACAAGAGATCATTTATAAAAATGAGGAAGAGAGTCGGAGACAAAACGGAGCCCTGGGGCACACCAGAATTTATGAAGTGGGTATCAGACTTAAAGCCATCCAATAGAACTTGTGGGAAACGTTTACGCTGGCAATAAAAGAACACCTCTTCAGAATAACGGCGAGGATACCATCTGGACCAGCAAATTTATGTATATTGAGATCTTTGAGGACTCTCGCTACCGAGCGAGTTCTGCTTCATAGCAGAATTTACTGTCTTAAGCTCAGGTGGGGCCAATGTGCTATCAGGAGGAGTCGAGTCAGCAGCAAATTGAGCTGCCAGCAAATTGGCTTTATCGATGGAGCTGACATACGGAGAGTCATTGAAACCGAGCGTTGGGACCGATGACGTGGTCGAATTCTTAATGTTCTTCACAAAAGACCAAAAGTTTTTACTTCCTTTTGGACACAATAGTATTTTTTGTCTTACTTTTTGGTCATGCAAAAACTTAGCCCTTTGTATTTTAGCATTACAGATATTTCTGGCCCGTTTGAACAAATTTCGGTTTTCTGTAGTAGGGTTGTCTTTAAACTTTCGAAAACTACTTTCTCGATCCCTAATCGCCTCTTTACAGCTTGAATCAAACCACGAAATTTCTTCCGGGATGGTACTTTTTGTTCTGTGAGGAACAAAATTTTTTATGCCGTTGAGAATTACGTTAGATATCATATCAGCTGATGCATCAACGTTTCCGTCGAGATAACACAATGACCAATTAAAATTTCGAAAGAAATTCTTCAGGCCGTCCCAATTGGCTTTCTCGTATTGCCACGCAGTTCTTTTCGGGACTTCATCTTGCGCCTCAACCTACATCTTTCGCCAGAAATATCAATTTCTAGAGAGTTTTCTACAGTTTTGCATTCAAGTTTTCTTCCATTTGAATTAAACACCTAGAAGACGGGTTCATGACTGTCCGTGATATCCCTGCAAAGTGCTTTCAAAAACCAGTAGAGCCGTAGCGTTTATGTATATCCGTTTTCGCAGCCATTGTAGCCTCGCGATGCGTACTCTTCTGGCCAAGCTCTTGTCGAGGTACATCATACGGCTCGTTGTTGTATCTTCTTCTTCACACATTGTCTTCGCATATATCTGAGGACTTGCCAATTCCGCGCGAAAATACATTCCTGCCATTACGCTACTGGACCTGTATTGTATTATAATTATGCTTATATAATATAGGGTCTTTCATTAAGCACTGCTTGTCTCTAATATTTTATAATTTAACTAGTTGAGCCGCCTGGCTTTGCTCGGGTCTGTAGTTTAAAGTTTTCCGTTCTCGTTTGTCCTCTTCCGTGGGAATTTTGGGACGAAATACAATCTTTCTTACTGTGGGACTATGTGGCATCCTAATGCTGAAAGAATTTTTTAAATCAGTTCCCAACCCCTTTCCTGTTGGAATCTGCCGTTCCAGTGGAAATATGTGAATGAAATATAAATCTGTCACTGAAAGATGATGTAACATCCCAGAGTTAAAAGAATTTTAGAAATCGATCCAAAAGTTTCTGAGTTTCCATTTCCAACCTCGTTCCTGAAGGAATCTTCCGTTCCCGCGGAAATATATTAATAAAATATAATATCTCACTGAGGAATAATGTAACATCCTAGAGTTGAAGGAATTTTTGAAATCGGTCAAGTAACTTTATTGTTCCTGTTCTCGTTCCCGTTTCTGTTTCTGTGGGATTATAGGGATGAAATATAGTTTAAGTTACTGATGAAGGGAGATAATGTAGCACCCCTAGTGGTGAAAGAATTTTTGAAATATGTCCAGTAGTTTCTAAGTTTCCGTTTCCAACCCCGTTCCTGTGGCAATATGGGGATCAAACCTTCAGAGGAACCATCTCTGGAATAAACTACGTCTACCCTGAAAACTTCATAAAAATCCGTTGGGTGGTTTAGGAGTTTACCCCGGACATACATACATACAATCATACATACATCCTATTTTATATAAATAGATAGATAGCTAGATATATCAGTTAAAAAAAGTGTGTTTGAAATATCATTGAAATTGCTAATTTGTTTGAAAGACCTATTGATTCCAATTATGTGTAAAATATTGCGTCGTTCAAATGTTCACCACGACTTCTCTGGCTGGAGCGCATCCGAAATGTGAAATTTTCCATGAATCTGGTGCATGAATCAGACTGAATTTGATCGACGACATGGATTAAGTCCACTGAGGGTCTAAGTTCTCACTTAATGGGAACGAAATCCACTTAACTAAAGTGGCCTTTTATCCCATTGAGTGAGAACCAGCTCCACTTTCTTATGAGAAATAAGTACACACTGGGAAGCATAGAGTTAGAATGAATTTCCGACAGTAAAAATTAAAGATAGAAACTACTGTTAGTTCTTAGACCTTTTCTTACGTTTTCTTGAACTTATCTTGATAAGTACTACGGCTTTTCTAAATTTAGTGATAAAGCCCCATAGGCATATTTTCGTAAACTAGTTTACTTCGAAACTCAGTTTTCGAGTTTTGGAAAATATTTTATTATTCAGTTTATCGCAGCGATTTTTTGGATTATTTTTGAAAACTGAATTTTGAAATACATAAACTGAATAATAAAATATTTTCCAAAACTCGAAAACTGTGTTTCGAAATAAACTGATACTTTGTGATTCAATATTCAGAAAATGAATTTTGAAATAAACTAAACAGATACCTACTTCAAGAGTATTACCTTTAATTTGAAATTTTATCAATTTTATTAATTAAATTTGGTTTCTCAATAGAAGTAGTACTTTTTTTATATTCATAAAATTTAAATATACTTGAAGAACTACTTTTTCCTGGCTAAACATAAGAACTTATTTCACATTCTTACTTACTTACTTAGGTGGGCATTACAGTTCGGGGTGAACCTGGGCCTCAACCAACATCCTTCTATAACGACTTCGATTTCGGGCGAGCTCTCTCCAGTTTCGCACTCCAAGTCGGTTGAGGTCTTCATCCACTTGATTGCGCCACCTAAGACGAGGTCTTCCCCTTCCGCGATTTCCCTGCAATGTGCTTTCGAACACCCGACGAGCCGGAGCGTTTGGGTCCATCCGCTCAACATGGCCCAACCATCGTAGCCTCGCGATGCGTACTCTTCTGGCTATGCCCATGTCGCGGTACAGCTCATACAGCTCGTTGTTGTATCTTCTTCTCCACACATTGCCTTCGCATACGGGACCAAAGATCATTCGGAGAATTTTTCTTTCGAAACGACCAAGGGTTTCCTCATCCGCTTTCGATAAGGTCCATGCTTCCGCGCCGTAAAGCAGGACTGGGATGATTAAGGTCTTATATAAGGTTACCTTGGTTTTTCTGGAGAGGGTTTTGTTTCTCAATTGCCTTCTTAACCCAAAGAAGCAACGGTTGGCAAGAGTTATTCTCCGTTTGATCTCCGCCCTGATGTTGTTGTCCGTGTCTACAGCGGATCCTAGGTAGACGAAGTCCTGTACTACTTCGAAGTGATGTCTGTCTTTTGTGAAGTTTTGTCCAATTCGTCGATGTTCGGTGTCCCTGTTTGATGACAGCATATACTTCGTTTTGCCCTCATTAACCATCACAGTCATTTTTGCCGCTTCTGTTTCAATACTCGCAAAAGCACCTATGACATCACGCTTTTTTCTTCCCATTACGTCAATATCGTCTGCATAGGCGAGTAATTGTACAGACTTTTGAAAGATTGTTTCTCTTGTGTTGACGTTTGAGTTTCTTACAATCTGTTCAAGTATGATGTTGAAGAAATCGCATGACAGTTTGTCGCCTTGCCTAAAACCTTTTTCGACATCAAAGGTCTCGGTGAGTTCTTTACCGACCTTGACGGAGCAGCGTGAATTTTCCAAAGTCATCCTGCAAAGTCGTACGAGTTTTGCAGGGATGCCGAAACTAGACATGGCTCCGTACAGGTACAGCTCGTCTCTGTAGATACTGTCATACGCGGCCTTGAAATCGATAAAAAGATGGTGAATATCGATATTATATTCTCGGGTTTTTCCAAGATCTGCCGTAATGTGAAAATTTGGTCTATTGTGGACTTCTCTGGTCTACAACCACATTGATAAGGAACTATCAAGTTGTTGACGTGGGGTTTCAGACGTTCACATATTACAGCAGACAAGATCTTATAAGCGACGTTAAGGAGGCTTATCCCTCTATAATTGGCGCAATTGTGAGGGTCTCCCTTCTTTAGGATCGGGCATTCGATACTGAGGTTCCATTCATTGGACATGCTTTCTTCCGACCATATCATGCAGATCAGCTGGTGCATGCTCCTTTCCAACTGGTCTCTAGCTGCCTTGAAGAGTTCGGCATCAAGGCCATCTGCACCTGCAGTCTTATTAGATTTAAGTTTGCATATGGCAAGCTTAACTTCTTCGTCGTCATGGCACCTCTCAATTTCCTCAAAAGAGCGTTTTTGTGCTGCTTCTTTTTCTTTTCAAGAATTCGGTGTTCATCCCTTCTTTTCTCCTTATAAATATCGTTATAATGATCGTAAGCAGCCCTTGTTCGTTTTGCATCAGCATTTGACGTGCTTTTTGTTTCGCTGCATTTGCCTGCCTGCATTCTTCATCGAACCATGGGTTTCGTTTTGGTGGCCGAGTGAAACCCAGAACCTCAGAGGCAGCGGTTCTCTTGACTTCTTGGCATTGCTGCCACTGGTCTTCAATGCTTAATGCTGGCGGCATAGGATTCAAGGATAATTGAAGCGACACTCGATTGGAAAAGGCATTGGCAATCTCTTGCGATTGTAGCATTCTAACGTCATATCTCTTCACAGCGTTAGATCGTGCAGGTCGTGAACAAAATATCCTCATTCGTACCTTGGCTACAACAAGGTAGTGGTCCGAGTCAAAGTTGGCCCCTTGGAAAGTTCGGACATCTAACACACTGGGAGAGTGCCTTGCGTCGATCGCAACATGGTCAGTTTGGTTGACAGTTAATTGATCTGGGGATCGCCATGTGCCTTTATGAATTTTGAGATGCGGGAAGCGTGTACTACTTACACCAAGATTTAGCCCCGCAGCAAAATCGATCAGGCTCAGTCCGTTTTCGAAAGTTTTGTCATGGAGGCTATGCTTACCGATTGTATTTCCATAGATGTCCTCTTTCGCTAGTTTTTCTTTAAAATCGCCAAGAACGATTTTCACGTCGTCGGCACTGCTCATATGTTCTTCGAGGAGCTCGTAAAACAGTCTTTGGCATTGTCGTCTTTCTCTTCTGTGGGAGCATGTGCGCATATTAGGCTAATGTTGGCGAATTTAGCCCTGATGCGGATGGTCATTATACGCTCATTAACTGGATTTTAGCTAATCACCTTATCCCTGAGTCTTCCTCTAACGACAAATCCGCACCCAAATAAGCGTTGTTTCTGTTGTCTGTATAAGCAGTCAAAGTAGTAGATGTCACATTTTTTCATCTTCCTTATGCCCGGCCCACTCCATCGCACTTCTTGGATTGCGGTTATATCTGCTTTGCAGCAGTCTAGGGCGTCCGCTAATTCTCTTATTTCACATTCAAAAGGAACTAAAACCCACAGTTTTTTGTACATGGGAACAAAGGCCACTTTAGTAAAGTGGATTTGGAACAAAGGCCACTTTAGTAAAGTGGCTTTGTACAATTGTACAAATGAGAATTAAGTCCCTCAGTGGACTTAGTTCCTGTGGACTTATTTCACTAGACCTGGGTTATGTTGGCTTTGAGGACCGCTGTGGTTTGTTACTAATTCGCATTTACCTGCAATTTTCGTAAGTAAGCCCCACAAGCAAAAGTCTAAGGGGATTAAGGCGCACGATCTCCGTGGCCAATTCACATCACCTCCATATGAGGCAAATATCCAATGTGGCATGAGCTGTGTGGGCACGTATCGTCGGCCGTCCTGTTAATACCACATGGTCGTTGGTGTCCAAATCATCCAATCTAGGCCAAAAAAAGTTGTTAATCTTCGACCTATTGCGGTCGCCATTGCAATAATGGCCTGGCCCAAGTCGTTCTCAAAGAATTATGGACCGATGACCAAAAAATTCGCACCAAACAGTAACTTTATCGGAATGCAATAGACGTTCTTGGATCTCATGTGGACTGGTTTTTTCCTTAATTCGACAATATTGTTTGTTTACATTCCTATTCATCAAGTGATGGGACTCATCGCTGAAGAAGATTTTTCGATGAAACTTAGAGTCAGAGCCAATGCTGCCAAAACACATGAGTCCTTGTTTATGGTTGTTCACCTTCAGTTCCTGGGTCAGTTGAATTTTGAATGTACATATATGAATGCAATCTCAAGTCACGCGGAAAAAATCGCCAAGTCGTGATCTGCGAAAGACCGAGTCCTCCGTGCACAATCTCACAGGTAGTGGTTATGTTTTCGGGTTTCGGCAGATCTTGCATTTCGTCGACGGATTGGTGTTGGTCCATCATATACTGAACCAGTGGACTCAAACCACATTGCGGATATGCCTCTCGGTTGAACGATTTCATACGACCGCAAAATGAGCGAACGACCCGAAAAGAACACCAACTTTGTCAAACAACTTACTATTTGCACATTTCCGTCTTTGGCGATTTGGCAAAACACACTGAATAAATGACAACTAATTTGACAGATGTACGAATTGTAACGTGCACTTAGTCCGCAATAATAAAACTTTACCTTTCAATTTATTTCTACCACTTTTATTCGATATCTAATTTATTCGATCTCAACTCGACCAATAATCACATTAACTCAATCTTAGCATTAACACTCTATAATCAAAACTAATCTCGTGGTTGCTTTAGCGCTCTCTTTATATAGAATAACATATAACATCTAGAGCTTTCCATCAGTGTGAAACATCGAGAGCTTTCAAGCAATTTATAACATAGAGAGAGTTTGCTATAATCATTGTGGCTAGACACATTCTCTTCCCGGTATAGTTCTGCACACACACACACACTGAATCCAAGCACTGCCTTCTATTAGATATACCTACATTATAGTGTTGCCGCTTGTGTTTTCGGTTAAACGTTTTAGCATCAAATGTTGGGTGAACATTACAATATAGTTCCAACGTTATAATCCGTCGTTATAAAGTCGAAGATCTCTGTTGGAAAACCTTTTATACGTGTTTCTATTACAACAAAACAAAGGTTTTCAAAGCTTATGGTGTGTTCTACCACTTGCAAGATAGTTGAGTAATATTTTGTCTGATGGTTCAGTAATTTATTTTTTTGAGTTTTCAGTGCGATTTAGGAAAGCCATTTATCAACACTGGCTACACTAATGTTTCCCGCTAAACAAGAACAATCCGCAAACATTCTAAAATTAATATACACATGCGTTTACCTAATCCCACAACACTAGACGGCTCTCCGGTGTTGAATGACGCCATTGTGCCAAATTAGTAGCATATGCAAGTTATTTTATGTTTATGAAAATGAAAACTTATTGTTTGTCTGTTGTCACAACAAAAACGATGAATTCAACATCTTTCTATTTTAACGGATTAAACCTTTTTCAAACTACTTCTTACAATTATTGATGTTTAAACACACCCAAATAGTTAATCAAAACCTTTCTAATGGAATCCATTTCGATTTCAAACAACCTCTATTCAAAATCTTTTTATAATTCGTAACGGTTGCTTTTGTATTTAAATTCAAATCGTAAAACCAAAAGAAGTAAAAGCTTTTACAGTAGTGTCTGCTTCGAACTTACGGTACGAATAATGGTTAAAGCACATTGCATACTTTTGTGAGCTTATTTTGTTCCCAGTGTCTGCCATAAATAGTGTTTTTTAATCCAAATATTACTCTTTTTTTGTTAAAACTTATTTAGAACTGCTTTGCTGACACTCTGGAATGCTTTCAACCACAGAGTAGATAATACAAAATATCGAGACGTAAATTGCCTGAAACTTTTGAATTAAGGGATATATCCGGCTAGAAATGAAATTCATTATTTCCACTTTAAGGCAAGGGTTGATAATGTTTGTTACTGCAGTTTTGAACGAAGCTTTCAACATTTAAAACAAAAATATCAAAAAACACTTTTACAAATTTTAAATTGATTTTAAACCAACCGACAAACAATGCTGGAGAGGATTTCCGATCAGGGTTCCAGACCGAATACGGCTGGTAGGCAAAGTGGAACTACCTTGGTGCAATTTATTCCTTGGTTCTACTCTGTGCCAACAACTGAAAGGATTTCAATTAATTTATTTTTGGTGGGGCAAAACCCCCTTATATTCTGCTTATTGCAAGCTAATTCTTAATCTAATTTAAAAGATGGAGTCTATGGTACCCGTGGCGTAATGGTTAGCATGTCCACCTGCTAACCCAGAGGTTCGAGGTTCGAATCCCAGCAGAGGCAAAATGCAAAAATGTTTTTCCACGGGTATTGCCTTTCGCGAGGAATTGGCAAGTCCTCCGTTAGTAAATTCATTGCCATGAAAAGCGCATTCTCAATTAGCCGTTCGGAACCGGCCCAAAATTGTAGGTCCCCTCCATTCCCTCACAAGGCATGGTTGTGAGAAATGCGCTAGGCCCAGGGGCTCCTCGCTCTGTTGCGCCACCCTATTTTTATTTTTTAGTCTTAGGCAAGGTCTAGGATGAGGTTGAAGTCAAAACAGTTTAAACTCGAATTAGCATTACTCGACATTCGGGCGACAGGTTCATTTGAGTCTTATGACGTTCGATGAGGGGGTAAGTAAAAGAGCTGAAGATTCCGTATACTGCGAGGATTAGTGCTAGATAAAATTGTAAAGGGTTGTGCAGCCCACTGTTCCAGAAAAGACTCCGTGAATGAAGAAAGTATTGAATATTTCTCGACCGTCTTTCAAAGTATTCATGCTGAGAAACTTTATGCGGTCTTGGGAAGGAGGGAGAATCAAGCGATTTTTCCAAGGAAGACTCTAAGAGCAAATCAAAGAAAACGGCGCTGAATATTTTCAATTCTATAAATTAAAACTTGTTGGAAAGGGGACCAAACTTGACAGGCGTATTCATGGAGATGGCGAACAAAGGCAATGTACAGAGACCAGGTTACGTATAAGGGTCGCAGAACTCTTTTGACCATCGCTTAATGAGACCAATTGCTGAATTGGCTTTTAGTAGAACAACATCAATGTGTGAGATGAAATTGAGTCCTTGGTCGCAAATAATTCCGAGATCACGAATCTTCTCAACTCAGTGACATAGACTTATATTTCATTCACATATTTCTACGGGAACGGAAGATTCCCTCAGGAATAGGGTTGAAAATGGAGACTCAGAAACTAGTGGACAGATTTCAAAAATTCTTTCGGCACTGGGATGCAACATAATCCCTCAGTAACTTAACTTAGATTTCATCAATATAATCCCACGGGAGCAGATACAAGAATGAGCACGGGAGCCTAAAACTACAGACCCGAGCAACGCTAGGTGGTTCAGCTAATTAAATAACAAATAGTAAGACTATTGGATTGTTTGTTTTTAAGAACTCTTTTGCTTTTCGACTGGCAAGAATATAGATTTAATTTTTTTAGTTTAAAGTGTTACTTTTACAATAATCCAAACTACTTTTTCATATGAAATGACCGCACATTGAACTTGATCTATATTCGTAAAAGGAATTGATTTAAAGTGATACTATACACTTCGACCTAAGCAATGGCAGCGTCTTCTAGGCCTTTGGTAGAAATAAGGATCTAGAAGGGATATTGGGTTCAAAATGAAGTCGAAGTTCTTTGGTTATTATGTAGACATGAAGAAATGAATTAAGTAATAAAGACTCGAAGACGCAATAAGGGTATTGCAAAACCACGTGGTGGTATCTGTGCCCATGTTGAACGGTGCCGATGCTGACACTTTGATGTACTCAACAAGTGTCAAGAGCTTCAGCAACGCTACGGGAACAACAACATTAGCGGGAACTTGGAAAATATTGGGCCAATTCTTAAAAAAATTTCAATGTTAGAGTGCTTCATTGCTCCTGAGTATTAAAGACTAGATTTCCTTCCCATATTCTTTCGGGAACGGAAAAGTGAATGGTGAAATAACCAGGAAACTGGAAAATACTGAACCGATTTCAAAAAATCTTTCACTGTTAGAATGCTTCATTGTCCCTGAGCATTCTTAGCCATATTTCATCACCATTTTCCCACAGAAACGGGAACGGGAATTCAAAAAAAAAAACCAACTGTACCGATTTCAATGCGTATTTCAATTTTACAGAACTGGGCCGATTCCAAAAACTATGTCATCGTTAGAGTGCTTAACTATTCCTTAGTAACATAAACTATATTTCATCCCTATTCTCAAACTAGAATGGAAACTTGGAAACTAGGAAACTACTTAACTAAACTTACTTAACTCGATTAACGTAGGGCCTGAGCTACGCCGTGCGGGTCAGCAAGTATGTTTATAAATTTTAAACATATATTATATCTTGAGGTTGTTCATCGAATGCTTTTTCGAAGTCAACTAGCACAACATGTTGTCCTTTGAGGGACCACGATGTTATCCAATTATCATCCCCATACTTTGGATCGCTCTCTCATCTTACCAGCGACAAACATGCACTACCTATCAGATCAAAACATTATTTTTGCAGTGAGTTACCAAATATGCGCTAAACAATCTTCAAAGTGTGGGACACCGGTTTGATCGAACGGTATTTATCAGAACTTCATGTATCAACATAAATCTTATATCTAAACCCAATGCCTCCCATTTTTTTTCCAAACTTACTTACTTAGGTGGGCATTACAGTTCGGGGTGAACCTGGGCCTCAACCAACATCCTTCGATAACGACTTCTATTTCGGGCGAGCTCTCTCCAGTTTCGCACTCCAAGTCGGTTGAGGTCTTCATCTACTTGATTGCGCCACCTAAGACGAGGTCTTCCCCTTCCGCGATTTCCCTGCAATGTGCTTTCGAACACCCGACGAGCCGGAGCGTTTGGGTCCATCCGCTCAACATGGCCCAACCATCGTAGCCTCGCGATGCGTACTCTTCTGGCTATGCCCATGTCGCGGTACAGCTCATACAGCTCGTTGTTGTATCTTCTTCTCCACACATTGCCTTCGCATACGGGACCAAAGATCATTCGGAGAATTTTTTTTTCGAAACGACCAAGGGTTTCCTCATCCGCTTTCGATAAGGTCCATGCTTCCGCGCCGTAAAGCAGGACTGGGATGAGTAAGGTCTTATACAAGGTCACCTTGGTTTTTCTGGAGAGGGTTTTGTTTCTCAATTGCCTTCTTAACCCAAAGAAGCAACGGTTGGCAAGAGTTATTCTCCGTTTGATCTCCGCACTGATGTTGTTGTCCGTGTCTACAGCGGATCCTAGGTAGACGAAGTCCTGTACTACTTCGAAGTGATGTCTGTCTATTGTGAAGTTTTGTCCAATTCGTCGATGTTCTGTGTCCTTGTTTGATGACAGCATATACTTTGTTTTGCCCTCATTAACCATCAAACCCATTTTTGCCGCTTCTGTTTCAATACTCGCAAAAGCACCTATGACATCACGCTTTTTTCTTCCCATTACGTCAATATCGTCTGCATATGCGAGCAATTGCACAGATTTTTGAAAGATTGTTCCTCTGGTGTTGACGTTTGAGTTTCTTACAATCTGTTCAAGTATGATGTTGAAGAAATCGCATGACAGTTTATCGCCTTGCCTAAAACCTTTTTCGACATTGAAGGTCTCGGTGAGTTCTTTACCGACCTTGACGGAGCAGCGTGAATTCTCCAAAGTCATCCTGCATAGTCGTACGAGCTTTGCAGGGATGCCGAAACTGGACATGGCTCTGTACAGCTCATCTCTGTAGATACTGTTATAAGCGGCCTTGAAATCGATAAAGAGGTGGTGAATATCGATATTATGTTCTCGGGTTTTTTCCAAGATCTGCCGTAATGTGAAAATTTGGTCTATTGTGGACTTCTCCGGTCTAAAACCACATTGATAAGGACCTATCAAGTTGTTGACGTGGGGTTTCAGACGTTCACATTTTACAGCAGACAAGATCTTATAAGCGACGTTAAGGAGGCTTATCCCTCTATAATTGGCGCAGTTGTGAGGGTCTCCTTTCTTTAGGATCGGGCATACGCTACTGAGGTTCCATTCATCGGGCATGCTTTCTTTCGACCATATCATGCAGATCAGCTGGTGCATGCTCCTTTCCAACTGATCTCCAGCTGCCTTGAAAAGTTCGGCATCAAGGCCATCTGCACCTGCAGTCTTATTTGATTTAAGTTTGCATATAGCGAGCTTAACTTCTTCTAGGTCGGGAGGACGGCATTCTTGATCATCGTCCAAGCTGAATGGGGCAATCTGCCTGACAGCGGAATTTGTGTCCTCATCGCCGTTAAGCAGTCTGCAGAAATAATCTTTCCAGATCCTCAGTAGCGACTGTGACTCTACAACTATGTTTCCCTGCTGGTCTTTACAGGCTTGAGTTCGGGGTTTGCCACCCTGGCAGGATCTTTTTACCTTTTGGTAAAAATTCCGAGTCTCGTTCCTGTCATGGCACCTCTCTATTTCCTCAAACGAGCGCTTCTCATGCTGCTTCTTTTTCTTTTTGAGAAGTCGGTGTTCTTCCCTTCTTCTCTCCTTGTAAATCTTGTTATACTGACCGTAAACAGCCCTCGTTCGTGTTTGCATAAGCATTTGTCGTGCTCTTTGCTTGGCTGCATTTGCCTGCCTACATTCTTCATCGAACCATGGGTTTCGTTTTGGTGGCCGAGTGAAACCCAGAACCTCAGAGGCAGCGGTTCTGATGGCTTCTTGGCATTGCTGCCACTGGTCTTCGATGTTTAATGCTGGCGGCAAGGGATTCAAGGATAATTGAAGGGACACTCGATTGGAAAAGGCATTAGCAATCTCTTGCGATTGTAGCTTTCCGACGTCATATCTCTTCACAGCGTTAGTTCGTGCTGGTCGTGAACAAGATATCCTCATTCGTACCTTGGCTACAACAAGGTAGTGGTCCGAGTCAAAGTTGGCCCCTCGGAAAGTTCGGACATCTAGCACACTGGAAGAGTGCCTTGCGTCGATCGCAACATGGTCAATTTGGTTGACGGTTAATTGATCTGGGGACCGCCATGTGCCTTTATGAATTTTGAGATCCGGGAAGCGTGTACTACTTACAACAAGATTTAGCCCCGCAGCAAAATCGATAAGCCTCAATCCGTTTTCGGAGGTTTTGTCGTGGAGGCTATGCTTACCGATTGTGTTTCCAAAGATGTCCTCCTTCCCTAGTTTTGCGTTGAAATCGCCAAGAACGATTTTCACGTCGTATCTAGGGCATTGCTCATATGTTTCTTCGAGGAGCTCGTAGAAACAGTCTTTGGAATCGTCGTCTTTCTCTTCTGTGGGGGCGTGGGCGCATATAATGCGAATTTAGCCCTGATGCGGATGGTCATTATACGCTCATTGACTGGATTTTGGCTAATCACCTTATCCCTGAGTCTACCTCTAACAACAAATCCGCACCCAAATAAACGCTTTTTCTGTTGTCTGTAGCAGTCGCCATAGTATATGTCACAGTTTTTCATCTTCTTTATGCCCGGTCCATTCCATCGCACTTCTTGGATGGTGGTTATGTCTGCTTTGCAGCAGTCCAGGGCGTCCGCTAATTCTCCAGCTGCACCTTCTCCGTTAAGCGATCTTACGTTCCAGGTGCAGATCCGGAGGTCGTTGTCCTTTTTTCGTTTGCATGGGTCGTCAACTTTGAAATCATTATCGTTATCCGAGGCTGTTGATTGTTTCGGAACTGGGCTTTTTTTACGTGGTTGGGTAGTTAACCCTACGCACAACCCCCAAGCTGGAGGGCCAGGTCCTTTTGGATCCCTTCGGACACAAAGGGCTGGAGTATCCAGAGTCAGTACCCTGCTGCAGGGGTGTGAGTGCTGCCGTTGGCTCACCAGGAGCTCGTCCGCCACCATCTCTACTTCAATACCCTGTCCTAGTATTGAAAGACCCCAAAAGACCTTTAAACCAGATATGTTGGAGTAGCTCTTTCAGGGATTTCTGCTTTTATGGCTGCTGAAGTCCACCGTTGATTCTGTCCTTCGAATTCATCCGCTGGGACATTTACACGAAAGCTCTCGTAGACCACTGAGATTCGTGCAGTCAGTCATTGTTCGCAGAGCAATTATAGTGTTGATCGATCACAATTCTTTGTTCCGGATTCCCTTATCTCAACACTCGCACTTACTAGTTTAGCAGGTCAGCTCTGGACGGAGCATCCCAGGTCCCAGTGGATACCGCTTGGAGGTATAGTAAGCACAGTTGACGTGTACTATAAGTTACAGCATCTGGGCGCCGCCAAGTTAGCACCAATCAGAGCCTACCCGAATAGTACAACGCCCATCCACCAAACTCATATGTTATCTCGTCTGGTTCAGCACGTTTGCGTTTGATTTTTGTCGTCAATGAGAAGAATTTATTCTTGAGCTTTCGTCTTTAATGAACTTCGGCGAAAAAATTCCATGATGAACATTTCTTCTTCTTTGAACGGCTAATTTGAAGGTAGTTGCCTTCTTATAGCTTGGAATGAACTAGCAGGTGGGACAGAAATTTCTTACAGCTTCCGATACCAGTCTCACGTGCATTTTGCTTGAAGTTGTGCGCACTTTTCGCTTTTTTCTTGTAGCTTCTATATTTAATTTCGTGTATGGAATAGTTAAAACAGCCAAGGTACTATAAGAAAATGTATATTTATTTAGCTTACTTCTCAAGGAACATTTGCGCAAATTTCAATGACCCACAAAGGCCTTGTAATTCGTTCAACATTTTTAAATCTATTGAAAATGCGTCAGATCGCAACTTGTTACAAAAAGGTATCGACAGTTTTGTTACATGGTGTTCTAAAAACGGTATTAATTTGAACCCTTCCAAGTGTAAGTAAGTAAAAATACATAGTGGAAGTAAGTAAAGTAAAAGTATTTTTATTTAGTACTAGCGGTCCGTCCCGGCTTCGCACGGACACTAAACATGACATTTACACACATATTCACAATTTTTCGCGTCGAATTAAAAAAAAAATAGGAAATATAATTCCAAGATATTATTTAAAAATAATTTAATGATAATTTTTTCATTGTTTTGTATATTTCTTGTGTGTGTTTTTTATTTATCAGCGTTTTTATATTTTTTTGCGTTTTAATGTTTTTGTTTAATACGTTTCTTTTGTTTGTTTGTTTTTTCAATGTCAGGTTTTTTTGTTTATTGCAAAGAGGTCATAACCCCTAAAGAAAAGCCTTTTTTATGTAAGAGCTTCCCTGTAAACAATATTTGATGTTGTTTTATTTTGCGACAGCAAAATAAATTGATTTTTATGGGCTCCGACCAGCGATAGTCCAACATACAGTTGACCATGAGTAAAACATTTCTTTCGCAGTTTGAATTTGGCCTTGGGACTTGTTAATTGTTAATGCGAAAGATGTTTTTACCGGAAACTGAAGCCGTTTAAATGGGATTGGCAGATCAGTCGGGATCATCGGTATACGCGGTATATGAGCCAGTTGACCAGCTGCTGGGCCAGTGATAATAGTTGCTACGGTTAAATTGTCTTTTAACTCTTTAATAAGCTGAATTGTCCCATTGCACATTTTCGGAGGGCCTTTTTCTTCTTCAACCAAGAGAACAGCTTCCTTGTTTACAGCTGGAGAATTGTATCTAGATCTACCCGGGTGAGCAGTCTGCGGTGAGCGGTCGGAATGACTAATTAGCTATAAATTATCCGAAGAGTTGCGTTCAATATTTTGTTTAAAGCTTTGTATACGTACATAGATAGCGAATGATTATTTGTCAAAAGATTTTTTACTGGCTGTGGTAGTTCTTGAAAAATGGGGACACTAACTTTTCCAGAATCACAGCACATGCCATTATTTTCATTGACCCATTTTTTTGGCAGAACACTTAGGGCAAATCTTATTCATGTCGCTGATTTGAAAGGAAGACTGTTGAGCATAGTCGATCTGTGGATCGTACCTAAAAGCCGATCTGTTACTGTGAGCTACAACTCGATTGCGACCTCCAGCTATTGACGTCTGTTGTCGTTCTCTCTGGTCTTGAAGGTGTTGGGAACAGCTGATAGCTTTATTCCTTAGTGCGGGAGCCGTTGCAACTGTTGAATACTGGACTCTCGCGCGCGTCTTTGAGAGGTTCTCATGTTTTGTTCAGCGAGCCGTTGCTCGGTACTCGACTCTCTGACTTGCGATTGCGCCACATATTCTCTCTGACTTAAAAGACGATTTTCAATTTCAGATGAAGATTCTTTCATTTCGACATATTTTTTTGACAGTTATAATTTTTCATTATTAATTTATAATCAGAGTTAGAACTATAGTTTAGGATTGAAAATTTTCATTCAAAATTCTATTTCTATTTATGCTAGTGCAGATTTACAAAAGTCGAACTGTTTTGGTATCAACATCTCTAAAATACATTGTTACTCTTGTCTAAATTGTGATTCAGTTTACTGTGCATTGAATCTGCAGCCTCTTCCGCATACATCACTCTCTATCGATCATCCACTTTCGAAATAAGTTGGTTAAATGATTGATTCAAGAAAGATGTCTCTCCATTCTCAGGTTTTTCGCAAAGTGCACTCCAAGATACGTACATATATCTTTATTCTTTAACAACTTTAATATCTTCATTGTTATAAGTCCATCGTACCCTTGAGCTCAATCTTCCATTACCATTCTTAAATATTATGACCTTCGATTTTTCCCGGTTAACTACCAGTTTCCATAACGATCAATAACTGCTCAGTTTGTTGATCATAAAGGCCCCAGCCCATAGCGCGCGTGCGGCACCGCTTCCAACTGACTCATAAGCACCGAGCGCAACGCGCCGAACGCGCCGAGTAGCCCAACTTTAAACTTTGCCGCGGCTCTCACGCGGTGACATTTGGTGTCAAACCAATTTGAAGTTCTCTCTTGTTGCTAGAGATGAGATAGGACAAACTGATACCTCAGAGATGTGACTCAAATGTGTTTGCTACTGCTGGTAAAATAACAGTTTAAGTAGCATTTTCAATAAGATTTTTTTGTCAAAATATTTTTAATGTTGAAAATATGTTAGCTAAGCCATAAAGACCAATTTTCTTTTTGAAAATAATGAAACAAAAGCATTTTGAAATTTGACAACAGCAGAAAAAGTATTAAAAAAACGTATTTTTTGTTATATTTTACTGTAGTCACAATGTAAAAAGATTTTGTTTCATTTGTTGCAAAAGAATCAATTCTTTGAAGTCAAGTGCTAATATTTACTCCACATTAAATAAATTATCTACAAAATACAATGTTTGCTTTATATATAATATGAATATAAGAACTCCGACATGTACTTCTTAGGTTTAAAATGTATTCCCACTGGGACAAAAACTTGGTTTTCGTAGCAGTTCCCAAATGCTAACAAATTTTCACATACATTTTTTAGAACCTCATTGTTTCAGTAGCGCGATGTTTTCAATTAGCGTATGATAAAACCAATAGCGAAGAAGTGACGGAATAGAAGCTATTTTATGTTCTAAATTTCTTTACCATAAATAAATGTTACAACAAATCTTTTCTCTTCACTTCGAAAACATAATAATTTAAGTGTTTTATGATATAAATTTATTTGTGATTGACTCAATCTTTACATTCTACAATAAATGAGTGTAAAAATACAATAACATTAATAAAAGTAATTTTTTTAAAAACCAAAAGTGCAAAGATGGAGAGGAACTGTTAAAGGAACGGTTCACTCGTTTTCGTAAAAAATTGCGTTTTGTCCCAGTGAGAGTAGGTTAATTAGAGATTTCCCAAACCGAAGCGATTTTTTGTTGGGACGGCAATAGTTTAACATAAAAAATTTAATTTTTTTCAAGAATATGTAAGTTACCACACAAACATGACGAAATATTGTGAAAACAGAAAAAATGCAGCGTCAGTGGCGTAGCTTTATAGTACTAAGGAAATTATTCGGAATCAAATCTACGTAGGGAAAACGCTGGTATCGCCACCTGTATTCACAGTTTCACGAACAACTTTTCGTAAGCAAGCTTACAACATATTTTGCTTATTAAAGTCGAAAACTTTACTTGTTTTGTTTTTAACGTATCAAAAAAATATAACCTGACACTTATTCGATCTGAAACGGGATTTAATCCTAAGTGGAAATGAGGTATTTCAAGCATTCAAGAAAATATAATCCATGTACCAGTGAAAACCTCACTCACCTGTAGTTTTAGTGAATTAACGACTCATCCCTAGTTCGTTTGACGTTTGTGTTGCCTATTTCAAAATAATTTTCGCAGATACACAGCCGTCAAAACACCGCGCCGTGTTCATTGGGTCACCCCTATCAGTTGCGTGCGGCAAAACCAACCGCATCAGTTGCCGCGCCGCTCCTACCGCACGCAACGCGTTCTATGGGCCGGGGCCTTAAGTTGGAGTGATTCTAGAGAATATGCGAAATGATATCATCTGCAGAAAGTTTGAGAGTTTTGATCAGGGTTCCTGTTTACTCAATAACTCCAGGCAAAATACCGATGATGTCCTCGATAAAGAGAGCGAATAAGCTTGGGCTGAGGGTACATCCTTGCTTACCGCCTAGCCTGCTCGAGTTTGGAACCAATCCGATATACTTTTACCATCCCATACTGCTGCTGGAGTATCCATGTATAGATTCTACAAAACATGGCCGAAATTAAGTTTCATTCCCAACCCAAACATTTTGAACATTAGGGCATTTCTGTCTATTGTATCGAATGCAGCTTTAAAGTCGACAAAAAACACATAGCTTTTTGTTTTTGTCCAAGAACGAGTCCGCTGTACCTTCCAAGTGTCAAAGTATGACGTTCCATACGCAAAAGGATTCCCTGCATTGTAAATTATCACGTTTCGAGTAACAGTGACCTTGGTGTTCTTTGTAGTAATAATAATAATAATAATAACTTTATTTCAGATCTATAAGAATATAATAACAATTTTATATAAGTTAATTATGGCCTTGGTTAAACCGTCTGCCAGATGCCAACTATTTGTTTTTTTTCTTTCAAATGATTATTATATATGTATGTATACAATACATTAATATATTTTCAAATTTAAAATAACAACATTTTCTCTGTGTCTCTCTCTCTTAACTCTCATGCTTAACTGTTTTAGTACCAACATTTATTTATTTCTATTTTCTTAAATACAATGAATCTAATTACATTAGAAAGATATTTTTTTTAACCAATGGTTAAATTTAAGGATACAGACCTTGAGCTAATTTATGAAATCTTTTCTATAATTAATGGCTTCTATGCAATACCGAGCGAGGAGCTTCCAATTCTCTCCATTTAAAATACTTTTAGATTCAGATTCGCTTAGTATTGTTTTTCTAAAGTAAACAAACCTTATTTCTTTTAAAATTGGGCATTTCGATAAAAAGTGATACGAGTTCTCTTGTTCTTGTAGATTGCATAATGAGCAAAACGATACCTGGCCAGTAGAATAAGGCCTATAATTTAGACCAAGAAGCTCTCCTCTTAAGCGAAAAATACTCGATATTTCGTATATACTCAGGTTGTTTGTGAAATAATTAAGATCGTTCAGATTATATTCCAACTTTGGGTACATTGATCTTCTTGAGGAGCCTCTAGCTTCTCCAATTAGATCATCCCTAATTCTTACATCCAAGGACGTAATTAAACTTTTCTCTTTCAAATTCATTTGTCTCCCCGGTTTGCACTGAAACACCGCTCAACATTGCTATGTCGTCCCATCTCCTATACCAGCTAATTTTCTTCTCTATGCTATATTTCGCTAGTATTTTTGGTATCCGAGAGTGATCATAAGATAGTATTTTAGTGATATAATCAAAGTGCATTTTCAACGTGAAAATAAAAATAGGTGAAATACCTGTTTCCAGAAGAAGCATATAATTAGGGGTTGACTGGGGTAACCTAAAAGTTTTTTTTAAGAAAAGACGTTGCAGCTTTTCAACGTCATCGTACTGTTGATATCCCCATACCTGTGCTACGTAGAACGTAGGTCATTATAGACCTCAAGGCAGCTTGAAAAACTTTAAATTTTACACTGTGTTCAACATTGCTGTTCATAAACAAATTTCGCCAAGTCGAATTTATAGCAGATAGTGATTTCTTTAGTTTATTTTCAAAATGCTTTTTGGGTTGAGCTAAGGTGTCAAAATAATTCCCAAGTAATTAAATTCATTCACAACTTCAATGCTATTCCCATTTAAGAACCATCTTTCATTCCTGCTGTATCTTCCTCTACCTGATCTAAATATCATTGCCTTTGTTTTTGTAATATTTATGACCAGACCCCACAACATGCAATAAATCGTTTAACCTGTTTATCATGAGTTGCAGGCTTTCTGGAGATTCAGCAAACATGACTACGTCATCCGCATACAAAAGGCATTTTACTCTAAGTCCTGGAATTTTAATACCGTTTGGCAAAGCTTCAACTAAGTCATTAATAAAAAACGCAAACAGCAGTGGAGATAGAAGACAGCCTTGACGAACACCACTTTTAGTTTCAAACCACACTGACAATCGCATACCATCCCATACCGCTGACTTTGTATTTCCGTAAAGTTGTTTTATCACATTTAAAATTTTAGATGATAAGCCCCAAGGTTCAACTTATAGAAGAGCGCACCTCTATTAATACTATCAAAAGCTGCTTTGAAATCAATAAATATTGCATATAACTTTTTCCCTTTTTCGATGTAAGAGTCCACAATGTTTTGGATGGTGAAGATGTGATCTATAGTTGAATAGCAAACCCAGCTTGAAATTCACTTAGCAATTTATTCTCACTGACCCAAACCTCAAGTCTTTTTAAAATGACACCTGTAAATATTTTTGCGATGACATTTAAGAAAGAGATGCCTCTATAGTTTTCAGCATTATTAACGTCCCCTTTTTTATGTATTGGGAAAACAATAGATTCTCTGAAAGTTGCAGGAACCTCAGCGGTGTGCAATATCTCTGAGTAAGTTCTAGCTAGCTTTTCCAAAAAAACTTGCGGGGCGTTTTTGAAGAACTCATAAGGGACTCTGTCACTACCTGGTGCTTTATTGTCTTTTGCTTTATATAAAACTTCTTGAACTTCTTCTAGTGAAACATCTCTATCTAAAGAGCTTTCGATATTGAAATTTTCAGCGAATTGGATCGGATTTTCTATTTCTGGTGGATTAAGTAGATCATTGAAATATAAGGCTAAAGTATGTGCATCCAAATTGCTGCCGACTTTGAATTTTTGCCCATTGATTTCCTTAACCACCTTCTAAAATTGAGAGGAATCCTTTACATCAGACAAGTCTTTAGCTATTGCCATGTAATACTCCTTTCGCTTTGTTTCGCAAATTTTTTTATATTCCTTGTATACTTCTTTGTTGTATTGACCTCGAATTCAATGAACACATAAACTTCATTACAAGCAAAGCAAATTCAATGCTTGGGTTTATTAAGAAATGGGCAAATGAAATTAACGACCCCTATATGTTACACTTTCTTATACAACTGTCATGCCCGTCCCCATCTCGAGTATGCTTCAATCAGGTTTGGTCACCTTTATACGAGACTCATAAATCTCGTGTTGAGGCCATTAAACAGAGATTCACACGTCTTGCCCTGAAAGGGCTTCCGTGAGGTTGGTTGTATATGATACATCGAATAAAAATTCACTCTATCAATATGAGTTACATAGATATTTTGAATTTCTACCCAAAAACTTTTCTAAATCCGCACTTGACTCGAATTCAATTCCATTAACTGTGCAGGAAGTATATAATACTTTGGTTTTCAACGAAATATTGGAAAATTGGTTTCGTTTTGAGAAAAGGACAAACAATGCAGCACATGATATTCGTAGAATACCTCGGATGAAATCCTTTCATCGATGGATTAACAAATATTCAAAAGTACGCAATCAGCTTCAGAGATCTCGAGCTAAAATCAAGCCCGGCAGTGTTCTCTAAGCAGAGAACTTCATGAACAAATAGCAAGAACATTGACGTATTCTGGATAGTGGATGGATGAAATTCGAAGGAATTTTTGAAAAGAGGCAAAGTTTACTATGGAATGGGATGGTCCCTTTTCTTAGACTCGTTCGAAAAAATGGCAGGTTGTTAAAAATAAGGAATTGCTTAAAGTTTTAATTAACTTAAGCTGTATCTTTTTACAAGGGCGTACAAACCATAGGGGCAAGATGTTAAAATACCAAAAGCACCGAGTTCTGGGAGGACATTGTTAAAGCTAAGAAAATTTACTATTGAAATTTAGGACGTGTCTATGCTATATGCACCCACGGTGTAGTTGGTGTAGGTGATGTTACTTTGGATTTCAATGACAAAACTATAATTAAATCTTCAGAATCGCGCGAACTCTGAAAATGTCAGAAGATTTTCAACTGAAACGATTGCAATTGGTTCTCTTTGAGAGATTTCTCAAAAATACGGTGTAACACCACCTACACTAACTACACCTTCATGCATATAAACACGTCCTAACATTTAAGTCATTGCCATAAGGAAAATTAACTTAGATTTAGATTAGATTTAGCTTGACGGGTAGAGCTTGCTCAGCTCCGGGCACTGCGGTGACTGAATGAAACCTATTGTGCCAGCCCATGTGAGGTTTCAGGACAGTTTAAGGAACAGTGACCGGTTAGTAGTCCAGTGCAAATTTTTAGGGTTTTCCTATTGAGGTTCAGTAGGAATTTTGATGTTTTTTCGGTATATTCTGGCAAAAAGTATTTTGAACAGATTTTGCCAGATGAGTTACTCCAAGCTTTATTTGATTCCTCCAGTAGGATGTTCTTGGCAGTATGTTTGAAGGTGCTTTTATTTACACCGCAGAAGGGTTCAGGCCCGACGAATGGTTTAGATGCGCCGTCTTTAGCTAAGATGTCTGCCTTCTCATTACCATCATCATAGCCTTTGTGTGCTGGGATCCAATGGAGGATTACAGTGTTTTTCCTTACTAGTTCAGAGAGTGACATGACTGTCTCTTGGACTAGTTTGGATCTTATGACAGGTGAGCTTATCGCCTTTAGTGCAGCTTGGCTGTCTGAAAAAATGAATATAGTTTTGTTTTTCGTGTTCGATGGACATATTATTCTCGAACATTCGTTAATGGCAAAGACTTCAGCTTGGAAAATGGACGAGTGACTGCCCAGACTTACTGAGAAATTCGTTCTGGGACAGTCGCTGAAAATGCCGGAACCTGTACCAGCTTCCATTTTTGAGCCGTCCGTATACCAGACCATATCTTGCCTTGAAGGATGGGGTTTTGTGTTCTCCCAATCTTCCCTATAGGGGGAATGACAATGGAGAAGTTGAGTTTAAAGTTGTACGTCGGAATAATAGCATTCAAGCACATACTAAAAGTATTAAGTTTTTCTAAACTTTCCATTATCGACAGATGTCCTTTCGGGTATGGATGTGATTTTATGTGTCCTTGATGGAAAAGACGGTGTGTCGTCAGTCTTGCTTCCATTTTTATGAAAAGGTGAATTAGAGGTAGTCCTACAATAACGTTTAGAGCGTATGTTGGTGTTGTATGCATGCATCCAGTAATGCATGTTGTTGCCAATCTTTGAATCTTTTCAAGTTTTTGGACTGCCGTTATTTCTTTTATTTTTGTCCACCATACAACAGCTGCGTACGTTATTGTTGGTCTGACTACCAGCGTATATAGGTCGTACATAATTTTAGGTTTTAGACCCCAGTTTTTCCTGCATACGCTTCGACAAGTCCATAGGGACTTGGTTGCTCTGCTGGAAATGCGTTCTAGTTTAGGGTTCCATGACATTTTGCTGTCTAGGATGATCCCCAGGTATTTAGATTCCTTGGGAAAATGGTATTGTTTCCCCATAGAGATTGGGGGGTATTAGAAGATTTAGTTTTCTTCTTTTTGTAAATGGGACAATACCTAACTATTGACAGATAGACCTTCATCTGAGCACCAGCTTTGTACTATGTTCAGAGCTGTCTGAAGTCTTCTTGATATTAGTGTTTCTGATGAGCCTTGTATGACAATTGCTAGATCATCTGCAAAGCCCACTGCATAGATGCCTTGGGTTGCAAGTAATCTTAGTAGGCTGTCAACAACTATTGACCAGATGAGTGGTGAGAGAACTCCACCTCTTGTTGTTAGTGCTGTGATTTCCACTTCTTCGATATTGCTGTGGATAATTCTGCTGTTTAGCATGGACATTATCCATTTGCGAATAACTTGTGGAACTTTGTGGTGCCTTAGAGCTCGGTCTGTAGACACAAAGGAAGTGTTATTGAAGCTCCTTCTATGTCGAGAAATGCCACCACGCAAATTTCCTTTTTATCGATAGAAAGTTCGATCCTAGTAACTAGGTCATTCAACGCGGTTTCCGTTGATTTGTCTGGTTGATATGCGTATTGTGATGTGGATAATGGGTGGGTGGCTAATTGCTTATCCCGGATGTGTCTATCAATTACCTTCTCCATACATTTAAGGATGAATGACATTAGACTGATTGGCCGAAAGGATTAAGGGCTTGGATCCAGATTCCTTCCTGCTTTTGGCAAGTAGATAACTGTTACTCTTCTCCAGCTTTCTGATATGTGACGAAAAGCTAGGCTGCAAGTGAACAGTTTTGATAAAATGGGAGCAATTATGGCAGCCCCGTTCTGCGGTAGGGCAGGAAAGTTGCCGTCTTCCCCAGGAGCCTTGAATGGTTTCAATGAGGAGATTGCCCATTTGATGACATTGGTGCTGCACATTTGTCTGGCCGTTGTCCAGTCTTCCCTAGATGGAAACATATGCTGTTCCTTTTGGGATGATAGGTTTATTGCTGGGTCTATAATGATAGATTGTGGAAAGTGGGTGTCTATTAGGAGTTGCAGAGTTTCAATTTTGTTCTTTTTTTTTTTATAATTAACGCGCACATCAAGGGGTTATGAATAACCTTATAATGTTGTTAAACACAGTGCGAGCATTTAGGAAAATAGGAGAGGATTTGAAAGGAGACACCGATGCACGTTGCTTTTGAATCTTTGTGAATCGTAATGAAGGGGAAATACTGAGCCAGGTAAAGCATTCCACATTCGGGTGGTGCGACTGAAATACGAATCTCTATACTTAACTGTACGTCCGAAGTTGGGCTCAAGGTAAAACTGATGAACATTCCTAGCGAGGCGGGTGTTGCGGCTAAATTGTTTCAGGGGAGGAATGCAACTGGCTACTTCACTAGAGCACTGCTTGTGAAAAAAGCGATAAAAGAGAGTGAGACAGGCAACGTTTCGACGATGTTCAAGAGAATCAATTGATTCTACGATTGAACTATCACCTATCAATTTCAACGCTCTATTTTGTACCCTATCAAGGAGGTGCAAAGATGTTGGAGAAGCACCTGACCAAATATGGGAGTTATACTCCAGTTTTGGGCGGATGAAGGCCTTATAAATTGTAGCCAGATCAGAAGGGGTGAAGAACTTCCTGCATCGTCTTAAGAAACCTAAGCATTTAGCAGCGTTTTTGGCGACTTCAAATATGTGGTCATTCCAACGAAGATCATCGCTTACACACATACCAAGTACTGCCAGCTTTTCGATGTCTTCGATGCAGGTACCATTCATGGATAATGGCAATGGGGGAATGTTAAGCTTCAACGACAAGAGGCAGCATTGAGTTTTCGAAGCATTGAATTCTACTCGGTTCATAAGACCCCATGTAACAATGCTGTCAAGGTCTGTTCTTCGTCTGAGAGTCGTTTTCCTTAGTAAGGGTACCTAGGTTTGACGGCTTATCGGACGCGAGAACTTTGTGGAGTCTGCAACTAGAGGAGACGTCAGAGATACTTTCTACAAATTGTTTAAAAGAGGCCTTTTTGGCTTTTTTAATTTCATTAAATTAACTTGATTTTGCATTTTATACAAAAAATTCTTTCAAGTCATATTTAAATAACATTCTGTTCACTGCTGTTCTGTTCTAGTTCGATTTTCTCTCATTAATCAAAGTCATTGAAATAAGAACAAAAATTACTATTTATTTCAAAATGAAAATTTTCAAATCAAAGTTAAATACGTATTCTTAGCCAGTTTTGCGGCCTTTAGTTCTCATTTTCTTATATATAACTCTGCCCATAATATTAATATTCACGGATTGTGTGCTTCCATCATACATTCTGACATTAACGTTGACTTCACAGGGTGGTAAGTACCCCGGTAGATACTCCGTATTTACTGTTAAGTTAGACAATTTAAACACGAAGTTCTAAAAAAAATATTATTTATACAGTTTCAAAGGCGATTAGTATTTGATAAATATTCACCGCAGGAATTGGACACTTTTTGGGCAGATTGCAATATTTTGATAAAATGCCCTTGCCTATCTTCATAGTAGGATTCAACATATTTTCACCGAAAAGATCGCAGGCGTTTGCTTTTTTAACATGAAATAAATTTCTGATTTCCTTGTTTTCTAGTCTCAAGAGTGTAGAAACATCAACGCGAAAATCATCCATTTGAGTTTGTAATACAGCGTATACATTTAAAGCCGATGATTTATCCACTGTACAAGAAATTGTTTTGATAATGTTATTGGTAGGGGTGCACTTGACATGTTCGAAAACTGCGATGTAATTTCGCTAAATGAAATTTTTCATATGTAAATAAAAACTATAGAGTAATTAGTTCACAAGAACTCACGTATCCAGATGTTATATCGAGTAATACTAGAAGAGCGAAAAAGCTCAAACGAAAAGATTGGTTCAAAACCATTGCTAAAATTAGACTGAATTGAATGTGCATTAAGAACAAACGTTTGGTGTAAGATTTGCAATTAACTTCACATGAGCAATAATTGCTGTTTTATATTGTTTAACAAGCAGTGCCATTATGATCACAATCATTAGAAGATTTAAAAAAACTGTCGTCAGCCGGCAACAAGCGTGTAAGCCTCATTAAGCCTAGTACCTATACTTATTTCCTCGTGAAGTGAACGGTGAACGCCTGACAGTGGAAGAAATGAATTTTTGATATTTCTCTCCAGCACACAACCATTCAAATTGTACTCGTTTTTATTTTTATGTTTTTTGTTTTATAATTTTGCTCGCGGCCATTTTGGATTTCCATTTTATTTTCATAGAGAACTCTATTTTGCTAACCAAGCCTTCTAATTTGATACCCATACTGACGAAAGTTGAAAAATATGCAATATACGGCGGCCATTTTGGATATAAAAATGTTAATGTATTAAACTCTATTTTCATCATAACTAAAGGTGCCTACGAAATTTTGGATCAATTCGATAACTTTCAATTATTTTTCTATTTTTTTATTTTATTGAAGTGAAACATCGTATGCGACTTGCAAACATGAAAGCGTTATACGTTTAACACGGAATTATCTATTGCATACTTTTTGGCACAGCTAATCACTGTAGTAAAATGTGTTTTTCGGTGGAAATATTTTATTTTGAAGAAAATCATGTCTGTGCGTGCGAAAATTTCAATTGCTCAATGAAAAGTCGGTCAGTGTTGTGTTTTCCTTTTTTCTTTGTTTTGGTGAGTGGTTACTGTAAGATTTTATTAGAATTTTTAAATAGTAATGAGTATACAGTAGCTAGTTGAGGCATAATCATGTAGGTACATTACATATATATAAGCAATTTCCATTTAAGCCCGGCTCAAAAATGTTTGGTTATGTCTAAGCATGTTTGATCATGTCTAAACATGTATGTAAATGTTCTCTGTCTTGGGCTTAGGTGTTAAGACTGCGGTCTTCATTGGTCTGTCAGTCAGCTACCACTGCACTGACACAGGCCAATCAACGGTTTCAGAAAGGTTCCTGGTATTGTATTCCATACATAAATATGTACATACATACATCTTTAAAATCCTCGTTTTCCTCTTTGAAATGGTGTTAAGTACCTATCCCGTGCGAAAATTTCTTTTAAAGAAACAACATGAGTTCACTAAAAATCAATTTCTACCCCCTCCTATTTTCATTTCCACATTAGGAAGTTTCACTTCTTCCGCGCGTAGGGACTCCACGCACTATTTTTTTTATTTATCTACAAGCAATTTCACAGTTAATAGATATAGTACTCCAAGAATGAATTATTAAAATATAAATAAGTTAAATAAATCAGTCTTAAATTAACTTCGACTAAGGATTGAAAAATCAATTTCTGAAGGCACTTCATTGAAAGAAAAGTGAAATCGTCTAAATGATGAGTATATTCCTGGCCCCGATGATACCATCGCCATATTTCTTAAGAAATGCTCCTCTAGTCTTTCCCTTCCCCTCTCAAAAATCTTTAACTTGTCCATACCCCTAAGATTTTTCCCCCAAGCTTGGAAAACGGCGTTTATGACCCCTATACACAAAAAGGTCCTAAGTGCGACGTGAAAAATTATCGCCCCATCGCTAAACTATCGCATATTCCCAAAATTTTCGAAAGCATATTGTATGAAAACTTAAGTTTTCGTTGCAAATCTCCCCTAGACAACACGGGTTCCTCAAGAAGCAGGCCAACAACAACAAACCTCGTTGACCTTGTCTCATTTTCGCTCTCAGCCTTGGAGAATAGAAAAGAGGTCGATGTAATTTCAACAGACTTTAGTAAAGCTTTCGATACAATCTCCCACAAACTTATTCTTTTTAAACTTTGGCTTCGAACCCATTTTGTTGAGATGGATTTCTTCTTATTTAGAAAACCGTTTTTACAGCGTTCGGTTCAGATCCGCCTTATCCAGCTGCTTTTTAGCTACATCCGGTGTTCCCCAAAGGCAGCTATTTAGGCCCTCTCCTCTTCAGTTTTAGTATTAACGACATTAAAATGATCATCAAACACTCCTCTATCTCTCTCTATGCGGACGATACTAAGTTTTACCGGGTCATTTCTTCTTCTGAAGACTCTTCCCACCTCCAACAAAAACTCGAAAATTGTTCAATATGGTGCTCCAAAAACTGCCTGGAGCTAAATGTTTCCAAGTGCCAATCAATAGCCTTCTCACGTAAACGCATCAAATCTACTCCCCGTCTCTATCTTCTAAACAGTCAAATCATTTTCCCCGTTCAGGTGATCCCTGACCTTGGGATTATTTGCGACCGTGAGCTGAATTTCGTCAAGCATATCGACGATATAAAATCCTTAAGGCGAATTCAGCACTTGGCTTCGTGAAACGATGGTCCAAAGAACTAGCAGACCCATACATAACCCGATCCCTTTACATTTCATTTGTTCGTCCACTTCTTGAATACGCTTGTCAAGTCTGGTCGCCTTTCCAACAAGTGCGCAATGCCAGAATTGAGAACATACAACGCCGTTTCCTCCGATTTGCTCTTTGAGGTCTTAATTCGAGTAATCCTTTAATATTACCACTGAGTTTGTATACATAGAGGAACCATGCTAGCTTGCTTTAAGACGTCGATAGATGTCACCAAGTAAATAAACCGACAAAAACCAAGGTGACCTTGTATAAGACCCTAATCATGCCAGTCCTGCTTTATGGCACGGAAGCATTGCCCTTTTTGAAAGCGGATATCGGTCGTTTCGAAAGAAAAATTCTCCGAAAGATCTTTGGTCCCGTATGTGAAGACAATGTGTGGAGAAGAGGATACAACAACGAGCTGTATGAGCGACATGGGCATAGCCAGAAGAGTATGCATCGCGTGATTACGATGGTTGGGTCATATAGAGCGGATACCCAAACGCTCCGCATCGACGGGTCTTAGAAAGCACATCGCAGGGAAATCGCGGAAGACGAAGACCTCGTCTTAGGTGGCACAATCAAGTGGAAGAAGACCTCAACCGACTTGGAGTGCGAAACTGGAGAGAGCTCGCCCGAAATCAAAGTCGTTATAGAAGGATGTGGTTTGAGGCCCAGGTTCACCCCGAACTGTAATGCCCGCCTAAGTAAGTAAGTTAGTATCAACCGACGTCTTAACGCAAGCTAGCATGGTTCCTCTATGTACACAAACTCAAAGATATTGCCTCCTTATCTAGACCGAATCAAACTCCTCAACCTCAATACGCTGAAAGATCGAAGAGAAATATTTGACATTCTCTTCATTCACCGAATCTATCTGTAAAAGTACCATTGACTGTCCAGCCCTGAGGAATGTCAATTCTCACTCTTCTTGTTTTGACTTCAGTATGACCACCCCATGTCTAAAACTTCGTCTCCTAAGCCTTCTAACTACTTAGTTTAAGTCTAAGCTATTAAGTTTCTTAGTTTGTACACCTAAGTCCTTAATGTTTGAGACACGATCTAGGACATCAGATTCAATTGCGTAATTGCGTACAAAATGTACGTATTGGTACATTTTCGAGTAAATGAAATGATGTTTCTCTTTTTTATATTAATCAAGGAACTTACGTGACACCAGTGTGAGAAAGTATCAATGTCAGATGGAATCAATTGACAATCACCTAAGCTGTTAATTGTTAAGAATAGCTTGAGATCGTCTCCATATAACAAACACCTACAATATTTGAATACAGATATAATATCATTGATAAAAATTATGAAGAACAACGGACCGAGGTGGCTACCTTGGGGTACACCCGATGTGCACTGAATTTCTCTTGAAAAAGAATTTTCAATTTTAACATGTTGTTTTCTACTTGGTCATTAAAAACTTAAGTTCTGACCTATTGCTGTTGAAAAATGGGTAATAGGTTAACACATTAACCTGAAGCAAATGGAGAAGTAGGTGTTTATTTATGGTACCTGAAAAACAGTTTAACAAGCGAAAACTCTGGTTGATTAGCAGGGTATTTACAGCCCCTTGGTGGCACGGAGAAACAGCAAGCAATGGCTCTGATTGATCAGCATGGTCATTTAAGGCCCTTGTTGGCACGGAGAAAGAAAGAAAGCTGCAAACTAAGGCTTTCACTATGGAAAGCTTATCGTAAGCAATCGTGGACGTTTCAGTCGATAAGTAAAAAAAAAAAAAATTCTCGATCGTCTTGCTTGTGGCATGAAGACTAAAAAAAAAAAAATAATAGGGTGGCGCAACAGAGCGAGGAGCCCCTGGGCCTAGCGCATTTCTCACAACCAAACCTTGTGAGTGAATGGAGGGGACCTACAATTTTGGGCCGGTTCCGAACGGCTAATTGAGAAAGCACTTTTCATGGCAGTGAATTTACTAACGGAGGACTTGCCAATTCCTCGCGAAAGGCGATACCCGTGGAAAAAAATTTTGGCCTCTGCTGGGATTCGAACCTCGAACCTCTGGATTAGCAGGTGGACATGCTAACCATCACGGGTACGGGCATGAAGACTGCTAATTTGTAAATATCAATTCTGGCGGATGAGTCGTAAGTGTTTAGTTTGATAGGTTTCGGCAGGAAATTTAGGGCTGCTATATACATGGGTAGGAATTCCATGTGAGTTATGCTCGTCGAGAAAACAATCTACTGCTCTATGCATTTGCTGTTGCATGGGCGACGAATTGGATGATGGAAGCTCAGTGAGAAAAATACCAGGCACCAAAAAGATACCAAAATTAACAGACAGCATGAACGCTTCGTAACAAAACATGCCAAGCTTAGTAAAATCGTTAAAAATCTTTCGCTATTTCGAATGTCAACTGATTTTTTCTCAAACAAATGGCGATCCATTTACGCCAATGCTCCTGATTTTATTCCGCCTTGCGGCTTCCGACTGAAATTAATAATACAAATACATAGTTTTTTTCTAAATGCTTTTGTAATCCGGTAGGGGGGTGCAGGATCGTAAAGGTAGTTGGATAAAGGAATAGGATTGGGATAGGTAGTGGGAAAGTAGAGGTAGAGGAAAAGGATAGGTTTGCAAAGGAATATGGGAAAGGAAAGGAAAGAATAAAGGAAAAGTGAAAAGAAAAGGAAGGAAACGAAAATTGGAAAAGGAAGGGAAAAGGAAGTGTCGTGATGAAGGAACCTGGCACGCTTGCGAGGCGCGGCTCAGCTCGCCGGATTACGGGGGGATCTTGCCCCTTCGCCAGACGGAAACCACATTACAGAAACATAAATCGTGCCAATAAACCATCACCACAAAAACCTTACCACACTTCAGGCACTGCATAGTGAAATCGCAGTGAGGCCTGTAGCCCACCCAGCCATGGAACTCGGGCGGCCATGTTTTCGAGTTCCCCGATGACGATCACTGCTGTCACTCATGCATCGCCAACGTCTTCATCCCCCTGGAATCGTGCTTAGCACGCCATTATCATCGTTGATCCAAAAGAAAAACCTCTATTTCAAACCATCGGCGTGATGAACATTTTTTATTTAAATAAAACTAACGACAGAAAAATGAAAACCTAAACTCAAAACGAAAAATAAAAATAAACAGCTCAAATAAACTGACCAAAATGAAACTAAAATTTAAAATAAATCGAATCAAAACTTTAAACAACTCCAAAACACTAACCAGATAATTATAAATTAACGGAAAGAAATAATAAATGCATTTGAAACCTTTTTCTTTTAGTCGTGTTGAAAAGCTTATTAGAAAAATTTCAACTGAAGCTTTTTTGCATAACATTCATGCGTAGCTTTTTTCAACATGTTTTTGAAATTCAATAAATTTGATCATAACGAAATTTGTTGCAACATATCATCAGCTCAACACAGTGAAATTTCAAAGATATGTTAACTCTGCGATTTTAAAACTTTTCTATTTTCACAAATTCTGCTTTAGCTAATGCTTATTGGTATAAGCTTCTTTAAAAGCTCCATATCAGGAACCGGAAACCACTTCAGAATCTGTATTTTTCTCTCTCACTCAATAAGAATTCATTCAACAAAAATACCAACACTCTTAGTTTGATTCAAATTAGTATATGGGCTAACAGTTATAAAATAATTCACACGATTTAAAAAATTTCCTCCAGTTTGCTTTACGTTATTCATATGGAATACTCGTCGTTTATTGCTTTACACATATTTTTATCCTCTTTGTATCCAATCTTTATTTGACAGTTCTATTCAGTTTCTTCTCGTGCAGCACATGCGCCTTTTTTTATCGGCCTCACCGTCGCCGCCGCCGCGCCGTCATCTCTAAAACAGACGAGACAGCCAGCCTCGACAAGAAAAGGGGCAACTCGAGTCGAATCGACCACACAGTGCACAAGGGTGTGTGCAACGTATTACACACGAAAGTAAGTGTGTCACCCGCTGTCAAATAATCGTCGCGTGTGTTCTGTTTTGTTCCAAAAAATAGTTAAAAACTACCCACAATAAGAGTGCACATTTAAAAACCTGTGAAATTAAATTACAACCCAAAAGTTGACTTCAGCATTTACAAAAATCGAATAGGAAAAGTGCTCCACCCGATCAATTGAAAAAAAAAAACCAGCTCAACACAGTGATATGGCAGTGCTAAGAGGTATTTTTAGAAAGCATATTTCTATTCTTGCTCTCCTTAAAACACGAAAAAATTAATGGGGAATTGCTCTCGTATCTTGGATATAAATATGAAAAAAAAAGATAACATGCCTCTTGACAGAGGATAATTCAACAAATCCACCTCGAAGGGGGATACGTGCTAGTGCTAGTCTTTAAATTAAGAAAAATAAGTCTGCCGGTCTGGTTTTTAATATTAACATAATAAAGGGATAGAGCTGCCTGTCTCCGTTGGTAGACATTTTTTTAAATCGCTTTTTGCTGTTCAACTGTTATACGAATGGAGAGAACTTGAGAAGTTTTTCTTCTTTGGGGGAGTTTAACATCAGGAAGGTGTATCAGTATCAGTATCAGTAGCATACATACATCTACGGTAGCCTCGTGTTTCCCGGCGTGTTACACACATTTTGCATTACAACTTTCTCTCTACATTGTTCTCTCCCTGGCACTAGGGGAAAAGACTGCAGAAGACCCTCTTGACACCCTCACGGATGTCACAAGGGTATACCATGAGTATAACATCCTCCTCAAGTGTAGTGACAATTACTTAACAGCCAGCTTTGGGATTGGATTCAAGAATTATGAGAGGATTTTTTTAATGAATTAAGAAGAGAGATAGTTTGAAAGAGTTGCCATTGAAACGGTTAAGTGCTTAATTAAGAACTTGCTTTGAATGTCTTAAAGTTCTCTCATACGAACAGAATTGGTGTGATTGAACTACGTATTTATTATTAGGTAGATTTTTGAAGGTATTTTTAAATAACGTGTGATTTTCTGTCTGGCGCTCCGTGTTGCTGTTGTATACAACAACCCACGTCAAACCTTTAAAAATAAAAAAATTATGTCCAACGCTCACGGACATTAAACACATAAATCTTAGTTTTAGGCGTTGTAAATTGTATTTTTCCTCTTTTTAAATGGTGGGGGGGGATGTATGGTGCCATCAGATTGCGAGTGCTGCTTTCAAGAAAATTACTTTCAACTTTCAAAAATAATAAAGGGTGTTTTTTCAGACGTTTGAAGAAGAAATAAAACGCACATAATTTAATGTTATGGCCAAGAAATCAGGTTCATTATAAGGATTACCACCTGACTCGAATAAAATGCAACCTATAGGTAAAAATTGGGGCCGTAGGTGAGCAATTATTGTACCCATGGCGCAGTGGGTAGCATGTCTGCCTGTTAACCCTGAGATTCGTGTTTCGAGTCCCTACAGAGGCAAAAATGTTTTTCCATGGTTATCGCCTTTCGCGAAGAGTCCAAAGTCAATAAAATCATTGCCATGAAAAGCGCTTTCTCGATTAGTCGTTCGGAACAGGCACAAAATTGTAGGTCCCCTCCATTCCCTCATAAGGCATGGTAGTGAGAAGTGCGCTAGGCCCTGGGTCTACTCGCTCTCTTGCGACACCCTATTTATTTATTTTATGTGAGCATTAACGCGATGAATATTCTCTTCAGAGGCGTCAATAGACTCGCGCTTATCTGCGTAGACAAGAGACTTAATATAACCCCCCAAAAAATTGTTCAGCAGTGTTCATTCGTGCGATATTGAAGATAACTTATACTGGTTCAAAACTTGAAATTATGTAGAAAACGGCGTTAACAGTAACTTCGTTTCGAAACATTTTATCGAACATACATACGCAGTCGTTCGGCCTCAATTCTTCCACGATGAAATGGCAAACCACACTAAGCATAAATCAAGTGACAGATGTCGTTAAGGCCAACTCTGAAAAAAATATTGCCAGATTGAAAAGTTTAAGTCTAAAAACGCACTTTGAGCCTACAATTTTATACTATAAAGTATAAAGCGCAATGTTTAGCTCGAAATTCATATACTTTATCCTACAGCCGAGTTTAGAACCACCAAACCGAAAGAAGCTACTGTAGATGCGCACTTATAATTTTATAACGTAATCGTCATTTTCTTTGACAGATTTCGCAATCAGAATTTTCTAACATGGCGAACATTGGAAATGACGTTGACGAGGTTTTGTAACCTGTTTAAAAATGAAGAGTTACTGTAATATTATAACTGGTACAACTGAGTTTCTTATGAAAACAGGATCCTTCAATCTTAAATTTAAATAAAAACAATGTTCGACATCATCGGCGTTTTTAATTCGTTTAAAAATCTTGTTGATGCATATTACATTGTTCAAAAGTACGCCTAGACTCCGCTTAATGGAGCACATCCGAAAAGTTCAATTTTTAAAAGCTGGATGAATTTGACAAATGGATTGGGTTATTTTGTCTGTAGTCGTGCTTTATTCACCAATAAAACACTTTTAGCAAGTGGAGATATTTTCGGCAGATTTTGCCTTTCGTCGACTTACGGGTGTTGGTTGAGCACTCCATTTCCAATAGTACCCTCGGAAAGCCGATTATGGTGACGACAAATACAGCAATGCTCGCTGTATAAATGAGTGTCGGTAAAATCCGACCTAAAATGTTGGGTCTTAGAACGATACGACAGCATCTAACTGATGAGCCCACTATCGTCGAAGACACGTGAATTTTTTGAAGTTGAGGCCACTGAATCTGCCGATCCTCTTTGTCCTTTTGACTTTTTCGATTAACTCAAACGCAAAAAACGGTCAAAAAACAACAATAAAATTCTTTGCTAATTCTAATGTGTATCTCAAGCAAGAATATGCGTTAAAAAAAAAATCAAAGACCCTTTATCCGACGTATTTTTCGACGAGGAATCTGATGGTGACCTTGAATTTGACCTTGGACATAACCTTGAAGCCCCAGCGACCCAAAAATCGATTTTTCAAATGGAAACACCCATTTTTTATTGCAGATTTGGAAAGAGCGCAAAATTTTACGAAAAACATGTATTTTATACTATTTCTTTTTAAATGATATTATTAGAGGTGCAGCGCTTGAAATAAAAAATACTTGCTAAATGATGTGAAATGAATGGGCTTCAAGGTTACGTCCAAGGTCAAATTCAAGGTCACCATCGGATTCCTCGTCAAAAAATACGTCGGATATAGCGTCTTTGATTTTTTTTTAACGCATAGTCTGCCAGGGGTTTCCATACTTTTGTCGCACCCGGTATACATACGTCCCTAGTTGCTCGAGATATAATAGAATATCCTTCACTTACCCTGCAGCTACACGGAAATTTGAAATTCAAAGTTTTTTTCCTGGCACTCTTTTCTCTTTTTGAGGGTATTTCAGTACCTATTTGACGAAGCTGTCAATTTCATGGCTACTGAAACTGCTTCTCGGGTGGCTTTCAATATTCCATACCAGTTGGGTTTCAATTTCGAAAAGTTTGGGTGTGTATGTAAGAAAGTTCGAATGTATTGTAAATGGCTTACCATATCTTGATCGTGTAGCCCCGAGGTTACAACCAAAACTTATTTTTTCGTATATTTTTTTTTTTTCACTTTGATTTTGTATTCCTCTAAAAAAAAACACTCTTTACTATTGTGAAGGACTTCTAGAATATAAATGGGCGCAGATGTCAGTGTATTTTTCTGTACAACGAGTGCTTTGATCTGCCTTTCTTTTTTTTTTCCTTCGCGATCGTGTCTGTACGTGTCGTATGAAATTGGTTTTTTGATGAGGTTCTCTGGATATCTGTTTCGAAACAGACTGTACAAACTAAGCCGGTAGTGCTCTTTTTTTTTGCACAACTGTTTTCCGACGTGGGGACTTTTACAAAACTTGAGCTTAGTTACAGGATAACGATCCAAAACATACTGCATACTTGTAAAGCAGTGGTTCGCGGGTAAAAAAAAAACAGTGTTTTGGATTGACCCGCGCAAAGTCCAGGCCTGAATCCGATTGAGAACTTATGGGCAGACGTCGAGAGAAGATTAAAGTCCAAAAAAATCTAAAGATTCGGAGGAGTTTTTCAAAAACGTTAAGGAGGTCTGGGACGGTATAGCAACATCAAGATGTCGCGCTTTGGTTGAAAGTATGGAAAGAAGTTTGGCTGCGGTTATACAAAATAATAAATTCCCTACAAAATATTAATACTTACTCAATTTTGAACTGAAGATTTCTAGTGAAATACCATTTTTAATGTAGTAGTAGTAGTATTATTTATTTTTCACTATTATCAGTTACAAGAAAATTATGAACTTCATATACAGTAACATTTCAAAAGATAACATTAAATTAGATAGAAGCTAGAAGTGTTGTTCATTTAAAATCAATAATAATGAAAAATAATTTAAGGTACATTCTTTAGTTAGAACTAGTAGCGAATGCACCGGATAAAAGTATTTAATAAATTCAAAATATATTACAAAAGTGTTTAAGAATATGTTGGGTTAAATTTAGAATTTCCACGTCATTGTGATTCTATACAACCAATCTAAGAATGTTGTTAGCTTGATCAAAATCAAAATTAAACAGCCAATTTTTGATTTCTCGGTTAAAGTAAAAAGAATTTTGGATATTTCGAATATTAGAAGGTAACTTGTTAAAAAGCCTAGGTGCTACTGAAGTGAAAAAGCTTAGGAATAATAGCCAGACGTCTTTCATTACTCCGAAGGCTGTAAATTGATGAGCCCTGATTCAACAGATTACCACTCCTAGAAAAAAATACTTTTAAGACTTTGAAAAAGTAAAGATGCTTTACGGGAAGTATATTTGAAGCGAAGAAAATTGGAAAACTATGCTCTCGTCTTCTCTTTTTGTAGATAATTCGTAAGATATGTTTTTGGGACACAAGCTGTTCTGTTTCTGTTTCTAATTGTATGGCCACGCATGCTTATTTTTTTGTATTTGATATTGTCTAGCTTTTTTCTCGTATGAATTATTTAATATGTACTCTTATTCATGGGCTACAAATTAAACCTCTTTTCAACCTGAAGAAATGTCTTTTAAGAAAGTTTTGTATACCTATATTACTTAATGGCTGCCGTTTATAATTGTGTGGCCACTGTATTGTATATATAAACAACAATAATGTCAGGTTTTCTAAACCATAAACATTACAGACTGAATTACAAGGAATAGCAAAAATTTCCAACAGGAAAGCCTGTGATTGCAGGGTAGAATCAGAGAGCTAGCTGCTGCAAGGCAATGCCATTTTGCATATATTATATATTTAATAATTAAGGTATTAGACCGGACACCCTCTTCACCATTTTAGTTTTTGTCACTTGGTTTCAAACCAGGTTAAGAAACTGAACCATTTTTGATATTTTTGGACAGAAGGACAAAAAATAGAAAAGGGAAATAATGATACTCAAATCAGTAAATTTCAATAATACACTGCTTTCGTGTAATGCCTACTCTGTTGTTGAAGTATATATAAGTCCTGAACTGTTGTGCAAAGAGTAGATAATACAGAGAGTCAACTCGTACACCGTTCGCCTGAAACACCTTCAAATTATTTTCGTGGTGAAATCTTGTTTGAATCAACAGCTTTATCCGGCTGTAATTGTTATTGTAGTTTTCACTTAAATATTAATGTTTATTGCGGCAGTTTTGAAAGAAGCTTTAAACATTCTCAACACCCAAAAAAACAAAAACATGTTCACTTTCTTAAATTGATTTTAAACCAACAGACAAAAAATGACAAGTGGGGTTCCAGGTCTACTTTAGCTTGTGGACAAAATTCCACTAACTTATCGCAGTTGACTCTCTGGCTCTACTCGATATTGTTTTGCACAGAGTAAAACCAGAGAGTCAACTACGACAAGGAAGAGCCCTTTTGTCCGAAAGCCAAATTGGGACGCAAACACTCTTCGCCATTTTTTTGTCGGCTAGTCGATATTTTAAGGTTTGTGACAGTGAAGAATGCTGAAAGCTTCGCTCAAAACTACCACAGGGTCATTCCAGCGAAACCGACACCGTACGTTACAAAAGGACTGTCCCACCCGTCACAAGCATTGAGAAGCATATTATTTTTGTTTTATGAGATATTTGCGTAAATTATATTAATGCTTATCTGTGCAATATCAGGAACTGTATAAAATTAGGATATCTAACACAAGTTTCATAGTTTCTTGCCTATAGCGAATGGTGTAATAGCAAACTCTCAAAGGATAGGTAATTTGATGTCCCTCCTCTCACACTTTTTATACCATCAATTTCTAATAATAATAACGATATTTTCATACCTTTTTCGATGGTACAGTATGGAATGACTATTAGAGTATGTGAAAATGTCATATTCAGTACGTAAATCGTTGCCGTTTGACAGAAATGAAGCAAAGTGTAGGCAAAAAATGACTTTAAATGTCCCACCCGTCACAATGAAATGACCCCACAATGAACACTTTTTGTTTTTGCCATCAAAGTAAAAAGCACATTCAAAATAAGTGGAAATAATTAATTTCAATTACAGCCGGACATTGCCGTTAAATTAAACGCTATCTTTGATTTCAAAATAGCAAGTATTTGAAGGTATTTCAGGAGTACGAGTTGATCTCGGCATAATCTACTATGTGCTGTTGTGCTTTCATTCATCTAAACACCTCGTGTAGCGAATGGTGCATCACCGCACGACCACTCATCGGAAAGTAGTCAGCTACACGTTGTTACTCGTCAAAATAATATCCCTGTCACATGGCAACACAATCGATCCCCTTTTTGACTTAGAAAACGCCCCTGCTGAAGCTATGAGAATACATAATACATTCTCTTCTCTTATACTGAACAAAACCATTTCCTCTTCCTATTAAACAGCCACCCACTTCATACACTTACCATTACCACCACGGCAACGGCAGCACCGAAGAGAGAGAGCGCACTGTGCCATTGCCATGGATAAAGTCTTCTCCTGTTAGCACACAGAGAACCAGAAATACTATCAATATGGCGTTTTGCATTGATTTTCGGTGCGGAAGTGTGCGGTCGTCTTGTTCGCTCCCTTTCAAACAAATAAAATAAATTCCACTCTAAGCATTTAACTTTAAGATAATTATTTATAAAAAAAATTTTTTATTAAAAATCCAACGATTCCCGAAACCATCTGCATCAAATCTTCAATTTAACTTAGGTAGTAACTCATAAGAGAGTATTATGCAATGTGCTGAGTGTGATTGAATCTGGGATTGAGTTTTGTGTGGTGTCCTTTAATTTTTTTTTTTTAAGTGAATTCTGCGGAAGAGGATACGGAAAGCAAAAAAAACGGGTCGACCCGACAGTGATTTCTCCTTCCGGACGATTGCATAAAAGTGGATTTTTCCAGTTGTTGCCCATATTTCGTTCCCAAGTGATGAGACTACAGTTTTTTTTAACCTTAATTTTGTCACATTGATTTGCTTATCGTGGAAGTTCTAAAAAATTATTGCTAAGTGCCATCATTACCGGTGAAAGCTGGATGTCCTCGTTCTAAGATTGTTACCAAAAAAAAAATCTATATATGTACAAATCGTGTGTCCAGTCTCCAGTGTGTTATGTCATTTCACTCCCCTAAGTGTTTCCCAAACTCACCACTAACCAGTTTAAGAGCACAAAGATTTCAACAAACACATCGAGTGGGGACTTCACACGATAGACAAATCAGGGAAAATAATCCTCCTTCTTCTTCTTAAGTTTAAAGTTTCCATTTTTCTTTCTAATAGTTTTTTTTTGTGCCGTTATCACTTTGAAGAATATTTTTTGTGTTTTCGCGAGTGTCAAACTTAACATGTCAACAAATTGAAAAATAGAGTTTTTTCTTCTTAGGTGTGCTTCTTACCTCTGTTGTCGTCGTCGCCGTCGCCGTCGGTTGGTATTGGTACCTCTCTATTGTTCTCATCGAAAAAAAATCATCCCCCTGATCTTAAATAAAAAAAAAATACCTACCTAGTTTTTTCTAGCTTCAAATAATCATCCCTGGGTTACCACGCAGCGCGGCACAAAAAAGAGCAAAAATACGTATACAACAATTGTGGAGACGAACGACAACGACGGAAATAGAGGATAGCCCTATCATTGCTTTATAAGTTTTATTCTTATGCGAAAATCAGACAGAAAACATCAGCAGGATTCTCTGTAACAGAGAAAAAAAAAGGGTAAACCAACCCTCACCCCATTTGAAGTGACGAATTTTTCTGGCCCCAAGCTCCAATTCAATGTGGAATACACAGAGAATAACGAACTAAAAAAAAAAAAAACTAAAAAAAACTACTCAGCTCTAAAGAGATTCGAATTATTCAGAACTCATTTTTGTCTGTCGGATTTTTTTCTGTTTGAATTTTCACTGTCAAACATTTTAGCTTCGACTTCTGTTTCGTGAAACTTGATTGCTTCTTTCGTTAGTTTGCGGGCTTGTGTATCCGAATGTTGTTTATATTATCTCTTCAAAATTGTGAGCTTTAATGTGTGTCAAAGTTTCGAAATAGAACGAGCACGACACACAATCGGAGTAGAGTGACATTACCGTATGATCCGAAGCAATATTACCAACTGCAGCAGAAGAAGTTCCATTGACGTTACGTCTCTCAATATAGTCCATCAGGGTCACCAGTCTGTGAGTATACACATCATCTGAGTACAATATTGAAAATTCGGTAACATATTTCGATATACTTTCCCCAATGCATTATGAAAATGTGACATATCTGCAGTGTTGTCATTTTCAACAAAAACGACGTTTTTTTTTTTTTTTTGAAACTCCAACAAGTTTCTGAGAGTAAGCTACGAGTACTTGACGTGTATTGTTAATATGTTAATTAATAGACTCAAGAAGATTGTTGTGTGTAATCTTTTTTTTTGTC
This sequence comes from Melanostoma mellinum, assembly GCA_914767635.1. Taxonomy (NCBI): domain Eukaryota; kingdom Metazoa; phylum Arthropoda; class Insecta; order Diptera; family Syrphidae; genus Melanostoma; species Melanostoma mellinum. Next base: position 56,660,837 of record OU612060.1, read on the forward strand.
TAAGAAAGGCTTGAGATGCTTCGATAAAAAGTTCACGTTTGGGCAAGTTCAAGCACCATTGTTGTCTATAAACTAACCATCCCTATAAGTACATAGTGTCTCTAAGGGGTGGGCGATAGGTCGGTCGTCTCATTATCGATTTCGAGTGATTGCTTTTTTGCGCTGATGATTAAAATCAGGAAAAGAAAATTGTTTTCATTATGTTTGTGTGCACATCAAGTTGATGAAAGAAAATACTTTGTATTTCGATTGAGGCATAAATTGCAAAATGTTGTTTGTGGTTATGAAAACACAGAGCAATAAAATATAAGCTGACCCTAGCACCTGTTTATAGCAGTCACTTTGGAAAACTCGCGGAATTTAAAAATAGCAATGACAAACAAGGAGAAGAAAATAAACTTCTTGTAAGTTGACAACATGGAGCACCTATCAAAAAGAAAAAAGGAACACAATAATTCTGTTGGATCAGTCTTTCTTTTTAGCAAATGTGTTAGAGCTTTAGTAGTTTAAATTTGCATAGCTTTTTTTATTGCAGTAGTATTTTGCTGTGTATGTGTAAAATGTAATGCACATTGTCTTTTTAGAATGCAAATAAGTCGCACAACGCTAGTTGGGGTTAGTTAGAAGAAATTGTCCTATCGTAGCCATTAATGATATGATATTCAGTTGAACTAAGACACTATTTTTATGTTTCTTAAGTATTCGTAATTTGGCGATTAAGTTAAAAAATTCTGCGGGGTTTCGTAACTATTCATGTTATGCCGATCTTTGCAATGGTTTTTTTTCTGTTGGAGGTTTTTAAAATACCAGCTGGAGCACTCAGACCTAAATACCGGTCCATTGTACTACCAGTTAGCAACCTTCTATTTGTTATAGCTTTCCAAATGTTCGGAGAAAAGCAAAAAGACTCGGCCGTGATAAGGAGCCTAAGTTACCAGCTCTCACCATGTCTGCGCCGAGTATATGTAACTTCATGCGAGAAAAGCAGGACATTCACAGAGGAAGTGGTCTGCGGTATCCTCATCTTCTCCACAAGATTCACAGAGTGGTATCACTTAAGGAAGTCGAACACGTTTAAATGCTTGGCAAAAGAGAAGTGCCCGCTGGCAACGCCAATAAGCTTTCTACAGTCTTTTCTGCTACGAGATAGCAAAAATGTTGCAGTCTCCTTACTAACGTTGGGGAGCATACATACGTTTGGTCTGTCTGTATCGAATGGATGCATGCCTTCTACGGTTGTGCTCTTCACAGATCCAATCGTTGATTGAAGCGCTCACTGAGGACGCTGGCAGACCTAGCGACGGTTCAGGTCCTGAGAACGCTGTCTGAGATCCTTGCCTAGCGAGTTCATCGGCGATCTCATTTCCAGTTATGTCGTGATGGTCTCGAACCCAAGTTAGACTCAAGGAATATAATCTTCCGATCGCATTCAGAGAGCTCTTGCATTCCTGAATCACTTTCGAAGTGGTTAGAAGGTTGAGAAGGGCCTTAAGCACAGCTTGTCTGTCGCTGCAAACACAGATACTTCTCCATGTCCATCCATTGTTCGTAACGTGGCTCAAGGCCATTAGGATAGCATATGCCTCCGCTTGGAAAACGGATGCGTATGATTCCAAAGATGCGTGCAGTCGTATGTCGTCCTTCTCCACAAAGGCACCAGCACCAGAACCCTCGTCAGTTTTGGAGCCATCTGTGAAGATTCGATAACAGTTTTTTCCAGGCTCAGATTCTGGAGCGAACCAGTCCTGAACCGAAGAAAAGTTGACTGAGTAATTTTGACGCAGTTTGAGCCTTGGGATCATCGTGTCTTTTGACTCACGTCTAAAGCTCTTGGTAGTCCTGCTTACCAATTTTCGGTATATGAAAGCGACTCTAACACTCTGCCATGGAGTTGGTATATACGCTAGAGCTAAACTACCAGTGAAAATATTTCTCAAAGTAGTAGTAGGCAAAAGGTTTATACTTCCCTGTAACATGGCTGGGTAAACACCGTTAGTGCCAGGTGACTTGAAGCTGTCAAAAGATGCCACGGCATATTTGATGGCTTCGTCAGTAACAACTAACGATGACGTCGAGTGGATTTATCGGATTCACCTAATCTATGGGAAATATGTTGCTGTGGTCCGATTGGTACCTGGTTTCCCGGAAAATTAGTTTCCAGCATAAAACTGAGTGTCTCTGCTTTAGACTCGGTATAGGAACCGTCTGATTTCCTGAATGTTTCTAGTTTGTTTAACTTACTCCTTTTAAGGGCTTTGACAAGTCGACTAGTCTCACTGAGTGTTTCTATACTTTCATTCATTTGCAATGGTATTTCAATCAAGAGTTTTTTGTCTTTTCTGCTCTTCTAGAAATTGTCTGCCAATTGATTTTTATCACATTTCAAAAAAGACTGAAAAGCAGACAATGCTGAAGGCTGGCAGAATAGAGAGGAAATCTTCCAAATTAAAGCAAAATTAACTTAGCACCTCGAGTGATTTCGAAAAAGTACCGAAAAGCATCAAGAGAACAGCAATTATTTTGATAATGCGACGGATGCAGCCTTTTTAGCGATGCCGTGTGTTTTTCAAGTGTAGTGCTGTTGGTGTACTGGGGTTAACAGGTTTGCCTGTTACATGGAAGTTCGTGGTTTGAATCCCAGAAATATGAAACTGTTTTACCACAGTTCCCGCATTTCGCAAAAATTTGGCAAGTCCTCTGAGAATAATTATTTGTCATAATCGACAAACTTTCTAGGTTCTCCCTGTTCCAAACAAGATTTATACAAATGCGCTAGACTTCGGGGCTCCGTTTGCTTTATTGTGCCGCTCTGTTTATTTGCATTATTTTGTCTTGTTTGCGTAGTGTTGGGCCTGTCATTATGGCCGATGACTAAATCGCTCCTATCTCTCTTGCCTGGGGCTCTGAGGGTGGATCACGCAAGGAAAGATGATAGTTGACAGTAGCTTATTTTGAATTTCGTTCTAGACAGTGTGCAAGGCTTTAGAAATGATTACGATTCACGCGTTCCCTTTCTTTGTCTCTTTGTCTATCTGCCTTCCTCATTTATCGTGGAAGGCGCACGACCACTGGACTGATTACGTTCGGCAAATCGTTTCGCACCGAAATCGCTGTTGACGCCGATTTTTATATAATTTCGTTTTTTAAACCTGTCTGTTATCTCCTAGATCGGGCGATTAAACACAGCTGAAATAGTTTTTGTGGGGCCATGTGAAGTCGCTTGTCAACGCTTGACGGCTTGGAAGAGGATAAACCATAAACCAAACCGTAATTCTTTCGGGATGCAGTGATGACGCATGGAGTACGTGTGGATTGCTGCCTGACCAACGCCGCATACTTTGTTTATTGACGAACACATTCAGCCAGAAATAAGCCTCTTAACGTTAATAATTTCGACTCGTTGTTGGCTCGTATATCTTTCCATCACAAAATGGCAAACCTTACTGGAGAGAAATGTCAGAAGAACGGCAAGAAATATGGCGTCGTTAGCTGTCCCTGTTGCTCTACTTTTGTAGCGTTCCTTTTGAAAAACCCTTTACTTGGTAATTTCCTTATGGGGAGCCGAAACGGCCAACTATGATACACTATGCCGAGCTTACGCCTACTTAAGCGAACGAGCCAATACACTATTTTATATGACACTAAGCAAAATAGACTTTCTACTCAATTTCGTTAAATCTCGCTAACTTTCACGCAATTAAGCAAGAGCCATTGAATTGGCTCGAACTTACGTAAATGTCAATTTAAAGCGTATCAACCATAGAGGAATAAAAAAGAGAAGAGAGAAAACCAACACTTCTCTTGATCCGCAATTTCCATTTGTCTATATTGTGTGGTATGGTTTGCCCTCTTGTGCATCTCTTCTGTGGTATCAACTTAACTCAACTCAGCTCAACACATGTTCACATGTTAAGTAGCCAGAATCCATTATACTTGCTTTTTGTCTAACGAAAACATTCGGAAACTTTTGGTCTGGTTTTTGACACTAGCCTAAACTCGGCTATTTGTATTATAGTTGCCCCTAAGTAATGATTTTGACTATCAATTTACGTTATACCAGTCCTGACTAGTTCTATACGACTGTTGACTTTAGCGACGTTTCACTTTTTGTTTCATTTACCCATGTAAGGCTCTGACACTCAGGCACACCACTTAATAATTCAAAAATATTTACGCAATACTTAACACTAACCCTTAAAAGCTTTGCAAATTCAGTCCGATGGAGGGAAAATATTTATAACTTTGAGCTTCGCCAAGCAAAGCCTACGCGAAAGCATTCGATCAGTTTAATAGGACACCCGTTCAAAAATCATATGACATCGAAAGAGCACCCTACCTGATTAATAGTAGTAGGTATCTTTAAATATATTTTTTTTTTATTGTTTTTGATAATTAATCAAAAAACTAGAATTTTCAATTGCATTCCATTTTCCAAATACTTAAGGACTGCATCACAACAAATTGTATAGTTCTTATTTATATTCTCATTTTTATGTTTATGAGTAAAACTAAGCAATTAAAAATTAAAAACTACCAATCGACCACAACAATCACACTTGGGTTGGTGGAAATGTGCTGATTGACATGTGTTTGTAAATAGAGAGCTGCGGCCTCTCACCCAGAACTTGTTTCTGCATTGCTTCAATGTTTATTTTTTTATGTGTCTGTCAATCAATATCTTTAGGAAAAATGTACATTTTTGTAATTTTGACCTAAAACTTTGTACATTCACATCACATAACTTTTGCATTGAGATTCTCACAGAAAAATTTTCATTACTTGATGGATTGAAAAGCGGTTTAGAAATCACGGGTTTTTTTCATGTAACATAAGCTCACGAGAAACAGGAAATAAGACTGTGCCATCTGGATACAATTAGAAACATGAGATGACCTCACATTGCACACACACCTCGACGAAGTACTCTTCCGTCTGCCCATGCAAAAAGTAATGGGCTAACCCATAAGTGCATTTAAAGCGTTCCCTATGCGGTGGATGGACGACACGGCAACAACAACGAAGTAACACGGTGCGGCGCCCGACTGTAAGCTAATTGTTTCAATACTCACTTAAGTATTAACCTCGTGTGCAATGAGCACTGCCTAATCGCGTGAATAGTTGTTGTTGTTGTTGTTTTTCCCTTTTGTTAGTTTTCCGATATTTCTGCGTATTGCTTGTGCTCGATTTTACCGCATAGGCTATACAAGTACTATACAACATCTCGAATGAGTAAGTATGTCAACGTATGGAATGATGTAAGTTTATAATTACTTTAAAAAAGGAATAAACATCGACACGTGAATAAATAAATAAATTCCTCGATGAATTATGCCTGATTGCACAATGGGATCGTGTGAATTTAGTTACTTCTCTCATGCAATCTTTATGAAAGGGCATTTTTGACAACTTTTAGAAGACAAAATGTTTTTGAAATTTTCGAATCAACTGGAAAGGTTTGTGATGTGCTTTTTTCTCTAGAGCTGGGGTATGCTCGTTGGGTCCAGGGTCGACCAAAGAAAACACGTAAAACTTCGGTTATGAAGAAGGTCCAATCCTTTTATTTGTCTTAAGGCTAGTCTAATATAAGATTTATTAATTCTTATCACTAATTTTGGTGGTGGTTTCAACGCTGGTAGATCCTTAGTCCTATGCTGGCAAAACGGTCATTAAGTACGGGTTTTTATTCGCTGGCATCAACACGTAAATCCTGGCATCGACAGTAAAAATACTGGCATCAACAGACAAACGCTGGCATCAACAGGAAAATCCTGGCATCAACAGTAACAATACTGGCATCAACGGCTTATAGCCGGCAAAATAAAACCCAAAAGTCCTTTAGAGGCTAGTGGGGGACTTGTGCTAGGAACTCCAAGGAGACCTTGCTTAAAATTGGGAATCTCTGGGCACACTACGTACCCCTGGTTTTCCTCTAGTGCTCTAGTGGAAAAAGCCTGTACACTTGTTACTTTCTTAACACGGACTGGCTTCGGTCTTCTCGTATGTTTCAAGGTGCGTTATAAAGTTATCCACAACTAGTGAGTGTGAGCTCTATGGCGTGAGTGAAAAATCTCATATGAAAACAATGGTATGTGTATTGGCTGGCGGTAGGGAGTGTATTTGTAACTTCGTTACATTCCCCACTTTCTTCGGTAGACGAGTAACTTACTCGTCGAACTATATATATGGCTTTGTTCGTTTGTTTGTGTGTTCCTTTCTTTCTTTTTTGGCTAAGTGTTTTCCTTCTTTTCTTTTTCCTCTTCTTTTCATTCATCATAAAAAAAGTAACTTTAAAAACTTAAACCCAATAATTTTAACACTTCATTATCATTTAAAGTTGGTGAGACATCATTGCTGGGCGTTATTTCTTGGTGGGGTACTCCACTTCCTTGGTCAGGTTGCCACATCTTAGTGTTACCCGTCCTGGTCTGCGAATGACGACGGCTACCTTTCCATACGATCGCTGGAAAACAAATCTCTGCCTCCTGAATTTAGGGTTGAGGTTTCGGTGGGTAGTCACGTCAATGTTCTTGAAATGGTCTTCAGGCACTGTTTCTATCCTTCTCCCGGTGGTCTGGATTGGAGCTGCTGCCGTCGTTGTCACCTCAGTGTGGGGTTTGGAAAATCTCACCTGGCGTGATTTGCTAGGCTGCTCTGTTGGTTTCGGCTATTGTTGTTGCTGGAGCATGGGTATTGGCACGAAATACTGGTCCTCTCAAAATGTTTGGGCTGTGGCCTGTGGCTTCTCTCTGTCCTCGGATCGGCGGAAATCTTTGTTCGTGGTCTATCGTCAGGCCTAATGGTTATCAACTCCGTAATTTCGACTGACGGTCGCTTGCGGTTAACTGGTTTCGGGTTGGTGGGCTGTTAACGGAAAGGGTCTTCGATCGCGTTTACTACGGCAGATTTTATTTTTGAAGTTGTCGCCTTCTCCATGGTTGTCGCAATACTGAGCTCGACATTTTGCTTATTTTCGATTTCGGTTGATCCTTTTAGATCTTTGAAATGCACTCGGAAAGTTTTGTTTTCTTTTTGAGTGCTTTTTGTTATGTTTCTACTTTCATCTTTCTGTAAATTGAGTGATTCTAGCTTGTAGTCTTTGTCAGAGTTCTCGTATTCGGTTTTGGCTACGGACGGTAGAAGTGGTAAATCACCAACTGTTATCTGGAACTTGATCTTCCGTAGAAAGTCCATACCAAAAATTACATCTTCGGCCAACTGCGGTAAATGTGTGACTTCCCCGGATACTGATAGGCTTACGAGTTCAGCCTCAACGTGATAACTCTCTCGTGCTGTTATTGGGTTTCCATTTGCCATTCGAACAGTATGTTCTTGCAATCGAACTGGTGTTTTAAGTCAGCGTAGGATTTCTCTTGTCCGGGAGTTGATGAATGATTTCGTTGCTCCAGTGTCAACGAGTGCTTTGAAAGGTTTCCCTCCTATTGAGATAGGCAGTAAAAGTCTCGGATCCTTTTCCGATTTTCTGTGGTTCTTGGCGGTCATTTTGGATTATTTCGGGGTAGGTCGGAATGTCGGCATCAGGATTGCTTTGGCAATGTGATGTCTCTCTCACCCTTGAGTTTGTCATAGTCTTGGGTTGCCTTTTTGATAACATTGCAGAGGTTTTGTGACGGCATCTCAGAAAATTGAAAGTCTTTTTCTTGAGTCTCAAAAGTCCCCAAAACTCCTCGGAGAGCTGATTTTGGGAGGAGGACTCCTCATCTAATGTTTAATATGAAATTCTTTTTCAATTCGCTTATTAGTTCTTCATATTATATTGTGGAGATTATGAAACTGCTTTAACTTCTCGATACTAGTCCTCTTTTCACGAAAACATTTCCCATGGAGGTATATGATTTGTGTATTTGTGGTGGTCGTGACGTAATGGTTAGAATGTCTGCCTGTTACGCTGGCGGTTCGTTGTTCGAATTTCAGAAACATTCAATTGTTTTCCAACTGGTGTTGCCTTTCATAGGAGTTGGCACGTTCTCCGAAAGTAATTACACTGCCATAAAAAGAGCTGTTTATATAAGCGATTCGAAATCGGCAAAAAATTCGTAGATCCCGTCCATTCCGCCACAAGATATGGTTGAGAGACTAAGCAAAGTCGAAACCATTCGGCCATTTCATATACTCCTATTTCTCTTACTGCCTGAACAGAATGGCGTAGCTGTAGCTGTAGTACGCCGCACTGCCAAAGTCGAAAGTATAAACAAATGCCATAAAAGTGTACACAATGCGTATTAGTAGCTGTAGTACAAGTTCACTCAACTTCAACTTTTGAGTGCGCAGCTGTGCTATATTTTGACGTTTCACAATTTTTGACTTGACAGTGCGGTGTACTACAGCTACAGCTACATACGCCATTCTGTTCAGGCAATTACCCTTCCCCATGTACAGCAAACAAACGGTGGCGCACTCGTCAATTTGTCTCAGACCCACCCTTAAATGGACCAATAACTCAACTGGCTATTCTATCATTCTGAACTTATTCGGAACAATACCATGTCACTCCGACTACACCACCTCTCAACTAGTGTTGGATATAAACTTACAAGTCGCCATTCCACCAAGAACCCCCGGATTTCTTACAAGATGATTCGATTAATATTAACACACACGCGGCGGCTTGAATACCGATGACGTAATTGGTGACGTTATGTACCCAACAGAACTAAATATTAGTCTACCATTCAGACTCCCACACGACTGTGGTGTCTTCCAACCGGGAATCTGACGATCAAAGAGGTCCTCAGAGAAAACGTGATATCTTCGACAAATATCCGCATTTTCTCAGATAGCCAAGCAACCCTTAAGTTCTATTACCTCTGTAACAGTCCACGACTGTCGAACGTCTCTTATGGAGAAGGCATAACAGTTTAACATTCACCTTTTGTGAGTGCCAATACACGGAGAATTCCGGCAAACTGCAACGCCGATGAACTCGCCCAGAAAGGAACTTCCAAGCTAATGGCACCCAACAGAATGAAAATTTGCATTTGGAAACTTATGCTTAAGCAAGATCCAATGAAGACATCGAACACTAGACAGAAAAACAGCACCACTCGTGTGGCTACCAAAAATATCTGGTCAAACCTTGGTCTAAAACATACCAAAGGTTTGTTATCCTTGCAGATTGCACCTTAGCTCTGTAATCGGTGTTATCACCGGGGACTTCCTCATAGGAACAATGAGGACTGAGTGTCACATCAAACGACTTTTGTGAAGGGCGCTTGGACGAAGAAAAACAGGAAACCGTTCAATATTTGCACATGCTCTGCGTTTAAAGTAAAACACATTTAAAGGCGAATCTTCCTCCCCTTCCGATTACCGTCCAATTGCACTAACGTCCTTTCTTTCCAATGTCATGGAAACGTTAATAAACCGTCAACTTATGAAATATCTTGAAATACGAAAGCTTTTTAATGACCGACAGTACGGCTTTCGTAGCAAACGGTGATTTGATGGCTTATCTCACCGAAAAGTGGAACCAATCTTTACATTGTTTTGGAGAAAGTAAGATTATTGCGCTTGATATTTCTAAAGCATTTGATAGAGTTTAGTATCAGGCTCTTTTATCGAAAATGCGTGCTTTTGGTATCGATGAGTCTCTTCTTCGTTGGTTTAGAAACTACCTTTCCGACCGTTCAATACAAGTTGTATTGGATCGCTTCAAGTCTGATACCAACTAATGCTGGTGTGCCCCAGGGTTCTGTTTTGTCTCCGACTCTCTTCCTCATTTTCTTGTCTGAAACTTCTAATCCACTCAACTGTTTTGCTGACGACTCGACCCTCAGCTTTTCATATTCGTTTCCAAATTCACGTCCCTGCTCTTCGGATGTGGAACTGGAACGGTTGCGTATGATAAGCTCATTGAATTCTGACCTTGACAGCATTGTTACAAGGGGTCATAAAAACCGAGTAGAATTCAATGCTTGAAAACTCAATGCTGTCTCTTGTCGTTGAAGCTTAACATAACCCCATTGCCATTGTCCATGAATGGTACCTGCATCCAAGAAACCGAATAGCTGTCAGTACTTAGTTTGAGTCGCCAAAAACGCTGCTAAATGCTTAGGCTTCTTGAGATGATGCAGGAAGTTCTTCACCCCTTCTGATCTGGCTACAATTTATAAGGTCTTCATCCGCCCAAAACTGGAGTATAACTCCCATATCTGGTCAGGTGCTTCTCAAACATCTTCTGATAGTTCAATCGTAGAATCGATTGCTTCTCTTGAACATCGTCGAAACGTTACCTGTCTCACTCTCTTCTATAGTTTCTTCTATAAACAGTGCTCTAGTGAAGTAGCCAGTTGCATTCCTCCCCTGAAACAATTTAGCCGCAACACCCGCCTCGCTAGGAATGCTCATCAATTTTACCTTGAGCCCAACTTCGGGCGTACAGTCAAGTATAGAGATTCGTATTTCAGTCGCACCACCCGAATGTGGAATGCTTTACCTGGCTCTGTATTTCCCCTGCATTGCGATTCACAAAGATTTAAAAGCAACGTGCATCGGTCTCTTCTACTAAATCCTCTCCTATTTTCCTAGAAACGTAGATATTCATAGTCTTCGCTTTATATAAAGCTCAACATGTTTTAAATAAGAGGCAATTCCTCGAATTTCTTTGTGCTGTCACAATGAACCTTTTTTGGTCTAAGTGTGTCCGTTCCTACAGCCACCTCAACCTAACCTAACCTGTGGTTGAGGGTAATGCGCAAGACCCCCCTTTCGGCAAGACTCCCCAAACTCCTTATATTTATTTATTTATCTATTTATTTATTTATTTAGGAGTTTTCGTTTAAAGTTGGAATATTCTACTGAAATGACACCGCTATGATTGTGGCAATCTTGATGATCATGATGATAACAGTGATGTTTGTCGGAATAGTAGTAGTCGTGGTGATTATGTGGCGGTCGTGATAATAGTTTCTCATCAAAAGAAGAAACTTGAATTTCTATAGCAAAGGATTTGCCTTCATAGCTGTGACTATTTGTATATTGAAAGAGCATGACAACATGACTCATTGTAAATTCGCTTAGCTCTTAACATCATTACAGCGTGTTAATCCTGTAAGAGCCATCTTAGCTTTCCTTGACCTTGGCTTACTGTTTTTATATATTTTTCTTTAGTATTTCATATTTTGTCAGCTACGTAAACAATCTTAACAGCTCTTCAGCACTGATTCACCTGAATTTAACAAAAATATTCTTACATTTTATGTCTTATCTCCTCGGTTTATTGATCCCTCCATAAAAGTATTTACAACGAAACACCGATTTATAACCATGAGTCATTTATGGAACCGTCCCGGAACATCGTGCATTCTTCTTACCTAACAACTGTGAGAAAAAATGTGTGTCATTGCGTATCTTATCGGTTTTGTTAGTCAAGTAGATACAAGTACTATTGATAGCTGTTCTTTGGAACTCTTCTTGTCACAAGTACATTCTGTGGGTAGTAGATATACTTAGACAAATATAATTTATTTTAATCGGTGAGAATGATAATATCTGGACATTGTACGTCGCTCAATGGTTTTCTTTTTTGAGTGTAAGGCAATGTTGCCGGTTTGTACTTTGACTTAATGAATAAAGACTTATTTAAAACCAGTAAGGTCTAGTTTAGGTAAGGAATTCGTTTTAAGTTTGTTAACGCTTTGAACATCTGTTGCAAACTCATTGTTATATCATTTTTAGAGCTAAATTATTACGAGTTGAAGTGGATTTCATGATTCAACACAAAATGTGATTGTTGGCCTTGCGCAATAAACATTTGAAGCAACATGGGTGTATCATCGAATTTTTGCAAGGGCTCTGGGCTTTATCACAATTTTTGTCTCATATCTTGAAGCACTCCCAAAAAGAATAGTAAACAAATGGTCTTACAATAGGCATTTTTTTACGAGGTCACTTTTATTCAAATAATTAATAAATAAATTTACAATTATTTTTGAAAGGGCAACAAAACCATAAATGATACCGCGTTTTTAGAATATCATAAATATTTATACAGGGTGTCCTGAAATTCGTGTTACTTACTTGCTTACTTAGGTGGGCATTACAGTTCGGGGTGAACTTGAGCCTCAACCAACATCCTTCTACATATAACGACTTCGATTTCGGGCGATCTCCCTCCAGTTTTGCACTCTAAGTCGGTTGAGGTCATCTTCCACTTGATTACGCCACCTAAGACGAGGTCTTCCCCTTCCGCGATTTCCCTGCAATGTGCTTTCGATCACCCGACGAGCCGGAGCGTTTGGGTCCATCCGCTCTACATTGCCCAACCATTGTAGCCTCGCGATGCGTACTCTTCTGGCTATGCTCATGTTGCGGTACAGATCATACAGCTCGTTGTTGTTAATTTCCGTTTGATCTCCGCACTGATGTTGTTGTCCGCGTCTACAGCGGATCCTAGGTAGACGAAGTCCTGTACTACCTCGAAGTTATGTCTCTCTATTGTGACGATTTGTCCAATTCGTCGATGTTCTGTGTCCCTGTTTGATGACAACATATACTTCGTTTTGCCCTCATTAACCATCAAACCCATTTTTGCCGCTTCTGTTTCAATACTCGCAAAAGCACCTATGACATCACGCTTTTTTCTTCCCATTACGTCAATATCGTCTGCATAGGTGAGTAATTGTACAGACTTTTGAAAGATTGTTCCTCTAGTGTTGACGTTTGAGTTTCTTATACAATCTGTTCAAGTATGATGTTGAAGAAATCGCATGACAGTTTGTCGCCTTACCTAAAACCTTTTTCGACATCAAAGGTCTCGCTGAGTTCTTTACCGACCTTGACGGAGCAGCGTGAATTCTCCAAAGTCATCCTGCATATTCATGCGAGTTTTGCAGGGATGCCGAAACTATACATGGCTCTGTACAACTCGTCTCTGTAGATACTGTCATACGCGGTCTTGAAATCGATAAAGTTATGGTGAATATCGATATTATGTTTTCGGGTTTTTTCCAAGATCTGCCGTAATGTGAAAATTTGGTCTATTGTGGACTTCTCTGGTCTAAAACCACATTGATAAGGACCTATCAAGTTGTTGACGTGGGGTTTCAGACGTTCACATATTACAGCAGACAAGATCTTATAAGTGACGTTAAGGAGGCTTATCCTTCTATAGTTGTGAGTGTCTCCTTTCTTTAGGATCGGGCATACGATACTGAGGTTCCATTCATCGGGCATACTTTCTTCCGACCATATCATGCAGATCAGCTGGTGCATTCTCCTTTCCAACTAGTCTCTAGCTGCCTTGAAAAGTTCGGCATCAAGGCCATCTGCACCTGCAGTCTTATTTGATTTAAGTTTGCATATGGCAAGCTTAACCTCTTCTAGGTCGGGAGGACGGCATTCTTGATAATCGTCCAAGCTGAATGGGGCAATCTGCCTGACAGCGGAATTTGTGTCCTCATCGCCGTTAAGCAGTCTGCAGAAATGATCTTTCCAGATCCTCAGTAGCGACTGTGACTCTACAACTATGTTTCCCTGCTGGTCTTTACAGGCTTGAGTTCGGGGTTTGCCCCCCTGGCAAGATCTTTTTAACTTTTAGTAAAACTTCCGAATCTCGTTCATGTCATGGCACCTCTCTATTTCCTCAAACGAGCGCTTCTCATATTTATACAGGGTGTCCTTTAATTCGTGTTACATACTTTGATATGAGACTCGTGATCATGTTCTAAAAAAAAAATAGTTGTACAGTAAAGTCCACTTCTTTTGATTTTGACATACTTTAAATAAACTTACTTTGGTGTACCCCATAGTATAAAGAATCTATAGTAGCATCATGGCGGGGAAAGCGATGGTGTCGCCACCAATAGTCTCCCTTAAAGGTTTTATCGGTTCAAAAAATTTTGCTGTGGTTGTTGCCTAAGTCATGTGGATGGTATTTTTTCGGATGCTTTAATGGTTGTGGATGGTATTTCATTCATCAATTAATAAATGTGTTTAAATGATTTTCAAACAATGTCATGACACACCAAATGCAAAACAACAAACTTTTTATCATTTAGAATCAAAAAGCACATCACTCGCACATCACTCTTTTAAATTTCTAACACATTTGCGAAGCAAAGCTGCCCTAACAAAAAACAATAATATATGACGTAGTGACAGCATGTTGGCAGGGTTCTACAATAAATTTTTTCCGTTTGAAAAGGTAGTACGTTTAATGGGAACTGAAGGCGGCGACACCATCGCTTTCCCCGCCATGATGCTACTATAGATTCTTTATACTATGGTGTACCCTGATCTATGTTAAACTCGATTTCTCTGCCAATACTGGTGGTAGAGACCTTGTCTTAGACTTAATTTTTTGTAGAAATAACAACCTTTAAGACTGTATTTGAATTGGGATCATTTTGTTTTACGGTTGCCAGATTTTCAATTTTGAATTTCGTTCAAATTTTCTTCCCCGAGCAAATTTTTTTTTTTAGAATATGACCAAGAATAACATCCCTAAGCATGTAAAACGAACTACGGGACACTCTGTATAAATGGACTGTTGTCACAATAAATGTGGAAGACAAAGGTAAACCATTGTAAATATTTAATTTAGAAATATAGAATAGATTAGATTATAATAATTTATTTACTAACATCATAAGTATATAACAATTTAAATAAACAAAATCTTTATGGCGTGGCTATGCCGTCTGCCGATTGGTACTGAATATGAAAGTTAAAAAAAATTCTTTTAAATTTTAATTTTGAATATAAAAAAAACTGACGCAAAAACCTTCGTGTATACAAAAATTTAATGATGTGCTACTATTATCGTTGTTCCAAGATGTTTTGTTGCATTAGAAGTTAGCATTTCTTATTCTTTCTCGATAATTAAGTGCTGTTTCACAAAAAAGTAATAACTGTTCCGTTAATTCGTTCATTGATTTCAAAACTTGTTCCGTTGAGAGTGTATCCTTACCGAAGAAATGTCGCCTCGATTCACGAAGAGTTGGACATCTATACCCACAAAATGAAATATGTCTTCTCGTTCTGCTGTGTTACATATGTTGCACATTATTGGAAGGTCTTCTCGGTGAGGCCTTTAGTTGATTAGTCTGAACATCGTTGAAATGGATTTTACGCATAATTCGCCTCGAAAGTAGTTTGTCTGTAGTAGGTTATAGTTGAGTCTGCTGTACACCGATCGGTAGGGGGATCCTCTTGCTTTTCTTTCATACTCTTTTCTGCAGTTTATATCTGTTGCAGAAATGATCTCATAGAATCTTTGCTTGCAATTTGAGTAAAGCTCTTGTTCAAGATAGATTACATGAGCGTGCATGCTCCATCCACTCTTCATACCAACCAATTTTTCTGCTCACTGTTTTCATCATGACTCTCTTTGGAAATCTACTATCATCCATGTTTAAGACCTGCAGCTTTTGCGTTTTAATAAAAAACGCTGATAATCCAGTCTCCAAGTTCAGCGTATAGTTTGGTGTATTTGATGGTAGTCTGAAGTTGCGTTTAAGGTAAAATCGTAAAAGCTTTTCTACTTCTTCATATTGTTGACCTCCCCAATCTTGCGCTGAGTAAAGCATGATTGATTCTGCAACGGACTCAAAAACTTTGAATTTTGTACTATAAGCTAGGTATTTGTTGGAGAAACAAATCTTCCACGTGGAGTTTATTGCAGTTTTTGCCTTTGCAAGCTTCTCTTTCAAGTGTTTTTCCATTTTTAAATTATTAGCAAAGATCACTCCAAGGTACTTATATTCGTTGACCTCTTCAAGTCTTTTGTTATTGTAGAAAATTTTTTTGATTGAAAATTCCGTTGATTTCTAGTTTCCGAGGCAGGATGTCCGTAACATCTTCGATGAATAGCGAAAACAGCAAAGGACTCAGTGAACAACCTTGTCTAACACCCATTTTCGTTTCCAACCATTCTGACACTACTTCACCATTCTAGACTGCATCCCATGTATCTCCTAACAGATTTTCTATTACTTTTGCAAATTTGTGAGACATTCCTTTACAATATAATTTGTATAACAACGACCTTCTATCCACTTTGTCAAATGCGGCCTTAAAATCCAAGAAGAACGGGTATATTTTCTTCCCCTGTGCTGCACATAATTCTGCTATATTGCGAAGAACGACAATGTTATTGACCGTTGAGTAAAATAAAATAAATAAATAAATAAAGTGACGCAACAGAGCGAGGAGCCCTTGGACCTAGCGCATTTCTCACAACCATCCCTTGTGAGGGAATGGCGGGACCTACAATTTTCTGCCGGTTCCAACGTATTTATGTAGAATAGGGTGGCGCAACAGAGCGAGGAGCCCCTGGGCCTAGCGCATTTCTCACAACCATGCCTTGTGAGGGAATGGAAGTGTAGAAGTGGTCATAATTTGTAAAATCTTTTCACCAAATCAATATTAGAGTAAAGATCCTATTCCTGTCTTCAATTGGTCTTGTGTTGCCTATTGAGATGACTTTATGTTAGCCCTTTTGTGTTCCACCACGTAACCTGAGATATAAATTTTTCAGTAATATCGTCTAGCTGAGCAATTGCTATTCAAATCTCGTTGAAAGGCTGGTGCAGATAAATCCCAGTAATGTTTTCCTTGAGCCTTCAATTTTTCTTCATTTTCCAATATGTTTCGTATACTAGACTTGGACTAGTTCAGACTTGTCGCTGTAGTTTATTTATTTACTTTAAACTTAAGTGTTACTTTATAAACAATTTTGATTAAAGGCCAACAAATCGTTAGGAGATTTTCCAGTGCTGTCTGCGACTTTTCAATACCAAGTAAAAGGCAATTGTACTGGTTTTGTTTTCAATTCCATTGTGATCTTCTTCGCTAGTCTGTATTTCTTAAAGGGTGTTATTTGAACGTGATGGTTTCAATCTGGCAATCTTTTTGGCCTTTTTGACAATTGTCACTTGATTTGTG
The DNA here is from genome assembly GCA_914767635.1 of Melanostoma mellinum. Lineage (NCBI taxonomy): Eukaryota > Metazoa > Arthropoda > Insecta > Diptera > Syrphidae > Melanostoma > Melanostoma mellinum. The sequence continues at coordinate 56,677,739 of OU612060.1, forward strand.
CTAATTTTGGGTTGTCATTTCATCGTGGGAGAATTGAAACCGCATGACTACTATCGAACATTAAGCTATAGATTGTCCAAACATAACACTCCACCTCTCTCAATCGCCTCCCTCATCTTGGCCTTGTGTTGCACCTTCAACAAAAGCTTATGTAAATCATTTTCAATCAAATTTGCATTTCCATTTCTTTTGCTGTCAAGCTTAAAGCATTTTAATTGACAAAAAAAAAAAAAGAAAATTCGAAGAGATGAATTCCATAAACAAAAACATTTGAATGACGTTGGAAAAAGAGTTATCATCAAAGTTGGACTGAAACGTGACTAAAATAATATCAGCGAGAACCACCCATACATATTTATTAAAACAGCGTTCGTGATGGGAATTTCTATGAATCAACATTCTGCCCCATGGGCTCTTCTCAACATACACACTTTTCTTTGAAAACTATTTTTATAAAAGAAAGCAAAACTTTATTGAATCAAAAGTGCAGCATAGACAATGTCACATAAACAAATAGCGGTTCATTGACCCTGTTTTTGTGCGTCAGTAAAGCTCAACAGTAGAAAAGAGACGAATCTACCATTTGTTCGTCGTATGTATGTAGGTACTGATCAGAGTGTACATAGACTTTGGACTGTACTCTTTAATATGAAAGTTGGTAGTACAAGGGAGAATGAATTCATATGGAATTCAATTCAATAATTTTGTTCCGTCTTTGAATATATTAGAGCAGTTCCATGAGACAAGAGCGGTCGTTTAACATTTTGTTTTCAGATGAACGTTTTTACATTGGTTAAGGTTTGAAGCTTTTTTTTTTATTTGTTGCTTAAATCGTTGTTCGTGCTCAGCTCAAATTATAATCGAATATACTTAGAAGGCAGGGTAATGTTGCAAATGGAGTACTAAATCAATAAATATTGGGCAGTTAAAACTAAGCTAAGGTTGATGACAGTGTTTAGATGTTTAACTTCCATTTTGTAATCTTAGATACTAGATTCGATATAAGAGAGACTGCTATGGCAAGCTGATACTATTCTTAGGTATTTCGTACAAAATTATGAGGAAATATGTTTTTCTTTGGTTTTTTAATCTGTCCCGTTCATTGTTAAGGCAACTTACATTCCGCTACTACATTGGTAAGCATTCACAATTATTGTTCTCCTAACATTATCTACAAGCGCAGCCTTCTTGGCAAAACTTACGAGAACGGAATCAGGCAAATGGAATTTGCTGAGTTTGAAATATAATAGGGAGTTGGCTCGAATAAATTTCACCTGAAAATTCTCTTCTAAGGGCGCCAATCATCTAGGGATTCGTAGACAAGTGACTTTACATATCCCCACAAAAAATAGTCCAGCGGTGATAAATCGCCCAATCTTGCTTACTTCCAAGCTTTTTAAAACTAGAAATGATAAAAAATGGGTTTCAACGGCGATTTCGGTTCCAGACAATTTACCGAACGTACGGGTACACAGTGCTACGGCTGCAATTCTTGCAGTATAAAATGGTAAACCAAACTGAGCATTAATCAAGTGACAGCTAACAAAACAAAACAAAATTCCAAAAAAGTATTGCCAGATTGTAGCTACACGTCTGAAAACAAACACGGTTTGTGTACGTGCTGATCCCTGAATTAACTAACCCTTCCCAATTAATTACGTCACGATGACCGCAAGAACCTTCTGAGAAGCCATCTTTGGCTAAGACTACAAATCTGTTGCAGCAAAGATACGAATCAATGTTTCCTTCCGAAAGAACAATCTCTGTGAAGCGGTATGACATCAGAAAACTATAATGACAAAAATTACGGGTAGTCAGTATCTTTTCCAATCAATTATCCAAAAAGCAATCTCTGATTCCTTTCGCCAGTACAAGCATCGAATACCAGTGGAAACAGTTTTTTTCTGTTGGAAGTATTTAAAATACCAGCTGGAGCACTCAGACCTAAATACCGTTCCATTGTACTACCAGTTAGCAACCTTCTATTTGTTATAGCTTTCCAGATGTTCGGAAAAGCCAAAAAAAACGCTGCCATGATAGGGAGCCTAAGTTACCAGCTCTCACTATGCCTGCGCCGAGTGTCTGTAACCTCATGCGAGAAAAAGCAGGACATTCACAGAGGAAGTGCTCTGCGGTGTCTGCATCTTCTCCACAAGACTCACAGAGTTTGGTATCACTTTAGCCTAATATATTTAAATGCTTGGCAAAAGAGAAGTGCACGCTGGCAACGCCAATAAGCTTTCTACAGTCTTTTCTGCTACGAGCTAGCAAAAATGTTGCAGTGGAAACAGTGCCAACAAGTCTTCACAAACACTTCGCAGCTTACGGAAAACACAATGTATATGGATTTTTTAAGCTTGTAAAACAACGGGATTACTTGTTTCACTCTTTTTTTAAATAAAACGCAAACCGTTTGAGATAATTCAAAAATTAAAATTTTTCCATCGGCCTGAAGTATTATAACAGTGGAACTCCACTTCGTTCATATGGCCACAGCGCTGGCGGGCATGTTTGCAGGTTGCACCCAATTTTCGGTCACACATTTCAGCCGAAATGACTGCTAAAAAAATATTCCAACGTCGCGTCGTTGGCTTGTTGGCATAAATCAATGACTTATCGTATCCGCAAAGGAAATAGTCTAAAGGCGGTAAGTCGCACGAACGAGCTTCCTATCAATTGTTCCATCTCTTGAGAAAACACACTAACTCTTCAATATATCGATTATAAAGTAAGCTATCCCGTTGAAACCGCAAGTCGTCCAAGTCCACATGTTTCAATTCGGGAAAGCAAAACTGCTAATCTTGGCGCGGTAACGATGGCCTTTCACAGTAACGTGATGATCGTTTTCGTTGAGGAAAAAATATGGCCAAACATGCAACCGAACCAACCAGTTATTTTATGCCAATGAAGTGGTCATTCATTTCAGCCGTACAACAAGATAAATTTTGCTTATTGACGAATCCTTACTTACTTAGGTGGGCATTATAGTTCGGGGTGAACCTGGGCCTCAACCAACATCCTCCTGTAACGACTTCGATTTCGGGCGAGCTCTCTTCAGTTTTGCACTCCAAGTCGGTTGAGGTCTTCATCCACTTGATTGCGCCACCTAAGACGAGGTCTTCCCCTTCCGCGATTTCCCTGCAATGTGCTTTCGAACACCCGACGAGCCGGAGCGTTTGGGTCCATCCGCTCTACATTGCCCAACCATCGTAGCCTCGCGATGCGTACTCTTCTGGCTAAAGATCATTCGGAGAATTTTTCTTTCGAAACGACCAAGGGTTTCCTCATCCGCTTTCGATAAGGTCCATGCTTCCGCGCCGTAAAGCAGGACTGGGATGATTAAGCAACCATTAAGGAACCATTAAGCAGTCTGCAGAAATGATCTTTCCAGATCCTCAGTAGCAACTGTGACTCTATAACTATGTTTCCCTGCTGGTCTTTACAGGCTTGAGTTCGGGGCTTGCCACCCTCGCAGGATCTTTTTACCTTTTGGTAAGGCTTCTGAATCTTGTTCCTGTCATGGCACCTCTCAATTTCATCTAACGAGCGCTTCTCATGCTGCTTCTTTTTTCTTTTTGAGAAGTCGGTGTTCTTCCCTTCTTTTCTCTTCTCTCCTCGAAACATATATAATTAATTATTCAGTTGTTAATTAACAATAGAGGCCTTTTTTAAGAAAGGTGATTTCATTAGGAAAATGTGTTATAGCGAAGAAAGTATTTTTCATATACATTATGTAATTTTATTAGCCCAGGAAGAATATGAAGTGAAGATCCGTATACGCGGACAGACATACAGAATTGCAAGATCAACGTTTTTCGCACTCTCTCTATCATCGTAATGTCATGTTTTATTGTTATGCCAATTTTTTTTTTCTGCACGATTGCAAAAATGGCCTTAAAAAGCATTATAAAATTATTAGCTATCTGTCCTGGGCTTCTGTTGCATCATTCACACCCTGTATACGGATTCTTGAGACCAGTAAAGTATTATGGTTTCCAAATAAGACTTGACAACTCATTGCCTGTCTACTAAGGCAAGAACTACGACTGAAAATTGGAGTTACGGTCCACGATTTCTAATTTCGTTTCGTGTACTTTATCATGATGAAAATTTTGAGTTTACTGACCAACTTGACAATGACAGTTCAATGATAAGTTAATACGTTCACAAGTTAAATTCAAAGTTTCAAGTCCATATTCGAAACCCTGTATTACAAGAAGCAAAATTAGACAGTATAACCTGTTTTTGTAGATATGGCAATAAACCAAGTTTTGAGAATGCGCTAAGGTTTGAACCATTCTTTTCCTTGTGAAGAGTGAACCAATGCTACTGACCAACAGGGTGTTGCTTTCAGACAGATTTTTGTCCGCACAGACTTCTGACTTCCCAGTAAAACTTAAGCAGACTCTTCGTCTGTGCTTAGGTAAAAAGTAAAAGTCTGTCGTGTGTGAAAGCAGCATAAGGCATACACTGTCGGTCAATAGCATACTACTCGAATCATTTGATTATTGTTTCAAAACTGTTATTATTGTAAACAGCCATTTTTCGTGTGGTTATCTTCGTTGAAGAGACATAAACAGTTCACAAAACCACCAAAAAAGCATTAAATTGACTTATTGATATAAAAACACTTCCCCAGGTTTTTTTTTAAATAAATTTTCCCCAGAAGCACAATTTAATTAGGTATAAAGTTATTTATAGCGAAGCACAAACCCACTGACTTACTGAAACACTTATGACATAATGTTCTTCCGAAAGCAACATCAATAAATGATTTTTTGTTAGAATGTTTCGCAAAAATGTTCTCTATTATCGCCAAATTGATTGAAACAGATATCTTACACATAAGTAGGCACACATATTAACACTGTCTGAACTGGAGGAATATCTACTCATCAAAACTTTTCAGCTGCATGTAGGCTGAAGGCTGATGGCTGTATTTATATTTGAGAACTCTTTCCATTCCTAATTGTTTCCATGCCGCTGTGGATAATAAAAAAAAAATGTATGGCAATGTTGATCACGACCTAACACAGTGATACATTGACGCAATGAATCAAGTTAATTACCAACAAACATTCTTGCACGGCCTCGCATTTAGTTTTTGCCCCATAGCCCATAGGTTGGCTATACGCCTGTCAATATAAAAATAGAAAATGGGGGATGGAAATTAGATTCAATTATTTTTGTTTACTAGTTACTAAGTACACAATGTTTTATTGTTTTTCATAACCCCCTTTCATGTACAGCTGTAGTGCAAAATAAAAGTCTATTACTGAGTTCCACCCTACGACACAAGGTGTATGAACCTTGCTTGTGAGGAGGAAACTATGCTGTGTTTATGGCATAGTTGGAATACATCGAGAAGAGGCACTTCATGAGCATTAGATATAACTGTTTTTTTAAACATATTTTACTATCTGTATCTTATAAGGCTCCGCAAGACAGTTCCTCTTTCAAATGAAGCAAACAAACTTTCGAATCTTAAATAGCTATGAATGGTGCAATAAATTTAAGTGAATGACTCAAAGTTCCGAGTTAAATTGCACTCATTTCGAACGAATTGATAACAAAAATGTGTTATGTTATCGGTGCGGTATGTTTCAGTTTTATATTAGCCCAACAATTTTATGGTGAGTGTAGGTTTAGGTTGTTTGATTAAAGCAAGTCATTCTTAAAATAAATAATTGTATGGTCATTACAAATTAAACGCACGACGGGATTGCACGTTCTTAATCTTATGTTCGATTGCCAGATTGTGGTGCTAAGTCGGAAATATATAAGCTCATTTTCTTGTGACGTGACACACACAGGTGATAGAATTGCTGGTTTTAACGATATTCAACTGAAATTCTCCGTTAGGGCTACTCGTACTGATTTGGTAGCGACAGCCCCGGATCTTCAATTTTTTAAAGGCGGGGCAAATAGTGAAAAATGCCGCCCCCACCAATTTATATTTGCTTTTACCTTTATAATCCTTATTATTTCAGCTATCAGATCTTCACTAATTGACTGATAACTGGACACAAGCCTTTCAGAAAAAACGCTTAAACCGCTGTTTTTTCTGTTTTAATCCTATTTATTTACAGATATGTAGAATATATATTTTATACACAGTACAGGATAGGACTTAAAATAAAAAGGTTTATAATAAAGACAAAATCAAATTTACTACTATATTTATCATTTGCAATTACAATTTTACTCTTCGAGCTTTTTGTTCAGCAAATAAATCTATGACCTTATCATAATTTAATTCGTGTGCGATTTGATTTTCTATCGCTAAGATTGCTAGACTGGATAAACGTTCCTGGCTCATAAATGATCGCAAATAATTTTTAATTAGTTTTAGTTTGCTAAAACTTCGCTCACAGCTTGTGGATGTAGTGGGAAGCGTAGAGCAAATTCGCAAGGCAACACAAATATTTGGAAAAGCATCCTGTAAATCATGCGCATAGATCTGTTGCAAGAGATAGAAACCGCTAGCTTTTTCAATGTCACCAGCTTGCAAAATGCAAATGCACAGAGCTTGCTCTTTAAAAACGTAAAGTTCCTGACAGAATTCAACGGTGCTCACATCTCGCTCATATTTTTTAGCCAGATCCGCTCCATATTTTTGCAGTTCTACAATTGACATTTTCAAAATATTATAGCCATTAAGAAAAGCGAAGTTCATATTCAGTATGGTAGCACAATCGAACCTCTTTTTAATTTCTGATATGATTCGATCAAATACCATCATTATTTCTTTAGAAAAGAGTTGAACAGGTTTTAGTGTTTGTATAATTCATCTTCACATATCCCATCGAAATGTTTTTTATGTTTCGGAATTCGTTTGTTTTGCAAGATAGGGTCAACACCACTTTTTTCAGCCTCATTTATCCAATACTCCATTGGATTTTGTCTCATTTTTTGTAAAGTTTTGAGCAGACCATCCATTAGAGCGAAATTATATCTTCTTTCTGAATCTCAATATTCACTCGATTGATTTCGCGGAGAATATTCGCCCAAATAGTTAAATTGAAAATAAATTTAAAATTCTTTATAGCTGTTAAGATATTACCTGCCTCGTACTTAGTTTCTGGAGCATGAGAAATTTGCTTAACTTCTTCTAAGGCTTCCGCTATTTCTGGCAAATTATTCAATAAAGCATTCACAGCAACATGTTTCGCCGACCATCTTGTCTGACTACTCCCTTTTAAATTTGCCTTAACATTTTTTTTCACAATGTCCCACCTAGTAGTGGAGCCAACAAAAAAGAAATATACTTTTTGAACCAGTCCAAATAGGTTAATAGCTTCCTGGCATAATGAGGCAGAATGAGCACCTACAAGATTTAAGGAGTGAGCCAAGCACGGTACGAACTGGGCCAGTTCATTTCTTTCTGCAATCCTGGCTTGTACTCCTTTATGGATGCCGGCCATATTGGACCCATTGTCATAAGATTGACCATGACATTGTCCAATATCTAAATCATTAACAGCCAATTTGTCTAGAATCTGTTGACAAAAAATGTCCTATCCTGTCTTTCCAGCAACTTCTATGAAATCAATGAAACTTTCTTTTATTTCACACACATCGAAAGTTCTTTTTACATATCGAATAACCTAGCTCATTTGTTCTGTATGGGATACATCTGGAGTGCAGTCGAACATTATCGTGTAGTATTTAGCTTCTTTGACTTCATTTAAAATGCTATTTCTAACTGTTTTTGCCATTATGTCAATTATTTCATTTTGAATTGTCTTTCATAAATATGATACTTGTCCCTTTTTTAAGTGTTTTAATTGAAACTTAAGAGTTGAACTATGTTTGGCGAGCAGAGAGATCAAGTTCAAGAAGTTACCTTGATTAGGCTGAGGACATTGTGTGATGAGATGAGCACAATTAGATGATCGACAAGAAAGTACAAAAACTTATAATGATATAGTAAAATGCGATCTGTCCACTTTGACTTTTGACTGTGCTTCACTTCGCTCGCAACCACAGTGGCTGTTTTGAAACCGAAAAGAAGAAAAGTTGTCCAATTCTCGGTCGCAGCAACCGATGCTGCTTTGAAACCGAAAGGTAGACAAATTGTCCACTTCTCGGAATTTCGAACTTGTTTTTGCCGCCCCCTAAACTTGCCGCCCGGGGCAAGTGCCCCGGTCTGCCCCCCCCCCTAGATCCGGGGCTGGGTAGCGACAGTCCTCAAAGACATAAGCATAAATTAATCCACTGGTCCAGATGGTATTCCGACCCTTATTCTGGAGAGATGCAGTGGCGGATTAAGGCTTATTGCCGCCCTAGTCCCTGTCTGATACGCCGCCCTTTTTGATCAACAAAATTCTATATGTTTTGAATCACAATAGTTATTAAAAAATAGCTTTTATTTTTAAAACGACTCATAATGCGAATCATAAGAGAGTGCTCTATTTTTATTCAAATATAATTATTAAATAATACAAAAAAATGTTTATTAAACTCTAGCTAGCATAACAAATAAAAATAACCATTTTTTTCAAATTATAATGTATTGCCTAGTTTGTAAATCTCTTCTTCCTGACTTTTGTCCGAGTAAAAGCATCAACTATGTCATCATTATCAATTTCTTGAACTAGTTGAGCTCCATTAGACAATAATTCTAAAGTATTAAGTCTATCTTGGTCCATACTTGCGAGTAAATAAGATTTAACCCTTTTTAAGGTAGAAAAAGATCTTTCTGCTGAAAAATATGTAGCGGGAATACTCAAAAAAATACGCAGAGCAAATATCTACATTCAGATAAACATCTCGAAAATTTCTAGAATGCATGACATTGTGTATTTCTTGTGCAAATCTTCCGTATTTGCTAGGGATAGGGATACTTTTTAACTAGTTTATTCGCAAGATTTTTCAATTCAATCGTATCTATGTCAGGTAAACTATCAAAAAAACTAAAATTTTCGTAAAGTTTTTTATAAGCACTTTTACGTCCGGTCAATTGTACGCTTAAAGTATCGAAAATTCGGTAATACACATTGGTGCGAACATTTTCGTGACCAGATGAAGGTATTGTTTCATTCACCCGTAACTCATCTGCCTGAATTTTTCTAGTTCTCTTGGTTTCATAACGATAATTAACTTTGACTCCATACAGTGCTTTTGCTTTTTCTTCATATTCAGAGTATTGTTTGTCCCTCATATCTTGAAGAAATAATGCCAAAGAACCATAAATTTTTACCACAGATGATAAATCCGCATGAGATTCTTGAAGCTTCTTTTACTTGCAGCACTGAAACGATCTAAAATAACATTATGAACTATGACCAAAATTGCCATTTCTAGATGCTGTAATTTTCGTTGCAATCATGTAGCGATCGCGTATTTCTTATGGAAATTCCTAACGGTCGTAGACAAGTTTTGAGACTTCTACTTTTTGAGCGGCACTAGTAAAACTGAAATATTTACTGTGACTCGCTTACAGACAAAAAACGCTCATTAGTTCTATACGTTAAAGTCAAACTTTGTCAATACCTGCTACGTGCTACGCATAGCGCTCTTATTTTTTGTAAACATGTGTAACACACTCACCCCATCAACGGAAGTCATTCTCAATCACATACAAAATACTCTCACTCTACTTGAGTTGTTGCAATGACGATCATAAAGTCAAAAACTTGATTGAGATATAAATTAAATATTCTTTTTTTTTCGACTTATTTTCTTTTTTTTTTCAAATTTTCGTCAAACACCGAAGTTAAATTGAAAAATCTGGAAACCGGTTGACCCTGCAGGTTCTGCCTACAACTTCCCGCTATTTCCAGATCCTTTGAATTGCGATTTTTGAAACGCGTCGTTCGATATTGATCCGCTTGGCGGCATTCGGCGCAATTTTTAATGCACAATCGATATCTCAATCGGTTGACTCGTCCTTGAGATATCGTGCAACAAAATTATAGCTTACACACACAAACACTGCGGGACGTGAAACTACTCAGAACAACTTCCTAAGACCTCAAAATGTGAAAATTTGATGAGGATAAGAAAAAAATTTTAAAAAATGCATCAAATTCAGCTCTCTGCACCAGTAAAATAAAGGTAAAAGCGGGGGTAACAGCCAGCACATTAACTGTTCGTCGAACTCCAACCGCTGTTCTCTCTTATGGCGTTTAGTGGAGGCGTTTTTTTGTTTCTTTTTTAATTGAAGATGGTCTGCACTCAAAATAGCTCTAACTAACTAATTTTACAGGTGCGTCTAATCATGTGAACAAAAAAAAAATGAAAATGTAAAATGGAGCATAGACAAAAGAGAGAAAAAATGTCCGTTTACTTCCACTCACCTTGGACTTGTTAGTGTTATTTTGTTGAGAATTTAATAAGCTTTCAAATAAATGCAATTGTTTGGCAATTGCTACCCACACTTACAAAAAAATTAGGGTTATGTAAAAAAAAATGTGTGCGTCTAATTAAGTGAACAGCAGTGTAATATGTTCAAGTCCGGTTGTCACTGTGTTTTGATGGGGAGGGGTGAGGGTGGGGGGTTGGTGGCTCCTAGCCACGGTGGTATGCTGACCCCGGGTCAGCATAGAAGTTGATGTTCACTTCATCGCTTGTATGGATAAGATCCTCATCCAGAAGTTCCATTGCTAGAAAGTACCGCGGGCTGGGATGTCTTGGCTGGCTTATGATGCTCCTTATTAGGGGATTCGGGTGGTCGGTCATGTTTCACAGTCATCTACGGCTGGAGTCGATGAGGTACCTGTCAAGTTCTATTATTTTCGCTTTTTCGTAGAGTCTCCTGTTGCTGTCGTGCTTCCTTCGTATCCTGTCATAGTGTAGTCCTGTGCAGATCCGCAGGATCTTTCGCTCGAGAACTGCCAGCTTGTTCATGTGGGTTATTGTTGCCGTGTACCAAGTAGGAAAACAGTACGTGATCACAGGCCGAATGAGCTGCTTGTAGAGAAGTAGTTTCGTCTTCTGGCTTAGTCCGTTATTCTTTCGCATTAGTGGATGGATGCGGTGAAAAGCGAAGTTGGCTTTCCTTAGTACAGCAGCTGAATAGGGGTTGAACCTGTGTAGTTCGTTGAACTGTATTCCCAGGTACTTCACATTGCTTTTGGCCGTTAATTGAGTTCCATCGAGTAAGGAGATCTTGGTACTTTTAAACTTGTTGGCTGAGCGTCCTCTTGCGTTCCCGGATCTGGTGAATGGTCGAAACGCTCGGATTTGGCTGAGTTGACTTTGAAGCCCCAGTGCTGGTAGTACTCGCAAAGCTGTCTAACGTGGGCTTCAACTCTTCTGGTAGCAAATACCGGGGAGATGGACTTGGCGTATGTAAGGGAGTCATCGGCAAACAGGAGAGTTTGTGTGTCTTCTGTCTGTGGTTGGTCTGATGTGTAGATGTTGAACAAGTACGGTCCAAGCTTGGATCCCTGTGTAACTCCAGCGGTGATTGTTCTTGTTAATGACTGACAACTTCCTATTAGAACGAAGAATGACCTGCAATGAAGAAAATTGTATATTATTTTGATTAGTGCCTGTGGAAAATTTAGTTGGAAGAGTTTATGCACTAGTCCTTGAATCCAAACACTGTCAAATGCTTTCTCGATATCGAGAAGGCATGCAACAGTGACTTGATGGCAGTTGAAGGAGGAGGCAATGTCGTGCTGAAATTTAATAAGAGGATGTAAGGTGGAGTGTTTTTCACGGAAGCCGAACTGTGTGCCTGGTATGATGTTGTTGTTGCTGCAGAAGGATTTCAGCCGTGTCAGTAGAAGCTCCTCTAGTATTTTGCTTTTGTTGCTCAAAAGAGAAATGGGTCGGTATCCAGAGACGTCTTTGTTGTTAGATTTTTTGGGGATTGCAACAATCTTTGCTGTTTTCCATTTGTTGGGAAAATAGCAGTTGTTGATGCAATTATTAAGAATAATTACCAGGAATATCGTCACTGATTGGGGTAGCCTTTTGAGGATGAATGTAGATATCTTGTCTGGTCCTGTTGACTTTTTTGGGCGGCTTCTGTGAAGGAACTGTTGAATTTCTTCAGGAGTGGTGAGCTCAAGGTTGTCTGTTGGATCGCTGGACGGATTTTCACCGCTGCGCGAATTTGTTTGGCTTACACCAAAACACTTATAAATTTCACAGGAGTCATATGCTGTGAATTTTATTATTTCTAACTGAATGTATAACAACATTCGCCCAGGGCGAAACGACAACAATTTTTAAGAGTTGTGGTCATGGATCTTTGATCCTTTCATGTCTTTTGACTTCCAATTCAACTCAAAAAACTTTTAACAATAACAAATTCTTTGTTATTGTATTTCTATTTTAAATTGTTAGATGGTTACAATTCTGATGCTCACTCCATAAATGCTGGTGCTGGTGTGCCCCAGGGTTCCGTTATGTCTTCGGCTCTGTTCCTTATTTTCATAAACGATTTTTTGTCTGAAACTTCTAATTATCTTATCTGCTTTGCTGACGAATCAATCCTCAGCTTCGCGTATTCGTTTCCAAGTTCACGACCTTTCTCTTCGGGTGTAGAACAAAGCTAAGTTTCCACTCAGTAAAGAACTGAGATTTATGGAACTTATTTATGGCCTTGCAATGGTTCCAGGAAGACGATTGAGGGGGAAGCTCAGTAACTTTTAAAATATATTTGATGTGCATCTTGAGTGAAAATATATACAAAGGCGAAACACCAGTATCCAGGTGTAACATATACGTAGACGTGTTTTCCGGGAGCCAGAACATTTTTTTACAAAGAACCTTAACAACTTTTCCACTTCTTCATATTGGAGGAACCCCAAAACCTGGCAATCATAACACGTTATCGACTTCATTACGTCTTCGAAAAGTTTATACTCGGCACTCGTAGCTACATATTTTTTACCAACTGCAATTTATGGCCTTTTTTTATTCTATCAGTTTAGCGCTCAGATGTTTTTTAAACGACAGCTGCGGTGTTATGATAACTCCAAGGTACTTGTACTCTTTTACAACCTCGAGGTCAACATGTTCCCACTTCTCATTTAATGCGTATCTGCCTGTTCCATTTCGGAAGATCATAACTTTTGATATGTTGGTATTCAGCGTTATGCTCCACAGGTGAAGCTTGTTGATCATTATTTGTAACATTTCTACAGCTTCTGATAATATGACGATATCGTCAGCATACATCAAAGCCTTTAGGTTGGTGCCACCAATATTGAAACCACCTGGTACAATTGATGTGAAATCATCTAGGAGCAGGGAAAACAAAAGCGGGCTTAATAGACAGCCTTGTCTAACTCCAGACGTTGTTTGAAACCAAGTAGACCCTTCGTCCCTATCCCATACCGCCGTCTTGTTGTTTTTGTAGAGGCATTTTATTGCTTTTAGCATTTTGGAGGATATTCCTAGGAAACTGAGCTTGTAGAAAAGTGCTTCCCTGTTGATTGATTCAAATGCCGCTTTGAAGTCGACGAAAAAAGCACATAATTTCTTTCTCTTATCCAAATAAGATTTACCGATGAAGTTAGTGAAAAAATATTGTCAACAGTTGAGTATCCTTTCCGTTAGGCACTCGCTCTGTCGCTCAGTAAATCATTATTATCTACCCAGTTTTTTAGCCTGTGCAGGAGTACACCAGTGAATATTTTCATAACAGAGCTCAAAAACGAAATTCCTCGGTAGTTATTTGGGTCTTCGACATCGCTCTTTTTGTAGATTGGAAGGAAATAATTTTTTCGAAAGCTTTCTGGTACTTCCCCTTTATCAAATATGTAGTTGAAAGCATCTGTAATTTTTCTGATAAAGTTCACCGTGGCATGTTGCTCCAAATATGATTCAAATCGGCTCAGTAGTTTTGGGGTTTATTCAATACAAACTCTTTGTTCTCGTCCGTTTCCGAAAGAATATCGGACCATCTCTATTCCAAATTTCATTTAAATCGGCTCAGTTGTTTTAAACGAAACGGAAAAACGACACAAACCGATTTCATAAATTTAAACGTGGTTTTCGGTTTGAAATCCTGATTTTTTTCTCTGCCGACCCCAAAAGCATACAATTTCTTTATTCAGTGAGATCTCAGTTCATTCTGTTCATATTTCATTACACGACGATTGATAAATGTATGAAACTCAGAACGTCCCTTGTGAATAGAGTTATCGTAACGTACGATGAGCCTATGACGTTCACAGCATTATTAATACTTCAGCAAATAAAAAAAAAAACCTTAAAAACCGCATCTGTATGTATAAACAAATATTATCTGGCCTTCCAAATGATTGGAAACAGCTCCCTCTTCGATTGTTACAACTACCAATTAATGCATCAACACAAACAATAACCCAAAATGTAAATGCAACCAAAATGTGTTACAAATTTGATAGATCGATACGAGGCCAGACCTCAGAAATCCACCCTTCATGGCTCATTCAATTATTGAGTTGATATCTTGTGCATACAAAGTTCATTACATCCATCAGTGTGGCACAGCCATCACAGAAGATGAACGAACATACTGCCAGATTCACACTGTAAATGCTGGGGTTTCATGGTCATTGCATTATGTATGACATAGTCGAACTCGAACAACCCAAAGGCAGCAAGCAGCCAGCGGTAGGGTTTGGGGAGGTTTTTGTACCATGCACTCGCATAATGCATTGATGGGGCTAATGGAACAAATTCGTATATGAAAAAAAAAAAGAAATGACAGCATCGAGTATAGTGTGTGTTAATTTCACACAGCTCGAACTTTACTCAAATATTTGCATTTCCATTCTCAGCCACTCTAAGCTTGTCAAAGTGATTTTAAGCCGAAATAGGTGCATACTAATGAATGACGCAAATTATTGTGTTTCATAACACAGACTCTCCCATTTGGGGTTTTCGCATGTGGTGACGTGACGTATTTGTTACTTCTAAGACTTATTTTTACCTGCTGTAGGCAAGTGATAAATCAAAGTTTTACTAGGATTCCAAATCTTATTGTTTTTCTTATGATGGTGATAGCTCAGATAACTTAGTTCGGAGGAAGTAGTTCTAATGAAGCTGGATATTTTCTTTTTTTTTTTATTATTTCCAGATTTTTAATTGATAAAAAAGCCCGCGGTCTAAAATTTATTCAATTTAGAACTGGATGACCTGTCCGTTCCTCTTCTTATCAACACGCAACTTGAAATGTTTGCACCGTTTGATTGGAGTTTGCTTATGGTACTTACATTCAGTGCACTCTATACGCATAAAAATTTTCTTGGTGGTCTTTTCGCCTTCTTGCTGAAGTTAGTTTGACCACCAAAACCTTGTTGTTTTCTGTCGTAACGTCTTCTGCCTTAGGCTCTTTGGACTATTTATATTGTTTCACCTTGTACAACTTTGATTGCAATATTCATGCAAATCGAATTTGACTCTCTTAATTTTTCGAGTTTGAGTATTTGAGAATTATATAGTTGTTGTAATTGCAACCAATACTTTCCAACTCCCAGAGCAAGAATAAAATCTTACACAGATGGACTGATATTATTTTATTGAGTGGCATCATTGCTGAAGCCAGTCCAAATACAAAATCATTTATTGGACTTGTAGGTGCGGTGAGTTAACGACACCATGCATAGCAGACCAGACTTATGGTCACATTGTCATATGAAACCATCATAAGACCGACAACTTAAAGTAAACATAAACACTCCCCAAGACGATATCGATATTGTATACCACTCTCACGATCATTGCGAAATATATACATAACATATACATACATACCATACAATACAGTATTTGAGAATTAGTTATTAAGATCATTAATGTAGAATCAATCTTAAGTTTGCTACCGAAAAGAAAAGATCTCATAGAGATCTCGGTTGATATTTATTTTAAACTAGCTGAGCCGCCAGGGTGGCAAACCCCGAACTCAAGCCTTTAAAGACCAGCATGGAAACATAGTTATAGAGTCACAGTCGCTACTGCGGATCTGGAAAGATCAATTCTGCAGACTGCTTAACGGCGGTGAGGACACAAATTCCGCTGTCAGGCAGATTGCCCCATTCAACTTGATCGATGAATGCCGTCCTCCCGACATAGAGGAAGTTAAGCTTGCCATATGTAAACTTAAATCAAATAAGACTGCAGGTGCAGATGGCCTTGATGCCGGACTCTTCAAGGCAGCTGGAGACCAGTTGGAAAGGAGCATGCACCGGCTGATCTGCATGATATGGTCGGAAGAAAGTATGCCCGATGAATGGAACCTCAGTATCGTATGCCCGATCATAAAGAAAGGAGAACCTCACAATTGAGCCAAAAATAGAGGGATAAGCCTCCTTAACGTCGCTTATAAGATCTTGTCTGCTGTAATATGTGAACGTCTGAAACCCCACGTCAACAACTTGATAGGTCCTTATCAATGTGGTTTTAGACCAGATAAGTCCACAATAGACCAAATTTTCACATTACGGCAGATCTTGGAAAAAGCCCGATAACATAATATCGATATTCACCATCTCTTTATCGATTTCATGCCGCGTATGACAGTATTTACACAGACGAGCTGTACAGAGCCATGTCTAGTTTCGGCATCCCTCAAAACTCGTACGACTAG
This sequence comes from Melanostoma mellinum, assembly GCA_914767635.1. NCBI lineage: Eukaryota > Metazoa > Arthropoda > Insecta > Diptera > Syrphidae > Melanostoma > Melanostoma mellinum. Next base: position 56,694,273 of record OU612060.1, read on the forward strand.
GATGACTCTGGAGAATTCACGCAGCTTCGTCAAGGTCGGAAAAGAACTCACCGAGACCTTTGATGGCGAAAAAGGTTTTAGGCAAGACGACAAACTGTCATGCGATTTCTTCAACATCATACTTGAACAGATTGTAAGAACCTCAAACGTCAACACCAGAGGAACGATCTTTCAAAAGTCTGTACAGTTACTCGCCTATGCAGACGATATTGACGTAATGGGAAGAAAAAAGAGTGATGTCGTAGGTGCTTTTGCGGGTATTGAAACAGAAGCGACAAAAATGGGTTTGATGGTTAATGAGGGCAAAACGAAGTGTATGCTGTCATCAAACAGGGACACAGAACATCGACGAATTGGACAAAACGTCACAATAGACAGACATAACTTCGAGGTAGTACAGGACTTCGTCTACCTAGGATTCGCTATAGACACGGAAAACGACATCAGTACGGAGATCAATCGGAGAATAATTCTTGCCAACCGTTGCTGCAGAAAAGAATTGAGAAACAAAGCCCTCTCCAGAAAAACCAAGGTAACCTTGAAATAAGACCTTGATCATCCCAGTCCTGCTTTACGGCGCGGAAGCATGGACCTTATCGAAAGCGGATGAGGAAACCTTTGGTCGTTTCGAAAGAAAAATTCTCCGAATGATCTTTGGTCCCGTATGCGAAGACAATGTGTGGAGAAGGAGATACAACAACGAGCTGTATTAGCTGTACCGCAACATGGACATAGCCGCAAGAGTACGCATCGCGAGGCTACGATGGTTGGGTCTAAGGTGGCGCAATCAAGTGGATGAAGACCTCAACCGACTTGAAGTGCGAAACTGGAGAGAGCTCGCCCGAAATCGAAGTCGTTATAGAAGGATGTTGGTTGAGGCCCAGGTTCACCCCGAACTGTAATGCCCACCTAAGTAAGTAAGTAAGGCCGTTGGTATTGTCACTGGCCAAGCAAAAAATAATTAAAATTGTTGGTTGAATGAAATTTCCTTTACATCAACTGTTTTATTATAATGATTGCTATTTATTACATATTTACGCAGGTTTTACGTGTCCTGAGCGGAGCTCTCAGATAATATCTTCACGATTCCTATCAAACGCAATCTTTCGCCTGTTGGCACCAAGTATACATTAAGAAGGACTACTCAAAATAAAACACAGAAACTAAAGAATGGATTCCTTGTGGAAATTTTGAACAATGTCATTTTCCAACATTCTTCCACAGTTGGGAAAGTATTTTTTTCGATTTTAATTCCCGTATCCCATCACATCAAAAATTGCAATACGAAAAAAAATCTATTACTCAGAACTTGAATGAAAATAGGACGGTTTTCTTTCTTTTTTTGATATTTTATTTTTATGTTGAGCAACTTGTGTATTATGTTATTACTTCTACAACTCTATTCTTGCAATTACCTTGGCTCTTTTGTTCTGTTCAGTGTATTTTCTTTTCATACCCGAATGACAGTGATATTAAATGGTTGATGGCAGCAACTAGTTCAAGCCATATTGTGAAAAGGGGAGATACTATGTACGACGTCTGCTCTACTGAAGATTCTACTGTTCCACTCTGGATTACCCATGCAAGGAAAATCATTATGTTTTAAAATTTTTTTTTTTTTTTTCAATTAATTTTTTTCTATAACACTAGCAAAGTGAAGACCCTGAGGGGAAAGAGTGTGGACAACTGTTACAGATTTTAATATTTTCCTTCCATTATTTTTAATTCTTCTTTTTTTGTAGGTACTCGTATTTCAAAAAGTGAAACGTTGTATAAAATAGAAGAATAATTGTAAGGTCAATCATATTTTTAGGGAGGCGTGCTTGATGAAAAATATTAAAAAGGCAATTATAGAGGTTATCTTAAGTCCAAACTTTTTCGACCTTATAAAGTTGTTTTAAAACTCCATTGCAGTTGCAGCAACCAAGAAGCAGGGCTGACGACTATTGTTGAAAGACAGGCTGAAAGACTATTGTTGAAATAAAGACTCGTATTAACTAAATTAAAATGCTGGCACAACAAGCCCGGCCGATCGCAGCAATGAAAGTTTAAGTTTAAAGTTTAATGTTGATTCCGATGTGAGAAAGCGTTTTTCTTGATAAGCTTCAGTGTATTCACTCTCGAAGGACTTGTCGATTCTCCGCTGGAGATGATGTCCATGTAAAATCAGCTAAGTGCTTCTGGGAAGTTTCGAACCTGTCACACAACCAGGCAAATAACATACGTTTATAGCAACAGAGTATATCCATGGCTGCACGGACAACAATTCCTTAATTTTGCTGTTTAGATATCTTATTCAGAAAATTTTAGTTTTTTGATAACATAGAAAATAAAAATATTTGCATTTGTGAGTCCTGTAATGATACTGCAGAGCACATCCTGTGCAACTGTCTTGCACTTTCTCTGGATGCTTATGGTGTTCTATATCACACCAGCACTTCTCTTCTGCTTTTTTGCATTTCTGATTAGCTCTAAGCTACAGTTAGTATTTCAAAAAGCAGCGAAGAAAGAGCATTGAAAACCATTTCCCTATACAATTTTCAAAACTGGGCGCCATTTCTTCCCACAGCAAAAACTGTAAGACAAGAAATTGTTGAAGATCACTCAAACAGGATCCCTTAATATGGAAACAAGTAAGAATGGCTTCGTCGCGAGAAGTGGAATCCTTTAGAGTTTGTTCTAATCACACAGACTTGAAACATTCTAGAGGGAAGTCTCTCAAGTAAAACTAAACATGCCTAGTTAAGGGCAGATCCATCTGTTTTCATGGACAAAAATTTCAATGTTTGTGTTGCTCTTAGCTACTTTCTCCTGGTCTGTTCGTGAGAATCTTTTATGTTCAACCACAAGCCCGTACTACCCGAAGGGAAATTTCGTTCGCTTCGATTCGCTTTTTACTCACGGAAGCGAAGCGGAAAAATTTTCTCAAGGGAGTATGGAATTCGCGCGAATTTTTATTTTTACACCACACATCCATACTCCCTTGAGAAAATTTTTTCCGCTTCGATTTTAGCTTCATTATTTTATCCGTGAGTGAAAAGCAAAGCGAACACAATTTGCTTCCGCGTAATACGGGCTTGTGATTGAACTTAAGAAATTCGTGCGAACAGACCGCAATAAACATTTACTATATGATTCATAGTTATATAGATATTTCTTATGGACGTGTGTTCCTCTTTGATATGTCATAATCCACAATCAGAGTATGAACTTATGTCTAGTGGAGTTGCGTCCCTGTGCCAGTTTGTTCACATTGAAAATAAGTTAAAGTGCAAACGGTGATACTTCCTTCTATTACAAAATATTATTTGAGTTCGCAGAAAAAGGAGTTAAGGCCCGCGGCTCTTACAGCCATTTCATCAAGGAAATAATCCCCGTGGGCCTTACTTTCAAAACAAAGAGGAATTAAGACCCACGGGTCTTATTACCGCGGGCCTTAATGCACTGCACCGTGTTAAACAGTAGCACTAGTATTGGTGTAATTATGCCGGGGTCTGTAGTTTCTCTGTCAGCCATCTTCAATATCAATAGAAGTTCTTTAGTAACATTGCTCTTTCGCTGTTTCAATAATCAAGAGAACAGCATTTTTTTTGGCTTACGTTACTGAGTGCTACCAGGGACCGAATTAATGCACACGTGATCGAGTAATACGGGGTTGAATTATATGTTTTTGGTAATACTTCTCGAGTTATCGAGGACTTTAATACCACAATTTAACATTCTTCTATTGAAACGTATTGAAGTCGATTAATGAACAGCAGACTGATGTTGTGTAATAAAGAGCAAATTTCGAAAGAAAAAATAGTACCCACTCCGTTTTGTCACCGAACCTCTTCCTCATTTTCATAAATGATCTCTTGTCTGAAACTTCTACTCCTCTCAACTGTTTTGCTGGCGACTTGAGTCTCAGCTTTTCATATTCGTTTCCAAATTCACGTACCTGCTCTTCGGATGTGGAACTGGAGCGGTTGTGGATGATAAGCTCATTGAATTCTGACCTCATTGTTACATGGGGTCTTAGGTTAGGTTAGGTTGAATGGGGAGTGCAGCCACAAGTGGCAACACCTCACTCGGATCTCAAGGATCCATTGTGCTCGCCGGGAAATCAGAGGATGAGGAATGGGGTCTTAAAAACCGAGCAGAATTCAATGCTGTCTCTTGTCGTTGAAGTTTAACATTCCCCCACTGCCATTATCCATGAATGGTACCTGCATCCAAAAAGCTGTCAGTACTTGGTATGTGTGTAAACGATGATCTTCGTTGGAACGACCACATATTTGAAGTTGCCAAAAACGCTGCTAAATGCTTAGGTTTCTTAAGACGATGCAGGAAGTTCTTCACTCCTTCTGATCTGGCTACAATTTATAGGGCCTTCATCCGCCCAAAACTGGAGTATAACTCCCATATCTGGTCAGGTGCTTCTCTTCTTCTCAAACATATTTGCGCCTACTTGATAGGGTACAAAATAGAGCGTTAAAATTGATAGGTGATAGTTCAATTGTAGAATCGATTGATTCTCTTGAACATCGTCGAAACTTTCACTGTCTCCCTCTCTTTTATCGCTTTTTTCACAAACAGTGCTCTAGTTGCATTCCTCCCCTGAAACAATTTAGCCTCGACACCCGTCTCACTAGGAATGCTCATCAGTTTTACCTTGAGGCCAACTTCGGGCGTACAGTCAAGTATAGAGATTCATATTTTAGTCGCACCACTCGAATGTGGAATGCTCTACCTGACCCTGTCTTTCCCTTAAAGTACGATTTACAGAGATTCAAAAGCAACGTGCATCGGTGTCTCCTTTCAAATCTTCTCCTATTTTCCTAAATGCACGCACTGTGTTTAACAACATTATAAGAGTATTCATAACCCCTTATAATTCGATCCCAGATTTGAATATCTCAGTATAGAAGTGAATCTGTCTTTTTGTTATTTGCATTGCCATGAAACTGTTGTCAATACATATTCATTTAAGATTCATACAAAATATTCAACGAGGATGGATATAAAGCACACAACAATTAAAGTTGTTTTAAAAAAAAATAAAATAAAAAATAGGGCGAGGAGCCCCTGGGCCTAGCGCATTTCTCACAACCCTTTACTTTCTCAAAATTGCCCCATCTCTTCTATATAGGTAATAAGAAGATTTGTGATTTTCACCCAAAACCTATTTCTGAAAATGGGCGAAACTTTACAGTATTTTCTATCCCTTACTTTTTTTTACTACGCGTGTAACCATACGACAGTGGGGGCTCTGCGAAGCATCACACAAAGAGGAGACCGAGTATATCTCATTTTCTCGCTGACTTAATCCTGCATATTATGTTCCTGTTTCTTTATCGTGACATATTTTCGTTTCATTGAGTTTCGAATCACAACGATTCTAAAACAATCTCACGTCAAGTTTTTGTGGCCTTTACTGTAGGAGTTTTTATTTATTTCTATTCATTTTCATTTAATCTAATTAGAGGTATAATTTAGATTTATTCATTGATTGCATACACAGTAAGAAAGATATCTTATAAGATAGTATTATGCTAAAGAGAATACATTATAAAAACAGTGAGAAGGCTACTTCTTAAAAAAATTATTTACAAACATTTCTTCCAATTTTTATCTAAATACTCGTTAAATATAAACAAATCTGTACATTACTTTAAGCATTTCAGCTCTTTATTTTAAATAGATTTAGTTCTTATACATACATCTCATCTAATGTTAAGCACTTTACTTTTAAAAGCCAATGCATTTAGTATTAATTTATTTTAGTCCCTTTGAAAATAGTTCCGAAGTTCAATGCTAAACTTAGCTTGGACACGTTTCATTTTCAAGTTTCTTGGAAGAAGATTCCACAGATGGATAGCGTTGACAAAGAATTGTTGTTCTGAGGTCCGACAAGAATACCAAGGATGTATTAGCATTAAGGATCTGTTTGAAGAGCTGAAACGTACCCTATTGAATAAGCTGCAGGGTTGTTGTGTGAGAATAATATTGCAGAGTAATAGTAAAGTTCTGTACCGAAAAAGATGGTCAAGGGACATATTATAAATTTGATTCGAGAAGCTAGATATCCGATCAAACCGACGTAGGCCAAATATGTAACGAGCTGTGTTATTAAAAGCAACGTTCAGTTTTCTCCTACTACTAGCGGCACAATCGCAAAAGACCTCACAGCCATAAGTTAAAATAGGAATCATTACAGTTTTGGCTAGCATCATCCGAATATTCAAAGGTGTGAATTGTTGCGATGACCATAGCATTCTAAGAGCTCCATAGATCTTTCCCACCGCCGCATTTATGTGAGTGTCCCAAGTTAGCGTCCTATTAAATAACATACCTAAGTTTTTCGCACTAGATGTACAGTGAAATCTCCCTTGGGCGGACAGCCATGGTGCAGAAGCTTTTGTCCGCCTAAGGGAGTTGTCCGTTTAAAGGAAATCAAACAAAAACACCAATTTAAAAAAAAAAATAGCTGATGCTTCAAAATCTGTGATTCCTAAGCGTGTTGCAACTTCTGTTGCCTGTTATCGAATTGCACTTTACCTGAAACCCTTTGTTTCGAGTTGCATTGAACCAATCGAAAACATTTTTATCAAGGCCGCTTGACGAAATAAATCGTCTTTTAGGATGAGTTGCAGTGTATAGTTTGACCGCCATTCTCTCAAAAGCTCATTCTTTTTTTCAGTAGATTACCAACTAGGGTTTTTCGTTTTTTAAATTCTGTTGCTTTTATTCGAATGCCTTTTTTTATATTTTTGACTTAAGCTAATTACGTATACTTTTCCCTTTAAAAGTTCTCTTTTTTGGTGGCATCCTGAAAACATGTTTCTATAAAATAATTAAAAGAATTTAAAACTGCCTGAGCGCAAATAAACTAAAATCAAAAAAATGGACAATTTCTCACGTCCAAACAAAATCACTTATTTTTCAAAGAATTTGATGCTCGCTGTAATCTGCACCTTAAAAAAAAATACCGCTGCCAAAGTTATCAGCCTGATGCCATGTTCAATCCTGCTTTGGTGTACGTCTAAGAGAAAATATTTTGTCTATCATACGTGAAATTTCTGTCCGCGTCCGTCCAAGGGAGTGTCCGTCTAAAGGAAACTGAAAACAATGAAACTTATATGGAGCGATTTCCGTGCAAAAAAATTTGTCCGTCTAAGGGAGGTGTCCGCCTAAAGGAGGTGTCCGCAAAGGGAGACTTCACTGTATATTTGATTGGTGTACCATTCAAGGAGATGCTAGGAAAATAATCTAGGTCTAACTGTCCTACTTATTACAATACATTTAGTCTTGAGTGGATTTAGGATGAGTCCATTCTCCTGTGACCAACTAAATATTTGCGCAAGATCATTGTTAATTGTGTGCGCACAATCTTCGAAAAGTCCGAGGGTACAGCTTCTAAACAATTGCACATCATCAGCATACATTTGAATATGGCACCCAGAAATCTTTGTTGGAAGTTCGTTTGTACAGGAAAAAAAGGAGGGGTCCCAGAATAGAACCCTGGGGAACTCCTCTAACCGTGGGAAGAAAGCTAGAAGTTTTATTATCAACAGAGACTGCTTGAAGTCTATCTTGCAAATATGTTTTCATCAAACGAACCGCCGGAGATGATAAACCAAACCTACTAGAGAGTTTATCACAAAAGCAATGAAGCTATGATGATCCACCGTATCGAAGGCTTTTGAGAAATCCAGTAATACTAAGAAAGTTACTAGATCATCATCTAATGCCAGTCTTATATCTTCGACTACGTTTAATATTGCTGTCGTACAGCTATGTTTTTCGCGAAAGCTAAATTGCTTAGATGGCAATAAGTTTTGCGCCCTTAGGTACACATTGAGTTGTTTTTGAAGGATTCTCTCAAGTACTTTGGACAAATAAGGTAAAATGGAAATAGGTCTGTATTCATTTTTGTTTTGATTCTTTAGAACTGGAAGAACTTTTGCTTGTTTCCAGACACTTGGAAAAACGCCAGTCATAATTGTTGTATTAAATAGATGTGTTAAGTGAGGTAGAATATCCGTCCGAATGGGAAACATTAGACGGTTCATGAACATCAGACGAAGAATTAGAAAGATGTGGGAAAGGAAGCGAAACAAAGTTATGGTTTAGTACATCCACATCGATATTCTCCTTACATTCCATGTTTTGCTTACCTATCCCTATTTCTCTCAGGTTTTTCTATAATTGACGTTTGTTAGCTTTGCTCGATACATTTCTATTTTTGCTGATCTAATTTTACTGGTTGCTTGGTTGCGAAGAGTACGGTATATCTGATGGTGAATCTCCAGTCTATATCTTTTCCACTGTTTGTATGCCTGATCCCGCTGAGATAAGACCCTTCGAATTTCATTGGAGAACCAAGGACGTTGATAATGATTTGTGTTTATTCTTCTGATTAGAACGTGGGTATTAAACAGATTCGAGATATTTTCATTTAGAAATTCTACCTGGTCATTGGGTGAGGGCAAACAGAAAACTCTATCCCACTCAATACTCCGTACATTTTGTTCTAAACGAGAATAATCTACTCTTTTGAAATCTCGATACTCGTATGTGGTTTGAATTCTATCAATCCTAAAATTAAGCTTCAAGTAAATAACATCGTGTTTTGAGAACGCTGGTGCTGATAATAATTGATCATAATGCAAGACATCACTTAAGTCATATATAAAAAATACATCTAAGAGCGTTTGCGATCTACCTACAAAATGGGTGGGAATGGTTGTATTCACTGGGAAAATAAATCAAATGTTCTCATTTCATTGACTAGAACGCTATCAGCGAGGAGGTTGCTGTTAAAGTCCCCACAAATGAGTATTTTTGACGTGTTTGAAGAAAGAGTTTCTAAGAGCGTGATCAGTGGACTTAAAGCAACATCATTATTAGGTCTATATACAGTACCTAATGTTAGGGAACTGTCTTCATCGAAGATATCAATAAAAATATATTCCATAGAGCACCCAATTTCCGACTTACAGTTGAGTTTACATTTAATATTTTTGCGTACATATATAGCTACTCCGCCACCTCTTCTCTTCAGGAGACAAGCCTTGGTTGAGTTTCCTGGCATCTACCAAGATTGAACGGAACTACTGCAGTTGAGACCACAAAAATCTTTCAACACGCTCCTTCTTTTTTGGCAGAAATAACCTCAGTAACAAGAGTGTGGGGCATAGTTTTTATTGTGATTAACTCCTTGTATAGCCTAGCCGCTCTAGGACTTTTGAGGTACACAAGAGGAACCTTAAATTTCAATAGTTTAAACTCTTCAACGAGGAACAACAATAGTTTTTTTCTCTTTTCCGTCGTCTTGCTTCAATCATTTCCGCCATTTCCAACAAATTACAAAAAATCACGTAAATTTGCCATCTAAGAACCATTCATTCATCACATGTACATAAGGTCCGGATAAACGAGTGCACCATGTTATCTGCGTATGATTGGAACCATGATTGTGGACCAGTAGCAGGTTCAATTGATAAATTCTAAAGCCAAACGCACCAGAAAGGCCAATGTGCGTGAATGACATTGGCTTTTTTGCTTTGCTTAATGGGAAATCATCACACATTTGCATCGTCTTCTTTTCTGGCTAACAATAATTGTTGTTGCTGCCTCTACTCTACTTCTTCTCAATATAAATATATCCAACGAAGAACGAACTACGGACCCTTCCATATCCATTCTTGGAGCTCTTACCCATATAATCTTTCACTTCTTCATTCACGATTTCAGTTCACTTAAGGCCGGCTTCAAATGCTCACACACATCCAGCAGAACGGAACCGCGCGCTCAGTTCAAACACAAAATACGACAGCCAAATCCAAATTTCTTTTTATCCAACCACCTCCTCCACACCATAGATTTCTCTCTTTCTTTGTCCCCACAATACCTCCTATCAATACTATAGCTACTACAGTGTACATTTTTGTAAATTGTTATGCTCGTCAAAATACTTAATACTATTTACCAATACAATTTGCACCTTAGTATCGTTTTCGTTTGATTCGTGTGCTGTGTAGAGTTACGTGGATTTCGCATTAAACTTTAACAACGACAACATATAAATAAATAAAATAAAAAATTGGTTATGTGCTGTATGACCCACTTCCATAGTCAGTGAAATGAAGAAAAATAATTTAAAAAAAAAAGTGTTCAAAAGAAACCAAAATAAAAGAAAAACCAGCAGTGTGACCCACTTCCGTGTTTAAGTTAAAGAACACAAAAAAAAAAGCTAAGAAATTCAAAATTCAACCGAAGAAGACGGAGAAGTTTCAAGAAACCAGAACCTGACGTGCAAGAATAAGAAGTTTTCTTTGCCTTCCTCTCGGTGAGACTAAGACTGCTTGGACGACTCCTCTTCCTCTCACTCTCCCCAAATTGTAAATAGGAAAAACGTTTTTTGTGTTGTCAATGAGAAGTTTTCGGTCTTTAAAACCTCCACCGTGCATTGTTTGCCTAAATACGCCACTGTGTGCGCACATTTAGTGTATCTGGTCGTTGCGAGAGAGTTTTTTTTTTTGTCGGTTATAAACTGATTTCGATTTTGAAAAGTGAAATTTCCTTATTTTAGCCGAATGTGAATATCTTATAACTCACTGGAATTAACCACCAACAACAACGTGTGTCGTTTGTGTGCGAACAAACATTCCAATCCAAGGTATGTATTAGCGTATCTGCGATTTGCCTCGCGAAAATTAGTGATCCGCAATGCAAAGTGAAACGATTGACCCATTTTCTACAACAAAATTTCAAAAAACTGTCAACTCATAGCCATGCCCATGACATGACAGCCCAGAACCACTATAACTGGTTGGATTTAGAATAATTGTGAGCGAGTTGGTTGTATCTAGATGACCGTTATTTCGTATCTCATTGTAATTATGATGATGATGCATCTTATCTAATTAAAGTATGAAAACATGCATGAGACGAGTGGAGTGGCTCCAGTAATTGGCCAGAGTGGGTTGAATGAAATGAATGAATGATCAAAACGAACTTCAAGTGGTATTCGATGCGACTCAAGCGAGGCATGCAGACACAACATTTTCTGAAATTAGCACAGTGTTTATTTATACCGTTTGAATACTACATACAACACTCATCTAATAAAACGGTAACGAGAGTATTGCGGGTGGTGGTGGTGGTGGTGGACGAACGTGAACAGTGATTATGATTGTGATGTGTGATTGTCACTAAAACTTATTTCTAATAAGCAGCAACAATTTTGACACAGTGTTAACCAAATTTTGGTCGTTTAGTCTCGTGTTGAAATACGAGAGTGTGGCTTTAATTGCCCGAAAAGTGGGGTTTTAAATTACGTCTTCAATATCTCGTCGGTAAAAAGTGCCAACCTTGTATCTGTTCGTGTCAACTCGTTAAAAGACGAAATGTAAATATAACACGGACAACGATATGTACCCACATGCCTGTGATGGTTATTATATGGAATGGCCCATCGTAGTTCCTTGTTCCACTTTGGAAAATAAATTTCGCCATCTGTTTATTGTTATTTGTTAACTGGGCTTTTCTGTTGATGGACTTGAAACTGGAATTGATGTTATGACTTGATTCAAAGGCAAGTACTTTGACCTTAATGAGTTCGGAGAAGAAATGAATGGACGAAGCCGTTGTTAATGTGGGTCTTCTTTAAGAAGTTGTTTATTTAAAAACTCAAGAGAACTCTTTTATTACTGATTCAGATAACTTTACATAACGGATGCAAACCGCATTCAATAATTGTTTTCCAATCAGGCACTGGGTGATTCATGGATATACTTCCAAATGGGATAGTACACGCAAAGCTTCGTGGTGCCGTCATCCGGTAAGAGTGGCAAATGTAAACAAATTTAAAAAAAGGAAAAATAGATAGGGTTTGAGTTCAAAAAGTATTTTTGAAATTGTCAGGCTGAGTTAAGGGTGACACACTCTTTATAATTCGAGACTGTCATCATACACTGTGTTAGGAGAGCAGCTTAAAAGTGTTCAAATATTACGAAACGCAATTTTAGAAAATTTTCGACACCCCTCTTTTTCACGTAATGAACCGTAACGTTTTACAGGACCCATTCCCCTTGCGTTACGTTATACTTCAAAGAGCAATAGTTATGAGGATTGAGACACTTTACCTCAATTTTGATCTCATTTCCTAAAAAGATTCCACCATTTTGATATTGTTATTGTTTTGGCACAAAATAAGAAAAATTAACAAAAACAACAATAGAGCTCAGAAACATGGAAGGATTATCAATTCAATTCAATTCAATTTTCAATTTTTCTTAATTTTTTTTTTTCAAATCATAAATTACAATATTATAGTACAGAAATATAATTTATTAGAATGCATGGCAATATGCCGTCTGCCGCAAGGAAATTACAATTTTAAAATACAGTGAGAAAGTTTTAACAAACTTGTGCTAAGTTTATAAGTTAATTTGTTTTGAAAAGAAAGAAAACTAGTAACAAACAAACAGTGACTTTTATTTTAGTCAAAACAAAAAATAGATAGATTGATTTAGGCTGAAATCTGTTGCTGTATAAGATACACGTTTAGAACATTCTTAATGTATATAAATATAATGTTTCTAATGTACATAACAATTTAATTTCTAGACTTTTAGTTCAGTCAAAACAAAATAGATCAAAGGGCTTTTAGTTTAGCTAAAACGAAAATAACTTACTTTTTCCCTATATGTATAGTTCAAAAAGTGGTGTAAACTTATTGTTTCAAAACATGTTCAAATAATCATCTCGATATTTTTTTGCGTGAGAAACGTATCCTATAAGGGACTTCCAACCACGGCTACCATTCAGGATATTTATTCATTCTTCTAACGAAAGAAAACTTGTGGAAAAATAGAGCCTACGTATTTCCTGTAAAATTGGACAAACTGCTATAAAATGCAAGACGTTTTCGTTCTGATCGAGATTGCAAAGCGAGCAGATAGGATTTAAGTCAGATCTATGAGGTCTACAATTCAGTTCCAGCATTTCAGTTCTGACTTTGAAGATTAAGCTCATTTGAGAAACTGAAAACTCATCTCTGAAATAGTTTTTCTCACCTAAAATGAAAGTTAGTTGTCTATAAACACTTCTTGATGTCGAAGAAGTACCTCGGACTATGCATTGCTGAAATAGCGTCTCATCTATGCGAGCTATGCAGTCGTATAAAGAATCTCTTAACGCAACGACATTGTCAGTTGGTAATGAAATCGCAAAATTATGCGTAACAGCCAGATCGTACCAGTCTTTGATCGGGCTATAACCATTGTGAAAACAAATCATAAGGATCCGTTTATGGATGTTTTGGTCTGATCGACTCATTACTTTGACAATGTAGTCCGCACAAGCCTTCAAGTTTTTTAAAAATATTTGTGGTAACCCAGATTCCACTTTAGTGGTATAGTTTGGGATAGCTTGAAAATTCGTTTGAAAAAGTATCTTTGGACGTTTTCTAATTCTTCTAACTGCTCATACCCACATACTTCATTTCCATAGCAAAGGCAACTATTTACTGTAGCGTTGAAGACTTTAAATTTTGATGCTGGATCAACGGAATGGTTACAAAAAAAATGTTTCCACATGCCATTCAAAGCTACTTTAGCAGCCTTCGTTTTTTCTTTAACATGCCTACATGTGGATTCAGGCTATATGTGAGAATATATCCTAGATACTTAAATCTATCCACTATTTCGATGATATCATCCCCAAGATTCCAGTTGCGACTATAACCTATCGAGTGATCTAAAAACCATAATTTTAGATTTCGAGCTGTTGATTTTCAGATCCCAACTGTCACAATATTGCTGTAGCTGTAGAATAAGCGGGCTATCAGATAGGATAACAAGATCGTCAGCGTAAAGAAGGACTTTAATATTAACATCACCTATAGTGATACCTCCTGGGATGTGATTTTCAACATCATTAATAAAAAGTGAGAATAGTAAAGGGCTTAAAACACAGCCTTGAGGAACACTAGATTGGCATTTAAAATCTCTAGACAAAAGCACGATTATTTTCAAGCATTTTCTCATAGAATTTGATGAACTTGGTTGATAAACCTATTACAGAAAGCTTGTATACTAAAGACTTTCTATTGACCGTGTCAAATGCAGACTTCAGATCGACAAAAAAGGCATACAGACATTTTTTTATCTATAAATTGTTTAGCTACAGTACATAGAACAAAAATTTGATCTATAGTCGAAAGATTTGCACGAAAGCCAGCTTGGTAGCAACTGATCATATTGTTTTGTTCAACCCAATTTGAAAGCCTAAAGTATAGTATGTATATGTAGTTGTAAGAACAGTTTTCTCAGTGAATTTAAGACTGCAATACCTCTATAGTTCTCAGGTTGTTCACGATCACCGTTTTTATAAACTGCTGTTATTTTGGAATACCTAAAATTTTCAGGAACAGTTTCCTCACTATAAAGTTTATTGAAGAAACTTAAAAAGTATTCTAAAAACTGAGGAGTGGTATTCTTGAAGAATTCAACTGGAATACCATCGGGGCCATGTGCTTTGCCATTTTTCATTTTTAACAGAGATGATTTTAATTCCATTATTGTAAATGATGAATCTAACTCTGGTACCGTTATATTTGGGATGGCGAAACTGATTATATTTAAATTTGAATCTGGTAACAAAAGTTTTTCAAAGTAAGTCGCAAGAAAGCTTACGTCAATTGGAAGTGTATTCGCATTATTCTGACCATTTAAGAGGCGGACAGTACTCCAAAAAGATTTTGAATCTTTACATAAACTGATTTTGGAAGCTACATTTCGTAGGTGCATATTCTCTTTTAGAGTACACATTCGTTTATATTCTTGGTTAGCCCGTAGATATAAAACTTTGGCCCTAGGGTTATTTGTTTTTCTGAAAAGTTTCAAAAATGCAAAAGAAATCTGCCTAGCTTTTCTGCAGTCATTGTGCTACCATTTAGAATGAAATGTGTGCCTGTTGCTATTTTCATTAGTGAAATTTGATCTAATCTAATCGCAGTAGGAATCGAAGTTGATATTTCTTCTATGCTGGTAGCTTCAATGTACGGCAAATTCAATACATGCTGGTTAAGTTTTCTGACATAATTGTTTACATTTTTATATCTCCATTTCAATCTGAGAGTATTTTCTGTCGATACTGGGTTTATAATGTTGTTTTCAAAACAACAGGAAACGACAATGGGGAGATGCGACGAGAAATTAGCTGGAAGTACTTCAAAGTTTTCTGTAATACTAGACCAATCACCTCTGATAAGACATAAATCTATCACATTAAGAAGATCCAATGACCAGTACCATAAGCAATACAGCTGTCAAAATTTCCCAAACATTTATTTTGACGGGAGATAAGTGATGATTTTCGTGTTGCGAGTTGTATAAATTTTAGTAAAAAATCTGCTACAATTATTCACCTAAAGAAGCCATTTCGCAGAACATCAGCTTCCGGTACAACGAAAAGGTAGAGCGGAAATTTTCGTTTACGATTCCGGCTTGTCATTTTTGTGTCCCATTTTTCTTTTCGCATCAACAGCGTACTAGGTTCGAAACAGGATTAAGTTAAAAGGTCTCTCAACAAATAACACAACTTAAAATAAATACACACAATATTCTCCATATTTTTCTATTCAAGAACGGCCATTGAATATAGAGCGTGAAATAAAAAAGTCGAGAAAAGTTTTTCAAAATCATAACTTTCTGCAAAATGTTTCATTTGATCATAAGATTTTGTTAGATATTAATTTAAGCCAAGATCGTTTGCTAATAGTCAAAAAACCTGAGAATTTAAAGTTTGCAATGACAGCTGTTCAATGAAAACTAACCCGCCTCTTAGTTTCTTATATACTGAGGGGCATTTATAGTTTCACGATTTTGGTAGCTTTTGGATGGGTCCCAACAGGTTTCAGTAGTTCCTTATAAAGGGTGTTTTTCAGACGTGTGGTTTTCAATCTCTCAATGTTTTTTTCTCAGACGTCTGGTTTTCAATCTCTCAATACTTTTTTCGGAGTTGTTTTTTTTACAGCTGTCACTTGATTCAGGCTCAATTTAGTTTTTATCGTTTAAGAATTTCGTCTCGAAACAAAATCGTTGTTGGGCATTCACTTTTAAATAATTTCGAGTGTTGAACCTTTGAGCTACCTCCAAGATCAGGCGATTTGACACAGCTGGACTATTTTTGTGTGGTTAATTGAGGTTGCTTGTCCACGCAGATAAGCTCGAGACGATTGACGCCTTGGTAGACAATATTCGAATCGTTATTGCTGACATAGGGCCCCCACAAAAAGTGGTTGAAAATTGGACCTCTCTACTGGAATTTATTCGAGCCAGTTGCTGCTTGCCTGAAATCATTTTTAGGACATAATGGCAAGCCTTAATCTTTATAATTATGGCTTAATTGTATAACATTAAACTATATGCCCTACATTTCTTCTTGAAAACCACACGTCTAAAAACCAGTCTTTACATTTTTCTCTACTTGAAGAACGAGTTCTTCTTTTTTCTTTTTTTTAAGCTTTGAAACTAACGTTGGCAATTTTGAAGTTGAATACTACTTGATTGTTTATTATAACTGGAACATTGCTAATGATTCGATTGTAAGGTTAATATGCGTATATAGACATATCGACTGAATTTTGCAATTTGTTTGCAGCCTTTGTTACAGATTTTTTTGGCACCAATATTGCAGTATCAGCAGTAAAGGTGGCCATGATAGCGTTGCGTTGGTGTGCATTGAAATATTATTTGTATATAACAACAGGGTTGGCCCTAGAACACTTCCTTGTGGTACACTGCAGAGAACTGCATGAGTGCAATCACTTGCGCTTTCGAATTATCCCCCAATAAACAAGTCGTACGCAGTCTCACGCTCACAATGATGAAACAAGTGTGATGCTTGTAGAAAAAGTATACAACACTCGTGGATACGAGCCTTCGCATTGCTGGTCCCCATGAATGATGAATGAATCGACCATTCAAACTTAAACAGGTACACCGTTCGCTTGCATTTGAAAAAAGCGAATGTTCACGAATGATGAGGGATGTCAACGAATATTTTTTCATGTTCATACAAACATTTTGAATACGCATTTTATGACCTGACTTGGGCGTTATTTATTTCTTGTTGACTAAAAGAGAGTGCAGTGTGTGTATTGCTTTGGATTAAGATGAATGGTGCCTGAATAGTGTGTCAGGCAATGAATAAGTGAATGCGCTCATAAAACGAGACATTCACTGCAGCTCCCTGGTACATTGGTTTCAAGTTTCTTGAGTTTGGAGTACGGTTGGTAGGTAGTACAGTACTCTAAAGAGTCGCTTTGTAACGTAGGTAATTCGCAGTACTGGCTGGGAAAGTCTCTATGCAGTTGTACTTATCCCAGTGCTTGTCTTTTTTCAAGGGTATTTTCCACAACATCCGAAATTCGATGAATTTTCTAAAACAAAACCTATGGCTCGGAATAAGTCTTGTTTCTTTAATTGTTTTGCTTAGCCTTTTACGTAGCAGTTTTCCAAAAACTTTTGCAATGAATTATGTAAGCGATATTGGTCTGTAAGATGGTTCTGTTGAAGGATTACCTTATTTAAGTAAAACAGTAGCTTATGCAGTTTTCCAACTATCTGGCGCAAATGTTAGTTTACTTCTTGACTTGGAGCTTTTTGAGGTTTGATTGATGGATTTCCTTTTGAAACCGGAGCCAGTATTAGGCTGTTACCTGAATATTTGTTAGAGAACTTAATTTGATACATGCTTATTACTTCTTTGAGTTTGACAAAACAAATTCCGCATTTGTCGTTTCTATGAACAAACTGTAAGGGATTTACTGGGAATGACTTCCAGACATTCGCAAGATGTTTTGGGTTTTCGATCCATTTACCATCTTGAGATTGTATTCTGGGATGTATTGGAAGACCAGATGCATTCCATAAAAAGTAAGCGGGAGAAGCATCCGTCGTGAGACTTTTCAGGAGTCTACTACTATAGTTTTTTATGAAGTTCAAGTTTCCAAGCAGTCGAAAAACATCAAGCAGTGGAATGTCTCAAAACAGACTCAGAAGACCCCTATGGCTAAAAATATTTTAAGCAGTAAGAAGAAATTTTAAAAATGCGCTAGGCCCCGGGGGTTATTATTTATTATTGTATTGTGACTATGAATGCTTCGGTGACGCCAGCTGGACGTCTTACCTTCGCCACTGCACCTTCAATCATATTCTCAATCACTCAAACATAGGCCTATGTAACTCCTCGTTTTCTGAGCGACACCGATATTAGATCTCGAGGTTGTTCATCGAATGCTTTCACGTCAACTAGTACCATAGCAAATCCTCAAAGGAGGCACGAAGTTTTCAATGCGGATTCTTAGACCTTGGACTGCATCCAATGTTCGTTTACTTTTGCGACAAACCCGCATTGGTAATCAAGCGATCGCATTGCTTTTCATAGTCGGCTACTCTATGGACGCTCGTCCGCCGTTGTTAATGAACTTCTCGAAAAGAATATCTTGAGCATTTTTCTTTTTTTGAGGGGCTGTTTTGAAGATGGTTGACCTCTTATTCCTGTCGTTTTGTCGTATTTTTGAGTTGGGCGCACTTTTTCTTTGCTTCTTTTTTGCAGCTTCTGTGTTCCATTTCCAGGTCTCTATTATTCGAGGATCAATTTGACGATGCTTCAAAAGTCGATATACTATCATTATTCCACTATTTTGTTTCTTTAACTTGTTGGAATTGGTTCTATTTGCAAGTGTGTTGAACGCAGTCCCACATACTTTGATGTGGAATGCTTCCTGCATTTTGAATTGTGTTGTTGGTCATACGCTCAACTTGGCATGTTGGCCTGTATTCCGCTATCTCGTTAGATATCTTCTCATCAACTCTTCTAACAAAAAGAATTCAACAAGAAATTGAAAAAAGTTTTATAACCGTTCACTCGTCAATACCGGAAATAGATCGATATATCGATATAAAAATATAACCATACTAAACCTGCGGATCATAGGATGTCGACACTCAGTAAAAGTTATTTCGTTTCTAAGCGAGCTGTACAGCTCCGACACTAACCTACATAGTACATACCTCATTTCCATCTGTTCAATTAGTTGGTGTTCGTTCCCGTTCTTCAGCAGAATCTGTCAAGTTGTTAATCTCTCTACACAATGCTTAGCTTCAAATAAACTAATTCACACATAAATGTACAGACTAAGGTGGCTTAGAGCAGAGGAGCTGAGTACTTACTAAATGACAAATTTTCAAGACTGCATAGAGAAGATAACAACTGACAGCAGCGCGTGGTTCTTCCCTAGACGTTCCTTTCCTTGAGAAATAATAATTTTCCTTGATTAATAGCTGCGGTGGTGGTGGTGTGTTTAATATTTATGGAGACGGTAACTGGCCCAGAAACTTCTTCAATTATTTCATTCGTACTCAATGTCGTAACCCTAAATTTATTCCTCAAACGTGTGATAGTGCAATAAATAACCTTGAGCCAAAAAAAAAGAGAGAGAATTGCATTGAACTTGATTTGTAACTTCTACTAATGAGCTTTTACACTCAGCATTCAGCAAGTTTTCCTTTTAAGGACTGAATCCTTGATTTTAAATAGCTGCTCACATTATAAAGTACCGAATGGAGAGGTCAGCCCTTCCAATTCGTTTACATTAAATGAACAGTTTTTTATTCTTTTGTTGAGTGTTTTTTTTTTTTAATTTTTTGTTCGAATGGACAAGCCAATTAAGTGTGCATTACTATTCATTTTTTGTGTTATGACTGGCAGGGCAGGGAAATATGCAATCGCGATGAAAGGATTGTTTTCAATCAATCATATTATACTTGGCATTAGGTATTCTTCGTATTTTTATATTTATATTTTTAGCTATGCATGTGTGTGGTTTTACAATCCATTTTTGAACTCGTTCAGAAAGGACTGCATTAAATGGATTGATAAGTATTTTTTTTTTTTTGTATGGAACTAACCAAAAATGTGTCAATCGGAATGCGTTGGTCTTATTCTAGTTTTACAATACCCGAAATCATATTTAGAATATATGCTCGTTACTTGTTTCTTTGAAATGATTTTTACTGAGCAATTTACATATTTCTTTCTGATGTGTAACATCTTTTGACTCGTTTTCCTGTAATCTGTGGGATTGATTTTGTGATGAGGGACGACAGTGTGAAAGACGAAAGTGTGTAGTCGGAAGCAATTCACTGTCATCAATGTAAACCTATTCTAGATTTTTGTTGTTCGAGATTATCAACCTCATTGCGATTATCAGCTACCCATCAGTAACAGAAATGTATCAATCAGTTTTACTAAACGGTATTGTGACTATGCATTGTCAATGAATATTGACACATTGCATTACATTGTATTACGAACATTGATTCTTTCTGCTTTGTTATTAGTCGATTTCTTTTCAAAAGGAAATCAAAATAAATATTTGAGAACAGCAGGTCGAGATGGGCCAGAACACTGACAGCTGTTTCTATTCGAAATTTTGACAGAAAGTTCGCATTTTACCTCTGCGGAAAGAAATGAGTCGCTTTATAATCAAACTAAATTTGGAAATATTAAAAACATATTTCCAATGTGAGTGCTGTGTAAGCCAAACAATGCTCCTTTGAACCCCACTACACCTGGTGTAGGCAAGTTTGTGCACAGAGATGTTGAAACTGGCACGCTATGCGACAATACTGACGATTCCCGTCTTCGTACGAAGCACACAGTTAAGAAAGTGGCTGCTTTAGTCGAGACTGTAGATTCGATCCTCAAACATCAATGAGTCTGGAAACAATTTTCGGTCAACGGGTGACGGTTACAGAGCAATGTTGGCCGTCTTTTTTTTACAGATTTGGATGAACTGTGCTTCATGGCAGATTGTGTTATCTTTTGCTCAATAAACCTCCAAATTGTGTTAGCTCTCTAAAACTTATAACAAAAGGAGATTTATATCGGTAGTGCAATGGACCGGTGTTTAAGTCTGAGATCTCCAGTGTCCAGTTCATATTTTAAAAACCTTGGACAGAAAAAAATCGTATGAAATTACACTAAAATCAATGCATAAAGACTATCAGAAAAAAAATGTATGCTCAATTCAGGCTCGGCAGAAGTGGATCTTCAGAAAAGCCAAGTCGACTACAAAAGAATGAGCAGAGAGAAGTCGAAGATTATGGGAAATACTTATATTCAACCTTGTTCTCTTGCAGAGACTACATCCTTACTTACTTAGGTGGGCATTACAGTTCGGGTGAACCTGGGCCCCAACCAACATCCTTCTTTAACGACTTCGATTTCGGGCGAGCTCTCTCCAGTTTTGCACTCTAAGTCGGTTGAGGTCTTCATCCACTTGGCTATGCCCGTGTCGCGGTACAGCTCATACAGCTCGTTTTTGTATCTTCTTCTCCACACATTGTCTTCGCATACGGGACCAAAGATCATTCGGAGAATTTTTCTTTCGAAACAACCAAAGGCTTCCTCATCCGGTTTCGATAAGGTCCATGCTTCCGCGTCTTAAGGCAAGACTGGGATGATCAAGGTTACCTCGGTTTTTCTGGAAAGGGTTTTGTTTCTCATTGCCTTCTTAACCCAAAGAAGCAACGGTTGGCAAGAGTAATTCTTCGTTTGATCTTCGCACTGATGTTGTTGTCCGTATCTACAGCGGATCCTATGTAGACGAAGTCAAATCCATTTTTGCCGCTTCTGTTTCAATACTCGCAAAAGCACCTATGACATCACGCTTTTTTCTTCCCATTACGTCAATATCGTCTGCATAGGCGAGTAATTGTACAGATTTTTGAAAGATTGTTCCTCTGGTGTTGACGTTTGAATTTCTAACAATCTGTTCAAGTATGATGTTGAAGAAATCGCAGGATAGTTTGTCGCCTTGCCTAAAACCTTTTTCGACATCAAAGTTCTCGGTGAGTTCTTTACCGACCTTGACGGAGCAGCGTGAATTCTCCAAAGTCATCCTGCATAGCCGTACGAGTTTTACAGGGATGCCGAAACTAAACATGGCTCTGTACAGCTCGTCTCTGTAAATGCTGTCATACGCGTCCTTGAAATCGATAAAGAGGTGGTGAATATCGATATTATATTCTCGGGTTTTTTTCAAGATCTGCCGTAAAGTGAAAATTTGGGGGACTTCTCTGGTTTAATACCACATTGATAAGGACCTATCAAGTTGTAGACGTGGGGTTTCAGACGTTCATATATTAAAGCAGACAAGATCTTATAAGCGTTGATGAGGCTTATCTCTCTTTAATTGGCGCAATTGTTGGGGTCTCCCTTCCTTAGGATCAGGCATACATTCTTCCGACCATATCATGCATATCAGCTGATTCACACTCCTTTCCAACTGGTTTCCAGCTGTCTTGAAGAGTTCGGCATCAAGGCCATCTGCACCTGCAATCTTATTAGATTTAAGTTTGCATATGGCAAGTTTAACTTCTTCTAGGTCGGGAGGACGGCATTCTTGATCATCCTCCAAGCTGAATAAGGCAATCTGACAGCGGAATTTGTGTACTCATCGCCGTTAAGCAGTCTGCAGAAATGATCTTTCCAGATCCTCAGTAGCGACTGTGACTCTATAACTATGTTTCTCTGCTGGTGTTTACAGGCTTGAGTTCGGGGTTTGCCACCCTGGCAGGATCTTTTTACCTTTTCTTAAAACTTCCGACTCTCGTTCCTGTCATGGCACCGCTTAATTTCCTCAAACGAGCGCCTCATGCTGCTTCTTTTAGCATACTACATCCTACTTGTGAATAATTATGTTTTTTATTTTTGTGTCACTTTTCGTTTCGTCGAGTTTTCAAATTACACGCTGCTAAAGCGACTGCACTTCAATATCATAAAGCAATTGTTTTACACTAAGACTTTGTAGCAAACAGGCTGTTTGCTATTATTATTATAAACCAGTCGTTGCCTTGTATATGCCCCTACACAATGCTCATAACGCAAACAAAGCATAGTAGAAGGCAGTTATGTTGCTACGAAGCATCGCAAAAAGAGTAAACCGAGAAAATTAAATTATGTGTAATGTTTACTGTCTCATTTTCTCGCTAATTAGATCCTATACTTTTATGGGTTTTTTTTACCGTGACGCTTTTTCGTTTCATAGAATTTCAAATTACAAATTTTCTGAAGAATTTTCACTTCAATATTTGAAAGCTTCGATGCGTTATGGTTGTATCGTCTAATTATTACACCAGACTTTTAGTTTGGAACCTCAGCCTTAAATAACACTCGCTTTTTTTGGGTAAGATTAACATATAGCCGATTCGTGGCGCCAATGATTAGCATGTCTGCCTGTTGATAGGGAGGTTCGAGGTTTGAATCCCAGAAATATCAAGGGAAAAAACTGTTTTTCGCGTTTCGCGAAGAACTCGAAACTTCTCCGATAGTAACTTCATGCCACGAAATTAGCTTTCTCGTGAAGCCGTTCGGAATCGTCAAAAACTTGTTGGTCCCCTTCATTCCCTCAAAAATTATGGTTCTGAGAAATGCGCCAGGACCCGTAGCTCCTCGCTCTTTTGGGACACCCTCTTTATTTTATTTGACATCTAGCGAGAAATCAAACCTTCCACCGGCAGTTATAATGTCGGTCCACCATTCCTTTAACGCTTTGAAATCAATGTCAAAGAGCTCTTTTAGATTGCAGAATAATGTCTCTGGCCTTAGCTTTGGCGCCGTCATATTTATATTTCATTATTTACTAAGAAACGCCTTCATATTATCAACAAACTATGATGGAGCGAAAGAAGAGTGCTTATTTTGGTGACCTATATATTGTCCAAATTGGCATTGAGAATGATGTCTTCATTTGTATAAATTTGTCATCTAATGTAGGTGAAGACAAACAAAAGAAAAATAATATTTGGGCTTAGAGTCGTCGGCTATAGCTATTAAGCACTTTCTGTTTCAATTAACTCGGACTTGGGGGGCTTCGATTTCTTCTTCTTTAAAAATCTTGGATTATAAATGCAAATGAGATTCAAAAATAAAACCAAAACAAGAAATCAGAAACACTTTCTCATTCCTAATGGAAGTTTTTCATTAAAGTTCTTGGATGCAAAATATTTGTGGATCTAAGGTCTAAAATATATCGAAATTTTAGTATACCCATAGCTTAAAACTAAAGCAACCACAAAAATGTAGTGTCTTATTTGTTTTCGTTAACAACGATCATTGCTATTTTTGGCTTGATGTCAATGTACAGATCTTAAGCCTAAACCCAGCAAAAACAGCTTTGTAACGCATTTGCATTTCTAATAAAACTAAGTTTGTGTAAACAAACATATTTCCCCGCGAAGAAAGCTTCGAAGCTTTGGAAAATAAAACCATTCACATTCAGCGTTAGGAGAGTTTGAACTTCCAACTTATTTGCCTTGGAAGTGATCGCAGTTACTTTTACAGAACCCCATCAGTTCATTACCAGGAGATAAAATTCTCACTGCACAAATCTAGCCGACCTTTATGTGTGGGATACAGATGCATAGCCCGAACGATGACTGCTGCGCACTTCATAATTCTGTGACAGCTAAATGTGTTTACTTTCTGTAATAATGTGTGCATAAGCGGTGATGTGATCGTAAGGCATCTCTGCAAGGTTCGATCGGCTCAGTACAGTGCGGCACAACACAGTTTAGCACAGCACACACCTCAGCTGATGGAAATTCACTTTGCTCTCTTGAATAAATGGCTGATTCCAATTTTCACTTAATCAAGTATCGAATCTGACGGTGACCTATTTAGACGTTACTTCGCGGACAGTGTTCTCTTACGTTAAGTGTTTGGCTGCAAAATTGGTCAGCAATTTTTTATTTTAACAAACGGTCTTCGATTGCCGATTCAAATTGATTTGAATACACGACTTATTTAGTCAGTGAAGAACAACAGTTTAGCACTTATTTGGACTGTTATTGTTATTGGCAAATAGAATTCAAGGTTCTTGCTTAAAAGTTCAGTGGGATTGTTGCGAGTTTAACGATATCTTGTCCGTAAGTAATTACAATCAATTATTTTGTGGTAGGTTTAACTACTAAAAATTATATTCCGCCACTGTTAAAAGTGTTCTAATGTATTCTAATCAGATTCTGGGACATTTTATTACATGTCTTAGTTTTCACGAAATTCAATGGGAATTTAAAGAAAACGATTAGTTGAAGTTACTTCAAAGCTTTTGACTTCAGCTTATACAATTACTGTCGTTTATCATGGAACTTAAGCTAAATTGCTAATCCATAAAAAGATCTGATTTTTATGAATTCCAAATTTAGTTTTAGTAGGCACTTCGTTTTTGTTCCCCAACTTTGAACCAATCACTCGAACTTTACTCTCAACTTGGTGATTTTGCATTCAACTTCTGGACTCGAATTTGGTTACTTTAAGTTCATAGTCAGCTTTTAAAAGTAAAAGTCTATCGCCCAAAAATATTTATTCGATTGATTAGAGGCTTGGTTTGTAAGTTCATATGTTTATTCGTTAATTCGTTTTAATATCCCGTTGCAACTTACAACCCTTTCAACTCTTCCAAAGAGCCTTATGAATTAATTCAGATTGACATAAATTTGTCTTATTCACTCCATTTTGTGGAGATTTGTATAGCCTGAGGTGAAAATTTACTGTAGGGATACCATAGAATGAACCACATTTGAATTTTTGCATCAGTCATCGAACCTTATTTTTCTTTCAAAATTCGCTCTAAACTGCTGCTGTTCATTTATCGATTTCAGTTCGTTCAAATTCCGATGAAAGGATGTCAAATTTTGGGACTAAAGTGTGAGAAATAATGAGAAGCTTACATGATTCAGTTACTAGTTACTCGATCACGTAGTTCGTCCCTAGTTTTTATCGTAATGTAGCCAGCCTAACATAAGCGTTTTATAGACATGTATTTAGTAAGAACAGTGAGATTCCCCTCAAGAGAGTAAACAGTTATTAGAACCCATGATATTCATATTTTTTGGTCCCTTTTCTCTTTACATTCGCAACAAAAAAGTTATCCATATGTCAGTGGTCCCAGAATTTTATCATTTAATTTGTCTGCAGACACTGAGGCGTATGCGTAACCTAAAAAGACATAAAATAATTAAATAAATATATTGGGTGGCGCAACAGAGCGAGAAGCCCCAGAGCCTAGCTCATTTCTTACAACCATGCCTTGTAAGGGAATGAGGGGCCTACAATGTTCTGCCAATTCCTCGCGAAAGGCGATATCCGTCGATATCGCCTCTGTTGGTATTCGAACCAAGAGCCTCTGGGTTAACAGCAGACATATTTTTCATTTATCTTCCACTTTCTCACTTAGTATACAAATGCTAACTGTCACCAAAGCCTAACAAAAATTTCGAAAACCACAGTATATCACTAGATTGTGTAGCTGTTTTTCTTCATACAACAAATGATGTGATAAGAACAAAAAGTGTGTGCGCAGAATATGTCAAACATCAGAAAAGGCAACGAAAGTCCGAAAGAAAGAGGAAATGCTTGTATTCTACTGCTGGACCTCGCAGACTGTGTCGCTTTTTCGTTTCATCGAATTTTCCAATCACCCGGTACTTCACATTTTTTTTTTTTTTTTAAATGACATTATGATTTTTCTGTTGTTTTTTACTGCTAAAGCGAACAAAAATTCAATCAAACTGAAAATTTGCTTTGAGCTGCCGTCACGTTACGTTGCATCGTACTCAAACCAACGTAACATTAAAATCAAGGCGACAGGTAGGATGTATAGATTTCGTATGATTAAATTCAGATGAACATGCAGCTAAAGTGGCATTGTGTTTCAGGCACAGCCCTGTTTCTTACAAGGATATGGGATCTTTTTCTTGTGACTTGGAAAGTGTCGATGACACAAGCTGGACATCTTACCTTCGTCCTTAATACATATCCTCAATTATAAGCACATAAGCCTTTGGAACTCCTGTCTGAGGGCCAACAATTTTTGATCTAGCGGTTTTCTATCGAATGTTCTTCGAAGTTAAACAGCTCAACATGCAAATCCTCTATTTATTCACGATGTTTTTTTCCATAGGATCCTTATACTTTCCATTCCCTCTGTTGTGGACTTACTCGCTAGAAAGCATTGGTTAACGGATAGCTTCATCATTTTTCGCATTCGAAAATCCAATATTAGGTAGACAATCTTCAAAGTGTGGCACATTTGCTTGAACGAATATCTCTCTTCCCTTTGAACATTGGCAGAAGATGACTTTTGCTTCATTGCTTAGGCAGACCACCATCTACTATAAGCTTGGAGATAGGAGTCGTGAGCCACTTAAGCCCGTTGTCTCCTATTTTTTTCCGAAACTCATATGGTGTCGAGTTTGGCCCAGAACCTTGTATATTTTGGATTTCTCAACTGCCTCACTCACTTTCGGTTGAATTAGGTTCACCTTCTGAAAAGTGCTTTCAAGGAAACTGTTCGTTCGCAAGGCCATGACAATACTGTGGCCATCTTCAGAATTTTATTGTCATCTACGAGACCTTAAGCAACGTTAATAAGCTTTGTCGCATCGGAGATTACT
Source organism: Melanostoma mellinum (assembly GCA_914767635.1). Classification (NCBI taxonomy): domain Eukaryota; kingdom Metazoa; phylum Arthropoda; class Insecta; order Diptera; family Syrphidae; genus Melanostoma; species Melanostoma mellinum. Next base: position 56,721,791 of record OU612060.1, read on the forward strand.
AAGTATTCCTCTTTTTTCTAGTTCTATTTTCAAGATGTTTGCCCCCTTATTCAACTTGTTTTGTCGCATTTTTTGAACAGCTTAACTTGCATCAACAGCTAAGGCTGAAATACATGACCTTTTTTCCCTTTGCTTAGAGTTGGGCACACTTCCTCTTTGTTGCTTTCTTTGAGCTTTGGTATTATACTTTAGGGTGAGCCTTTCCATCTTTATCATTTCAGGGGCTTTTTGTTAAAGCCTGGAAAGCCGCTTCCTTCTTACTTATCACTGCCTTAGCTTCATCAGCCCACCACAATATTTTCTTTATCTTGTTGGTAGTGTCTTTTTAAACTCTTTGCAATGATTTGACCCTATCTAAGCAAGCTTGTTGCAGATAATCCTAAAAATTTTAAATTATACCACTTGATTCTCTTTGCAACCCTTTTTTGTTTGATTTCCTTCACCGCTTCCAAATAAAATCTTATAGGTGACGTTAAGGAGGCTTATCCCTCTATAACTGGCGCAATTGTGAGGGTCTCCTTTCTTTAGGATCGGGCATACGATACTGAGGTTCCATTCATCGGCCATACTTTCTTCCGACCATATCATGCAAATCAGCTGGTGCATGATCCTTTCCAACTGGTCTCCAGCTGCCTTGAAGAGTTCGGCATCAAGGCCATCTGCACCTGCAGTCTTATTTGCTTTAAGTTTGCATATGGCAAGCTTAACTTCTTCTAGGTCGGAAGGATGGCATTCTTGGTCATCGTCCAAGCTGAATGGGGCAATCTGCCTGACAGCGGAATTTGTGTCCTCATCGCCGTTAAGCAGTCTGCAGAAGTGATCTTTCCAAATCCTCAGTTGTGACTGTGACTCTACAACTATGTTTCCCTGCTGGTCTTTACAGGCTTGAGATCGGTGCTTGCCACCCTGGCAGGATCTTTTTACCTTTTGGTAAAACTTCCAAATCTCGTTCCTGTCATGGCACCTCTCAATTTCCTTAAACGAGCGCTTCTCATGCTGTTTCTTTTTCTTTTTGAGAATTCGGTGTTCCTCACTTCTTTTCTTCTTGTAAATCTCGTTTTACTGATCTTAAGCAGCCCTTGTTCGTTTTTGCATCAGCATTTGTCGTTCTTTTTGTTTGGCTGCATTTGCCTGCCTGCATTCTTCATCGAACCATGGGTTTCGTGAAACCCAGAACCACAGAGGCAGTGGTTCTGATGGTTTCTTGGCACTGTTGTCACTGGTCTTCAATGCTTAATGCTGGTGGCATAGGATTCAAGGAAAATTGAAGGGGCACCCGATAGGAAAATGCATTGGCAATCTCTTGCAATTGTAGCTTTCCGACGTCATATCTCTTCACAGCGTTAGTTCGTGCGAGTCGGGAACAAGATATCGTCATTCGTGCCTTGGCTACAACAAGGTAGTTTTCCGAATCAAAGTCGGCCCCTGGGAAAGTTCGGACATCTAACACACTGGAAGAGTGCCTTGCGTCGATCGCAACAGGGTCAATTTGGTTGACGGTTGATTGATCTGGGGATCGCCATGTACCTTTATAAATTTTGAGATGCGGGAAGCGTGTACTTCTTACAACAAGATTTAGCCCCGCAGCAAAATCGATAAGCCTTAGTCCGTTTTCGGAGGTTTTGTCATTTCTGCCCCATTATAAACCCTTATCTTTATAATAAAGCTAAGTTCTTGGCAATAACATTAAATTATATGCGTTTTAATGCTTCTTGAGTAACAAGCCGTTAAAAAACAAATTGAGAGTGTAAGTTTCGTTTGAATTATTCTCCAAACCTCGTGTCAAAGTCGACATGCAACTAGAAACGATAAAAAATCCTTTTTCGTCGAGTGCGACGTCATTTTCTACCTGTGTTATCCGTCACAGCTGTTTGAGACCTCGAAAAATCTGAAGAGAACTTGGCATTATTTTTCTTGTTAATGTTTCCGGGGGACATGAGAATATGTAAGCGCTAATTGACTTTTCGAATGCATTTTAGTTACACGACTTGGTATTGTATTCAAAATCCAATAAACTCCAAATTTCCATGATCAAACAATTAAATCTTGAAAAACAAACATTACAACATCTCATCAAAACACCAAATGAATATATTTATAGCTGGCATACAAAATTAGCTTCCGCTAAAGAACTAATTCTCATAAATTTAATTACATTGCCTTCAACTGCAAAAAAAAAAAAAACAAGCAAAAATCACATTTAGTTCTAAAGTCTAACCCAATCGCATTTGTTCGCTTCAATCAACCGACGTCAAAGTGATTCTTTGTTTAGTTCTAAGCAAATAGAGGATCTAGCACTTAAAAATATTTCGTACTTGTTCCTGCTAAATAAGGAGGTACTTTATCTGTTTAGCAACAACTTGTTAACACAAAATGTAATCAAACAACCCCAACACCCTTATTCAAATTCGAGTGGATCTTGTTGTTACTATGTTCAAATTGCTTGCAAATATTGTTGATTATTGATCTTTTCGAATTATTCGGTTCTTAAAAGTGCATTTGGGTGTGGGCGCAAAGTGGTATAGGAGAGTGATGCAATTTTTCTCTGGGAAAAAATGCAAAATTTTTTTGTTACTAATTTTAAAAATAAACTTTGGATGATCTGTCAAGTTTTTTAATAAAAATTATCAATTTTTTAAATAAACAATCGTTGGACCAAGTTTAAGGTGGCAATCGTTTATTCAGCATCACCAGACGACCACTTAATAAAATTACAAAACTTTGGTGACTGCCACACAATAATTTCACGCTGTTGTAGGCAAGGCAATGTTACGTTTGCGTTTGCGTTGAGGTCAGAAAATTATCGTCATGAGTATTTTTTTTTTTTTTTGTTTTTTGGCAACTCAACAAAGAGTGAAAGTCAATCGGTTAGTGATTGTCTGATGGTAAACTGGATCTGATTCTATTAATACAGGGCAATTATTCATATACAAGTTCTGACATCGACGCAGACTGTGGGGTGGTGTTTATAGTGAGAAGAAAACTTTCGTTTCATGTTTAAAAATATTTTCTTTTAATTTTAAAAACTAAACATCAATCAAAATGCTTTCACCTTCAAAAACTATGGATAGCACAAGTTGCTTAAGTGGAGGAAACGTGCTGATTTGCAGTCGGAATCAGCAGTTTCGTTGTGTTTGTCTAGTGGAACCCAAAAAGCAGCATTTAAAGTGGTCGTTTTGCCAGTGGTGGTATCCATGGTGCATTTTTGCTTGCTACACGGGAGGTTCGTGGTTTGAATCCCAACAGAAGCCGCAAGTATCGCCTTTCTTGAGTAATTGGCAAGTCCGCCGATTGTAAAATTATTGCCATGAAAAGCGCTTTCTCGATTTGCCGTTCGGAAACAGCAGAAAATTTTAGGTCCCTTCCATTCCCTCACAAGGCATGGTTTTTATTTATTTATTTTATTTGCCAGTAAGTATTTGTAAGATGGTATGGCAAGGACTCTGGCAGTAGCTTCACGCCGTCAGATAAATAGAGATTGGCAAACGTCGATTTGGCTTAACATTCGTAATCTTTGAGGCTGTGTCATGCTGTGATTTAAACACCTCCTCGAGAAAACAATTTAATGCTTCTTTAGCTACGCATACTCCTTCTTTGTAAGATGTTGGCGCAGCTCAGTATGTTCTTGAATTTGAAGTGGTCGCCCGGTCAAATTAAAAAAAGCACTCGCGTGTTCTCTCCACCAATCCAGTGAGTATGCTACTAAGTTTTAAGCAATGGATAGTACCTACAATCTGTTTGGCAATTCTAAATGAGGAAGGACTTGCAAATTCTTAGCCAGAGGTGGTACGAATGAATACGAACTTGAGGGTATTTTCTATTCTTGTCGGAGGCTTTTAAAATACTAACTGGAGCATTCAGACGTAAATACCGGTCTATTGTACTGCAAGATAGCAACCTTTTTTTGTTATAGCTTTATAAATTTTCGGAGAAAGAACTCTGGCTTATAAGGAGCCTAGGTTACCATGTCTGCGCCGAGTATCTGTAACTTGTTACGGGAAACGACAGAACATTCACAGTGGATGGACTCTGCAGTGTCATCATATTCTCCACAGGCTTCACAGAGTGGTGTCACTTAAGCTTAACACGTTTAGCCTCTTTGCATCCAATGTAGGAATGCCATCAACGGTTGTGGCCTTGACAGAATCATTCCTTGATTGAAACCTTCACTGAGGACCCTGCCAGACCAATTACTGACTCAGGTTCTGAAAAAGCTGTCTGGGACCCTTGCCTTGCAAGTTCATTGGCGATCTCGTTTACAGTTTTTCCATTATGGACTGAAACCCAAACGAGACCCAAGAGTTTAGTCTTCCAACCGCTCTTGCATTCCTGGATGACTTTTGAAGTAGTTGAATGTTTGAATAAAGCCTTAAGCACAACTTGGATGTCGCTGCTCACACAAATATTTCTCCCCATCCAGTTAATCCTCGTAATGTAGCTTTTATAGCCATTTGGATAACGTCTCCGCTTGAAGAACGAATGAGGTGTGCAGCCGCCCTCCACAAAGTCACTAGCGCTAGATCCATCACTTGAAGGTTTTATGAATAAATAGTTTGTGGATTTGTATTCTAATTCGACCTCGCAAACCTGTGCCCCTTTTTATATAATTAACGCACACTTCAAGGGCTTGCGACTACCCTTATAATGTTTAAAACACAATGCGGGTGTTAGGAGCAAAGCAAAGGATAAGAAAGGAGATGCCAATGCACATGATTTTTGAATTTCTGTTCTAGTATTGGGTAAAACATTCCACATCCAAGTTGAACGCCTAATTGGTATTCTCTAATTATGTAACTTTGTTAAGTTTGGTTTCTTTGATAAAACTACGTAACCGGGTTACGTTCAGAGATTTTAAATTCTTTTCGTCTATGTGGCATGTTCCTTTGTTTTGGTTTATTTGCCAACTTTAATTTTGCAAAATCATCAACGGTCAAACCTTGTACGATCTTCCGTTGTTTGTTTTCAATTTCTTTTGGGAACGAAAAGGCGACGTCCTTTGGAGTACCGTGGCTGCCGTCAGAAATCACTCCCATTGAAACGAACTGTCCTGGCTTAGTTCCATTCCACCAGTCGTACATGTGATCGCAAGCAGCCTCGGCAGCAGACATGGCCGATAACATTTTGCGAGCGGCAAAGACAGCAGCACCTCGTTTTTGAACAGTCTCGACGAAATATCCTTGCAAGATGACTATATCAATGCAATGGCATCCCAAACGGGTTTTTTAGCTCCACCAATTGAGACCTTGGCACTTCGGGCGTCAGGGAATTTTCTTGCCGAATGGTTGCCCCAGGTAATGACGTTCTTGACCGGGCATATTGGCAGAGAAAATTTAGCTGCGATTCGTGCTGTGCCACGATTTTCATCCAAACGTGTCATTGCAGTGAAGCTCTCTTTTGGGATTGATGGAGCATAATGTGAGCAAACCAGGGCGTTGGTGTTGGCTGGGTTACCAACATCCAAGACTTTGATATCCTTTCACGCCAATTGGTCCAAGGCTTCTCCTTGAACTTCGATGGTCTTCACGTTTGCTGAAAGAAGATCCTTGCGTTCCATACCTTCTTTGCGGGGCATTGAACCAACAAGGAATGCCGCTGCTACATCCTAGAATGTAACAGTTGGATCAGTTGTGGGAACCACTACACTTACAAGTGTTAGATCATAAAATGGAATGTCGAATAAATGCAAAATAAGATGCGGATCTTTGCCGAAGACCTCACCACGAACAACCTTGTACAGCAGAAAGTAGTCAATCTGAGCGGCAGCGCCTGTTACAATAACTCGGGTTGGTTCGCTCGTTTTGTAATTTTTTTATGAGATTTAAAGTTTTAGTTTTAAAATGTAATAATTGTGACAATGACGTTGCGCATTCCATTACAGCACCGCTGAGCTTATGAAATGGAATGTCGAGTTTCCATCAATTCATAGATTTCGCTGATGTCTCTTAAGACTCATTTCCTTTTTTTTCTTGTTGGTAAAGTTGATTTCTTTGTAAAAAAAAAAAGTCAACCTTTATTTCATAAAGTTAAAACATTGAACGCACTCGGGTGGTGTTGCTAATCTTTATTAATTTATACCTAAAAGGTTTTGATTGTCTTCCGGCGGATGCGTACATGGACCACGAAAGTTATCGGCTTAAGGATAGGAAGTTCGTTTATAGATTCGGTTAGATGCTTGTTTATTAATTTTGGCACTTTTTTACTTACCAATTCGCTTGACTGAGATAAAGTAATCTACCTTCATGAATGATAAATCAGTTGATAGGTGATAGTTCAGTTACACAATCAGTTAATTCTTTTGAACATCGTTGAAACGCTACCTGTCTTACTCTCTTTTATCGTTTTTTTCACAAACAGTGCTCTAGTGAAATAGCCAGTTGCATTCCTCCTCTGAAACAATTTTGCCGCAACACCCGCCTCGCTAGGAATGCTTATCAGTTTTACCTTGAGCCCAACTTCGGGCGTACAGTCAAGTATAGAGATTCATATTTTAGTCGCACCATCCGAATGTGGAATGTTTTTCCCCTACATTACGATTCAGAAAAATTCAAAAGCAACGTGCATTGGTGTCTTCTTTCAAATCCTCTCCTATTTTCCTAAATGCTCGCAGTGACAGAATGCAAAATTGTGGTACTAGATTGCTCGATAACGCAAGTTGTAATACCAAACTCACATAATTCCGTCACGAGTCACTTTACTCGATAAAAAATAAATAAATAGGGTGGCGCAACAGATCGAGGAGCCCCTGGGCCTAGCGCATTTCTCACAATCATACCTTGTGAGGGAATGGAAGGGACCTACAATTTTCTGCCGGTTCCGAACGGCTAATCGAGAAAGCGCTTTTCAAGGCAATGAATACGAACGGAGTACTTGCTAACTCCTCGCGAAAGGCGATACCCGTTCAAAAAACATTTTTGCCTCTGTTGGGATTCGAACTCGAACCTCTGGATTAACAGGCGGACATTCTATCCATCACACCACGGGTACCACCACTTTACTCGATAACGTGGGCTTAAATTTGGCCCTAGCTTTATTCCAATATGGCTGATTCGGAAGAAAGGAAAATTAATTCATCTTTGACTAGATTAGATTAGATTAGATTAGATAGTTTTTATTTATTCAAATTAATTTTTTTACTACTTTAAAATAATACAAAAACATGTATGCATGGCATTAGTCCGTCTCCTCGATCGACTATTATTCATAATCGTCGTAGATCATTTAAAAATTACAATAAATAAGTTATATCAAAAGTTTCCACTCCTTATTTTATTCCTATAAGATAGCGCATTTTTGGAAAAATTAAAAAGTTTTTCCACATTCAGCTCGTTTAACTCCGTTATACTCTCTTCATCCGAAAGGTAGTTTTTTCCGAATACCTGACGCCTGACTTCACTTAGAATTGGACATTTCCCAATGAAATGTAAGACATCTTCCCGTTCTCTCCTGTTGCACAGATCACACAGAAATGACAGATCTTCCCTATTTGGTATGTAATTCTGGGTTATAATTTCACCTCTCAACCTCATCATCATTGATAAAGTTTGAATACTGTTTTTGTCATGGAAATAGTTTTTTCCTACCAAATTGTGCTCCAAGCGACTATACACTGCTCTATGTACCGAAGCTTTTGCTTCTTGTTTGTACTCCACTAGCTTCAGTTCATCAACTTTCTCAACCAGCTGATATTAAATTGAACCCGTTATCTACATTTCCAATGCTAAGATCAACCTCCATCTTGCATTGAAGCGCCAGATCCATCCATTCCGCATACCAGCTTGACTTGTTTTCCACCGCTTTTAACGCCGCCATTTTTGGAAGCCTTGTATCCGCCATTTTCATTACCTTCAGTATGTAGTCTATCTGCAACTTTAATTTTTTTATAAACAAGGGTGAAAGTCCTGTTTCTATCATCAGCAGATAGTTTGGCGCATTCGCAGGAATATGGAAAATTCGTTTTATATAGAACTGCCTCATGTTCTTTATATCCCCAAACCTGTGCCCCATAGAACAAAACTGATTCAGCCACTGCTTCAAATACTTTATATTTACTGCTATGCGCAATTGCTCCATTTGAAAAACATCCTTTCCACGTCGCATTGATTGCAGCTTTTGCTTTGGATAGTTTTTCGTTGAGGTGTTTACTCAAATTGAGGTTTGACGAAAGAAGCACACCTAAGTACTTGAACTCATTCACCAGTTCTAATTCTCCGCCATTTTAGTTCCATTTGTCCTTTCGACTTCTTCTACCACCTCCTTTTTTAAAAATCATTGCTTTGGATTTTTCTTGGTTTACTGTCAAATTCCAGAGCTTACAATAGTCTCCAAGCCAGTTTATCATTAGTTGAAGACTTTCGGAGGAGCTAGCTAATAACACCACATCATCCGCAAACATCAGTTCCTTAATGCATGTATTTGCATAAAGAACACCCCCCGGAAGTCCATCCAGCAGATCATCTACAAATAAGGAAAACAATGTTGGGCTCAAGGCGCATCCCAGTTTAACACCTGATTTTGTCTCGAACCAGTCTGACATCTCTTCTCCATTCCAAATAGCAGCTTGGTTCCTTGTGTATAGGTTTTGTAAAACTGTTCCAAACTTAAGTGATACTCCCCTCGAGTATAAGCTGTAAAGCAACGCATTTCTGTCAATGGAGTCGAAAGCTGCCTTGAAATCAACATAAAACGTGTAAAGTTTTTTGTTTTGATTTTGGAACGATTCCGCAAACTTGTGAGGACAAACAGTTGATCAACTGTGGAGTAACCTGACCTGAACCCTGCCTGGTATTCTTTCAGGATATTATTCTGCCTTATCCGTTCATCCAACCACTTTTTGAGGATCGCCGTAAAAATCATCTTTGACTATGTGGACGGTAAAACATATGTATGTAGTTTTTTTCTTTCTTTTTTTCACATTTTCACCAAAACAAGTTAAAGAGTCAAAAATCAGAATTGAGTTTTCTCAAATATTCCTCACTACTTGTTTTTTGATAATTTTGGGAAAACTAAACTTTGCTCCATACACGTACTCGTACACACCATTTAATGCTTTACACGCTTAATGTCTTTTTTAACTGAAAGAGCACACGAAAAGAATATTATTTAAGATTTGATCACTTCTACTTTGACCTAAAAGATCATTCCAAACAATTCAACACTTTTTTATTCAATTTATTTAATTTGAATTAATCATGTTCACATTTGATCCCTCTCAATGAGCTAAGTAAAAGTTGAACAAAAAAAAAACGTATCTATCATTCTATAGCTTTGTGTGAAGAATGTGCTCTTGTCAAAATGGACGTCGGTAATTATAGCGTGATATACAATCCCGGCGCCAAAATATGAAAGAAAAAACGTATGACTTCAATCGTAGTGCAATGGCCTAGCGCTTATTCCTCTGTTAATTACTCTACTTCGCGTGGATGCGAGAATACTCCACAGTATAAAAATATTCACTCACATACCACAAAACACGCAGATCAAATTAAACCATCGCTCGTGCTAATAAAAGTAATGCGCTCATAAATTCTATCCAACTTCCGTCAAAGCTCTTGTTGACCCTGCAGTGATGTCACAAGTACAACATTAAATTTTAAAAGGCTTCCCCAAATCAAATAAGAAAACATAATAATAATTAAGTGCAACCAAAATGTGTGAACCGTGACATAATATTGACGGAAAGAGATCTTCTTCAACATTTTGCCACTCGTTATTTTCCTTAAGTGAGACTTATATGGTGCGATAAGATAGCGAGTGATTCCATTTAATTGAAATGAGCATATCTGCTTAGTCTGCGACTGCGACCTTCTGGCTGGCTATCTTACAGACCATATTTTTTTATCAAAACGATAAGCTATTTGTTGCCACACAAAAATCCCCTAAAATAACACATATCGTATAAGTAAATAAAACCAAATTTGACCAGTTAATGCAAGTGTTAGACGAAACAATTAATAAAGCATTTGTAGCTCTTGCGAACGGAAAAAAATGCTAACTACAACCGAAGCGAGACTTTTAGTTTAATTGAAGTAATCAAATTGTCGATACGTCGCCGTCGAGTTGTCGTGAAGTGCGTTGATGGGCAGTACATTGTGTTAAAGAAGATGAGCTTACATTAATAGATTTTCGTGTTCACCAAATCATCAGTTCGTTAATTACGGTAGTGTATACTAATTGCTTGACTAATCAAAAAATTAGTATTGAATTTGATGTTATATCACAGGATATTAAGAAATAGGAACCATTACCAAAAATCAATTAAAAGTTGCAGTTTTTGTTTTTCTTCAAAAATTTACTTAAACGTCCGTTGAATTAATGAACGGGCCAGTTGGAAGAATATGTGATAAGAATTTGAAAAAGATTTATTGTTGATTCGGGCACACACATGATACTTAACTCTTTATTTTTTGTTTTGATTTATTTTAACCGAATGATTCACGACTCTTTAAATTCATCAATTGCGAGTATCTCAATTGTAAGATAAGAGTGAAAGCAACAGTTATTGTTTGTGTATTGTAAAATTGTAGTCAGTCGAACCTTTTACAAAATAAACCTGTGCACATTTTATAATATTCGAATCCGGAACTACGCCTAAGAACATTTATGTGACTTAGAGTGGATACCTCTCCGGTGATATACTAAATTTGAACCCTAAAAACAGAACGACTCTTTAAGTCCTTCAATATCGAGTGTTTCAATTGCAAGATAAGAGTGAGCAGCAACTGTCATTGTTTGTGTTTTGCAATCAATTGAAAAGGTAGGCTTTCGAGCTTATACAAAAAAGGCATGCGAACATTTTGTACGGATAGAAGCCTTTTCAAGAAGGAGATTTTTGTGTCTTGGAGGTATCAACGTTGATAATCTTCTGTCAAAATACTCACGGTACTTAATATGCATTTGCAAACCATTTTTGGAACTCGTTTCGTGATACGCCCGTAATAGTAGATGAAAATTGATCTACATAAATTCACGCAACTGCTCTCAAGTTATAACTTTAATAACATTCCTGTTAGTGAGATCGTTCAAAGTATTTCTCATTTCTTCGAGATGACTTTTCGTACGTCATGTTTTCGCTAATTCTATTAAAAAAGTGCCGTTCAGAAGCAATGTTTCACTCACCAGACAACACCCGAAGGAAAATGTGTTGAGATCTTCGCTGAGTTTAACGAATTAACTCAACTTGTTGATGAGCCCACTCGGGTTCCAGATATAGAAGGCCATGCGGCCAACACTCTTGACTTATTTCTCACTTCTCATCCCGAAAAATACAGGGTTGTAGTATCATCTCCTTTAGGCAAATCGGACCATTGTGTCATATCAGTAGATTTTTCGTTCTCCGTCATGGTAAAAAAATATAAAGTCCCTGAAAGAAATGTGTGGCAATATGAGAATGCCAATTGGGACGCCCTGAATAATTTCTTTCGAAATTTTGATTGTTCATTGTGCTTTCTCAACGGAAACGTTGATGCATCAGCTGATATGATATCTAACGTAATTCTCAACGGCATGAGAAATTTTGTTCCTCACAGAACAAAAAGTATCATCCCCAAAGATAATTCGTGGTTTGATTCAAGCTGCAAAGAGGCGATTAGGGATCGAGAAAGTAGTTTTCGAAAATTTAAAGACAACCCGACTGTAGAAAACCGAAATTTGTTCAAACGGGCTAGAAATATCTGTAATGCTCGAATACAAAAGGCTAAGTTTTTACATGACCAAAAAGTAAGGCAAAAAATACTGATGTGTCCAAAAGGAAGTAAAAATGTTTGGTCTTTTGTTAAGAACGTTAAGAACTCGACCACGTCATCGGTCCCAACGTTCATCTTCAATGACTCTCCGTATGTCAGCTCCATCGACAAAGCCAATTTGCTGGCAGCTCTATTCGCTGCCAACTCGACACTTCCTCATAGCATACCTATTGGCTCCACCTGATGAGCTCGAGCCTGCAAATTCTTTGATGAAGCAGATATTATTCGAACTCGCTCGGTTGCGAGAGTCCTTAAAGATCTCAACATACATAAATCCGTTGGTCCAGATGGTATCCCCCCCGTTATTCTGAAGAGGTGTTCTTCTACGCTGGCAAAACTACTGCGTAAGCTTTTCCATCTTTCCTATTCTGCTGGGATTTTTCCGAGCAGATGGAAAACTGCATTTGTCCAGCCGGTCCCTAAAAAAGGCGAATCTTCCTCCCCTTCCAATTACCGTCCAATTGCACTTACGTCCCTTCTTTCCAAGGTCATGGAAACGTTAATAAACCGTCAACTTATGAAATATCTTGAAGAACGAAAGCTTCTTATTGACCGTCAGTACGGCTTTCGTAGCAAACGGTCCACTGGTGATTTGATGGCTTATCTCATATCGAAAAGTGGAACCAATCATTACATTGTTTTGGAGAAAGTAAGATTATTGCGCTTGATAAAGCATTTGATAGAGTTTGGCATCAGGCTCTTTTATCGAAAATGCGTCATTTGGTATCGATGAGTTTCTTCTTCGTTGCATTAGAAATTACCTTTCCGACCGTTCAATACAAGTTGTATTGGATGGCTTCAAGTCTGATACCCACTTCATAAATGCTGGTGTGCCCCAGGGCTCCGTTTTGTCTCCGACTCTCTTCCTCATTTTCATTAATGATCTCTTGTCTGAAACTTCTAATCCACTCAACTGTTTTACTGACGACTCGACCCTCAGCTTTTCATATTCGTTTCCAAATTCACGTCCCTGCTCTTCGGATGTGGAACTGGAACGATTGCGTTTGATAAGCTCATTGAATTCTGACCTCGACAGCATTGTCACATGGGGTCTTAAAAACCGAGTAGAATTCAATGCTTCGAAAACTCAATGCTGTCTCTTGTCGTTGAAGCTTAACATTCCCCCATTGCCATTATCCGTGAATGGTACCTGCATCCAAGAAACGAAAAGCTGTCAGTACTTGATATGTGTGTAAACGATGATCTTCGTTGGAACGACCACATATTTGAAGTCGCCAAAAACGCTGCTAAATGCTTAGGCTTCTTAAGACGATGCAGGAAGTTCTTCACCCCTTCTGATCTGGCTACAATTTATAAGGCCTTCATCCGCCCGAAACTAGAGTATAACTCTCATATCTGGTCAGGTGCCGCTCAAACATCTTTGCACCTGCTTGATAGGGTACAAAATAGAGCCTTAAAATTGATAGGTGATTGATTCTCTTGAACATCGACGAAACGTTACCTGTCTCACTCTCTTTTATCGCTTTTTTCACAAACAGTGCTCTAGTGAAATAGCCAGTTGCATTCCTCCCCTGAAACAATTTAGTCGCAACATCCGCCTCGCTAGGAATGCTCATCAGTTTTACCTTGAGCCCAGCTTCGGGCGTACAGTCAAGTATAGAGATTCATATTTTAGTCGAACCACTCAAATGTGGAATGCTTTACCTGGCTCTGTTTTTCCCCTGCTTTACGATTCACAAAGGTTCAAAAGCAACGTGCATCGATGTCTCCTTTCAAATCCTCTCTTATTTTCCCAAATGCTCGCACTGTGTTTAATGACATTTTAAGGGTGATCATAACCCCTTGATGTGCGCGTTAATTATAAAAAAAAAAGGATTGCAAGATCTCAAGCCAAACGCTAAGCCTGGTGTTGATGGTATTCTAGCGGTAGTTTCAAAAATATGTTCCATTTCCCTCTCTTCCACTAATCATTTTCAATTCTTCACTGTCATCGGGACTGTTCTGTCCTCTTTCTTGATTCTAATTTTTAAGTCGGGTTCCAAAAACAAAGTATAGAAAACTTCAGAGGAATTTGTAAACTATCTGCAATTCCTAAGTTTTTTGAAAGCCTTGTCAAAAAAAGCTTGATTTCCTAGTGACGGAACATATAAGTGGTACTCAACATGGGTTCATCTCGGGAAGATCGACAATCACCAATTTAAAATGTTTCTCTTCTTTCGTTGTTGACGCTATTGAAAGCAAAGATCAAGTGGATGTTACTTATACCGATTTTAGCAAAAGCATTCGATTCGGTTTGCCACAAAATACTGCTTCAAAAACTGGAATCATTTGGTTTCCATTCCAGCCTCCTTCAATGGATCTGTTCCTTCCTCATAAGAAGGGTTCAAAAAGTCAAAATTGACGAATATACCTCAAGGCAGATAAAATGTACCTCTGGTGTTCCACAGGGTCATCTAGGTTCTCTACTATTCATCATATTTATTGATGATATTGTTAACTGTGTTGACTTCAGCAAATGCCTCATATACCCAAATGATCTGAAACTTTTTCTGAAAGTAACCTCTATAAGTGATTGTCAAAAACGCCAATTGGGTCTTGGTAAGCTATGTCTATGGTGTATGTTGAATCGTTTGAATCTTAACATCAAGAAATGTTTGTGATTTCTCTCTCAAGAAAGCATCATACGCAAGGGTTTTCATATATTATCTTGGTTTCAACCCTCTTCAGAGAACTGAAAAGTTCAAAGATTTAGGCGTTAGTTTTTGACTCCAAATTATCATGAGTGAACCAATTTCAAGATCAATTAGAGAGTTTAATGAGATTTGTGGTCATATTGATCTGTCCTTCTCCAGAGACAAATTCCGAAAGGATTACTTACTTCTAAGAAATTGAAAAATTGCTATTATTGCATTTAAAATAAATTTTAAGATTTTTCTTTTATTTCGTTATAATATGTAATCTGTTGAGCTCATTGCTCGTAGATGAAATGAATAAATAAATAAAATAAATAAAAAAAAACAAAAATAAGGTGGCACAAGAGAGCAGGGAACCCCGGAACCTAGCGTGTTTCTCACAACCTTAAGGAATAGAGGGAACCTTCAATTTTCAAATTGTAAAGCGCTTTTCTGCCAGTCAATTTACTATCAGAAGTTTTTTAGATTCCTCGCTAAAGCCAAAAGAAAGAAAAACCAAGTCATGAACATTGGAGATGTGGGATTGTCTCCTCTTCCTATCCACCCATGCAGCTTCTGGGGAAGAAGTCGTTCGATAGAACGTCAAGTCTTGTGGCGTGCCTAGCTATGAGGCTGGCAAAATCACTGCGTAAGCTTTTCTATCTGACCTTTTCTTCTGTATGCCCTTTTCCCGAGCAGATAGAAAACTGCTTTAAAAAAGGCGATAATTCCTCATCTTAAAATTACCGTTTAATTGAACCTACGTTTTTTCTTTCAAAGTTGATAAACCGTCAACTATTGAAATATCTTGAAGAACGAAAGCCTCTTAATGATCGATAGTTCGGTTTTCGTAGCAAAAGGTTCACTTATCATTTGATGGCTTATCTCACCGAAAAGTCGAAGCAATTTTATACCATTTTGGAGAAAGTAAAGTTATTGCACTTTATATTTCTAAGGCATTTGATTCATTTTGACATCAAGTTTTTTTATCGAAAATGCATGGTTTTGGTATCGAAAGGTCTCTTCTTCGTTGGATTAAAACCTTTCCGGTCGCTCTATACAAGTGGAATTGGATAATTTTAAGTCTGATACCCACTTTGATAATGCTGGTGTGCCCCAGGGCTCCATTTTGTCTCCGGCTCTGTTCTTTACTTTAACAAACGATCTCTTGTCTGAAACTTTCAATCCTTCTTTTTTGTTTTGTCTGTTTTGCTGACGATTCAACCATCAACATCTCATATTCGTCACACATATTTGAATCACCAAAAATGCTCTGGTTCCTTAAGACGATACAGGAAGTTGTTCACCCCCGCTGATCTAGCTTTAATTAATAAAGCCTACGTCTACTAAAACTGGAGTTTAATCCTCATATCTCATCTGGTGCTCCTCAATCATATTTGAGCCTTCTTAATAGGGTTCAAAACAGCGCATTAAGACTGATAGGTGATAGTTGAATCATAGAACCGATTGATTCTTTAGAAGATCACTTGCTTCACTCTATTTTGTTTTTTTTATGAACAGTGCTCTCGGGAAATAACCAGTTGTATTCCTCCCCTGAAAAAATTAAGCAGCAACACCCGCCTCGTACAGTCAATCAATCTAGAAAGAATTATGTAAATAAAGTTTATGTCAAAATTTATATTAATTTTAATAAATTTGAGAAAACAAGTGAAGCATAGGACTTCGTAGCAGAGTTCGAACCTCAGTCATAAAATTTCGGAGCAAATTTAATAAAAGTAAAATTTCCAGAGTAGATTTGAAATAAAAACCTTTTTAAAAATTAAAGTTTATTGGGTGGGCCGTTTGCTTATCTTTGGAGGTTACAGACTTTTTTATGAGATTGATGACATGTATTTAGACGACCTCTGGTTTATGTAGGATGGCATGCGCTACCGGACAGCCAAATCGTTTTATCAGCCATCTTGATGATATCAATTGGCCGCCTCGGAGCTGCAGTTTGACCCCTTTCCAGGCTCTGAGACTTCACGAGCTTTGTTGTGCTCATTATTGCTTTTTCCATTTATTTATTTTTAATTTCAATTTCAAGCATTCCAGTCCAACGTTGGCTGGAGTTAAGGTTTCCAAAATTTTTTATGTGGAAAAAGCATCAACAAAATCGGTGCGTCGCGTTGGATTTAACAGATTTAATTTTTTCTTCAAAAGTGGAACCAATTTGATCCGTTCGGAGCAAGGTTTGAACGCTGGTTCGTAAGCAGCGAATAGCAGATTCGCAATAGACAATTTGTTATCTCATATTAATTAATTTTAAGCAAATAATGGGAAAGTTTATCTATCTAAACTTCAACGTTACTACACTGTGGTATAAAACAAATTCGGTGCTCGTTGTCTGTCTGTCCCTATGTATGCTTAGATCCTTAACGGACTTTAACGCACTGTTTTTCTTTAGTAGTTAGAGTGATTCAACAGAAAGATTTATGTGTATAATTAGAAACTCTCAGGCAATCTTTAACTTATGCCATCGTGTTACCTTGACAATTTTTGGAAGCTTTGTGTGAACAACAGTTCAAACAAGTTAGATCCTTGAACTATACTTTTTCTTTAGATATTGTGAAGAATCGAGGCTCAAAACGAGCTTAAAAGGTTTTTTTTATTTATTTGTCTTTCGTTGGCCGTGCTCATGAGAAAAACCCTTCAGGGATTCCTCATCTTCCCAAAAACTGAAAGTGGTGTTCACTTCAGTGGTTTTCTTTTGTCTTAACTAAATTCAGATAAAATTGAAATTAGATAAAATGCTAACCAAAAATGAATGATCAAGAAAAAAACAAGCGCTCAGCATAGATAACATGTATCTCTTCAGCTTATTAATAAATATTTTTACCTAATTGAACGATTGAAACAAACTCGCCATTTGGGTCGCTCAATGGGATAAATCACAAATGATATCAAACAGCAAGCTTTTGGAAAAACCATACTAGTTCTATTCTAAATCATTTTGTTAATGCTTCCTGCCTACAAAGTTCATGTCTGATAAATCTAAAAAAGAAATTGTGTCATTGAAAAGAATGATATCGATGGATGTGTAAACATTCTATGAGAAAGCATACACGCCTTTTTGTGAACATCTATTTTTACGATGAATTTTTATATGAGATATAGTCTAGGGCGCTTCTTGGCAACAAGCAAAAACAAAGCGCACACTTTACAATAAATTCTCTTATTCCAAATTATTTCACAATTTTTATATTCAAAAATCTTTTTATTTTCAGATTCCATTGACTTCCTCCGAACTTATGATTGAACCTAGTGTCTAATTCAAGCAACATGGAGCATTCGTTACATGCTAAAAGAAGATTTTCTAGCAGTTGATGAAAAAATTAATTGTTTAATCTGGAATGGTTATACTAAGCAATAGCTTATTGGTATTTCAAACGTCATAATTCCACAACAACAATTTGGGAGCCTATTTTTTCAATCTAAAACTCCAATAAAAAACAAAACAAAAAAACTCAAAATATATTCTAATTATTCTCAATTTTTAAAATCAATATCTTCCGAGTTTCTTCCACATTTTCGAAAAAAAAGAAAAATTTTAAATACTCAAAAGTAATATGAAACAATTGTAAATGATTACGACCAGCAGCGGTTTAAAAACAATTTAAAGGAATTCAAAATAGCCACATTGATGGCGGTTGAAATATAAACCAAAAAAATAGTAGCGCAATATAAAATAGTTAGTTCTGGTCTGTCTAAACTTCAAAGGACAACCAACAACAACAACTATTAGGACAAATTAGAAAGAATTAAATAATCATATGTAAATATATATGCAATTTTTAAGAGAACAACTGTATCGCACACAATACAAAACTGCTTCCTTAATATTAAACAAGATTTAAAATTAATAATAAAAAAAAAACACTTAATTAACATCATCACTCAATTTCAACTGGCTTGGATAAAAACTTGCGGACAGCTTGCGATTTTCTATAAAAATCTCCTGGAACAGCACAACACAACAAACCAATTGAGAAGATAAAATAGGAGATAATCATTGGCAAAATGGCACAGTCATTGGTGGAAGTAGAAGAAAGTGCGGATCAAATTCTGTTGAATGGGGGGCCACATCTGTTTAGTAGCACTTCTAGTTCTAGTTCAACTGCAAAAGTGGATCACTTTATCGACGAGTCAAACTACATTCCAGTACCACAGTTCTATTCAGGTAGAAGCGTTTTTATCACTGGAGGAACAGGATTTATGGGAAAGGTAAGTCAAATGCAAATTCATTTACTGTTGTTGATTTGTGAGAGCGGAGATGGAATGAAAACGTAGTTTCCCTTCGTTTACTAAACATTCTCTATGTTTTTGCGCTTTGCATAGTTTAATAGTGAGGACATCTATACAAGCAGTCGAAGTTCGCTAAAGGACTATTAGCTTCTCTCTAAAACTATTGCTATGTCTGGTTTACAAAAAAGTCTGTTTTTGATACATGTGCTTACACCTGTATATTACTTACTTACATACGAAGGTGGGCATTACAGTTCGGGGTGAACCTGGGCCTCAACCAACATCCTTCTATAACGACTTCGATTTCGGGCGAGCTCTCTCCAGTTTCGCACTCCAAGTCGGTTGAGGCCTTCATCCACTTGATTGCGCCACCTAAGACGAGGTCTTCCCCTTCCGCGATTTCCCTGCAATGTGCTTTCGAAAACCTGTCGAGCCGGAGCGTTTGGGTCCATCCGCTCTACATGACCCAACCATCGTAGCCTCGCGATGCGTACTCTTCTGGCTATGCCCATTTCGCGGAACAGCTCGTTGTTGTATCTTCTTCTCCACACATTGTCTTCGCATACGGGACCAAAGATCATTCGAAGAATCTTTGTTTCGAAACGACCAAGGGTTTCCTCATCCGCTTTCGATAAGGTCCACGCTTCCACGCCGTAAAGCAGGACTGGGATGACTAAGGTCTTATACAAGGTCACCTTGGTTTTTCTAGAGAGGATTTTGTTTCTTCAATTGCCTTCTAAGCCCAAAGAAGCAACGGTTGGCAAGAGTTATTCTCCGTTTGATCTCCGCACTGGTGTGGTTGTCCGTGTCTACAGCGGATCCTAGGTAGACGAAGTCCTGCACTACCTCGAAGTTATGTCTGTCTATTGTGACGTTTAGTCCAATTCGTCGATGTTCTGTGTCCTTGTTTGATGACAGCATATACTTCGTTTTGCCCTCATTAACCATCAAACCCATTTTTGTCGCTTCTGTTTCAATACTCGCAAAAGCACCTATGACATCACGCTTTTTTCTTCCCATTACGTCAATATCGTCTGCATAGGCGAGTAATTGTACAGACTTTTGAAAGATTGTTCCTCTGGTGTTGACGTTTGAGTTTCTTACAATCTGTTCAAGTATGATCTTGAAGAAATCGCATGACAATTTGTCGCCTTGCCTAAAACCTTTTTCGACATCAAAGGTCTCGTTGAGTTCTTTACCGACCTTGACGGAGCAGCGTGAATTCTCCAAAGTCATCCTGCATAGCCGTACGAGTTTTGCAGGGATGCCGAAACTAGACATGGCTCTGTACAGCTCGTCTCTGTAAATGCTGTCATACGCGGCCTTGAAATCGATAAAGAGATGGTGACGTGAATATCGATATTACGTTCTCGGGTTTTTTCCAAGATCTGCCGTAATGTGAAAATTTGGTCTATTGTGGACTTCTCTGGTCTAAAACCACATTGATAAGGACCTATCAAGTTGTTGAAGTGGGGTTTCAGACGTTCACATATTACAGCAGACAAGATCTTATAAACCACGTTAAGGAGGCCTATCCCTCTATAATTGGCGCAATTGTGAGGGTCTCCCTTCTTTTGGATCGGGCATACGATACTGAGGTTCCATTCATCGGACATGCTTTCTTCCGACCATATCATGCAGATCAGCTGGTGCATGCTCCTTCCCAACTGGTCTCCAGCTGCCTTGAAAAGTTCGGCATCAAGGCCATCTGCACCTGCAGTCTTATTTGATTTAAGTTTGCATATGACAAGCTTAACTTCTTCTAGGTCGGGAGGACGGCATTCTTGGTCATCGTCCAGGCTGAATGGGGCAATCTGCCTGACAGCGGAATTTGTTTCCTGCTTGTTGTTTCCTGCAGAAATGATCTTTCCAGATCCTCAGTAGCTACTGTGACTCTATAACTATGTTTCCCTGCTGGTCTTTACAGGCTTGAGTTCGGGGTTTGCTACCCTGGCAGGATCTTTTTACCTTTTCGTAAGACTTCCGAATCTCGTTCCTGTCATGGCACCTCTCTATTTCCTCAAACGAGCGCTTCTCATGCTGCTTCTTTTTCTTTTTGAGAAGTCGGTGTTCTTCCCTTCTTTTCTCCTTGTAGATCTCGTCTCTCGGCATACATAGATTTTTTTCCACTAAGCTTATTCGTCTAACACCTGGGGTTTCAGTTTGGGCGACTCAAAACTTTTGAAGCTCTAAACGCGTCCTGATTGTCAAACTGAGTGTTTATTGAGACTTGGGCTTACCTTCAATCCTCCCTAAAGTTTTGCTAGGTTTGTGAAGAGCCCAGGTAACAAAATGGCCTGTCTAATGGCACCTATTTTTCTTCAAATGTCAGGGATGTGTGGTGATTTCCTGGCTCATCGTTTTTTAGAACCGGAAACCCAAGTTTTTTTTATGACTCAGAGAGCGGTCGTCGAGGACACCTGGGTGAACCCTGGGTAAAAAACAACGAAAGAACCTATTGTCTCCTTGTTGGCTAAAGAAAGAAATGTTGTTAATTATAGTGACGTGTTAGGTTCAAGGCATGGTAAAATCTACGTATTGACTTGCAATGTATAATAGTCTTAGAGTATATATTTAAAATAGGATGTGTGTATGTATATGTATGAATGTATGTCCGGTGTGGACTTCTAAACCACCCAACGGATTTTTATGAAATTTTCAGGGCAGACATAGTTTAGTCCAGAGTTGGTTCCTGTCAAGGTTTGATCCCCATATTCCCACTGGAACGGGGTTGAGAATGGAAAATTAAAAACCTAGCAACTACTGGACAGATTTCAAAAATTCTTTCAGCATTAGGATGCCACATAGTCCCACAGTAAGAAAGATTATATTTCATCCCCAAATTCCCACGAAAGAGGAAAAACGAGAAATGGAACCCTAAAACTACAGACCCAAGCAAAGCAAGGCTGCTCAGCTAGTAAATTATAAATAAGCTAGTGCGTATGATTAATTGAAGAACTCATGATATAAGAAAAATCTGTCACATGCGATGATTCAACAGGTTGACTGAAACTGGCAATGACGAATCCTTCAAATAATGTTAGTTATTTGAACAATCATTTGGCACCTTGATTTCCTTACTCAAAAAAGACAACCTACTTTCTCCCTACTTCGTATTCGTCACGTCGCACACTGGGGCCCGCTGTATGGAGAGCGTGCTCAAAATGCAAAATTGAGAATGACTCTTTTTTCCAAAACAAATGTTTTGTTTCAAAGTCGACAAGATTGTCTATCAACCGGTAAAATTTCAAGGTCAAAGAGATTGTAGGTCAAAAGAAAATCAGTGTTAAATGTTGTTTTTAGGCCAAAGAAATTTGTGTTGTGATTTAGAGGTCGATTTAAAATGCAATAAAAATCGTTTCGTGTTGAATTACGCGAAATGGCGATATGTCATCGATTGGTCAATGTCAGTAGATAATAAAAACGTATTTTGTAAGTATCAAAAACAAAAACCATGGAAAAAGAAACAAAAAAGCGAACAAATTTGTAAAAAAATTTTAAATACACTTTTTTCCAATTTGCAACACGGGCTTTCAAAACTAAGTATGCAGTCTTATAGTGCATACCTTCTTTTAATAAAAACTTAAGTTAGAAGTGGAAGCCTCTGTTGCAATTTGGAAAAAAATGTGTTTATACATTTTTGTTCGATTTATTATTTCTTTTTCCATGGTTTTTGTTTTTGATACTTACAAAATACGTTTTTATTATCTACTGACATTGACCTATCGATGACATATCGCCACTACGTGTAATTCAACACGAACTGCTTTTTATTGTATTTTAAATCAACCTCTAAATCACAACACAAATTTCTTTGGCCTAAAAAACAACATTTAACACTGATTTTCTTTTGACCTACAATCTCTTTGACCTTGAAATTTTACCGGTTGATAGACAATCTTGTCGACTTTGAAACAAAACATTTGTTTTGGAAAAAAGAGTCATTCTCAATTTTGCATTTTGAGCACACTCTCCATACAGCGGGCCCCAGTGTGCGTCGGCTGAGTCACTGTTCCACCAACTGTATTTCTATGCATATGAAATGAAGTGGTGCACCATTTGATTACTATATGTACTGTTCTTCTGACATATTCGAGCATTGTGGTTTCAAGGCTTATCTATTCGCTCAACTTGATTCCAACTAGTCATTTACTAAAACGAGGATGGTGTCTTCTTATATGTAGTAAAGATTTTTCATTGTAACAGCAACCAACAACAGCAACTCCCTAAGCCATGGACGACGGCGCCATTGAAATGAATCGATACTTATTTTTGTACATTCCCACGTGTCATGAACGGTCGTAATGTTGTTAAACATGAACCAGTACCTTGCTTACACAAAACCTTGTTCCTTTTTGTCGTCATACTTCAATATATGTGTGATTAAGAAAATCTATTTATCAGAAACAATTTAGGCTTCCATTTAGTAGCCGGAAGACCGATTAAATAGAACACTCATGGGTTTAATTATATATTGTAGTTGTTGTTGTTGACTCTCATGACTCAGAACGTACTTAATGAACGACTAGCCATGATAAATCATTAAATTTCAATATCCGATATTCGATTCAATTCTTTTACTTTCATCGAACTCCACGTGTAGCTTTAACTGCCTAACAATATTATTATTGGTGCGGGTATCTGTGCCTCCTCTCTGTTATTGATTTTGGAAGTCTACTAAATTATTTACCTTCTGTTGTTCCTTACACCTAACTTACACCTTAGCATGAACAAAAACACATCATAAAGCAAGGAGCGCCCAGCTGTGTCACTTTCATTAAGTCCTCCGACAATTTTTTTTTTTCTTTTTCTCTTAATTAGCACATAGCACTCCCTGTGTGGACGGACGTAAGTTGGCGGACGCGTCGCGTCGGTGGAGTCTATTATGGGCTATTTGAATAACAAACCACCGTCAGCCATTGTCACAAAATTACTATTTGAGTTAGACACGATTTCTTCACGGCACTTAAATTACTCATTTTCGTCGTCGTCCTTGTCCGGCAATATAAGCTGTTATACCTCGCCACTGGTCACGTCATTTTCTCATAATAGCTTCGGTTATTTAAGTGTTTCATAAAAGCAGGCCTTGTTTCTAATACCTCGAATCCCTCAAGCCTCCGAATGGAATAGTCATTATGGTAGGCCAGGCCAGGCCAGGGAAAAGAAAAATTTCAATTTTTAAATTGTCTAACTTACAAAATTGCGGCGAGTAAGAATGCAGACCCACCAATGTGGACTCCACTTATCCGTTGCTATTTTTGTTCAAATCCCTTGCAATATGTTAATCTCTGATGATAATTTTTTTTTTCTCTTCTTTCAGGTACTTGTTGAAAAGCTGCTAAGATCATGTCCAGACATAAAGAACATCTATTTGTTAATACGACCTAAACGGGGTCAGGAGGTGTCGGCTAGACTACATGAGCTTCTCAATGCGCCGGTAAGTTTTTTCTATTGCCCAAGCATTCTCACAATATCCATGCCGCTGCACATACAAAATAAATGACCCCCGCCCAGTAGCTGATTTCTGAACTTATGGGGCGTGTCGATGACACATTAAAGTTTGATTACATAGTGTGTAATATGTGTACACCGTACACACATACGATCAATAGCGTGTAATTAAATGTATTTAGGTTTGGAGAGTTCACTTCACATTGTCGTTCTTATAAAGGATAATAATAATTATGAATCGATATCGTAGGACATGCATTTTTAAGAGGACGAAAACAATCGCATGGGCGTTCAATGGATTCAGTCAATAAATTCTTCGTGTGCCGCCTTCGACCCTTTTTTGTGACCACGACTTTATTGACACTTTCAGACATTATAGATTGCGCGTAGTTTTATAAATTGAGGTTATCAACTCAGCATAAAGAGTGATGGCTATTCAATGTTCAAGGGTTGCATGAGTGAGTGTTTATGGCTGTCGAAAACAAAAAAAAAGGTGGTTTGAAGGTTGGTCTTTTGTCGATCAATTAAGTACGCAGGAATAGATAGCCCTTAAAAATGTGTAGACATTATCGTTGTGTTGGCCATAAACTATTAAATGATTTGTAAAATGTTTGTTAAGAATTCAATGAAATTTTACGTGTGCGACGAACTTTTCTTGCTTATTTCCGTCGTTTGGCATTGTTAAAGCAATTAAAGGCTTATTGCATGAAAAAGTTCCAGTTTGCAGGCAAAGGTCAGTGTTTTGTTTGGCGTTAAGAGCAAATTTGAGTGTTTACTATAATTGCTTTGCTGCATAGTTGGATTTCCATGCAAGCTTTGGCTTGTAAGATTTTTTTTTTTTTTCATTCGAAAACGTTGCTGAAACTTTGAACTTTTTGCAATAGCATTGTTGTTGCAACATTTCAATTGACAACATTTTCTAATGGCAACATACTGCGTAAAACATGATTTAGTTAAGTGTAGTGTGGTTTTCAAGAAAAATGAGACGCCGCATATTATAATTTAATGTTAAATAAAAATAAATAGACTGGCGCAACAGAGCGAGGATCCCTGGGGCCTACCCCATTTCTCACAACCATGCCTTGTGAGGGAATGGAAGGACCTACTGTTTTCTGCCTGTTCCGAACGGTTAATCGAGAAAGCGCTTTTCATGGCAATGAATTTACTAACGTAGGACTTGCTACTACCTTGCGAAGAGCATTTTTGCCTCTGTTTGGATTCGAACCACGAACTTCAGGGTTAACAGGCAGACATGCTAACCATCACGCCATTTCATTAATATTTATTTTATTGTAGCTGAATTTAAATACATATTTTCATATAACTAGATTGCACAATTTACAGAGAAATGGTATATTTCTACCTTACTACTGAAAAAGATGTATAATATTTAAAAAAAATAGTATTATCACAGATTCAAATTATTTTAGAAGGAAAAGCTACATGAAAAAACCTTGCAATTGTTTAGAGAGAGTAGCGGGGGTGTGATCGCAAAAAAAGATGTTGTTTACATAATCAGATGATTACATATAAAGAATATAAATAAATATGGACAAAATAAAATAGAAGCAAATTAAATAAATATCACAGTTTATGTTGTATATATGCAATTAAATTTATAAGCGAACAATTAACAAAAGAAAACAGTTAAATAAATTAGTTAAACAATTAAAGTACAAACATCAATAACAATATCAAAATAAATAAATATATGCTTAAGTAAATAAATAAATATTTAAATTACTTAATAAATAAGTAAATAAATAAATAAATAAATAAATAAGTAAATAAATAAATAAATAAATAAATTAGTTAATGAATAAGTAAATAAATAAATTAATTAATTAATTAATAAATAAATAAATTAATAAATATAAATTTGGTTAAATAAGTTATTAAATGAATAAATTGATTGATTAATAGGTAAATAAAAGAATAAATAAATACAAATATATAAATACAAATAAATAAATATTAATAAAACAATGTTTACAACACCTTAAGTTGCTAAGTTCAATATTAGGTTGTTATCAGAACAACTACGCGACAACCGATAACGATCATATAATTTGGATATTCGAGTTTCAACTCTTTCAATTTTTGCTAATTCGTGTAGGTTCTCAGTAGAACAGTGCCAGGGAAGGTTAAATATCATTTTTAAGATTTTATTTTGCATGGTTTGTAACCTGCGTATGTGACTCTTCGCACTTGTACCCCAGACGGGAGAACCATAAAGAATTATGCTTTGAAATATAGCTTTGAACAATAACATTTTATTTTCAACACTCAATTGGGATCTACGATTTGAAAAAAGGGTACAAAGTTTTAACGCAATGTTGAGTTTGTTCAGAGTTTGCTGAATATGCAAACTGAAGGTCAAAGTTTTGTCCAGATGTACCCCAAGATACTTGGCACTCGATCTCCACTCAGTTTAACTAAGCCTATTGCTTGGAAGGTAACAGGCTTTTCTTTTTCTATTGAAAAAAAGAGCCTGTGTCTTAGAAGCATTCAATTTTATTTTCCAATCGCCGCAATATGATTGGACTAAATTCAATGCAGATTGCAGATTGATTTCAATTATGGAACCAATTGAATCTGTTGAGTAAATGCAGGTATCATCTGCAAAAATTGCGGTTTTGCAGTTATGGGCTTTTGAAAAGTCGTGAGTGTATATAATATACAATAAAGGACCAAGAACTGATCCTTGGGGTACACCTGCAGTAACTTCAATTACATTGGAATAACAATTATTTACACAAACTTTGAAGGTACGTTTAGAAAGAAAAGACAATATAATTTTATCTACATAAGGCGGAAAATTTAAAACAAGAAGTTTGTGAATAAGCCCTTCATGCCACATAGAGTCAAATGCTTTTTCGACATCCAAAAGGACCATTCCTGTACTTTTACCAGTAGAAAGACTGGTTTTAATATCTTTTGTGATCCTGTCAACCTGGTGAACAGTGCTGTGATGTCTTCTAAAACCAAACTGTTCTTGTGACAGAATGTCATAGCGATCAACATGTTGCAAAACTTTGTTTTTAATCAATTTTTCTAAGCATTTACTTAAAGAGCTTAATAAGCTGATTGGTCTGTAACTAGAAGGCAGGCAAGAATTTTTACCAGGCTTAGGTATTGGAATAACTTTAGCCATTTTCCAACTACTTGGGAAGTATCCTTTTTTAAAACATGCGTTGAAAATTTTAGTTAAATATTATACTGCTTTTCTAGGTAGGTTTTTTAAAAAGACATTTTTCAACCCGTCGAGAGACCTAATCTCCTCCATGGTGAAAAGTACATTTGTGTCAGTAAAACCGGTTTTTGGAGAGTTTGACCATGCATTATAACCTGAGTTGTTATCATTTGTGACTTTGTCTGAAGCTACGGCTTTAGTTGGATTTGGTACTTTGGACCTCCTGTGTGACGAGAGCAAGGGAAAGTCACCGATGTTAGGTGTAAAAGATTGATGCTGCCGCTGCGGCACAGTGTGCATTATTTTCGTTGCAATTGACGTGTTGTTGTGCTGCATTCTATTTTTTGAATGAATTTTTTGATAATAGGGTCATTGTCCGTGTGAGTTTCATTTGCACATTTTATAGTAATTGAGTCACAATCTTTAGTTGCGTGATTTAGGGAACAGTTAGCACAATGAGTTTTGATGTGACAATTTTTTTCTCCATGGCCGTACATTTGGCAATTGTAACATTGCGTCATTTTGTTCCTTTGCCTTCGAGCGAAGTCCCATTTCACTTCAGTTTTGAATATTGAACGAAATTGTTTTTTACGTTCACTTAATTTTATTGAACCACATTCAAGATAGACCAAGTAAAAGATATCAATGAAATTATCGTAGTTTTTTTTTTATAATTTCAATATTGAGGCATTTAAGACCGAGTGACAGCAATTCATTTTTAAGTTCTTCAACTTTTATTTCATGTAAGCCATAGAGCATGACTTTGAAAGATCTGGTTGATGGTAAATCGTGTGTGAAAAATTGCCAATTTTTTTGATCTTAGCGCATCACAAAGTTTGGAATGAATTTCAAGGGTTTCACAATTTATTTTGATGCCAATCAAAATTTTTTTTACACTGTATAGATCTATTTTAAGTTCACGGAATAAGGCATGGACATGTTCACTGGTTTGTTGCAAAACGCAGACCGAGGGAATTTTTGATTTTTTCTTTGATTCTGTTGGCTTTTCAACAATTTCATCCACTTCGATTTCAATGAGCTTCGATTTCACGATGAGCTTGGAGAGGTATCCAACGATTATGCTCTATAGCATAACTTTTGATTTTTATTAAGCAAAGACATGGTGTCTTCACCATTGGAAGAGCGAGATCTCTTAGAAATTTTGATTTTCTTATAATACCGCACAGATTGAAAAAGACGTGTGACGCTTTCAGATAGCCGATTGGTACTGATTGGTACCATCACGCCATGGGTACCGCATAATTTAATGTTATGGACAAGAAGTTAGCTTTATTAAAAAAAATACCAATATGTTTTGAATTTGATTTTGGGCAAGTTTTCGTGGCTGCTGGCTCGAATAAATCCCAGCCGAGAGGCCCAATTTTCGACCACTTTTTGCAGCATTAGGGGCCGTATGTATGTCAGGAATAATACACCGAATATTCTTTTCCAAGGCGTCCTAAGTCTCGAGTTTATGTGCGTAGAGAAACGATTTAACATAACCCAATAAAAAAAGATTCAAAACTTGAAATTATGTTAAAACTAGCGTCAACATTGATTTCGTTTCGAGATAATTTACCGAACATACGCAGTGCGCAATAGTCGTGCGACTTGAATGCTTTCACGATGAAATAGCAAACCAAATTGAGTAGCTACTGAGCATAAATCAAGTGACAGCTGTCAAAAAGATCAACTTCGAAAAAGTATTGCCAGACTGAAAACCACACGTCTAAAAAAACATTCCTTGCTAGTCATTTTATGCTTACAAAAAGTGTTGACTGTGTAACGAAGTGTCACAAAACAGGGAACAGCAAAGTTCCCTAAAAACCGCGACACCATAGTTATGTCTAATGCGTTTCCGAGTTAATAACGAACGATTCCCAGGAATTTTCAATAATTATTGTATCCTGCAAGAAACTGGACATAGTTATCCGATAGCGAACGAAACATTACATACTGCAGCACTGGTTTCAAACACCGTCGGCTAATACACCCACAAGAGACACAACAGAACAATTAACAAATTATCTGATAATAATACTGTGCTCTTTCAAATAACTGCTGGGTAGACAGTTTATTAAGACCTGGACCAGAACGGGAAGCTGAGTCTAAAAATTATTTATATTTCGTTTCAACGTTATATCTTTTCAGTCGCTTTTCAGAAATCTGTGGAATTGATCTCGTGAAAAGCGACGTCTTACTTTAGATGACGCTTACAATCCAGAGTGGATCACGGCCTCAACCAACAAACCTCTCCAGCTAGCCCGGTCCCTAGCTAGCTGCCACCAGTTGAGCACACAAAGTTGGTTGAAGTCATTCACCACTTGATCGCGCCACCTAAGATGAGGCCTTCCTCTGCCACGTTGTCCATAGGGGTTGGAATCGAAGACTCGTTGGGCTGGTGCGTCGATGTCCATGCGCCTATCTATCTTAGTCGCTTTTCAGATTTTTGACTATGTCGATATAACTGTAGAGCCCGTAAATTTTCGTGGTTAAATCTTCTCCTCCACTCTCCACCAATGCACACTGGGCCAAATATCACGCGAAGAATCTTCCTCTCAAAGTAACACTGCTGGTATTCATCCGTTTTGTCAGTCTCCATACCTCTCTCTGCCCCATACAGCAGAACTGGGATGATTAAGGTTTTATATAGTGTTTCTTTGGTTCTTTGAGAGAGGGCTTTACTACTTAAATGCTTTCTAAGCCCGGAGAAACAGCGATTAGCAAGTGTGATTTTCATCGTTTGATCTCAGCACTGATGTTGTTGTGCGACGTAATAGTGGATCCCAGGTAAACAAAGACTTTGACTACTTCGAAGTTATAATTCCCCATGGTTCATGGAGTTTTGTCCCAGTCGACAAAAGCATATATATTTCGTTTTCGTCTCATTAACATTTAAACCCAGCTTCAAAACATGCAAATGCTCCACAGACAGCTCGACTTGTTCTGCCCATGATGTCAATGTCATCAGCATAAGCACGGATTTGAACGGACTTTTGAATAATTGTACCTTTGAGGTTGACTTGTGAGTTGCGTACGATTGCTTCAAGCACGATGTTAAAAAGTTTGCATGATATCGCATCACCCAGTCTCAAACCTTTCTCGACATCAAAGTCATCGGTGATGTTCTTATACCGACTTTAACGGAACAGCGAGAATACTCCATTGTCATCCTGCACAAGCGGACAATTTTGGCAGGGATGTCGAGATGTGACATGGCTCTATATAGCTCGTCTCTATCAACGCTATCATAGGCGGTTTTAAAGTCGATGAAGAGATGGTGTGTATCGACTTGGAATTCTTGGGTTTTTTCCAGTATCTGCCGAAGTGTGAAAATCTGATCGTTTGTTGATTTTCCTCGCCTAAAACCACACAGATATGGCCCAATCAGGTCGTTGGCAAAAGGTTCTAGGCGGATGCACGAAATAGTCGACAGAATTTTGTAAGCGATGTTGAGAAGACTAATATCTCTGTAGTTGGCGCAGTTCAGAGCATCTCCTTTTTTGTCGATAGGGCACACTATGCCGAGCTTGCATTCATTGGGCATACTTTCCTCCGACCAAGTCATCTCCCGCTGCCTCAAAAAGTTCGGCTGGCAGACTATCTGAGCCAGCAGCCTTGTGCGACTTAAGTCTGGCTATCGCTGTCCTTTCTACTTCTAAATCGGGTGGACGTATATTTTAACCATCATCGTCCAAGCTGAATGGGTTGTCCTGCAAAGCAACGGATTGTTGGCTGTCCCCGCCATTTAGCAGTTTGGAAAAGTGGTCTTTCCAGATTCTCAGCACCGTCTGGGTTTCTCTTACGATGTTCCCATTTTCATCACGACAGGCTTTCTGTTCTGGGCTGGGCTGGTATCCTTGGGTAGATTGTTTCACCCTTTGATAGAACTTTAGCGTATTACCTCTGCCGTAACATCCCTCAATAGACTCGACCGCTTTGCATGCTTCCTCTTCTTCCTTCTTATGAGTCGGTGTTCTTCTCTTCTTTTCTGCACATAGATTTCGCGGGCTGCTCTCTTACCAGTTCTGGTCCAAGCCTGCAGCATTGACTCATAGGCCTCGTTCTTGGCTGCATGTGCAGCCTCGTTTTTGTTGAAAAGCGACGTCAATTGTGTAACATAAAGACGGGACTCCATTTGCCGAAACTTGATTTAATATGTGTTGAAAAAAGTGTGCATTTGTTGCACCCTTTCTCTCATTTTTCTGCAATCTGCTGGAGTAATTTCGAGAAAAGGTATAGAAATGTGCTGAGTGGAAGTTTATTAGAACGGAATTGTGAAACAGGAAACCAAGGAAGCAATCTTACAGCCAATTTATTTGAAATCAATTTTATTTTAAAGTAAGCTTTTACATACTCCTTCCGCTCGCGTCTGTGAGAATGATTTCGCCATTTCACAATTTTGGAAAATTATCCTCCGGGTACATTTTGAGAAGAAATTTAAGGCCTGGCTTACACCATTTTGGATATTTATCTTCCGGTTACATTTTAAAAAGACATTTAAAGCCTGGCTTGCACGGTGACTGACAATTTTTCTAATATTTCGGCTATTTTGCAAAAATATTCGTCAAAATCGTGTAAATGCTTGTCCATACTTTTTGCCAATAAAATATTGGCCGAGAAGCTGTGTGATTTTCTTAAGTGTATAGTTTTCAATCTGATAATATTTTTTCGGAGTTGGTCTACACAGATAAGCCCGAGGCGATTGACGCCTTTATTATTCCTAACATACGGACCCAGACGCTGCAAAAAAGTTGTCGAAAATTAGGCCTCTCCGCTGGAATTGGCTTACTTTGCACTTTCCCGATATTATTTTTAAAACATAATTTAAAACATTTATAATAAGTTTTTAACATTAAATTATATGAAAAACACAATTTATAAAATACAGAAAATATTGAACTAGGTATTGTTTAAATAGTTTACTAACAAATTTTGATATACTACCTAAAGTAACAAAAATGCTTTTATTAGTATAGGTCAGTGTTTTTCAATCTGTGGGTCGCGACCCCTAGAGGCGAATGGCACCATTGATTTACGAGCTTCCCTTGCCAGCTCTAGATATTCCTGTTTTCTTTTCATCCAAAATACGTCGAAACCTTGCGAACAAAATTCCATCTTAAGCATGCCATCTGCAGCCAAATCTAGAAGACCACATTCTTTCGTTTTTGTGGTGACATCAGCCAGATCTTCTGATTTCAAGTGCAAATCCGGGAAGGATGTCAAAAGCTTCGATTGTGAATTATGCAAGCTCTGTATCATGGATTATCTTTAACAATCTTCTGAACTCTTGGAAAAGGCTAAAATATATTGTTTTGCAGAGAGGTTGACCACAAACGAAGTTTTGCGTGAAATGCTTTTATCTTATCTTTAGCAGTTAAATTATTTTCTTCTCTTCCTTGAAAGTTTTTGTTTAAATTGTTAAGGTGGTTTAAAAGATCTGCTCAAAATGCTAACGCCAAGGGCCAAATAGGATCAGAAAAACGATACGCATATTCAGATCTTTCATCTTTTAAGAACATTAACAATTCGGTTCTCAGTTCCAGAACTCTTGTTGATACCTTTCCTTTGGATAGCCACCTGACCTCCGTGTGATAAAAGAGATTTTGATGAAGCGAGCCCATATCTTCAAAAAACGATTCTGAATAGCCGGGTTTTCAAAGTTTTGCCTTTGATAAAATTCACAATTTTTATTACCTCCATGAGCACCTCATTTAAATCAGAACGTACTACCTTAGCAGCTATAGCCGTTTGATGGAGAAAACAGTGCGTCCAGGATATGTTTGGCATCATCGCTTTTAATTTTGCAATGAGTCCACTACTTTTGCCAGTCATAGCTTTAGCGCCATCTCTTTAAATTGCGGTACATTTTTTCAGTCAATATCGAAGTTGCAAGTGCTTTCCAAAAAAACATCGTACAAACACTGGCTAGTAGTGTTTTCAGGATGTGCTCTGCAAAATAATATTTCTTCCGTGACACTGTCATCTGCTCAAAGCGCATAAATACCACAAACTGTGCACAGTCAGAAACATCTGTAGATTCTTCAAACTGCAAAGCAGAATGTTGGCTGTTCTTTAATTTTTTGACTGCTTGTTCAGCGTGAACATTTGAACACATTCAAGTAAGTGGGTGGCACACGCGTGGCGCTTTTTGCCGCCGCAACGACAATTCGGTGCGGCAACGTCGCTATCGCCGACTCAGTTAAACCAAAGAAGCAAAAAGTAATTACCTAGCGTATGTAGTCTTTTCGTTAAATTATTTTTTATTATATGAAGAGAGGGGTTCGCCAGAATATGTCAACCTGTAATGAGGTCGCGAAATCAAAAAGATTGGAAAACACTGGTATAGGTAATACAGAGAGAAAACTTAAAAAATACAAAAAATTTTGGTGGGGCTACCGCCCCATTTATTAGCCTAATACAAACTTAAAATAACTTAAATATACTTAACTTAAACTTATTAAAACTAACTAAAACTATTAACGTACAAGGATGAGAAATGGTTTAAAAGGAGGACTTTCAGACAAGGGCTTGGAAGATTGAGGTCGAAAAGAAAAGGAACAGAATTAATCTTTCTCATCATGCGGGTTAAGGGTTCGTTGAGACCATAGGATGTACGATGAGCAGGAAAGAGAAAAAATCGGGATGATCTTACGTTTCGGGGATTAGTATTGAAAGAGATAAGGTCTAAAAGGGGGGAGCAGTCAGTGTTACCAGTAAGAAGTCGGTGAATGAAAATGATGTCAAAGACATTCCTTCTGTTTTCTAGGGAGTGGAGATTAAGGATTGCGAGACGTTCGCGGTAAGGAGGCAGGGTGAGAAAGTTTCTAACATCGTAGAAAACGACGTTGAACACTTTCGATCCTTGAGATATGAACCGCTTGATATGGATGGAGCCCACACTTGCGAATCATACTCTAGGAGAGGGCGAACATAGGCAATATAGAGGGATTTCGTTACAAGGGGGTTGTGGAACTCTTTGGACCATCTCTTGATAAAACCAAGGGCGGAATCAGCTCTTGATATTACCTCGTCAATGAGAACAAAATTTAATTCGCTGTCGCAGAGAACTCCTAAATCTCGGATAAGCTGGACACGGTTTACAGAAATGTTCTGAAGATGATAGGATCTGGGGAGAGGTTTATTACTTTTACGAGAAAAAGTTATTGCTTCGCATTTGACAATGTTTAACTCAAGGAAGTTTTTAGAACACCAAAAGACGAATGAATCGAGGTCATTTTGAAGCTGAAGAGAATCTCGATCGGAGGTGATGACTTTGAAAATTTTAGCGTCATCCGCGTAAAGTGAGATAGAAGAATATTGGATGATCTTTTTGACATCATTAATGGCCAGGATGAAAAAAAGGGGTCCAAGATGGCTGCCTTGGGGTACACCGGAGGTAGCCACAAATGGAACTGAAAGAGTAGAACGGCTTCAATTGAGTTTCATTATATCCAGTGTAGTTGTCAAATGATGTTTGCTACTGCAGTTTTGAATGAAACTTTCTTCATTTTCCACATTGTCAAACCAGGAATTATCAAAAACCGCTCGCTTTTTAAAATGATTTAAGACCAATTGAAAAAAAATATTGTGGCTAGTGTTCCCGGTTGAAGGTTGTTGGTCAGCACTATTTCGCCATTGTTCATTTTCTGTTTTTATATGTGATTGTGGCCAGTGGCACAGAGTAGATAATACAGAGAGTTTACTCGTACTCCTTTTTCCTTAAACACGCACAATTTTTTCGGCTATACTTATACACTTTTTTTATGCAGTTTTAACTTTAATGGCAAATAATGTTTATTTTTGCAGTTTTAAATAAAGTTTTCAACATTTTCAACTGCTACAATTCCAAAAAATTAAAAACACGTTCTATTTTTCAAGTTGATTCTAAATCAACCGACAAAAAGGTAACGAAAGTTACTGGTTGTGGTTTACTTACTGCAGCTTTACTGGGTCAATAAACGCTTTTGGCGACCGCAGGGAAAACCTAAAACCGAGCATGTTAAATCGTCATTATTTTCAAGATTTCTTGGAAGTGCAGGCGGTTCAACACACTTACATATATTTTATTTTGCAATACCTGTCTTCTCTCTTTATTTCGATACGTAACTGTCTGTGCGATACAAAACAAACCCTTTTGTTCCATTTATTCGTCATCGCTTTCGTTCGTCATTTCTATTGAACACAGAACTACCTTAAGCTTACTTCAGTGTGTTACTATAGTTTTCTCCAAATAAAAATTACTTATTTTTATATTGCAGCTTTTTGAATCCTTACGAAGAGCAACACCAAAGGAATTGAGTAAAGTCATTCCAATATCAGGAGACATTACATCAGAACAACTAGGAATATCTGAAAGTGATCAAGTGAGTAGATCCCATCTGTTCCTGAACTAAGCTTTATTTTGAAAATAAATCAATCAATTCTTTCTTTTTTAGGCTTTACTGTGTAAGAACGTCTCGATTGTTTTTCATTCAGCGGCCACAGTTAAATTTGACGAGAAGCTCAAACTGTCAGTCACAATTAATATGCTCGGGACGAAACGTTTAGTGGAACTTTGTCATCGGATGAAGTCTTTAGACGTAAGTACCCAACTCTAAATATGAAAAGTATTTTTTATCAATATCGAATTATTCTCAACCCACAGGCACTTATTCACGTATCCACTGCCTATTGTAATTGTGATCGAACGGACGTGTCCGAAATTATATATGATCCACCCTATAACCCCGACGATATTATATCCCTTATCAATTGGCTTCCTGAGGATATGCTTGACAAGGTATAGCATTCAAGCCTTTACGACTACGATTACTAATCACAATCACGTCACTTTCAGCTTACGCCTTCTCTGATTGGAAAACGCCCCAACACTTACACATTTACGAAAGCGTTAGCGGAACATATGCTTCTCCAGGAAGCTGGTAACTTACCTGTCGCTATTGTTCGTCCTTCAATTGGTAAGACAACTTGTTTATTCATATCACAATGTTCGCACAACAGAGCATCTGTGTAATTCTTTTGTTTTCTAGTAATTGCAAGTTTAAACGAACCATTTGCCGGATGGGTGGACAACTGGAACGGTCCGACTGGGCTTGTTTCAGCCGTTGGCAAAGGCCTCTTCCGGACTATTATGTGCGAAAAGGACTTTGTCGCTGACATGGTACCTGTTGACATTGTGATCAACCTGATGATAACAGCCGCATGGAGAACTGCAACAGCCAAACCAAATGGCATGACTATATACAACTGCTGTACGGGTCAGCGGCATCCAATTACTTGGGGTAAATTTGTAAATTACGCTATTGCACAAGTTCGGAAACATCCTCTAGGTAAGATCCCTTCTAAAAATCACTTAACATTCAATTTAAAAAACAAACATTTCCAACCACAGAGGGATGTCTTTGGTACCCTACAGGAGTGTTGCGTATGAGTCGACCATTGAATACGATGCATGGATTCCTTGTGCATTACATTCCAGCATACGTCTTGGATATTCTCGCTAGGCTAGCGGGAAAGAAGCCAATGTATTTATATTATAAACTTTCATTTCAAATTATGAAATCTTTAACGGTTTTTTATTTGTTTTTTTCTTTTTTGTAGAATGGTTAACGTTCAGAACAAAATAGCGAAGGCGGTTGGCTGTCTCGAATATTTCGCAACGAACCAATGGAGATTTAGGGATGACAATGTCCAGACTTTGTTGCAAAGTCTGAGTCAAAAAGATCGCGATAATTTCATTTTTGATGCAACAACAATCAATTGGGAAAAATATGTAGAACGATACGTTCTGGGATTCAGAGAATTTTTGTTCAAACAACGCCCAGAGTCTCTACCATCGAGTAGGAAAAATATGTTGAGGTGAGTTCTTGTTGTATAGTAATCAAAATTATTTGAATTTTGAAATGGCGCATAAGCTTACTGCTGGAGTACAGCACCAGCTTTCAAGTAATACCCGCGCTTTTATTTTGCGTGCACAATTGCAATATTGCATTGTCTTCACCAGGCTTTGCTCGATTATATCAATGTTGTATTTCGGCCCTTCAAAGCCAAAGCAACGATGGCTATCAGTGACTGCAAAGCTGGGATCTAATGCCACATTCAGGAGCGTTGGGAAGCATTTTCACACCTTACCATTGGTGCAAACAACTCTGAATCTCGATTTGAGGTAGAGATTAGAGTGCCTCCATAGCCCTTTGCCAACATCCATATGACAACTTGGTATGTTGTTAAACGATGATCGTCGTTGAAATGACAACGTATTTCCAGTCACCGAGAGTGCTGCCAAATAGATAAACATATATATATAATAATTTCAATGTTTAGAAACATCTTAACATCTTTATGATTACCTGATAGGGTTTAAAATAGAACTTAAAAATTGATAGGAGATATTTGTGTTGAAGGACCAATTGATTTTTTGAATAAAACAAAAACACGGAGTAATATTAAATTAGAGGATGTAAATCAGAGATAGGAGTGAAAGAACATCCTTATTGGCCAATATATGTCCCAAAGGAAGCAAAATTTAAATTCACTTCCAAGGACACTTTTTGTGCAAAACGAAATTCCCTATCAAATAGATTGGAATAATAAAAACTTCTTGTTGGTCAGAATTTCTATCGTGTGTTGTTAAAAAAATCTGGCTTCTCAGTTCTTAAAAAACGCTCAACCACGAAATCACTACACATTTCTGTCATTTGAAGAAAATTATATGCCATTTGATAGTCCTATTCTTTACCTTGTGACGCCCATGGCGTAATGGTTAGCATGTCTGCCTGTTACGCAGGAGATTCTTTCTTTGTGATTTGAATTCCAACTGAAACCAAAAATGTTTTTCCACTTGTATCGCGAGGAATTGAGAAGCCCTCCGATAGTAAAATTAATGAAAGCGCTTCTTCGATTAGACGTTCAGATTTCAGCCATCCACTCTGCTGCGCCACCCTAGCAATGAAACCTTGTGCTACTTTAGAGCCTTGAGGGCAGCCCAAGAATAAAAAAACATTCAGAACAAGTTGAGGATTCTCAAAAAAAGAAAAAGGTTTGTTGGTTGTTGCGACCACAAAACTTAAACCACAAAAGAAATAAAGTATAGAAATAGTTGTCTCTTAGTTCCCATTCCCGTGGAGTTATGGAAATGAAATAAGGTCTATGCTACTCGGAAATAATATAAATGATACCGTGTTATTTTGTTGGTATTCAAAAAAACTGACATTTTTGATAAAGAAGATCAGATCAGTTTTTTCAATGTAAAGAGAAATGTATGCCATGAATAGTGGGAAACAATATCAACCAAATGGCCGCTTACGCTTACAGAACAATATCCTTTTCATCAAATTTACCGTCACCATATCGCAAAAAAGCTGCTGTATGCCTAATGCTGAAATAAATGCACACCAAAACAAAAAACCAACATGAAAAGAAATAAAAAAAAAATTTTCAATCAGCTGATCACTTGAATAGAAATTGCTTAGGTGGGGTGGGTTCGGGGTGAACCTGGGCCTCAGCCAACATCCTTCTATAACGACTTCGATTTCGGGCGAGCTCTCTCCAGTTTTACACTCTAAGTCAGTTGAGGTCTTCTTCCACTTGATTGCGCCACCTTAGACCTAAACCGTCGAGCAGGGGCATTTAGGTCCATCTGCTCTACATGGCCCAACCATCGTAGCCTCGCGATGCGTACTCTTCTGGCTATGTCCATGTCAAGGTACAGCTCATACAGCTCGTTGTTGTATCTCCTTCTCCACACATTGTCTTCGCATACGGGACCAAAGATCATTCGGAGAATTTTTCTTTCGAAACGACCAAGGCTTTCCACATCCGCTTTCGATAAAGTCCATGCTTCCGCGCCATAAAGCAGGACTGGGATGATCAAGGTTTTATTTCAAGGTTACCTTTGTTTTTTCTGGAGAGGGCTTTGTTTTTCAATTCTTTTCTGCAGCAACGGTTGGCAAGAAATATTCTCCGATTGATCTCCGTACTGATGTCGTTTTCCGTGACTATAGCGAATCCTAGGTAGACGAAGTCCTGTACTACCTCGAAGTTATGTCTGTCTATTGTGACGTTTTGTCCAATTCGTCGATGTTTTTCTGTGTCCTTGCTTGATGACAGCTTATACTTCGTTTTGCCCTCATTAACCATCAAACCCATTTTTGCCGCTTCCGTTTCAATACTCGCAAAAGCACCTATTTTCGTCCCATTACGTCAATATCGTCTGCATAGGCGAGTTATTGTACAGACTTTTGAAAGATTGTTCCTCTGGTGTTGACGTTTGAGTTTCTTACAATCTGTTCAAGTATGATGTTGAAGAAATCGCATGACAGTTTGTCGCCTTGTCTAAAACCTTTTTCGACATCAAATGTCTCGGTGAGTTCTTTACCGACCTTGACGGAGCAGCGTGAATTCTCCAAAGTCATCCTGCATAGTCGTACGAGTTTTGCAGGGATGCCGAAACTAGACATGGCTCTGTACAGCTCGTCTCTGTAGATACTGTCATACGCGGCCTTGAAATCGATAAAGAGATGGTGAATATCGATATTATGTTCTCGGGTTTTTTCCAAGATCTGCCGTAATGTGAAAATTTGGTCTATTGTGGACTTCTCTGGTCTAAAACCACATTGATAAGGACCTATCAAGTTGTTGACGTGGGGTTTCAGACGTTCACATATTACAGCAGACAAGATCTTATAAGCGACGTTAAGGAGGCTTATCCCAATTGGCGCAATTGTGAGGGTCTCCTTTCCTTAGGATCGGGCATACGATACTGAGGTTCCATTCATCGATCATGCTTTCTTCCGACCATATCATGAAGATCAGTTGGTGCATGCTCCTTTCCAACTGGTCTCCAGCTGCCTTGAAAAGTTCGGCATCAAGGCCATCTGCACCTGCAGTCTTATTGGATTTAAGTTTGCATATTTCAAGCTTAACCTCTTCTAGGTCGGGAGGACGGCATTGTTGATCATCGTCCAAGCTGAATGGGGCAATCTACCTGACAGCGGAATTTTTATCCTCATCGCCGTTAAGCAGTCTGCAGAAATGATCTTTCCAGATCCTCAGTAGCGACTGTGACCCTATAACTGTGTTTCCCTGCTGGTCCTTACATGCTTGAGTTCGGGGTTTGCCACCCTGGAAGAATCTTTTTACCTTTTGGTAAGACTTCCGAATCTCGTTCCTGTCATGGCACCTCTCTATTTCCTCAAACGAGCGCTTCTCATGCTGCTTCTTTTTCTTTTTGAGAAGTCGGTGTTCTTCCCGTCTTCTCTCCTTGTAAATCTCGTTATACTGATCGTAAGCATCTCTCGTTCGTGTTTGCATAAGCATTTGTCGTGCTTTCTGTTTGGCTGCATTTGACTGCCTGCATTCTTCATCGAACCATGGGTTTCGTTTTGGTGGCCGAGTGAAACTCAGAACCTCAGAGGCAGCGGTTCTGATTCTTGGCATTGCTGCCACTGTTCTTCAATGCTTAATGCTGGCGGCATGGGATTCAAGGATAATAATTGAAGGGACACTCGATTGGAAAAGGCATTGGCAATCTTTTGCGATTGTAACTTTCCGACGTCATATCTCTTCACAGCGTTAGTTCGTGCTGGTCGTGAACAAGATATCCTCATTCGTACCTTGGCTACAACAAGGTAGTGGTCCGAGTCAAACTTGGCCCCTCGGAAAGTTCGGACATCTTACACACTAGAAGAGTGCCTTGCGTCGATCGCAACATGGTCAATTTGGTTGACGGTTAATTGATCTGGGGATCGCCATGTACCTTTATGAATTTTGAGATGCGGGAAGCGTGTACTACTTACAACAAGATTTAGCTCCGCAGCAAAATCGATTAGCCTCAGTCAGTTTTCGGAGGTTTTGTCGTGGAGCTCGTAGAAACAGTCTTTGGAATCGTCGTCTTTCTCTTCTGTGGGGGCGTGGGCGCATATAAGGCTAATGTTTGCGAATTTAGCCCTGATGCGGATGGTCATTATACGCTCATTAACTGGATTTTGGTTAATCACCTTATCCCTGAGTCTTCCTCTAACGACAAATTTCCATCATCTACTTTTTCAAAAAAGAAAAGTTTTAATCAAACCTTCTTTTTGAAATCAAAAAAGCCAATTCGAAGAATAACTCGTCTGCAGTTTAGCGCAAATTGTTTTATAATTTTCATCCCCAGACTTATACGAGTACTTATAAAGTTCTCAATACTAAACTTCAAATACTTAAATATGCTGGCAACAAGTTTTTTAATATTACTACAAAAAAATTTCTTATTTTGCTTCTGTCTGAAATATTTGATTTTTATTTACAGATTGTACTACCTGCATCAATTGTCAAAAATGCTCGTGATAATATTTACGTGGCGCTTCCTTATGGCACGATCGAAAAAACTTAACGAACTCTGGACAGCCTTTCTGCAAACAATTCTAAGAATGACGCGGCTTTTACCACTCTTGTAATAATAATAACGTATGTAAATTGAACGCAGACAAATATTTATTTATTACAATAATTAATTTTAATGTTTGTTGGTTTATTCTGTTTTTTCTATTATCATGATCTGAGGAGAGTTGTAAATTTATTAAATTGAATCATTAATTTTGACATTTTCTTTTTCTAATTCTTTAGTTCTTTTATATTTGCAAAAAAAAAAAATAACAAAAAAACATATTTTTGTTAGAAAAATGGAAGTATAAGTCATATAAATATAAACATACTGTAAAGGGGAAACAATAAAATATTTTTATTTAAACTAATTTCTTGTTAAGAAAGTCTTCAAAACAAAACAAAAAAAAAGAATTCTGTAAAACCAAATTCAATTTCTTTTATTATGCATTTACACTTAAGAAAATAAAAACAAAACAAAAAAACCCATCATCCAAAAGAACAAAACGAGGAATCAGAGTAATAACATAGAAACCAAAACAAAAAGAAATTAAATTGTTCTTATTACAAAAACAAAATAATTTATTACACATAAAGTGCTTGTTAAACAAAAAAAATTACTATAACAAAAATTCGAAAGAAAACGAAACATTACAAAATAAAAATTTTTTCTTTTAGAGAAAGAATCAGGAAAAAATAAGAAATTGCTATAAAATAATTTCAAAATACCAATATTAAACAAATAAAAAAAATTAGATTCAAAATTTTTACATAAAAAACATGAAACACATGAAATAAAAAAAAACTATGAACATGTATATTTAATTACATTATATAGGGTTATTAAAATACAAATTAGACTATGAAATAAGAAATAAAACATAAAAAGAAGAAAAATCGTAGAAAAGAAAGGAAAGACGCATTCATTCCATCCAAATACAGAATAATAAACGCATACTAGTGCGTAATAAAACACACACAAAAAAACACTTGAAATTTAAACGCTTCGGGAAAACAAGATTCTGCAGATACAAAGGTTTTTCTTTTTTGTACAGTTTATTGATTGTAAAAGCCAAGTGGAGATCTAGGCTTTAAAATTAAATCGCTATCATGGTGTACATGGGTTTGTTTGGATATATTATACAAAGTATGTATGCTTTTCACCATAGTGACGGATTAATGTATCAAAATATGAAATAAAAACAAAAAGAAATGGTAAACAACAACAAATATTGTTCGGTTTGTTTTTAGAATGTAATTATTATTAGAAGAACAAAACAAAAAAATAAATACAGAATTGTATTGGGTTTAAAAAATGTATGCATATTATGCTTAAAACACATTTTGTTGAATTTTATTTTTTATTTATTTATTACTTTGTCTTTGAATGTACTCTATAGCTTTATATTTGCTTCGAGACTTCTTTACAGCTAAAATCAATAAGTAAAAGTAACCAAAATCAAGAAAGGAAAATGTTTTTTATTTTCCCACTGGACGAACTTTTATGTAACTCCCGAAAAAACGTAAGTAAAGAGAATTTGTAAGGAAATGGAAAATATAAGGCAGTGGTTGCTTAAAAAAAAAATTACGAAGCGCCTAATGATATGCTATCCTAATAGCTAGTACAAACACCTCATTGAAAATGTTGTTGTAAGCATAGCGATCTCATGCGCCTGGTTATATACTATATTCATAGCATATAAACTCTGTCATTGAATAGTGCATAGGCTAAACTTTCAGCTAGTACATTTTTCAAAATTTATTATCAGCTAGTACAAATTGGGGTGCTTGCTGCCTTGCTTGATGCGCGCCTGGTGCAAAAGAAAAATTTTCATTTTTACTTTTTAAAATCATAGATGGCATTTCGCATATTTTTCATTAGAAAACGAAAATCCTTCACAACTCTGAAAGTACCGAACCGATTCGAAAAAATTTTTCTGCGTTGGAATGCCACACTATTCCCGATTGAGAGGGGATAGATTTCATCCCTTATGTATTCCCAAGGGAATAGTTACTCAAAAACAACTGACCTGGTTTCGAAAATTCAAGTGCTATATTACTCCTGATCAGCATTAGATTCATTATCTGCTGTATTCTCCTACGGGAATGGTTGTTCATTCGAATGCTACAGCGTCCCTGAACAGCACGGGATAAATTTCATCCCGTATTACCCCGCAGGACTGGTTACTCATAAGCCACTGGACCGATTTGAAAAATTTTCCGCCGTTTAAATGCTACGATGTCCTTGATCAGCACGGGATAAATTTCATCCCGTATTCTCCCACAGGACTTGGAACTCGTAAGCCACTGGACCGATTTGAAAAATTCTTCCGCCAATCGAATGCTGCAGTGTCTCTGATCAACATGGGATAAATTTCATCCCGCAGGACTTGGAACTCTTAAGCCACTGGACTGATTTGAAAAATTCTTTCGCCATTCGTATGCTAGAGTGTCCCAGATCTGTATGGGATAGATTTTATCCCGTATTCTCCCACAGGACTGGTAACTCATAAGCCAGTGAACCGATTTGAAAAATTCTTGCGCCATTCGTCTGATACAGCACCCCTGATCAGCACGGGATAAATTTCATACCGTATTTTCCCACAGGACTGGTTATTCCTAAGCCAAAGGACCGATTTGAAAAAATCTTCCGCCATTCGAATGATGTGTCCCTCATTAGCACGGTATAAATTCCATCCCGTATTATCCCACAGGACTGGCAACTCACAAGCCACTGAACCGATTCTAGAAATTCTTTCGCCACTCGAATGCTACAGCGTCCCTGATCAGCACGGGATAAATTTCATCCCGTATTTTCCCACAGAGCTTGTAACTCGTAAGCCACTGGACAGATTTTAAAAATTATTTCGCCATTCGTATGCTAGAGTGTCCCAGATCTGTATGGGATAGATTTTATCCCGTATTCTCCCACAGGACTGGTAACTCATAAGCCAGTGAACCGATTTGAAAAATTCTTTCACCGTTGGAATGCAACAGTGTCCCTTGTCAGCATGGGATAAATGTTATCCC
Source organism: Melanostoma mellinum (assembly GCA_914767635.1). NCBI lineage: Eukaryota > Metazoa > Arthropoda > Insecta > Diptera > Syrphidae > Melanostoma > Melanostoma mellinum. The sequence goes on from OU612060.1 coordinate 56,766,451, forward strand.
GTATTCTCCCACAGGACTGGTAGCTCATAACTTTCGCCATTCGAATTCAAAAACGTCGTTGATCAGCTAATTTTTTTTCCAAAAATAAAACCACGGAATGAAAGATAAAGCGAAATGTGAAACTAGTTTCCTGAAACTGGATTGCATCGTGTTATAGCACTTGCGACACATTTCTCCTTGTAATAGTAGTCAATGTAAAAAATTTTATTGTATTGTAACGTGCGCTTAGTTCGCAAAATAAAACTCCACCTTTCAATTTATTTCTACCACTTTTATTCAGTATCTATACTTTATTCGATTTCAACTCGACTTTTGGATTATCACTTGTATACAACAATTTACTCTTAACTTTATCACTCTACAATCAAAACTGACTCTGGTTGCGTCAACGGCCTCTTTATATAGCAGCGTGAAACATCGATAGTTTTCTAGTAGTTTTGCTATGAACCATGATGTCTAGACACATTCTCCTTCCGGTATTTCTGCACACACACACACTCACTCGCAAACGACGACGTCTTCATTTATACCATTCCATTATAGTGTTGCCAGTTGTGTTTTCGGTTGAACGTTTTCGATTAGGAAATTGGTATAAATGTTGGGTGTACATTACAGTATTGTAAATTTCTTGCAATATATTGCTCGTTTAGCCCCGGGGTATCTTTTCCTTCCAACTTCCGATTTCATAAAAAGAATTGTGGTGCTGAATATCTGCACTCTCTCACATCCCTGGCTGTCAAATGTCAAAGCATCTCGCCGTGTACCGATTTTTCGGGCTGGTACTGGTATCTCTCCTTGCAATTTTCACTGTTTGTTTACCAATTTGTGCAGGGCTTTTTAAATTAAAAATGTATTTATAATAATAATTTTAAGAAAGTAAACAAGTAAGTAAAACTTTCATCACAATCCTCAAATGCCTCCACTTGTCTCTGGCAAAAGTTCTCATATAAAACAATTTAAATTAGCTTCTGCACTTCATTTTTGGTGTGGCTCATTCTTAATTTCTTATCAGTTTTGTGCAAATGATGATGTTAAAAGTGTCTCACCTTTAATTTATGCATAAACGTGTCTTTAGCTAACCAAACAACAAATATGAACATTCATCGACCTCGCGGCACATTAGCTAGGGCAATTTTCGAAAAAGTCCACAATGACCAATACCTCGATGAATATGATACTCGATTAGTAAGTACAAAAAATACTTATTTTAATTTTTTGATTAAAATCTTTGTGTTTTGTTTTAGTGGTACCGATTAGTTCACAAGTTGCCGGAAAACTTTCAATCAAAATTCGTACCTCTTGATGAACCCGATGATACCACAGTAAACTGGCTTGAAAAAGCTAAGGAATTGTCGGCAAACATTTGGATACAAATATGGCATACAATAGCAAGAACATTTTTACAATTTTTTATGACGCAGACTGATATTAATGGATTTCTGAAGCGGGGTTCCATGTTCATACTTTCAGACAACCAGTTTGCCAAGCTTCTGAAAGCGGGGAACTTTGATGTGCAGCATTTTCTTACGAATGGTTATCAGACGGTTTGTGAACATTTTTGTTGATCCCTTCCTATGTTATTTTTTCCTTCTTGTGTAAATGAAATGATTCAAATAGTCCCAAATCAAGACTTCCAGCCTCTGACATAATTTAATTGACCTTCAAAGATGTACATGTATTTAGCGTCCCATTTCATTATTTTCTTACCTTAGCTTTATCTTTAGCTTGTGTTTGTTTAAGCTTAAGTGGTTTTTTCTCGTTCAAAGGTTGACATTTTAGATATCGGAGCTGGTGATGGAGAGATTTCCGTACGTTTAATAGATTCTGTGATAAAGATGAACAAAGATGCCAAAGTGCGAGTATACGCAACAGAGACCAGCTGGACAATGCGCGGCCGATTGGAAAAGCGCAAATTCACAATAATCGATAAAATACGAAACTTGCAGAATGTTCCCCTTGTTGCTTGTCTCAATGTATTGGATAGATGTATAGATCCATATGAACTTTTGCAGGATATCTACGATGTTCTTGCCCCAGATGGCCGAGTCATAATAGCTCTTGTATTGCCTTATGTTCACTATGTCGAATTCAGTAAGTTTATCAACATAACCAAACACATGTGTGTTCCTACATAAAAAAAACGTTGCTCTTACAGATACATCGCACTTGCCACTGCGACCCTTGATGGCACATTGGCCAGACAAAGCTAAGCAGTTTTCATTTGAAGCCGAGGCAATAATGTTCTTTGAGATGCTGGAAAACTTCGGTTTTAAAGTTGAATCATGGACGAAAGCTCCGTATTTATGTGAGGGTGATCTTAGGCAATCTTTCTACTGGCTAATCGATCTCGTTGTTGTTCTATCAAAAAAATAAGAGCCCTTTTTTACTACAATTTTCTACCTCTTTTTCTTACTCCGTTTTGTAATTTTAGGTGTTTGACCATTTTTTGAAAGTCCTACAAATCTGGGCTCAAACTTACGTATATTTAGAAGACACAACACAAGATACTTTACAATTACACTCATATACCCAATTCAAATAAACTAATATTTATAGAATAAAAGTTATGTTTTTCTTTACAATAAATTTTGTACATTTAATATTCTGCAACTGAAAAGCATGAGAATGATGGCAACCGGGTTGAGACTTGAGAGTACTGCAACAATGGCTTGGTTAATTTGTTTGACTTGGGGGCATCCGAAACTTTCTGGCACGATTGATGTTGTAAGGTTCATATCGTCTTCTTCCGCAAATCTTGAATACATCAATGAATTTTCAGCAGATCAGGACAACAACTAGCTTTTAACTTCTGAGCTGGATTCAAACCCGATTTAAATGATAAAACAAGGAAGATTTAATTTAAAGATTAACAAAAGTCTACGAAGGGGTGATGTTTCTTATTGCTTGTACACATGCACTTGCTATGTTGTTAGCACCATTGAGTAAAATGTAGGCATTTTTTTTAGATAAAGGAGTGTCTGTTCAGACATTCATAGATTTTTGTTAGTCATCCTCAATTTTAGTTTCACTGATAATTCTTTCCAACTTATTCTTAAACTAACTAACTAATCTAGTTTTGAGTCTCTTTGGCCTTCTACGTTAGAAATGTAAGTTGACTTGTTCCTTACTTACCTAACTAAAAATGCGAAACAGGTAGATATTGGCCTTAAATAAAAGTCTTCTCCGATCATCTTGGTCTCTTACAGGCAGCTTTTCGTCTAGTTGCTGACTTTCAACTCAAGACGGCATAAGGTCTTGAGTAAATTGCAGCAGTGTAGTAACATACCCTCCGAACCAGATATGCTTATGCCCAGCCAGTTTTGTTCCTATAGGATGCCCAATCAACGAAGAGAGCTGAGGCCTCATTTTCTTCAATTATATGCAATAGATTCCCAAAAGTTTCCAAACTTGGTAAGTTTGTAAAGGTGACCAACTCCCATTGACAATGTATCGAAATTCCCGGTAAGTACGGTTCTTTTCTCCTTGTCCTTGTCGCATTAGTATTGAAGTATTGGTCTGGCTGATTTCAGTCAGCATATCCGCCATTTTAAATAAATAAATAGCGCAACAAAGCGGAGAGTTCCGGGGTCGATCGCATTCCTCTCAGCCATATCTTATGAGGAAATATAAGGGACCTACAATTTTTAGCCGGTTCTAAACGGCCAATCGATAACCGCTTTTCGGGACTATCGGGAAAATTGCCAACTTCTCGGGAAAGGCGATACCCTTTAGGTTAGGTTAGGTAAAAACGACCAACGTCCTTAAACTTGTAATAGGTCCATCTACTATTCGTTGTCTTTACAGCATCTTGCCCTAGCATAAGTTTGCACATAGGGATAGAAAAGCCAATTTTTGTTTGGTGACTTTGGCATGGAATTTCTTTTGAGTTCATCGGCTTTGCAGTTTCCCGGAATGTCTCTATGCCCCGATATAGGCGATATCAGTAGAAAACATTCTTTTATTTCCTCGAGGTTTCTGGCATTCAAACTTTGAACCTCCCACTTAAGAGGCAAACTATTGCTCTAAGGGCTTTACCATTTTTTCCCATTTACATATATCACAGTGTCCTGGAACTCATATCAGATTGATGGTGTTCACTACATTGAGCAGTCTTAAATGACTGCGAAAACATCACACCATTTTTTTTTTTTTTTTTTTTGTAACTATGAATGACATGTCTTTTATGCCCAACTGTCTAGGAAAATATCCATGTTCTTATTAAATGATTCGCACGTTGCGTTTGACGGCTGTTCGATTAAGAGACGCTGCAAAAGCCTGGGAGCCTTATTGACCCGTTTGTAGGAGCGCAATCTGAAAAAAAACTCCACACAACCTCTTTTTCCGTTTTGCAGTCTTTTGTATAGACAGAGACATGAACTCAACCTTGTCATTCCCAACATTCCTTTGACAATTGACAGCGCTTTTGGCCATCAACCCTTCGTTGATGGCCATATCTACGGGAGTTAGCAACAAGAAAGTTTCCACAGCTGCGACGACGCGACGGTCGCCACACCAAAACAAGGATGGGCCTTATTAACACTGACATCGAGTTTATACTTTTGGGACCAGCTCTTATCTTTTTCCAAAAGTTCTGCTACAAGTGTACAAAACTGTGCGTTTTTTTTTCTCTCATTCTAGAAAATGTCGTCCAGTTCAGTATACGATCTAGAATCACGCCCAAGATATTTTGAGGTACCAGTGTCCGTGACGTAATGATAAGCCTGTTCTATTAACATGTTTTTTTTTTATTTTTATTAAAAAAGAGGAGGCTCAGACCTAATTTCCGGTCCATTGTACTACCAGGGTAGCAGCCTTTCTCTTTTTTGTGTTGTAGTAGTTGGAAATAACGTGTTAGTAATTGCACATTTAACCCAAGGGCGGGGTCCATATGAAACTGGTAGGCTGAAAGAAAAGTAGTTGCTCACAGCGGGATTCGAACCCACGCGCACGGCTAATCTACTGAACACTATACCACTGCACCACGGCCGCCTTTTGGGAGTTCGAGGTTCAAATCCCTTCAGAAAGAAAATTTTTTTCGCGGGGAATCGCCATTCGGGAGAAATTGGCAAGTCATAACCAAAAAGCACAACTTTCGTCAAATTGTATTACATCAATCCAGTTCTTTAAGCAGAAGTGGAGCTTTAAAAGTGCAAAAAGCTTAAATATCTTACAAAGTAAGTCGCCGTAAGATCATCAAAAGCCCCGTAAGTTAAGTGCATGTACTGCCAGAAAACCAGTCTTAAGCCATCATTTGCCAGGAGATCCTCCCCTAAGCTAAAATTTTTGATCGTCAAAAAATGTCTCTTAGCTTAAAAAAAATTTCACGATGATATGTCATAAACAGAAGCTCTTTTGTGAGAGATGATCAAATCGACTACCCCGTATTTGTGTGGCTTTCCTTCGTCAACAGTTCCATTTTTCATTGTTCTAAACATTTTCCCAATTATATCAGAAAATCACCGTTTTTTAAATGTGTGAAAAGAGAAAAACACAACATCGTATAGCGTTAAGTAATTTATTTATTGTACTCAGCGAAGAAAGAGAAAAACTTGAAGTTGGTTATACAATGCGGTTATTGTAAATATGTATTGTGTAGATGGTATTAATGTAACTTTTGAGAACTGGTTTAATTCAACGAACCCAATCAATCGACCTTCATTTTACAGAGGTGAGATGTAGGCATCATTCTAGGCTCACCATTTATTTTACAAATACTAGTGTCCTTTTCGGTTTGAGAGATGACTTTTCCAATTGCCTCACGATCATCTCCGAAAATAACTTTGAAATCGTCATCAACTTCCGGTGGCACAGGTGCCAAGTGTTCGCTTATAATCGAAACACTGCGATCCTCCTTACGCAAGAACACCGAACACACCCCATTCGAGACAGTACGCACAATGCCTGTTTGTCCAACTAAATCGGCGTCGTCATGAGTGTGAATCTTAACCTCGATATCAGTAGTACACCAATCGCCCATGTGTGAATCCAAGCTGGCACCTGGTGTTTGTGGATTATATGGCGATTGGGGTGCGCCACCTGGGGTGTTGGGAGAATAGCTTGATGGCGATGGAGTGCTCATATAACCCACTGGATATGGAGATGGTGCTGGACTGGGGTTGTAAGGGCTGTAACTTCTGTCTGACCCATACACTGTTCCTGGAGTTTGTGGAGCAAATGGTGTGCTAACTTGGTACCCAGGAGTGCTTGGATTGTATCCTGGGCTAGGGCTGGGTTCCTCCATGCTGTAATCGTAATCATTGTTCCTAGCTGGAGTGTTTGTAATATTCGGATCCCAAGCACCATGACGTGGAGTCATGCTGCCGTCATGAGACGGAGTCATAGCACCACTATAAGGTGTACGACCTTCTGAATCCCAAGTGGGTGTCTGGCTACCAAGTAATGGTGTTTTAGAGCCAGCAGCAGCATAAACTGGAGTTTGTGAACCATAACCAGGAGTGCGAGCTGGTGTGCGGCCATATGTGGAAACACTGCCTCCTTCTTTTCCGGGAACTCCAACAATAGCGATGTGATTACGATCCACGGAAATGGTTTGACACGATGTATGTAATTCCACACGGGCTGTGCTTTCAGTTGCATCTTTAACAATACCCACGGAGCCCTTGTATGATCCTCCACTAATTTTGATTGTTTTACCCAAAATATCTCGGTCTCTGGTGACTCGGAAGCCTCCACGGCCACCTCTACCACCACCGCGTCCACCACGTCCACCAGATGGATGCATTGGCGACTGAATTCTAGGCGACATGTAACCCATTCCACCCAAGTTACCCATTGTGTTGGACTGCGATTTATTTCCTCCAGCTAGCTGCAAGTGTCGTGTTTTACAAACGAATATTCCACCGTTCTCCGTATACATTCGGCAATGAAGAAACGCCAAACTACGATACAGATGCTTAATCTCGCCAGATCGTCCCTGGAATTTTTACAAAATTATTTTTCTGTAAGTTTGAGAACGTGAATGTTCAGTTTCTTACCGCATGTGGACCTTCCATGACCTTTACAATGTCTCTGCGACGAATTTGATTCTCTTCGGCATCCAATGCAATTGTATTGCGATTCTCCCTCCTCTTCTGCAAAGCAGTTGGCTTGCATTCAATTACCTTGCCATGCATATTGAGTACATGAAAGTTCTCACGCTCCAAACGAACAATTACACCAACGTTTTGAGGACTAAACGAAATTTTGTGTGAATATAACAATTCAAAGAAGTAAAAATAAAATAAACTTACTCCAACTGAACCAAGTCACCCCACTGGAACTGACCCAATGAATCCACACCTGTTGCCATATCGGAACACAATTGCAAATCCTTTGGAAGAACTTCCAGTTCGTGCATTGTCAAGTCAGACACTAAAACAATTCGTGTTGGTTCAACACGAACAATCAAACCAGTTTCACCTTCGTAGCGACCAGCCAAAACTCGAGCATGGTCTCCTGTCTTGAAGTATTTTCTCAGTTCATTTGCCTTAAAGATCAACGGATCCTTGAGGTCCTGATGTTTAGGCATGACAGTTATCATGCCACCATCAATTGCAATGATCTTGGCTTGCAAATTTTCCAAATCTCCAAGGCATACTTCGACGTTATCGCCCATAGAAAAGGAATGAGATGCTGTTGGGTCATCTTTGGAAGCGGCAGCGATTTCCAGATTTACATCTTTAAAAAAAAAGGGATAAGATTATAGTTTGCAACTAACAATAAAACAGTTGATAGATGAACTTACCCTCTGGTTGCTCTTCAAATCTTTCCAACTCTGCAAGAGTTGGTTTTACACCTTCTGCTAGTATAGCTGACATAGTAAAATTTTTGTAAAGAAATCCTTTCCGCGAGTAGCGGTTTCCTTCGAAGAGCAAAAAGTCACCATCGGAATGAACTTCACCGCCAATAGCACTGCAAAGAAAAAAATAAATTTAATTAATACTTCACTTGATGAACATTGAGAAAAAGCCACAAAGGAGTAAAGCTCGAGATAGAACAGCAAGTGTTAGATTTGATACTTCTTAAAGGACAGCGGATATATTAGAAGGATAATAACACAAAGGATCTTTCCAACTATAACTTTTAGATTTGATTAATTCGAAAGTTAACAGGTAAGATACGTGCAGTTGTTTGTTTTCGCTCCTACAAAAGTTGCAGCGCCAGATCCATCATCGGTTTTGGAACCATCTGTGAAGGTTCTATAACAATCATTTCCTGTCTTAGATTCTAGATTGGACCCGTATCGAACCGAAGGAAAGTTGACTGCGTACTTTTGGCGTAGTTAAAACTTTGGGATCATCGTTTCGGACGGCATATCCATGAGAAGTTTATTAGAGAGAAGGGGGTAGTGAGTAGGTAAAGGAAAAAGACTAATTTATGTTAAATGGTAAGCAAAAAACCTTCAAAACCCAGAAATTTGAATTTGAAGAGTTGATGAGGTTGGGGTTTACTTTAACATCGGGGGGGTTTACTTTAACATCTACTGGATTAGTAGAGAATCAAAACAAAACAAGAAAACTTACCGCACTGCTTCTGGATCGAAGGGCTTTGCTGGTGGACGACGGTTCTTTTTGCGTTTTAAGAGATCAGCATCCTGCATCAATAAATAAGATAACCTGATTAGTCCCACACTATTTTTATTTTCTAATTGTGTACTTACACTTTGAGTGGTTCTCAGAGCTCCGCGCATCCGAGTGTAGTCAATACGTGGCAACAGTTTCAAATGTACTTGATTTTGGGCCAAATCGACGTAGTCGACTTGAGCAATATCGTCCTTATACAATCCTCGCTTAAGCCTAACCCACTGTTTGACTTTCAATCCAACTTGCTCTTTGACCACCTTCAATACGTCTGTCATTTCTTTGATTGGCACCATTTCCTGTTTCCATTTGCCCATTCGAAGATTTCCCACATTCTCAATTGCACTCTTGACGTGCGTCTGTTTATAAGATTCAATGTAAATGTAACCCTTTACACCTTCAGGAGCTACAACAGCCTTTATCTGCATCGGATTGTCGGTATTCAAGTATGTGAGATACTTTCTCATCAGTAGCAAAGCAGTGGCCTTTTCTTCACCAATACGACATTTGACCATCCAAAGATTAGGATCCCTAGATTAAACAGGCAAATGATTATATTGAAACAGCAATCTTAAAACTCATCTTACTTGATTCCAGGCAGCAATGTCTGTTGGGTAATCTCATCAGACATCTCCTCGCCTCCATCACCAAAATGGCGCTTTGCCACAGATTCGTCGGCATACTTTTTTCGTAAATATTCCTCTAATTCGTCTTCCTTCTGTGTGCTTTAAACAAGAACAAAAATTCAACATAAGTATTTAGGTATGACTACTATCTCAAGCTCTGGTCAAATGAGCCAGCGAATTTTGAATTGTAAGTCATTATAATAGGAAATCAACTTACTCCCAAAGATTTGTGCCTCGTCTTCGTATTTCAATGTCCCGGGCAGTTGGGCCAAGCTCGTCAATTTCATTGCCCACTATTCCCAATTCATTTGCACCTTCCTCCCACTCTTCGTCTTCATCGACTTCATCGTCCACTTCAGCCTCGTCAATAATAAAACCACCGAATCTTTCTTTTTTCTTTTTCTTCTTATTGGGACCAACTTCGTCATCTTCCTCTTCATCGTATTCTTCAGAGTCCAAATCTTCTCCCTCCGGCTCCTGCTCCTCTTCGCCGTCTTCTTCTTCATCACGAGATCGACTTCGTCGACGACGTCTGTTCATTCCTCCATCTGATCCAGATCCTGACCCAGCAGAAGCCGACCGAGATCTTGATCGGGAACCAGCCGATTTGGAACGCGATCGCGATCTAGAAGCAGATATTGATCTGGAGCGTGATACCGAACGAGACCTTTAAGAAAAATTGAAAAAATTTATAACAAACACTTTCACTTAAAAAAAAAATAAAAAAAATACCTGGCGCTGTGTTGAGATTTATTGGAAGCCATACTTCCATCCTCCGAGCCACTATCGGACATATTGCTGGCTTCAGAATCCGACATATTGGTCGCTTTTTAGAGAAAAAAATATCTTTTAGAAATCTGATGTACTAATGTACTAAAGGTTTCTTTTATCAAAACTAAAATATCGACAGAATTCTTGCGACGTCAACACTTGGATGTATTTATTGCAACAGAGAACTTTGTATAGCTATTTTTAAGTTCATAAACTAACTCGAAGTCTTACAAGATCAAATATATAAACTTTTTACGTGTGTTTTACAGATAATTCACTTTCTTCACGAATTTTCACTCACAAGTAAACTAGTATTTTTCACCTCACCCTAGCTTGAGCTTCTTTGACGGTGTTTAGATTGGCGCAAGTGAACCGTGCAATTTTGACATTCCGCCACCCCGTCGTGTTCAGACTGAAAGTAATGTGAACACGATGGATTTTTTTTGACGTTTATTTTACCTTCAGATTTGGGAAGAAAAAACTCAGAAATTAAACTGAACTGAAAAAATAATTTATTTATTTACTTATTTTTGCTTCAGGAACATGAAAAAGAGCATTTATTTTTCAAACAACAGTCTCTTTACTCGAGAAAAAAAAAACACAAGTGTCAAAACAAGGAAATGTCAAAACTGCGCCAAGAAAATTTTAAAATTTTTAAAAACTTCGGCGCAAAAAAATGTCTCTTTCTTACAACCATGTGGGAAAGAGAAAAAACATATAGACGTCAGTTTTGCACGGTTCACTTGCGCCTGTCTGAACAGCCTCTTTGAAATGAAATATTTTTCACTGTCAAGATTTGACGTTGAGGCAAATTTATCCATTTTAGATGGTCTACTGTAATTATACCATTTTACTGTAATTATACCAATCAAATCAATTGGAATGGGTGCATTCAAGTCCTGTAGAAAAGGATTAAGGCTTATCCACAAGCTGAGAAATGCTTGAGGTTTTACAACAATAATTTATCTTTGATTTAAACCGGTCGAAAAGTTATTTTTTACGCTGCTTTGAGAGATTTTGATCAATAATAAATTGATTTCAACGAACATACGGTGAACAATATACATTAAGCACGGGTCACACACAGTTGGTTGCCAGCGGCATTCTATAGTAATTTCACTGAATTCCTTTTTCTGCCTTCTTCTTTGCTCGTTAGGGGGCGCAAACATCGCGTGAGGAAACACGTGTTCCTGGTGTAAAATGCAGAATGTTTATTTTTAGCGTGCGTAAAAAAGAAACGAAAATTAGCCCTATTATAGAATCCGGCGAATGCTATTTAGCGTGAGTTTCAACCATTTGCGAAAATTTTGCTATTAGGCAATTCGACGAAACGAAGTTGAATGAATGTCGGTAACATAACCTGCACTACCGACGCGACGCGACGTTTCTGTTCAACTTGTTTGGTGTTAGTGAATTCGCAAACCATTCGCACTCCATATAATTTTTTCCATTTCACTTTCGCGCCATTTTTGTAGCGAATCGAAATTCGAAAGACAAAAACTTAGCAGAAAACAACGAACTAAACATAGACAGCCTTATTTATAAACCCATAATAGGGAGTGAATAGCGCTATGTTCCTCTTATAATATCTCTGAACAGAAAAACCTATTTATAAAACTTTTTGAATGTAATGTAACGTGCGCTTAGTTCGCAAAAATAAAACTCTACCTTACAATTTAATTCTACCACTTTATTCAGTATCTACTTTCGATATACACTTTATTTGAACTCAACTCGACTTTTGGACTATCACTTGCATTTACTCTTAACTTTATCACTCTATAAACAAAACTGACTTCTGGTTGCCTCGGGCGGGCTATTTATATCGAATGACACGCCATCTAGAACTCTCCAGTAACTTCTACATTGTCTCCACATTTGCTGTCTACTCTCTGTCTGTCTGTCTCTCTACACTCACACACACTGGCTTACAAGCAACGCCTGTCATTTATACCATTCCATTAAAGTGTTGCCAGTTGTGTTTCGGTTGAACGTTTTTCGATTAGGAAATTGGTATAAAATGTTGGGTTCACGTTACACTGCCCCCTCCTTAGGATTGTTCGTCCCGAATAATTCCATCTGCAGCCTCGCCACTATATCGATGCAGCCTGTCACAATGAACTACTTTTAACTTGCCTCTTAGTCCTCTTTGGATGCGGTAAACCACGTCGTTAATCCTCGTGACTACAGTATAAGGACCTTCCCAGTTTTGCTGAAGTTTCGGTGACAATCCCTTTTGACGATGAGGATTATAAAGCCACACACGATCTCCTGCTTGGAATCCTGACGTTGTCGCTTTTGTGTCGTACCGTGTCTTCATCCGGTCGCTGTAGGCTTTCATCCGTTCCCTTGTTCTTTTATGGATGTCAGCGAGTCTCTCCTTGAGGTCGTCCACATACTCGTTTGTGTCCTGTGGCTCCTCTGTGGGGCATCCAAATTTAAGTTCGCTGGGCAGCCGCATGGTTTTCCCGAACAGGATGTCAGATGGTGTTTGTCCTGTCGAGCTATGTACTGCACTTCTATAGGCCATCAGGAATAGCGGTACGTGCCTATCCCAGTCTCTTTGGTAGTCGCCTACGACCTTGGTGAGGTGTTCTTTCAAGGTCCGGTTGAATCTTTCAACCATCCCATCAGATTGTGGATGAAGTGGTGTGGTTCTCGTCTTCTTAATGCCAAGTAGTCCGCACACTCCTTGGAAGATGTTTGACTCAAAGTTCCTCCCTTGGTCGGAATGGAGTTCCATAGGCACGCCAAACCTACTAACCCAGTTAAACACAATCTGGTCGACCACCGTTTTGGCTTCTTGATTTGGGATGGCATACGCCTCAGGCCACTTGCTAAAATAGTCCATTACAACCAGAATGTATTTGTTTCCAGCGTTGGTCTCTGGAAAAGGCCCAGCCACATCTACTGCAATCCTCTCAAAAGGCGATCCAACGTTGTACTGATGCATCTTACCTTGAATCTTCCTACCAGGTCCTTTGGTTGCAGCACACTTGTCACATGTTCGGCACCACTTCTCCACGTCATCTCTAGCATGTAACCAGTAGAACCGATGTCGCACCTTCTCCAGTGTTTTGTTTACCCCCAGGTGGCCTCCAGAAGGTCCGTCGTGCATCTCCTGAAGAACTTCACTGACTTTCGATTGCGGTACGATCAGCTGCATCACATATGACTTACCGTCAGCGGATTCCCATCTTCGCCTGAGGACACCTTCTTGCACATATAGTGAGTCCCACTGTGCCCAATAGGCTTTGAGAACTGGACTCCTGTCAGAAATGTCTCCCCATTCTGGTTTCTCTTCATTTTCTTTCCATGCGAGAATGGGTTCGATATCTGGATCTTCCTGTTGAGCAGTCCTCACTTCCTCATTGCTCCATCCGCTTATGGGGTCAGCTCTTAGTCGCTGAGCGGTAATGATTTCTTTGTCTTCTTGCCGCTTGCAATGCTTGCAATCCACTTTGCAAGGTCTTCGTGATAATGCATCGGCGTTTGAGTGCAGCTTTCCTCTGCGGTGTTGGATCTGGTAGTCATAGGTCTGCAATCTTTCTATCCACCTTGCGACTTGACCTTCTGGATTTTTGAAGTTCAACAGCCAGCTCAGAGCACCGTGGTCTGTCCGCAGAAGGAATTTCTGTCCATAGATGTACTTATGGAAGTGCTTTGTTGCCAAGATAAGAGCTAGCAGCTCCCTTCTGGTCACGCAGTAGTTCCTTTCGGGTTTCGATAGGACCTTGCTGTAGTATGCCACCACTTTCTCTTCGCCATCATGCACTTGGGATAGTACCGCCCCGATTCCAACGTTGCTTGCATCTGCGTCGACGATGAATGTTTTGCCAGGTGTTGGATGTGCCAGCACTGGAGCGTTACAGAGGCGGTATTTGAGTTCCTGGAAAGATTTCTCACACTCACCTGACCATTTAAACTGCTTCCCCTTTTCGGTGAGCTGATGCAAACTCTTTGCAACTCCAGCGAAGTTCTTAACGAAACGTCGGTAATATGTGGCAAGTCCCAGAAAGCTTCGGAGTTGATGTTTGTCCTGTGGTGTTGGCCAATTTTTGACGGAGTCAACTTTTTCAGGATCAGTCTTTACTCCTTGGGATGAGACGATGTGTCCCAAATACTTGACTTCGGTTTTGAAAAGTGCACATTTTTCTGAATTCAGTTTAAGGTTAGCCTCTCGAAGTCTCTGAAACACGGCTTTAAGGTTCTTACAATGTTGGTCAAATGTTTTCCCGTAAACAATGACATCGTCCAAGTAGACTAGGCAAGCTTTCCACGTCAGTCCTTGAAGAACGCACTCCATCAAACGCTCGAATGTTGCCGGAGCGTTACATAACCCAAACGGCATAACTTTAAACTGCCAGAGCCCATTACCTGTAGAAAACGCCGTCTTTTCCCGATCATCAGGGTGGATGTCAACTTGCCAATATCCGCTCTTCAAGTCCAGCGTCGAGAACCACTGCGCTCCCTCCATGGCATCCAGGGTATCACTGATTCTGGGCAGGGGATAGCTGTCCTTCTTAGTTACATCATTCAGCCTTCGGTAGTCCACACAAAAACGAGTGCTTCCGTCTTTCTTTTTCACTAGCACCACTGGTGACGCCCAAGGACTTTTGGAATTTTCGATAAGACCTTCCTTTTTCATTGCTGTTATCATTTCCTCAACCTCACCTTGTTTGGCCAGTGGAAGACGTCTTGCAGGTTGACGAATCGGTCTTGCATCTCCTGTGTTGATGCGATGCTGCACCAACTGTGTCCTACCATATTGCCCCTTTTGCGATGCGAAGATATCAGTGTACTCTTGTAGGAGACTTTCAGCCATCCTTGTTTGTTGGTGATCAAGGTTGGATGAATTCAGTATTTTTGCTCTGATGGTTTCGAGCTCCTCCGGAGTTATAGGTTTTCTCGGAGCTTCATCTGTGATCTTCGTAATTGCTGCAACCGATTCGCAACGTCCAACGACTTCTCCTTTCTTCAACCTTACATCGTACGGTCTGGTGTTTAGTAATCGTACGGGGACCATTTTGTTCTTCGGTGCTACCAGTGTTTTCCCAATGATGACGCTTTGGGAGGAACACTCTGGGTCTGGTTCCACCATGAGGTATCGAAGGCTTCCAAACTCACCTTCCAGTTTTGTCCAAACGAACACTTCAGAAGAAGGAGGCAGAATAAGATCTTCCCTGATGACAGTTCTCAGTGTCGACGTACTTTCGTTCGAATAAGTCATTGGAAGTTCCTTATTTTGGTACTTCAAAACCTGATTACCGATGTCCAAAATAACTCCGTGCTGTTTCATAAAGTCGATTCCAATGATGCACTCGTCACATATATCTGCCACCAGGAATTGATGAGTAAACACTAGGTCGGCCAGTCGGATCTTAAGACACACTTCTCCATATACTCTTGCTGCTTCTCCCGTTGCGGTTCTTAGACGGTAGCTATTGGTGTTATGAAGCCACGTCGTCTTTACCAGGTCTCGACGTACTATGGAGGCTGTGGCACCGGTGTCGATGGTAGCCAAATGTTTGTTCCCGTTAATAGTAGTCTCCACAGTCAGACTTTTGTTGTCTCGTTTGGTCTGAGAGACCTGGATGGTGGTTCTGGGGCCATCGATACAAGAAACCAGCCTCTGCCCCTCGAAGTTGGTTCTTACTCGTTTCCCTGATGGGAAACGGGCTGATAGGCAACGCTGGTGTTGTTGTTACCTTGCTCTGGGTTGGATCTCTTGCTTCCACAATGTTGACAACCTGCTTTGTTTGGTGGTAGTCGGCATTGACGCTGTAAGTGCCCGGTCTTGTTGCAGTTCCAACATCTTGCTAGTCCGCTCCGGTTCTTTTGTATTTCAGCTCTTTGGCACGAGCATTCTTCGACTATGGCCTCTCTAAGTCGATGTACTCCCTGAGAAGCCTGTTCTGCTGCTTCAATTGTCAATGCGAATGCTAAAGTTTCGGAAAGAGTACGTGTTCTAGCAGTTCGCACAGACCTCTGAAGATGTATATCGGAAATGGCACGAACGAAGGACTCAACAGCGAGCTGGTTGATGATTTCTTCTCCAGCATCCGGGTATGCCAGGTGAACCAGTCTTTCAACGTCTGCTTGGAGCTGCTGTAGACTTTCACCCCTTTTCTGGACTCTGTTATTGAGTTGGACTCGGAAGACTTCTTTCAAGTGGCTATCTCCAAAGCGTTTATCTATAGCTGCCACGAGAGAACTGAAATCGCCGCTCTTACCAGCTGGAACTGTTTGAAGTAATTCAGCTGCTGGTCCTCTAAGAGCAAGAGTCAGTGCAATGTACTTGTCTTCGTCATCCCAGCCATTTGTTGTCGCGGCTGCCTCAAATTGTCTCTTACGGCCATATTATTCACTCAATAACCCCGGGTTTAAATTTACATCCGGATGTAAAATCGCATAAACCCAGTTGTCAAACGCAAATCCATATTATTCACTCCAAATAAACCCGATGGATTTAAACCGCATTGCGTCGTCGGGTTCAAATTTTTACATCCGGATGTATTTTGGGTTCGTTCGCATACTAAAGGGAAATTTCAAATATTGCAGCCAAATCAAGCAAACTTACCTAGATTTTGACATAAAAAGTGTGCTTTATATATGTTACGCGAACAAACCTAACCCAATCTGTCAAAAGTAAAAGGTGAAGTAAAAGAAATTATTTGTTGTATTTTGTTCTCAGATTATTTATTGTAATTGTTTTACTTCTTTTAGCTTACAACTGTGACAAAACCGATGTACAGGTCTCCAGAAATGCTAGACACTTGGAACAATCATGTGATAGGACCGCAGTTAGATGTGTGGGCATTAGGATGCATACTTTACTATCCACCTGCAAAAGTTAGCATCTATAACTTCGGCAATCGCAACTGCCCCCGTCTACCACCACCTGTCCGAACAGTAGAAGCAGGGTCTATTTACACTTGTCCCCAGTCGAAGGCTCCACACTTGTATGGAATGTTTTCAGTGGTTGAAGATATGTATGGTTTCTTGACAGCAGATCCCAAAAGTATTATGATAATTCAAACCAGTGACAGTGGTGGCTGCAGTGCAGCAACGATGGTATGTGCCTTGCTCATGTACAGCGGGCCGATTCATGAGCCAAAAGACGCGGTCCAAGTATTCGCGGTGAAAAGACACCTGAGACATCTGAGCAAGAGCCTGAATTACCCTTTGTTATGCCAGACATCACAGAAAACAATGGAAGTACTAATAAAAACTTTTCTTCACCTGCGCCCGCAATTGATTTACTAAACCTGGGTAGCCAATCAACACCACGAGAGTCATCATCTCAAAGCCAACCAAGCCTGTAAGGGACATGGATCCAGACAAACTTCGGATAATGGAATGGGTAAAGTTTGTAGGAAACTGAATCATCAAATCAAATGTTATATTTTGTGTTTTTGTTTTCTTTACAGACTGAAGGAAAGAAAAATAACATACGTGCTTTATTGTGGTCAATGCATACGGTGCTGTGGACAGATGCAAAGTGGAAAAAATGCGAAATGTCCACACTAGTAACACCGGTAGATGTTAAAAAAGTGCTCATGGCGAATACATCCTTGAAGAGGTCGCCATTGCCTGCAATAAAAACACTGTCCCCGGAGACAAATCCGCCATGTTCCCATCTGGCATTAGACTTGGTACCCCCGCTCTCACAACACGAGGTCTTTTAGAAGAAAACATGGATAATGTTGTCGATTTCACTGACCGTGCTCTGCAATTTGCAAAGGATGCTACCACATACCACTGCCGCTGGTCCTAAGATTGCCGATTACTACAAAATTTTATACGAAAATTCCGAATTAGCTGGAAGAGTGAAGTCTTTATCAAAAGAAATCGAAACCTTTAGTGCAACATTCCCAATACCTGGTATAGAAGATCTGTAAACACAAAAAAAAACTAAAAGACGTAGTAATACGTGTCGAAATATTTATTAATGATTTTTTTTATACATAAACACAAAAATGGATCACAGAATAGTTTTGTTATTCTTTCGCGTAGTTTTATCATCCGCAATGCAGAAACATTTGGGACAATTTCTTGGCCTTTGTTGCCTTTTTAAGGCAAAAACTTGAAGCAGCAATTGGTGGACTTTCCATTTATTGAACCAGCAACACTCTGGAAAAGATAGTATATAAATTTAATCGACAATGCAAAATATAAATGAAAATTGTTACTTACAATTTCTTCAAATTTAAATCTTGGTTGGTTGTTAGTTGGTTGCTAGTTGAACCTGGAACATCATGAAAAAGATAGAATATAAATTTAATCGACAACGCAAGATATAAATGAAAAGTATTGCTTTCAATTTCTTCAAACATAAATCTATTTACCAGCAGCACTTTCAACAATTTGACGTTTCTCACTTTGACAACTGGCTTTATTTTAAATCTGGGATCAAAATTTAAACCTGGGATCAAATTTTGACAACTGGGTTTATTTCTATCGGGTTTAAATTTAAAGAGTGAATAATATGGCCGTTATAGACTGGCCAAGAAGACTGTCCATCAAATGTTGGGGGTTTCATCTCCTTTTTCCTTGCAAACTCTCCAGCAGATTCTCGAATTTTTATTTTCCGGATCTGGTCTAATTCCTTGGTGAGAACATCACATCGACTTTCTACGCCTTCGAAACGATTCTCTACAACAGAAAGCTGTTTTTCCACACCTTCAACTCGTTCGTCAAGGGCACATACATTCTTCTCAATATTACCCAATTTTCCTTCTAGAATGTTTTTCTGACCTTCCAAAACATTCTGTTGCGCCTCAAGTCTTTCGAGAATATTCTGTTGTTCTTTCTTTTGTTCGTTTCGTTGCTCTTCCAGATTCTTTTGTTGTACTTCGAGTCTTTCGAGAACATTCTGCTGTTCCTTCTTTTGTTCGTTTCGTTGTTCTTCAATCAGCTTCTTTTGTTCGTTTCGTTGTGCTTCAAGTTGTTCGAGAACATTCTGCTGTTCCTTCTTTTGCTCATTTCGTTGTTCTAACAAAAGTTTCATCATACTAGAAAAATCTATATTTTCACTTACTTCCTCTTCTTCCACTTCTGTTTCAAAAACAAAAGTGTTTACGTCTTCCCCTTGCTGTTCCAAATAGTTACGCAAGCGCAGGACGAGCTCATTTTTCGATCCCGCTCTAGAAAGATTTCGCTTACCTAACTCACTTTTAAGCTCAATGCAAGTGAGCTCTTCTAACAACTTACCCATTTTCACTGTATATAATTATTATTTTCTTTTTACTTTTTTTTTTTTTTTTTTTTACACTTTACTAGTCAAATAAGTTTTATTTACACTTCTGACACCAATGTAACGTGCGCTTAGTTCGCAAAAATAAAACTCTACCTTACAATTTAATTCTACCACTTTATTCAGTATCTACTTTCGATATACACTTTATTTGAACTCAACTCGACTTTTGGACTATCACTTGCATTTACTCTTAACTTTATCACTCTATAAACAAAACTGACTTCTGGTTGCCTCGGGCGGGCTATTTATATCGAATGACACGCCATCTAGAACTCTCCAGTAACTTCTACATTGTCTCCACATTTGCTGTCTACTCTCTGTCTGTCTGTCTCTCTACACTCACACACACTGGCTTACAAGCAACGCCTGTCATTTATACCATTCCATTAAAGTGTTGCCAGTTGTGTTTCGGTTGAACGTTTTTCGATTAGGAAATTGGTATAAAATGTTGGGTTCACGTTACAGTAACATAGAGCTAGAATATGCTGAACGCCGATTTAGGTAGTATAGGCATTGTATATAGAAACTATAGTATTATTATGTAGACTTTTTGGCTGGTGGTCTCCGTGCCAACTTAGCAGTCTCCGTTCCAAGCAATTTGTTTTACCATTGTGTGTAGAGAAACGAATGCTGCGCCACCATGCTCGTCCGGTCCAAAGCACTGTTAAATCGATTCATGAACTTACTATAGTTTCTGTATACAATGGTATAGGGATTGAATAGGTTTTTGTCATCGCTATTGCGAAATGACAAGGAAATGTTAGTACGCCGGCGGATACATAGATGGCTTTCAGAGACTGATTTGTTTTCGATAGTGAAGTACACTTGTGTATTACCGCTCAATGCTATAAATTAGATTATGGTTTATAGATAGGTAAGATATGCACGTCATAGCTATAATGGTTTATAAATAAGAATTTATGCAACGTAGAATAGAGTGCTATTCACATAACTATTCGTCTGTTCAGAGCTATTTTGGGGAAATCTAATAAATACGGCTGAGAAAGTGCCAATATGTTAGTTAGAATTTATGATAAGGAATGTTCAAATATTTATTTTACTTCTTTTTTAGAAAGCGGACCACAAATAGGGAACAATTTCGTAAAATAGTTGAGCTGATGAAAACTGAGCCCGATGTTGCAAAAAACTTAACTAAAAAGTATTCGGAACAGCAACAATTTTGAGAAAGGCTGCAAACATCACTTAATAGCATTGGTTCACCATTTATGGAGATTTCCAAATGGAAAAAAGTATATAAAAAGAAATTATGATTTGTATGCAATCTAATGAGCTTTTTATTTGAATGCAGGCTCTCATCTGAAACATCCACAATACTCTTATTTTGGTAGCGTAATATTCGTGTATCTCGAGTATATTTCGATGAGTTTTATCTTACATCAAAATAATATGCAATTGAATCCACTATAAATATCAATTTTATTTTATTTGTATACTTAAAACCGTTGCTTTATTTTAATTTCATTTGTTTGCATATCAAGTTGAATGAATTTGAACGACAAAATTTTTTTCCCTCCTTTACTACCCGGCAAAAGTCGTGTCCAGCCGACCTGGGGTCCAAATGGACTACACGATTTTTTTCTTCGAAATTTTTTTGATTTCTGATTTATATTGTTCAGTTATAGTTCTTCTGGCTATTGTATGAATTCTTTCTAATGTCGATTTCCAGTGGTACACAAAAGCACTTTTAAAAGTGCTTTTTTGCTCGAAATATGTTACATTGAGGCACTAGATCACTTTTTTTTGCCCCGAAAAAGCACTTTTACGAATCTCGATTCAGAGGCAAGATTTACACGCACTTTCACGTACACCAACACAAAACATTTGACGTTTACCAGTTTGCAGTTTGATTATTTTGCATTTTTGGTTAAAGGACTGAAAGAGAGATAATAAAAATAAACAATAAACTATTTTGTGAAAATGGATCGCTCAATTTTAGCTGAAATTATCAAAATATTTATGAGTCGTCATCTAGTTCTGATTCCAACGAAGAAGTGTTTAAAATTCTGAAATTCCTTACACAAAACGAAAGGCATTCTGTGAATAATTTTGTTCAAAGTGTTGTGTACAATTATTCGGATGAGGAGGTTTCTTCCTAGTGCATTTATTAATAAAGTTTCGAAAACAATCTTTCTATATAAATTGCAGAACAAAACAAACGGTAAGAGTTGGCTGTCAAAAATAGCACACATACAGTGATAAAAAAAGAATTTTGTCTTTTCTGTTCCAGTGAGCACGAAAAAAAAGCACTTTTTTAGAGTGCTTTTGTTTTTGCAAAGGAAATCGACATTAGTATTTTATATAGCAGTGATAAAGAAATTTAAGCAGAGATGTCATTAAGCAGGTATGTAGGAGGTCATCAATAAAATTTTTCAATTTCAAAATCAATGGAAATTGCCTAATTTCGCTAATCCGGGACTCCCGCTTATCCCTCTCGATATGTCTGTGTTACGTAATTACACGTAATTACTGATGGTAAAATTCATCCATATCAATTGTTCTTGTCAGGTATGCCTATCAAAAGAGTCATTATTACAGTTTGTTCAGGTCATCAAACAATTTTATGACCTCAAGATTGAATTGACCATAATTCTCTGTAAGCCTTCACCAAATTCAGCGGAACTATTTCTGGATTTTCCTTCACCCCTTTTTATATTTCAATTCGGTTTAACGTAAATACTGAAAGCAAAAGGATTGACATTTGGCCTGTCAAAGTGGTTACCTGTTTAAGATAAGGCTCCTAATAAAAGTCTTTCAAAATGGAGAAAAAGTGAGAAAAGAATTCTAAAAAAAAAATTTATTTAAAACCAACAAAATTGGCTAGTCTTTTAAAACAATCCAAATACCAAGTCTTAGGGGCCGATTATAGCTATCATTGAATCGTATCATGGGAAATGTTTGAATAGATTTTTTGGACGTTATCTTTTGGCCAGGAACGTAAATTATGTACCAATCGATCCGAAATCACTCAAAGAATTTTTTTTGACAAAAAAAAGTTCAAACGCACATTAATTTTTTTCTAAAAATGTAAATTTCTATTTCCATGATGAAAATCAATTTTTCGAAACTGCTGACTCGTAGTGTCAAAAAGTGAAACAAATCGTTCCAGTTTGGAGAGTTTCGATTTCTCTCGTTTCACATGATGGAATTCTGTCATGTTTTTGTTTTCGTCATGAAATCAATCAAATGAAATAAATTTCTGTTGGTCTTCAATGATGGAATTAAAATGATAGCTATAACCGACTTGCCAGAAAATTCCAATGATTTGGTAAAATGATGGGCATTCAATGATAGCTATAATTGGCCCCTTAGAATTTAAGAGTAATTGAATGATCTTTGCCAAAATCTTCAACATAACCTCATCTCATGAACAAAAGGAATCTGTTTGCAACCTCACCCGACCATTTGCGAGAAGAAAAGCGTAGATTATTTTCATCGACACCAGCACCTGATCATTCTTTGGAAAAAATGCCTACATCTGGCGTACTAGTCTTAAAACAAATACTTGAAGAAAGCAACAAAAATCTTATAAGTGAACTACCCTCAAAATCGGACTTCAAAGTGCTACACGACGAGATCACTGGCTTGAAATCGAAGTACGAAGAATTTTCAGCCAAGGTTGCCTCTTTGGAACAACGTAACAACGAACTGGAGGACCGAATAGATAATTTGTTGCAAAAGAGCTTGGAGTCGAATGTCGTGGTGCACATGCCTATGGAAGCAAACTCCGACTTGAGAGAAAAAGCTAAGTCTGTTTGTGCTGGTCTTTTGGGAACACAGAACGCAGCTTCCATGATTGAGCATGCTCATTCAGTAACTCCCCTAAACAGTCGCACAGCAATGATAGTGGTTCAACTTACCTCGCAAAGCGCAGCCTGGACGGTACTTCGCAAATCGCAATACCAAAACTTTGAGAAACACTAAAATACACGTACATAAGGATCTCCCGTACAACACTCGTCGTAAAAATATTTATCTACTCCCAATTGCCAGGATAGATTTCCGCATGCAAAAGTACATCAAAAGGATGATAAGCTCTTCATTCACAGCAATCTATTTCCTTGGGATTTCGAGCGTGGATTAATATTGGAAATATTCGTATTCCGGGTCTTATATTTGCGGATGATATCGTATTTCTTTCTAATTCTGTGGAAGGCATGCAATGAATGATAAATAGGCTGGAGAACTATTGTGAAAACTGGAATCTAACCGTTAATTTAAAAAAATTTAAAACCATGATATTCAGGGATGGAGACGGTAGATATGAAAAGTGGACATACAAGGATGAAAATGTTGCTATAGTTCGTGAGTACAAATACCTAGGAGTGAATGTCTCTGCAAATCTCAACATATAGATAATAATTATATCGAACATAGTGCAAAACTTAAAATTTTTCATGCAACCTCAGCCTCCATTATGTTGTACGCGGCACAAGCTTGGTGTTACTCTCAAGTTGAAGAAGTTGAAAGATTCCTAAGGTACTTCTTAAAACGCATTTTTAGATTACCCAGTTGCACCCCCAACTATATACATACATCTGGAAACAACTGAACCGCCGTTGTTCCTAAAGACCCTCAAGATGCACTTCGATTACGTAATCAAGGTGATGGAGATGGACGAAAGAAGGCTGCCGAATCTAGTGCTTAGAAAATTGTGAGCATCTAGAAGAAATTTGATCAGAAAGTGGGAAGAGCTGGCTATTTGCGTAGGTGAAAACTTAAATTTGTTACGAAGTAAGCCTAACTGATTTGAGACTTAGGTTTAACATAATATTGGAGAAAATTAGCCACTCAACATATTCTAACTTTAAACAAAAGGCAAAATCATCGCAGTATAGAATGATCTACAGCAAACTTAAATTGGATCTTAATAAAAGCACGTATTTTCTCAATCGCTACCGCATAAATATGATGAGTGTATTATTTAAAATTAGAGGTGAACTTTTAAATTTGAACTATATTCCGCATCGGCCTGACCTCGCGATTCAATGCGAGCTGAGAGAAGATGTATATGTATATAGGAGAGAGAAGATGTATATCACTTTGTTGCTTGCCAGATGTCCCATTTTGAAGGAGTTTCGAGTGAGGAATTTTATTAAAAACAGTGATTCATACGTTAAAAACTCCAAAGGAAGGACAAAAATGGCT
The DNA here is from genome assembly GCA_914767635.1 of Melanostoma mellinum. NCBI lineage: Eukaryota > Metazoa > Arthropoda > Insecta > Diptera > Syrphidae > Melanostoma > Melanostoma mellinum. The sequence continues at coordinate 56,790,852 of OU612060.1, forward strand.
TTAACTCCTCAGGATAGGAAATAAATCTAAAAAACTGCATCAAATTCAGCTCTCTGCACCAGTAAAATAAAGGTAAAAGCGGGGTAACAGCCACAGCCAGCACAGTAACTGTTCGTCGAGCTATTTTAAGTACAGACCATCTTCAACAAAAAACGCCTCCACTAAACGCCATAAGAGAGAACAGCGGATGGAGTTCGCACGCGTTCACATGACCTGGGATACTAACTTTGGAAACGAGCTTAATTGTCAAAATGCAGTTTTTTCTGTCCAAAAAAAAACCTGGATAAAAGAGAGAAAAATGTCCGTTTACTTCCACTCACTTTGGACTTGTTAGTATTTTGTTGAAAATTTAATAAGCATTGAAATGAATGCAATTGTTTGACAATTGCTACCCACACTTAAAAAAAAAAATTAAGGTTATGTTGTGCGTCTACTTAAGTGAACAGCAGTGTATCATATTGTATATTTTAAAGCAGTTTTTAAATAAAGTTTTTTCAACTAACTAACAACAAACTACTGAAAGCAAAAACAGACCAATCGATTACAACAGGTATATGCAAAGTAGCTTTTGAACGTTATATGTCTCACTCACAATTGAATTTTCAAGATCTCAAGTAATTACAGCATGTATAAAAAGGATATATGTTTCTAAGGACATCCAATCCTTCGAGCAGTGATGAGGCTATCACGTTTTGAGATGATCAATACATTCCTTCGTTTTGACGATTCAGTTGGCCGCCGCTGACAAGCTTTAGCAAATCGAAACCTGCTCTCGCCTGTACAATTGATTTTGGATGAATTGAACCAGACCTTATCAGCAAAATACAATCCATCTGAAAATTTAACGATTGATAAGCAGTTGAAAGCAAGCGGCCGATGGAAATTTCGCCAATACATGACAAGCAAGCCTGCCAAATACAGCTTGAAGTTTTGGTGCCTCAATGAAAGCTCAACGGGCTATCTACTGAAGTTTTCTATCTACACTGATAGCTCTGACCAAAGTAGATACCAGACTTGGTCTGGATATGATGTAGTGTGGTGATATGATGCCATCATATTTCAATTCTGGACGCAACCTCACTATTGATAATTTCTTTACATCAGTGGATTTGGCATTGAGAATGCTGGATAAGAAGATCACCATTCTTGGCACGATCCGGATAAACAAAAGAGATTTGCCTAAACCTTTTGTAGCGAAGGAGGTTCTTGGTGACCAGAAGGAGCCTGTAAAGTTGAATAACAAAAAGCAGTATCGTTCAGTACACTCATCCATCTTTGGATTTTCTGAAAAAATGGCGTTGGTGAGTTATGTTCCGAAACCAAACAAAAAAATGGCATTGCTATCAAAACAACAGCTATCAGAAAGCCACTTCCGGTCATCAAAGTAAACCAGCAATGACAGTGGATAATAAATAACCGCACCAAAGGTGGTGTCGATGTATTGGACCAAATGGTCTCAATATATTCATGTACACGTCAAACAAATCGTTGGCCGATGGTTGTATTCTACAACTTACTGGACGTAGCAGCCTTAGCAACTGTCATCATTTTCCAACACTTCAATCTACCTAGAAGAAACAAAAATTTGTTCATCGAACTAGCGGAGGAACTGAAGTCAAAACTGAATAACCGTTCATAACCTGCAACACAATCTGGCATTGGAAAATCTGCATTGTAGTGGAGAGGATTCCCCGCTCATATGATTCATCTTTGAACGATGACTTTTCGGGCCAACAGAGACAGCCAAAGCAGAACCACCTGCGATGGATGTAGCAGATGTTGTTGCCCTTGTCACACTCAAACCTTATATATTAAATGTCTCCCGAAACTGCCAATAACTTCAGTTAAATCCTTCTAAACATAAACTATGTTGCTTTTGAAATAAAATAATTATTTATTAGAAAAAAATATGGTTTTTCATAGAATTTCAGTAGTGGGTTCCACCTGGTTCGACCTGAAGTCCATAGGTCGGGTGGATGGGTTCTTTTCACAAAAAAAATAGCAGAAAAATCTGTAAGCATCTGATAATCGTTTCAACTTAAGAAATAAATAAAAAATTGAATTTTGTTCACTGAGTAAAAATCCCATTTAAAAAAAATTAAAAACAAAAACTGTTTGTTATGACTATGAGTGTTCAAAAATGTCTGGGGTCCAAATGGACCCCAGGTTGTAAAGGAGGGTTAAAACTCGAATTATCCTGGTCAAAACATCACTCATCCCTATAATGCTCTATGGCTGTGAAATCTTTCATAATTGTGATTATGAGCACAAGCGAAAACTGAATGTTGCTTACAATAGCATAGCTAGATACATTTTTGGACTAAAAAGATACGACCACGTTTCTGAGTTTTCAAAATCCATCTATGGTGTTACTCTCAAAAACCTTTTCAAGTATAGATCGTTATCTTTATTAAATAATGTCATACAAATGCGCCAGCCACCGTACCTCTTTATTAAAATATGTTATTTGCGTTCTAATAGATCATTCAATCTTGTGCCTTTACGTAGACGTAGACTTGTCTCACCATACCTCGTGTAATTCCTGACATACATATCTACATGTAAATTAAACAAATTTTAAATTAAACTTTTTTAAATTTTTATTCTCCTGTTTTCTTTTCTTCTTCATTTTGATTTTTCTTTTATATTTTCTAAGTTCTCACTACTTCAAAACTTTGCGTCAACACATCTATATTTAATAATTAGATTTATACTAATTTAAAAGATATTCACCCTTATTGCGAAGATCAACTACCACCGTAGACGATTGATAGAATTTATCGATTGTATTAAAAATCGATATTGTGAAAATGAATTGATAAAATATTAGGTTTGTTCGTTGAAGCCCTGGGGTTGCCCTATGGTCGCCACAAAGCGTTTTTTGAGAAACCTAAATTCGCCATGAATGTCAAATTGAGTGTTTTTTGAGCCACAGGTTTGCCATAGGTTTTCCCCAAACTCGCACTATAGCTTTTTGCTGTGGCGATTTGAGGGCTTTCAAATGGCATGTATTTTTTCTTTAATGACAGGGATGTGTGGTGATTTGTGGTTTAGCGTTTTTTGAGGACTGGAAAACCCAGGTTTTTTTGACAACTCATAGGGTTGTCAAGAAAACCTGGGTCAACCCTGGGGAAAGTTCAACGAACAGACCTATTATTGTGAATGGGAATGTGCATCTGACAGAACAGATGTTTGTTTTGTTTTTTCGAGGAACGTGCAATGAATGAACTAATGAATCTATGCGTGCTCTACTCCTATCCCAGTTTTAAAAAAAAACTTTCGGCTATCGAAGGATGCATTTTGTTATATTTTCCAAGAAATTGAGAACAAACTGAAGCCCTGCAAGAACACTCGAGCTGTGTCAAACATATTGAAGCTATTTATTTCTACTCTAATTATTTCCCACTTTGTAGTAGCCACAGTTTTGAAACAAATTTCCTTGGCAAGTTCTTCGTTCTCTTCCATCAACTGGACCAATCTCTTCAACTGTTTTTTAATGCTTAAAACTTTTTGAGACCTTTGGAAATAAAAGAAATTAAAATATGATCACTTATTTAATTTTACAGCCTTATTACGGTTGTCAAATATCAATACGATACTTGATAAATTTGTTCGTTTATCAATGAAACTGGTTAAGTGGTATTACGGATAACAACCATCAGACTTTTGATCAGTTATGAATGAAATGCTTTTTTGCGATCCATTGTGAACGTCTCTGGTTGCTTATTCGGTATTATGGTTATCAACTTTTTTGATATCTATAAATTTTTCAGTCAATCGCAAATTCGTCGTTGATGAACATTTTTTAGGTTTATTTTACTGGAAATGTGTAACCAAAACACAGGTACGTGGTTGACTAGTATAAGGGCTATATTGTGAAGTGTTTTTTCTGTGCCGTATAGCAAAAATTCATTCCAAATTGAATTTTGAAGTTATATGTGTTTATTCATATCAATTTGTTTAGTGTTCATTGAATGCAGGAAATTAAAATAGTCGCTTTATACGTAGATGTGGGGTGTGTCAACGCTTAGTACGAGCACACTGTTCACAATGGAAGTAAATTTATCAATTGGCATGCATAATACTGTAACGTGCGCTTAGTTCGCAAAATAAAACTCTACTTTTCAATTTAATTCTACCACTTTATTCAGTATCTACTTTCGATATACACTTTATCGAACTCAACTCAATTACGTTTATCCAATATTCACACTATCACTTTCTAAATAAAACTGACTTCTGGTTGCGTCAGCTCCCTCTTTATATAGGAAAGTGAACCATCGAGAGATTTCTAGTAGTTTTTCTATGAACCATGATGTCTAGACAAGTTTCCCTCCCGGTATTTCTGCACACATACACACTCACTCACAAAAGACGTCTTCTTTTAAACCACTCCATTATAGTGCTCCCAGATGTGTTTTTCGGTGGAACGTTTTCGATTAGGAAATTGGTATTAAATGTTGGGTGTACATTACACTGCCCCCTCCTTAACATTGTTCATCCCGAATAATTTCATTTGCGGCCTCCCCACTATATCGATGCAGCCGGTCACAATGCACTACTTTTAACTTGCCTCTTAGTCCTCTTTGGATGCGGTAGACCACGTCGTTAATCCTCGTGACAACAGTATAAGGACCTTCCCAGTTCTGCTGAAGTTTCGGTGACAATCCCTTTTGACGATGAGGATTATAAAGCCATACACGATCTCCTGCTCGGAATCCTGCGGTTGTCGCTTTTGTGTCGTACCGTGTCTTCATCCGGTCGCTGTAAGTTTTCATCCGTTCCCTTGTTCTTTTATGGATGTCAGCGAGTCTCTCCTTGAGGTCGTCCACATACTCGTTTGTGTCCTGTGGCTCCTCGGTGGGGCATCCAAATTTAAGTTCGCTGGGCAGCCGCATGGTTTTCCCGAACAGGATGTCAGATGGTGTTTGTCCTGTCGAGCTATGTACTGCACTTCTATAGGCCATCAGGAATAGCGGTACGTGCCTATCCCAGTCTCTTTGGTAGTCGCCTACGACCTTGGTGAGATGTTCTTTCAAGGTTCGGTTGAATCTTTCAACCATCCCATCAGATTGTGGATGAAGCGGTGTGGTTCTTGTCTTCTTAATGCCTAGTAGTCCGCACACTCCTTGGAAGATGTTTGACTCAAAGTTCCTCCCTTGGTCGGAATGGAGTTCCATAGGCACGCCAAACCTACTTACCCAGTTAAGCACAATCTGGTCGACCACCGTTTTGGCTTCTTGATTTGGGATGGCATACGCCTCAGGCCACTTACTAAAATAGTCCATCACGACCAGAATGTACTTGTTTCCAGCGTTGGTCTCTGGAAAAGGCCCAGCCACATCTACTGCAATCCTCTCAAAAGGCGATCCAACGTTGTACTGATGCATCTTACCTTGAATCTTCCTACCAGGTCCTTTGGTTGCAGCACACTTGTCACATGTTCGGCACCACTTCTCCACGTCATCTCTAGCATGTAACCAGTAGAACCGATGTCGCACCTTCTCCAGTGTTTTGTTTACTCCGAGGTGGCCTCCAGAAGGCCCGTCGTGCATCTCCCGAAGAACTTCACTGACTTTCGATTGCGGTACGATCAGCTGCATCACATGTGACTTACCGTCAGCGGATTCCCATCTTCGCCAGAGGACACCTTCTTGCACATATAGTGAGTCCCACTGTGCCCAATAGGCTTTGAGAACTGGACTCCTGTCAGAAATGTCTCCCCATTCCGGTTTCTCTTCATTTTCTTTCCATGCGAGAATGGGTTCGATATCTGGATCTTCCTGTTGAGCAGTCCTCACTTCCTCATTGCTCCATCCGCTTATTGGATCAGCTCTTAGTCGCTGAGCGGTAATGATTTCTTTGTCTTCTTGCCGCCTGCAATGCTTGCAATCCACTTTGCAAGGTCTTCGGGATAATGCATCGGCGTTTGAGTGCAGCTTTCCTCTGCGGTGTTGGATCTGGTAGTCATAGGTCTGCAATCTTTCTATCCACCTTGCGACTTGACCTTCTGGATTTTTGAAGTTCAAAAGCCAGCTCAGAGCACCGTGGTCTGTCCGCAGAAGGAATTTCTGTCCATAGATGTACTTATGGAAGTGCTTTGTTGCCAAGATAAGAGCTAGTAGTTCCCTTCTGGTCACGCAGTAGTTTTTTTCGGGTTTCGATAGGACCTTGCTGTAGTATGCCACCACTTTCTCTTCGCCATCATGCACTTGGGATAGTACCGCCCCGATTCCAACGTTGCTTGCATCTGCGTCGACGATGAATGTTTTGCCAGGTGTTGGATGTGCCAGCACTGGAGCGTTACAGAGGCGGTATTTGAGTTCCTGGAAAGATTTCTCACACTCACCTGACCATTTAAACTGCTTCCCCTTTTCGGTGAGTTGATGCAAACTCTTTGCAACTCCAGCAAAGTTCTTAACAAAACGTCGGTAATAGGTGGCAAGTCCCAGAAAACTTCGGAGTTGATGTTTGTCCTGTGGTGTTGGCCAATTTTTGACGGAGTCAACTTTTTCAGGATCAGTCTTTACTCCTTGGGATGAGATGATGTGTCCCAAATACTTGACTTCGGTTTTGAAAAGTGCACATTTTTCTGGATTCAGTTTAAGGTTAGCCTCTCGAAGTCTCTGAAACACGGCTTTTAGGTTCTTGCAATGTTGGTCAAATGTTTTCCCGTAAACAATGACATCGTCCAAGTAGACTAGGCAAGCTTTCCACGTCAGTCCTTGAAGAACGCACTCCATCAAACGCTCGAATGTTGCCGGAGCGTTACATAACCCAAACGGCATAACTTTAAACTGCCAGAGCCCATTACCTGTAGAAAACGCTGTCTTTTCCCGATCATCAGGGTGGATGTCAACTTGCCAATATCCGCTCTTTAAGTCCAGCGTCGAGAACCACTGCGCTCCCTCCATGGCATCTAGGGTATCACTGATTCTCGGCAGGGGATAGCTGTCCTTCTTAGTTACATCATTCAGCCTTCGGTAGTCCACACAAAAACGAGTGCTTCCATCTTTCTTTTTCACTAGCACCACTGGTGACGCCCAAGGACTTTTGGAATTTTCGATAAGACCGTCCTTTTTCATTGCTGTTATCATTTCCTCAACCTCACCTTGTTTGGCCAGTGGAAGACGTCTTGCGGGTTGACGAATCGGTCTTGCATCTCCTGTGTTGATGCGATGCTGCACCAACTGTGTCCTACCATATTGCCCCTTTTGCGATGCGAAGATATCAGTGTACTCTTGTAGGAGACTTTCAGCCATCCTTGTTTGTTGATGATCAAGGTTGGATGAATTCAGTATTTTAGCTCTGATGGTTTCGAGCTCCTCCGGAGTTATAGTTTTTCTCGGAGCTTCGTCGGTGATCTTCGTAATTGCTGCAACCGATTCGCAACGTCCAACGACTTCTCCTTTCTTCAACCTTACATCGTACGGTCTGGTGTTTAGTAATCGTACGGGGACCATTTTGTTTTTCGGTGCTACCAGTGTTTTCCCAATGATGACGCTTTGGGAGGAACACTCTGGGTCTGGTTCCACCATGAGGTATCGAAGGCTTCCAAACTCACCCTCCAGTTTCGTCCAAACGAACACTTCAGAAGAAGGAGGCAGAATCAGATCTTCCCTGATGACAGTTTTCAGTGTCGACGTACTTTCGTTCGAATAGGTCATTGGAAGTTCCTTATTTTGGTACTTCAAAACCTGATTACCGATGTCCAAAATAACTCCGTGCTGTTTCATAAAGTCGACTCCAATGATGCACTCGTCACATATATCTACCACCAGGAATTGATGAGTAAACACTAGATCGGCCAGTCGGATCTTAAGACACACTTCTCCATATACTCTTGCTGCTTCTCCCGTTGCGGTTCTTAGACGGTAGCTATTGGTGTTATGAAGCCACGTCGTCTTTACCAGGTCTCGACGTACTATGGAGGCAGTGGCACCGGTGTCGATGGTAGCCACATGTTTGTTCCCGTTAATAGTAGTCTCCACAGTCAGACTTTTGTTGTCTCGTTTGGTCTGAGAGACCTGGATGGTGGTTCTGGGGCCATCGATACAAGAAACCAGCCTCTGCCCCTCGAAGTTGGTTCTTACGGGCTGATAGGCAACGCTGGTGTTGTTGTTACCTTGCTCTGGGTTGGATCTCTTGCTTCCACAATGTTGACAACTGGCTTTGTTTGGTGGTAGTCGGCATTGACGCTGTAAGTGCCCGGTCTTGTTGCAGTTCCAACATCTTGCTAGTCCGCTCCGGTTCTTTTGTATTTCAGCTCTTTGGCACGAGCATTCTTCGACTATGGCCTCTCTAAGTCGATGTACTCCCTGAGAAGCCTGTTCTGCTGCTTCAATTGTCAATGCGAATGCTAAAGTTTCGGAAAGAGTACGTGTTCTAGCAGTTCGCACAGACCTCTGAAGATGTATATCGGAAATGGCACGAACGAAGGACTCAACAGCGAGCTGGTTGATGATTTCTTCTCCAGCATCCGGGTATGCCAGGTGAACCAGTCTTTCGACGTCTGCTTGGAGCTGCTGTAGACTTTCACCCCTTTTCTGGACTCGGTTATTGAGTTGGACTCGGAAGACTTCTTTCAAGTGGCTATCTCCAAAGCGTTTATCTATAGCTGCCACGAGAGAGCTGAAATCACCGCCCTTACCACCTGGAACTGTTTGAAGTAGTTCAGCTGCTGGTCCTCTAAGAGCAAGAGTCAGTGCTATGTACTTGTCTTCGTCATCCCAGCCATTTGTTGTCGCGGCTGCCTCAAATTGTCTCTTGTAAACTGGCCAAGAAGACTGTCCATCAAATGTTGGGGGTTTCATCTCCTTTTTCCTTGCAAAGTCTCCAGCAGATTCTCGAATTTTTATTTTCCGGATCTGGTCTAATTCCTTTGACAGAACAGAGAACTGGTTATCGCATCGGCTTTCCAAACGATTTTCTACAACAGAAAGCTGTTTTTCCACACCTTCAACTCGTTCGTCAAGGGCACATACATTTTTCTCAATGTTACCCAATTTTCCTTCTAGAATGTTTTTCTGACCTTCTAAAACATTCTGTTGCGCCTCAAGTCTTTCGAGAATATTCTGTTGTTCCTTCTTTTGCTCGTTTCGTTGCTCTTCCAGATTCTTTTGTTGTACTTCGAGTCTTTCGAGAACATTCTGCTGTTCCTTCTTTTGCTCGTTTCGTTGTGCTTCAAGTTGATCGAGAACATTTTGCTGTTCCTTCTTTTGTTCGTTTCGTTGCTCTTCCAGACGCCCGAGAATATTCTGCTGTTGCTCGTCAATCAGCTTCTTTTGTTGTACTTCGAGTCTTTCGAGAACATTCTGTTGTTCTTTCTTTTGTTCTAATAAAAGCTTCATCATACTAGAAAAATCTACATTTTCACTTACTTCCTCTTCCTCCACTTCTGTTTCAAAAACAAAAGTGTTTACGTCTTCCCCTTGCTGTTCCAAGTGGTTGCGCAAGCGCAGGACGAGCTCATTTTTCGATCCCGCTCTAGAAAGATTTCGCTTACCTAACTCACTTTTAAGCTCAATGCAGTTGAGCTCTTCTAACAACTTACCCATTTTCACTGTATATTGTTTTTATTTTTCTTTTTACTTTTTTTTTCACACTTTAATAGTCAACTGGTTTTTTTTTTTCAAATAAGTTTTATTTACACTTCTGACACCAATGTAACGTGCGCTTAGTTCGCAAAATAAAACTCTACTTTTCAATTTAATTCTACCACTTTATTCAGTATCTACTTTCGATATACACTTTATCGAACTCAACTCAATTACGTTTATCCAATATTCACACTATCACTTTCTAAATAAAACTGACTTCTGGTTGCGTCAGCTCCCTCTTTATATAGGAAAGTGAACCATCGAGAGATTTCTAGTAGTTTTTCTATGAACCATGATGTCTAGACAAGTTCCCCTCCCGGTATTTCTGCACACATACACACTCACTCACAAAAGACGTCTTCTTGTAAACCACTCCATTATAGTGCTCCCAGATGTGTTTTTCGGTGGAACGTTTTCGATTAGGAAATTGGTATTAAATGTTGGGTGTACATTACAATACCGATTTATCAATTACTGGATAGCACTTATCGTGTACCAATTGATTGATAATTGACAACCATAATACGGCTGTTAGACTCACATATTTTAGCTTTTCTAATATCCAGACCAAACTCATCAACTGCAAATTCACGATTGAAAGCAAAACTGACAGCTGACGACAAAATCGATGAAAATTGTTGTTCATGATACCGATTTTTTCATTCACAATGGACTATCAAAAAAAATATCACAATGGATCAACAAAATTGAAAGTTGACAATCACAATAGGTCTGTTCGTTGAACTTTCCCCAGGGTTGACCCAGGTTTTCTTGACAACCCTATGAGTTGTCAAAAAAACCTGGGTTTTCCAGTCCTCAAAAAACGATAAAACACAAATCACGACACATCCCTGTCATTAAAAAAAAAAATACATGATATTTGACAGCCCTCAAATCGCCACAGCAAAAAGCAAGGGCGAGTTTGGGGAAAACCTATGGCAAACCTATGGCTCAAAAAACACTCAATTTGACATTCAGGGCAAATTAAGGTTTCTCAAAAAACGCTTTGTGGCGACCCTAGGGCAACCCCAGGGCTTCAACGAACAAACCTAAATCATTTAACAAAATTGATTGATAAATGTCAATTATTAGTTGATAGTTGATCTTCGCAATAAAGGAGATTGTATCTTACTGTATAAATCTATTTAAATAAATGTATGAAAATAAAATAAAATTTCGTCAAAATCGTGTTAGCTAATTAACGTGAAAGTAGGTTTTGAAAAAGAAAACTAGTTTTTTGACTTTTTTCAAAATTGTTTCTTAAATCATAAGAAAGACAACCAAAAATTAATTTCTCACACACAGATTTAATTGAAATCGTTAGAACAGTTTTCGAGAAAAATAGGTTGCCATAAGTTGTGTGGCAGATACCGTTATTTCAAGAGACCCAATTGCTGCCCCACATACCCAAACTGCACATTTGAAGAAAACCGGTCAAGCGGTTCAGGCTGTAGATCCATATACGAATAGACAGACAGCATAGCAGGATCCACTTTTTTTCGTACTCTCTATTGTCGTTATTTCGTAATGTCATGTTTAATTGTTATTTAAAATTTTTTCTGCTGGCTTGCAAAGCTAGTCTTTTAGAGCCTAAGACCGCAAGAAAAAATGTTTAGTGTTTTTCAGACAGAGGGGAAACGATCTGACTCTCTGTATTATCTACTCTGTAACCAGAAAGTGAACTGCAAGTAAGTAGTGCCATTTTGCCAAATATATTTTTTTGTTGGTTCGTTTCAAATCAATTTAAAAATGTGAACCATGTTGCGATATTTTTTAAAATACTTCGTTCAAAAGTGTAAATTGAAAAAGAGGAAATAAAGAAAACAGATATCAATTGCAATTTATTAATTTCAAATAAATTTTTTTATAATTTAAGTAATTGTAACCGTTCGAATTTCAGTTTTAAAACTGGGCTGGTTTCCACTGTTTTTTTCACAGGTTTATCACAGGCTTCGTCTTCTTCCCTTAAAAAGGCTCAGCACAACTTTTTCCTCAACTTTATCACACTTTTGGTTTTGCATGATATTATCCTTCTCTTCGAATTTAAGCCGTTCCATCGAATCATTTAGTTTATCGATGTTATCTTCAGTATAACCATGAAAACTTCCGATAGTGCTCTTTTTGCGAAGGCACTTGTCAATTATAAACTTAAAGTCTTTATATTTACTTAGAGTTATTGGGTTACCGATTATGATCAAAAGAGCTTTCGCACGAGACAGTATGACGTTGAGACGCTATAAAAAAAAGTTTGTTAATTGCGAACTAATTTTTGCATGTTCAATTTAAATACTCTTGGACAGTCAAGGAATCCCAAGCTTTTGGTAAATGAACGCACTGTAGAGACTATTATGATTGACTTTTCCCGTCCCTGAAATGTTTCGACGGCACCAACTTCAATTTTATTCCAACGACGAAGATTTAGCTCTTTTTTGATCATAGTATACTGCATTTTGTAAGGTGATATGATACCAATATCAGCTTCAGTGATTTTACGACCGTTGATGCCATAGTGCATTAGATCCTTGACATATTGGATTACGGTTCTATTTTCCAACTCGTTGTAAAAACTGAAAAAAACGGTGGTCTTACAAATTTTTTACTATTAAAACCAGTTCAAAGGAGTTCCACCCCTGAGAAAGAAATATGAACGATGTGAAAGATTTCATCTCAAGCCAACTTTGGGCAAAACAACCACACTGATGTGCCTTTCCATTGGACGAAAAGCCACCTCTCGATTTGAAGTGACTTGTCGTCCAACTTTATGTCATGTATTTCTCCGCTCCGTCCAACTTCAAAATTTTCAAAAATATTTGAAAATCATCTAACAAGTTGTTCAAGCCATGCGTCGGCGTCGTCTGACGGTTCACATTATCAAACATTGGTCGTTCAAGCCAAAGTCTGTCCAACTAATTGTAGTGTAAACGACCCTTAACGCTTAACCAGTGAAACGTAAGACTTAGCTTTTCGAGAAATAACGTAGGATATATTGGCCTTTGGAAGCAAAATAAGAATAAATCAGATGCAATTCAAAACTTACCTCCCTGATCCATTTTGCTTGGAGCGTCCATAAACCGAATGGAACACTATCGGATAATTTTGAGCGGGTAGCCGATTCCATTTCATAGCCCAATCAGTTTCATCTATAAAAACATGCAAAATAATTATAAGCTACACATAATGTTATTTCATCACATACCTTTTGGTGCCAATGGCTTCAATTCATTGTTGTAATACAGTTGATTATATAGCTGGACAATTTCCGGATGTGATCGATAGTTTCGAATCAATCGAGTTTGAATCGATCTATTATATTGGCCTCTGTCCACTGCATAGCAGTCCCTTTTCATCAACCGCTCCATAAATGAAACCTTCAATCCAAGATTAGCGGCTCTTTTAGATTTCAAAACTGGACCTAATTGCTTCGGATCGCCAGATACAATCAGACGTGTGGTAGATGAAGATATCCCCAACCAACCAACAAGGGTTTCGGGCTCCGTTGAAGCACCACATTCATCAATGAAAATATGTGAAAAAAACTTTTCCGATATTGGTACTGATACGAGCCTACCCGCAACAGACAAAGTGCAAACTATTATCCGAAATTCATAAATGACTTCTAAACTAGGATAAAAGTGAGTAGTATTGCAGAAGTTAGAGTATTGAATTAAAACATCATCAATGCTTTGCAGTCTTTTCTTATTGGATTTCGCAAATAACCGTAAAATTATTGGCTTTGTAAGACGAAGCTTAACAAACTCTCGACACAGGCGAAGAGCTACTTCATCACATGCGCCATTTGAACCAGATAAAATCAGAATCCTCGTCTCTGGGCGTCTTTTCCATAGCTGAAGAACGGTTTCTACTATAGTAGACGTTTTTCCAGTTCCTTAAAAGTAAAATTGTAAATTTGTAATTGTAAAACAAATTGCAAGAAATAAAAACTGCAAAGTTTTTTCCTCTACAAAAATTACAGTCGGAAATTCAAGTTGTGCTCTAGCTGGATCTGGAGCAGTAAAAAGTGATTCGTTCTCTTAACTTTACCCAGGGTTGACGCTAAAGATGTCATAAAAAAACCTAGGCTTAAATCATCACACATCCCTGTTATTAAAAAAATACATGCCATTTGGCAGCCCTCAAATCGCCACAGTAAAAACCTAGGGCGAGTTGAGGCAAACCTATGTCAACCATAGGGCTCAAAAACACTCAATTTGACATTCAGGGTGACTTTAGGTTTCTCAAAAAAACGCTTTGTGGCGACCCCAAGGCGATCCTAAAGCTTCAACGAACAGACCTATTCTTTACATATACAAATGTTTCGATTTGAACTATTTATCCAACCTGTGACTATTCCTTTTGATCTCGAGCTCGAGCAATGATAATTTTTTTTGCCTTTGTTCCTGGCCACTTAGTTTTAAAAAAGTTGATTATAACATGATTTCGAGAAAAACGCGTTCAAAGTTGTAAGAAACAAATCGTAGGCAGATAGAACGCATTAGAAACGTCTTCATTGCATTCGAAATTACTATAGTCTGATTTGTCAATAATCTGCAAAATTTTGGAAGAGCTATTTTACTTTTAAAAAATGCAAGAAATCCATTTTTATTAAGTTCTAGTTCATCAGTTTACAAAGTCACGATTGCTGTTGGATAAGAGCGCTTTTTGAAATGACTTCATTTACGAAAGAAGAATACACAGAAATTTTATTAATTTATTGGTTGTGCAATGGAAATTCAAGAAAAGCACAACGAAGAGAGCAGGAACTTTATCCTAACAGATGGCTTCTTTCTCGAAATGTTTTTGGAAATTACTTTTAAAGGCTTCGAGAAACTGGATCAGTATTAACTCTTAAGATTAACGCAGGAGCTGCAACGATACAAAGAGTTTCGACCGATGAAAGAATACTGGCAGCTGTTGAAATCGGTCATTCCATCAGCATAAAGCTCTTGGCTCTTCAGTTTAATATTTCCAAACAAAAAATTTCCAGAAGACTGCATGGCGAAAATGTGCATCCATATGTACATGTACACCTTGTGAAAAACTGTTTCCGAATAATTTTTTGTAACGAGTTGCTAGAGAGAAGCTTGGATGACAACCTTTTTCTAAAAAGAATTCTTTGCACAGACGAATCTCAATTCACAAGAGATGGTATTACGAATTTCCATGATCTCCATACATGGGCTTCAAACAATCGACATTCAAGGCGGCAAAGAGCGTTTCAGTACATATTTTGTGTTAATATGTGGGCAAATGTAGTTGAAAATGGAATAATCAGGCATTTCAAATTACCACCCCGACTCGACTTAATTCTACTATCTGGAGTTTTTACAAAATAATCTACCAGACCTATTGGAGGATGTCCCATTGCATCAGCTAGTTTCATCATATTTCAAGATTGGTTGGATGAAAAAAAGGTGGTCGATGGATAGTCCAAAAAAATTGGCTCTAAATTGCACTCAAAACCCAGGAGGGCACTTTGAGCACTTGTTATAATTGTTTTTGTATGCACATAAAATATTAATATAAATAAATTAAAATAGGGTTTTAAAGATTAGTATTTCTACTAAAAGGAAAGTCCAAAATAAGGTTTCTACCATAAGTACTGACAGAGAAATCGAACGTAACATAAGTAAAGGTATAACAAAGTTAACGTTTTTTTAAATCTTCAAAAAGTGATGTCCAAGTTGAGAAGTAGACTTTACTGTAGAACAATTATTTTTCTTAGAATATGACCAAGAGTCACACCCAAAAGTTTGTATTGTAACACAAGTTAACGGACATCCTGTATAGAAATTTTATACTAGGTATCTATTTTTTATATATTTTTTATATATACAGGATGATTTGCATAAGGTGTGACAAAAAGATAGGGTGTGTAGGTTGGACTTAGACAAGCAAAAAATCGTATGGGAGGGGGGTCCATTTTCCCCCGTTTAGGCGGGAGGGGCAATTTAAGAAAAAAATCACTTAAAAAGGGAAAAAATTATTTAAAAATAACGGTAATACCTACAGAGTCGTCCTATAGCATTTTGAAAAGCTAAAAACCTATACATTAATTTAAATTTAAAAATTAAATTTAAATTTAAAAATTAAAAAATTGTTCAAATGAATAGTTTTTGAAATATTAATTTTCAAAGTCAAAATTTTGACAAAAAAACATAATGGTTTTTTTTTCAAACCTTTTTTTTCAAAATTTTACATAATTAAGTAGTATTTTTCTGGCTAATTTTCAATGCTTTTTTTTATTTCTGGTCAAACACAAAAAACCGGATGCCAAAATAACCTGTAGTTTTTGAGAAAACCAAAAATTACAAAAACCACTTTTTTCAATTTTTTTTTTAAGTTTTTTTTTCGTGAATTTACGAAATAAAGGATGAATTTTCTCTTTACTTTTTTTATTGAGAACACCTGCGTGAGAACTAAGGGTTATAATTAGTTTGATATTGTTTTTTTAATCGTGCAACATCACGCACTACCTAGCCAGTGGAAGAAAAATGCAATTGCGAAATAAGAAAGTCGTAATCAAAGCCTTAAGCAGATAGGATTCTCCATTTATAACTGAACTCAGGAACCTGGGTCCAATAACTGTTTGTCCAACAATACCAAGCCAAACATTACAGCTAAAGCGGTGTTGAGATTTGGTTTGTTTCTTGTTATGCGGATTGCTGCTACTCCAGTGATGTAAATTTTGGAAATTTGTTACTCCGTCTCTGGTAAATTGAACTTCATCCATCCAGAATATCCTTCGAAAATAATTGTGGTCAGTTTCATATCTTAACAATAATGTTCGGCAAAATGCAGCCCTTAATATGTTATCGTTGGCAGTTAGCTCCTGAACTGGTGTAGTATGGTACGGGTGCAACTTGTCGGTATGAATCACTCCCCATACTCTAGTTTGGGGCAAATGAAGCATAGTAGCTATCCTCCTTGTGCTAATGGGGGGATTTCGTCGGACCAATCCCAAAATTCTTTCCTCTGTGTTTACGTCTGCGGAAGATGCACTGTCTCGCCCTAGTTGCTCCAGTACTCCACGTTCTCGAAGACGTTGATGAATTCTTGAAAACATCGTATGACTGGGATGTCTCCTATTGGGATACAATTCAGCGTAGAGTCTTTGCGCTTCTCGACCTCGACCATGAGCCAGCCATACCGTAGCAGTAATGCATATTAGTTAATTCGGCCCAAGAGTAATTTGACATCGTGATATGTTGACGACTTGACATCCAAATTAGATTTAATTTGTTCAACAAAACATTCTAGCTTTTTATATGTCCTTAGGTAAGACATATTTTTATTTTAGTGTTCAAAATTACGCGACGTTTTGGTCTTGAACTCAACAGTTAGACCTCGTTCGCCAAACCGACCCCACCGCAATAAAAACAAGGTGGCAGGTCAATGTCAATTCAATGCTCTCACGCAGATTTTTTCATTGAAAAAATGATGAAATATGGTTAATCCAGAAATCCCAACAAAGACTGATAATAAAAAAATAGAAAGTTAATTCTTTCTTTCATAAATTAACCAAGAATTAAATAATGTAAAAACCCCACCGTAATAAAAACAAGTTGCCAGGTCTATTTCAACCCAATGCCCACACGCAGGTGTTCTCAATGAAAAAATGTGTGAAATGTGGGTAATTGAGTACATTGTCACTTTATTGTATGTTTTGAAGACTAGTAATAAAAAAACGAAAAAGATAAAGTTAATCCTTTCTTTCGTAAGTTCACCTAATTATCCAATAACGTAAAAACTAAAAAAAAGGTTTTTCTCAGAAAAAAGTAGTTTCGGTCATTTTTGGTTTTCTCAAAAACTACAGGTTATTTTAAAATTCGGTTGTGTTTGATCAAAAATAAATAAGAGCATTGAAAATAAGCCAGAAAAATACTACTTAATTATGTAAAATTTTGAAAAAAATGGTTTGAAAAAAAAAATTACGTTTTTTTTTCAAAATTTTGACTTTGAAAATTAATATTTCAAAAACTATTCATTTGAACAACTTATTTTTAAATTTAAATTAATGTATAGGTTTTTAGCCTTTTAAAATGCTATAGCACGACTCTGTAGGTATTACCGTTATTTTTAAATAATTTTTTTCCCTTTTTAAGTGATTTTTTTCTTAAATTGCCCCTCCCGGCTAAACGGGGGAAAATGGAACCCCCCCCCCCCCCCCCCTCCCATACGATTTTTTGCTTGTCTAAGTCCAACCTACACACCCTATCTTTTTGTCACACCTTATGCAAATCACCCTGTATATAAAAAAGCTAAAATGAGTGTTTACCCGGTGGTCCAAATAAAACGTAAGGTACGGATACGTCAGGCCCAACTGCAATATTGCGTACTGCCTGCAATTGTTCAAAATTGCTCTCTATTGAATTATTAAAAAGTTCCAGTCTGAAAATACCAAGAAAATTAATCAAAAACAAAAGAAAGAGAAAGTCATTAGTATTAACTTACTTTTCCGTAGATAAACACACTGGTAAAATGTGATCGCTTCTTGGAAAAAGAAAATTTCTTGAATTATCATCATTATCATAGAGCAATGCTAATGCTCTGAGCTGGTATTTAAATGTTAGTTGCGACGGACGCAGATTAACTTCATAAGTTTTGTCATTGAATATGTCAAGCCAGCCTTCATATGAAAAGTAAACTTTATTATCGCTGATTTCTTCAATAGTACCAACGAATTTTTCCTTGGTTTGGTTTTCGATCAATACAATCTCATCCAACGGCGTTACAATGTTTTCCAAGCATACGTTTTTAGGTACTTGTAACTGTTAAATACAATTTAAGGGAGACACGTTTATTTTTATTTTATTTGAATGAAAAATTAAATCGAAAGTTTTTTAAGTTGGTATAGTAAAATATTAAGAACAATGTTTTCAGGCATACCTCCACCATATAAAAGGTTTCGCAATCTATTAAGGGATCGAAGTTCTTTACTTTAAAGTCGGGCTGATGATGATCGGAGCTTTCTACTTTAACGTCGGACTGATCAAATTGCTTGTAAGGTTGCATTTCTTCAAAATATTCTATATTAATCATTGTCCCTAAGGCACCACTCATGTTTCCGTAGTTTAAAATATTTCCATCGTCAAAATATGCTCTAGTTCATGTAATAAAAATGATTATAGTTAAGGTTTATTAGCACAGCTAATCGTTGTCATACCCTAAGCCTTTAGAAGCATCTCGCAAAAACTTATCAGAAAAATTACTTTCTTGGGACAATTTCATTATAAAAGAGTCATCAAGTTCATTTTCTGGATAATTGTCACATTTCAGCTCTCTGAAAATAAAATATAATATAGGTTTACTTCTTTAATTTTTGGGTAAAATTTGGGAAAAAGGCCGGGAAAAAGTTTGGGCTCGAGCTTTTTTGTAATCTCCATCCGAAAATGAAAAGTAAAGCTACGCATTTGGGATGTTTCTGGCTGAATGACATTTATCATGTACTCTCAGTAGATATAGCAGGTTTTCACAATGGCTATTCAACCGTAGACAACATCTTCGTACTGCAAAACATTGCTGGAACATTCCTCGAAAAAAAAAAGAAATTATTCGCCTTTTTCGTTGATTTCAAGGCAGCCTTCGATAATGTCGATCGAAAAGTTTTAATATTCAAACTTCATAACGCTGGAATGAGCCAAAAGTTTGAGAGAATCGAAAACATATACGAGGATAACCAATCGATTGTGTGGAGTGGGACCGAAGCATCAGAATGGTTTGAAACAAATATGGGAGTAAGACAGGGATGTACACTAAGCCCATATCTCTTTTGCTTTGTACATCGATGACCTCATTGACTTTTTACCGTGAGGAATAGAGATTGCAGGACATTTAATAAAAGCACTTTTATTTGCAGATGATGTGGTTCTATTTGCCAATTCACCAGAGTCCTTACAATTAATGATTAACCGCCTTGATTTGTACTGCCAATTATGGAAACTTACGGTCAACCTTACAAAATCAAAAAATTATAATTTTTAAGAAGGGAGCTGGTAAAGAGTGCAGAAATGAAAACTGGCATCTCAACGGAAAGTCCATTGAAGTTGTGATATCATATAAATATCTCGGGATAACAATAGCTAGTAATCTCAGCGTGGAACTTCACCTAAAGGAAAAACTGATAAAAGCGAAAAGTGCCATATCGGCTACATGGAAAAAATGTTTTTCAAACCAATTGATTAACCACAGCGTAAAATACAAGGTTTTCCAATCTGTAGCAGAATCAAAGATGATATAGTAGAGAAACTCCTTAAATACTCCATAAAACGTTGCTTTAGCTTACCAAGCACAACACCAAACTATATGATCTATATTGAAACAGGTCTGTCGCCGCTTCACATTAACTCATTAAAGTTGCATGTAGATTATGTAGTGAAAGTTTTAGATATGCCGAACGATAGACTTCCGAAAATAATTGAGAAGATGGTAGTTGAAAGGAATACGCTCTGGTATAAGAAACTCGAAGAGCTAGCAACGTACTGCGGATTAGAAAGCAATTTGGCTTTTGGAAACGAAAGATACCGCAAGGATGTGCTTGTAAATCTTATTGCCAAAACAGAGCGGACTACTTAAATATGGCTTCATCATAGCATTTTAAATCACAATCTGTGTGAAAAAAATTATTTCCGCAATGACAACAGCAAGGAATTAATTTCAGCCGTTTTTAGAATAAGAGGCGAGCTAATACGTCTCAATTATAACCCACATCGTCCCGATTTACAAATTTATTGTAGTCTCTGCAATTTATCTGAGAGAGAAGATGTTATACTTTTCATCGGAAGATGTCCCATCTTTAAGGAAATTAGAAGATATTTTCATGGAACCGACACAAAATCTAAGGAAGAAGTTATAAATAGGCGAAAGCGAGATTAAACAACTTTTTTACTTCCATAAAACAGCTATCAACTGCCGTAGTAAAATTATTACTGAAAGCTTTTACCTCTATTAATATTTTTAAATTCAAGAATTGAATATAATGTATATACATTAAAACAACTTGTTATAAAGTGATTAATTTTATGTCAATCAGGCAGACGGCAAAGCCATGCTTAATGATTTTTGTAACTTAAATCTGTATTTAAAACAAGAAAGCAAACAATAAATCTAATCTTATCTAAATCTAATCAGTAGATATAGTAAACAAACATAAATAGAAACAATTTTGTTTCAGAAACGTGAGATCATTGCAATATTACATTTCACGCTAAACATTATTTTGAATTTTCAAACTCACAAAAAGAGTTTATAGTCTCTATTTTATTTCAAATATAAATTTGAATTCAATCAAAATGGAGGAAATTGTTCAGGTAAATACTTGCAGGAAGGGAAATCAAAAGCTTTCCCAAATTTACGTAAAAAAATAATGCTCGCGTTCTTGGGACCTATCTTCGAAAATCTTAACTTAAGATTCTGTCACTTTTCCCTTGTAAAAAGATTCAGATTTTCAGATGACAATTCAGATTTTCAGATTTTCGAACATAGATTTTCAGATGGAAAAACTTGGCTGAAAATTTGAACTTAAGATTTTACTTGTCAAAACAAGGAAAACAACATACATGACAATCGAACTTTACTCGGTATTCTTGGGTTAGTTTTTTGTTTTATTAGTTTTCGCTTACTTGTTGAATTAAAATCGATTATTATTGATGTTCGGATATTCTGTTTTGTAAATTGATATTAAAAGTAAATTTATCAGCAACGAAAATATATTTTTGAGGGCACATGATTTTAATTTTTTTTCATCAAAATTGATTGAAGTGAATTTTATTTGCATACTACGTTACACAAATATGGAAATCGAATTCCTTAATTTCAAACTGGGAAAATCTGTATGTTTTCCAATTACTTTTACCACTAACTATGTAGAACCGAGAGGTGAATCACAGTACCATTTTATATCTGACACAGAGCTTAAATTGCGTTCTTGAACTGGCAGATTGAATATCGAAGATTCGAAACTGCGACGAACGCGAGCAATGATACACGTTTTGGGATCCCGTGGGATCCCGCGGCATTCAATTCTCAAACCGTTTCATTAGTGCTAAAAGAAGTGGCTGTCGCTTCTTATGATTCTGAGAAGTGACATAGCGTTTTTCATTGAAATCCGAAAGAACTACTCTCAAATCCGGAACTACTCTTTTCAATGAAACATTTTTCAACAGTTTTGTCGTAGTATTGGTGACAATTGTCATGAATAGCATTGGGTGCATTAACTTCTATAGTCACTATGTAGTCAAAATTCAATTAGTTTTGTGAATGCCAAATTGAACTACAAACGCAGTAAATCCTTTTTTGTTTGTAATCTTTCGGTTTTTTTTCCGAACAGCCGATTGTGAAACGTCGAAATGATTCTAAATTAACTTTATATCTGAAATATTTACATTACGTGGGGTGAAAAATTTCAACTCATTTTGCAGTTGTTTCTAATGACTTGATTACGTAGTTAATAAAGCAGTGAATGCGCCCACTTGCATTTTTTTTACACTCCATGTAGGTGATGGATGGAAAGGGATGACGACGAAGAAAATGACAACAAACAATGCAGCGAACTAACAAATTCTTTATTATTTACATAATTCTGCACTCATATTCAATTATTTTCTATTTTCTTTTCAATTTTAATAATATTCAAACAAATTTCACAACAATTTTTTTCCATTTGACGTTTGATACAACAGCTGTTTTTGCATATGTGTGTAATTTTCAGAGTAGATCTCCCAACCGATTGGGAGTAGAGATGAAACATTAAAAATGGAAAAGGAGTAGATCTTTTCACAAAAGGAGTAACTCTTTTCGTCAATGAAAAACGATATAATACATGTAACCATTGACATAATAGATATGGACTGCTAGTTAAATGTGATTTCCATTGACATAATAGATATGGACTGCTAGTTAAATGTCATTTCAATACAAACCTTGCAGAACTTTTGTCGACAGCGACGGTGCTGCTTTAGTTTGTTGTGCCAAAAAAATATAATACCAGTTCTACTGAAACCAGTGAAAAGCAAAAAGTTCTTCTCATTGCAGTACTTCAATGGTTATTCTGTTGCTCCTGTTGCTATAGTGGTAGCTTCATAAAAATACCACCCAAAACTAAAGCGCTGCTCTTAAATGGACCCCTCGTAAAGTTGGTTACTAGCAGTCCATATCTATTAGGTCAATGGTGATTTCAATACAAACCTTGCAGAACTTTTGTCGACAGCGACGGTGCTGCTTTAGTTTGTTGTGCCAAAAAAATATAATACCAGTTCTACTGAAACCAGTGAAAAGCAAAAAGTTCTTCTCATTGCAGTACTTCAATGGTTATTCTGTTGCTATAGTGGTAGCTTCATAAAAATACCACCCAAAACTAAAGCGCTGCTCTTAAATGGACCCCTCGTAAAGTTGGTTACTAGCAGTCCATATCTATTAGGACAATGCATGTAACCTAAGAGGATTTAAAGAACAAGAGGGAAAACCATTACGTCTCCTTCCCCGCAACTTCCATTTGTTTACATTGTTGTTTTTGTAATCGCAGCCTCCATCTGTAAATACGTGTGAGCTGCAGAAAAAAGGCGCGAAAAAGTTGTGGAAGTATATGCGTGGTGAATTTATTTATTTTTTTTTTGCTTGGCAACTTGAAACCACCTTGAAACATAACCTGAAATTTAATTTTCACCATAATACTGAAAAATTCTTAAGGGCAGGGTTTGAACAACACCAAAGTTATAGTTTTTTAAAAACTCAATTTTTTTTTTTGTAAAGCTGGGCAAGATGTGAAAACTCATAAACATGCAACGATACTGATTCTATTGGGACTTATTATATTCAGATTCGCTCCCTCAGCTCGGTTATTTGTCTTAACTTTTTTTTAATACCAAAACCTAAATATCAAACTATGTAGACATTTTTTGAAAAACTTATCTTAATCAAAATATTGAAATGCAGCAATCTTGTAGATATTATGCAGAGCTCAGAAAGCCTTCATTCATCTCTGTAGCACAATTACTTACAAAGCGCCAACACTTTAAGTTTTAATTTTTTTTTGTGTTAAGAAAAATTGAAAACTTACAGCCGTATTTATAATCGTATTTTAAACTCCGCGGAACTTTAAAACACGCTTAATCGTTGATTAAAACAAAAATCGTATTTATAATCATTTTTCGGCAGTGAATAAGGGCTGATTAGCTTAAACGCAGAAATGTGTGTTAAGCGTGTTTTAAGCGTGTTTTAGCGTATAAATGTCATTTGATTTTGAGTATTGAGTTGTCATTCAGTGGTTTATTTACAACTTTGAAAATTTTAAAGGCAACTAAAATCAAAATGGAAATGTACTCAAATTACATTAATTTTATGCATAATTTGGATGGTGTAAATGTGTTATGCACTGAAAGAAGTATTTTTTATTTTATTTTTTTGCATTTTCCAAAGCAATTAGTAGGTATTAAAAATTTTATAAACTTAAACCGAACAACCGAACACCGAACGTAAATAAAAACAAAACAAAATTCTGTTGTCAGTTCAACCATTGAGAAACCAAAATAAGAGAGTTCTTTATGATTTTGACATAAGGGATGATTTACTAGTATGGGCGAAAAAAATGATTATAAATAAGGATTTTTTATTCACTGATTAAAGTCTCAATAAGTTCTTAATCACTGAATAACTAATATGCGTTTTAAGCGTGTTTTAGCGAAATCTAATAAATACGGCTGTTAAAGTGTTGGAGCTTTGTTAATAATTGTGCTACTGAGATAAATGATGACTTTCTGAACTCAACACAGCGTAGACAAAAATTCTACATTTAAAGATTTTGATTGAGACAAGTTTTTAAAAAAATTTCTACCGAGCTTTTAATAAAAACAAAAAATCAAAACTTAAAGTGTTGGTGCTTTGTAAGTAATAGTGCTATAGAGATAAATGAAGGCTTTCTGAGCTCTATCTATATCTACAAGATTGCTGCATTTCAATATTTTGATTAAAATAAGTTTTTCAAAAAATGTCTACATAGTTTGATATCCGCTTTCAATTCTTTTAATTTTGATTTTTTTTTTTTAATTCAATTAATTAACTGCTTAAATTTTCAACACAGCTTCAAGAAGAGAATCAAAAGCTTAAGTTGGAATCTCTTTCATCAAACAAATGCAAAATGAATTCATATTTATTGGTTACTGTTTTGCTTTAGTGTATATTTTTTTAACAGTCATACTTTTCTGTCTATTTCTCTTAAGAAACGTTTTTTAAAAAAGAAGAAATAGAAGGGAGGAGACTACTCAGAAAAATATTTAACAAAAAAGAAAATATTTTAATATTTTGATGCTTAAATTTTTATTTCCAAACACTTAAAAAGTATATAATCACAAATAAATTTTATTAACAAACCCAAAAAAAAGTTTTAAATCCAAAAATTCTGCCAGACGTAGCCTTAAGGTGACTAAAAGTAAAAAAAAAAAAAAACAAAAACCGGTTCCCAGACGAGAATACCAATACTACGGTACAATTTTGTGTAAGCCCTGTGTGTGGATCCGAATATAAAGTGGTGTTAGTGAAATTTTGTGTAAGCCCAGTGTTGAGATCCGAATATAAAGTGGTGCTAGTGAGATTTTGTGAATGAGTGCGTGCACCAGCTTGTGGGGTGGTATCAATGTGTTAGTGTGGTTTTCCCTCTTGTTCTTTAAATTCTCTTAGCATGTAACTCAAATGTCAAAAAGAAAATTTGACTCTACAGGAATATTTTTTATGAGCTAAGTAGGTTTGTTCGGTGAAGGCCTGGGAGTTCATTCCGTATCTTTCACAGATGATTATGAGATGAGAAATGAGAAAGAATAGCTTTTTTAAAACGGTTATTGTTTAAAATAATTCTAATATTAATTGGCAGCTTAATTGCATAAACAAAAAAGAGGCGTGAAGAACTCAAAAACGAAGGTGGAAAATTGAGTTTGTTGTATATATTGTAACGTGCGCTTAGTTCGCAAAAATAAAACTCTACCTTTCAATTTAATTCTACCACTTTATTCAGTATCTACTTTCGATATACACTTTATCGAACTCAACTCAATTACGTTTATCCAATATTCACACTATCACTTTCTAAATAAAACTGACTTCTGGTTGCGTCAGCTCCCTCTTTATATAGGAAAGTGAACCATCGAGAGATTTCTAGTAGTTTTTCTATGAACCATGATGTCTAGACAAGTTCCCCTCCCGGTATTTCTGCACACATACACACTCACTCACAAAAGACGTCTTCTTTTAAACCACTCCATTATAGTGCTCCCAGATGTGTTTTTCGGTGGAACGTTTTCGATTAGGAAATTGGTATTAAATGTTGGGTGTACATTACACTGCCCCCTCCTTAAGATTGTTCGTCCCGAATAATTTCATTTGCGGCCTCCCCACTATATCGATGCAGCCGGTCACAATGCACTACTTTTAACTTGCCTCTTAGTCCTCTTTGGATGCGGTAGACCACGTCGTTAATCCTCGTGACAACAGTATAAGGACCTTCCCAGTTCTGCTGAAGTTTCGGTGACAATCCCTTTTGACGATGAGGATTATAAAGCCACACACGATCTCCTGCTCGGAATCCTGCCGTTGTCGCTTTTGTGTCGTACCGTGTTTTCATCCGGTCGCTGTAGGTTTTCATCCGTTCCCTTGTTCTTTTATGGATGTCAGCGAGTCTCTCCTTGAGGTCGTCCACATACTCGTTTGTGTCCTGTGGCTCCTCGGTGGGGCATCCAAATTTAAGTTCGCTGGGCAGCCGCATGGTTTTCCCGAACAGGATGTCAGATGGTGTTTGTCCTGTCGAGCTATGTACTGCACTTCTATAGGCCATCAGGAATAGCGGTACGTGCCTATCCCAGTCTCTTTGGTAGTCGCCTACGACCTTGGTAAGGTGTTCTTTCAAGGTTCGGTTGAATCTTTCAACCATCCCATCAGATTGTGGGTGAAGCGGTGTGGTTCTTGTCTTCTTAATGCCTAGTAGTCCGCACACTCCTTGGAAGATGTTTGACTCAAAGTTCCTCCCTTGGTCGGAATGGAGTTCCATAGGCACGCCAAACCTACTTACCCAGTTAAACACAATCTGGTCGACCACCGTTTTGGCTTCTTGATTTGGGATGGCATACGCCTCAGGCCACTTACTAAAATAGTCCATCACGACCAGAATGTACTTGTTTCCAGCGTTGGTCTCTGGAAAAGGCCCAGCCACATCTACTGCAATCCTCTCAAAAGGCGATCCAACGTTGTACTGATGCATCTTACCTTGAATCTTCCTACCAGGTCCTTTGGTTGCAGCACACTTGTCACATGTTCGGCACCACTTCTCCACGTCATCTCTAGCATGTAACCAGTAGAACCGATGTCGCACCTTCTCCAGTGTTTTGTTTACTCCGAGGTGGCCTCCAGAAGGTCCGTCGTGCATCTCCCGAAGAACTTCACTGACTTTCGATTGCGGTACGATCAGCTGCATCACATGTGACTTACCGTCAGCGGATTCCCATCTTCGCCTGAGGACACCTTCTAGCACATATAGTGAGTCCCACTGTGCCCAATAGGCTTTGAGAACTGAACTCCTGTCAGAAATGTCTCCCCATTCCGGTTTCTCTTCATTTTCTTTCCATGCGAGAATGGGTTCGATATCTGGATCTTCCTGTTGAGCAGTCCTCACTTCCTCATTGCTCCATCCGCTTATTGGATCAGCTCTTAGTCGCTGAGCGGTAATGATTTCTTTGTCTTCTTGCCGCCTGCAATGCTTGCAATCCACTTTGCAAGGTCTTCGAGATAATGCATCGGCGTTTGAGTGCAGCTTTCCTCTGCGGTGTTGGATCTGGTAGTCATAGATCTGCAATCTTTCTATCCACCTTGCGACTTGACCTTCTGGATTTTTGAAGTTCAAAAGCCAGCTCAGAGCACCGTGGTCTGTCCGCAGAAGGAATTTCTGTCCATAGATGTACTTATGGAAGTGCTTTGTTGCCAAGATAAGAGCTAGTAGTTCCCTTCTGGTCACGCAGTAGTTTCTTTCGGGTTTCGATAGGACCTTGCTGTAGTATGCCACAACTTTCTCTTCGCCATCATGCACTTGGGATAGTACCGCCCCGATTCCAACGTTGCTTGCATCTGCGTCGACGATGAATGTTTTGCCAGGTGTTGGATGTGCCAGCACTGGAGCGTTACAGAGGCGGTATTTGAGTTCCTGAAAAGATTTCTCACACTCACCTGACCATTTAAACTGCTTCCCCTTTTCGGTGAGCTGATGCAAACTCTTTGCAACTCCAGCAAAGTTCTTAACAAAACGTCGGTAATATGTGGCAAGTCCCAGAAAACTTCGGAGTTGATGTTTGTCCTGTGGTGTTGGCCAATTTTTGACGGAGTCAACTTTTTCAGGATCAGTCTTTACTCCTTGGGATGAGATGATGTGTCCCAAATACTTGACTTCGGTTTTGAAAAGTGCGCATTTTTCTGGATTCAGTTTAAGGTTAGCCTCTCGAAGTCTCTGAAACACGGATTTTAGGTTCTTGCAATGTTGGTCAAATGTTTTCCCGTAAACAATGACATCGTCCAAGTAGACTAGGCACGCTTTCCACGTCAGTCCTTGAAGAACGCACTCCATCAAACGCTCGAATGTTGCCGGAGCGTTACATAACCCAAACGGCATAACTTTAAACTGCCAGAGCCCATTACCTGTAGAAAACGCCGTCTTTTCCCGATCATCAGGGTGGATGTCAACTTGCCAATATCCGCTCTTTAAGTCCAGCGTCGAGAACCACTGCGCTCCCTCCATGGCATCCAGGGTATCACTGATTCTCGGCAGGGGATAGCTGTCCTTCTTAGTTACATCATTCAGCCTTCGGTAGTCCACACAAAAACGAGTGCTTCCGTCTTTCTTTTTCACTAGCACCACTGGTGACGCCCAAGGACTTTTGGAATTTTCGATAAGACCGTTCTTTTTCATTGCTGTTATCATTTCCTCAACCTCACCTTGTTTGGCCAGTGGAAGACGTCTTGCGGGTTGACGAATCGGTCTTGCATCTCCTGTGTTGATGCGATGCTGCACCAACTGTGTCCTACCATATTGCCCCTTTTGCGATGCGAAGATATCAGTGTACTCTTGTAGGAGACTTTCAGCCATCCTTGTTTGTTGATGATCAAGGTTGGATGAATTCAGTATTTTAGCTCTGATGGTTTCAAACTCCTCCGGAGTTATAGTTTTTCTCGGAGCTTCGTCGGTGATCTTCGTAATTGCTGCAACCGATTCGCAACGTCCAACGACTTCTCCTTTCTTCAACCTTACATCGTACGGTCTGGTGTTTATTAATCGTACGGGGACCATTTTGTTTTTCGGCGCTACCAGTGTTTTCCCAATGATGACGCTTTGGGAGGAACACTCTGGGTCTGGTTCCACCATGAGGTATCGAAGGCTTCCAAACTCACCCTCCAGTTTCGTCCAAACGAACACTTCAGAAGAAGGAGGCAGAATAAGATCTTCCCTGATGACAGTTCTCAGTGTCGACGTACTTTCGTTTGAATAAGTCATTGGAAGTTCCTTATTTTGGTACTTCAAAACCTGATTACCGATGTCCAAAATAACTCCGTGCTGTTTCATAAAGTCGATTCCAATGATGCACTCGTCACATATATCTGCCACCAGGAATTGATGAGTAAACACTAGGTCGGCCAGTCGGATCTTAAGACACACTTCTCCATATACTCTTGCTGCTTCTCCCGTTGCGGTTCTTAGACGGTAGCTATTGGTGTTATGAAGCCACGTCGTCTTTACCAGGTCTCGACGTACTATGGAGGCTGTGGCACCGGTGTCGATGGTAGCCAAATGTTTGTTCCCGTTAATAGTAGTCTCCACAGTCAGACTTTTGTTGTCTCGTTTGGTCTGAGAGACCTGGATGGTGGTTCTGGGGCCATCGATACAAGAAACCAGCCTCTGCCCCTCGAAGTTGGTTCTTACGGGCTGATAGGCAACGCTGGTGTTGTTGTTACCTTGCTCTGGGTTGGATCTCTTGCTTCCACAATGTTGACAACTGGCTTTGTTTGGTGGTAGTCGGCATTGACGCTGTAAGTGCCCGGTCTTGTTGCAGTTCCAACATCTTGCTAGTCCGCTCCGGTTCTTTTGTATTTCAGCTCTTTGACACGAGCATTCTTCGACTATGGCTTCTCTAAGTCGATGTACTCCATGAGAAGCCTGTTCTGCTGCTTCAATTGTCAATGCGAATGCTAAAGTTTCAGAAAGAGTACGTGTTCTAGCAGTTCGCACAGACCTCTGAAGATGTATATCAGAAATGGCACGAACGAAGGACTCAACAGCAAGCTGGCTGATGATTTCTTCTCCAGCATCCGGGTATGCCAGGTGAACCAGTCTTTCAACGTCTGCTTGGAGCTGCTGTAGACTTTCACCCCTTTTCTGGACTCTGTTATTGAGTTGAACTCGGAAGACTTCTTTCAAGTGGCTATCTCCAAAGCGTTTATCTATAGCTGCCACGAGAGAACTGAAATCGCCGCTCTTACCAGCTGGAACTGTTTGAAGTAATTCAGCTGCTGGTCCTCTAAGAGCAAGAGTCAGTGCAATGTACTTGTCTTCGTCATCCCAGCCATTTGTTGTCGCGGCTGCCTCAAATTGTCTCTTGTAGACTGGCCAAGAAGACTGTCCATCAAATGTTGGGGGTTTCATCTCCTTTTTCTTTGCAAACTCCCCAGCAGACTCTCGAATTTTTATTTTCCGGATCTGGTCCAATTCCTTGGTCAGAACAGAGAACTGTTTATCACATCGGGTTTCTACGATTTCGAAACGATTCTCTACAACAGAAAGCTGTTTTTCCACACCTTCAACGCGTTCGTCTAGGGCACAAACATTTTTCTCAATGTTACCCAATTTACCTTCTAGAATGTTTTTCTGACCTTCCAAAACATTCTGTTGCGCCTCAAGTCTTTCGAGAATATTCTGTTGTTCCTTCTTTTGCTCGTTTCGTTGCTCTTCAATCAGCTTCTTTTGCTCGCTTCGTTGCTCTTCAATCAGCTTCTTTTGCTCGTTTCGTTGTGCTTCAAGTTGTTCAAGAACATTCTGCTGTTCCTTCTTCTGCTCATTTCGTTGCTCTTCCAGCTTCTTTTGTTGTACTTCGAGGCGTTCGAGAACATTCTGCTGTTCTTTCTTTTGCTCGTTTCGTTGTTCTAACAAAAGTTTCATCATACTAGAAAAATCTACATTTTCACTTACTTCCACTTCTTCCACTTCTGTTTCAAAAACAAAAGTGTTTACGTCTTCCCCTTGCTGTTCCAAATAGTTACGCAAGCGCAGGACGAGCTCATTTTTCGATCCCGCTCTAGAAAGATTTCGCTTACCTAACTCACTTTTAAGCTCAATGCAGTTGAGCTCTTCTAACAACTTACCCATTTTCAATAATTATTATTTCTTTTTTTTTTTTTTACACTTTACTAGTCAAATAAGTTTTATTTACACTTCTGACACCAATGTAACGTGCGCTTAGTTCGCAAAAATAAAACTCTACCTTTCAATTTAATTCTACCACTTTATTCAGTATCTACTTTCGATATACACTTTATCGAACTCAACTCAATTACGTTTATCCAATATTCACACTATCACTTTCTAAATAAAACTGACTTCTGGTTGCGTCAGCTCCCTCTTTATATAGGAAAGTGAACCATCGAGAGATTTCTAGTAGTTTTTGTATGAACCATGATGTCTAGACAAGTTCCCCTCCCGGTATTTCTGCACACATACACACTCACTCACAAAAGACGTCTTCTTTTAAACCACTCCATTATAGTGCTCCCAGATGTGTTTTTCGGTGGAACGTTTTCGATTAGGAAATTGGTATTAAATGTTGGGTGTACATTACAATATGTTAAATATACGGGATTTTTATTCATTATAATGTTATGTAGAAAAATGCAGTTTCTTGCATCGATATAATTCTTCAGAGAGGTTCCAAAAGACCATCAGCAAAATTGGAAACATGGTCATTTAGTCATATCTACGTAAACCATAAATATATCTTACAGCATCATTAAAAGCAACTTCTAGTTTACCCTGAGCTAGAGAATCTAAGTTACAGTATACTTTTTCGAATTAGGTTATATGTTTCAAAATCAAGGTTTGAGCTAGCTTACGTCTAGTCTCAGTAGGAATAAAGCTCGCAGTAGTCCATAGTTTACGGAGGCATCCATAAATTTTTCGTATCACATGATTTGTGTGATCATAGCCCGAAAAGTTGTGAGAGATGACAAATCCAAGATTTTTTATGGTAGAAACAAGTTTTAGTTTTTTATCAGAAAGAATTATGTCAGGTAAACTTTTTATTTCTGGCATTCTATGCGAAATTGGGATTATGTACTTGCAATTTTTTTGGATTAAGAAACATACCATTCGTGTTACGAACATATCAAATGCTTCCAAGATCATCATTTAAATTGTTTGCAAGTTCAAACGAAATCAGATGTTGGTTTTAAGGGATATAATTGTACATTGTCTGCATAGAGGTAAACAGAAGAGTATTTACAAACTGATGGCAAGTCATTCACGAACATGCAAAACCAAATTGGACCAAGAATGGATCCTTGCTGAACACCCTGTTTAACGGTAACAACGCTGATACTGATATATCAGAGGATAAAACTATTTAATGTCTGTCAATTGATAACCAACAAAGAACTTCATGGTTAACCTTGTCAAATGCCTTGGAAAAATAAAGTAAGCAAAACATAAGGTCTGTTCGTTGAAGCCCTGGGGTTGCCCTAGGGTCGCCACAAAGCGTTTTTTGAGAAACCTGAATGTCAAATTGAGTGTTTTTTGAGCCATAGGTTTGCCATAGGTTTTCCCCAAACTCGCCCTAGCTTTTTGCTGTGGCGATTTGAGGGCTGTCAAATGGCATGTATTTTTTTTTTTAATGACAAGGATGTGTGGTGATTTGTGGTTTAGCGTTTTTTGAGGACTGGAAAGCCCAGGTTTTTTGACAACTCATAGGGTTGTCAAGAAAACCTGGGTCAACCCTGGGGAAAGTTCAACGAACAGACCTATATTAGGAAACCATTATCAAAACGTTGTCGTATTTCTTCTAGAATGTTAACCATAGCAGTTGATCAGCTGTGTTTAGTTCTAAAGCTAGATTGTTTTCATAGAGCAAACTACGAAGCACCTGTTTCGACATAAGTTTCTCTAGGATCTTTGACAAGCATGGAAGAATACTGATAGGCATAAAATCATCAGCGTTTTCAGGAGAAGTTTTCTTAGTAATAGGAATAACTCTGGCAATTTTTCATGAATTAGGAAAAATTAAGGTCGTAATGCAGTGGTTTAGAATGCGGGTTAGGTGGGATATGATGAAAGATTCGAGAAGCTTTAAAAAACGTAGCGATTTGCCATCTTCACCTGCTGAATTTGATTTAGTAAGGGAAAAGCATGTCTTTACTTCATATTCACATATTTATTTTCAAAATGCAATGAAAAAAATTTTTCTGGTAAAATATTTAAATAAATTACTTATTTTACAGATCAGCAATGCCAAAACATCTGCTGAATTTCAAGGGGAAGCGCCAAGACTCAGCGAGGAACTAAATTTTAAAGATGTTAATTTTTTTACTAGCAATAAAACAAAAAAAAAAATGAGTTGATGCATTTCTTATTTTCTGCTGTCAAAAATGTGACTTTAACCATCGTGTCATAAAAAATATACATACAAAACCGTAAACTTTTCTTCCTTTGCCCCGTAATTTCCATTTTAATGACAACCGCAAGAATTGAAGTCTAAAAATGTATGAGACGAAACTAAATAGCTATCGAACGACCGCCTTCGTCACATCTTCACAATTTGATAGTTGAACATGTTACGGAAAGCATTGGTTCAGTCGTCTATCGTCTGAGACGCGTTTATTAGTGTTACAGGGAGCAGTACTATCGTCAAAACGATATCGTGTCACTATCGATTGCTTACGGAATGACCCACCTGGGCTTGCCTTGTTTTCGCCACAATGCGAAATGCGTTTTTTGAAAAACCTTAACTCTCCCTGAATTTGAATGTGTTTTTTGAGCCCTGCGTTTGTCCTCGCCCTGAAGTAGCATTAGCTTTTTACAGGGGCGAGTTTAAGT
Source organism: Melanostoma mellinum (assembly GCA_914767635.1). Lineage (NCBI taxonomy): Eukaryota > Metazoa > Arthropoda > Insecta > Diptera > Syrphidae > Melanostoma > Melanostoma mellinum. The sequence continues at coordinate 56,824,548 of OU612060.1, forward strand.
AATGAATAGGGCTGTCAAATGGCACGCATTTTTCTTCAAACGAGATTTTTGTGTGGATTTCGTAGTATAGCGTTTTTTGAGAACTGAAATACCAGCCTATTCCCACCGGAAGTCGTTTTTGATAAAACTGGTAGGAAAACTAGTGGTGATTGTACAGGATAGAGGCTATTTTGTGTGCAGAATTCGTTAAACCAAAACAGCTGTCACTTCAAGCACACGGGTTTTAAGTAATTATTGATATAAATTTATTTGTGTTCGATTCAATTTCTTTATTTTGCAATAGGTAAGAAAAGAGTTGAAAATAGGTCGAGACGTCGAACAAAAACAAAACATTTTCGTTTCTGTCTCAGTTCTCAAATTTATTATTTTTTATCGATTATCACGCAAGGAATAAAAAATTTTAACTTTAATTGAACAAATATAAAATTTCATTTTTTTATGATAATTAGCTTATTAGATTTATTTTTACAAAGCTTTATTTACAAAAAAAAATAACATAAGAGCTATGAATGGCTAGAAAAGTAGAATTTCGTTTACTTTATTCTCTTAACGTAGTTATCGAATTCTACATGAATTTTATGTTATTTTGGATATTCATTTAATATTTATGTATATACCGGATATTTTCTATTGAAAATTTTTTTTCGAAGAATGAAAAATCGGCCCTTAATCAAATTAAATTTTAATTCTATAGAAAATAATAAAAATAAGTTTCTTTACTTCTCATTTCTAGATTACACCAAATACATTGAAGTTTTTTTTTTGTTTTTTTCCCAAAATTAACCCAAACCATAAATAAACCAATTGATGAATTTATCAAATTCTATTTAAAACAATTAAAACCATACTCACTCGCCCATCTCCACTCCAATCTGAAAGAATAGAAATTATTATTTTTTTAATTTTAACTTTTAATTTTTTCAGTAGTACACATTTCAAAGTTAGATACGTTAGATGAAAGTCTTTTGATCACTTATTGATCAAAAGACTTATACCATTGAATAACTATATATAGAAGTGACACCGGAGAAAATCGCCACAAGGCGCTCTTATGTCGCTAGTGTCGTCGGAGTCGGAGCTAGTTAATTCACCAACCTTTTTGCAAAGGAGGTGGTGCATACTTCTATGGAGCCTGGGCCCAGGGCGTACACCTATGAGACTAGTACCAAATGAAAGCTTACGTTCAGCCCAATCAGCCTGTCAAATATTTTTGAATTCGGTCTTGGTGATTTTGAGATAATTAGACTTGAAGTTGAGCGCCGGAAATGGGAAAAATCTGACATTTCTGCAAATAATTACGAATATCTCGAAAAGCATAGCACGTAGGACAATGATTTTGGTATCATATGAAAGATCATAAAAATATCTTTCATTTCATTCAAAATACAGTTTTCAAAATTCCTTATATTTCGAAAAAACAGACCTAAAAGTTGTTTAAAAAAAAACATTTTCGTTGACGTTTGACAGCCAATATCTCGAAAAAATCAGTGATGACCTATAATTTTTTTTGCACCACTTTAATCCTTAATTGGTAAGCTTTAATTTGATATACAATTACGCTATCATACATAAAGCATATCACGTACATTATACACAATTCCTAAAAAAAAAATTAAACAAAAAATATGTTCCACAGGAAATGCATTTTTTCATTTAATTCTTCGCAGTTTCTACTTTGTTTTTTACTAAACATAAAACCAAAATACATTTTAATGCTGCAAATGAGAAAAAAAATGACTAATCTTCGTTTAGATCTATCAAAATACCATCCAAAAACAAAGCTGGTGCTATATTCATTGCTTCCTGGGTCTTGCGTAACCCAAATACCATAAAATACTCATGACATGAGCGCAACAACCAACAGTCCTCATTCCAACGAGACAGTTACAATAGTAAGCTTTTATTGCGTTCGAACTATGTGCTACGTTTGCATCGCTGTTCACCAAGATGTAAGTGAGATACACTTTTCTACTTACATGCCTGGATTTGATTCGCCCTCGTAATAAAAAGTTATTGTTGCCTATAAGACTAATTGCCCAATGATATCATACGAAGTTCTTGAATAGAGAGTTGTGGGAAATTACTTAAATTCGGTATATTACCATCGATGCGGCTGAACATAGCTCTGGTTCTGTTAAGATTATTTTCTCTTACAAAGGCACCTAAATAATTAGGAGTATTAAAACGATTTAAAGCCAGTCCTAGCAGAACGTTCGCATCAGCACTATCTTCAATGGTTGGATGAAACTTATTAAGAATTGCAGCTGCAACTTTGAAGTCGTCCATCAAATGACCAGCAGCTAGATTAAGAAAATCTTGCCGAAATAGTTTAAAATCCCTTTTAAATCGTCCGTTCACGACTTCAACGACCCATCTGACCATAGTTACACACCTGGATCTATTAGCCTGCTCTGTGGTAAGTTGAAAGTTACCTTCAGCAACGGACTCAGGCATGTAAGTCTTATATCCTTGAGATTCAAGATGTGGGATTGCGTCTCTGAATCATCTGTCCAAAATAAAAACATCGTTTTGTCTAAAGTATTGCCTGAACGTTCCATAATCGTCTCTGAAAAGATGTTTCATTATGTTAGCATCAGATACAGTTGCAGCATAAGGTCCTATAACGTCCAGGATATACCCATCACAGCATGTGATCACAAAAGGCTTAACCAGATTTTGATACTTATGTAGGCTGTATGATTGTTTCTGGAAACCGTAGTTTGAACTTTTTTGAAGGTACACATATGTTCCATCGCAAATGACTATAGATGGACGATCATTTTCATTTAAATTGATGTTTCCAAACAGTCCGTTGGGAATAAGTCTGTTCCTACTAGATACATCTTGGTGAACAGCGATGCAAACGTAGCACATAGTTCGAACGCAATAAAAGCTTACTATTGTAACTGTCTCGTTGGAATGAGGACTGTTGGTTGTTGCGCTCATGTCATGAGTATTTTATGGTATTTGGGTTACGCAAGACACCAGGAAGCAATGAATATAGCACCAGCTTTGTTTTTGGATGGTATTTTGATAGATCTAAACGAAGATTAGTCATTTTTTTTCTCATTTGCAGCATTAAAATGTATTTTGGTTTTATGTTTAGTAAAAAACAAAGTAGAAACTGCGAAGAATTAAATGAAAAAATGCATTTCCTGTGGAACATATTTTTTGTTTAATTTTTTTTTAGGAATTGTGTATAATGTACGTGATATGCTTTATGTATGATAGCGTATTTGTATATCAAATTAAAGCTTACCAATTAAGGATTAAAGTGGTGCAAAAAAAATTATAGGTCATCACTGATTTTTTCGAGATATTGGCTGTCAAACGTCAACGAAAATGTTTTTTTTTAAACAACTTTTAGGTCTGTTTTTTCGAAATATAAGGAATTTTGAAAACTGTATTTTGAATGAAATGAAAGATATTTTTATGATCTTTCATATGATACCAAAATCATTGTCCTACGTGCTATGCTTTTCGAGATATTCGTAATTATTTGCAGAAATGTCAGATTTTTCCCATTTCCGGCGCTCAACTTCAAGTCTAATTATCTCAAAATCACCAAGACCGAATTCAAAAATATTTGGCAGGCTGATTGGGCTGAACGTAAGCTTTCATTTGGTACTAGTCTCATAGGTGTACGCTCTGGGCCCAAGTATGCACCACCTCCTTTAGTCCCAAAGGATATTTTTTATTATTGTTTATTATTGTTTCGTTGGTTACCGATGAGGTTGTTAAGATTAAAAATGATCTTAAAGTGATGATAGGAACTGAGTCATTGAATAATTACATTGAATAAATACAATTATTCAATGACTGAGTTTATGAATTTGTATATAAGAAGTATTTAGTTAAGTAAAATTTAAAAGCGAAATATTGCGGCGATTTGGGTCTTTTGGTAACTTAAAACGAGTAACTGCCGATCCATAACTATTTTTACAATATTTAAAATTACAAAACACCATTTTTCAACTAATTAATTATTCAAAGATTTTATTTTCAAAATTGAAGATTGTTGTCGCTTCTTAATACCATTTTCAGAAATAAATCCCTTAAGGGACATATTTTAAAACCTTAACTGCCAAATTACCCTTATTTCAAAATAGTTTGTGTATGAAATAAGCAAAGCAGAGACAAAAACATCCTATTTATATTATAAACGTGAAAGTTTGTATGTTTGGATGTATGTTTGTTCCTCTTTCACGCAAAAACTGCTGAATGGATTTCAATTAAACTTTCCAATAATATACCTCATACATCAGAATAACACATAGGCTACAATTTATCCCTAAATTCCCTCGGGAACGGGAACGTTTACGGGAACTTAGAAACTACAACACCGGTTTCCAAAATTTTTCCACTGTTAGAATGCTTCATTATCCCCGAGTAACATAAAAACTAATTCATCCCCATATTCCTACGGTACCCTATATTCCCACGGGAGCAGGAACGTATACGGGGACTTTGACAATACAGCACCGATTTCAAAAATTCTTTTACCGTTAGAATGCTACACTATCCCCGAGTAACATAAAAACTAATTCATCCCCATATTTCTACGGTTCCCTTTATTCCCACGGGAGCAGGAACGTATACGGGAACTTTGACACTACAGCACCGATTTCAAAAGTTCTTTCACCGTTTGAATGCTACACTATCCCCGAGTAACATAAAAACTAATTCATCCCCATATTCCTACGGTTCCCTATATTCCCACGGGAGCAGGAACGTATACGGGAACTTTGACACTACAGCACCGATTTCAAAAATTCTTTTGCAGTTAGAATGCTACACTATCCCCGAGTAACATAAAAACTAATTCATCCCCATATTCCTACGGTTCCCTTTATTCCCGCGGGAGCAGGAACGTATACGGGAACTTTGACAATACAGCACCGATTTCAAAAATTCTTTCACCGTTAGAATGCTACACTATCCCCGAGTAACAAAAACTTTAACTCATCCCCATATTCCTACGGGAACGGTCACCATATTCCGACGGGAACGGGAGTCTTTACTGACATTGAAAATGCGAATGTAGCTATGTCGGTATGTTTTTCGTATGTCTCCCGTTCACAGAACCTGAGGAAGGACGTAGACTATATATTTTGTCCCTATATTCCCACGGGAGCAGGAACGTATACGGGAACTTTGACACTACAGCACCAATTTTAAAAATTCTTTTACCGTTAGAATGCTACACTTTCCCCGAGTAACATAAAAACTAATTTATCCCCATATTCCTACGGTTCCCTATATTCCCACGGGAGCAGGAACGTATACGGGAACTTTGACACTACAGCACCGATTTAAGAAATTCTTTCACCGTTAGAATGCTACACTAACCCCGAGTAACATAAAAACTAATTCATCCCCATATTTCTACGGTTCCCTTTATTCCCACGGGAGCAGGAACATATACGGGAACTTTGACACTACTGCACCGATTTCAAAAATTCTTCCACCGTTAGAATGCTACACTATTCCTGTGTAACATTAACTTTAATTCATCCACATTTTCCTACCGGAACGGGACTCCTTACTAATTAGTGCTGTGTCAATCGCGATTGATTCGGTCTTTTCGACCCGTTCACTGGAAATGATTGATGATTGCAATCATACAAAACTAAAACAATCAATCACCATTTCAATCATTTCCATAGAACGCCACTGAAAGAAACTCGGTATTTTACTATTATATGCTGTATTTGTATGGGATGGGTGAAGACGACCGAAACTGAAACCAATGATTTGATAGAAACGAACGACGAGACCAAAACCAATCATTTGTACGAGCCGAACGTCTGAAAATGAAACCAATCGTTTGAACGAAATGAACGACCGAGACTGAAACCAATCACCAATCACTTGAACCAAAAGACCGACCGAGATTGAAACCAATCGTTTGAACGAAACGAACGAACGAGACTGAAACCAATCACCAATCACTTGAACCAAACGAACGACCTAGACTGAAACCAATCGTTTGAACCAGACCCGAAACGATTGACCGAAACTGAAACCAATCAAACAAGTACTACAGTACTACTTTGATGCTCGTAGAATGGTGCTATTGCTGAGTAGGTGGGCGATGCTTTTCATTTCAGATGAAGCACATATAGGATATAGGTATACATACTTATGTTTATTTTATATTTTCAGCTTTTAGAATTTGAATGATTTAGAACTTTTCTAGTCCTTGTTTTGAAGCGATATTGAAAGATTTCGACTTAGAATTTTTTAAAGCCATTCTCACTGAAAACGTAAAATGAATGTAATGTGTGTATGTATATGCATATGCACATCTAAAAAAGAAAACCATCCCCCATCTACAACTCAGTACCATACTATTGGTTCTTGCCTACGTTTCTGTTTCGATGTTGACTCGACTGCACCTATGTACATATGTATGTAGGTAGACACGAAACGTAAACAGAGAGTAACAAAAATTAAAAAATACAACGCTATACGCTACACTGCAAATGATTGGTTTCAATTTCGGTCGTTCCTCGTTCTCAAGCGTCTATTGGTTTCAGTTTCGGTCGATCGCCTCGGCCAGTGCAAGTGATTGAATGATTGATTGAAATGACCGAATCTTTCCATTGAACGATTGATGATTGATTCGTTCACTGGAAATGAACGATTGACACAGCATTATTACTAATACAACAAGTGTGAAAGGAGCTCTGTCTGTCCGTCGTTCTATGTTACCATCTCCCGCCCAAACTAATAAACCAATTTAAATGAAATTTTGTACAAAGATTATTCAGAACCTGAGGAAAGACATAGACTATATATTTTTTCCCTATATTCCCACGGGAGCAGGAACGTATACGGGAACTCTTACACTACAGCACCGATTTCAAAAATTCTTCCACCGTTGGAATGCTCCATAATCCCGGAGTAACATTAACTTTAACTTATCCACATATTCCCACGAAAACGGTCACCATATTCCCACGGGAACGGGAGTCTTTACTAATATTGAAAATGCGAATATAGCTATGTCGGTATGTTTTTCGTATGTCTCCCGTTCAAACTGCTAAACAGATTTTATTAAATTAGCTACAGAGATGGTCTAAAACATGCGGAAGGATAAAGGCTATATATCTATCCTTATATTCCCACGGGAACGGAAATGGGAATTCAAAAACTACGGTCTCAAAAGTATGTTTAACAGGGCTACAAGGTGTTGAAATAGGGGTTGAATGTTTTTTTTGGAAATATGTACCGCCATTTTTAAGGCTAGAAGTTTTATTTCCTAAAACGTTAAAAATGCTGCTGAAAGTCACTATTCCACGCGGACGAAGTCGCGGGCACAGCTAGTAAACAATAATAAATAGTGTGGCTATTGCTAGGTAACAATCTTCTTATGCCGAGTTTGAGAAAGTTGTTTAATTCGGGTGTCAGCTTCTATATATAGTTATTCAATGCTTATACCCTCTTAAACTGCAAGGCAAATATTTTAACAACTACTTTTAAGCGTTTTACATTCGTGCATTCTCATTTCGGCAGAACATATACCAAAATTGGAACTATACAGAGAAGATAAGTATGGCCTCTGCGCAAGGATCACACGCAAAATCGTAAAGCGTTCCAGATTTTAAGTTTTAATTAGAAATAAGTAGTTTTAAGAAAACACAAAATAACGATCAAGAAAACTGAGTTTTTTAAATTTTGTTAGTTTTAATCCTACCTCCAGTTTATTAACTAATTAGTTGCCTTTAGGCCAAAGGCATTTGAATAGAATTAAGTTTTTGAGTAATTTAGAGTACCTACTCGCAAAGGTTCAGTAAGTTAATTAAGAATTTTTTGAATTTGAAGTTTTTATTTTAAATATGTACTAATAAACATACTTGAATTCCTCTGTCGTTTGTAATTTTTTCAACATTTTGTATTTTTTTTATGAATTTATCGTTCTGAATCCAGAGAACAAAAACAAAATTATTGCTCTAAATGAAATTTATTCTAATTTCCAAGGCACTACGCCCGGGTCTTCTAGCGTTGTTTACTTTATAGTTGTTGTTTTCTCATGTGCGATGTTTTGCCAAAGTGAATACAAATTTCAAATGAAACTCGGTTTTTATTATAACCGGCTTTTATTAAAGCCGAGTTTCATTGAGAATCTGTATTCACTTCAGCAAAACATAGCAAAACATCGGACATGGGAAAACAAAAACTACAACTATCAGCCATCCCTATTGTTCACTTCTGCAAGTGCGATGTTTTGCGATGTTTTGCTGAAGTGAATACAAGCCGAGTTTTATTGGGAATTTCCATATTAACTTATATTTACCTAACTTGCGAGTATCAATAAAATGATTTATATGGCTATATTCACTTACCAAGTTCACTTTCACAAACTCCATTTACCAACCATCCCTGTTGTTCACTTAGGTAAGTGAGTTATTTTTGTTCACTTACGCTATTCACTTAGTGGTTGTTATTTTACCATGAGCGATGTTTTGCGATGTTTTGTTTAAGTGAATATAAGTGAATATAGATTCCCAATGAATATCGGCTACAGATTCTCAATGAAGCTCGGCTTTTATTATACTTTCAAGATTTCAATCCAATTATTTAAAAAATCTAACTAAGTACTTTATAAGGTCCAAAATACAAACTTGCAAATTATAGAGCACTTCCGAAAGAAGAGATCTAGAAAATCTCGTCAAAAATGCAGATTAATATCGTCAAAAAGGCAATACAGTACGAAGAAAGAATGCAGGTGAATAACTATTCGCACACACAAATGCGAATACAAAAGCAAAAAACTAAGGTAAGGCATGGAATACTTCCAAGGAAAGTATGGCAAGTGTGGGTCGTTTTAGGTTGTACTACGTAGTCTCAAACGAATCATTTGAATATTGTCATTCTATCGTTGTATCGAAACACCAGACTAACACCAAAATAACTTTTCACTTTTTCCAGGCCAAAGCAATATCAGAAATATTAAAATTTTTTAGCCACTTAGTACTGTTTTCAAAATAATCGATTTTAAGTTGTTTTCTTCAGAAATTTTCTAAAACACTCCATGGAGGTATGGAAGTGACAAATATTTTCACAACCTTCTTCAGTGCTAAATTCAAATTGGGTTAAAAAATTATATTAACGCTGCATTTCAAGCACTAAACTAAAAACAACTTAAAATTTGCTTAAATTTTCACTTTAATAACACTCATATCGCTTTCGCCTAGTTAAAGCGAAAAGCTAGTTTGGTGGTTAATTAGGTTTATACAACCTAGCCCAACTCACACCATTGGTGCATATGGAAACCTCCAATTCAAAGCCGTGAGGTTTTTCGAAGAGTTCTGAGCTAAACGAGGTTTATCTACTCCACAGGTGGATCAATAGTCTGAAATACAAAGATAAGTTTGAGGGCGTTGATTTCTTTGATATCACAATGCTCATAGCATTGTTACAGAAAAATTAAGAATACGAATGCTTCAAACTGTTGGATTGCAAGCTATGATACGTAAAAAATGTTTGTTTATATTCCAATAACGAGCATGGTATAAAGATTTGATAGCTTTTTTGACAGAAATAGATCGAAGTTCAAAGTTTTAAAAGCTCTTTTTGCCAAGGTTTCGCCTGTATACAGGGTGCTTTGCATACGGCGCGACAAAAGTTCAGGACGGATAAGTTGAATCAAGAAAAGAAAAAATTATTGAAAATAAACTAAACTACTTATCATATACTTTAATGTTTTAGAAAGTTAATTTAGTGAATAGTCGTTTTTGAGTAATCAAGTCTCAAAGTCAAAACTAGAAAAAAAAACATTTTTTTTCTTCAGATAAAATGGTTCCTTACAAAGGGTCACTTTTGCTATAAATAATAATCAACGCTCTTTTTGAGTCAAACACTCAGAAAATAAAGTTCAACCAGCGGAAACCCACGAAATTCAATTTTCTGGATTTCTTGTCGAATCTTATGCAAAACACCCTGTGGTGTAACTTTTATTTTAAAAAAATAATCACTCACCAGAAAATTGTGTTGCTCGATAAAACGCACATTGTTGTTCATTTTGTAGCTATAAACAACAACAATAGGTTGTTCCACTCCCCATTTGAACAGGTCACGACTTACCATATATAAGAATTCTTCACCTAATTTTTAAAAAGTTTTTATTTATTGATAAAACTATCAAAATAATAAACAAACCTGTACGCGTGTTATGCGGCACCGAATTTTTTTTTTTAAGTTTTATCCATCTTAATCTTGGTTGAACTATAATGGTCTCTTTTACAACGACGTCTTTCCTTCTTGTTTTCATTGTGAAACAGAAACGAAATTTATCATATCGATGATAGTTTATTTCAAATATGTTTTTCATCCTACAAATGGTAAAAGTTGTTCGACATCGATTTAAAAGATGATGACGATTTAAATCTTGATGAACCAAGACTTACTTCTTATCATCTTCTGACAATAATTTAAAATTAGACTCTGAACCGTGGGAGTATTTGTGATTTCTCATTTTTGATACATCATCAAAATTTGTTTGACATATAAAGCATCCCAATTTTTCCAAATCAAAGTCCTTGTTAACGTTTTGTTCGCAACCTCCTTGATAAGAACAAGGAAATTTCGGGGCACTTTTGGGGACTTCTTTTAGTTGTTTTTTATCTATAACAACAACAAAAAAATTGCAATCACATTATTTTAGTAAGTAATTCTCAATTTTTTAAGTACAGAATATCTACACTAGCAAATAAAAACACTTAAAGTGTTTTTAATTATTTTTTTTTCATTGTCGAAGGTACCTAAAAAAAATAAGTAGTTTGTTTATTTGGTTGTTCATTTTTCAAAGACTAAATAATGTCGCTTTCCATTTGGCGAAAAGAACCGTCCAGGGGCGTCTAGGAGCATTCTCAAACCGTTCCATTGGTGCAAAAGATCGCTTCTCATGATTCTGAGAATCACATCACATTTTTTTCTGTGTATACGTTGGAGCTGCAACAAAATGGCGCATAAAACGTATAAAAGTAAGGCACGCTCTCTATTAACGCAACTAAATTAAACAAGGGTAGTTGCTATGAGCGAGGTTGTTGCACTAAGCGAGCAAGTATTTTTTATAGGTTAAATTCGATATGAAAAGCGAAGATGACTATACCAACAATTTACAAATATGTTTAATGCAATTCCTTCTTTGCTTTCCTTTTTGGCAGGAGCTGACTTTTCTTTGAAACCTACAACGGTTTTGTTGGACGTAAGCCAATAGAATAGACTGGATTCATCACCTGCGGTTTGTTTAAAACTTTTTCTTCACAATTTTTTAACTAACAAATTCCTTGTATTTTCTTAAAATTTGTCACACAATCATTGCTCGCATTGAAAGATCATGGTCTCTACTTAATTTTTTCACTAGACACAATTTTTTCCATGTTAGTAAAATAACTACCGAGACAAAAAGTTAAGGCCCCGACCCATAGAATTCGTTGCGTCCGTTCGCTGCCGGATTCAACTGACAGCTCGATTAAAGACACACGATCTTATGAGAGGTGACCCATAAGCATCGGATGCAACGGAAAAAGTAGCCCAACTTTTAACTTTTGCGTCCCGCAGAACTGATGACATGCGCAGTCAAAACCAATTTGAAGTTTTCTCTTCACACCGCAACGGATTCTATGGGTCACACCAATCCGTTGCGTCCGGTAAAACTCACTGCTGTCAGTTGATTCTATGGGTCGGGGCCTTTAAACTAAAGGTCAAAACATACCCATCAAAGAACCTGAGCAAATAAAGATATGCATATAGATAAAAGCAAAGTTACAAAGTTAAGAGCCCGACCCATAGAATCCGTTGCGTCCGTTCGCTCTCGGATTCAACTGACAGCCCGATTAAATACACACGATCTTATGAGAGGTGACCCATAAGCACCGGATGCAACGGACGCAACGCAAAAAGTAGCCCAACTTTTAACTTTTTGCGTCCGGCAAAAGAGAGACATGCGCAGTAAGAACCAATTTGAAATTTTCTCTCTGATGACATGCGCAGTAAGAACCAATTTGAAATTTTCTCTTCTGCTAACATGAGTGGTCTTGTTGAGTTGAGACACCGCAACGGATTCTATGGGTCACCTCAATCCGTTGTGTACGGTAAAACTCACAGCTGTCAGGTGAATCCGGCACCGAACGGACGCAACGGATTCTATGGGTCGGGCTCTTTACACTTATCGAACCAAAATTATCTGCGAGTTGCGATTACCGCGTCAACAATGATATAAAATCAGCTGTTGCGTAAATCGAGAAGTTGCGCAAAATGAGTGTTGCATCAATCGAGAGCGTGCAGTAAAAAAGACTTCAAGCAGTCAAAAGACTCCAAAGTAGCCAAATGACGGCATTAATTTCAATGCAATCATAAGACTTCAAGACTGCAAAGAATGTCAAAGACTATTAAAAGACTTCCTAGACTGCAACCAATTAAAAATGGGCACGACTGGGTCGCACGAACTTGCGATTGTGTGCTAGGTTGAATGGGGGGTGCAGCCACAAGTGGCAACACCTCACTCGGATCTCGAGGATCCATTGTGCTCCCCGGGAAATCATAGGATGAGGAAATGGGAGGATTGGAGAGGTGGATGGTTATTGTGGTAGGGAACTCCCACTGAACCATTTGGAGCCCTGAGTAAATTTCAGGACGTTGCTCAGTGGGAGGTTAGAGATGTCGCCCAGTTCGTCGAAGAAGTATTCTCCGAGGGCTTTTTTCCGAGTGTGGGCTAAGCTAGGACACTCACAGAGGAAGTGAAAAGATCCCTCCTCTGCCTCCTCATCTTGGCATCCTCTACATAAGTCGGATGTGCTTATGCCCATTCTCATCATGTGGGTACCCAACGAGTTGTGACCCGTGAGAATGCCAATCAACAGAGAGAGCCGAGGTCTGCTTAGCTGGAGTAGAAATTCTGTTTTTTTCTTGGAAATATCTGGCCAAAGGTTTCTAGAGACTCGGCATGTTTCTAAAGATGACCACCTGTCATTGGCGATTTTTAGAAAATTGTGTTTGATTCTGCTTTTTTCATGCTCTAGTGGCTTTAGAACTGAAGTGTTCGCTTCGCTGGATTCGAGTGCTGACCCGATTTTTGCCAGCTTATCCGCCATTTCATTACCGATAATGTCACGATGTCCAGGAACCCAGGTTAAACTAACTGTGTTTGTCTCACTGAGCAGTCTAAGGTTACTGCGACAGCTGTCTACTAGCCTGGATTTTGTGATAATAGATGAGATAGCTTTAATGGCCGCCTGGCTGTCTATGAAGAAGTCAATATTTTTGTTGATCAAGTTTTGCGTAGCAAGGTGCTTCGCGGCTTCGCACACTGCGAGTACTTCTGCTTGAAAGACACTGCAGAAGTCGGGAAGCTTTATTGATCTATTCATGTTAGGGCAGTCTGAAAAGATACCTGATCCTACCCCTTCGTCCGTTTTGGAACCATCTGTGAAGACGGAAATGTGATTTTCTTTTATAACCCTGTTTTCCTCCCAGCTTTCTCTAGTCGGAAAGACTGTTAGGGCCACTGGATTGAAATCAATATGCGGGGGGTATAGTCTGTTTGGATGTCTATATCTGTATGGTTCATGATGGTTCTATGGCCTGATATGCCATATGCCTGTTTTCCAATTGTTGCATTGTTTGAGTCGCAGTGCGCTTTTGGCCGCCATCTCCTTAGTAAAGAGATCTAGGGGGGCTAGCGATAGGAAGGTTTCCAGAGCTGCAGTTGGTGTTGTTCTCATGGCACTGGTTGAACCAATGCATGCAAGCCTTTGGATTTTGGTCATGGTCTTAAGGTTTGAAGCCTTCTCTAATGATGGCCACCAGACTAGACAGGCATATGTGAGGATTGGTCTTATTATGGATGTATACATCCAGTGAATGGTTTTGGGACCAGGTCCCCATTTTTTACCATAAATTCTACTACAGGTGTAGAAAGCGATTTGAGCTTTCCTTTCTCTTTCTTTTAAATTTTCTTTCCAGTTAAGTTTACGATCAAGGACTATTCCGAGATATTTTGCCGTACCAGATAAGTTTATTGGTATTCCATTAATGGAGGGAGGAAGTATATCTGGAATGTTACGTTTTCTCGTAAACAGAACAAGTTCTGTTTTTGTAGGGTTGACGTTTAGCCCACAGTTTTTCGCCCAGCTGGTGAGCTTGTTTAGAGCTGTCTGAAGAAGTTCACAAAGGGTGGTTGTGAATTTTCCCGAAGTCATGATGACGATGTCATCAGCATAGGCTACTGCTTTTATTCCGCTCCTGTCGAGTTTAACCAGGATTTGGTTAACTACTAGGAGCCAGAGTAGCGGGGATAACACTCCTCCTTGAGGTGTACCTCTACAAGTTTTTACTTTTAGGGTACTTTCACCCATTTCTGCTTTTACTATTCTCGTTTGGAGCATGGAGTCGATCCAGTTTGATAGCGTTGGCTTTGTGCTAAGTACAAAACGAAATCGTGAGGCTGAGTAAAAGGTTTTAGTATTAGCTTTTTATACATTTCGTGGTACAGGGTTGCCAAATACACATTAATTATGAAAATTGAATTAAATCACGCAAAATAATGCAAAATTTTAATTAAATATTTTAAAGGTTTCAAGCAAAAATCTAAAAGCGCCATTCTTATGCAATTAATATGCTTATACATACATGCATATGTTTTTTCAAAAAACAGTTTTATTTTTCACTTTTTTTGAAAAACTTTTTTTTCTAAAGGCAAGTATCCAAAGTTTTAGATCTGGTTGAAAGTTGATTTGACAAAAAATTTTGAAAAATAGTTATAGTTTTGAAGTTATTTTCAAATCAAAATTTTTTTAAAAAATTTATAAAAATTTCCAAAACTAATTTTTTTTTGCAGTTTACGACTTTTTAAATCCAAAATTTTGTCAAGATCGTGTCAGCCATTAACGAGAAAGTCGGTTTTGAAAAAAACGGTACTATGGGAGGTACCGTTTTTAGACATTTTCTTAAAAATTTTTTTGCATCATAAAAAAAACAATCCTAATTTATTTCTTCACAAAAAGTTTTATCGAAATCGTTGTAGCCGTTTTCGAGCAAAATAAGTATTATCATATCGGTTGTATGACAGGTACCGTTAATTCAAGACCTAGAGACTCAACTACCCCTCTATACTCCACAGACTATCTGCAAATTTTGAAGAAAATCGCTCTATTGGTTCAGGTTGTAAATCCATATACAGACATACAGACAGACAGACAGAATTGCAGGACCCACTTTTTTCGTATTCTCTATCATCGTAATGTCATGTTTAATTTTTATCTCAAAAAAACTTTCCTGCACGATTGCAAAACTTGCCTTATAGTACCTACATATACCTAATCAAGGTAAGGTAGAAGACCCAAAATACCAAACAAACAAAATTTGAAATAAAATCACAGGGGAGACACAATTATAAATAAAGAATTTCTGAACTGAGGATACCAGGCTTCCAGTAACCGAAATAAAGTGAAGGGGCAACAATTCAAAGTATGATTATGAATAAATTACAATTAGTAATTATGTAGTTAAAAAAACGAAAAAGCTCTCGACAATACCTGGTGAATTATGTGAAGAAGTATTGTGCAAAATTTCAAAGCGATTGGTACAGTACCTATTGATATATATTGAGTTATCGTGCACACGGACTTCAAATACTACAAATCTCAGAAAAACGTTTAGAAAAACGATGATGAGTTTAATTGTTTGTTTGAGTTCGATTGTTTTTCTACTGGGAACGTCGAGGAAAATTTTGAGTCGAATAATTTTTTTTTTTTGTCAAATGTGTTAACGAAGAAGTTTCTGCTAAGGCGAGTTACTGTAAGAAGATTATTTGATATTTAATAACCAAATTTTTAAACGTAACTTTGTGGTCGTTATAATTAATGTTAAGTTTCTTAATATTCTTATTGACCGCAAACTTATCGATGAAAAATTTAAAACACAAAAGGTGTAATTTCGGTTTAAAAATTTCTTATTCTTATCGTATGCATTTACAGTTACTGTATTGTGTCAGAAGTTATTAAAAGGTACATTGTCTAATATACAACGTCAATTCTGTGCAATTTAACTGCCAGATCGTGAAGTGTTTGCGCATTATTGAAAACTGTTTCGGTGGTGTGGGGTGAGATGACATGACGCTCGTCCGTACAAGTTGACATAATATGTATATAATAAGTCTATTCATGAACGGAATCAGAGGTCAGACAGAGCTCAGGCACAGGCCAAAAATGGAAAAGAGAACCCTTAGAGCTCGAAAAATATAAAACGTCCGATTTTACAGGAGAATGATGGAACTCCGCAGTAATTTTCAGACGGTGATGACGATGTAGCTTGTATTAACTGCAATGAGCTTTATAGTCTTTCACGTCCATGAGAGCATTGGCTTTGCTGCCAGGCTTTTTATAAATGGTGCCACGCATTGTGCGCCGGTGTAGACCACAAAATAAAACAATTTATAAGTGAGCTCTGCAACGTAGTCTAATAAATTGAGGTGTCATCTTACCTAAAGGTATGTCAACTTAGACTTGGCTGTGAACTAATTTTGAGTTAATTTATTAAAATACTAATTTACGCTTCTGTTGAGAAAAATACATTGTCAAATACAAAACAGCATGTGGTAACACCATTCCCGATTTCAATAGTCAGCCTAGTTTGAACACACAGTTAAAATGTTTTAAATAAACCGTTCCAAAAAAGAGAACATTGTCATACAGCTTAAATCTTTGCATTTTATTTGTTTAGTTATTTATTTGCGTACTACGATTTCCAAAAGGTTATGGGCCCAGATAGTTTCAAATAATTAGCAATTAAAAATAAAGTAAATGTGCAAGTGCATAAACAAAAAGCCGCGACGTCGACTCCTGTAAAAGTTCAGTGCACAATTTTTTTCAAAGCCGTCTTGCCATAGCGTAAAGAAAAAAAAAATAGCCAGGTGTTTTCTCATCAGCCATCGTCTTCTGTACAGTTAACGCGAGCACACAGCATTCGATCGTCGCATCGAATTCCAAGAACAATAAAAAACATTTAATTGCTTTCGTCTGCTTTCGTCGTGCTTATTTAGTGCGTTATTAACTAAAGTGCTTCATCATGGCTTCGTTTGGCGACGGAATAAACGAGAACAATTTTAGTGGTCACACTTTGAAAGGTTCTGCGAATTATCGTTTATGGAAATTTGAAACTACTGCATATATGAGGTCTGTTCGTTGAACTTTCCCCAGGGTTGACCCAGGTTTTCTTGACAACCCTATGAGTTGTCAAAAAAAATCTGGGTTTTCCACTCCTCAAAAAACGCAAAACCACAAATCACCATACATCCCTGTCATTAAAAAAAAAATACATGCCATTTGACAGCCCTCAAATCGCCACAGCAAAAAGCTAGCGCGAGTTGGGGGAAAACCAATGGCAAACCTGTGGCTCAAAAAACACTCAATTTGACATTCAAGGTGAATTTAGGTTTCTCAAAAAACGCTTTGTGGTGACCCTAGGGCAACCCCAGGGCTTCAACGAACTAACCTATGAAAGCACGTGCATTGACCAATAAGGTTTGTTTGTTGAAGCCCTAGGGTCGCTCTGAGGCCGCCACAAAGCGTTTTTGAGAAACACAAAGTCGCCCTGAATGTCAAATTGAGTGTTTTTTGAGCCCTAGGGTTGACCAAGGTTTTCCACAAACTCGCCCTAGGTTTTCCTGTGGCGAGTTGAGGCTTGAGGGCTGTCAAATGACATGTATTTTTTTTAATGACATGGATGTGTGGTGATTTGTGGTTTAGCGTTTTTTGAGGACTGGAAAACCCAGTTTTTCGACAACTCATAGGGTTGTCAAGAAAACCTGGGTCAACCCTGGGGAAAGTTCAACGAACAGACCTATTGAAGGAAAAGTGCCAATCGGAACCGCACCTCAAAAAGAAAAACACACATTTGAGCAAAGTGAGGACAAAGCCATGAATGCAATTATCCAGTCGTTAGATATTGAGCACGGAAATATCGTTTTAACATGCAAAACGTCAAAAGAAATTATGGATAAGCTAAGCATCATTTATGAAAAGAACTCCGAAATTCGCGCAATGACATTGTACAAAGAATATTTTGCAGCAAAAATGCGCGAATTTGGCATTCAAAGCTCATCGAGAATCAATTATTTTTTAAATTTCAATAATGTCTAAATCAGTTATTAAAGAAATTTTCACAGAATTAAACAAGCAAAATATTACATATCGATTGTACCAGGGATATCAGCCGCGTTGAACAAATGCCAAAAGTTTTGAGATTGAAATTCCTCAACTGGAGCAATAGAAGAATATTTTATTGGGTTTTATTGAAGTCACAGAAGCAACGGGAGAGTATTTAACCAATTCAATATTAAAAGAACTAGAAAGAAATGGTCTAGATATCTAAAACTGTCGAGGACAGGGTTATGATAACGGCGTTAATATGGTCGGTATTAATAAAGGTGTCAGAACAAGAATACTCAAAATAAACCAAGAACATTTTTCACGCCGCACCAGTTGGAATTTACTTTTGATTGATGCAGCTTATTCTTCTACAACAGCCAAAACGTTTTCTGGATTCATCAATAAAATCTATGTTCTATTTTTGAAGTCAACTAAGCGTTGGGATATTTCATATGCAAGGGATACATATTCCGATTCTGCATTAGACATTGATACCGGCCGTTGCCGGAAAAATCTATAGTAATATCACTTTCCCCTTTTGCACTGTCGAACTTGAATTCGAAAGTAGACCACAAAAGTTAGAATGTATTCCACAAGAGTGCATATATGTAAGAGCAGGAAGCATAAATAAATGAATTTCATCATATATGTCTTTCTTTCTATCTCATAGGAAATGCGCGCCTAGCAGGGTTGGCAATGTTTAATATATTTGTTTTAAACAATTGTTTAAAACACTGATTTAAACACTACAAAAAAA
The DNA here is from genome assembly GCA_914767635.1 of Melanostoma mellinum. Taxonomy (NCBI): domain Eukaryota; kingdom Metazoa; phylum Arthropoda; class Insecta; order Diptera; family Syrphidae; genus Melanostoma; species Melanostoma mellinum. Next base: position 56,843,460 of record OU612060.1, read on the forward strand.
CATATCACGTTTAAAATTTAATTAAAAACAATTTGTTTTAAACATGTTTAAAACACATAAAAAACACATTATAATTTTTGTTAAAAGACATTAAAAAACTCACTTTATGGTACGTTTTTTAGCAAAGAGTTGACAACTTCGATATTACTAGATGGGATTCCCCTAACTGACAAAATGACAAGCGGTAAAGCGGTGATTCACCGCCGGTGAATGTTCAAAAAACGCGGGGATTCTCCGCCCGCTTGCTTTTGTTCAGGTAAATACAAATGAAAACCGAACGAAATCGCTCAATTCATGTTGTACTTGTGTAATGTCCACACGTACTTTTTTATTTCAATAAGTGTTTTTGCATTTTGTTCAGTTATGCTATAACAGGACGGAAGAAGGACCAACTTTGGGGTAACTTTATAGAAATTCCAGCCTCTAGTTCTACTGTTGGAGTTGGCGGAAAAACAGGGCTTTAAATAAACACAGTTCGCTTGAGAAACATGTTTAAAACATGTTTAAAACAAGGCATTTAAAACAACAATGAAACATTAATAAAAAAAAAACATAATGTTTTATTCTTTAAAAAAAAAAAACATGTTTTTTCCAACCCTGGCGCCTAGCATCATACATTCCACCATGAGTATTCTTTTTTTCGTAATCTTCTCCGCCTATGTTGGCGCACCCTAGTGACGAACAATGTTCATAAAAAAAACTATCCAGTGCAGTAAGAGATGTATCTGCAGTTCAAGCGGTCAAAGAGCTAGTTTGGCTAAATGGGATCATTTCCGAACTGTCGATGGGAAGGATTTTGAAAGCCAAATTCTACGTGGATAATCAAAGCGACATCAACATGACAAAGAATTCTGTATTACACAACACACAAAACACATCGATGTTCGATTCCACTACATCAGAAAAGTTTATGAAGACGGATATTTCTACTTGAAAACCAAATTGCGGACATACTCACTAAAGCTTTGAATAAAATCCGTCACAAATACTTGTGTAAAATGATGGATTTAACTTTTGAATGAAATGTTTGAAGTAAATTTTGTTTTGTAACAATAATTAGTGGAAGTGTTGAGAAAAATACATTGTCAAAAACAAAATAGCATGTGGTAACACCATTCCAGATATTATCCACATGCTCATACATACATACAGTTAAGTCTAGTTAGAACTTAGAACACACAGTTAAAATTTTTTAAATAAACCGTTCCAAAAAAAAGAACATTGTCATACAGCTTAAGTCTTTGCATTTTATTTGTTTAATTATTTATTTGCGTACTACGATTTCCAATAGCTTCATTTGAAAACTGCTAAGTTTTTTGGTGTGACAAATAAACGAATAAGCTTAACTTGCTTTGTTGAGTGCAAGTTTTTTTATTTTTAGCTTCAAAGAGAAAGTATGTCATCTTAAGCAGAACTCCCCTACTCATAACTTCGTCAATTTTACTCCGACCGACTTGAAATTGTATCACAATATCCTTGAGATATTATGCAATCATTTAAAAAATAAAAAAAGTGCAAAACAAAAATCTAAATATTTAATGAAAAATTATGGGTGCAGATGAACATGTTCATCTGCAACCATAATTTTTCATCTGCAACCATAATCCTATTCGTCTCTCTTTTTAACCTTTGTGCTTTATAATATTCATCCGTCTCGCTTTACTTTTCTGCACTTCCGCAGTTGCAGGTGCATGTAAACCCAGCATAAAGAATTTCCGAACTGAGGATATCAGGATTGCAGAAACTGAAAAAAAAAGTGAAGGTAGGGGTAGGTGGCACCACATAATAATCAAAAGTAGTAAACATGTGAGCGAAGGGAGGAGACCCAAATAACAAAAAAAAAAAAAAATTTAAATAAAAGCATAGGGAAACCACAATTAATTATTTAATTATTAAATAAATTAAATTACCCTAAAAATTCCATAAAAGTTAGTTGGGCGGCTGGAGAGTCTATACATTATACACAAAAATACAACCATTTTTTTATATATAGAAGATTGAAGATTGACGGGTAGATTAGATAATTATAATACAAATTTAAGTTACCATTTTATTGTTTTAACGAAAATATATTTTTATTGCAATGTTAAAAGATCAATATTACGAAGAAAATTATTCGTTAAATAAGCGAGTTTGTGATACCAATAGCTTTGTTTGGTCCTTTTTTTCAAACCAGTGAATGGAACTGTTAAAATTTATTAGGCGAAAAAAACGACAATTTTTTTTTTGCTGTCAAAAGTTGGCTAGATAAAAATTAAGGGGTGGTTATACAGTGGAACACTGTTAATCTAAAGAGAAATTATATGAAGATGATTTTAAAAACAAAGCATAATTGCAGTCTTCGCCTCTCCTTGATAAAAGAAAAATATTCTAAATTATATCCCTACTAATAAACATCTTGTTATTTTTATGTATCTTGTTTTCAAATAGTTAGTCATTTTGTGATTCACTTAAAGCTTTTGTAACAGGTGTAAAAAATATTTTCTTTTAATCTTCGTTTATTTGGTATACCAAAAGTGAGCTTATTGTTTTTTTATTTTCTTTTTTTTTTTTGTTACAAACACGTGCAATTAGAAAATGATTTAAAAGTTTGATACCAAAGTTGTGAGATGCGGTTTTTTTTCACAACGATTAAATTTTAATTCATTTTGCTAGGGGCCTCGCAAATTTAGTTTTGCACACGCCTAATTTTGGTTTAGCGCCGCCACTGCAAGGTCATTAAACAAAGTTACATATTAAGTTTTATTCCAATCGTAGCCGTTTAAAAAAAAAAAAAAAAAACTTTAGTATGACGGTTGTATTGCAAGTCCCGCAATTTTAAACACCTTTAAATATAAAATCGAAAACCTTTCCACAAGATTGTCTGATATAATATGATGATGATGATTTTCTTAAGTGTGATTCTTGGTCTAAGAGGAGAAACTTTGAAGTAATAAAAAACATAAATTACCTTTAAATCCCTTGCGACTAGCATTTGCAAAGTTCCCCTTTCTGTGCATTTTATCCAACTGCTTTGTCTTTTCGCTTTAAATCAAGTAAAGTTGGGACAAGAAATTGTTTTCACTTTATTGTATTCCAATCTAAAAAAAAAATTAATAGTGTTAACAAATGAATGCGACAACAAGAAAAGAAGACAAGGTAAGTAAAGTATTAAGGTTAGAGTAGTTCTGTGACTGGATTTAAGCTAAGCACACTTAAAACTTCAAAAATATATTTCATCTGATTCAAATTTCTTTGTCAGACTTTACCTAGGCTTCAAAATTAAGCATGACTGTGCCTTACAAAATTTGAAGTTGAACATCTAAATAATTTTATATAATAGATCCATTTGTTATGCACCACTTTGTTTAAATGAAAATACTTTTTATTTTTGAGAATGAGTTTTTATTGTAGCTGTTGTGCTGTTGAGAGTTTACTTAAGACTAACTTGAACAAAATAATCTCGACCCAAGCAATCCGCACATGAAGTGTCTTGGATATATTAGATCCATTTTGGATACTATAAACAAAATAAGGTTGAAGTGGTTGAAGTGGCATGCATAAACATTTACTAAAGAATCGGAAATAATTTAATGACCAAGCATATTGATCTCTGCTTTGGAGATAAACAAATCGTAAACTATATCTTAAGGGTATTGAGTTACAAGAATAATCAAACCGATGCTAGGTTTGGATAAAGGAATTTGACACATAAGGAATGTGCAGGCGAATAAAGAAAAGAATCACGATCATTATTATGGTTATGCATAACACATTTTGAGGTTATACTTGGATTCAGTGCTTAACAGACCACAGAAAAAATAAAGGTTTATTTCTGGTTTAAGTTTTTCATGTTAAAACACATATTTAAAGATTTATATGAGAAAATATTGTATGCTTTCGGTATCATTTTAAAAGTCCAGTGTTTGGGATGTGGTTCCTGGTCATATTCTAAGAAAAAAATTGTTCTACAGTAAAGTTCGTTTCTCAACTTTGAATCACTTTTTGACAATTTAAAAAAAGGCTTACTTTGGTGTGCCCTGACCTTTGTTAAATTCTATTTCTCTGTCAATACTGATGGCAGAGACCTAATTTTAGACTTAATGTTTTGTAGAAATAATAATGTTTAAAACCGTATTGAAATTCGGCTCCTATAGGCTTGGGGAATTGAATCTCTCTTAAACAACTTAAAGCTTCTTAAATATAAAATTTCGTTAAAATCGTAAAATCCATTAACGAGAAAACCGGGTTTGAAGAAATCAGAGTAACGGTTTTTACACCTTTTTATGAATTTTTTCATCACAAGGACAATTAAAAATATATCTTTTACGTCGAATTTGATTGAAGTCGTTAGATCCGTTTGAGAAACAAGTATTATCATACCTATACGTTGAATGGCAGATACCTACCGTTATTTCTAAATTTTATTCGTTACGAATAACTTAACTTTCTCAATTTTTTTAATTCTAGGCACAAAAATAAGAGTTTGTTCACCTAAAAATATGTATTATTTCAATCGCTTCCTAAAAAATTCGTGAGGAATTTATGCTTGTAAGGTACTTAAAATCGCATTTCTTGATTTATTCGTCGTTCTCATGTGAATAGTCCTTAATGGAACACCCAAAATTCTTTCTATTCAGTTTAACGTAATTGCTTTTGTGTAATTTAAACACCTATGGCTCTTAAAAAATATTCCTTGAAGAAAATTTTCTTTTTGACTTTTTAGTAAGATGTGGTAGTGCTCCTTGAGTGGATTCTCACTGCATAATCGAAAAGTGGCTGTCACTCCTCAGAATCATGATAAGCGATTTTTTGTACTAATGGGACGATCTGAAAATGCTTCCGAACGCTCCTGGACGTTTCTTTAAGTACAATGGAAAGCGACATAAGCTACACTAGTAGGCATAGGTTCCAATCCGAGCTACACCAAAGTATTTCATGGGTATGGAATCCTTTTTTGACAAATTTTCAAGCTCAAAGCCATCACATTTTCGTTCATTTGAATTATATGCGTCTTTTGCTCACACTAGAATAATAGGAAAAACATCCTTCATACCCGTTCGCTTTAACGAACTCAATAAATTTTACCACGGACAACACTTTTAACAATTAGTTCTTACAAACTAAGCAATTAATCTCTTACTAAAAATAAGGTTCATACCAATGGAGTATGGACCTACGTGTAACATTTAATAACCGGAACAAATTGTTGAAATAAGAAGATTTTTGAAAAAGATTCAATTAAATGTATGTACCTACATATTTCTGATATCTAAAACGATAAACGACGCTTAATGCCTCTGATACATACATATTATGCACATATTTATGTATTTTAAAAATTTAAACTTCTTACCTCAACGAAAAATTCAAAATAGTTTGAAAATTACACCAAACAACTTTCACTAGCGGTGTTGCAATACGCATGCAGTTCAAAAAACTAATTTTCAAATGACAATTCGCTCCCTATTTCTACTTTCTTGCAGGCCTACTTTGATTGCGAAATCCACTGCAATAGAATTACAATACAAACAACTTACATCTTTTAGTTGGGATTCCCGGTTGTGCTTTCCAATAGATCTTTTGCGAACTTTTGAAACAAAGTTCACATTGGTCGTTTGGTGTATCAGAGAAGGAGAACAAGCAAACAGTCGCTTTATTTGAATTAGGTTTCCACAAAGCGACCAATGTGAACTTCTACTTTCTTTGGCACGTTCTTGATTTTGTTTTGTTACCTCATTTACCTCGTTTCCACTTAGAATTGAATCACACTTCAATTCGAATTAGTGCCAGTGTATACCTAGATCGAATTGAAATAGGATTACCCGATCCGATACACCTCTTGTAGCTGGATCGATTCAAAATAGTGTGTTGTATACCTATATTACTCGATTCAGTGGGTAAGTAGATACCTGCATCGAAATCTGAATCATAATCCGATCCGATTACCCGATTCTAAGTGGAAACGAGGTAATTGCTACTGTTCGATTTGTCCCGTGGTGCGTACCTTTTTTATTTGGATGTTGATCAAAACCGTCTCAAGATTTGTTGAAACTTCGTGCGAATAAAGTTAATGTTTTCTTGTTCTTTTTCTCTGTTCCACCAATTTGCCTAATCGACGGCAAGTTAATACCTGAAAATTAGTGTGACAGAGAAGGAAAATAAGAAAGTAGTCACTTTGTTTGTTTGCACGAAATTTCAACAAATCAAGCAATGTGAACTCTTCTTAGTTATAACAGACTTTGCAAGAAAATGTTAGTTTCATTTAAGAACGAATGAATGTAAATTTTGCTGTGAAAATACACAAAATATTTATTCAAAAATAAACCTATCTTAATAAAAAAAACCTGTTTGATAAACAATAAAAATTTGAAATGAAAAGAACGACAACGTCATTATTATTAAACGGATCTGCTGTCATTTGAACATGTTTCTGAGCTATCGAGTCTCGAAATATTGTTTACTTGCCTTCGCATTCGTAGTAGTTTTTACATCGTTGTGACTTGTGAGTTGTGTTGTATTTTGTTTTTTTATTTGCAAATTTAAGAAAGAGCTATAAAAAAGCGTCAATCTTAAATTATTTTGTAAGATAAACAAAGCTTCTATTCTAAGCATAAGAGCATTAAAAAAAACAATTTAATTTTAGATACTTTCTAAGTTTCAAAAATTGCCGAAATGGACTCGGAGGTTATTGGCGATTTTGTTATTGAAGTTCTCGACAGCTCGGAAATTCCTTTGAGTGAACTATCCCAGTTTGAAGAAACTCGTCCACTTGAAGTTGTCGACATCATATCTGACTCAGACCACAAACCAAAGGAAACCTTCACTGAAAAGCTTAATGAAGAAACGGAAGAGACCCTCATCCAAAAATTTGTTAGAGGTGAACTTGACTTTCCAGATGTTTATACTCGCTTAGATGCTGAGGAGGATGACGATCAGCTTCCACCAGAACCAAGTTCATATAGTCAACCAGATGAAAGGAACTTTGCAGCATTTGCTAAAAAGTCAGTAGACACTTCGCTCGATGACGACCTCGCATCTTCTTCTGTTGGCAGAAAGACGCGTACCTTTTTACGTAAGCGACCAGTTCTAAATGCGACCCTTTTGGGTCTGATGGGAGAGGCCAACCTCTCATTTGCGCGCGGGAATATTGAAGTAGCAGAAAAAATTTGCCTTGAAATTATCCGCCAAAATCCACTTGCTCCTGAACCATTTTTCACTTTGGCTGAGATCTATGAAAGTCGAGACAAAGAGAAGTATCTGAATTTCTTGACCATTGCTGCTCACTTAGATCCTCACAACAGAGACCAATGGATAAGAATTGCAGAATTACACATCGAACAAAAGAACTTCACCCGAGCTCGTGTCTACTACTCAAAAGCTATCAAATACTCACCCAAAGACTACGATCTAAGGTTGCGCAAAGCAAAACTCCTGGAATTGATGAACGAGCACAGCAATGCTATGTATACATATTTGAAAATGATACCCCTTGTTCCACCAGATCGTGGAGAGCTCTGTGTAGTTACAGCTAAGAATGTTGCTAAGCACTTTTACGCCAACAAGAAAATGGGTTACGCTTTGCAAGCTCTAGAAGCCGCCTATGGAGTTGTCAGTCATTTATTTTCTGCAGAAGAAATCAATCTCTATTTAGAGCTTTTAATGATAGATAATAACTACAAACGAGTACTTATAGTGCTCAAAGAACAAATTGAACAAATTGAGCTTGAACTTGTCTCGGAGAAACTGGCAAATAATGATGAATTGGTTATGTTTTGTGTTATACCCGATAAAATCGCAGCTGATCTCCGTGCAAAACTATGCATAAGTTTGATCCATCTGAAGGCTTTCCACCTCATAGATTATCTAATATCCAACGTTCATCAGTTTATTCCCATCGATAGTCGAGTGGATTTGTATATCGATATTGCTGAAGCCATGATGAAGGAGTTCAAATTTGAAGAAGCAATGCAGTTTTTGCAGCCAGTAATTTCTGGAGAAATCATTGAACCTCCTGCATTTGTTTGGCTAAAGTATGCTGAATGCTTGCGAGAGCTTCAGAAGTTCGAACAAGCTATTGATTGCTATTCAAAAGTTGTCGAACTGGCTCCATATTGTTATGAAGCAAAGTTTACACTCTCCGCCTTATTGAAACAGCAAGGTCGTCCGCGGGAAGCTATCAAAGCCTTGGAACAGGATCTCGAAGGAGAGAGGATGAATCCTCGGCTTTTATACGAAAGGTGCTTGATGCTCAAAACTGTTGGAGAAATTGATCAATACGTAGATATTGGGTACGTCCTTCTTTCTAGAAATTCTTTAAAGCTTAACAGTCGCGATGAAATGTTAGCTGCCTCCAACGGATCCAATTTCATAAACGAAGACGGTGTCAAAACGATAATAGAAACCCGCCGCTTGAAACAGGAAACCAAAAATGAACTTGTTGATTATAGGAAATCTGCTGATCCTAACTCGGATCTACTCATCGCGGATGAATACGAACTTTTTTTAGATTTGGTTAGAACCTGCTTTGAAAGACAAAAATATGGAGTTATTGAAAAAATCTGTTTTGCTATGGTCACAACAAAGAGATTCATACAATACAGTTCCGAGCTGGAGTGCATAATCATATTGGCTTGCTACTACAACAACGACACGGTATTTTCATTTGCTCATTTTCGAGATATGTTTTCCAAGAATCTTGACAAAAGACCTGTTTGGAATTTCTACACAGCTCTCATGCAGAAAGGCGAAGACCTCCGTTACCATCGCTTTTTGCGACGAGCCCTTGCGCGCCCCACCAGTCCACAATTTATGAGAATTTTTCTTGCCCATTATCATCTTTTTTGTTGCTCATACAAATACGCTCTCAACATTTACGTTCCAATTCTAAAAGAACATCCAGAGCCGATTGTTTACTTGTGCATTGCTGTGGTTTTTAGTCAAATTGCTCTGCAAAAGAAAGTTCTTCGGAAAACAGCAGCAATTGGTCAAGCAGTGGCTTTTATGAAAAAATATGCTGACGCACGAATGTCCAAGGCGACTCAACAAGAGATTTATTATAATTTTGGACGATTGTACCATCAATCGTGCATGAATCACTTAGCGCTGCATTATTACGAAAAGGCTTTAGCCATTCAAGACGATTTAGTAAAGAAAAATGAAAACATCTTGAGTCTGCAGCCGCAGATTGCATTCAATATGCATTTGCTATATAAAGTGAGTGGCAATAGAGAAATGGCAAGAGAATACTTGTTCAAATATGTTGTGATTTAAATAAAAGAAACTCAATAAATACGAATAAAATGAAGTGGATATTTTCTCTGTTGTAATTTTATGCAGAGTTGTCTTTAGGATTGACTTAGGTCCTTATTATGAATAAGCGAATTGAATTTCAAATCCGATAATTTCATTCTGGGTGTGTTTCTTTATTCATTCCGGATATTCGGAATGGACGTGTCTAAATGCACCCACGGTGTAGTTCGTTTAGGTGGTGTTACACCGCACTTTTGAATAACCACTACACCGCATTTTAAATAACGAGTGGAAATAAATCGAGTAGGTTCGTGTTACACCGCATTTTTTTTAGAAATCTCTCAAGTCATAGTAGAAATAAATCGAGTAGGTTCGTGTTACACCGCATTTTTTAAAGAAATCTCTCAAGTCATTTGACAGGATCGAATGCTTTTTATTAGCTTTTCAAGTATAAATACAGTATGAGTGGAAAATATGAGGTGTTACACCGCATTTTTTAAAAAACTCTCAAGTCATTTAACAGAAAAAATGCTTTTTTGTAGCTTTAGTTGTAGGCCATCTGGCGCCGTATAGAAAAGCAATGTAGTAGCTTTTCGCTTTCATCCATTTTACAGAACCAAATTCGCTATGACCATCTAGAGTTGTATAGAAACATGATAGAAATAAGAAAATAACTTTTCACTATAGCGGGGTCCACACTGTCCAATTTGTTTGTCAAATTTGTTGGATGAAAAGTTGGACGGAAAAAACCCGTAGCGTCCACACTCATCAAACAAGTTGTCCAACTTCATTCTGGTCTGAATTTCAACCATGAAGGACATAGCAGTAGCAGCGCAATTTAGGGATGAAATTTTAGAAAAGCAAAAAAAAAACAAAAGAAGAGGTGGACTACCTGAAAACATCATAAATGTGCACAACGAAGAAAAAATATTCTTTCAGTGCGATGTGCACATTTTTCCAACAGAGTTTCATAGGCCTTATACTTTCTAGTTATATTTTTGTATTGTTCGCATTTTATATGCCATAACTCTGGAAAACTTTTGTAGACTTCAAACTTCTGTAGAATCCAAAACTCGCAATTTCAGGTTACAGCCATCGAATAAACTGATATAAATACTTAAGATTTAACTTTTACCACTGCTCTACTTGGAGTCAGTTCAACTTTAATTTAAATTATAAGCTATAAACCAACCCTTTACTTTATAGTAATGAAATGATAATTGCAACTTTAGTGCCACCAAACTTTTTATATTATCAATTTATTGTAGTTTGCATTTTGTAGATATGTGCCCATTAAGGAAAAAATATTTTTCTTTGCGACGCCCACTACCTGTACCTTTTAATGCGATTATCTCAAAACCACTTTTTTGAAGCCGGAAACCACGATAACTCAAAAACACTTAAACACACCAGTTAATACAAAAACAAAGTAAGTTATTGTGGAGCTTTTATTTTTCTGAGTAAAACCGATTTTGAAGTCGATTTAAATTTTGGAATGAAAATCGATTTTTTTTTAAATGGTCACCAACAATTCAAAAATCGATATTTTTGAAAACCCAGCGAACACTAACCTGAAAAATATGTTATTTAACGATATCTATTTAAATTTTTTGTTTCAGATAATTTTTGAAAGTGAAATCGCGTTCACCGCAAAATAAAATATTTTTACATGTCTTTACTTATTTACACATAGGTAAGTTCAGTTGTAAGGAATATTTTGATGTGGGAAAAATTACAAAATATTATTCAAGCATGTATTAATATGAGTGCAAAAATTCGTTTAAATGCATTTCATACTTTTCTTACAAAAAAATTAAGAAAAATTGACTTTTTTTCGACGTTACAAGTGCGACAGTGCCCTTAAGTTACATTCAACTTCATTTGCATTTAGAAACGAAAAATGCCAACAGATATTAGCATCTGTTTTTTTTTAGCAGCAGCACCAAGTACTTTCGTGCCTTGGTGTTATTGTAAGTTGTAACTTAAAATGTCGAAAACAGTGATTCTGAATTATCAGTTGATCCGAGATAAAACAGCGACGCAGATAATGAGGAGGATTTGTCTGCAACGTAAGTAAATCATCCTTACTACAATAAACGTTTTATTAAAACACCAGTAAAATGATAAAGCTCCTGTTGCCACTATTGTCGTTTAAGTGAAATGACTTTCTAATACGTCCACAGAATAGGACAAACAGCAATAATGCTTTTAAAACTGAAAGAACGAAACATATTCAAAGTTAGATATTTTTTTATGCAGGAACTGCAAGTCATAGACTTTTTACCTTTTCATCAAAATTAAAACCCAAGACATCGAAGTTACGAAAGCTATACAAAGGTGTAAGCGTCAGCCTATGCCGAGCTCCGCAAAAAAGTTGAATCAGAAAAATATTTATCAAGAGCGTAGCGAAGGAGAAAGCCTAAAATTCTTTTTTACTTAAAACACAGGAGAAGGTTACGAAGATATAAGTAACTTCCTTCGAGTTTTAAAAAAATTCTTAAAAAAATAATAAAGTAGCACAAAACAGTTACTATCTGGTATCACTTTAATCTTTCTGATTAGCGGGGTCCACACTGTCCAATTTGTTTGTCAAGCATCGAGTTTGTCAAGCAAATTTGAAAGTGTGGCCGCTCATCAACAGGTTTGTCAAATTTGTTGGATGGTTTTAATTTTTTTTTGATATTTTTGCAAGTTGGACAACAAGTTGGATGAGTGTGGACGCTAGTCGTCAAACTTGGAAAAAATTTCATTTCAAAAATGTTTTCAAGTAGTGCACATCGTACGGAAAGAATATTTTTCTTTGTTCGGTAGGTATATTGAAAGAGGAATTTATGATGGTGCACCTAGCAAGGAAAAAAATGTTTTTTCTTTGTTGGGCTGTTGGGCACATTGAAAATGGAATTTGTAATATTTACAGGTAGTGGACCTCCACGGAAAATTTTTTTAGGCACATTGAAATAGGAATGAATTTACGATACTTTCAGGTAGTGGGCGTCGCAAGGAAAAATACTTTTTTCGTAATGGGCACATATCTACAAAATGCAAATTATGATAGATTGATAATATAAATAGTTTGAAATGCAATTATCATTTAATTACTATAAAGTAAAGGGATGCTTTTGTTTATAGCTTATAATTTAAATTAAAGTTGAACTGACTCCAAGTAGAGAAGTGGTAAAAGTTAAATCTAAAGTGTTCATATCAGTTTATTAGATGGCTGTAACCTGAAATTGCGAGTTTTGGATTCTACAGAAGTTTGAAGTCTATAAAATTTTCCAGAGATATGGCATATAAAATGCGAAGAATACAAAAATATAACTAGAAAGTGTATGGCCTATGAAACTCTGTTGGAAAAATGTGCACATCGCACTGAAAGAATATTTTTTCTTCGTTGTGCACATTTATGATGTTTTCAGGTAGTCCACCTCTTCTTTTGTTTTTTTTTTGCTTTTCTAAAATTTCATCCCTAAATTGCGCTGCTACTGCTATGTCCTTCATGGTTGAAATTCAGACCAGAATGAAGTTGGACAACTTGTTTGATGAGTGTGGACGCTTTGGGTTTTTTCCGTCCAACTTTTCATCCAACAAATTTGACAAACAAATTGGACAGTGTGGACGCCCGCCGCTATTGGTTATAGTGAAAAGTTATTTTCTTATTTCTATCATGTTTCTATACAACTCTAGATGGTCATAGCGAATTTGGTTCTGTAAAATGGATGATAGCGAAAAGCTACTACATTGCTTTTCTATACGGCGCCAGATGGCCTACAACTAAAGCTACAAAAAAGCATTTTTTCTGTTAAATGACTTGAGAGTTTTTTAAAAAATGCGGTGTAACACCGCATATTTTTTCACTCATACTGTATTTATACTTGAAAAGCTAATAAAAAGCATTCGATCCTGTCAAATGACTTGAGAGATTTCTTTAAAAAATGCGGTGTAACACGAACCTACTCGATTTATTTCTACTATGACTTGAGAGATTTCTAAAAAAAATGCGGTGTAACACGAACCTACTCGATTTATTTCCACTCGTTATTTAAAATGCGTTGTAGTGGTTATTCAAAAGTGCGGTGTAACACCACCTAAACGAACTACACCGTGGGTGCATTTAGACACGTCCATTCGGAATATTCGGAATACCATTTTTGCGTTTCTTTATTCAATGGAATATTCCGGATAAACTATTTTCTTGTTTCTTTATTCATTCTGGAATATTTGGAATGCATTCTTTTCATTCCTAGTCAAGAGGTGGTTTAAATGGAATATTCTGTAGTTTGACAGATACATACAAGATGTGTTCAATGGCTTTTTTTGAGATCAGAACAGCACAGCACAGCACAGAAGCAGTGAAAAACGTCAGGCAAGTTAGAACAAGCAAACTTGTCAAAAAAAGCAACAACAAAAACGAAAAAAAAAACAACCACCAATTTTTCTTTTTCAGATATCAATTTAATTTAGCGTATTTTTGTCACGAATAAGTAATTTTATTTTCAGTACAAGGTTAGGTGTTATTCTCCTGATTTTTTTAAATTTTTTTGAACTTTTCACAACAAATTAAAATTACAATGCGCTTAAAAAACTACGAGCAAAAAGTCAACAGCTGCTTTTGACAGTTTTCACCAAACTTGCACTTGCTCAAAAGGAGGTGCAGAAAATGCTGTGCTAAACTGTTCTAGAACAGCTCATTGAACACAAAAAAGATCAGAAAAGAACAGAAAATTTCTCATTGAACACCAAAAGTCTGATCTTTTCTGTCTGAAACTGTTCTAGAACAGGTCATTGAACACTCTTACATACTTTCATTGTCAGTTGTTGCTTGTTGCTAGTTCTGTTTCTTTATTTATTCTGTTCTGGATATTCTGGATAAATATTTTTGCTTTTCTGTCTTTTCTATTCCTTATCCGGAAAAAATAAAGAAACACACCCTCTATGAATACTAGGTTAGTTCGTTGAAGCCCTAGGGTCGCCCTGGGGTTGCCACAAAGCTCTTTTTGATAAACCTAAAGTGAATGTCAAATTGAGTGTTTTTTGAGCCCTAGGGTTGGCCTAAGTTTTCTATAAACTCGCCGTTTTTCCTGTGGCGAGTTGACGGCTGTCTAATTGCATGTATTTTTTTTTTTTAATGACAGGGATGTGTGGTGATTTGTGGTTTAGCGATTTTTACGGACTGGAAAACTCAGGTTTTTTTCTGACAACTCATAGGGTTGTCAAGAAAACCTGGGTCAACCATGGGGAAAGTTCAATGAACGGACCTACTATGAGCTCAAACTAATGGTGCTTTCCATTGGTCTACTCGGGGAAGCACTCATTTTAAAAACCAATGGAACACCCAAAATTGTTTCTATTCAGTTTAACGTAATTTCCTTTGTGTGAATGAAACCACCTATGGCTCTTAAAAAATATTCCTTGAAGAAACTTTTCTTTTTGACATTTGAGGAGCATGTGGTAGTGCTTCTTGACTCGATTCTCACTTCAAATCGAGAAGCGGCTGTCACTCCTCAGAATCATTAGAAGCGATCTTTTTGCACCAATGGAACTGTTTGAGAATGCTTCTGGACGCTCCTGGACGGTTCTTTTCGTCCAATGGAAAGTGACATAAGTTCGCTCCTTACATTGTCTCAAAATTTGAAAATAATGTATTTCTTTATCCTTATATCAATAAACTAGAGTTCCCCAACCCCAGATGACGCCATACATGTCCAGATCATAGTCGAACCCCTCTTTTTTTTTTGTCAAATTTATACATTTGTTGTTCATCATCTGCATTTTTCGTTCATATCAAATTACAAAAAAAAAAAATTAGTAACATCTAACTGTATGTCTTCTTCTTCTTTTCATTTCCGGCGTTACGAGTAGTGATCTTGAAGCGATCACAACTCTCCCACTTTTCTGCTTCACACTAGTGATCCGCCTGTGGAGTACGCCGCGTTGACCTCAGAAAGCGTCGGCAAGCCTCCCGGTTTTGGATTGTTCCATGTCTGAGGCCAAACAAATGCTGTTGTTTTTGCATTTGCTTGTACCAGGAGTGTTTTGGCCTGTCTTTTCTTTTTCGTCGCGAATTTGTTGAAACGTTATACGATATTGCCTTTTGGACGGGGTTCTGCGGATCTCTCCTTTGAACATGACAATACCAACTGAGCCGTTCGTGCTGAATTTTGTCCAAGATGGTACTTTTGACATGAAGGCTTCCACGGATCTTAGTACTTCTAATTCGATCAAGCTTTGTTACTCCTGCTGTCATTCGAAGCATCTTCATTTCGGCTGCCGTCAATTTGCTCTCATACTTTTTGTACATTGTCCAACATTGTGAACCATACGTCAGAGCTGGACGGACAACTGCTGTGTAGAGTCTTCCCTTCAGCTTAGGGGGCATTTTTCGATCACAGAAGATAGCGGCATCTCGCCACTTCTTCCACCCTACGCTTACTCGATGATTGATGTCGTCATCACAAGTTGCTTCACTATTGATCATAGATCCCAGATATATAAACATATCTAATCAGTTTCAGTTTTTTTTTCTCTTAATCTGGTCTATTTCCAAGCTTACCAATATCCATCTTACCGATAGTTTTCACAAATCTCCTGTAAATCATTTGGTGTTTTTTTAAGGCAGTAGATAGTTAATTAAAATACGCTCTAAACGTCAGTGTAGGACTACCTCCAATTCACCTCTTCATAAAAATGGAAGCAAGACTGGCGACACACTGTCTTTTCCATCAAAAACACATAAAATCACATCCAAACCCGAAAGGATATCTGTCGATAATGGAAGGTCTAGAAAAACTTAATACCTTTAGTATGTACCATGTATAGCATTCAAGATGCCATTCGGTCCTCTCGAGGTAACCATCGGAGCCGCAACGCATCTTTTTTTTTTTTTGCTTCGAAGTAGTTACCGTCGTAAGAAGTTTTTCGCAAATGCGGCAATGCATTGCATTCCCAAAACTAAAATCTCCGCAACAAAAACATATCGGAGAACGTCGGATTGTCCGATCGGAGAAATACCACGAAGCAAAATGTCTCCGATCGGAGAGAATTCCGCTCCGACGGTTACCACGATAGGGCCGATTTGCTTTAAGCAGAAAATGCACTTAAAAATGCTAAAATGCGTCTGGCGAGCAGAAGGCTGAAACCACATCGTCTGAGACCGACTTTTTTGTAATTAGGGCAATTTTTCTGATGTTTTGGCGTACCATTTTCTTGGTTACATGTGATAAGAAAAAAGTTATCAGCTAATTTGAAAAATGCATTTGAAAAATGTTGAAATGCGTCTGTCAAGCAGAAGGCTCAAACGAAATCCTTTTGGACACACTTATTTGTAGTCGGGGGAACTTTTGTGATGTTTTGGCGTACCATTTTTTTGGTTACATGTGATAAGAAAAAAGTTATCAATACTTTAAGTTGAAATATGCGTCTAAAAAAATGTTAAAGTGCGTCTGGCAAGCAGTAGGCTGAAACTAAATCATCCGAAATACACTTTTTTGAAATCAGGGTAAATTTTCTTATTTTTTGGCGTACCGCTTTCTTGGTTATATGAAATAGGAAAAAATTTATTAGTGCTTTAAGCTGAAAAATGCACTTGAAAAGTGTTTAAATGCGTCTGGCAAGCAGTAGGCTGAAACCAAATCGTCTGGGACCGAGTGTTTTGTAATCAGGGCAATTTTTCTGATTTTTTGGTGTATCATTTATGTGGTTATCACTTCGACCTCAAAATCTGAAAAATTACCATTTTCGAACGCCCACCCCCGCCCACGGCTGAAAAAGAAACCTGCCAGACGGTTGAATCTGATATAATGGTGCGGTGTATCTACACATACATGTGCAATATTTTTGGTTATCACTCCACTCCAAAAATTTGCTTCCAGCTCTTGGTCTATCAGCTTTGACATTTCTAGTATAGCTTATCTGTCAAAAAATCACTCCAAATCTGCAAATCACTCCCGATTTCATTTGGGAGTGATATTTTGGAAAACGACAATAGTTAAGAGTGAATTGTTGTTTACAAGTGATAGTCCAAAAGTCGAGTTGAGATCGAATAAAGTATAGATACTGAATAAAAGTGGTAGAAATAAATTGAAAGGTGAAGTTTTATTTTGCGAACTAAGCGCACGTTACAATACAATGGTAGCCGCTACTGCCTGCCGCTGATCAGCTTTGTGGGACCACGAGATTCATCACACTCGCTGCCAGCCAGCGAGTATTTAGCAGCAGCTGGAAATGTTGAACATGTTCAACTTTTGGCTGCTAGCAGCTACTGCTAAAATAAAAAAATACTGCTACAAGATTTATTTCGTAAATTTTCCATTCAAAATATGTTTTAAATATCATAAATAGGTATAAAAATTAGAAATAAAGCTCAAAAGCAATCTTTGTATAGTTTTCTATAGCGGTTTGCTGAGAGAAGCTGCCAAGTAGCAGCCGATACTGCCAGCTGATGCCTGCTGCTACTGCAAGCCACTGGTAAGAAGCGGCTGCCAAGCAGCCTTGTGTGACCCGTGCTTTAAACAATCTAGGACTCTTAAAATATAAAATTTCGTCAAAATCGTGTTAGCTAATTAACGTGAAAGTAGGTTTTGAAAACGAAACGAGTTTTTTTGACTTTTTCAAAACTATTTTTTAAATCATAAGACAACCAAAAATTAATTTCTCTTTCAAAATTGAATTGAAATCATTAGAACCGTTTTCGATAAAAATAGGTTGCCATAAGTTGTATGGCAGATACCGTTATTTCAAGACCTAGAGATACAATTGCTGCCCCACAGACCCAAACTGCACATTTTGAAGAAAACCGGTCAAGCGGTGTAGATCCATATACGAATAGACAGACAGAATAGCAGGACCCCCTTTCTTTCGTACTCTCTATCATCGTAATGTCATGTTTAATTGTTATTTAAATTTTTTTTCTGCTGGCTTGCAAAGCTTGTCTTTTAGTGCCTAAAATCGTAAGAAAATTTTTTTTAGTGTTTTTCAGATCTGACTCTCTGTAGTATCTACTCTGTAATCAGAAAGTGAACTGCAAGTAGTGTCATTTTGCCAGCAATTATTTTGTTGGTTTGTTTGAAATCAATTTAAAAATGTGAACGTTGTTGCGATGTTTTTCAAAAATCTTCGTTCAAACGTTTTGACTTCAAAGGAGGAAATAAGAAACCAGATATCAGTCGATATTAAAATATATTAATTCATTTTTTTTTTTTTAATTTAATTAATTGTAATTTCAGTTTTAAATCTAGGCTGATTTTCACTGTTTTTTTAACAGGTTTTTCACAGGCTTCGTCTTCTTTTCTTAAAAAGGTTCAGTTCAACTTTTCCTCAACTCTTATCACATTGTTTGTTTTGCATGAGATTATCCTCGTCTTAGAATCTAAGCCTTTCCATCGAACCCATTAATTTATCGATGCTATCTTCAGTATAACCGTGGAAACTTCCGACAACGCTCTTTTTGCGAAGGCACTTGTCAATTATTACCTTAAAGTCTTTATATTTACCTAGAGTTATTGGGTTGCCGATTATGATCAAAAGTGCTTTCGCTCGAGACAGTATGACGTTGAGACGCTATAAAAAAAGGTTGTTAGTTGCGAACTAATTTTTGCATGTTCAATTTAAATACTCTTGGACAGTCAAGGAATCCCAAGCTTTGTGTAAATGAACGCACTGTAGAGACTATTATTATCGACTTCTCTCTTCCTTGAAATGTTTCGACGGCACCAACTTCAATTTTATTCCAACGATGAAAACTTAGCTCTTTTTTGATTAGAGTATACTGCATTTTGTAAGGTGATATGATACCAATATCATCTTCAGTGATTTTACGGCCGTTGATGCCAAAGTTCATGAGATCCTTGACATATTGGATTACCGTTCTATTTTCCAACTCGTTAAAAAAACTGAAAAAAAGAAACAGTTGTTTTACAAATTTCTTACTAAATATTAAAAAAAGTTCAAAGGAGTTCCACCACGAATATTTTTTGTTTCTTTTCATTTTTTATTTTTTCAATTGTGTTAGTCGTGTAGACTGTATTCTGCACATTTACAATTTATTTGTCTACCAAAGGAACAAAGAGTCAAGGTTTTCATATGGGGCTCGTGCTAGTGTTTGACCTTTGCTGCACATGTTGAAAAAACTTATTTGGCTGTATTATAAGTTTTTTTTCGTACGACAAGTGTTCAAATAAAACTTTTCTACCACAGTGTCATATCATACGAAAAAGAACGAAACACAAAACCTGTTACAGTTTAAGTTCGCTCGTTGAAGCCCTGGTGTTGCCACAAAGCGTTTTTTGAAAAACCTAAACTCGCCTTGAATATCAAACTGAGTGTTTTTGAGCCCTGTGGTTGACCCGGGTTTACCATCAACTCGCCCTAGGTTTTTGCTGGGGTGATATGAGGGCTGACAAACGGCATGTATTTTTATCCAAATGACAGGGATGTGTGGTGGATTTTGTAGTTTAGAGTTTGTTTTTGAAAACTGGAAAATTCAAGATTTTTTTACAACTCATAGGGTTGTCAAGGAAACCTGGATAGAGTTTAACGAACGAACGTTTTGACAATTACGAATACACTAGTTTAACTCAAAACTACCCAACCTACATGGTTTGCGATATGAAATAAAACCTCAGTTTTATTTTTGCATCTCAGAGACTTAAGCGACTCTGAACTTAGAGGAAGCTCATTTGTAAACAACTGCTATCTACGCTCTTCATCATCAAAGCAAGTGTTAGTGGATAGTAAATAACGCCAACACAAGCAAAAAGAGAACGTATACGAGGAAAAATAAAAGGCATTACAAAATATTAACAAAGAAAAAAATTAAATTAAATTACAATTAACAATAATAGAACAAACTAAACTAGTGAACATTACTAAACAAAATCTATCTATCTATAAAAAAAAATTAAATTAGAGTACATTAATAGAATATCTACTAAGCATGAATCATTCAGATGTTATTCTGGTTCTTAGTTCTAATTTTAAATTTTTTTAACTGATGTTGAAATCGGCAATAAAAAGGTTAGAGTTGAATAATCTACTCATGCCAGCTAATGGTTCATGCATCCCATAGTTAGTTCTGTGTTGAGAGCGATGTATAAACTCTAAATTACGTAGTTGGTGAGTTCCTCCACCGTAGTTAAATTGTATATGAGAGAGCAATCGGGATCATCAATTGTACCGATTGATCTTGTTAATTGATGAAAAAATACTAAATTATTGTTGATTCTTTTCTGTGAGAAGTTTTGAAGATTTAATAGGCTATCAAATATCAAATGTTTACAGATGTTTCTGCGATTTTTTGTGAAAAGAACCCGTCTACCTGACCTGGAGTCCATTTGAACCCCACTACTGAAATTCTATGAAAAATCATGTTTTTTCTAATAAATAATTATTTTATTTCAAAAGTAACATAGTTTAGGATTTAACTTGAAGTTGTTGGCAGTTCCGGGAGACATTCAACATATAAGGTTCTAGTGTGGCAAGGACAACAACATCTGCCACATCCATCGCAGGTGGTTCCGCTTTTCTTGTCGTCTGCTTTTGAGCAAAGATGACATTTGCCCCTTTTACAAGAGAGCCTTTCGGGGACTGTTGGTAATACTTCCTGAACTCTACTTCCTGGAATACAGAGAGCATCCAATGCAGATTTTCCAATGCCAGATTGTGTTGCAGGTTGTGAACGGTTATTCAGATCTGACTCAACCAGTTCCTCCGCTTGTTCGATGAGTTTATCACTTCTGAACAAATTTTTGTTTCTTCTAAGTGTTTTGAAGTGTCGGAAAATGATAACACTTTCCATCGGCCAGCGATTTGTTTGTCGTGTACATAAATATATTTTGACCATTTGGTGGAATACATCGACTCCACCTTTGGTGCGGTTATAATCCAGTATCATGGCAGGTTTATTTTTATGACCGGAAGTGGCTTTCTCGCAGCTATGCTGTGTTGATAGCAATACCACTTGTTTGTTTGGCTTCGGAACATAACTCACCAACGCCATTTTTCCAGAAATTCCAAGGATGAATGAGTGGACTGGACGATACTGCTTTTTGTTATTGACCTTTACAGGCTCATTCTGGTCATCAAGAACCTCCTTCGCTGCAAAAAGTTTAGGCAAATCTCTTTTGTTTTTCCGAATCGTTCCAAGAATAGTGATCTTCTTATCAACTTCGGCTTCGTCAATATCTTCATAATCCGATTCTTCCAATTCATTTTCTCGATGGATCGATATCTGGGTCATCGAAGCCAATATCGAATGGATCAGCTTCATCATCTTTCTCAGTATCCATATCTGACATGGCTCTCAAGGCAATTTCCCTTTCTTCTTCATTTCCTTTGTTGTAATGTCTCAGTAATCTGTTCAAATTTGACACTAACAAATAGAACATATTAATTTTTATATACGTGTCCACTATATACATAAATTATCTGAATTCAGCACCCAAATTATTTCTTACTTTTTTACTTTTTTGCTTTTTGTGTATTCTAAAAAACAAGATTTTACATTCACAATTCAAATAATTAGCTATAACTGAATAGCAAATTAGAAACAGATATCCTTTTATACATGCTGAAATTACTTGAGGTCTTGAAAATTCAATTGTGAGGGAGACATATACTACTCTGCATATACCTGTTGTAACCGATTGGCCTGAAAGGGTTTTTGCTTTCAGTAATTACTCCATATGTGATTGCCTTGTTGAACAGGCACATCTTCAAAGAAAAAGTGTAAATTAATCAAAACTAACTAGGTTGTAACAAAAATAAACAAAATCAAATTAAAAAATAATAAAAACTGTGTAGCATGACCAATTCAAAGTCGGCAAATATCTTTAAAAACTCTGTAAAGCGTTTGTGATCAGAATAAGACTGTATAAATATATGAATCTCAATAAAAATACAAACATACATACATTTCAGTAGTTACGTACGTAAAACCGAGTTGACTTATAAAAAGGGGTGAAGGAAAATCCAGAAATAATTCCGCTGAATTTGGTGAAGCCTTACAGAGAATTATGGTGAATTCAATCCTTTTTGAGGTCATAAAGTTATTTGATGACCTGAACAAACTGAAATAATGACTCTTTTGATAGGCATACCTGACAAGAACAATTGATATGGATAAATTTTACCATCAGTAATTACGTGTAATTGCGTAAAACAGACATATCGAAAGGGATAAGCGGGAATCCCGGATTTGCGAAATTAGAAAATTTCCATTGATTTTGAAATTGAAAAATTTTATTGATGACCTCCTACATACCTGCTTAATGACATCTCTGCTTAAATTTTTTTATTACTGCTATATTACATATTTAGAAAGCATTCATACAATAGCCAAAAGAACTATAACTGAACAATATAAATAAGATCTCAAAAAAATTTCGAAGAAAAAGTCGTGGGCTCCATTTGGACCCCAGGTCGGGTGGACACGACTATTGACGGGTCGTAAAGGAGAGTTAAGCGTTTGTTTTTTTGAGAACTGAAAACCTAGTTTTTTTTACAACTCATAGGCTGCGTTATATTAGGTCCGTTCGTTGAACTTTTACTTTCCCCAGGGTTGACCCAGGTTTTCTTGACAACCCTATGAGTTGTCAAAAAACCTGGGTTTTCCAGTCATCAAAAAATGGGGGCGTTCATAGCAATTCAGATTTTAAGATTAACTGAAAAACTTATTGAGTTGGTTGGATGGTCATTTAAATTTAATGTCAGATTAAAGTGGTATTGGGATTCACTTTTTAATTCTGCGAGGAGAGATCTAGTTTAAAAAAGATGAGATTTAAATAATTTCTTATAGTTGTTGCAAAATAGTACTAACTGAAATCTAGCTTCAATTTGCAATATTTTTGTTTATAGGAATATACGAATAACCATAATTTGTATAAATTTTGAAAAAAAATTAAACAATCAATTTACTTTAAAAAATATTTCTTTTTTCAGGTTTTTCATTGATAACCTTTACTAATGCGACAAATTACCGAAAAATAAGTAAAGTCAATTTTATACCACTGATCGCTAATTAAAAGTTCGAAGAAATACTAACCGATTAATACCAAGTACAATTCAATTGTCATGCAAGCTATTTTCTATGATATGACATCTCTATAATTTATGTCGAATTCCTTTCAAAAAAAAAATTGACAATCAATTTTTTTTCAAAGGAATTCATTTAGGAGGAAAAATAATCGACTGCAGTCGATCTCTTTTTTGAGACGGATTTGCACACAGATTTTCACACACACAACAATTTTGACTGCTTTGTCGAAAACGACAAACAAAGCCATCAGCCTATGAAAACAATTAAAGAAAGCAGGACTGTTTTGTATTTTGTTGTGAATTTGGAAAAAATTTGGTGAAAAAAAATATAAAAATAAATATAAGAATTGTGTGATTAACAACATGAATGTAATTGTTTTGTTCTTTGGTGCTTGTTTTTCTTCATCAGTGTTGAACACACACACATTCATAAAAAAGAAAATCGATACTTTTTCAATTTCCTAAATACCAAAAAAAGAATCGAGTTTAGTAGCGACTGCAGTCGACTGCAAATTGGTGAAAGGAAATCGACATTAGTTTTTCAGTCGGCTTTTTTTGACTGAAAAACTGAATCGGTAAAAACTATTTGCTGGTGACTTGTCAACTGAAAAACTGAACGTCTGGCCAATCAGAGGGCGAGAAAAATTAGTTAATCTAAAAATCTAACTTTTTATGAACGCCCTCAATCCAGTAGAAGTAACGAATGTCCGGTTTTTAAAAAGAAAATTCTTATTGAAAAGAATAAAATAAAATATTAGCAACCAAATAATATTTCTTTAGTGTACTTTAATGTCCAAAGTTTAACAAAGAATTTCGATGTGCTAGAGGAAATAGTGTTGAAAGAAAAATTTGATATTGTTGTATTGAGTGAAACTTGCTTAACAGAGAATATTGATGATAATGAAATAAATATAGAAAACTATAAGATTCTACGATGTGATAGCTCATCAAGGCATACAGGTGGTGTTGCGATTTATGTGAAAGAAATTCTACAATGTGAGAAACTTAGTACGTTTGATGTTAATTTGGATATGTGGTGTCTCACTGTCAAGGTACGTTGTGACTCTTTGTGTTTTGTGCTTGCTGGACTATATAGATCTCCCTCATCGTCATGTAGACAATTTTGTGAAAATTTTAGAGATTTGATGGAGTATGTGGTTGAAGATAATAGTAACCTGGTTATTATCGGAGACTTCAACATTAACTGGTTTGATATAGCTAATATTTATAGACGTGATTGTAACAACATAATAAACCAAAATGGATGTAAGCAGTTGATTACTGAACCAACTAGGATAACAAGTACCTCAAGATCTTTAATTGATTATGTTGTAACAAACTGCAATCAATTGAAGGCTTATGTTGATGGTAATTTCAGTATAGCTGATCATGAAGCAATATGTGCGGAAATTGAAATCAAAGCAAAATTACCTCCAAAACGAACGATTAGGAAAGTGATTTTTAGATATTCGAGTTCTAGTCTGTTATCAGCATTCCAGCAAATTGGTATTGATAGATTTCGCTTAAATAATGTTCATAATTGTGCAAACATTTTTCAAAATAAAATAAACTGTGTTCTAAATCAATTTAAAAAAGTGAAAATTATGCGAGAAAGGGAAAACTCATGGTTCAACGAACATTTATTAGAATTAAAAAAACAAAAGCAGATAAGTAAACTTAGAGCTGTTTTTACAAATAATGTGGATGATTGGTATGACTTTAGACTAGCCCGTAACCTCTATAGTAGTGAACTTACCCGAGCAAAAAATAATTTTACAAAAAGTGCTATATGTGATTGTACAGATCAAAAGTCGATGTGGAAAACCATTAAGTCGTTAGTGCTGTGTGAGAAAAAGAGTGAGATCAAGAAGGTTATGTTTGATGGCGTATTTGTTACTGAAGACAAGCAACTAGCAAATCGGTTTAATGCATTTTTTATTCAAAGTGTTAGACTAATAAATGATTCAATCGAGAGTGTTCCTTATTTTAACCAAATTGATTTTGTTACGGAGACCCCCTTCCAATTTGAATTAATTACACTAAGCGATCTAAACATAACAATCAAAAGTCTTAACAATAAACGTGATACTGATTTACTAAGCCCAAAAGTTCTTATTGATGCATTTGAAAAAGTTGGTCCCCCTTTATTACAAGTTATTAATTCATCATTACTTGAAGGACAGTTTCCAAGTACATGGAAAAACTCAGTTGTCTCACCTATTGAGAAAGTAAAAAATACCTTAAAGTGTGAAGAATATAGACCTATTAATTCGTTGCCAGTCTACGAAAAAGTGCTTGAAAAAGTTGTTCACAATCAACTCTTAAAATACTTGAACGATAATAGTATAATTGTTGAAAATCAATCGGGATTTCGTCAATCACACTCCTGTGAAACAGCAATAAACTTGGTGCTAATCGGGTGGAAAGAAGCCTTATCAAAAGGAAAAAAAGTTGTTTGTGTGTTTCTTGATCTGAAACGAGCTTTTGAGACAATTGATCAAAATATATTGCTACGAAAGTTGTTAATGTATGGTGTTAGTGGCAGAGCTCTTGATTGGTTTAAAAGTTATTTGTCTGGTCGTACGCAACAAACCAAAATTAATGATGTTTTGTCTGATCCTGAACCGATTGATCTTGGAGTACCTCAAGGTTCAATACTTGGACCCCTTCTTTTCAACTGTTACATCAATGATATGAATAAATCAATAAGAAACAGCAAGCTTGCTCTATTTGCGGATGATTCACTTTTGTATGTTGAAGCTGAAACCACTCAGGAATGCGAAAGGCTTATGAAAGAAGATTTGAATGTGTTAACTATTTGGCTAAAAGCCAATAAACTTAAACTAAATGTTTCAAAAACAAAATGTATTCTTTTGAATGATAATTGTAACTTGAATGTAATGATTGACCAAGAAGTTGTAGAACAAGTTCAAGAAATCAAATACTTAGGAATGATTATTGATTGTAAATTAAGCTTTGAATCACATGTGCAATATATTTCCAAGAAAGTTTCTAAAAAAGTTGGCTTCCTTAGAAGAATACGAAGTAAAATTGATACCATAACGGCTGTAAATATTTATAATGTCACAATTAAGCCTCATTTTGAATATTGCTCAACAGTTTTGTATTTGATTAGTGAAAGATCTATGCAATGTCTTCAAAAACTGCAAAATAAAGCGATGCGTGCAATAATAAGATGTAATATATATACCCCAATAGTAATGATGTTAAATACTTTAATGTGGATGAGTGTCAAACAACGTATTTATTTTAATGTTTTGTTATTCGTTTTCAAAGTTAAAAATAATTTGCTACCCTGTTATTTGTCAAGATATGTTCAATATGTTAGAGATGTTCAACCTTATTTGTTAAGAAATGGAGATGATTTAAGACTGCAAACATTCAGAAATGCAAGATCACAAAATAGCTTGATTTACAAAGGATTTAAACTGTTTAATAACTTGCCAAGTAACGTTAAGCAAATGATCAATATTTATGATTTTAAAAGAGCAATTAAAAGATTTATAAAGCAATATATTTAAACGTAAATAATTAATAAAAGCCAATGCCAATGCCAATGTTAAAACATATTCATGAGAACTAACTTAATATATTTAAATTTGTAAAATGTAAATAGCAAAATTTTAGCTAAATAAACTCTTAACTAACTAACTAACCATATACACAGCTATGAAAGTGTTTGTAAAAAAAAAAATATGTTCAGTGTTAAGAGGTCGTGATTTCAAACCAGAGGTTTCTTTGATAACTCAAGGGCTTGTAAAAAAGCGTTGGGTAAACCTTGATAAAACTCAATGGATAAAACTAAAAAACAAAGAACATAACCCCAATGAACCGTAAGGGTTAACCTTTCGAGACATTATTTGGAAAATATTGCCCTTTGGAAGCTAATAACAGGAAAAAACGGAACTTTCTTCATTTCAAAATTAGAATAAGTTAAATAATGCAAGTTCAAAATTTACCTCGCTGATCCGTTTTGCTTGGAGCGTCCATAAACCGAATGGAACACTATCGGATAATTTTGAGCGGGTAGGCGATTCCATTTCATAGCCCAATCAGTTTCATCTATAAAAACATGCAAAATAATTATAAGCTACACATAATTTTATTTCATCACATACCTTTTGGTGCCAAAGGCTTCAATTCATTGTTGTAATACAGTTGATTGTATAACTTTACAATACCTGGGTGCGACCGATAATTTCGAATTAATCGAGTTTGAATCGATCTATTATATTGGCCTCTACTGTCTACTGCATAGCAGTCCCTTTTCATCAACCGCTCCATAAATGAAACCTTTAATCCAAGATTAGCGGCTCTTTTAGATTTTAAAACTGGACCTAATTGCTTCGGATCGCCAGAAACAATCAGACGTGTGGTAGATGACGATACTCCCATCCAGCCAACAAGGGTTTCTGGCTCCGTTGAAGCACCACACTCATCAATGAAAATGTGTGAAAAAAAGTTTTTGGAGATTGGTGCTGATACCAATCGACCAGCAACAGAAAGAGTGCAAACTACTATCCGAAATTCATAAATGACTTGTAAACAAGGATAAAAGTGATTATTATCGCAGAAGTTGGAGTAATGAATTAAAACATCATCAATGCTTTCCAGTCTTCTCTTGTTCGATTTCGCAAATAACCGTAAAATTATTGGCTTTGTAAGACGAAGATTAACAAACTCTCGGCACAGGCGAACAGCTACTTCATCACATGCACTATTCGAACCAGATAAAATTAGAATCCTCGTCTCTGGGCGTCTTTTCCATAGCTGAAGAACGGTCTCTACTATAGTGGACGTTTTTCCAGTTCCTTTAAAGTAAAATTGTTAAACAAATTAAAAAAATAAAAACTGCAAAAATTTCTCATTTACTACTAAAGGGTGTTTTCTTTTAAATTATAGAACTTTGAAATGGAATAAAACAAAGATGATATTTTTTATTGATATGAAATTTACTTTATTCGGAAGACAATCTTCTGCCATTATAATTTAAATATGATTTCTGGCATATGACCGCCACGGCTGCCTCGGACGTAGTCTAATCTGGAGGTCCAATTTTCGATGACTTTTTCCAACATTTCTGGCCAGCATAATTTTTAAAAAAGTACGGGCCAATTATTCCACCAGCCCATAAAGCACACCACACAGTCAGTTTTTCTGGATGTAACGGTGTCTCAACATACACTTTAAGTTCTCATTATTTCAAATACGGCAGTTTTGTTTATTCACGTATCCATTCAACAAAAAGTGAGCTTCATCGCTTAACAAAATTCGCATACAAACTATGGTTTTCAAAATAAATTTGAACAATTTGAAAGCGTTGTTTAGGCCGCCAGTTAAAAAAGTGTTGCCAACTTAAAGTTCTATACCTCTAAAAAACACCCGTTATTACAGCCGGAAATTAAAGTTGTGTTTTTTTGATGTTTAATGACAATTCGAGAAGGAATGATGTGGGTTAAGTGACCTGCTCTAGATCACTTTGGAGTAGCATTTTCTGTACCACCATTTGAGTTAGAGCAGAATAAAAAAAATAAAAAAAATAAAATAGGGTGGCGCAACAGAGCGAGGAGCCCCCTGGGCCTAGCGCATTTCTCACAACCATGCCTTGTGAGGGAATGGAAGGGACCTACAATTTTCTGCCGGTCCCGAACGGCTAATCGAGGAAGCGCTTTTCATGGCAATGAATACTAACGGAGGACTTGCCAATTCCTCGCGAAACGCGATACCCGTGGAAAAAACATTTTTACCTCTGTTGGGATTCGAACCACGAACCTCATCCATCATACCACGGGTACCACGTTAGTTAGAGCAGATTCAAGTATTTAAATCAGCTGTTGGCATTTGCTTCAAATATTTTTGTTTTGCAATCAAATTGAAATCGAACATGTGATTCGTTTGTTGAAGCCCTTGGGTTGCCCTGTGCCTGTGGTCGTCACACGCAAGACTTTTTTGAAAAACCTTAACTCGCCCTCAATGTCAAACTGTTTTTCTAGCCCTAAGTTTGCCTTCAACTAGCCCTGAAGTAGCACTAGGTTTTCGTGGGGACAATGTTAGGTAGTAAACAGAGCTGTATGTATTTTGCTTCAAACAACAGTGATGTATGTGTGTTGATTTTGTGGCTTAACTTTTTTTGAGAACTAAAAATACAGGATTTTTTGACAACTCATTTAATTTCAAATATAAATTTGAATTCAATCGAAATGTTTCGATCAGCTGATTTCACAAACAGCCGATTTGACAAGCAAGAAAGTGCACGAGCAAATTGTTCGGATGAATTCTTACTGGAGGGGAAGTGACAAAAAAGCAAAAGCTCTGCCACTTTTACGTCAAATTAAAGTAAAGATACACGTTTCGGGATCCCGCGGGATCCCACGATCCCAAATCGAGAAGCGGCTGTCACTCCTCAGAATCATGAGAAGCGATCTTTTTGCAACAATGGAACGGTTTGAGAATGCTTCTGGACGCTCCTGGACGGTTCTTTTCGTCCAATGGAAAGTGACATAAAAAACAAATTTTTCTTCAGTAAGGCCCACTTCTCAACTTAACTTCTCATCGTTTTTCGGCGATTTAAATTAAAGGCTAACTTTGGTGTATCCTGAGTCCTGACATATATTACGTCTTACGTTCGATATTTTGGACTTTATTTTTGGTAGAAATACTAATGCTTAAGATTTTATTAATTTGGGATCGTATGGTATGAGGTTGCCAAAATTTCAAATGGTGGCAAGTTTTGTAATCGTCCAGAAGACGGCATGGCGATATGCAAATATGCATCCATATCACTACACACAAATTATTTTTTGTAACTGGTTGCTAGAGAGGTTTGATGACAACCTTTTTCTAAAAAGAATTCTTTGAACAGACGAATCTCAATTCAAAAGAGATGGTATTAGAAATTTCTATAATATCCATACATATACATGGGATACAAACCATCCACATTCAAGACGGCAAAGATCGTTTCAGCATTTATAAATAAATATCGGGCCTTTCAGTTTACCACCCGAACTTTGTTCTAATAATTTTTTACAAAATAATCTACTAGACCCCTTGGGAGATGTTCCACTTCGTCAGCTAGTTTCATCATACAT
The DNA here is from genome assembly GCA_914767635.1 of Melanostoma mellinum. Taxonomy (NCBI): domain Eukaryota; kingdom Metazoa; phylum Arthropoda; class Insecta; order Diptera; family Syrphidae; genus Melanostoma; species Melanostoma mellinum. Next base: position 56,873,831 of record OU612060.1, read on the forward strand.
ATTTCCAACAAGATGGTGCTCCCACCCCCTATGGTCGTGAAGTTAAGGATCGTTTGGATGAAAAATACGATGGTCGATGGATAGGCAGAAATAGACCAATTCACTAGCCTGCACGGTCTCCCGACCTCACTTGTACTGGACTTTTTTGTATGGTGACGAATGAAAAAAAATTGTTTACTCATCGGAAAAAGCTGCTTTAAATGAATTAGAACAACGTATTTCCGAAGAATCACTACAAGTAAGACAAGAGCTATCGAGAACAAGCTTCCACAATGAAATTCAAAAAACGGGCTGTAGCATTTTTTGAAAACGCAGAAGGGCATTTTGAGCACTTGTTTGATTGTATTTGTACGCACATAAAATTGAAAAACTACTTTTTAACTACCCATATCACTGTTTGCACCTTTTTTTTCCAAATACATATCATGAAATGCATGGGTTTTTGAATATAGTTATTAGTAAGTTTTTTTTATTATTGTTTAGCGCATCGGAAAAAAAACATAGAAATTTTTAGATATTTTTTGAGAAAAAATGACCCCAAAGTCAAGGAAAAAAGGAAGAAAATTTGAGCACCATTTGAAAATCTGGGAGCACCAAAACCATATGATCCCAAATTAATTATAGTTTTAAACATTAATATTTCTACTAATAATTAAGTTCAAAATAAGGTCTCTACAACCAGTACTGACAGAGAAATGGAACGTAACATGTGTCAGGCTCTCAGGGTACACCAAAGTAAACTTTTTTTTAAATCATCGAAAGTGATGTCAAAGTTGAGAAGTAGACATTATTGTAGATAGATTTTTTTTCTAAGAATATGGTCAAAAATCACATCATAAACTAACACGAATTGCGGGACACCTTGTATGCAAATTTTATACTACACACTAGACTTTCGGAGTTCAGACTGCATTTTAAATGAAAAAAAAAAACCCTTAAAAGGAGTGTTTACCCGGTGGTCCAAATAAAACGTAAGGTACGGATACATCAGGTCCAATTGCAATATTTCGAACCGCCTGCAATTGTTCAATATTGCTCTCTATTGAATCATTGAAAAGTTCCAGTCTGAAAATGTCAAAAAAAAAAATTATTAACAAAAGAAAAAAGTCATTACAATTAACTTACTTTTCCGTAGATAAACTAACTGGTAAAATAAGATCGCTTCTTGGAAAAAGAAAATCTCTTGAATTATAAGAGAGTAATGCTAAGGCTCTTAGTTGATATTTATATGTTAATTGCGCAGGACGCAGTGTAACTTCATAAGTTTCGTTATCAATATTGCCAAGTCCGTTTTCATATGTAAAGTAAATTTTATTATCGCAGATTTGTTCAATAACAGCAACGAACTTGATGTCTTTGTTTGGGTTGTTATTGTCTTTAATGTTTTTTATCAATACGATTTCATCCAACGGCATTACAATTTTTTCCAAGCACAGGTTTTTAGGTAGTCGTTGTAACTGTTAAGTAAAATTTAAGTGAGCGATATTTTTAATTAATTTTAATTTGATAGAAAATTAAATCGAAAGTTTTAAGTTGGTGGTATAATAAAAGATCAAAAACAATTTTTTTCGACCTACATACATACCTCCACAGTGTAATCGGTAGGGTTTAAGGTATTGGACTTCCTTATTTCAACGGCGGGCTGATAGAATGGCTTGTATGGTTGCATTTCTTCAAAATATTCTATATTAATCATCGTCTCTAAGGCACCACGCATGTTTTCGAAATTTAGAATGTTTCCATCGTCAAAATATTTTCTATTTTAAAAATGATTGTAATAAAAGTTTATTAGCACAGCTAACCGTTATCATACCCTATGCCAGACGCATTTCGCAAGAACTCATCAGAATAACTACTTTTTTGGGACAATTTCATCATTAAGAAGTCATCAAGTTCATGTTTTGGATAATTGTCACGTTGCAGTTCGCTGTAAATAAAATATAATGTCGATTTCTTTTTGAGACGGACTTAAAACAAATGAAAAGTATGAAAAGAAGAAGGACTATTTTGGGAAGAAAACATTTAATGAGAAAAATTATAATAATAACAACTAAATTATTTTTTTTTACATCTGTCAGTCAGACACACGCACATTCATAAAAAAAACTATTTTAATTTGCTAATACCCAAAACAAAATCGAGTTTAGTAGAGACTGCAGTCGACTGCAAATGGTCCAAAGAAAATCGACATAAGTTTTAAATATTGATATTAAATATTAAAGTTATTCATCATCAAACTTTCCTAGATTCGGAATTGTGCTAATGTCATTTCACTTGAATTGACTTTAGCACCTTTTTAGTTCTAAGTTATTATTATTATCTCTCTCGACGATCGTTCACCTTGCCGTGGTGGGAGGGCTTAAGTAGTTGAATCTGAGAACTAACGAGCTATACCGGCGGTCTCAACTTGGGTTTACGACTAGAGTTGATTCCAGCAGGGTCACCCATGCCGGAAAGGTCGAAAGGGAGAAACAGCGAAACTAAGAGACGATCCAACCCCCTCTACCCTCTACCCTCTACCCTTTGCCCACTATCCCTCCACTCACCCTCCACTCACCTTCTCCTCTATCCCCTTCTACCCAACCCCAATCTTTTCCTTTCCCATGGGCCGGCATCAAGGTGTCAACCGTACCGTGCCGACGATCTACTAGGCTGAGGGCCCATCTTAAATAGCTCAGTCACTAACGGTGTACTCTGGTTTTGCGGCGAATTCCAGTTTCATTTCAGTCATATCCATGCATGCGGGGCTCTGTGTGGACGTACCCCATTATTTCCCTAGCTACTCGTGGGATCCAAAATAGATAATTTGAATACCAAACCCTGTGATGGAGAAGCAAGCAACTGCCTCTCTGTCTCTCAGCCACTGGCTGAACTACCAAGCCTCAAGCTAATTTCGCCATTTGAAAATGCCAAGCTGCGAATGGTGGAGGGTGAAGACCTTCCGAAACCATGTGTGGCAACTGCATACTTCCCTGGTCCAAACAACACACCAGAAGATGCTCTGAAACGGCTACGCATTCAGAACCAAGTGCTACCAACCAATGACTGGAAAGTCCTTCGGAAAGTAGCTAACTCTCAGGGTCTTGCCCTGACAATTTCAATGGATGAAAGATCGGTATCCCTACTGGAAGATCTGAACTGCCAACCGTTCTTTAATTTCAATAGGGTTCAATTCCGAATCAAAAAGAATCCTAGCCTGAGGCCGGAATCCGCCTCTGAGGCTAAAAACGATGTTAAGTCGGTAATACCACCTCCGTCCCACACCCAATCCTCCACCTCCAACCCCTCTCTTACTCCCAATCCTACAAAACCTGTTCAGGAGACCGCAAGGCAAACTCCTGGACAGGCAAAATCATTCCTCCATCCCAGTAAACTAAGCAATCCCGGCGCGTCAAAATCCACCCACCACCAAGACACGTCTCAAATTCGTAGAGCCCCAAGACCGGCATCGACGATGGCGAGAAGTTTTCGGAGGTCTCCCCAAGCCGGGAAAAGGGGTGAGAACAAAGGGAGCTCCTACTCTAGAGCTCCTATCCGAAAAAATTAGCATGGAGGTTGTCCAAATCAACCTCCAACACGCCAAGGCTGCTTCGGCGGTCTTAACTCACTCGCTGAGTAAAACGAAGCTAGACATTGCCCTCGTGCAGGAACCATGGATCAGCACGAGTGGTAAAATCCTCGGTCTAACTACACCTACAGGTAAAATATTATATTCAACCTCAGCCAGTAGACCTAGAACTTGTATTATTTTTAATAATAACCTGCCCTTCTTCCCACTAACAGCTTTTGTATCTGCTGATCTGACAGCAGCAATAGTGAGGATCGGTCACTCCAAGGAGATCATTGTTGCCTCAGCATATTTCCCTGGAGACATTACACCTTGCCCACCTCCACAGGTAGTAAAACTTTATGAGCACGCACAGAAAAACAAATTGGAAGTTATTCTGGGATGCGACGCAAATGCTCACCACACCCTGTGGGGAAGTAAGGATATAAACAAAAGAGGTGAGTCCCTTATTGATTATATTATTAAAGAAAATTTAAATATATGTAATATTGGCAATGAACCCACCTTTGTCACCAGAACTAGAAGAGAGGTTCTAGACATTACATTGTCTTCATCTCTCTCTAAAAACCTTGTCTATGACTGGAGGGTGTCCTCCGAACCATCCTGCTCTGATCATAGACACATACGCTTTAAACTAGACACAAACATAATATCTTGTCTAACATATCGTCCAAAGAGAAAAACAGATTGGGTCTCGTATAAAACAGATCTGGAAAACTCTCTAAAAGACAAAATCCCAAACATTAATAGCAAAGCTAAATTAGATTTCTTTGCGGACTACGCAAAAAACTCTATCATAACTGCCTTTGAGGACAACTGCCCTCTGAAAACAAGATCAACTAAAAGGCAAACCCCTTGGTGGAACAACAACCTCAAGAAATTGAGATCGAAAGTAAGGAAACTTTTCAACAAAGCAAAACGCAATGATGACTGGCAAACTTACTCTACTGCTCTCACCAAATACAATAATGAAATTAAAAAAGCCAAAAAGGCCTCTTTTAAACAATTTGTAGAAAGCATCTCTGACGTCTCCTCTAGTTGCAGACTCCACAAAGTTCTCGCGTCCGACAAGCCGGCAAACCTAGGTACCCTTACCAAGGAAAACGGCTCTCAGACTAAGAATAAAACTGAAACTCTGCAACTCCTAATAGACACCCACTTTCCGCAATCTATCATTATAGACCCAGCAATAAACCTATCTCCCCAAAGGGAACAGCATATGTTTCCATCTAGGGAAGACTGGACAACGGCCAGACAAATCTGCAACACCAATGTCATCAAATGGGCTATCTCTCATTGAAACCATTCAAGGCCCCTGGGGAAGACGGCATCTTTCCGGCCCTACTGCAGAACGGGGCTGCCATAATTGCTCCCATTTTATCAAAACTGTTCACTTGCAGCCTTGCTTTTGGTCACATACCAGAAAGCTGGAGAAGAGTAACAGTTATCTACTTGCCAAAAGCAGGAAGGAATCTGGATCCAAGCCCTAAATCCTTTCGGCCAATCAGTCTAATGTCATTCATCCTTAAATGTATGGAGAAGGTCATTGATAGACACATCCGGGATAAGCAATTAGCTACCCACCCACTATCCACATCACAATACGCATATCAACCAGGGAAATCAACGGAAACCGCGTTGAATGACCTAGTTACTAGGATCGAACTCTCTATCGATAAAAAGGAAATTTGCGTAGTGGCATTTCTTGACATAGAAGGAGCCTTCAACAACACTTCCTTTGTGTCTACAGACCGTGCTCTAAGGCACCACAACGTTCCACAAGTTATTCGCAAATGGATAATGTCAATGCTAAACAGCAGAATTATCCACAGCAATATCGAAGAAGTGGAAATCTCAGCACTAACAACAAGAGGCTGCCCACAAGGTGGAGTTCTCTCACCACTCATCTGGTCAATAGTTGTAGACAGCCTACTAAGATTACTTGCAACCCAAGGCATCTATGCAGTGGGCTTTGCAGATGATCTAGCAATTGTCATACAAGGTTCATCAGAAACACTAATATCAAGAAGACTTCAGACAGTTCTGAACACAGTACAAAGCTGGTGCTCAGATGAAGGTCTCTCTGTCAACCCACGTAAGACAGTTATTGTCCCATTTACAAAAAGAAGAAAACTAAATCTTCTAATACCCCCCAGTCTCTATGGGGAAACAATACCATTCTCCAAGGAATCAAAATACCTTGGGATAATCCTAGACAGCAAAATGTCATGGAACCCTCAACTAGAACGCATTTCCAGCAGAGCAACCAAGTCTCTATGGACTTGTAGAAGCATATGCGGGAAAAACTGGGGTCTAAAACCTAAAATGGTGTACGACCTATATACGCTGGTAGTAAGACCAACAATAACGTACGCAGCTATTGTATGGTGGACAAAAACGAAAGAAGTAACGGCAATCCAAAAACTAGAAAAGATTCAAAGATTGGCAACAATATGCATTACGGGATGCATGCGTACAACACCAACATACGCTCTAAACGTCATTACAGGACTACCTCCAATCCACCTTTTCATAAAAATGGAAGCAAAACTGGCGACACACCGTCTTTTCCATCAAGGACACATAAAACCACATCCATACCCGAAAGGACATCTATCGATAATGGAAAGTTTAGAAAAACTTAATACCTTTAGTATGTGCTTGGATGCTACTATTCCCATGTACAACTTCAAACTCAACTTCTCCATTGTCATCCCCCCAAGGGAAGACTGGGAGAACACAAAACCTCATCCTTCAAGGCAAGATATGGTCTGGTATACGGACGGCTCAAAAATGGAAACTGGTACGGGTTCCGGCATTTTCAGCGACTGTCCCAGAACGAATTTCTCAGTAAGTCTGGGCAGTCACTCGTCCATTTTCCAAGCTGAAGTCTTTGCCATTAACGAATGCTCGAGAATAATATGTTCATCGAACACAAAAAACAAAACAATATTCATTTTTTCAGACAGCCAAGCTGCACTAAAGGCGATAAGCTCATCTGTCATAAGATCCAAACTAGTCCAAGAGAAAGTCATGTCACTCTCTGAACTAGCAAGGAAAAACACTGTAATCCTCCACTGGATCCCAGCACACAGAGGCTATGATGGTAACGAGAAGGCAGACATCTTAGCTAAAGACGGCGCATCTAAACCATTCGTCGGTCCTGAACCCTTCTGCGGTGTAAATAAAAGCACCTTCAAACATACTGCCAAGAACATCCTACTGGAGGAATCAAATAAAGCTTGGAGTAACTCATCTGGCCAAATTTGTTCAAAATACTTTTTGCCAGAATATACCGAATAAACATCAAAATTCCTACTGAACCTCAATAGGAAAACCCTAAAAATTTGCACTGGACTACTAACCGGTCACTGTTCCTTAAACAAACATCTTCACCAAATGAGGCTGGTAGCGGATCCCATCTGTAGACTATGCCTCGAAAATGAAGAAACATCTCTGCACATTATTACAGAATGTCCAGCACTTTTCCGCCTTAGAAAGCAAATACTTGACTATGAGATTATCCCCTTAGATAAACTCAAACTCATTCACCCACAGAAGATTGCTAACTTCTGGTTCAATTCAGGAGCAGGAGAACTGCTCTGAAACCTCACATGGGCTGGCACAATAGGTATCATTCAGACACCGCAGTGCCCGGAGCTGAGCAAGCTCTACCCGTCCCCCAAATCTAATCTAAATCTATTATTATTATTATTATTATTTTAGTCGTAAGTTGTAAATAAGTTCTTTCTATCATTAGTCTTAAGAAAACCTTCACAAACTGTAAAATCTGTAAGTGCCTTTGAGCAACACTTTAAAAAATTTTCTTTTTCTCATCTGATATATTAATTTGTTTTAAGTATTAATTTAAATAATTATTCTTTAAATCAAAACACAAATGTTAAGGCTAGACCAATTCAAAGTCAGCTACATTATAAAAACACTGTATATTTTACTCGCATAAAATTTGTAACTATGAAAAAAAAAAGTCTCAATAAAAACTCAATTATCAATTATCAATTATCATCATCAAACTTTTATGTTTACTTTAATTTCAATTTAATTTATAAATCTTAACATAGTATAAAATAAAGTCGCTTTCTCTGTCCCTATGTCCCTATGTATGCTTAGATTTTTAAAAATACGCAACGTATTTTGATGCGGTTTTTTTTAATGAATAGAGTGATTCAAGAGGATGGTTTATATGTATAATACATGCACATTATAGCAGAGAAAAGCCAAGAAATTTAAAGTTTTGTAATGCGATGTCATAACAAACATATTATTTTACTATAAAAAAAATTATTTACTTTTACTTTTACTTCAATTTTATAATTTTCAAAATCAGTTTGAAACTCGCACGAATAGCAAACTATTTTTTAAAGCATCGTAGTTTATGCTGAAAAGAATAGGTATCTTTTGTTTTTGCTTTTGAATGGTAAGTATTCAGATATTTTTTACTGTGGCACATACTAATAATATGGCAATTCGTGCATAGGTAATCATTCATATAGAACTGAGAAAATTTTTTAAAGAAATTATAAAGTCATGTCTGGAAAACGTCGTCGTTCGAATATAGGTCGTAGTACAGTGAATGCCAAAAGAGTACGTTCAGCAAGAGATGAAGAATCGTCAACGGAACGTAAGGCTCGCCTCAGTCAGGCTCGGGATAGATATAGAGCTGACAGAGAGAAAGAGAATCTTCAGTAGAGCGTGGGATTCGCCGCAGCCGGGATCGAGGTAGGTATATGGTTCAGAGAGACAGAGAATCATTAGCACGAGTTACTAATTCATGGGTACATAAAGAAAATTCTGCCATGAATTAGTATCAGCATTGTACCCGGGTGAAGCCGGGGCGAGTCGCTAGTTTCTTATGAATTTCATTTCTTGACATTAATTTAAGTTTTATTTGAGTTTTATTTTCAAATTTACCAAAGTTGTTTTCAATTGTTCTAAACATTTTATTTTTAATCATTAGTAATCACGATCCTAGGGAAAATGTCTCTTCTAGAGAATTTCTGTTTTGTATTTCATTTCATCTGTTTGAATAAAAAGAACTCAAATAATATTTTTTATGAATTTCATTTCTTGACATTAATTTAAGTTTTATTTGAGTTTTATTTTCAAATTTACCAAAGTTGTTTTCAATTGTTCTAAACATTTTATTTTTAATCATTAGTAATCACGATCCTAGGGAAAATTTCTCTTCTAGAGAATTTCTGTTCTGTATTTCATTTCATCTGTTTGAATAAATAGAACTCAAATAATACTTATATCAATGACAAGAAATGAAATTCATAAGAAATTCATAAATTAAATTGAAATTTTTCGAATATTTCATCAAAAACTTTTAAAATCCGTACACATGAAAGTTTGATGATGAATAACTTTTGAGCGGTTAATTTCATCGCCAAAACATAAAAACATTGTATGGAGCAGTTAATTTCCAACTAAAATTTGTGTTGCGGATTTTGTAAAAGTTATTTATTGTCGAGTTATAAAATTCATAAACAAAAATGAAATTTGTCCTAAAATAATCAAAATTAAATCCTTAATATCTTTCAAACGGCGAGGTTTACGAAAAAACATGCCCATACCATTATGATTGTAAAGTGTGGATTATATTCGGTGTTTGGAGGTCTTCTTACACATATTGACGAGATCCTTTTCCACCCCTTAAAACAATTAAAGTGTAACGGGTTTTCACTATCAACGCAATGCAAAGTGGAAAAATACGAATCTATGCAATGCTTTTACTCACACTACTATTATTTTGACCGCAACTGTATATGTATTATGATAGGAAACAATTGCGTCTTGGGTGGGTATCAACTCATTAATCCCTCTAACGAAGTGCTCAAATTTATTTTTTCACGTAAGGAATAAAAAAAACTTTAAATTGAATTGAACAAAAAAAATTTCAACTTTTTTATGATAATTAACTTATTAGATTTATTTTTACATGACTTTATTAAAAAAAAAAATTACTGACTGACTTGTAAAGTAGAATTTTGTTTGATATATTCTCTAAACGTAGTTATCGAATTCTACATGAATCTTATGTTTGGATATTCATTGAATATTTAGATACCGGATATTTTCTATTGAAAAATAAAAAAATATAATTATGTACTTTTTTTCTTTGCAAAGAATGAAAAATCGTCCCTTAATCAAATGTTAATTCTATAGAATTTGCAGATAAGTACGTACAAATGGGTTTGCTCTGAGCTCCATGCGACTTAGTCCTTAAGATGCAAATAGAAAACAATAAAAATAAGTTTCTTTACTTATTTCCAAATTACACCAATTACATTGAAGTTTTTTATTGTGTTTTCTCCCAAAATTAACTCAAACCATAATTAACCAATTGATGAATTTATCAAATTCTACATAAAACAATTAAAAAGCATACTCACCCCTTCTTCACTCCAATCTGAAAGTATAGAAATCATTATTTTTTTCAATTTTAAGTTTAAATTTTTTTTTTATCAAATTTATGTTAACCAATGTGTCATACAATTTCAATGAATCTAAAGATGTGTTCAATGGCTTTTTTTAAGATCAGAACAGCACAGCACAGCACAGAAGCAGTGAAAAACGTCAGGCAAGTTAGAACAAGCAAACTTGTCAAAAAAGGCAACAACAAAAACGAAAAAAAAACAACCACCAATTTTTCTTTTTCAGATATCAATTTAATTTAGCGTATTTTCGTCACGAATAAGTAATTTTATTTTCAGCACAAGGTTAGGTGTTATTTTCCTGATTTTTAAATTTTTTTTTGAACTTTTTACAACAAATTAAAACTCCAATGCGCTTAAAAAACTACAAGCAAAAAGTCAACAGCTGCTTTTGACAGTTTTCACCAAACTTGCACTTGCTCAAGAGGAGGTGCAGAAAATGCTGTGCTAAACTGTTCTAGAACAGCTCATTGAACACAAAAAAGATCAGAAAAGAACAGAAAATTTCTCATTGAACACCAAAAGTCTGATCTTTTCTGTCTGAAACTGTTCTAGAACAGGTCATTGAACACTCTTTAAAATAACTTGAAAAGCATCTGCTTTCTTAACCCGATTTATATAGTCGGGGTGACAGCTGGTAGGGGTCGTATAATATTGAATTTAATTCGTAGTGAACTAATAATTCGCATGTCAATTCCTTTGACTACTTGAATTCTTCCGCCATATAACAAAGTGATTTCCCAACTAAGTTCAAATCAAAAATAAAGCAACTACGAAAAACAACGAATAGAGATAAAGAGAAACATAAAAAAACTGCAAGACAAATGCTACCCGAGCATGTCCGTGCAGCTGTATTTCTATCTCGATTTTTTCTCGCACCTCTTGCACTTCAATCGTGCACGAGAGAAATGCGCCGTGTAATAGTGGACTAATGAATCAATCAACCAATCTGATTAGTCTAAATAATAAAGTATATTCATACATACGTTTATTTTCTAAACTTTTACTTGAGTTTTTAAATTAAAGGTTCAACATCAGACTTTCAACTTTTTTGTCGTTTCGATACTTTTTAAATACCACAAACTCATTTTTGTATAGAAAGTATAAGAGTAAGTAGAACGTAGCTAAAATGGAGATGCTTCGTAGCTTGATAGTATTCGAAATATCAAGATTCGTTAAATTGGTAAATTTATTCACTTTATTATACTTTTAAGACTTCAATTAAATTATAAGAAAAATCTAACTAAGTACTATAAAAGATATAATCTTACTGTACGTATCTCTTTTGAAAAAATAAAAAAATAAATAGAAAAGTCTTAACGTCCAAAATACAAACTTGCAAATTATAGAGCACTTCCGAAAGAAGAGATCTAGAAAATCTCGTCAAAAATGCAGATGAATATCTTCAAAAAGGCAATACAGTACGAAGGAAGAATTGCAGGTGAATAACTATTCGCACACACAAATGCGAATACAAAAGCAAAAAACTGGGGTCAAGCATGGAATAATTCCATGGAAAGTATGGGAAGTGTCGGTCGTTTAGGGTTGTTCTACGTAGTTGTTACGGGCCGTTTGTGGTCGTCGGGGTCGCGCTGGCATGCTTGTCCGGCTCCTGCTCGTCGATGGGCGTGGGACTTGACCCCCTCACAAAGTTTATATATATGAAATCAAATAATTCGAATCAAACAATAATGACTCACCGTGTTCTATTATATCCGCTGACGATGATGTGGCCACAGCATACGGGCAGGATTCTGGTGGTGTGCTTGATTCTGATGATTACAACGACGCACTGTTGGCTTATTTTTTTAAAGAAAATTATTTGATTCTATACTATGCACTCTATTAAGTTGATGAGCTCGCGCCCCGCCCACTTGCGCACTTTATGGGTATATTCCGGTATCGGTATATATAGATATATATACCCGTACTACGGTATTCAAACGCAATCTTAACTCACTATTTTATGCCTTATGGGCCAAATAAAAAAAAACATAAATGAAAATCACCAAATTGGTGCAAGAAAATTAAATAAAAAAAATAATAAAAGTTATCACTGCCGGGAGGTGAACCCGGGACTGCTGCCGCAGCTCCCTTCTTGGGTGAGCACTCAGCCCACTTAGCCAAAAGTCTGTCTGGGTTTTGCTGGATCTGCTCAGTGTTTTAATCGGAATCTAGAGCCACTAATCCCAAAAGTAGTGAATTTTCACTGAGCTCTAAGTTCACGGATTTTTTTCCGAGGACGGCGTAGATATAGAGTGTGGCGACCACCAGTTATGCTAACACTAGCCACCATCCACGGGTTCTATGTGGCTTTAACCTTTTTGAAATAAAATAAATTAATTCACACTATCACTCATACACAACAACACTCTAACATACCTTTCAACAAATATCAACCTGGATCAAATTCCACAGGGTATCAATCTCCGCAATTACACTCCACAATCCAAAAACTATCGTTAGCCAAATCGTAAAAAACTAATAATCAAACTAAAATTAATTTCACAAAATAACATCAAATTGCACTATCACTACCAATGTCAGTTATTTCAACGATGCTCACTCTTCGACAGTTTTCAAACCTTTGTCCAGCTTCACCGGTCAAATTGAATTAAAACCGTCACCTTCTCCTCTCCGGTTTTCCGTTGACTTAGATCTTTACCGGCTGGAGGCGGGACTTACTCCCATGAGCTTTCTCTCACAAAACCGATTCGCACGTCAACTCAAAACAAACCAATTTGGGATCAAAGTAGTGTTGCCACTATCCCACACTCAAAACAAACACTTTCGCATACAACACTCCAGACAAAATCCATATTTCGTTACACAGGGCTTTGCAGTTCATTCACAGTTTTCATCACGAATCTTCGAAACATTCAACACTATTACCCACCATTCGCAAGTCACCACCCTCTAAACATCACCATACCTCACTACTCATCCTTTCCATTTCACCACGCATCACTATTCACCACTCTCCAGTCCACCACAGACTTCTGCCGACCTGTGTGAGATTTCGCACTAAGGTAACACTTGGGAGACTGGAAAGTTTGTTCGTTGTTATTAGTTCTTCCCATGAAAACTGACACATGAAATTGCAAATAGAACCCACGACGTTGTTTATTTACATTTGTTGTAATTTCGCGGAGTGTTTGTTTAGTGATTCTAAAAAATAATGTGTACAATTTCCATGCGGTAAGTAATCTTACTCTCGTATACTTAAGATCTCCATTCCCTATTCAACCATTCTCCTTTTCATTCATTATTACAGTCTGAACAACTTTACAACGTGGGGCGGAACCCACTAAATCCTAGCCGGGCTATTTATCTGTGCATCTCCAAGATAAGTACACACTCCTATTTGGACGAGATAGTCATGAGCTATTGTGCTGGGTAAGTACTTTCTCAAGTCCTTCTTTCTGCCGTGTTAACTTGGGTTTACATCCTTTATTGTTTACTTTTCTCTTGCCTTCGCCTACTGCCGTACGTCTTTGGCATGGAAAACCCCTACGGTCTTCCCACTTAGATCAAGCAACTCATACATGCAGTTGCCAACGATACGATGAACCCGAGCCTTCACAAATTTTGGAAGTAACTTGGCGTTCAGTCCCTGCGTAAACTTGCTTTGGGCAAAGTTTCGTCGGAACACCTCTTGACCAACTTTAAACGATACGGGTCGTGATCGTGTATTGTACATCTTTTGTGAAGTCGCGTGTGCTTTTTTCAAATTCTGTGTAATATTTTGACGCGTTAACACCAAATTCGTTTCTCGTGTACTAACTTCCATGTCTGGATCAGTTAGTGCCGCTAAACTTCGTAGTATCTTGTAACTTGACGCGTGATTAACCATCTTTTGACCGAAAAGTGCAAAGTACGGTTGACACCCAATCGATTCATGGTTGTCAGACCTCAGCACACACGCGATATACGACAAATAGTTATCCCAACTATCTTGTTCCTCAGTTACAAATACTCGCAGTTTACTCAGTACACTCCGGTTAACTCTTTCTGAGATATTAGCTTGGGGTGAATATAATGCGGTTTTGACGTGTTGCACCCCATAGCTCTCTAGAAACTTTCGAAACTCAGTCGAAACGAATTGCTTTCCGTTGTCTGAGTGTATAAACTCCGGAGTGCCAAACGCATGAAAAATCTCAGTTTCAATATATTTAATAATATTTTTCGAAGTGGCTTTCGGAAGCGCTTTCAAAAAAACGTATTTGGTGAAGTGATCAACACAAATAAAAATAGTCGTATTCCCCTTTTTGGTGCGAGGATATGGGCCTAACAGGTCAACATACATCCTTTGCATCGGTCTCTCGGTTACAACTTGCTTGGTCATGGGTGGACGCAGAACTTTATTCGGAGCTTTTACCATTTTGCATGTTTCACACTGCTCAACGAAAATTTTAATGTCTTTCCCCATTTTCGGCCAGAAATATTTATCGCGTATCCGCAAATAGGTTTTGGAAAACCCACTGTGACAGCTCAACTTGGAGTTGTGTGCCATTTCCATCACCCCACGAGTTAATGCATTGGGTATCCACAACCGCCAAAGGGAATCTTCACTTTCCCCCGCTTCGCTACGGAACCTAACTCTTTTATACACAAAGTTATCGGATACCACGAGATCCGGTAGTGCGTCTTGATTTTTTTGAATGTTTTCCCGCAGGCTTTTGTACTCTTCCGATTGGAACTCAGGTGAGTCTAAATCTACCTCGATAGCAATATCGTGTATGGAGATTTCCTCCATGTCCATCCGCGACAACGCATCTGGGACTACGTTTAGTGTACCTTTTCGATGCTCAATAGCGAAATTGAAACCTTGAAGTTCTAGACTCCAACGAGCTAGTCTGCCTGTCAGATCCTTAAGTGACATGAGCCACTTCAAACTTGAATGGTCAGTTATGACCCGGAACGGCATCCCCTCCACGTATGCCCTAAACTTACGGATACTCAGCACCGCCGCGAGACACTCTTGCTCAGTGACGGTGTAGTTCTTCTGAGCTTTATTAAGTTTCTTGGACATGAAGGCTATGGGCTTTTCATTCCCTTCATCGTCCAATTGGAAAAGTACCCCTCCTACTCCCTCAGACGACGCATCACATTGGATGACAAAAGGCTTCTTGAAGTCAGCCTGAGACAACACTGGAGCCGAGGTAAGAGCCTGTTTTAATTTCTCAAATGCTTCCTTAGCTGGAAGCGACAATTCAAACTTTTTTTGTTTTTTTAGACAATCAGTCAATGGTGCTGCCAAATCCGAATAGTTCCGGATAAACCTTCGGTACCAGCCGGTAAGACCTATAAATCTCCGCACTTGCCTTGCGGTCTTCGGTACAGGAAAGTTCACCATCGCAGAAATCTTCTCCGGGTTGGTTTTGAGAACCCCCTGACCTACTATATACCCAAGAAACTTGACCTCGCGCATACAAAATTTTGATTTACTCAAATTGATTGTCAGATTTGCACGTCGTAAACACGCAGCCACCTCTGACAACACTCGTAAATGCGTATCGAAATCTGGGGTACATATCAGAAGGTCATCTAAGTAAATAAAAACGTTTTGTCGTAGACTTGCTGGAATCACCCGGTCCATCAGACGACACATTCTCTGGGCTGCATTACATAACCCGAATGGCATCACTCTGAATTGATACAGAGGCCGTCCAGGTACTGCAAATGCCGTCTTTTCCCTGGACAGTTCATCCAACGGGATTTGATAGAACGCCTCCGTGAGATCCAGAGCCGAAATGACGAACGTGTCCTCTAATCTGCTGATAATGCCTTCTACATGCGACAGTGGATAAGCATCTGCTTTAGTCTTACTGTTCAACTTACGACTATCCAAACACAATCGGAATTTCCCTGCAGACTTCTCAACTAACAACACTGGTGAGCACCAAGGTGAGTTACTCTCTTCTATAATTCCCATTTTTAACATACGGTCTACTTCCTTATAGACTTCGACCTGACGTACCGGCGACAACGGATAGATTTTGCATTTCACTGGAACTGAATCACCTACATCTATAGTATGGGTTTCCAGATGAGTGTGCCCAAGACCTTGTTCCAGTGAATTCGGAAACTGCTTCTTCAGAGCCTCTAACCGTATGGTTTGAGCCGAGGTGAGTGCCAACGGCGATTCTTTTTCAAATAACTCCTCTTTTCCCTCTGTACCATTCAAATTTAAATCGAGCTCTTCGACCGCGGGGAGTAAATTAAACTCTCGCCAAAAATTCATTCCCAAATATACCTTTTGGGTCAAATTCGGGATCACATAAAAAGTTATGGTCTTCGTGACGCCGTCCAGGGTTGTTGGAATCTCACAAAAACCGATAATCCCATGCGATTTTCCATCGGCCGTTTTGACGAAGTTTTTGTAAGGCGTCATCCGAATACCATTCCTAACCATGAACTCTTCACTATCCTTACCGATCACCGAAATCGATGCCCCACTGTCGAGTAACCCCAAAACTTGTTCGCTTTTCAGCAGCACACTCGCGTACATCCTTCCATCCGTCTCTGACGTTATAATTGTCTCTAAAATCATTTTCTGGTAGGCTTTCCTCTTCCGAAACCTTTCCCTACACTTTCCTATATGGGCACTTGCCACCCTCTTTCCCATAATATTATTCCTCGCCTGGTAATAACTCTTTTTCCTCTCATGCAACGACTTAGGAGTGAAAATCTTTACCGGTAAACCCTCCGATGTCGACACTTCACGTTGCAAGATTCTAACGGGAGCCTCTTTTGACTTTTGCTCAACCGTACCAGCCGCCTCACCTTCTACTGCCCTATCTACTGGTGGTTCTGAAAGGAACGAGTCTCCCCACCTCTTCGATCGTTCCCCTTCGAGTTTCCCTGATGCTTTCCACACTCAGGAGTACTAATATTTTTAGCCCCACACAGAAAACAAAATAATTTCCTCTCATGAGAGGGGCACTGATAAAATGAATGTCCCTGCTGGTCGCAATTCCAGCAAAGCAGGTTGGATGTCGGACGAGCGTATGGCTTGCTAACGGGCGCCACTTCCTCCTCTCGTTCTTCTTCTACTTCCGGCACCTCAATTTCACTAACTGTACGAAGCTGCCCCGCCTTTCTCGCTATAAAACGTTCCGCTTCCCTAGCCTTCTTTCTCAGCTGCTCCAGGTTATTTATTTCAGCAGCGAGCAGAATCTCACCCAACCTATCTTTCGAATTACTTCTGACAACATCTATCAACTTCTTAGCGTCAAACGGCTCGTTCAGTCGATCGTTCAAACGAACCACCGATTCATAGAAGTCGTCAAAAGATTCCTTCATTCCCTGCCTGCGGGTCAACAACCGCATGTAGAGCTCAACTTCACTCTCCTTTGAACCGAATTCCTTGTTCATGGCCGCTTTAATCTCCTCCAGATTCGCGCTTGGTTGCTTCCGCAAAAAAGCCCAAAACCACTTCTCCGCTTTACCCACCAGCAATTTATGAAAATTGGCGGCTATTTGCTGGTCAGAGTATGCCGAGGAAGATTGAAGCCTGTTGACCTTGAAAAGAAATTCTTTAACGTCCTCTTGGCCATCGAACCGAATGTTCCACCGATCCAAACGACAGTATTCAGATGCGCTCTGATAAGACCTCTCATTGGACCTAGTCGGTGAGATAGACTGTCGTGGTCTCGCAACCGGCGGTTCACGGAACGTTAAACCACGATTCCGGTCCATAGGGACATCTGCCGAACTCTGTTGGCAGGGAATTGGAGAAGCTGTGGAGACATTGCTAACACGCTCCAGTTTATTCATGACCCCTGACATGAAAACTTCCATTTGTTGGAATAATCGTACCTGGTTGGAAGTCATACTCCTCTCAATACGGTTTGCCAAATCTTCCACCATGTTAGAATTTGAATCGCTTCCTCTTTCCCGATTCACTCCCTCTGTTATTTGCCTATGCCGGCCTTCGCACTCCAAAATATCCTGATTCGGACAATTCCCACTCCCACCGGGCCTACCCGCTAACTCCTCTTCCGACATTGTTGAACTGTCTATTGAGTTCAGTTCTGAGAAACTCCAGGAGCGATCAAAACTAAACCGATTTATAGAATCCCTAAAACGTTGGTGAAATCTCTCAAAACGGGCTTCAGAGTTCTCTAACCACGCCTGGTAATCGTCTTGAAAAGATAACCTCCGATTACTCATCCCACGAGAACCTCGTACCACTTCGCCCTTTCCTACCCTTAAGGCGTATCAGGCAATCTATCCCCAATGTCCACCTCAATACCCAGGGAAAACAGAATCGGAATTTCACTCTCTACTAAACAAAACAAACTCAACTCGATACCACCTACCACCCTTTCCAGCTCAAACACAATCCAGCCACGAATAAACACACTAACCTTTGTCGTACTAACACCTAAACTTTCACTCCGCTGTAAACAGCTTCTAATTCTTCCTTTTCTTTATTTTTAGCTAACACCACTAAAATTACCGAAAAAACTTCAACACACTGCACGGAATAACACTTTTTTCATATACTGGCTCGGGGTGAGCTAACCAGAAGAAAATAAATGGACTATTGGACCTAAGAGATGGCAAAGTTCTATGAGCCAACTTACCCAGAAGAAAACTGAGCAAGCTAAAAAAAAATGAATTTAAATACTGAAACTACTCTGAATATATCAAATTAAAAAAAAATGTTTATTTGTTTCAGGACATCCACCAACCACAACGATCGGCAGATGACTCCGCAACTGTGCAGCAACAACCATAAAACCGAAGGAACAGTCAAACTCCTGACCAAGTTTATTCCGACTCTCCGGATTGATTTGAACTGAAAAGAACATCCTTTCGTTCTGACGAAACATCAGCATCACACATGTATATCTCGACTCGAACTCAGGAATGTCCCTTGATGTGAGTTTACCAAAGACTCCATTCATCGCAACAGCAATCGGGGCTCTACCCCAATCAACCGGACTTATGAAATTTGTACTTTGATCGTAACTATCCCCTAGAATAAGTTATTCTAAGTTATAACAACAAAAAACTGAAACTAACTAAAAACAAATAAAACAAAAGCTATATTGAAAGGCTCAAAATATAAAAAAAAACTGTTTCGCTGCACACTCCTGCCCTACAGGCAGGCCTCACGTTCATGGGCGCCATTTTGTTACGGGCCGTTTGTGGTCGTCGGGGTCGCGCTGGCATGCTTGTCCGGCTCCTGCTCGTCGATGGGCGTGGGACTTGACCCCCTCACAAAGTTTATATATATGAAATCAAATAATTCGAATCAAACAATAATGACTCACCGTGTTCTATTATATCCGCTGACGATGATGTGGCCACAGCATACGGGCAGGATTCTGGTGGTGTGCTTGATTCTGATGATTACAACGACGCACTGTTGGCTTATTTTTTTAAAGAAAATTATTTGATTCTATACTATGCACTCTATTAAGTTGATGAGCTCGCGCCCCGCCCACTTGCGCACTTTATGGGTATATTCCGGTATCGGTATATATAGATATATATACCCGTACTACGGTATTCAAACGCAATCTTAACTCACTATTTTATGCCTTATGGGCCAAATAAAAAAAAACATAAATGAAAATCACCAAATTGGTGCAAGAAAATTAAATAAAAAAAATAATAAAAGTTATCACTGCCGGGAGGTGAACCCGGGACTGCTGCCGCAGCTCCCTTCTTGGGTGAGCACTCAGCCCACTTAGCCAAAAGTCTGTCTGGGTTTTGCTGGATCTGCTCAGTGTTTTAATCGGAATCTAGAGCCACTAATCCCAAAAGTAGTGAATTTTCACTGAGCTCTAAGTTCACGGATTTTTTTCCGAGGACGGCGTAGATATAGAGTGTGGCGACCACCAGTTATGCTAACACTAGCCACCATCCACGGGTTCTATGTGGCTTTTTTCATCAGTCGTTCAGCAACAGCTATCGTGTGTGGACGTGTTGACGACTTTAGCTGTGGTATATTTTAAAGTGGAGTGTGTTTTATAAGTTTAAATTCAGTGAAATTTTAATAAGGCAGTAGCCGAACGGGTAGCGGAGTAGGTTCTCAGTGTGGAGGAACGTGGGTTCGATTCCCAGCCGCGCCCTCCAATTTTTATTCTTGCTTTGAGGCAAATAGCTTTAATTAAGGAGAAAATCCAGAAAGAAGCCGAAAAAAAGCGACAGAGTCGTTTGTGATGGACCATAGCGGTCCATCAATATCAGATAAAGTGTTGGATGAAAATCCAACACTAAAAACAACAACAACAACAAGTAAAACAGCGGCAACAACCGCAATGGAAACTGCGGTGCCAGCAACAGCAGCAACAGCAGCAACAACAACTGCAAAGAAGAGGCGGCGCTTGAAAGCAAAGCCAAATTTGGTTTCCCGTAAGCTAAAGCCAAAGGGAGCTGATAAGGAGGTCGACGAACGACGACGATGGGATGTCGACAAGCAGCGAGAGTGTCGTGAGTTTAAACTCAACGTACGAATACGAGTCCAACGGTGGCGAGGGCCGTTACACCGGTAGTGGAAACTCGTTCGCTGCATTGGCGGACGACGGGGACGGTGTGGACGAGAGGCCGAACGACAACTACGAAGATAACGACGACGACAAAAAATTAAAATCTCTAACAAATATACTGGAGAAGCTCTACAAAGAAATTGAGGAGATAAAATCGAGACAAGTGGCCCGCAGACTTGCAGAAAGCGAGGCAAAAAAACAACAACAGCAACAAAAAAACAAACAGCAACAGCCAACAACATCAAAGGCAAATGCAAAAACAGCTCCCGTGCAGCAAAAAGGCACAACAGCTAATAAAATAGCTGGGGAGCAAAAAGAAGGAAAGAAAACTGCTACCCAAGAGCAGCAACGGGGGACCGCGGCTAAAAAAGCCGCGCCATCGAAGCAGCCAGGGGAGACGGTGACAAAGCAGCAGCAGAGACAACAACAACAACAACAGCCAATACAACAAATGCAGCAGCCAAAAAAGACAGCAGCAAAGAACAGGGTGCCCCCTATAAACACCCATAAGATGGAATTGCAAGCAACAAAAAGTCTGTGTAAGTCCGCCATAGGCGATAATTTTGTTATAAAACGTTTAGGACAGGATCGACATGCGATCCAATGTGAAAACATTGGTGACCATAAGATCGTTCGGGCGCTGTTGCAAACAACAGCCACCGAACATTTTTCATTTACTCCTAAAGAGGAGAAGCCGAAAACCATGCTATTGAAAGGGGTAGAGCCTACCTCTGACCCAGAGGAGCTCTTAGCGGAACTCCGCAGGTTGGCGAGCGACGATCTCGAGTTTATCGGGGTCAAGTCGTTCACCACGGCTAAGGCTAGACGGGAGAGGCGGCTATTGCCGATGTTCCTCGTCACCCTATCACCCAGTAGCCGTCTGGAGAGTCTAAGGAAAATCTCCGTCCTAGACTACCAGATGGTAAGATGGGAAAAAATAAACAGGCGCGGGGACATTTTACAATGTCTTCGTTGCCAAAGGTTCGGGCACGCCGCATTCAACTGCCAAATGCAGTCGAGATGCGTAAAGTGTGGTGAGAACCACAAAGAAAAAGAGTGTAAGCTCGGTGAGGAAAGGGTCGAAGATAAGACCCAACTGAAATGTGTACTCTGTGGTGGAGATGGACACCCTGCTAACTATCGGGGATGTCCTCGATACCAGGTAATAAAAAAATCATTAAAAGCTGCTCCAACAGTAACCAAGGACGAGGGAAGGCTTACAGCCAGACCTATTCCAAGGGCCGTCGTTCCCCAAGTTTCCTACGCCCAAATGGCGGGTGGAGCTGGGAAAACGGTACAACCTCCCCAGAAAGCGGCCGCACAGCCATCTGTGTCAAAGGCAGCTACTGGGGAGTCAGAGGTGATGATCGCTCTGCGTGTCATTCAGACACAAATGAGTGAGCTATCACGGCAAATAAGTGAGCAGGCGCGTAGGGTGGATTTGATCTACCGTGCAGTGCCGTCGCTTGCGCAATTTTTAGGTTAACGGGCGCGCTGCCGGAGAGGCCTTTTAAGATCCTAGCCGTGAATGTGAATTCGCTAGTTAGGATAGAACGACGAACCAACTTCCTTGAGTTGTTAAAAGACCAACGTCCTGATGTGTGTATGATTAGCGAAACTAGGCTAAATCAGCATCACAAACTGACGGATAACAATTACATTATCATAAGGAGGGACCGACCCAACTCGACTCTCGCGGGTGGGGTTGCGATCTTCTTACGTAAGGGCATTGCTCATAAAGTAATATATAGCGGTGAAGTACGTCGATTCCGGTTGCTAGAAACGTGTATCATATGCATCCCTCTCCAACAGGGGAGGCGGTTGTATGTGGTCGCGCTCTATGCACCGCCGGAGGCTTCTCAAACTTCATGTTTTGTAACAGAGCTCGAAACGCTTTTTCGATGTCTGAATCTGAACTCCGATGAAAACTATTTCCTTTTGGCCGGTGATTACAATGCTAAACACCAAGATTGGGGAAATCAATTATCCAATCCAAGGGGGACCCAGCTATTCAATTGGCTGGGGCTCCACAGCATTGAGTGTAAAGTCGATCTGCTGGCTACTGACAGGCCTTCGTATCCTCGAAGTGGCTCTTATTTGGATCTATTGCTTTTAGACTCAAGACTCAAACTGACCGACGACATTCTTCGACGGACGAAAAATTGTTTGACGACGGTTGAGTACGACAGTGACCACTGTGGACTCGCCGCAGTCATAATGCTCCCGAACAACCTTGTGGAACTGGAGGAGTACGTGCCGACGCACTCTTACAACTACGGTAAGACACGTTGGCCGCGCTTTTCCGGGGCCGTAGCAAGGGAACTTCGTTCGAACGGTATTGCGCCGCCATGTAACAGGAATCTGTCGAACGTTGAAATCGATGGGTACCTGCAACGTATGGAGGATGCAATCCGTAGCACAATGGACAGGACAATTCCTAAATATAGGCAACATGACTCTACGAACATGTACAGAAACGCGACAATAGACGCACTTTACAAACAAAAAAGTAGACTCCTGTCGAGACTCAAATTCTTGCACAGGAGGTTTACGGACCGACACGATTTGGAGATTAGAACTCTGAAGTCACAGATCAAAAATCTCCAACAGTTAATTAAAGAAAATTACAGAATCTCTATATCGCTTTTCTGGAACAATAAAATTCGGGCTGTACAATCCAACAACCCGAGTATGTTTCCGGAAATAAATAAAATTTTTAGGAGAAAAGATCAAAATGAACTTCAGGGTATTAAACTCCAAAGGACGACAGAAAACAAAAACTTACTTTTGACAGTAGGGATAGATCCGGATGAGGCCATCTTGGATGATGACCACTTTATAGTGGAAGATGCTCAGGAGAAGGTAGAGACTGTGGGTGCTGTTTTCGAGCGAGTATATAAGGTGAATGAGTGCATTCGCCCGAATTACGACCTTGAGAATAGAGCCTTCGTTGGACACTTCTATCTTAGAGACGAGATCTCGCATTGGCGATCCGAGAATCCTGGTTTCACTAGGTTCAATGACGACCGACCTGCAAATGCAGTCATCGCCCAGCGAAACGGGGATAACACCCTGTTCGTTTCTAAGATGGACCTCTTGGACATCTTTCACACAATAAAGAAAAAGAAGTCAGCAGGTGTCGACGGCATACCCAATGTTGTGCTGCGAAACCTCCCTTCGGAAGCGGTGGACATGTACACCACGTTGTTCAACAATGCTCTGAATAATGCATATTATCCAGTTCGTTGGAAGACGGCAGTGGTCCATCCTCTCCTTAAAAAAGGTAAGGATGGTTCCAATCCAGCAAATCTTCGGTCAATTAGTCTTCTTCCGAGTATCAGCAAAGTATTCGAGAAAGTTCTCAATAGAGCTCTGTCCACATGGGCTGAGGACAAACATATTATTCCAGAAAATCAGTTCGGTTTTAAGGCGGGCCATGATACCACACATGCCGCGTCTAAACTAGTATCAGATATTCAATGGAACAAAGCTAAAAATCAGTGTACGGGTGCATGTCTGGTTGACTTGGAGAAGGCTTTCGATACCGTTTGGCTAGACGGTCTTTTTTATAAGTTAATCAGATATGGCATGAGTAAACCACTACTATATATTCTGAATGACATGCTTCATGGTAGAACGTTTGTTGTGAAAAGTTGCAATAAAACTTCTACCAGAACTTTTAAAATACAGAATGGTCTGCAACAAGGAGCGGTGAATTCGCCTATTTTGTTTAGCATTTTCACCGGCGATCTAATTGGTTCACTTCACCATGCTATCGCGTACGCCGACGACCTAATCGCGTACAGAACAGGTCCAAAGATCGAGGTCATCAGAATACTCTTGCAGCGTGACTTCGATAAGATTCAGCAATATTGCGATGACTGGAAGTTGAAAATCAACTTTCAGAAATCGGAAACAATTGTGTTTAGAACCTCGTTGGCTCGGGCCTCAAGGGATACGAGAAAGAACTGGCGAAAGCTGGTGATCGTTGATCTATATGGCCACCCACTGCCAAGCAAAGTAGTAGTCAAATACCTGGGCATCTGGCTAGATCAGTATCTATATTTTAACAAACATATGGATGCAGCTCTGGCCAGGGCTAGAGGAGCTTTTGGTCTGACAAGGCGACTGTTTCACAGCAGTCAACTTGATAGCAGAGTGAAGGTGATTTGCTACATGGCCCTCATAAGGCCAATGATTGTCTATGGTTGCCCTGTATGGTTCAATGTTACAGCGTCTCAAGTGGAAAAGATTCGGGTGTTTGAGAGACAGTGTCTGCGTACCTGTCTTGGATTGCACAGAACACCAGAGTCGGAGTACAGAAAATATTATCCTAATGAGGTCCTTTACAACGGGGCTCATATAAACAGAATCGACAACTTCATGATAAAACTGACTCGGGGTCACATTGCAAGGTCGATGTCTTCGAACAATGGCCTGATATTTGGGGCTTACTACCCCAACTTGGAATATATGGAGAGAACACGTTTCAGTGGATTTGTCCCACCGGAGGCTTTCCTCTATTTTGACATGATAGGGTTGATACAGGACAGATCGGCAGTTCCGTTGATCTACCACGTCTGCCGTAAGTCCGTGGAACGACGGCTCCTTTATGGCCGGGACGTCGCCGCAGTAGGCGGAGAAGCTGAAGAGCTCCTCCGGTTCAGTAGGGCGGTATCAGATCGCGATCGACGAGACGTTGTTAGAACGTCAGAACAGTTCTGGTGGCTGTCTGAGCAACAGACAGAAAATGATACCAATAGCGAGTCGCCAATGGCTGGCTTGCACAGACTTAGTGTGTAAGACTTAGGGTGTAGGGGGTAGACACAGTGGCAACAAAAAAAAAATTAAAATACGTAACAAAAAAAAACCAAAAAAATTTTAAAAATACAAAAATGCAAAAAAAAAAAAAAAAAACTAAGCTGCGTCGAAAATCAAAAAAAAATTGTAAAAAATCAAAATCAAAAAAAAAAAATGTAAAAATTTGTGCGTCCCAAAATCCAAAAAAAATAGAAAAAAATAGAAAAACCAAAAAAAAAAATTACAAAACACAAAAAACAAAAAAAAAAAAAAAAACAAAGAAAAGCTACTGTGGCTGCTCTAGTTTTAAGTAGTTTTAATTAGTTTTAAGTAGTTTTAATTAGTTGTAAGTAATTTTAAGAAAAACATAAAAAAAAATGATCTATAAAACCAAGTTTTTGTTAAATTTTCTTAGTTATTAATTAGTTATAATTTGAAATAGACACATGATATCTTTAGGCCGAAAGGCATTAGAAATAAGTTATTGTATAATTTAGAGTACCCGCCTAGGGTCAGTAAGTTAATTAAGTTATTAATAAGCTAGTTTAATCATTTTTGTTAGCATATAAGTAGTTTTAAGAGAGAATTAATAAAAATGAATTTAAAACTAAAAAAAAAAACTATGTGGCTTTAACCTTTTTGAAATAAAATAAATTAATTCACACTATCACTCATACACAACAACACTCTAACATACCTTTCAACAAATATCAACCTGGATCAAATTCCACAGGGTATCAATCTCCGCAATTACACTCCACAATCCAAAAACTATCGTTAGCCAAATCGTAAAAAACTAATAATCAAACTAAAATTAATTTCACAAAATAACATCAAATTGCACTATCACTACCAATGTCAGTTATTTCAACGATGCTCACTCTTCGACAGTTTTCAAACCTTTGTCCAGCTTCACCGGTCAAATTGAATTAAAACCGTCACCTTCTCCTCTCCGGTTTTCCGTTGACTTAGATCTTTACCGGCTGGAGGCGGGACTTACTCCCATGAGCTTTCTCTCACAAAACCGATTCGCACGTCAACTCAAAACAAACCAATTTGGGATCAAAGTAGTGTTGCCACTATCCCACACTCAAAACAAACACTTTCGCATACAACACTCCAGACAAAATCCATATTTCGTTACATAGTCTCAAGCGAATCATTTGAGCATTGTTATTCTGTCGCTGTATCGAAACACCAGACTTGCACCAAAATAACTTTTCACTTTTCCCAGGCGAAAGCAATATCAGAAAGATTAAAAGGTTTAGCCACTTAGTACTATTTTCAAAATAATCGATTCTTAATTGTTTTCTTAAGGAATTTTCTAAAAAGCTCTACGGAAATTACATATACTTTCACAACCTTAGTGTTTTATTCAAATTGGATTAAAAAGTCTAGTTCTAAAAACAACTTAAAGTTTGCTCAAATTTTCACTTTAATAAATCTGATATCGCTTTCGCCTAGCAAAAGCGAAAAGCTAATATGGTGTTTATTTAGGGTTTTCATACAACGCTATAATAGCTCTATTGAGGTCTTGGGTTAATACAACCTAACCCAACTCACACCATGGGTGCATATAGAAACCTCCAATTCAAAGCCGTGAGGATTTTCGAAGAGTTCTGAGCTAAACGCGGCTTATCTACCCCAACAGATGAATCAATAGCCTGAAATAGACAAGTTTGAAGACGTTGATTTCTTTGATATCATTATGCTCATAAGATTGTAACAGAAAAATGAAGAATACGAATGCTTCAAACTGTTGGAAGCTATGATACGTAAAAAAATGTTTGGTTTATATTCCATTAACGAGCATGGTATAAAGGCTTTTTTGACAGAAATTGATCGAAGTTCAAAGTTTTAAAAACTCTTTTTGCCAAGGTTTTGCCTGTATAGAGGGTGTTTTGCATACGGCGCGACAAAAGCTCATGACGGATAGTTGAATCAAAAAAAAAAAAAAAATTATTGAAACTTTAATGTTTTAGAAAGTTAATTTAGTGAATAGTCGTTTTTGAGTAATCAAGTCTCAAAGTCAATACTAGAAAAAAAAAACCATTTTTTTTTTCTTCAGATAAAATTGTTCCTTATAAAGGGTCACTTTTGCTATAAATAAATCAATGCTCTTCTCAGTTTTGAGTCAGACACTCAGAAAATAAAGTTCAATCAGCGGAAAACCCACAAAATTCAATTTTCTGGATTTCTAGTCGAATGTTATGTAAAACTTTATTTAAAAAAAAAAATCACTCACCAGAAAATTGTGTTGCTCAATAAAAAGCACATCGTTATTCAATTTGTAGCTATAAACAACAACAATAGACTGTTCCACTCCCTTTGTAAACAGGCCACTGCTAACCATATACGATAATTTTTTACCTAATTTTTAAAAAGTTTGTTAAAAATTTTTATTTTTTGATAAAACTATGAAAATAATAAACAAACCTGTATGCAAGTTATGCGGCACAGAATTTTTTTTTTCAAATTCAATCCATCTTGATTCTTTTTGAATCATAATGGTCTTTTTTACAACGACGGCGACGTCTTCCCTTCTTGTTTTCATTGTGAAACAGAAATGAGATTTATCACTTAGCTGATAGTTTATTTCAAATATGTTTTCCATCCTACAAATGGAAAAAGTTATTCGACATTGATTCAAAGAATTTGGTGAGTCAACACTTACTTTTTATCATATTCTGACAATAATTTAAAATTAGACTCTGAACCGTGGTTTTTCTGATGATCTTGCATTTTTGATCGATTATTGAAATTTGTTTGACATATAAAGCATCCCAATTTTTCCAAATCAAAGTCCTTGTTAACGTATTGTTTGCAACCTCCTTGATAAGAACAAGGAAATTTCGAGGCACTTTTGGGGACTTCTTTTAGTTCTTTTTTATCTATAAAAACAAGAAAGTATTGCAATCACATTATTTTAGTCAGTACTTCTCAATTTTTTAAGTACAGAATGCAATGCGATATGAAAAACGAAGATGAGTTAACCAACAATTTACAAATACATATGTTCAATGCAAATTCTTCCTTGCTTTCTTTTTGGCCAGGAGCTAGCATTTCTTTAAAACCTACAACGGGTTTGTTTGGCGTAAGTCATTAAAATAGCTCGGCTTCATCAGCGTTATAAAGCTGCGGTTTTTTTGAAACTTTTTCTTCACAAATTTTTAACAAGCAAATTCTTGTCGCGTCTTGAAATTTGTCACATAACATTGCTCGCATTGAGAGATCCTGGATCTTTGTTTTAAGGACCCCACTGGGAATTGGCACACTTTGCTTTCTTTAACCTAGGTACCACTTGTACACAATTTTTTCCATGTTAGTAAAGTAACTGCCGAGACAAAAAAGGTCTGTATGTTTACTCACCTTAAGTAAAACAAAAGATAAAAACATACCCAGCAAATAAAGATATGTATGCATATAAAAACCAAAGTTACGCTCATCAAGCCAAAATTATTTGAAGAGTTGCGATTACTGCGGCAAAAATGATGTAAATTCAGCTGTTGCGTAAATAAAGGAGTTGCGCAAAACGAGAGTTGCGTTGACCGAGAACGTACCAATGACCAAACTGTAAGTGTGATATGGTCATATCCTCATCTGCATTTTTTTACTTCAGGTATCGCATGACTTCTCATACAATTTGGAAAGAAAGTATAAATTTGCAAGAACGCAGAAAGCTGTGGACGAACATTGTGAAACTTGGCTTTCTTCAAAAAATTCAATGTGTACATTAAAAAGCAACCAGTTAACCCAGGAAAGATATACCCCTTTCTAAGGAAACTAATTGAAGATTCTCAGGGCTTTTGCTGGAGCGAATTCAAGCAACTTCTATTGAGAGGGAAGTGGTGAAAATGTGGTCACTTTACTGCAATTGCAGTAGATCTACTTCGTTTTTTTCCCCAAACTGAATCTACTGCCTTAAAAAAATATCTCCTGCACTTTTGGTTTTACAAAAAAAAAAAACTATGCTTGAGGAATTGCAATACTCATAAATGACTTTTTAGTCCATATACTGAATACAACCATTTTCCAAACGCACGTATTATATGTATACTCGGATTATGGCTATAGATAGATTTTTTAATGGAGAGACTTTGATTTTTTTAAATTTATTTATGAATAATTTTTTTAATGTTTTGAACTCTACTGTATAAAAATGTAATCCACTTCACGACGGAAAAAAATAAAACTAATCATTCATGAATTAATCATGAATACAGGTATTGTTAAAGTATGATAATAATTTATTCATGACACCTGATTTAAAGAAGCCTGTACCTGTACGTAACTCAATTTTGACCAACATATGTTTTAATGGGTCAGTATTCTGTACAGGCGCGGATCTAGAATTTTTTTCTGGGGGGGGTCACGGGATAAAAAAAATCAAATATAACAAAAATAAACTGTTGTTTATATTAAATTATAAATCTATATATATATCTATATTATCTATATATATATAAAAGAAAGTCGTGTTAGTTACACTATCCATAACTCAAGAACGGCTGAACCGATTTGTCTGAAAATTGGTGTGGAGGGAGCTTAGGACTAGGAGACGGACATAGGATACTTTTAATCCTAATATTCCTATGGGAATGACATCAATGCAATGCGTTAGCTCTCGTTATATACAAAACACTGTTCTTTTTTTAAAAAAAGTTGACTTATATTGACAAATAAACAGCCCCGGATCTTCAATTTTTTAAAGGCGGGGCAAATAGTGAAAAATGCCGCCCCACCAATTTATATTTGCTTTTACCTTTATAATCCTTATTATTTCAACTATCAGTTCTTCACTAATTGACTGACAACTGGACACAAGCCTTTCAGACGCAACGCTTAAACCGCTCTTTTTTCTGTTTTAATCCTATTTATTTACAGATATGTAGAATATATATTTTATACACAGTACAGGATAGGACTTAAAATAAAAAGGTTTATAATAAAGACAAAATCAAATTTACTATTATATTTATCATTTGCAATTACAATTTTACTCTTAGAGCTTTTTGTTCAGCAAATAAATCTATGACCTTATCATAATTTAATTCGTGTGCGATTTGATTTTCTATCGCTAAGATTGCTAGACTGGATAAACGTTCCTGGCTCATAGATGATCGCAAATAATTTTTTTTTTTCGCTCACAGCTTGCGGATGTAGTGGGAAGCGTAGAGCAAATTAGCGAGGCAACACAACTATTTGGAAAAGCATCCTGTAAATCATGCGCATAGATCTGTTGCAAGAGATAGAAACCGCTAGCTTTTTCAATGTCACCAGCTTGCAAAATGCAAATGCACAAAGCTCGCTCTTTAAAAACGTAAAGTTCCAGACAGAATTCAACGGTGCTCACATCTCGCTCACATTTTTTAGCCAGATCCGCTCCATATTTTAGCAGTTCTACAATTGACATTTTCAAAATATCATAGCCATTAAGAAAATCGAAGTTCATATTCAGTATGGTAGCACAATCGAACCTCTTTTTAATTTCTGATATAATTCGATCAAATACCATCATTATTTCTTTAGAAAAGAGTTGAACAGGTTTGAGTGTTTGTATATATTTATCGAAATGTTTTTTATGTTTCGGAATTCGTTTGTTTTGCAAGATAGGGTCAACACCACTTTTTTCAGCCTCATTTATCCAATACTCCATTGGATTTTGTCTCATTTTTTGTAAAGTTTTGAGCAGACCATCCATTAGAGCGAAATTAGTGCAAGGATTATATCTTCTTTCTGAATCTCAATATTCACTCGATTGATTTCGCGGAGAATATTCGGCCAAATAGTTAAATTGAAAATAAATTTAAAATTCTTTATAGCTGTTAAGATATTACCTGTCTCGTACTTAGTTTCTGGAGCATGAGAAATTTGCTTAACTTCTTCTAAGGCTTCCGCTATTTCTGGCAAATTATTCATTAGAGCATTCACAAAAAACATGTTTCGCCGACCATCTCGTCTGACTACTCCCTTTTAAATTTGTCTTAACATTTTTTTTCACAATGTCCCACCTAGTAGTGGAGCCAACAAAAAAGAAATATACTTTTTGAACCAGTCCAAATAGGTTAATAGCTTCCTGGCATAATGAGGCCAAGATTTAAGGAGTGAGCCAAGCACGATACGAACTGGGCCAGTTCATTTCTTTCTGCAATCCTGGCTTGTACTCTTTTATGGATGCCGGCCATATTGGACCCATTGTCATAAGATTGGCCATGACATTGTCCAATATCTAAATCATTAACAGCCAATTTGTCTAGAATCTGTTGACAATGTCCTATCCTGTCTTTCCAGCAACTTCTATGAAATCAATGAAATTTTCTTTTATTTCACACACATCGAAAGTTCTTTTTACATATCGAATAAACTAGCTCATTTGTTCTGTATGGGATACATCTGGAGTGCAGTCGAACATTATCGTGTAGTATTTAGCTTCTTTGATTTCATTTAAAATGCTATTTCTAACTGCCATTATGTCAATTATTTCATTTTGAATTGTCTTTCATAAATATGATACGTGTCCCTTTTTTAAGTGTTTTAATTGAAACTTAAGAGTTGAACTATGTTTCGCGAGCAGAGAGATCAAGTTCAAGAAGTTACCTTGATTAGGCTGAGGACATTGTGTGATAAGATGAGCACAATTAGATGATCGACAAGAAAGTACAAAAACTTATAATGATAGTAAAATGCGATCTGTCCACTTTGACTTTTGACTGTGCTTCCCTTCGCTCGCAACCACAGTGGCTGTTTTGAAACCGAAAAGAAGAAAAGTTGTCCTATTCTCGGTCGCAGCAACCGATGCTGCTTTGAAACCGAAAGGTAGACAAATTGTCCACTTCTCGGAATTTCGAACTTGTTTTTGCCGCCCCCTAAACTTGCCGCCCCCCCCCCCCCCCCCTAGATCCGGGGCTGCAAATAAACTGGATTTTTGTGTGAAATCAATATTAAAAAAATAAAATATAGTCTGTTAAATAAAGCCATTGCCTATTTAATAAAGTGAAGTGCATTTGGCAGTGCATCTGGAGAATGGTTAGCGAGTATATTTCTCGGCTTCGAATGCTATGCAACGTACTGAAACACCTCCAGCAACTACATTGACCAATTTCTGTGCGATCTGCCAAAGCGATCCGTTTGCACGAACTTTGCTTTACTCGGAGATTCCACGTTATTATACTTGGAATGCTTCATCGAAAAAATTTCAAAGACTGAAACAAGGCAATGCGGTCCCTGGGTATCCGGATGTGCTTTATACTGATGCTCTTGGTCGCTTGGTTAGTTTCCGTTTTTCAAGTTTACAAAAATTAGATTTTGTTCGGTTATTTTTTTTTTATTTTCAGTTTCAGTTTCGATTGGTTTAGCTCTATTTTTTGAAATGCGGGCTGTTTTGGGGGGGGTCATGACCCCTGTGACCCCCCCCTTGAATCCGCGCCTGATTCTGTACAGTATAATGTCCCGCAAGGTTCAGTTCTTGGTCATGTTCTGTACAATATTCACACCAGAGAACTGCATGAGTTCAATCACTTGCACTTTGGGATCATCCCCCGAAAAACAAGCCGTACACAGTCTCACGCTCACAATGATGAAACAAGTGTGGTGCTTGTAGAAAAAGTACACAACACTCGAGAATACGAGCCTTCGCAATGCTGCACAAGCATGGATGATGAATGAATGGACCATTCACTGCAGCTCCCTGATTCACATCTCCGATTTTCCACAGTTACCATATTGTGAATCAGGTATCTGTGCAGACGACACTTGCGTCCTTTCATCTCATGAACTTGGTCTCAACATTGAGACCAGTCGTCAATATGCTCTTGAAATTTTGACAAAATATTTTATTTAATATTAAATAGAATTCTAGAAAGATAAAATCAATCTTTTTCACCAGAAAAAGACAACGATTATTTCTCCCCAGTAATGAGCTGGAAGTAAATGGAATCTCCAATATGCGATATTTAGGTTTCAATTTTGACAAAAGGCTTATCTTTAGAGAGCACATTAACATAATATTAAAAAAAAGTCCATATAGCAATAAAAATGCTCTACTCACTAATTAGGAAATCTCTATTGAGTATAAAGGTTGTTTTTCAATCAACTTTGCTGTCCGGATGTCAGCTATGGGGGAATTGTTCTAGTTCTAGGTGTTACATTTAAAAACTTGAAGTAAAATAGAGTAATTAAGATGATGCTCAATTTACCTATATAGATATGATTCGATTCAAGATCTTCATAATCAAACTGGTGTTGAAATGATTTGCAGAAGAATCCCAAAGCTTAGTGATAGCTTTTTAACGAACTGTGATACTTCTTTCTGCTAACCCTTTGGTATAGTCCAACTAAATAACTCATAATAAACAGTATTGTTCATACAGACATTTCGCTTCTTAGTTCCTTTTCATTTATGTATATTTATGTAAATTTATGCAATTAGAGCATGTAACTTTTCTAGTATCTTATTTATTTATATATTTATTTATTTATTTACTTATCAAATAATGAAGCAACCTACTATAATTTCTTTAATAACTACCTTTTTTTCTTATTTAGTTGCTTGCTTTTGGTATGTTTTATTGTTTCATTATTTATTTATTTATTTAACAGTTACACCTATTGAATGTGTACGAAGGGAGGAGGTCCAAAATACCAAACAAATAAAATTGAAATAAAAGCATAGGGGGACCACAGTAAATAAAGAATATCCGAACTGAGGATACCAGGCTTCCAAAAACCGAAGAAAGTGGGGTAACATTAACAAAATTAGCAAACATGTGTACGAAGGAAGCAGAGCCAAAAAACCAAATAAACAAAATTTAAAATAAAAGTATAGGAAGGACCACAGTCATTAAAAAATTTCCGAACTGAGGATACCGGGCTCCCAGAAGCCGAAATAAAGTGAATGGGTACCACCACATTAACAAAATTAGTAAAGATGTGTACGATGCAAAAAATATATATTTCATAAAAATCAGTTGGGTGGCTTGAGAGTCTATACATTATACACAAAAATACAACCATTTTTTTATATATAGAAGATTGAAGATCGATGGGTAGATTACATAATTATAACACAAATTTGAGGCACCATTTTATTGTTTTAATGAGAATTTATTTTTATTGCAATGTTAAAAGATCAATATTACGAAGAATATTATTCATTAAATAAGGGAGTTTGTGATACCAAAAGCCTTGTTTTTTTTCTTTCTTTTTTTCAAACCAGTAATTGGAACAGTAAAAATTTATTTGGAGAATACCTAACGACAATTTTTTTTGCTGTCAGACGTTGGCAAGGTAAAAAAAAAGGGATAGTTATACAGTGAAACACTGTATATAATCTAAAGAGAAATGATATGAAGATGACTTTAAAAACAAAACATAATTGCAGTCTTCGCCTCTCCTTGATAAAAGAAAAATATTCAAAATTATATCCCTACTAATAAATGTTTTATTATTACTATGAATCTTATCTTCATATAGTCAGTCATTTTGTGATTCACTCAAAGCTTTTGTAACAGTTGTAAAAAATATTTTTTTAATCTTCATTTATTCGGTATGCAAAAAGTGAGCTTATTGTTTTTTTTTTTTTTTTTTGTTACAAATATGTACGTGCAAATTAGAAAATGATTTAAAAGTTTGATATCAAATACTGTCTTAAGTTTATATGA
This sequence comes from Melanostoma mellinum, assembly GCA_914767635.1. Taxonomy (NCBI): domain Eukaryota; kingdom Metazoa; phylum Arthropoda; class Insecta; order Diptera; family Syrphidae; genus Melanostoma; species Melanostoma mellinum. Next base: position 56,908,821 of record OU612060.1, read on the forward strand.
CAGTTATGAGATGCGGTTTTTTTCAGAACGATGAAATCTAATGTCGATTTCCTTTCACCAATTTGCAGTCGACTGCAGTCGCTACTGAATTCGATTCTTTTTTGGGTATTTAGGAAATTAAAAAAGTAGCGATTCTTTTTTTTATGAATGTGTGTGTGTCCAACTGACTAATGAAGAAAAACAAGCACCACGGAACAAAACAATTACATTCATATTATTAAGCACACAATTTTTATATTTTTTTCACCAAATGTTTTCCAAATTCACAACCAAATACAAAACAATTCTGTTTCCTTTAATTTTTTTCATATGCCGATGTTTTTGTTTGCCGTTTTCGATCTGTCAAAATTGTTGTGTGTGTGAAAATCTGTGTGCGAATCCGTCTCAAAAAAGAGATCGACTGCAGTCGATTTTTTTTCCTCTTAAATGAATTCCATTGAAAAAAAATTGACAGTCGATTTTTTTGTTGAAAGGAATTTGACATAAAATCATTTTTTTAGGGGCCCCGCAAATTTAGTTTTCCACATGCCTAATTTTGGTCTAGCGCCGCCACTGCAAAGGTCATTAAACAAAGCTATTAAGTTTTATTCAAATCGTAACCGTTTCAAGAAAAACAAACTTTAGTATAACGGTTGAATCGCAAGCCCCGCTATTTTAAGCACCTTTACATAATACAAAATCGCAAACCTTTCTGTTGGATGATCTGATATGAAATGATGATGATAACTTATCAGTTAGTTGGTGTTCAATACTTTTTGTGATTTATGAATTCAACGCAAACATTTTCTTAAGTGTAGTTCTTGGTCTAAGAGGAGAAACTTTGAAGTAATAAAAAACATAAATTACCTTTTAATCCCTTCCGACTAGCACTTGCAAAGTTCCCGTTCCTGTACATTTTATTCTATAACTTCTTTATCTTTTTGATTTATATCCAGTAAAGTTGGGACAAGAAATTATTTTCACGTTACAGTGCTCCAATCTGAGAAAAAATTTAATAGTTAATAAATGAATGCGACAACAAGAAGACAAAATCAGTAACATTTAACACTTCAAGAATATTTTATCTGATTCAAATTTCTTTGCCAGACCTTACATAAGGTCTGTTCGTTGAAGCCCTGGGGTTGCCCTAGGGTCGCCACAAAGCGTTTTTTGAGAAACCTAAATTCACCCTGAATGTCAAATTGAGTGTTTTTTGAGATATAGGTTTGCCATAGGTTTTCCCCAAACCCGCCGTAGCTTTTTGCTGTGGCGATTTGAGGGCTGTCAAATGGCATGTATTTTTTTTTAATGACAGGGATGTGTGGTGATTTGTGGTTTAGCGTTTTTTGAGGACTGGAAAACCCAGGTTTTTTGACAACTCATAGGGTTGTCAAGAAAACCTGGGTCGACCCTGGGGAAAGTTCAACGAACAGACCTTATATTTGAAATTAAATAAAAATGGAAAGCATACACCCCTGTTCTGATTTTCGTTCGGATACCATATCCTCCCGTTTTAGAATTTTTGCGGTTCTCAATTCCGAATCCGTACGTTTCCAATTCGCTTATCATTTTGTTAGCGGAATTGAATCCGGTTAATCATGGCTGTTCTGAGTTTCGCACGGATTCAAAACGGAAACCGATATTGAATCCGTACGGATTTAAAAGGTGTGTTCTTATTTCCGAACGGATTCACACAGATTTTTGGTCATAAAAACGTGTTGGAAATTAAATTTTTGTGTTCATTGGCACTGTTTACAATTTTAGTGCATGTTAGTGCTAATATAGTTTATAATTTTTCATTTCTAGCAATAAATAATGCTCTACAGAATTCATTAACCGGATTCAATTCCGCTAACAAAATGACAAGCGAATGAGAACCGCAAAAATTCTAAAACGGGAGGATATGGTATCCGAACGAAAATCAGAACGGGTGAAAATGAATTCTGTAGAGCATTATTTATTGCTAGATTATAAACTATATTAGCACTAACATGCAATAAAGCTGTAAATAGTTCCAATAAACACAAAAATTTAATTTCCAACACGTTTTTGTGACAAAAAATCAGTAGTGAATCCGTTCGGAAATAAGAACACACTTTTTAAATCCGTACGGATTCAATTTCGGTTTCCGTTTTGAATCCGTACGGAAATCAGAACAGCCATGATAATGGGCCCATTCAGTTTTCTAGTGACTACGTAGTGAACTATTCTGATTGGTCGAAATCGACTACAAAACGAGTTGAAATTTCCCCTTCAACGTAGTTGAAAAATTTCAGCTACAAAGTTAGTCTGACGTTTGAGAATCAGCTGTTGGGTAAATACGCAAAAAATTATAAAGCGCAAAATGAAATTTTTTCGACAATTTTTATCAAATTGAAAGCAGTGAAGAGATATGTAATTAAAGTTACTTAATTTAACCCTTAAATGCATGATTTTTTTTTTTTTTCAATAAAAAAAATGTATTATATGTAGGGTAAAGTGTAGATTCACAAAAAAATAGTAAAAAAAATCTAAATACTTTTTTTATAGACTTAAAATAAGAAAAACCAACTTTATCAAAAATGAAACGCTATGCATTACAGGGTAAAATATATTTATTTGGATATTAGGAACATAATTTGTTACATTTTTATTACTTAGGTATCTAATGCAATTATGACTGCAAAAAAATACAATTGCTCATAATCAATTGTTATGAAAAAGTAAAAAACAATTTGTATTTTTTTTTTAGCACAAAAATATGTTGCACTTTGAACATTTTATGGCACTCAAAAGCTTACATTCAGGATATTGACAACGCCTTCTTGTGTCAGTACGAATTTGTTCATGACCAACTTTGTCAAGACGAACATCTTTGTTTGGCATTGTTGGCAAACTGGCAATTTTTTTCTTTTCGATAATTGCCTCTTCAACACTTGCGCTTGGTCTACCTCTCTTATTGTCTCGGTGTGTTCCATATTTACACAGTGTTTCTGCTAAATCTGCGCGAAATTCCGCTAAATCCATAAGAGTTTTAGGGTTGACTCCTTTTTGTTTGCTCACCTTTTGATAGAGGACCCATGAATTTATTATAGTGATATCCAAAAGGTGATAAAAAATCCTCATATACCACTTCCTTGTCTTCATATGGATGCGGTATTGACCCAAAAAGCTATCCATCAGGTCGACACCGCCCATATGAGAATTATATTCCCTGATGACTTTAGGGCAGGGAATTGGCAATCGTTTTTTCTCTTTTTTGTCATATCTCTCTATGGTTTCAGCGGGCTCAGCACCAACGTACGTGGAGAGGAGTATTACTTGTTTGTTGTCCTTCCAGCTAACTGCTGTTACTGGTGTTCCCTCATAACTGGACAAATTTTCATCATAACTTCCTCTTGGCACATTGCTTTTCATCACTTCGGATTTGGATGGCAACTTGCAATTCTTTCCCAATCTGTTTCGTTGGACAGTGCCAAGGCAGTAAATTCCGTGTTGGTCAAAATAGTGCATAAGGGGCAGATTTGTGTAAAAATTATCAAAATAAATTATGTGGTTACGATTCCTAGGCACACTTCTTGTAAGTCTGACAACAGTATCGGAAACAGCACCAAGTTCAGGCTCAGCAGGAAGACGTTCATGAACCATTTTACCAGAATAGATTTCAAACTGGTAAGCAAATCCTTGAAGACAACACATCACAAACAACTTAATGCCCCATTTATGGGGCTTGTTAGGCAAATATTGTTTTAAAAAGTGGCCTAGTTTAGTAGCACACATTTGTTCGTCCACGGACATTCTATGTCATATGGTAAGGAGCTGAATCTGTTATTTAAATGGTCTATTATTGGTCGAAGTTTGTGAAGTCTATCATGGTTGGGATGGTCTGGAGGCATATGTTTGTCATTATCGTTGAAATGCAGAAAACTCCGAATCTTTTCGAACCTGTTTAGTGGCATAGTTTCTGATATGGGGACAAATGCATGTTTAGTGCTCCAGTAAGATCGTATGCTTGGGTATCGAAAGACGGACATATACGTAAGTATACCAAAGTACTGTCGTAACTCGGTACTCGTAAGTGTTTCCGGTCGAGCTGGATTTTTTTGTGCACCATACCTATTGCTTTCTTGTACTATATTATCCAAAAACTCTTTTGTAAAAAAATATGAGAAAAACTGAAATGGTGTTTCAAGATTAGCAACATCCGGAGAATAAGGAATATTGCTCTCAAATTTTATCTTATTCTCGTCAAATGAAAAGCTTTGTTTTTTCCATACCATTTGTCTTATTGGATAGTGGTGCTTCGTGGCAGAAGAAGGTTGGTTGGTAGTACTTTCGATGTCATATGTTATAGGGGGATTTGAACTATCTGTGTTGTTATCAATAACATCACTGGGTCCGTCATCTTCTAACGCCTGTTGTACGTCTTCTCTCGTGGGATAGAAGTCAAAATTTTCCCCCTCAGATTCATGTCCTCCGATAGATCGCCTGCTTCTAATCTTCGGAAAATATCTTCTATGTCTTTGTCTTTCCAGTGCTTTGAAGCCATCTCTGTAAAAAGATTATATAAAACTATGCACACAAAGTCATGCAACACCCAAATATTACCAAATTATAGTTTTGAAGAACACATTATATAACAATCCGTTACTGCATACCGTATCGTTTTTGATACACTTGATTTATTGAAAAAAAAAAAAAACAATGTAATTCTGTCCTGTTTGTAAAAAATATATACACACTAAAAAATACAGGTACTTACCGACATAATATATTTTTCTGAGAAAGAAAAGTTCTTTTTTACTATTTTTTATCACAAAAACAATTTCCTACAAAACATTAGTCTCGTCAAAGGCGCTCTGTCAGTTTAAAATGACAGTTAGTTTTGCGTGCGAACAAAAAACGGTTATTTTTTTAAATTTCTTTTTGGCAGATAAGCATAGGCATCGATGTGCATACAGTCACGCCTGGAGTTTGATTATACACATGTCAAAGTTTAGTTTTAAGTAACCATTTCGATTTTGCAACGCTATGCATTTAAGGGTTAAAAGATAAGGTTTTTTAAAGTTCTCTAAATGCAATTGTTTCGTGTTTTTGTGTACTTAATTTGACAATTCAGGGACACTACATTTTTAGTGCATTTTGCATTCACAAAGCTAGTCGACTTTCCACTACGTAGTGGCTATGTTTTTGAATGCCACCAATCTCTCTTTATAGGTTTGAAAATTCAAAATAATGTTAAATATGCAATGCAATATTGCTTTGAGCTCATTTCTGAAACAAAATTGTTTGTATGTTTTTTTACATCTTTACGGAGAGTGCATAATAAATGTCATTCAGCAAGCAACATCCCAAAAGGTGTATCTTTACTTTTCATTTTCGGATAGAGATTACAAAAACAACATTAAAAAGCCCGAGCCCAAACTTTTTCCCGGGCTTTTCCCAAACTTTACCCAGAAAGTAAAGAAACAGACCTTTTGGGATGTTTCTTGACATTGATCATGCACTCTCCGTAGAGATGTAAAAAAAACATACAAACAATTTTGTTTCAAAAACGTGTTAAAATGAGCTCATAGCAATGTTACATAGCATACTAAACCTTATTTTAAATTTTCAAACCTACAAAGAGAGATTATGCTTTCCATTTTTCATTTAATTTCAAATAAGGGGCCAGAATTTGCCAGAATTTACCCGAACAATTTGCTCGTGCACTTTCTTGCTTGTCAAATCGGCTGTTTGTGAACTCAGCTGATCGAAACATTTCGATTGAATTCCAATTTATATTAGGGTCCAGTCATAGCGATCAGGAAAACGAATCAGGAAAAATTTTCAAATGCGATAATAATCACTCAAAGAATTTTTTGCCCAAAAAAGATATAGGTAATAGAACAAATATTTTCTGTTTAACTTGTATTTTTCTATTTTCCTGTTCCAATTCCATCAGGAAAATAGAAAAATACAATTTTACGGCAAAGTATTTGTTCAATTGAACATTTTCTTGGCAAAAGAAATTCTCTGGGCTGTTTACTATTGATTGGTATAACATTTGTTATTCAATTGTACGGAAAATATAGTTATCATTCCATTTGAAAATTTTTCCTGATTCGTTTTCCTGATCGCTATGACTGGACCCTAATATAAATTGGAATTCAATCGAAATGTTTCGATCAGCTGAGTTCACAAACAGCCGATTTGACAAGCAAGAAAGTGCACGAGCAAATTGTTCGGGTAAATTCTTACTGGAGGGGAAGTGACAAAAAAGCAAAAGCTCTGCCACTTTTACGTCAAAAAAAAAAGTAAAGATACACGTTTCGGGATCCCGCGGGATCCCGCGTGTGAGTAAAGATACAGACCTAAAATATTCAAGTCATCAGCTGATTAAAAATTTAGTTTTATTTCTTTTCATTTTGAAAACACCGCTATTTTAACAAATGCAAAGAATAAAAATAACCGGATGTAACCAAAAACAACTTTTTTATAATAATATAAAAAGATATCAATACTTTGTAAAATTTTAAGAAAGGAAGGTCTCTTGCAGACGGGACTCAACGATAGATGAACCACTTCTGTGATTCATCCATCTATCTCATTTTGTTATTTAGCGTTTTTATTGAAATTCGAATACTCTACTCCTTTTAATGAAACATGTTTTTACGTTTTTCTTGGTAAGTTTTTACTGATGTAAACATAAAGCATTCATATAATTATATTTTATCATACACCTATATATGAATGCTTTATGTTTTTTTTTTCAGCAATTACTGAATTCTAATTTATTCTATTTTGAACCTGACCATTTAGAGTAACTCTTTTCGTTTAAGTGAAACATCTATGGCCTTATACAAACTATTCCTTGAAGAAAATTTTCTTTTTGACTTTTAAGTAAGATGTGTTAGTGCTTGTTGAGTGGATTCTCACTTCAAATCGAGAAGTGGTTGTCACTCCTCAGAAACACGAAAAGGGATCTTTTTGTACTACTGGGACGATCTGAGAATGCCTCCGAACGCTCCTGGACGTTTCTTTTCGTCAAATAAAAAGAGACATAAGCAATACTAGTAGGCATATATATGAACCTTGTTTGAGGTTCCATTCCGACCAATGCCAAAGAGTGTTTCATGGGTATGGCCTTGGGTGGTCAATTCAAAGCGAAAAGTGGCTGTCACTCCTCAGAATCAGGAGAAGCAATCTTATTGTACTAATGGGTCAATCTGAGAATGCTTCCGAACGCTCCTGGACGTTTCTTTTCGTCCAATGGAAAGCGACATAAGCAATAAAAGTGGCATATAGGTATTTGAACCGTGTTCAAAGTTTCAATCCGAGCAACATCAAAGAGTGTTCCATGGGTATGGAGTCCTTTCGTGAAAAATTGCCAAGTTTAAAGCCATCACAAATTCCTTAATTTGAATTATAACTTATTTATTTTTATGTGTTTTTTGCTCACACTAGAATAAGAGGCAAAACATCCTTCATACCCGTTCGCTTTAACGAACTCAATACATTCTACCACGGACAACGCTTTCAACAATAAATTCTAAGAAACTTAGCAATAGCTGTTAATCTCATCCTAAAAATTATGTTCATACCTCTGAACCTACGTGTAACATTTGATAACCAGGAAAAATTGTTTAAAAAAAGAAGATATTTGAAAAAGATTCACTTACATTTACGTATTTATGATATCTTAAACAATAAAAATAAACGACGCTTAGCTGATACATACATAACCATGCATGTATGTACATACTCTTTATATACCTATGCATTTTAAAAATTTAAACTTCTTACCTCAACGAAAATTTCAAAATATTTTTTAAATTATACCAATAACTATGTAAAAATCTTTCACTAGGCGTTGTTGCAATACGCATGCAGTTCAAAAAACAAATTTTAAAATAACAATCCGATTTAGGTCCCTGTTTCTATTTTATTGCAGGTCTACTTTGATTGCGAAATCCACTACAATAGAATTACAAGCAACCTGCATCTTTTAATAATGGGGTTCCCGTTAAGTCCTGTCGTATAAATTTCTCGCGAACTTTAAATACAAAGTTCACATTGGTCGTTTGGTGTATCGTTTGGTGTATCGCTTTATTTGAATGAGGTTTCCACAAAAAGACCAATGTGAACTTCTACTTTCTTTGGCACGTTCTTGATTTTGTTTTTACCATGTTTCCACTTAGGATCGGGTAATCGAATCGGATTATGACTCAGATTTCGATGGATTACCTCGCCGAATCGGGTAATCGACTTCAAATGGAATGGAATATGCATATAAGTGTGTGTGTGTGTGCAATTTTCACTGATTCACTTTTACTCGATAACGATTAACGATTAACCGATTACTCGATAAAGGTACATATACACACACCATTTTGAATCAATCCAGCTACAGTAATTACAGTAATACTATTTCAATTCGATCTAGGTATACACTGGCACTAATCCAAATTGAAGTGTGATTCAAATTCAAATAAAGTGACTGTTCTTTTTCTCTGTTTCACTTTGTTTGCACGAAGTGTCAACAAATCGACCAATGTGACCTCTTCTTACTGCGTGAACACAATGGCTGCAGAGACGCAGCCGCAAGAGATGTCAAAACATAAAATACAAGCGAAAAAAAAATACAATACAACAACGCAAGACGGAGCTGGACAAGTTAACTTGATTTTAACTCTTGCGGCTCCGGCTCCGTATGCGTATGCGTATGCATTGTGTTCACCCAGTTAGACGAAGTTCACATTGGTCGATTTGTTGAAGCTTCGTGCGAATAAATGCAATTGTTTTCTTGTTCTCCTTCTCTGTAACACCAATTTGTCGGTATTGATTTGCGGTCGATTCGTTGAACAATGTGAACACTTTGGTCGATTTGTTGCTTCAACAAATCGACCAGTATGAACATCGCCTTAGTTATGTCTTATGTTAGACTTTGCAAGAAAATGTTAGTTTCATTTAAGAACAAATGAATTTAAATTTTGCTGTGAAAATACACAAAATATTTATTCAAAAATAAACCTATCTTAATAAAAAACCTATTTGATACACAATAAAAATTTGAAATGAAAAGAACGACAACGTCATATTAGTGAACGGATCTGCTGTCATTTGAACATATATGTTTCTGAGCTATCGAGTCTCGAAATATTGTTTACTTGTCTTCGCATTCGTGTTTTTACATCGTTGTGTTGTATTTTGTTTTTTTATTTGCAAATTTAAAAAGAGCTATAAAAAAGCATCAATTTAAAGTTATTTTGTAAGATAAACAAAGCTTCTATTCTAAGAATAAGAGCATTAAAAAAAAACAATTTAATTTTAGATACTTTCTAAGTTTCAAAAATTGCCGAAATGGACTCGGAGGTTATTGGCGATTTTGTTATTGAAGTTCTCGACAGCTCGGAAATTCCTTTGAGTGAACTATCCCAGTTTGAAGAAACTCGTCCACTTGAAGTTGTCGACATCATATCTGACTCAGACCACAAACCAAAGGAAACCTTCACTGAAAATCTTAATGAAGAAACGGAAGAGACCCTCATCCAAAAATTTGTTAGAGGTGAACTTGACTTTCCAGATGTTTATACTCGCTTAGATGCTGAGGAGGATGACGATCAGCTTCCACCAGAACCAAGTTCATATAGTCAACCAGATGAAAGGAACTTTGCAGCATTTGCTAAAAAGTCAGTAGACACTTCGCTCGATGACGACCTCGCATCTTCTTCTGTTGGCAGAAAGACGCGCACCTTTTTACGTAAGCGACCAGTTCTAAATGCCACCCTTTTGGGTTTGATGGGAGAGGCCAACCTCTCATTTGCGCGCGGGAATATTGAAGTAGCAGAAAAAATTTGCCTTGAAATTATCCGCCAAAATCCACTTGCTCCTGAACCATTTTTCACTCTGGCTGAGATCTACGAAAGTCGAGACAAAGAGAAGTATCTGAATTTCTTGACCATTGCTGCTCATTTAGATCCTCACAACAGAGACCAATGGATAAGAATTGCAGAATTACACATCGAACAAAAGAACTTCACCCGAGCTCGTGTCTACTACTCAAAAGCTATCAAATACTCACCCAAAGACTACGATCTAAGGTTGCGCAAAGCAAAACTCCTGGAAATGATGAACGAGCACAGCAATGCTATGTATACATATTTGAAAATGATACCTCTTGTTCCACCAGACCGTGGAGAGCTATGTGTAGTTACAGCTAAGAATGTCGCTAAGCACTTTTACGCCAACAAGAAAATGGGTTACGCTTTGCAAGCTCTAGAAGCAGCCTATGGAGTTGTCAGTCATTTATTTTCTGCAGAAGAAATCAATCTCTATTTAGAGCTTTTAATGATAGATAACAACTACAAACGAGTACTTATAGTGCTCAAAGAACAAATTGAACAAATTGAGCTTGAGCTTGTCTCGGAGAAACTGGCAAATAATGATGAATTGGTTATGTTTTGTGTTATACCCGATAAAATCGCAGCTGATCTCCGTGCAAAACTATGCATAAGTTTGATCCATCTGAAGGCTTTCCACCTCATAGATTATCTAATATCCAACGTTCATCAGTTCATTCCCATCGATAGTCGAGTGGATTTGTATATCGATATTGCTGAAGCCATGATGAAGGAGTTCAAATTTGAAGAAGCAATGCAGTTTTTGCAGCCAGTAATTTCTGGAGAAATCATTGAACCTCCTGCATTTGTTTGGCTAAAGTATGCTGAATGCTTGCGAGAGCTTCAGAAGTTCGAACAGGCTATTGATTGCTATTCAAAAGTTGTCGAACTGGCTCCATATTGTTATGAAGCAAAGTTTACACTCTCCGCCTTATTGAAACAGCAAGGTCGTCCGCGGGAAGCTATCAAAGCCTTGGAACAGGATCTCGAAGGAGAGAGGATGAATCCTCGGCTTTTATACGAAAGGTGCTTGATGCTCAAAACGGTTGGAGAAATTGATCAATACGTAGATATTGGGTACGTGCTTCTTTCTAGAAATTCTTTAAAGCTTAACAGTCGCGATGAAATGTTAGCTGCCTCCAACGGATCCAATTTCATAAACGAAGACGGTGTCAAAACGATAATAGAAACCCGCCGCTTGAAACAGGAAACCAAAAATGAACTTGTTGATTATAGGAAATCTGCTGATCCTAACTCGGATCTACTCATCGCGGATGAATACGAACTTTTTTTAGATTTGGTTAGAACCTGCTTTGAAAGACAAAAATATGGAGTTATTGAAAAAATCTGTTTTGCTATGGTCACAACAAAGAGATTCATACAATACAGTTCCGAGCTGGAGTGCATAATCATATTGGCTTGCTACTACAACAACGACACGGTATTTTCATTCGCTCATTTTCGAGATATGTTTTCCAAGAATCTTGACAAAAGACCTGTTTGGAATTTCTACACAGCTCTCATGCAGAAAGGCGAAGACCTCCGTTACCATCGCTTTTTGCGACGAGCCCTTGCGCGCCCCACCAGTCCACAATTTATGAGAATTTTTCTTGCCCATTATCATCTTTTTTGTTGCTCGTACAAATACGCTCTCAACATTTACGTTCCAATTCTAAAAGAACATCCAGAGCCGATTGTTTACTTGTGCATTGCTGTGGTTTTTAGTCAAATTGCTCTGCAAAAGAAAGTTCTTCGGAAAACAGCAGCAATTGGTCAAGCAGTGGCTTTTATGAAAAAATATGCTGACGCACGAATGTCCAAGGCGACTCAACAAGAGATTTATTATAATTTTGGACGATTGTACCATCAATCGTGCATGAATCACTTAAGCTACGTGCAGACGGCATATAAAAAGCCGCACATATGTGCGGTTCTGACGTCACATAAAAAGTTGAAAATTCAACGCAAATGCTATACGTAAATCAGTTTACGCAAACTCGGATATTAGGGTGTTCAGACGATGTGCAGAATCTGTCCCAAAAGCCGCACATTAGTTTGCGTTGATTTGTTCGCACATCAAATGTACGCAAATGAGTACGCAAATTTTGCGGTCGATGTGCGACGTGTTCACACGATTTGCGGAAATATCCGCACATCACCCATTTGCGTTCATATGCAGGTTTGCGTTAATTCAATAAATTGTTTGAATTTTGTGTTTTATTCATGGTTTGTGGTTGTTGACGAAGCTTATCCGTACATAAATTTAAAATGTTGAAATTATTTGAAAATGTCGAAGAGAAAGTGGAGTACTAGGGCTGTTTTGGCGTTGGATATGATTTATCTGCAATCAATTTTAATGTTTTCATAATAAATCAGTAGAAAAAAATAGCTAAATGAATAATTAAAATACATACTCAAAAAAAAATCATAATAAAAAGACCCGATAATTATTTCAGTACGTACATATTTCGTATTGTATTCATGAACATGAACAGAAAAACAGCATACTACCAACACACTTCGCTTCGCTCATTTTTTTTTTTTTATTGAAAACCGATCACAACTATACTGTACAACCACTACTGATTTGCGTAAAATATGCACATTTGCGTTGTCCTATTTTCGTGTCACCGCACATGATTTTGAAGATCGCACATGCACGCACATGCACGCACATGCACGCAAACAGTCACAAAAAATGTGCGAGGGTGTTCAGACGATTTGCGAAAAAGCCGCACATTTATGTGCGGCCTCGTCGTCGCACATCATCCGCAAACAATTTGCGTGCATGTGCGGAGTGTCCCAAAAGGGTGTTCAGACAATATGCGTGAATTTTCGCAAATTATGACGTAAAAATGACGTCAGAACCGCAAACGTGTGCGGCTTTTATATGCCGTCTGCACGTAGCTTTAGCGCTGCATTATTACGAAAAGGCTTTAGCCATTCAAGACGATTTAGTAAAGAAAAATGAAAACATCTTGAGTCTGCAGCCGCAGATTGCATTCAATATGCATTTGCTATATAAAGTGAGTGGCAATAGAGAAATGGCAAGAGAATACTTGTTCAAATATGTTGTGATTTAAATAAAAGAAACTCAATAAATAGGAATAAAATGAAGTGGATATTTTCTCTGTTGTAATTTTATGCAGAGTTGTCTTTAGGTTTGACTTAGGTCCTTATTATGAATAAGCGAATTGAATTTCAAATCCGATAATTTCGTTCTATGAATACTAGGTTAGTCGCCACAAAGCGTTTTTTGAGAAACCTAAAGTAGCCCTGAATGTCAAATTGAGTGTTTTTTGAGCCCTAGGGTTGGCCTAAGTTTTCCATAAACTCGCCGTAGCTTTTTGCTGTGGCGAGTTGACGGTTGTCTAATTGCATATATTTTTTTTTAATGTCAGGGATGTTTGGTGATTTGTGGTTTAGCGATTTTTACGGACTGGAAAACTCAGGTTTTTTTCTGACAACTCATAGGGTTGTCAAGAAAACCTAGGTCAACCATGGGGAAAGTTCAATGAACGGACCTACTATGAGCTCAAACTAAGTTCGCTCCATACATTGTCTCAAAATTTGAAAATAATGTATTTCTTTATCCTTCTATCAATAAACTAGAGTTCCCCAACCCCAGATGACGCCATACCTGTCCAGATCATAGTCGAACCCCTCCATGGTTTTTTGTCAAATTTATACATTTGTTGTTCATACTCTGCATTTTTCGTTCATATCAAATTACAAAAAAAAAATTAGTAACATCTAACTGTATGTCTTCTTCTTCTTTTCATTTCCGGCGTTACGAGTAGTGATCTTGAAGCGATCACAACTCTCCCACTTTTCTGCTTCACACTAGTGATCCGTCTGTGGGGTACGCCGCGTTGACCTCAGAATGCGTCGGCAAGCCTCCCGGTTTTGGATTGTTCCATGTCTGAGGCCAACCAATTGCTGCTGTTTTTGCATTTGCTTGTACCAGGAGTGTTTTGGCCTGCCTTTTCTTTTTCGTCGCGAATTTGTTGAAACGTTGTACGATATTGCCTTTTGGACGGGGTTCTGCGGATCTCGTGCTGAATTTTGTCCAAGATGGTACTTTTGACATGAAGGCTTCCACGGATCTTAATACTTCTAATTCGATCAAGCTTTGTTACTCCCGCTGTCATTCGAAGCATCTTCATTTCGGCTGCCGTCAATTTGTTCTCATATACTTTTTATATATTGTCCAACATTGTGAACCGTATGTCAGAGCTGGACGGACAACTGCTGTGTAGAGTCTTCCCTTCAGCTTAGGGGGCATTTTTCGATCACAGAAGATAGCGGAGTTTTCTCGCCACTTCATCTACCCTACGCTTACTCGATGATTGATGTCGTCATCACAAGTTGCTTCACTATTGATCATAGATCCCAGATATTTAAACAGTCTAATCAGTTTCAGTTTGTTTTCTCTAAATCTGGTCTATTTCCAAGCTTACCAATATCCATCTTACCGATAGTTTTCACAAATCTCCTGTAAATCATTTGGTGTTTTTTAAGGCAGTAGGTAGTTAATTAAAATACGCTCTAAACGTCATTGTAGGACTACCTCCGATTCACCTCTTCATAAAAATGGAAGCAAGACTGGCGACACACTGTCTTTTCCATCAAAGACACATAAAATCACATCCAAACCCGAAAGGATATCTGTCGATAATGGAAGGTCTAGAAAAACTTAATACCTTTAGTATGTACCATGTATAGCATTCAAGATGCTTTTCGGTCCTCTCGAGGTAACCGTCGGAGCCGCAACGCATCTTTTTTCGGAGATTCAATTTTGCTTCGAAGTAGTTACCGTCGTAAGAAGTTTTTCGCAAATGCGGCAATGCACTGGGGGCCTACTATGTAATTCGATTCTACTCTTGGTTCTATTCGAATCTAATTGTCGATTCTACTTTCAGTTGGTACTATCTATGAAAACAGAATCGAATGCCGGTAATGCCAACTATTTTTCAACAAATGTTCGATTTTCGAACGATCCTCGAGCTCTTTGACAGGACTCATTCTCAAAATAAGAAACAAACAGTAAAAATAATAATTACAAAAATATACAGCGTTGCGATTTGGTTGCATTTTTGAAAATCGGGAACGAAAAGAGCAAATTCAACGTAAAAGAATTAGAGACAGATATATTTTCGCATGTGAATATTCGCAGAAAGCTAAATTCTGTTCCAAATATGATTATTTTATTTATTTTTGTCAACAGGATAGATAAAGATAGTCGTTGGGTTGTTGATTTTAATGATTGCATTAAAATCAACAACCCAACGATCAATTTTTTTGATTATTTACTTACATTTTTGAGGCAGACAAATCTTTTTAGCTGTGTTTTTAGCTCTACTCGCAAACACATTTGATATCGAAGGATTTTACTCGATTTGCCTTCGACTTTCGAGATTGGTAGTTCACCGAATATCCGAAAGTTTACAAAACATAATTGGTATTACTTTTCTGTTCGATTTTAGTATATTGGAACGTTCTTGTAGAATTACATAGTTCGAATCTTTCGAATTCGAACATTTTTATAATAGAATCGAGTTACATAGTTGGGCCCCTGCATTCCCAAAACTAAAATTCCGCAACAAAAACTTATCGGAGAACGTCGGATCGTCCGATCGGAGAACTACCACGAAGCAAAATGTTTCCGATCGGAGAGAATTCCGCTCCGTCGGTTACCTCGATAGGCCGATTATTCTCATGTACAACTTGAAATTCAACTTCTCCATTGTCATCCTCCCTAGGGAAGACTGGGAGAACACAAGGCCTCGTCTTTCAAAGCAAAATATGTTCTGGTATACGGACGCAAAATATGTTCTGGTATACGGACGGGTCAAAAATGGAAACTGGTACAGGTTCCAGCATTTTCAGCGAATGTCCCAGAACCAATTTTTCATTAAGTCTGGGTAGTCACTCGTCCATTTTCCAAGCTGAACTAGCAATAAAAAACGCTTCACTGGATCCCAGCACACAAAGACTATGATGGTAACGAGAAGGCAGACATCTAAACATCTTAGCTAAAGACGGCGCATCTAAACCATTCGTCGGACCTGAACCCTTTTGCGGTGTAAATAAAAGCACCTTCAACAACACTGCCAAGAACATCTTACTGGGAGAATCAAATAAAGCTTGGCGTAACCCATCTGGACAAACCTGAAACTCTAAACTAAAAAGTGGCAGTTAAAAAAAAAACGAAAAAAGCAAGTACAAAATAATTTCTTGTTGAAAGATTATTTCTAATCGAGATATACATGGCTGTTCTGATTTTTGACCGGATTAAAAACGAAAACCGAAAGTGAATGTGTACGGATTGAAAAAGTGTGTTCTTGTTTCCGAACGGATTCACGCTCCTTTTTAACAAAAAGTCATCGCAGTTGGGGATGAAGAGCTTCTTCAATTCGGTAGCATGATCTTAGATCACAATGGTCTTCAAGTTGCAAAAAGTTGAAATGGATTCTATGTTTTTCTGAAGTTTTTCTAAAAGTTTTGAGAACGTGGAAAATGATTTCAAAGACAAGTGGTACATACATATGTAGCTATTTCAGACTAAGCCAATGTCAAGAACACAGGACTACAAAAATCTTCGTATTAAAGGTTTTCCACAGATGTTATGAGAATTTCTTAATTTTATCAAAAAAAGCTAATTAGGTAACAGCACATTCACTACCAGCAGGGCGTCTATGATAATTTTTGACATTCGTAGGCTGAAATTGCTATGACAGGCCTTGTGGTAGGCATCAAATATTTTCTTTAGTTTTACTGTTTACAAAGTGGCATACAAAAACATCAAACTATATGTAAAAAAAAGTATAAAAACAAAAAACCGCGGCTCTGGTTTCTGTAGTTTATAAGTTAAAATTACGTTTTAGAGTCTAGACTAGTCGAGTTTTTCTATAACCCCTATCATGAGGCCCGTCGTAGCGATTTCGGACTACGAATAAAAAAATGGAAGCATCACAGACGCGCTTGTAGTGAACGTTTTTGATAAAATTATTAACAAGTTATAAGTATCTGTTGCCAAGCGTTCATTACGAAGATGTTTTTAGTCATTTCGATTTGACATTCGTAGTCCAAAATCGCTACGAAGGGCCTCATGATAGAGGTGATTACTAGTAGTAGGGGAGCCCAAGAGGGGATTTCGCGCGTTACTCGAGCGCGTCAGAAAATCATATGGGGAGAAACCTTGCACCATGTAATGTACTCCTACCATATATTAAACCTAAGTGTTGGGGCGTTCGCTGAGAGCAGCCCGTCAGATTAGTAAAAAAAAGTCGATCATCGGAAATACTCGAGCGCGTCAGATTAAAAGATGGTAGGTTGATTACATCGAGAAGAGTGTATATTTCAATAATCTGACAATTTGAGCGGGGCCTTCGTAAGTAGGCGAGTCACAAAGATGTAAAAAAAAATCGATGTTTCGAAATACTCGAGCGCGATTTTTTATTTTTTTTATTTTGAAGGTAATTTTATCAGGATTACGGAAAACATATAATCTGACATTTTGGTTGGGGCGATTGAGGTAAAATCGTCAGTGAAATGTATAATATATGATGGTTAATATCTCGGTTAATATTGATATTAGCAATTGGTCCAAAAGACTTTTTTTGTAGAAAACTAAATTCTCTACAAGTTTGTAATTTACAATTTTTCTGTAGCTTTTGTTATTTACGAGATAACTGCGACAAAACGTGAATTTTATGCAAAAATCTGGTTAAGTGGCCCGTACCACCTTCCCGGTATGAGTAACGACTTTGCCAAAAAGAAAATTTTTGTAGAACTTTCAATTTTGAGAAAAAAACATCTTCGGCTGAAGCGATCCCATGAAATGCCGCTGAGTTATAGAAATTTAAAAATTAAAAATCAGAGTTTCCGTGTATTTTCAATGGAAAATCTTCACACCTCTTGATCGAGCACTTAAAATTAATATTAAGGGCTCAAACTTTCAGGATTTTTTTTAAAAGTATTTTCAACAAAATTTCAATACAAAATTTTTAAATACATATGTGTAGGGTAAGGTCGCCTAAATTCGAACACTCCCAGTTGTCGAACACTTTTTGAAAAATATCGCTCAAACTGCATTATTTCTCATTTTTTTAATTTCTTTTAATGCAAAATTGTAAAGGGTGTTATACTCTTTAACCCACAGAAACAACTCACAAGTACAACCAATGTAAACGTTTAAAAAATAGTAGTTTGTGACCAGCTTTCAAAGATTAGGGCAATTGTGGGTTTCCATATAAGAATGAGACTGTTGCAAGTGTCGTGAGAAACTATGATTTTAAGGGGCAATTGAAGCTAAATATTTATGTTGTAAGGTTTTTATGTTATATAATGCTTATTTTAGTTCATTTACGTTAAAATTTTATCTTAAATGTTAATAGTTTTACTAGATTTTAGCTGTTCGATCAAAGGAAACTAAATTGTTGTGAGGTTCCTGTTCGAACACTAGTGTTCGAATATAGGCAACTTCATCAAAATAGTTTTTTTAAGCTCAGGCCTTACATGTTATAAGAAACTAAATAATTTTTACGTTTTTCTATCAATAAAAGTAGCAAAACCTTTGGGGCCAGTATTCGAACACCTTTTTTCAGTGTTCGAATCAAGGAAACTCAGTACAATTTTAGGTTTCCTTTGTTCTAACAGTTAACAATTTCAATTACGACGGAGGTGTCGCATAACTTCTTGCCAAAGAAGATGGCTTAAGAAATATAATTTGTCACCATTTAGCATAACCATTCAACTAACACCCAACTTTGTGCTCAAAATAAAGACTTTGTGTGCATCTTTTCTGATTTATGTGGTTCAATAAAAATTGAGAAAATATAAATATAAAAAAAATATAAAAATAAATATAAAATATAAAAATATAAATAAAAATGTTTGGATAATTTAAAATAGAGAAAACTTTAACAATGTCTGTTTTGTGTAGTAATGAAATGTTAGTCTTAACCCAAAACACCATGTTCGAAATAAGGAAACTTAATGTTCGGCTTTAGGAAACAAGTGTTCGATTACTGGGGAATTGGACTGTTTTCCAGTTTATATTATTTTATAAAAAAACGGTTAAAGCTACAGAATTAAATTTAAGTTTATTAAATAAAGTTTGAGTTTGAGAATCTATTTAATTTAACTTCGTATATTGAATATCGAAGGTTGTCTGGCAGTGAGCGATTACTTTATTGCAAGTCACTAAGTGTTCGACAACTGGGGACATGACCCCACATATTTTTTGATTGCATCCAGTAACAAAAAATAGAAACAACAAAGAATTGTTACTTTAAGATTGTCAGACTAAGAGTACGCCCCCATATAATTGTCAGATTATCATCCTGGAGGACGAAGACATCAAGTTGATCACTCTGTATAAAAATCTGACGCGCTCGAGTATTTCAAGGTCACGTGTTTTTTGTACATTTTTAAAAATCAGCCATGACTGATCGCCCCACTCAAATTGTCAGATTATTGAAATATACACTTTTTAGAGTACACTTAACATTCACTTTGAAAATCTGACACGCTCGAATAACTTTTTATTTTTTGTTTTTTTAACCTCTCTTTACGCCCATTTGCCCCCAGTAAATCGTCAGATTAGTATCCGTTATAAGAAAGACAAAGCGCGTATACTCTATGAAAATCTGACGCACTCGAGTATTTCAATTTAACTGTTTTTTTTTTACATTTTTAAAAGCTCATACACGCCCATCGCCCCACTAAAATGAAAAACTGCCATACACTTTTTTTCGTTTTAGAACGTAAACTTCACAATCCAATAAGTCCCCATGACGCTTTAGTAACTGCAAATTTAGCGGCTCGGGCTCCCCTACTATAGGTCCAGTCTCCTTTACCTTTCGACTATCAAGATATGGCAAGCCACTCACATACAAAATCTTTCAAATTCCTATCCGTGTTCCAGGCGTGACGTAGGCGACTTACAATTGACAGGCAATTGGTTTTCAAACAATTTGTTTTAGTTTTTAATATACCGGTAAAAAAATCGATTTTAAACTCGTTTTTTAGTTCCTTTTGTTTTTAGATCAGTCTTTGTTTTCTTCTGTCTCCCCACTTTGAGGGCGATCTGATGAAATTATCAATTTCATGGCTACTCAAATTACTTCTCGGATGGCTTGGAATATTAAATACCAGTTAACTTGTAGTTTCTAAGTCTGGTTTCAATGTAAGACATTGCTCGTGTAGCCTCGGAATTTATTTACTTACATTTTAAAACAATTTAAGTTTCTTTTTCGTGTTCACGCAACCTAAACTTACTTAAATGTGTAAATTTGCAACTGCACCAACTGTTCTGCAATTGACTGAAGCAAAAACATACCACCATCAACACCACCACATTCCACAGCAAAAAAAAAAAAAAACATTAATTCCAAATGTTGTTGTTAAATGCGCGTTTTTTATTTTTCTATTCTTTTCAATGTTTTTATTTTTACAATTTCGTTTCTTAACCGAAAGTTAATGTTCTAACTGGAAAAGGACAGTGCAAATGAAAAACACCCGTCTCTAGCCCCCTTATTGTCTGACGTTAAATAAAAGCCTGGAGTGTTTTCTAAATACGTGAACAAAGTCTCCGGCGAAGCGCTCTCAGCATCATGAGCGCGTAACCATCAACCATGATCAAAGCAAATATTCAAAATAACAGTACTTAACTATTATCTTCTATTTAAAATGAGTCAATAGAGAATAGCTAGTTTTAGACAAAGTATAAAATGCACCGACGTTTCTTTAACAAAACAAAAAAAGTAATAAGTTTGCATTTACACGCGCTCGCGAAACACGATGATATTTATTTCGCGTCGTTTGTTTCCCTTTCTCTCTCACTTGTTTTATGGGTTCTTTTTTTTACAATTTTTCTTAATATAACAGAGAAAAAATTCTTTCAATTTGTTATTTTTTGTTTATAAATACCGTTTTTATACATGTACATATATATATAATAAATCTTATCACAAAAAAATTAATAATTATTTTATTTATAAAAAAAAAAACAATGAAAAACATAGGACTTAGTTTTTGTTTTTTTTTCGCTTTGTATGTTCTTGTTGTTCGTTTTTTTCTTTTTTCTTAAGATTTTTTTTTAACAAACTGTATTGTTTACTTTTTACAAAATTAAACGACTAATAAAAGGAAATAATAATTAAAAAGACGATGAACAAAAAAGAAAAAAAAAATTGGACAAAAGTGTAGTTTTAAAAAATTTACACATTATTTTATCTTTCTCTGGCATTAGGAAGTACACATTTTTTTTTGTCTGCTGCACATGCATTGTATTTACATTCCATCCAAACAGAATTGTGGTGGTCGAGAGTTCTTTGGAAAGAAATGTTTCGTTCTTCCTTCTCGTGGTTGGTTAAAGGTCTTTTCTTTAAAAAGTTTCGGATGTCAATATTTGAGAGTTCTAGACTCTGTATGAGAAAATCGAACAATGCCTTTTGGCAGTTTATTCTCTCTTAAAGGTACGCTGAGAAACGTTGCGCTGATTTATCGAGAAGGATGTTTAGTAATCTCTTATCAGTACGCTATCCTCACACACTTTGAATGTTTAATCGGCGTGGGAGAGATCTTCTTATTTGTTTTCAAATTCAAACGTTTCCCTTTCATGTGAGTATGAGTTTGTGTGTGTGTGTGTTTTACTGCTATCGTTGTTTTTTAAATGGTAGTGGTTGTGGTGGTGATGATGTAGGTTTGATTTAAGTGGCGATGATGAAAAAACTTTTTGTCTTTGAAATCGGATATAATAAAGGGGCCATTTTTGTGTTTTGATCCTTAGTTATATTATATATATATTTTTTGTTTTAATAATTTTCAAAACTAAATTATTATTATCAATTATAGTATTTGTATTATTATTCTTATTATGCGGGGAGTTTTGTAATTGGGCTATTTATTTTGTGTACAGGTAGATGGCCACAATAAGTCCGTACAGACCCAACACTTCAGCGAAGATAAGAATCAAAATCATACCGACGAACAAACGCGGCTGTTGTGCTGTACCTCTGACACCGGCATCACCAACAATACCGATCGCAAAACCAGCAGCTAGACCAGAAAAGCCCACAGCTAACCCAGCCCCCAGATGGATGAATCCCCTTTTGAGTAGAAATTATTTTTTTGATTATTTCACTTAAACACAAGTTAAAGCAAACACAACTTACTTGTACAGGGTATATTTTGAGGGGTCATCCAAATTACCAGCAATAAGGACCGCAACGACCAGACCATAAATGGCAATAATACCCGCCATGACAACGGGGATGATCGATTTCATGATCAATTCTGGCCGCATCACCGACATAGCAGCGATACCAGTACCTGACTTAGCTGTACCATAAGCGGCGCCGAACGCTAAAAAATTAAACAAAATTATTGTATTAGTTTAAAATCACAAAAACATTAATTTCTTCCTAAACAAATGCATGTATAAAAAACCAGTAGCTTCAGTCGAACGACAAATTTTAACTTAAACCGTACTATTGTAAATCGTATGGTACATTCTTATATTCCTTACATACATACTTATAAAATTACGCTGAAAACAAAACCTAATTAGGTACTTTAGTGGTGTAACATTTAATGAGCACTAACAACTTTTCGTTCACGAGGATATTTTATTGCCAGGACTTAATAATATCATTGTTAACCAAAGCACAAAGCAAAGATTCGCTTTCACTTTCCTCTTGGAAAAACCCTGTACAAAATGTGCAATAGCTAAACGACTTCTTAAAAGTATTTTTCGAAGTGATACTTATGGTAAGTGACGAGAGATAATTCTTCCTAGTTGGGAATTTCAAGAAATTTGAAATTGTAGTGTGTGCACTGTGCACTCTCCTATATCTGCATCTGCATGCTGATTAAGAGCCCGACCGCGACCAAGATATCGTTCGATAAAAAAGTCTGTAGTGGGCTGAGTACCTTCATTAACAGATATTTAGACCGAGAAATTGTTTTTTGGCAGATTTGGTAGTGAATAAAAATATTAATTTTTTCAAAAAAATAATAATAATAATCTATCTAATAATAATAATTATTGACAACCAAGCCTTGAGCTAAAACTTTAACAAAAGAGAACGAAAAAAAAAACAAAATTTTTAATAAGTAGGTAGGTACGTACTTTTTTATTCATGATCTCACTGTTAGTTATTCCCAACATTTTGCAGTTATGAATTTGAAGTACCTCATTTCATTGTCAATTAATATTGGTGAAAAATTAACATTTAAAAAAAGATATGAATTCACCATTGAACCAACATTATAAAGGGTCCGCCATCTAACTTTTTTTTCAACTAGTGCTTATTTCTTGACTGGTAACACTTAGCTCATGTCTGATTTGACAGATAATTAATTTTATCCTTCCGCTGAACAAATATGGTTGTGTATACGCTTGAACAACGCTGGGAAATATTGCGACATTACTTTGAAAATCATGGTAATGTTGCAGAGCGTGTGCAAAAATTGCGTACGGATTTTGGAAGAAGAGGAGCACCGTCAGTTTCGTATGTTCGTTATCTTGGGAAAAAAGTGAAAGAAACTGGCATCCTCATCGATCAACCAAAGCGTGAAAAGCCAAAAATAAAAATCAGCAAGCTTATCAGAGTCGGAAACAAAACGGAGGCCTGGACACACCAGCAAGTAAAAAGCCTTTCATTACAGCTTGTATCAAGCGCCCGGTAGTTTAGGTAGTTTCTAATCCAACGAAGAAGAGACTCATCTATAACAAAAGCACGCATTTTCAATAACAGAGCTTGATGGCAAACTAAATCTTAGAAATATCAAGCGCCAAAACAGTGTAAAGATTGGTTCCACTTTTCGATGTAATATGCCATCAAATCACCAGTATACATTTTGCTACGAAAGCCGTACTGTCGGTCATTAACAAGATTTCGTCCTTAAAGATATTTCATAAGTTGACGATTTGATGAGGTGAGTTCAGGTAATACACGGGCTGTCGTATGGCAAGGATGGATTTTTCTTCAAAAAACAGCGATGTTTTGATTTTGTATTTTTTTTTTTTTTTTTTGACAACTCATAGGGTTGTCAACGAAACCTTGGTCACCCCAGATTTAAACGAACCAACATAATTATTTCTCTGGTAAATATTCAAAAAGAAAATCATTCAATGAACGCCAATGACACAACCGTCTAAATTTCAGTAAATGATTCACCTTTAAATTCATGAGTGACGCTTTTATTCCTTAGTGAATCCCATGGTGATTTCTTGGTGACAAACGATTGATAACTCCTGAAGAATATTTTTCACAAATCACTTTATTTTACTTTGAACTACCACTCCAACACAACAACTATACAAAAAAAAGTTGGATATAATTCAAAGAATTGGCAGGCATTCACTATTTGTTTAAATAACAAAAGATTGTTCCAATTTAACATTTGCTTTGTAGGTTTGTAATTTTTTTCTGTAATCAGTTTGAATTTCTTATATTTGGAAACTATTACCAAATGAAAATCAACCCATCCTCTTCTCTTAGGTCATTAGGTCATTGTGACATCATCCCTTTGAAGGACTTTTCTCTACTGTCAATGTTGGTCGTGGTCATGATTTTTTTTTTTTTTTTTTTTGTGTTAAAATAGAATCAAGGGAACATTTTAGGAATTCTTTTTCTCCAAAGTTTTGCTCTGAAAGTCTGAATACATCATTTCAGATGCACCCAAATGTTGTGCATGATGATGTGAAGTTTTGGTCAGAGAGTAAAGCACATATAAATGGGCATATATTAGTATATCGACTTCATATATGCCTTCGTACCGTACATTATTAAATTATGAATTCATATTATATTAAAAGAATTCAGAATTCAACTAAATAACAACATCTTGTGTGGACTTTCTGTCACTTAAAGGTGTATTAGTTTTCTTATCAACTCAAATTTCTTTTTAGATACGGCTGATTGTGTTTTCTATTGATATATTGATGATAAGGTTTTATTAATTAATTTTTGTTTTTCAATTTATCATCAATTTTTTATTTTTTTTTGATTTTAAATATGGATGTGTAAATAGTTTCTGTGTTTTACTGTTTAGGGTTTTCCAAAAGGGACTGGATAACTTTGGATTGAATTTGTGAACGCACCCTTTCACTAATAATCAAACTGTAATTATCAATTTGTTCAGTAAACCCAACACGAACGACAACGTATGCAAATTATAACAATTTACTACCGGACTCCGAATCGGTTACCGAAACTTTAAGAGCGTTTACTCAATTTTCGGTCATAATTCTCGCCTTTCTAGAAAGTGAGACAATAACAAATTTAATCCAATATTTGAATCTACATATTCGTTGTGTAATGTGGACGTTTCAGTATGACCACAGGTTGATCGAAGAGGCGAAAATATCTCTGCCGTTCAGGCGTTTACAGCAAACGATCCAAATGAGTCAATTTCACGGAGCTCAATTGTGTCCAACAAATCAACTGCTGCAAACGTTCCCGTGATGGTCAAATAAACGAAGTCTAGTTCCATTCATAAATGTTTGGATATTAAGCCGATAGTAAAGTTTTTGAAATACATACATAGGTATTCCAAATGGTTTGCGTTAAGAAAAAGTTGTCAAGTCCTTATTGGAAAACCGGATATATGTATGTACATGTACATGTATGTATGTATATTTTTTACTATCAAATGGTTATAGAAGTTGTAAGAAAACACGCTCTGTCACACAATTTTCGGAGAATAAGAAGAACTAAGCCACATGATCTAGAGGCTTAAAAGTTATAATAAATATTAAATGTTAAAACTTCCCCTAAAGCGATTATATTATTGAAAAAGAAAAATCTGTTGTCGATGGTTCATAGATTGGTTCTGATAACGAGGATTTTTCAGTGAGGTAAGAATCCAACACTAATTGGTGTCGAATACTGCAAAGTTTCTTGTGGAGATTTCCTCCTGGCAAAAAAAAAATCAAATCCTTTCCATAAAATTTTTCAGATCTAGATTTTTCAGTAGATTTGTTTCTTTTTTCTGTTTAACATAAGGAGGGGTGGATCCTCCTAAAGACATAGATCTACAAAATTGAAAATAGTAATGGTGGCGTAATATTAGCATCTCTGCCTGTTGCGTAGGAGGTTCGCCCAACTCCCAATTCTTCTACCAATAGAAAACACTGTAAGAGCTCCCGTTCCTCTGAAAACAAAAACTACAATGAAGTAGAAGGCGACGTTTCAAACCAGCAAAAAGCTATCTATTGCTATTAAGCCTTCCAACGGCGGCTTCCGAAATTTGACATTTGAAAATGGCTATGTTATTGAAGTTACATCTGTCGAATTAGTTGTCATTTTTTCAATATGTTTTGCCAAGTCACCATGGACGAAAATAAAAGGAATGTTCAACGACAATTTTTCGGATCAGAAAAGCACAGCACCAGAAGCAGTGAAAAACGTCAAGCAAGTTAGAACAAACTAACAATCTTGATCTTGCTCAAACGGAGGTGTAGAAAACCCTGTGCTAAACTTTTCTAGAACAGCTTATTGAACACCACTAAAATTGTCTACTCAGCATAAAACCGTCAACGTTAAATAAAATATTTCACTTGCAACCAGCATCTTATGCTATGTCCGCACCTGAGCGTTAACCTGGGTTATCTCAAAACAATCCCAAACCAACATGATAACCAAGTGGTTTGCCATACAAAACGAAACCTTTTTAGTCACTGGGTTTCGAGATAACCTACTCGAAACCAAGCGCGCTGAATGCACTATTTCCAACATTCCATTGAATTTGACATTTAAGAGAGTGGAAGTGAGTGGAGAGAGAATGAATTCTCTCATACGTCGTTGACGTTCTGCTCACACTTTATGTCTCTCTTTTTAACTTAAGACAAAAAGATAAACTTAAAACTTTTTGGCATAGGTATGCGGACACTACTTGGTTAACTCAAACCAAACTGGAACGAAACCCAGGTTAACTTCAGGTGCGGACATAGCATTATTCACCTAATTCTGCACACCTTGCAAAAAAAAAAAAAAAACTACAATAAACTACTTTGTCAATTTTTAGAATTTGTGTTCAATTCAATTTCAAAGTTTTTTCTAAATGCAATAATTGTATCCAAATTGTTTATCCCTTCTAAGCTATTTAAAGATATTCGAAAATATTTAGTATAATTTTCCATTCAAGTGATCAGCTGATAGAAAATAAGATATTTTGAATGTTTTTGGTTTTTGAAAGTTGATTTTTATACTTCACAGCTGTATTTATATCTAAATCGTTCAACTATTGGATACCAAGACACGGGTTTCTAAGATAACCTATCCGATAGATTCTTAAGCACAACCACCAATAACAACAAAACACTGCATAAGTCATATACAAATTAATCAGCTGTTCATCGAAAGTCAAGTTGACTCGGTGTTCTAGATGTTGGCTTTTTTGTTAAGTTTACATCTTGTTGGGTAAGGTCCCCTTAATTCGAACACTCCCAGTTGTCGAACACTTTTTGAAAAACATCGCTCAAACTGCATTATTTCTCTTTTTTTTTAAATTTTTTTTAATGCGAAATTGTGAAGGGTGCTATACTCCTTAACCCTCAGAAACAACCCACAAGTACAACCACGTATACGTATACGTTTAAAAAATAGTAGTTTGTGACTAGCTCTCAAAGATGCGGGCAATTGTGAGTTTCCATATAGGAAGGAAATTTAATGTTCGGCTTTAGGAAACAAGTGTTCGATTACTGGGGAATTTGACTGTTTTCCAGTTTATATTATTTTATAAAAAAAACAGTTAAAGTTACAGAAAAAAGTTAAGTTTATTAAATAAAGTTTGAGCTTGAGAATCTAAAAATAGAATATCGAAGGTTCTCTTGCAGTGAGCGATTACTCTATTGCATGTCACTAAGTGTTCGACAACTGGGGACATGACCCTTCTACCCAATGATTTAGTTGCTCTTATTAGATCTGTATAAAATATCATTATATACAAAATGGAGCGCTATCAATTTCTGTGGTGCCCGTAAGGTAGTAGTTTCTAGTGTAGCAATTCTACCAGTATAGCGTTTCTACCAGAGTAGCAATTCTACTAGTATAGCGTTTCTACCAGTGTAGCGTTTCTACCAATGTAGCGTTTCTACCAGTGTAGCATTTCTACCAGTGTAGCGTTTCTACCAGTAAGGTACGTGGGATTTCAGCGTTCAAATCCCTTAAACATAAATAAACGTTTGAGAACTTAAATACGACTAAAGACACCTATAGGAACCTACCTATACATAATTTACATTCGATAGCTAAGCAAAAATGTTCAAATGTTGAGCTAAAAGATGGCATTTAGATAATAGCTTATTTCCTTTCATCACGGCACATGATAAAATCAAATTAATCACGTGAAATAAGAAAAAAAAAAAGGTCAACGTAGACCCTTGTCTATGTATTCCATATGCTGAATTCTGGTTAAAGTATGAAAAGCACATGAAAAAGCGTATGAAGACACGGGGATTTCCAACTATCCATATGCGGATTTTTTAAAAATAAAACTAAACTGCTTTTTGAATGTTTTTATAACATTAAAAAGTCATGCATGTGTACACATAGCATAAATGTAATTTTGTTGGCACACATTAAGCGTTTACATAATTTTGGGATTAAGTAAGAATGATTCCAGTAACATTGTAACTTTGTTATGTTATGTTATTCTCATTAGATATGTTGTGAAGTTGTGCAATTAAGTCACAAGATTTCTGATAAATAAATGCTAACATTCGTCATCTTATTGAGTTTTTATTTATTACAGTTAATTTGTCTTGAAACTGCAATTTCAATTTAAATGAAAGTCTTTTTTTACATTATACGAATAGCAATTATCCAGAAAGGTGCAGTTTCATTAACATTTCAAAAAAGGAAACAATTTAAAGACATTTTGTTGCAAATTGTTTTATAGTAATTAAATGCAACGGCTCATGTTTCAATCTTATTTGCCAAAAGTATTTGAAACCATATTTCTTGCTTACATTTTAATTTATGTATCATCCAACCAGTACCTATGTACCTACCCTCTAAGGGTTCGTGAACTTATAAATGAGGTTACTATGCCACAACTATTCATTCACATTCGTCCTTGTTTTCATGGAGTGGGAAGGTTTTATTTATATGGCAATAAAAGTAATCCTTATTCAAATCAAAAAGACATTTCTCATTCCAACTACTTTTACTGATTATTGACTGAAGAGGCAACCATATGCACTTTTTTCTTATAAATAGATATTTTCTTTTCTATAGAATTCAAAAAAAGTTGTACGCCATGCTAAACATTCAATATTCACCGCTGAACTTTTTTTACAAGTAAAACAAGGCCATGTTTAATTTCAATGAGAGTTAGCCAATGGGTATGTTACAATCACGAACTTTTTTTTCTTCAACCAGGCATGTGATGATGTTCCATTACCGGTTGTGAAGTCTCTAGGTATAATTATTGTGCAATGCACATCGAGTAGATATCTTAATTTCATTTACTTAAATTAAAAAAAAAAAGTGTAAGTAGGTACCTATAACATAACATGACACACCACATCAGATATTATAATCTCTTAACTTTATAATCACAATCCTTATGTGAAAATCATGAGTTAAGTGTCACCTGAGCATCCATAATTCTTTTTCAGATAAAAAAAGGCATGTGACGTTTAACCACTTGTGCTTATCACAACGCTTAAAAAAAAAAAACAACGAGCCCCACTCAATTGCCATACCTTGGCTCTAAAACTATACAAATAAAAAATATCTTATCTTCAATCATGTGAATTTGATTCACGTAGGGAATAAGAAAAAAAATTATCCAGCACAAGTGTTAAGGTATGAGTGCTATTAATCTGATTGGGCGTATGAATTGAAATACAAGTCATGAGTGGAAAAAAGTTTGTATATCTAAGTATATATGTACATACGCATCGATCATTTGTGCCATGTTTTCATTTCAAATAAAAAATAAAAAACAATTTCAGCAATGAAAACCTGAAAATTGGCATTGAAAATATAAAAGCAAAAAAAAAACACCACCATGAAAATTTGTTAATGGATTTCTGTTATGGAAATCGACGAAATATGTACCAGACACTGGAATGACACTGAGCTTCCAGTCCCATATTCCACATTGTTCCGTGTATTTTATCATGACCGTCACGTGATAAGTGAAAAGTTTGTACACGTAGAATGGATTGCAATTTTTTTTTTCTTTTCCTATCGTTTTCGATCTCACTGGCTCAATTTATCCCAACTCTCTATTCCTTTTTTCATTCATCTGTCCATGTACAATGAATTTGTGTCTCTACACTACTTTTTCACAGTGATTCTTTGTGACTTCTTTACTCTGCTTGGGGAATGACCAACAAACCACCAATAGGGCGTGTGCGCAGAGCTGATAAAACTGATAAAAATAAAAACAAGACAAATAATAGAAAATTCCTTTCTATCCAAAAACTCGACAAATGTGCATCTGTCGATATTTTAATTTATTCTTTCCCTTTTTGGATTGGAAAATCAGGTTTAATGGCATTTTATGCCAATGACACATCGATTACGTTTTAATTCGTGTCGTGCCTGTCTGCCTGACTGAATACTTTAACATTACTCGTTTCCATGAAAGATTCCACTCATGAAAGAAGAACAAGTGTGAGGGTGTATGCGAGAGTACATAGAATTGTATTCCTTTGAGGTTTTCCACATCAATCTATAGAAAGGAAGATATCCTTGGACCACTAATCGATAAGAAAGGAGTAGCAGGTGAATGCCCAAATGATTTTCACTTTCAACATATCCAAGATGTCAGCGCGTTAGGAATAATAAGACAAGTTATTTGAAATTCAGTTCGTTCTTGTTTTTTACTTTTTTCTTTACTGCGGCCAATTCCCCCGTCGAAATAAATGAAAAAAAAAAAAACTTTTCTTATTCTCTCTCTACTATACATTTTGGTCTCAGAATCGCAATAAAGGCGATTCTGCGTCTTGTCACGCTCATATACACACTTATCATTAAAGTACATATACATATATCTTTATTACACCCAACAAAAACGTTCCAAATGTAATTTTCCCCATTTTTTTTTCCTACATTTTTTCATTGAATGCTTTTAATTTTTACACGCAAGTGAAAATTATATTTTTCATTTTTCTTCTAACGTTTTAATCCTAAATTTTTCTTCTTACCGCTGAAAATGATAGCAGAGGCGGCTCCCATGACACCGAAGAAGGGTCCGTAAATTGGGTTATCTTGTTGTGTCGTCATTTTGATTTAGTTTGTAGTTTCTTTTTTTTCTAACGAGAATTTGTGGGGTTTTGTTAGCGAAAATTTTTCAATTTTCTTGGGCTTTGAAGTTTCTCAACTTTTTCGAATTTGCACAATGCACACACAAAATTCACGAATTCAGGAGTATTTACAGGTTGAATTTAACTGCAAATAACTGAACTTAATCCACACACTCACTGAACTAAACTAAAATGGTTTTTGAAGTGTTCCAGTATCAAAATGTTCGCAATGTGAACTGTGCAGACGAGAATTGGTATGTGCGGTCATATGACATGCGGCCAAGTGCTTATGAATAAAAGGAATTATCTGATTGGTCGTTTTGACGGTAATCTGTCGAATGTGACCAATCAGCTTACAGCTTTGAAATTTTTTAGACTGACGTCTAATAAGTCCGAAAATTCACAATAGTCTAGTACTACATAGTCAAGTTGTAGTTGAATTTCGATTTATTTTCGATTCAATATCTTTTTTTTTTGATCAATTGTTTTTAATATGTGTAAAAATGAAACTAAAATGTCTAAAATATTCAATCCAAAGGAAATTTTTGTAAAATAAAACAATTAAGGTCAATTCCGAAAATACCTTGTTAAAGGCCCTTTCGCACTTTGTACCGAACTTTTGTGAATTTGTATTTGGGTGGTTTTAAAGCGGAATGCACACTTACTTGTTCATACATATTACCAAATTTTTTTTTTTCAAGGTGGATTTACATCTTATGGTGGACTTACATGCATCTGCAAGTGCAGATGAAAATCGGAAAAAGACACAAGATGTAAAATTCATATTAGTCTGATAGAGAGGGAACGAACTTCCTAGTTATGGTGCAGATGAACATGTTCACTGCACCCATAATTTTTCATCTGCAACCATAATCCTATTCGTCTCTCTTTTTAACTTTTGTGCTTTGTAATCTTCATCCGTCTCGCTTTACTTTTCTGCACTTCCGCAATTGCAGATGCATGTAAACCCAGCATTATGGTGGATTTACATGCATCTGCAAGTGCAGATGAAAAACGGAAAAAGACACAAGATGTAAAATTCATACTTGTCTGATAGAGAGCGAACACACCATCTGCACTTCCTTAGTTATGGCTTGTAATCTTCATCCGTCTCGCTTTACTTTTCCGCACTTCTGCAGTATGCAGATGCATGTAAATCCAGCATTACTTAATTTTTTTTACTTTCCAAGGTGGGTTTACATCTTAATGGTGGATTTACATGCATCTGCAAGTCAGATGAAAAAAGGAGCAAGAGACAAGATGTTAAAATTCATACTTGTCTGATAGAGAGGGAAGGCACCATCTGCACTTCCTTAGCTATAGGATGCGGATGAAAAATTATAGGTGCAGATGAACATGTTCATCTGCAATTGTGCTTTACAATCTTCATTCGTCTCGCTTTACTTTTCTGCACTTCTGCAGTTGCAGATGCATGTAAATCAAGCATAATTCTATTCGCTTCTCTTTTTGACTTTTGTGCTTTATAATCTTCTTCCGTTCTGCTTTACTTTTCTGCACTTCTGCAGTTGCAGATGCATGTAAGTCCAGCATTAAACACAAAAGTTAAAAGAGAAACGAATATAATTATGGCTGTAGATGAAAAATTATAGGTGTAAATGAACACGTTGAACATGTCCACCCTGTTTAATTTAAGGGAATTTCGTTTTCAATTCGTTCAGTTCAATGTGTTTCCCGGCATTTAAAAAAGATAAACAAAAAGTTGAATGTCTTTTTTGATTGTTCTGAATTTTTTTCTTCTACATTAGATGAATTCAATGGTGTTTCTGAAAAAAGAAAAAAAATTATAATGTTGAATAATCTTCAAGCAATATTTTTTAAGTTGTTCGCACCTCGTTACATAAAAGCTTTTCGTGCCCGATGTAAGAAACAATACTTTTTTTCCAACTGGCGTTCAGTGAGTACACTTCGTGTAGGTACCAAAAGTTTAAGAGAAAGTTTAAATTTTTTGAAATGCGCAGTTCGAATTTTAAAAAAAAATCGTTTATTTTAATACGTCATCTCTCTCACATTCGAAATGTACCGGTACGAGAAAAAAGCACTTTGTTATATTCACTTCACTTGTTTCAGGTTGTTTTTACATGTTTGTTATATATTTATAACATGCCAGTTTTCATTTGTGTGTTCCGTTTTATTCCTCAAAAGTAGTACTGAGCGCCAAAGATAAGTTTGTATGTTGAAATTGCATTTCGTTTTGAACAAAAAGTGTTTTTTTTTTTTTTTTTTTTTTTTAAAGTGAAGAAGTGAAAATTCATATTATTTTCAGTTTTCATTAAAAAATTTTCCTTTCGTTGCTAAATTAGTGTTGCAAGTTTTGGTTGTGTTTTTTCAACAGATAAATAAAATATGGGTGAGTTTTTTTGTTTATTAAATTGCTTTATAATCATTGAAGAAAACTTTTTTGAGATCCCGAAATTCAATTTGTTTTCCTTCATCTTAAAGCTTTTTTCAAGCCCATTTCTTTTTCTAACGCGGGCTGCCTCAGCTTGATTGGTGCAAATTTGATAGGCAATTACAAACAAAAAAAAAATCTTTATGAAGGTCGACGTCACCGTTAATATCAGAATGGCTCATAAATTAATTTTTTGTAAGTCAAAGCCTTAGGTTTGGCCAACTCAATTTGATCTTGAATTGAAACCGTCGTTTTACGTTCTTCCTTAAGCAAGACAATGCTTGCATCAAACTTTTACTAAATTTAGTCTCTGAAACCTGCTAGGCTCTTCGTGTTTTGTTTATTTGAGTATAGGGCGAAGTTTTTTTTTTAATAATTAAAAATTTAATAATAATGTAATTTAAAAAAATTATGAATAACCTTGTAATACTGAAAACACAGGAAAGTGAGATGATTGACGCTAAAAAGTAAATGGGTGAACTTACGACGATGTTCAAGAGAATAAATCAATCCTGCAATTGGACTATTACCCACTAGTTTTAAGCTTTGAATCATTTCAAGTAGGTGCAAGAGTGTTTGCGAATCATAGGAGCATACAAAAACATCAAGTTCCTGCTTTGTGCTGGTCTTATGTATAAATTGTATAAATTTCTTTAGAAATCTTTAGCATTTTGGAGCATTTTCTAACGATTGAGGTTTTCTTTCACTTGAAACCACCTACGGTCTTCCCCTTTTGCAATTTTTCCGCTATATAATTTTGAAAACCCGTCGACCGTTTATACAGTTCGTTGTTGAATCTTCTTCTCCACACATTTTCTTCGCACACTGAACCGAAAGATTTAAGAACAAAAAGCCTATCATCCATTCTGCTCAATGCGACTCTAGAAAGACTTATAGAAACGTATATCCGAACAAAATTGAACAAAAGTTGAGACTGCACTTCATGAAGCAATCGGAACCATTGCACAGTCAATCCAATGTAAAGAATACACGTTGGCTGCATTCCTCGATAAAGGGTCTTCAACAACGTTGAATACAGTGCCATTCCCCTGATAGTAAGCTCTATAAATATCGAGTTAACGCTATCAAATTGGATCGACTCCATTCTCCAAACAAGAATAGTAAAAGCAGAAATGGGTGCAAGCACCCCAGATGCCAAAACTTTGAGGTACACCCCAAGGAGGAGTTTTATCCCCGCTACTTTGGCTCATAGAAGCAAACCAAATCCTGGTTAAACTAGACATGAGCGGAATAAAAGCCGATTTGTGTCGATGACGTCGTCATCATGATTTCGGGAAAAATCACAACAACAGTTTGTGAACTCAGACAGCTCTAAATAAGCTCATCAGCTGGGCCAAAAACTTTGGGTTATATATCAGCCCTACATAAACAGAACTTGTTCTGTTCACGAGAAAACGTAACATTTCTGACATACTTCCACCCACCCTTAACGGTATACCAATAAACTTATCTGATACCGCGAAATATCTCGGGATTGTCCTTGATCGTAAACTTAACTGGAAAGAAAATTTAAAAGAAAGAGAAAGAAAAGCTCAAATCGCCTTCCTACACTTACAGCAGAATTTTTAGGAAAAAATGGGGACCTGGTCCCAAAACTATTCACAGGATGTACATACACATCCATATAATGATAATGAAAACAGCAAAAAGACGTGTTGAAAGGATAATGGAGTAGTTGATTAAAGAAAGAACGTTCTGATCGTTCTGATATAGCCACGCATGTATGTGTTGTTATCATAAAATTGAAAGATGAAAACTACATCACTAAATTAATTTCTTTATATAACAACTATGACAAAGCTTTAAAAGTAAAATAAAATAATTTCATATATCTAATGTTTTTCCAAAGCTTTACTCAGAAGCTCATTCATGTTATTTAACAGATTTCTGGGATCGTCTGAGAGACCAGCTCCAACCATCGCATTGACGAATAACTGCTTGGTCAACAGTTCCCCCAATTCAGGATCGCTTGTCTTAAGTTTGTGCAGTTTCTTTATTATCGGATGTCTGGAAGGGTTAAAAAAAATAGTTCTAATAACACCAAAAAAGAACAAAAATAACATGAACATACTTAGGATTGATCTCCAGTTGAGGTTGTAATAGCGCATACCGATTCTCTTCAGGCATTTGATGACTTTGTGTTCGAATGAAATGTCTAGCAGCGCCCATTTCCTCAACGGTTATAACACAAGGATGTGCGTCCAATCGATTAGTGATCTTCACATTGGCAACTTTTCCCGTTAGCTTTTCTTTAATCCAAGGTACTATTTCATCAATTTCTGACTTTCTTAGACTTCCTTCATCTAATTCAGTTATGTCTGCACTGTCTTGGCGCATTTCCTTCTCCACTGAAACAACATTCTTTCCTCCAAACATTCCCAGTTGCATTAAAACAATTTCATCGTGTGGCTCATAGCAAAATAGAACTTCAACATCTTTTTTCTTGAGCGCTTCATAATATGGTGACGATTCGGCAAGGAGTCGGCTTGGAGCGCAGAGATAGTATATAACTTTCTGCTCTAAGCCAACTCGACTGCAGTATTCGCCAAGTGAAATTTTTGTATCAGAAGACTTTGAAGTTTCATAACGAAGAAGTTTAGCTATTTCTTCCCTTTCGGTTTGATCCTGACACGTGACGATTCCCTCCTTGAGGAATAGACCATACTCTTTGTAGAATGCTTCGTAGTCAGCAGGTTGTTTAACAGCTCGATCTTGCAAAAACCGCAATACGCGACTTGTAAGAACGTTGCTTAGTTTTCTAAATGGAAAATTATTAGATTAACTTCACTACAGGGTTTATAAAAAGTTAAACTTTGGAATTTACTTAATCAACGCGCTGTTTTGGAGCAGCTCTCGACTGAGATTAAGGGGAATGTCCTCAGAATCAACGACGCCTTTGACAAATCTTAACCATTTTGGCAAGAGATTTTCTGTTTTGGATTGAATTAGAATTTTTCTTGTGTAGAGGGCGACTCCAATATCGGCATCACGAGACAATTCAAATAGTCCAGGTTTTCCTTCAGGAAAATACAGAAGAGCACGGATGCTAAGAGGTACGTCCGTCTAAAAATAAAATAAAAAAACCATACATAGTTTTGTAAGACACATTCATTTTGAAAAAGAGGAAGGTTTATGAGCTGCGAGGATTACAAAATTAATCCAAGGACACCGGTAAAACTGGCAAAGGCCACCGAGGAAAAAACTAGTAATTTTTTAGCCAAAACGCTGGTGAGTGGAATCAGCGTGTGAGCTGCAAGACTTCCAACTTGACTCAAGGACACTGGCTTTACGAGGAATAATTATTCGTCAGATTAGCCTTGATTGAGATTGCTACTACACTTCATTGCAGCAGACTTTCCGTTTTGAGTACAAAACCACACTTCACATTCATCCAGGAGACATAGACCTGGAAAGGTCAACTTTTTGGTTTGGGCGGTCAACGAGGTTTCAAATCAAAAGGCATTGAGGCCTATTGTTACAGATTCTAATAAATTGATGATGAGCGTTCCTATTTACCTCGGAATTGTCAAGCACATGTAGATGACGTCAACGTGCTCTCAGTTGGATCAGCTTGGAGGCTAGGCTGTTTTTCCAGAAATAGGTCGAATTCGATTAACAGCTGGTGTCTTAAAAATCATCTCTATGTTAATCCTCTACCGACCGAGATTGTTCTCTTCACCAGACACAGAAAACTAAAAAGTGGTCTCTGGTACTATTCTCGCTTGTGTTATGAGGATTTCGCAAGCAGTATATTTTTATACTGATATTCGCCTCTAAGTGATATGCATTCCAATACGATGATCCCAAAGCTCAAACTGTGTCAAAAATACAGGGTCAACTGTCCATCTGCTGAGTACTGGTTGACTCTAGAATCCAACGAAAAGGCTGTAATCAGCTCTGGCGCTATTGCCTTTGTGGATAATGATTACACACGACTGCAAATACGCATCCGTCTTCCAAGAGACGTACGCTGCATAAATGTTAAATCAATTTCTGGAAGGGGAGAAGTATTTATGTCTAGAGCGACAGCCGTGCTGTGCTTAAGGCTCTACTTAGCCCTTTAACTATTTCGAAAGTGACCCAAGAATACCAGATCTCTATGAATTGTAGAAGGAACATCTAATTCTTTGAGTTTTGTTTGTGAAATGACATCACTGACGAACTTGCAAAGCAAGGATCTGAGACAGCGCTTGGTCTGCTGGGGTCTTCTATGAGGAATGCTATCAACTATTGAATCCGACAAGAGCATAAACTTTGTATAATATAATATATAATACGGCATGCCTTCGTTGGATGCAGGCAAACCAAGCACCCCTATGTTAATCAAAAGCAGTAACATTTTAACTATCCTTAAAATAAATACATTCGGAGAGTTTATACGCTTTGGTACGAGACACTTCTCTTTCGCCAAGCACTTAGGCGTGCTAACGTTAAGTGGTGTTCAATGTTTTACATCCCTTCAGCATTTTGAATTAAGAAGTTTTACCTACACGCCGATTGTTTCTGTACACCAAAAATATAAGCATCAAATCTGTGCAATTACAGACTATGCCAAAGTTAAATTCCCACGATAGCCGCACAAAACGAATTTAAGTCGCTCTCTGCGCCCAATACTTGTATACGCAACAACTTTGTGTGAACAGGAAAATAATTGCGATCATAAAAGAATCAAAATATGAACCTTTCGGCAAATTGAAGACTAAACACCATGCTCAGTATGCTGGAATCACTCTATGTTTGTTGGAAGAGGAAAACTTCACTAATCAGTTAAAATTGATAAAACAAAATGACTCCAAGGGGCATTATAAATAAAAGAAATAAAATTACACTCAAATAACGATCTCAAAATCAACCATCGAAAGAAATCACAGCTGAAACACACATCACATTCCTTATTTTCTTTTAAAGCAAGCAATTGGTTTTTTATTTTGTCAAAGCCTAAACGACTTCATAATTAACAGCACAACGTATTGTTTTGCAAGTGTTCTTTGGTTGCTTAATCTTTACTAAGCAAAATTGCAAAAAGTGTGTCACAAAAGCGCAACACGGAAAAAGTCATTCTACGGCAAAATTTTTAAAAATTGCTTGTAAGACAATTTAGCAGCTTTCAGGTCGAAACAAACTAAAGAAACTCATCAAAAATTTAGAACTATAAAAAGTCTATCAACTGCGTAGAATCTTCATCAGTATTTACAAGTTCCTCGTGCATTGTACAACTACTCCAAACTCATATTTCAAAATGAAATTCTTCGCTTGCTTGTTTGCTTTGGTCGCTGTTGCTTCCGTTGTCTTGGCCGATAAAATCGAAAAGCAGGAAGGTTTAGTAGCTTCCAGCTATGGCGGCGGAGCTTCCAGCTATGGAGGCGGTGCATCATACTCTGCTCCACCATGCCCAAAGAACTACCTATTCAGCTGCCAGCCAAACTTGGTTCCAGTTCCATGTTCTTCTGGTGGACACTCTGGTGGATACTCTGGGGCATACTCAGAGCAGGTACCACAATACCTTCTTCCACAATACGCTTACCAACAATATGCTGGACAACAACAACATTAAGGATAACTCAATGGACAACTTTGTTAATTGCTTCGACTTTTTTGTTTTGTTATAAAATAAATGCGGTTTGATTTAGAAAATTTATATTTTTTTTTAAGTTGCACTGAACTTTATGAGGGTGTTTTGTAAAACGTTAACAGATTTCACTATTCACCACTGCCTGATATAATATTCGATTTTGTGTTCCAAATCAGGAGCTGAAGTTCTCTTCATTTTTCGTTTTCTGGTTTCGACGAACGAAAACAAGTTTATTGACATATCCCCCTCAGCTGGCAGTTATTATTTCAGAATTTTTAATGTCTGATTGGTACATCGGACATCGCTTATACTTGGAGGACTGAAACACCATCATAGAGGAAGAGAACAAAACGCAAGACGACTTTAACACATCTGGAGGGACAGGTATTACTTCGGTGTAGTCAAATATTTTGTTATCTGGATTTTACTGTTACTTGATAAAGTGACGTGATGGTTAGCATGTCCGCCTGTTAAACCCGTAGGTTCGTGGTTCGAATCCCAACAGACGTAAAAATGTTTTTCAATGGGTAATTGGTAATTGGCAAGTCCTCCGATAATAAATTCATATTGCTCGAATACCCATTCGAAACCGGTAGAAAATTGTAGGTGGACAAATCTCCTTGGCATTTCTTCTTCTTAAAACGGGCCCTTACCCAAGTGTATTTCACGAATAGCTTGGTTTGCAACTAGTTAAGTACATACTGAGTTGTCTTGGGAGAAAATTCTTCGAGTAATATTCTACCGATTCGGCATTGATGGAAAATGTAGATTTTAAGACTAACTGGAGAACTGATACACAGCGACTTTGTCCTGGTGAGAAAGATGAGAATTTAGCATCTGAGACGTGCCTGAGGCAAGAACACACCAGAATTAGTTGATTCTACACCTAAGGGGAAAACGCAGAAAAGCACGAAAACATTTTAGGTGTCGTTATTGAGTGACAAACGATCTCAATACTACTAAATATAAAATGATAAATCCAATCCAAACTTAACTACATTCTGAATCATCGCCAAAAATAATTGCAGCTTTAGGCAGAAAACAATGTTATTAAAGTTTTTTCTCAATGAATCGCTTCTTTTAGACAAAAAATTCCTAGGACTATAGAAAATCTACTTCCAAAAATATTATAGGGAGTCGTTTTATACATTTCACTGCACAGAACTAGCAATAAAATAATTGAGAAGTTGAGTAACAAAATGATGGAAAATAGCTAAAGAACTCTTACCTTGTAATGCAACACAAATCTTGGAGCATCGAATGTATTTCCAATAAACCTATAAAACTCAGTGTGTTGATCTAATGACACGTCCTTTGGCTCCATCAGCCATACCGGTTGAATTGCGTTTGCTTGTTTTCCATTCAAGTAAATCGGACTGCCAACAAAATTGCTATACTTTTTGATAACTGCCCGAATACGGTCTTCATCAGCATATTCTCTACAATCAGGTTTTAAATGAATAACGATTTTTGTTCCATTAGCAACATTCTCAGCTTGTTGAATCTCATATGAGCCGGACCCATCACTGGACCAACGCAAGCCGGGCGAACCGACTTTGGATGACTTTGTAAAAACCTCAACGCGATCTGCTACCATAAAAGCAGAATAGAATCCAACACCGAATTGGCCAATGATGTTTGAAGAATTCTGAGCGGCAGCCCCTTTTTCTTTGATTTGTTCTAAGAAATGTTTCGACCCAGAACGCGCAATTGTACCGAGGTTATTAATAAGCTCTTCTTCTGTCATACCAATGCCAGTATCCTATATAGAAATCAAATGCTTTGTCAATCACTTGTTTTAGAGATACATAAAATGAACTTCGACTTTACCTGGATAACAAGCTGCATACCTTGCTTGTCGGTACCTATATGTATTTCTAATGGACGGTCTTGGTTTTCATAATTTTTTTCATTTTCTCCAGCTGTGTGGATAGTGTATCTAAATTTTTCTAACGCGTCACTAGCATTGGATATAAGCTCCCGCACAAATACTTCATTCTCTGAATACAAGGATCGGGCAACAATGTCCAGGAGCATTCGGGTTTCTGCTTGAAATTCATGTTTACTACTGTCTCCAATTGGATTTTCTTTATCTCTTATGATAGTATGGATTTTTTCGTCAGGGCTTGCGGAGCTAAAGGGCCGCGAAGGAATATCTTCAAAAATAAAAGGTTCTAGACTTTATAACCTCATTGCATCATCAAAGAACTTACTTGAATTATGGTGTGAAACAGAAAGTGTGTTTTGCGTTGGCTTATGATAGTAGTACGCTGAACGAGCACTGAAGTTTCTGATTGAACTAGTTTTAATGAGAGTTGTGAATACCCGATTTATCAGAGACATTTTATTAATTTAGAAATTTGTTACAATCCCCGTCAATGCCGTAGCCACTTACCGACCGCACATGTAATAATAAAAAAAATTTCAAAGATTTCGAGATTTCCAAGTTGTTGGAAGTATTGGAAACTGGATGGTG
Organism: Melanostoma mellinum; assembly: GCA_914767635.1. Taxonomy (NCBI): domain Eukaryota; kingdom Metazoa; phylum Arthropoda; class Insecta; order Diptera; family Syrphidae; genus Melanostoma; species Melanostoma mellinum. The sequence goes on from OU612060.1 coordinate 56,950,413, forward strand.
GTGTGGTGCGTTCCCAAGACATACAAAATAATAATATTCAATACTGGAATTTTTAAGGAGTCTAAATTTATACGTTACGTTTTTTGTACTGATAAAACAGCAACGTAACTTATGTCCAATTCCTTTAAAAAAAAATTACTGCAGTCGACTAGAATTTTTTTTTAAAGGAATTCATTAAGGAGGAAGAAAAATCGACTGCAGTCGATCTCTTTTTTGAGACGGATTTGCACACAGATTTTCACACACACAACAATTTTGACAGATCGAAAACGGCAAACAAAAACATCAGCATAAGCCCTGTTCACACTGTACAATTAGTTAGACAGACTTCGGGTGGTATTCACCAAACAATCTTAAGAGCGCTCTTAAGCTAAGAGGCTCTTAGTTTTAAATTTGGATGTGCTATTCACCAAGCAATAATAGGGTCTAGTCTAAGCTAATTCGAATATTCGAAAAATAAGGGTGTTGAGCTTCTGAACGCACACTTTTCTAACTACTTCGAAAATTTCAGAGTCAATGACGGTGTTTAGACAGGCACAAGTGAACCGTGCAATTTTGACGTTCCGCCACCCCGTCGTGTTCAGACTGAAAGTAATGTGAACACGATGGATTTTCTTTGACGTTTATTTTGCCTTCAGATTTGGGAAGAAAAAACTCAGAAATTAAACTGAACTGAAAAAATAATTTATTTATTTACTTATTTTTGCTTCAGGAACATGAAAAAGAGCATTTATTTTTCAAACAACAGTCTCTTCACTCGAGAAAAAAAAAACAGAAGTGTCAAAACAAGGAAATGTCAAAACTGCGCCAAGAAAATTTTAAAATTTTTAAAAACTTCGGCGCAAAAAAATGTCTCTTTCTTACAACCATGTGGGAAAGAGAAAAAACATATAGACGTCAATTTTGCACGGTTCACTTGCGCCTGTCTGAACAGCCTCAATTGTCAAAATCAGCCAAACGCAGAAAAATTTTTCGGAAATTTAAGAAAAGGTAGGACGTAAAATTAATTCATTTTAATTAATAAATAATTAATAATTAATAAATTCATAGTTTTCTTCCTAGTGCCTCGCTCCATTTTGATTTTTGAATAACAACCACAAATGACGCTGTCAGTAAATTTCGAATTTTCGAAGTTATTTGAAACAACAACCGCTCATAACTTAAGAGTGGTAGCGACCGCTCTTAAGTGTTATGAGCGCTCATAAATCTGCACTAATAGTGGTCGGTGAATAGGTTTACGAGGCACTTAGTTTAAGATTTCTTGGTGAATACCACCCTTCGTTTGATAGACTGCTATTATACGGTGAAATTTGTTGCACGAAACTGTTCGAACACCATGAGTGCAAAAGAGAACGAAAGTTCGAAAAAGAGAGATGGACAATGAGCTACCCTGTGTCGCATGGGTTATGGTTTCGTGAAACAGCTTTGACGTTTCTCTTTGTCTTTGTTCGTGTTTTTGTTTATTCTGTTCTATTTGGGTTCAATAATAAGTGATAATACTAATAATAATGATTTTTTTGTTTTTCAATCGCCAATAAAAGAGGTTTTAAAGCAACCAGGCATTACTGGATAACTATTTTCCCCCAATAATAAAAACACCGAATGGAAGAAAAAGAGAAATGTGAAACTAGTTTCATGAAACTGGATTTCAACGTGTAATAACACTTGCGACATAACAAAGAAGAATTCGAAGTAGTTTCGTGCAACAAATTTCACCGTATAATAGCAGTCATAGAAGTTGGATGGTCTGCTGTAGTTTGCGTTCACACTTATCAAGCTTGTCGTCCAACTTTAAGTCACATACCTTTTCACTCCGTCCAACTTCTAGATTTTCAAAAAAATTTTGAAACCATCCAACAAGTTCGACAAGGTCCTCTGAAGGGTTCACACTATCAAGTATTGGTCGTTTAAGCCGAAGTCTGTCGAACTAATTGTACAGTGTGAACAGGGCTATATGAAAAAAATCAAAGGAAGCAGAGTTATTTTGTATTTAGTTGTGAATTTGGAAAACATTTGTGCTTGTTTTTCTTCATTAGTCAGATGGACAAACACACACTCATAAAAAAAAAATCGTTACTTTTTTAATTTCCTAAATACCCAAATATTTCAATTAACCGTCAATTTGACCATGTTGCAATCGACGAAAGGCACTCTTCCAGTGTGTAAGATGTGCGAACTTTCCGAGGCGCCAACTTTGACTCGGACCACTATCTTCTTGTAGCCAAGGTACGAATGAGGATATCGTGTTCACGACCAGCACGAACTAACGCTGTGAAGAGATATGACGTCGGAAAGCTACAATCGCAAGAGATTGCCAATGCCTTTTCCAATCGAGTGTCCCTTCAATTATCCTTAAACCCCATGCCGCCAGCATTAAGCATTGAAGACCAGTGGCAGCAATGCCAGGAAGCTATCAGAGCCGCTGCCTCGGAGGTTCTGGGTTTCACTCGGCCACCAAAACGAAACCCATGGTTCGATGAAGAATGCAGGCAGGCAAATGTAGCCAAACAAAAAGCACGACAAATGCTGATGCAACAACGAACAAGGGCTGCTTACGATCAGTATTACGAAATCTACAAGGAGAAAAGAAGGGAAGAACACCGAATTCTCAAAAAGAAAAAAAAGCAGCATGAGAAGCTCGTTTGAGGAAATAGAGAGGTGCCATGACAGGAACGAGGTTCGGAAGTTTTACGAAAAGGTAAAAAGATCCTGCCAGGGTGGCAAACCCCGAACTCAAGCCTGTAAGGACCAGCAGGGAAACATAGTTATAGAGTCACAGTCGCTACTGAGGATCTGGAAAGATCATTTCTGCAGACTGCTTAACGGCGATGAGGACACATATTACGCTGTCAGGCAGATTGCCCCATTCAGCTTGGACGATGATCAAGAATGCCGTCCTCCCGACCAAGAGGAAGTTAAGCTTGCCATATGCAAACTTAAATCAAATAAGACTGCAGGTGCAGATGGCCTTGATGACGAACTCTTCAAGGCAGCTGGAGACCAGTTGGAAAGAAGCATGCACCAGCTGATCTGCATGATATGGTCGGAAGGAAGCATGCCCGATGAATGGAACCTCAGTATCGTATGCCCGATCCTAAAGAAAGGAGACCCTCACAATTGCGTCAATTACAGAGGGATAAGCCTCCTTAACGTCGCTTATAAGATCTTGTCTGCTGTAATATGTGAACATCTGAAACGCCACGTCAACAACTTGATAGGTCCTTATCAATGTGGTTTTAGACCAGAGAAGTTCACAATAGACCAAATTTTCACATTAGGTACGGCAGATCTTGGAAAAAACCCGAGAACATAATATCGATATTCATCATCCCTTTATCAGAGCCATGTCTAGTTTCGACATCCCTGCAAAACTCGTACGACTATGCAGATTGACTTTGGAGAATTCACGCTGCTCCGTCAAGGTCGGTACTCGGTACAAACTCACCGAGGCCTTTGATGTCTAAAAAAGCTTTAGGCAAGCGACAAACTTCCATGCGATTTCTTCAACATCATACTTGAACAGATTTTAAGAAACTCAAACGTCAACAACAGAGGAACAATCTTTCAAAAGTCTGTACAATTACTCGCATATGCAGACGATATTGACGTAATGGGCAAAAAAAAAGCATGATGTCATTGGTCCTTTTGCCAGCCCCGGATCTTCAATTTTTTAAAGGCGGGGCAAATACTGAAAAATGCCGCCCCCACCAATTTATATTTGCTTTTGCCTTTATAATCTTTATTATTTCAGCAATCAGTTCTTCACTAATTGACTGACAACTGGACACAAGCCTTTCAGAAAAAACGCTTAAGCCGCTGTTTTTTCTGTTTTAATCCTATTTATATATATTTACAGATATGTAGAATACATATTTTATACACAGCACAGGATAGGACTTAAAATAAAAATGTTTATAATAAAGACAACATCAAATTTACTATTGTATTTATCATTTGGAATTACAATTTTACTCTTCGAGCTTTTTGTTCAGCAAATAAATCTATGACCTCGTCATAATTTAATTCGTGTGCGATTCGATTTTCTATCACTAAGATTGCTAGACTGGATAGATGAACGCAAATAGTTTTTAATTAGTTTTAGTTTGCTAAGACTTCACAGCTTGCGGATGTAGTGGGAAGCGTAGAGTAAATTCGCAAGGCAACACAAATATTTGGAAAAGCATCCTGCAAATCATGCGCATAGATCTTTTGCAAGAGATAGAAACCATTATCTTTTTCAATATCACCAAATTAAAGCGGAGCTTGCTCTTTAAAAACGTAGAGTTCCTGATAGAATAATTCAACGATGCTCTGCTCACATCTCGCTCATATTTTTTAGCCAGATCCGCTCCATACTTTTTCAATTCTTCAATTGACATTTTAAAAATATTAGAGCCATTAAGAAAAGCGAAGTTCATATTCAGCATGGTAGCACAATCAAACCTCTTTTTAATTTCTGATATGATTCGATCAAATACCATCATTATTTCTTTAGAAAAGAGTTGAACAGTTTTGAGTGTTTCATCTTCACATATCTCACCGAAATGTTTTTTATGTTTCGGAATTCGTTTGTTTTGCAAGATAGGGTTAACACCACTTTTTTCAGCCACTTCTGTAGCTTCATTTATCCAATAGTCCATTGGATATGTCTCATTTTTTTGTAAAGTTTTGAGCAGACCATCCATTAGTGCGACGGAACTGGCACTTCTTTCTGAATTTCAATATTCACTCGATTGATTTCGCGGAGAATATTCGCCCAAATAATTAAATTGAGAATAAATTTAAAGTTCTTTATAGCTGTTAAAATATTACCTGCCTCTTACTTAGTTTCTGGAGCATGAGAAATTTGCTTTACTTCTTCTGAGGCTTCCGCTATTTCTGGAAAATTATTTAATAGAGCATTCATAGCAACATGTTTCGCCGACCATCTCGTCTGACTACTTCCTTTTAAATTTGCCTTGACATATTTTTTCATAATGTCCCACCTAGTATTGGAGCCAACAAAAAAAGCAATATACCTTTTGAACCAGTCCAAATAGGTTAATAGCTTCCTGGCATGATGAGGCAGAATGAACACCTACAAGCCAAGCACGGTACGAACTCGGCCAGTTTTTTTCTTTCTGCAATCCTGGCTTGTACTCCTTTATGGATGCCGGCCATATTGGACCCATTTTGATAAGATTGGCCACGACATTGTCCAACTGTCCAACAACTGCTTTGAAACCGAAAGGTAGAAAAATTGTGTACTTCTCGGTCGCAACTACCGTTGCTGTTTTGGAACAGTAGCTAATTTTTTTTGGACTTGCAACCCTCGTTACCTGCAACCAACGATTTGTTGTAGCAGACACGAATGCTGCAGCGTTCTGTGATTCATGTGGACGAGCGGGAGCGAATTTCGAACTTGTTTTTGCCGCCCCCTAAACTTGCCGCCCGGGGCATGTGCCAAGGTAACCTTGTATAAGACCTTAATCATCCCAGTCCTGCTTTACGACGCGGAAGCATGGACCTTATCTTAAGGAAACCCTTGGTCGTTTCGAAAGAAAAATTCTCCGAATGATCCTGTATGCGAAGACAACGTGTGGAGAAGAAGATACAACAACAAGCTGTATGAGCTGTACCACGACATGGGCATAGCCAGAAGAGTACGCATCGCGAGGCTACGATGGTTGGGCCATGTAGAGCGGATGGACCCAAACGCTCCGGCTCGTCGGGTGTTCGAAAGCACATTGCAGGGAAATCGCGGAAGGGGAAGACCTCGTCTTAGATGGCGCAATCAAGTGGATGAAGACCTTAACCGACTTGGAGTGCGAAACTGGAGAGAGCTCGCCCGAAATTGAAGTCGGATGTTGGTTGTTTTAACGTTTTACAGAACACCCTCATAAAGTTCAGTGCAACTTAAAAAAAATATAAATTTTCTAAATCAAACCGCATTTATTTTATAACAAAACAAAAACGTCGAAGCAATTAACAAAGTTGTCCATTAGTTCATATTGAGTTGTCCTTAATGTTGTTGTTGTCCAGCGTATTGTTGGTAAGCGTATTGTGGAAGAAGGTATTGTGGTACCTGCTCTGAGTATGCCCCAGAGTATCCACCAGAGTGTCCACCAGAAGAACATGGAACTGGAACCAAGTTTGGCTGGCAGCTGAATAGGTAGTTCTTTGGGCATGGTGGAGCAGAGTATGATGCACCGCCTCCATAGCTGGAAGCTCCACCGCCATAGCTGGAAGCTACTAAACCTTCCTGCTTTTCGATTTTATCGGCCAAGACAACGGAAGCAACAGCGACCAAAGCAAACAAGCAAGCGAAGAATTTCATTTTGAAGTATGAGTTTGGAGTAGTTGTACAATGCACGAGGAACTTGTAAATACTGATGAAGATTCTACGCAGTTGATAGACTTTTTATAGTTCTAAATTTTTGATGAGTTTCTTTAGTTTGTTTCGACCTGAAAGCTGCTAAATTGTCTTACAAGCAATTTTTAAAAATTTTGCCGTAGAATGACTTTTTCCGTGTTCCGCTTTTGTGACACACTTTTTGCAATTTTGCTTATTAAAGATTAAGCAACCAAAGAACACTTGCAAAACAATACGTTGTGCTGTTAATTATGAAGTCGCTTAGGCTTTGACAAAATAAAAAACCAATTGCTTGCTTTAAAACAAAATAACGAATGTGATGTGTGTTTCAGCTGTGATTTCTTTCGATGGTTGATTTTGAGATCGTTATTTGAGTGTAAATTTATTTCTTTTATTTCAAATGCCCCTTGGAGTGTTTTATCATTTTAACTGATTAGTGAAGTTTTCATTTTCCAACAAACATAGAGTGATTCCAGCATACTGAGCATGGTGTTTAGTCTTCAATTTGCCGAAAGGTTCATATTTTGATTCTTTTATGATCGCAATTATTTTCCTTTACACGCAAAGTTGTTGCGTATACAAGTATTGGGCACAGAGAGCGACTTAAATTCGTTTGGTTCGGCTATCATGGGAATTTAACTTTGGCATAGTCTGTAATTGCACAGATTTGGTGCTTATATTTTTGGTGTATAGAAATCGGCGTGTAGGTAAAACTTCTTAATTCAAAATGGTGAAGGGATGTAAAACATTGAATAACGCTTACGGCCATATTATTCACTCAATAACCCCGGGTTTAAATTTACATCCGGATGTAAAATCGCATAAACCCAGTTGTCAAACGCAAATCCATATTATTCACTCCAAATAAACCCGATGGATTTAAACCGCATTGCGTCGTCGGGTTCAAATTTTTATATCCGGATGTATTTTCGGTTCGTTCGCATACTAAAGGGAAATTTCAAATATTGCAGCCAAATCAAGCAAACTTACCTAGATTTTGACATAAAAAGTGTGCTTTATATATGTTACGCGAACAAGCCTAACCCAATCTGTCAAAAGTAAAAGGTGAAGTAAAAGAAATTATTTGTTGTATTTTGTTCTCAGATTATTTATTGTAATTGTTTTACTTCTTTTAGCTTACAACTGTGACAAAACCGATGTACAGGTCTCCAGAAATGCTAGACACTTGGAACAATCATGTGATAGGACCGCAGTTAGATGTGTGGGCATTAGGATGCATACTTTACTATCCACCTGCAAAAGTTAGCATCTATAACTTCGGCAATCGCAACTGTCCCCGTCTACCACCACCTGTCCGAACAGTAGAAGCAGGATCTATTTACACTTGTCCCCAGTCGAAGGCTCCACACTTGCATGGAATGTTTTCAGTGGCCGAAGATATGTATGGTTTCTTGACAGCAGATCCCAAAAGTATTGTGATTGTGGTTTGTAAAACATGACATGATATTTTATCTACGTTAAAACAAATACATTTTTACAGTTACGAAGCCAACAACAGAATCGAAACCACTACGACAACACCAGCCACCACCAACAAGACCGGCGCGCCCCCCGGTACCGGTGCAACGCAGAGAAGCCACCCCTGCAGACGTATCCGAGCAAAAGCCTGAATTACCCTTTGTTATGCCAGACATCACAGAAAACAATGGAAGTACTAATAAAAACTTTTCTTCACCTGCGCCCGCAATTGATTTACTAAACCTGGGTAGCCAATCAACACCACGAGAGTCATCATCTCAAAGCCAACCAAGCCTGTAAGGGACATGGATCCAGACAAACTTCGGATAATGGAATGGGTAAAGTTTGTAGGAAACTGAATCATCAAATCAAATGTTATATTTTGTGTTTTTGTTTTCTTTACAGACTGAAGGAAAGAAAAATAACATACGTGCTTTATTGTGCTCAATGCATACGGTGCTGTGGACAGATGCAAAGTGGAAAAAATGCATACGTGGAAAGATGCATGTCCACACTAGTAACACCGGTAGATGTTAAAAAAGTGCTCATGGTGAATACATCCTTGAAGAGGTCACCATTGTCTGTAATAAAAACACTGTCCCCGGAGACAAATCCGCCATGTTCCCATCTGGCATTAGACTTGGTACCCCCGCTCTCACAACACGAGGTCTTTTAGAAGAAAACATGGATAATGTTGTCGATTTCACTGACCGTGCTCTGCAATTTGCAAAGGATGCTACCACATACCACTGCCGCTGGTCCTAAGATTGCCGATTACTACAAAATTTTATGCGAAAATTCCGAATTAGCTGGAAGAGTGAAGTCTTTATCAAAAGAAATCGAAACCTTTAGTGCAACATTCCCAATACTACCTGTTATAGAAGATCTGTAAACACAAAAAAAAACTAAAAGACGTATAGTAATACGTGTCGAAATATTTATTAATGATTTTTTTTATACATAAACACAAAAACGGATCACAGAATAGTTTTGTTATTTTTTCGCGTAGTTTTATCATCCGCAATGCAGAAACATTTGGGACAATTTCTTGGCCTTTGTTGCCTTTTTAAGGCAAAAACTTGAAGCAGCAATTGGTGGAGTTTCCATTTATTGAACCAGCAACACCCTGGAAAAGATAGTATATAAATTTAATCGACAATGCAAAATATAAATGAAAATTATTACTTACAATTTCTTCAAATTTAAATCTTGGCTGGTTGTTGGTTGGTTGGTGGTTGGTTGGTTGTTGGTTGGTTGTTGGTTGGTTGTTGGTTGAACCTGCAACATCATGAAAAAGATAGAATATAAATTTAATTTAATCGACAATGCAAGATATAAATGAAAAGTATTGCTTACAATTTCTTCAAACAAAAATCTATTTACCAGCAGCACTTTCAACGATTTGACGTTTGTCACTTTGACAACTGGGTTTATTTTAAATCCGGGATCAAAATATAAACCTGGGATCAAATTTTGACAACTGGGTTTATTTCTATTGGATTTAAATTTATTGAGTGAATAATATGGCCGTTAAGGTTAGCACGTCTAAGTGCTTGGCGAAAGAGAAGTGTCCCGTAGCAAAGCGTATAAACTCTCCGCATATATTTACTTCAAAGATAGTTAAAATGTTACAGCTTTTTATTATAATAGGGGTGCTTAGTTTGTTTGCATCCAACGAAGGCATGCCATCTATGTTTATGCTCTTGTCGGATCCAAGAGTTGATGGCAGCCCTTACTGAAGACCCCAGCAGATTAAGCGCTAGATTAGGTTATGAAAAAGGTGTCTGAGATCCTTGCCTTACAAGTTCATCAGTGATTTCGTTTCACAATCAAGTTGTCAAAAAACCTGGGTTTTCCAGTCCTCAAAAAACGCTAAACCACAAATCACCACAAATCCCTGTCAGTAAAAAAAAATGCATGCCATTTTACAGCCTAGGTCAACCTTCAAAAAACGCTTTGTGGCGACCCCAGGTCGACCTTAGGGCTTCAACAAACAAACCTTATTTTTCTTATTCATAACAGTTTTCATCTCTCAATTCTATGAAAACAACACATACATGCGCGGCTATATCAGAACGTTCTTTCTTTAATCAACTACTCCCTTCAACAAGTCTTTTTGCTGCTTTCATTCTCTTTTTACTGATGCTGACAAAGTTACCGAGTCACTCCTTTTGTGAAAAGATTCAGTCTTTTCCTAAAAAAGAGTGATTCTAGATTTAAGGTCTATTTCTTTACTTTCTGGGTAAAGTTTGGGTAAAAGCCCGGGAAAAAGTTTGGGCTCGAGCTTTTTAATGTTGTTTTTTTAGTCTCCATCCGAAAATGAAAAGTAAAGATACACGTTTTGGGATGTAAAGATACCAGATCTTTACTCTCATGTCGCTTTGCATTGGTTTCACTCGGGGAAACACTCAATTTGAAAACCAATAGAACACCTAAAATTGTTTCTGCTCAATTCAACCTCTGTGAACGTTGGTTGAAGCTCAGGTTCACCCGCTACCTCAGTAAGTCTGCTATTATACGGAGAAATTTGTTTCATGAAACAACTTCGAATTCTTCTTTGTTCTGTCATTCCGTGTCGCAAGTGTTATTATATGATGAAATCCAGTTTCATGAAACTAGTTTCACATTTCTCTTTATCTTTCATTCGCTGTTTTTATTTTTGGGGAAAAATAGTTATCTAGTAGTGCCTGGTTGCTTCAAAACCTCTTCTATTGGCAATTGAAAAACAAAGAAGTCATTATTATTAGTATTATTACTTATTTTTGAACCAAATGAAACAGAATAAACAAAAACACGAACAAAGACAAAGAGAATAGTGATGTGTCGGTATCATAAAACGAGTCAAACCGAGTTGAACCAAAACCGAGTTAACTCGGTTTACATTTTTTCCAAACCGAGTTCGCAAACCGAAGAAAAAACCGAACCGTCAACCAAATAATTAAAATGAAATGAATGCAAGCAGACCGAGTTAACTTGAACATAATCAAAACTACCCTCCTTTAGTTGCGGTCTGTGCCAAACACAATGCACTTATACATATACAGCCTTATTTATTAGATTTCACTAATACTCGGTTCAACCTGGTATTAGTTAATACTAGTATTAGCACTTAATACTCCCTTACGCCAGGTCGAGCGAATCCTTATTTATAAAACATTTTCCAACCCGTATTAGTTAATACTTGCTTATGTCAAATTTTTCATCAAAAAAATGACCCATCTATAGCTCTGGTTATTATAAACGTAAACAAAATCCCAGCTGACTTCATTGTGCACGTTCAATGCATTATGTTTTTTCAGATAATCTAACTTCTTTCGGGCTCTGATTGGCCAGAGTTTTAGTTTTTCTTTTGATGCGTGACTTTCGACCAATCAGAAGTGGAAAAAAAGTTAGATTATCTGAAAAAACTGATTGCGTTGAACCCGAGCATTATGATTGTTTTTTTTTTTTGGGTTGGCGGAAATTTTTCCAAAATGGATATTAAACAAAACAAAACAAGAAATATTAGTTTTCATTTATTAATTTATTTATCTCGTAGTTAAGGCGGAAAAAGAATTAAAATTATTCACAATACCAAAACAATTTTCCACTTTTCCTCCAAAAATTTGAACAAAATGACATTTGGACCTTAATACGACCATAATCCTCCCTTAAAACTCCTATGAACCAGTATTAGCTTAATCCGCCGCTAATACTGGTGTATTTTTTTTATAAATAAAGTTTGGAGTATTAGTGGAGTATTATGTTCGTAGTAACCTTAATCCGCCGATAATACGGGTTTATAAATAAGGCTGATAAAGTCCATAGTCGACCGGTAGTAGTATATAAAGCATCAAAGCAAGTGAGTTACTTGCGCAGGCATACAGAAACACACACATCTGTTAAACTAGATGTTTTTTTGTTTTTTTGATTGTCGTCTGTTAATAGGTAGAAGGTTTGAATGTTTTGGGTACATATTGCTACTCGAGTTAGGAATTAATTGTCTGTAAAATATCCAGAGTCAAGTCAAACCGAGTTGGACTGCGCATTGCGTTAATTTCTTTCTTGTGTGACTTTTTTTTTTAATTCATTTTGATTAAATCCGTTTATTTTGATTGAAAATTTTGCTTCGTTTCTATTTTTCAAAACATAGTATTGAAGGAAAAAGCGCAAATCTATTTTTGTAAACCGAGTTAGCTAACTCGAGTTACAACTCGGGTTAATCAAAATCCAACTCGGGTTAACTCGGTTTGTAAATTTTACGGTTTGGCACATCACTAAAAGAGAAACGTCAAAGCTGTTTCACCAAACCATAACCCATGCGACACAGGGTAGCTCATTGTCCATCTCTCTTTTTCAAATTTTCGTTCTCTTTTGCACTTATGGTTTTCGAACAGTTTCATGAAACAAATTTCTCCGTATAATAGCAGACTAAGCAAGTAATGGCACTTTCCATTGGTTTCACTCGGGGAAGCACTCATTCTGAAAACCAATGGAACACCTAAAACTGTTTTTGCTCAACTTAACGTGTTGGCTTTGTGTGAGTGAAACATCTATAGCACATAAAAAATATTTCCTGTGGAAACTTTTCCTTTTGACATTTGAGTAACATGTGTTAGTGCTTCTTGAGTCGATTCTCACTTCAAATCGAGAAGCGGCTGTGACTCCTCAGAATCATGAGAAGCGATCTTTTTGCACCAATGGAACGGTTAGAGAATGCTTCTGGACGCTCCTGGACGGTTCTTTTCGTCCAATGGAAAGTGCCATAAGTCTTCTTTACTGATTCCGTTGACTCAATAAATTTAAACAACTCATAATTTTTTTTGTTTGTATTTAAAGTATTTTCGATATTGATAATTATGACAATAAATTTGTTACTTACAGTTAGGTATATTTTAAATACGATTTTATTATAATTCATTAAAGTAAAATATTACATATAATGTCTTTAAGCAAATCTTATTTTAATAAGTTTAGTATACAATAAGATTTTTAATCTAATCAAATAGTGTAAGAGAGAAAGAGATAGTAGACAAATCGTTATACAGTGTGTTTTGCATAAGATGTGACCAAATCTCGGGACAGATAGGCAATTTTATAAAAAAAAATTATTTAATTTACTCAAAATATTATTAAAAATTAACTAGGCCACTTACTACCACATACTTAGAGCTTTCGTTTTTTTTTTTTAATTTCTCAAAAACTAAGATCTATTTTTCGTTCGGTTTTCTGGGTTTGGCTTAAAACTAATAAGAGCATTGATTATTTAAAAAAAAACAAGTAACCCTTAAATTTTGTAAAAATGTTATTTAAAGAAAAAAATCAATATTTTGACTTTGAAACTTGATTACTCAGAAACCATTTATTAAATTAACTTGAAATAAAACGTTATTCAAGGAACATGTTAAATGTGAAGCTTTCAAAAACACTATAGTAGGTGGTAGTGAACGTCTTATTTGATTTCCAATAAAATTTTTTTTTGAAAAGTAAGTGAATTTTAATTAAATCGTATAGCAGGGAGATAGATTCGTCCTTTTTTTCTTGACTAAACCTATCCGTCCCGAAATTTTGTCGCATCTTATGCAAAACGACTTGTATATTGTATTGGTTGTAGATTCTTTGACTCAGCTTCCTTGGAAATAATTTTAGAGGAAAGCGTTGCATTTTCACTATTGAACTACACGTTTTGTACATACTTCAAAGCATCGGTTCGTATTTAGTGAATCGATGATGTCGAAACTGTTTGACAGTACGACCTTGTGCAATTCGGAGTAGTATCTGAGTTCAATTGCTTCAATAAATGGAAAAAAATACTTTTTGACTTCTGTCAGAAAATTTTGAATCGATTCAGAGGAAAAAGTGGAAAATTTCTCTTTTACTTTGTTGTAATAAGTCTTTGCGAAAATGACATTTTTCTTGCAAGATACGGAAACATTGAACATCCAGATTTTGCCAACATTACACACCACAATGCGATGGTACAGAGGCATATCAGAAGTGTGTTCGATCTGTCGATTTATTTTCATCTCTCTTACAAGGTCACAAGTGGAAGTACAAGAAAGTTAAGAACGGAATACTCATAGAAAGTGGAAAAAATAATAATCATGCTTATTTTGACATTCTATTTTGATAGAAAGTTAGTCGAATTCGAAAGAAGTGAATTTTGAGACTTGAACGATTCGAATGTTAGTGAGGGCGTTCAAGAATCGTATCCGTAGAGCTTTTTGTTGTTGTTTACGTGTTAAAACGTTTAGCAGAGTCACAAACCCACTTCTACTAAAAAGCTATCTTAAGGTATAGGAGTATTTTTGGTATACCTTTCTATTCAAGTGATCAGCTGATAGAAAATTTATTTTTATTTCTTTTCATGTTGATTTTTTGTTTTTGTGTATTTATTTCAGAATTAGTCAAAATCGTCTAGCAAAGATATTTTGAATGTTTTTCTGTTTTCAAAAGTCGAATTTTAATATTTCACAACTGTTGTCTGCAGCTATCTGAAAAAAGATATCTGAATCGTTCAAAAAGGTATCTAAGATACGGCTATCCGATAGGTTTTTGAACGTGCCCAATATGTAAACTTTCGATTCGTTCGAGTTTCAAAATCCACTTCTTTCGAATTCGACTAACTTACTATCGAAACAGAATGTCAAAATAAGCATGAATAATAAAAAAAAAACAAAGCATAAGAATTAAATGAGTAAAAAAGTATTTACAATTTATTTATGTTTTTGATAATTTATTGCTTTTAGTTTAATGTTCCTATTGGCTATTGTGTTTTGACAGTTTTATCACTGCACCACGATTGTTAATGTTATACATACATATATATGTATAAATATTCAGTACAAAATTTTATTTGATTTTGTTATGTTTGCTAGAAGTCTATTTTTAGTTTTAATTATATTTTAAATTAATATTGTATTGCACCCTATTTATGTTAAGTTCAGGGTTATTATTATTATTATTTTTTTTTTTTTTGAAACATGAGGTAGATTTTTTTTTCGAAAAAGCCCATGGGTTATCATTGAATTATCTCTTAAATTGTTCGTGTGCACTTGTTCATTTGAGTTTTGCTTTTTAAGTTGGATGTGAAACCGGTGTGGCAGAAGAGATTTTCACTAAAACAAAATAATAAACAGGAGAAGACTGTTCTGAAAAACATTAAAGTGTTTCAGTTTATTTTTTTGAAAAACTGATTTAAAAAAATTAAATTTGAATTAAAGATTTTTAAGAACGAAATGCTTTCCAACCTACTTTCTACCTTGCAGTCCTTAAAACATTTCTCTTCGAAATCTGTTTTCGTTAGTTTACCGAAATAACCTCCAAAACGGCAGGTGAAAATTAGTCGCACACAAATTTTGTTCCTAGGTTAGAAATAATCCAAGTGAGCTTTAATGGCGTTGTCTATACATTCATTTTTGTCAAAAAGTATTCACGATTTAGTCAAAAGTTTTTGAACGGCTCTGAAAGACATTCAGCAACAAGCAATGGACATTCCAACAAGATTAGGTAGGTGGGTACCCATCTGAACCAAGAGTGAACATTAAAACAATGTAGTTATTCCAAGTTTCGTATTACTATTGCAAGAACATTGACGAACTAAAAGTCCATATCTTAGCACGTTAAGAGCTTTGAGGCTAATGAGCATCAGTGATGCCTTTTATGAACAGTTACATTTATTAAGTTCCCTGTTAAATACTAGATAACCAATTTTTTTAAATACCTGTTTTTCTGTATGAACTTATCAGATTACGGGGTCTAACCCGATTCTCCCCAAACATCACAAGTCAATTCCACTCAAAACTCAAATTGTGGTGTGTTTCTCAGCAGGTGATAACTTTGTTGAAAAGATATGTTTGTTAATTAAAAAAAAAAAACACACACACACACAAGTCGTTTGACGCTACATGAGCTTAAGAAGGTGACAATGGCGACATACAGTGGTGGCCAAAATAATAAGAGTGGACTATTATGTTTGCTTCACAATAGAATCTATGCCTTAAAGCTTTTTAATTGGAGCAAAATACATACATATATACATACGAATTTTCTTTGACCTGACTGTTAAATATTTCCAGTGCTACCAAACATTAATGATGGTCACTTGCAATGTACCGTTAGTTTTACTTAGAAATGTCAGATTTGCAATGGTCAAAAATATAAGAGTGCTGTGTAGAATTGCATTATTTCTGGTCTTTTTCACTTCCGATCGCAATTTAATTATTAAATTTACCGTTAGACTTGTGTTTAAGTGTTTAAAACTCATTAATTTTTTAAATAATAGGACGCGGAAAGCATTGCTCAGAGGAATAACGCCGTTTGATCCTCCAACTAGGAGATCGAGACAAAACATTCAGTTTTATTCAAAATGTTCTTCATCGATCTCATTGTGTTGTTGCTATAGTGCAGTGAGGTCAACCAACAAATTTCACCGAAAAAAGAGTGCGCCAAAAAAAACAACAACTTTGCTGGACAAAAGGATTGTAAGAGAGGTGCTTAAAAATCCTTTTGCAACATCTAGCGGTAAAAAACCAAATCTATCATTAGGTATCAGCTCATGCACGATCCGCAGACGTTTGCAAAATAAAAATTCACTTGGTCGAATTGCGATGAAGGTTTCGTTACGTTGTTCTAAGAATATAAAGCAACGTATACGATTTGCAAAAGTAAATCCTTCACAATCGGCTTACAGAAATTGGCAAAATGTTTTTTTAGTGATGAAACCAAGATAAATTTATTTGGTTCTGATGGCAGAACTTATGTTAGAAAGAAGCCCAATGAAGAGCTGATGGAAGAGGTAATGGAAAAAATGGTTTCACTCTTATTATTTTGGCCACCACTGTACATTTGAAACCATTAGCATATTTGACATGTAAAAATTTGTTATTGGATAATGTAGCTTTCTAATGGTGAAAGAAATCGGTCCAAGGAGCCAATTATAGCGATCAGGAAAAATTTAGACAAATTCAAACATGAATTTTTTCCTGATGAGCGTTTTTACCCAACAGGAAAAATATGTCAGTTGCCAGCCTCTCAATTCAACGCAGCTACTGGATTTCCTTATGCAATACACACGAAAAATCCACTGTCTTTGAAGTGTTTGTGCTGTGGGCCATGAAACGGTTTTTTTTCAACACTCAATATTTGTTTGGGTCAAATCTGGTATTTGAAATCTGATTGCCACAATGTTGTGACCTGTGCCCCTATTCTGTAACTATCAACTCGATAAAATCTGGCGAGAAACGGTGAAGACATGAAATGAAAATAAAGGCGATAAATTGGTTTCTGTATAGATATGGGTAAAACCGGATACCTTTTTTAACGTCAAATCTTATCACTGGACGCATAGCAGACGATAACACAAAAGGAATCATGGCTGAACACAAGAAGATAGAGTTAAATATCACATTTTGAAAAACAAACATGAATTTTTATTAAAATTTGATTTGTCGGAGATACACAAGAATATAGAAAAACCTCAAAAAGAACTCTTATGTCGATTTCCTTTCATCCATTTGCAGTCGACTGCAGTCGCTACTAAATTCGATTCTTTTTTGGGTATTTAGGAAATTAAAAAGTAGCAATTTTTTTTATGAATGTGTGTGTCTTGAAGTCTTTGCCGATGTCCCTCTGACAAAATCCCAAAGCATAATGTAGTGTAGAGACAAATATGGAATGGGTATGAATATTTTTCTATGGCCTTTTGTCCTATAGGGAGCCAACTAACAAAATCAGTGCTACATTACGTCTGAGCCTATAAATTTCCCGATATCAGTGCTCCAATTTTTCGAACAAGTTTGTGTTGTGCTATCCTGAAGATGTTACTGTTGATTCGCATATTATTGTGACAATCATTAGCTTCCATTAGTCAAATTAAGGCGGATATTTAGAAAGTTAAAACCTACTTTTGACAAGAACTAAAATTTGAATTTGAAATACTCTCTTCAAAATTCCAAGTTGGTTCATTCCATTGTGACGGTTGGGACATTTATACTAATTTTTTGCTTCATTTCTGTCAAACGGCAACGATTTCCGTACTGAATATGACATTTTCACATACTTGAATAGTCATTCCATACTGTACAATCGAAAAGGGTAGGAAAATATTATTATTATTTTGAGAAATTGATGGTTTAAAAAGTGTGACGGGTGGGACATCAAATTACCTCTCCTTGTGAGTTGACTTAAACCATTCGCAATAGGCAAGAAACTATGAAACTTTTGTTGAAGAACATAATTTTATATGGATGCTGATATTGTACAGATTAAGTATTAGTAGAATTTACGCAAATATCTCATAAAACAAAACTAATATGCTTCTCAATGCTTGTGACGGGTGGGACGAGTAATATTTGGCCATGCAAGTGAGTTTTTTTTTGTATTTACTTTAAATCAGTTCTTTAATGAATTATTTAAATGTTACTCAAATAATCATTTCATTTCATAAGAATGTATGATGTTCAATTCTCCAGATATGAATTTAATTACAAATTAGGTTATTTATTTTTTAAGCGTACGGTGTCGGTTTCGCTGTAATGACCCATTTTTAGAAATACAGTTCCTTCCAGAAGTGATAAAGAGGGAGTGAATCGTTTCATCTTTTAACTATCCGATTACTTATCTGCAAAGATACAGGTTCTGCTAAGAAACACATCACAAATTGAGTATTGAGTCGAAAACGTTGTCACTTGTGAGGTATTACGTATTACTGATGTCGCGCAGAATCGGGCTGTTAGTCTTGTCAAACAAGAAAAGGGCTTGTTAACAAATAACCTCATTAGGATCAAACTCAGACTACATGCAACTGAGTATTATTCTAATTCATGAAATTGATATGAGACAGAAAGAAATAAAACACAGTCGCTACTGAGGATCTGGAAAGATCATTTCTGCAGACTGCTTAACGGCGATGAGGACACAAATTCCGCTGTCAGGCAGACTGCCCCATTCAGCCTAAACGATGATCAAGAATGCCGTCCTCCCGACCTAGAAAAAGTTAAGCTTGCCATATGCAAACTTAAATCAAATAAGACTGCAGGTGCAGATGGCCTTGATGCCGAACTTTTCAAGGCAGCTGGAGATCAGTTGGAAAGGAGCATGCACCAACTGATCTTCATGATATGGTCTGCAGAAAGCATGCCCGATGAATGGAACCTCAGTATCGTATGCCCGATCCTAAAGAAAGGAGACCCTCACAACTGCGTCAATTATAGAGGGATAAGCCTCCTTAACGTCGTTTATAAGATCTTGTCTGCTGTAATATGTGAACGTCTGAAACCCCACGTCAACAACTTGATAGGTCCTTATCAATGTGGTTTTAGACCGGAGAAGTCCACAATAGACATTTTCACATTACGGCAGATCTTGGAAAAAACCCGTGAACATAATATCGATATTCACCATCTCTTTATCGATTTCAAGGCCGCGTATGACAGTATCTACAGAGACGAGCTGTACAGAGCCATATCTAGTTTCGGCATCCCTGCAAAACTCGTACGACTATGCAGGATGACTTTGGAGAATTCACGCTGCTCCGTCAAGGTCGGTAAAGAACTCACCGAGACCTTTAATGTCGAAAAAGGTTTTAGGCAAGGCGACAAACTGTCATGCGATTTCTTCAACATCATACTTGAACAGATTGTAAGAAACTCAAACGTCAACACCAAAGGAACAATCTTTCAAAAGTCTGTGCAATTACTCACCTATGCAGACGATATTGACGTAATGGGAAGAAAATAGCGTGATGTCATAGGTGCTTTTGCGAGTATTGAAACATAAGCGGCAAAAATGGGTTTGATGGTTAATGAGGGCAAAACAAAGTATATGCTGTCATCAAATAAGGACACAGAACATCGACGAATTGGACAAAATAGACAGACATAACTTCGAGGTAGTACAGGACTTCGTCTACCTAGGATCCGCTGTAGACACGGACAACAACATCAGTGCGGAGATCAAACGGAGAATAACTCTTGCCAACCGTTGCTTCTTTGGGTTAAGAAGGCAATTGAGAAACAAAACCCTCTCCAGAAAACCCAAGGTAACCTTATATAAGACCTTAATCATCCCAGTCCTGCTTTACGGCGCGGAAGCATGGACCTTATCGAAAGCGGATGAGGAAACCCTTGGTCGTTTCGAAAGAAAAATTCTCCGAATGATCTTTGGTCCCGTATGCGAAGGCAATGTGTGGAGAAGAAGATACAACAACGAGCTGTATGAGCTGTACCGCGACATGGGCATAGCCAGAAGAGTACGCATCGCGAGGCTACGATGGTTGAGCCATGTTGAGCGGATGGACCCAAACGCTCCGGCTCGTCGGGTGTTCGAAAGCACATTGCAGGGAAATCGCGGAAGGGGAAGACCTCGTCTTAGGTGGCGTAATCAAGTGGAGGAAGACCTCAACCGACTTGGAGTGCGAAACTGGAGAGAGCTCGCCCGAAATAGAAGTCGTTATCGAAGGATGTTGGTTGAGGCCCAGGTTCACCCCGAACTGTAATGCCCACCTAAGTAAGTAAGTAGAAAGAAATAAAAATTGAATCTGTATGTATGTAACTACTTCTATATGAAACAAAAGATTTAGTGCACAAACTCTAAGAAAATTCCAACTTTCACGTCTCTTTTAAATTGTTAAATATATATGTAGCTTCAAAATAAGTTTCAATCATTACTTATAAAAACTTCAACACTGAAGATCAAAAAAAAAAAAAAAATTAGTGGTGGTAAATATTAAAGTTTCGAAAGTTGCTTTAACAACTGCTGGGGTTTTAAGTTATCTCTGAAGATTTCTTTTCATTGCAAATTCTTTTCCATTGTAGAACAAAATTAAATAAAAAAACCTCAGTTGGTGACAATTTTCTTTCTGCAAAATTCATAAGAAACAGTTTTTTGTTTTCTAATTTTCGAGGGCAAACAACACAAATTCTAATGGGAACGTTTTTTGTTGTGTTAGAAATCATTTCAATTAACAGATATAATTTTTTTTATGCGTTAGTAAAGATAGTCGTTATATAACAACACTTAAATACATTAATCAGTCAATTCAATTGGTTTGGCAGTGATTTTCAATTGTTTTCATACATAAATTTGACTTTAAATGTTTAAATTTATTAATGAGCGTTGTTTGTTTTATTTCTTTTAATTATTTATAAAAATCATATCAAATATATAAATTGATTGTACCAATAAAGGAGTTAATTAAATGTGCTAATGAAGTGTGATGACACAAGTGTCGCATTGTGCATTGCTTCCTTTTTAAAAAAAACTGTAACAACATTCAAACACACACCATGATCCATTTGGTCAGTTGTAAAAAAATTGTTCTTTTCTTTGTGTTTTCTCCAACAATTATATGTTTTGTTGTTTAAAATACATATAAAAATAATAGGTTTATTTATGTACATATATTTAAACAATTACTACATTTGTATCTATGCATTTTAGAAAATTGAACTTTTTCACAGCCACATATTTCAAGGCCTGTTATTTAAACTGTTTTAAAGTATGTCATTGATTATTTTTGCTTAAGTACTCTCTTTAAAAAGGCATATTGTTCCCTTGTTTTTTTTTTTTAAATGTGTAATCTTGAATGATCTTTCAGGAGACTAATTCTTTAAATATCTAGTCTTCTGAGTTGACACAATTTTACATTTCAATCCCAGCTAGAATGAGTATGGGTGTGGAAATGGCAGAGCACAATCGAGTTCTTTAACCCATTGAAAACTAGTCTAGAGAAATAAATAAATAGGGTGGCGCAACAGACCTAGGTGCCTCTAGGTGCCTAGGTACCATGTCTTGTGAGGAAATGGAGGGGACCTACAATTTTCTACCGACTCCGAACGGCTAATCGAGAAAGTGCTTTTGATGGCAATGAATTTAACTATCGGAGGACTTGCCAATTCCCCGCAAAAGACGATACCAGTGGTAAAACATTTTTGGCTTCTGTTGGGATTCGGACCACGATCCTCCCACGTAACAGTCAGACATGCTAACCCCTACGCCACCGGCATCTTCAAGCTGCAATTAAAGCGAACGAGTGAGAACAATGACAAACAAATATTGTCAGATCGTAAAATCGTCTCCTTAACAAATTTGTGTCTTGATGAGTTTATTGTGTAATCATTATAACCATTTAATACTCAGAAATACATGTTACAGTCATCGATTAACGATGTGTTAGTTGGCAATAAAGGCAAAAGAAAAGAAAATATATAAAAGCTTAGAACATTTCAATAAAGGATAGCTGCAAAACATTCTGCTAATCAATTTAATCGAAGCTCAATGCTCATACGAATACTTTTTTTGTTTTCATACAATCATTTTTATGCGGTTCACTTTGGAACAGCGTACAGCAAAATACAAACGTTCATGCATACATTTAACGAAATAGGGCTGATTACTAAAATAACTTCAATTTTAGAATTACTATCAGAGCCATGTACATAAGCACAAAAGACTCGTTCAAGTCATAATAAATTAGTATCTTTGTTCGGGTTATTGTAGTGACTCAGTACATGAAAATAAATCACGAGAAGAATAACTTAATGATTAGGGACCTTAATATGAGTAGCGAATCGAACTTTCTAGGGAACCTCATTTATTGGATTATTATCAATAAACTTCTTATATTGTCTTCAATAGCAAACTCTAGACGACAAAAAACATCGATGACTGTAATTTTTGTTTCTAGAATCTATAATAACGAATAAACGAAGATTGCAAAAACATTCGCTTCCTGTCGAACGCTCGATTCGCTACTCGTATTAAAAACCTAATACTATTTTCTCGCCTCTAGGAAAAGACTAACAACTACAAAATTTGAGTACCTTGCTAATACTTTCAAAGGTGGTAAAAGGGTCAATTCAAGAAGGTGGTTAAAGAACTGACTTTTATAAAATATTCCTTAAGGAAAACTTTCTTTTCCAACAACAATACGGTTTGAGAATGCTCCTTAACGATCTTGGACGCTTAGTTTCGATCACTCTAAAATCCTAAACTCTACAAAAACGATTATTTTTAAATCCAGCCAGTAAATTCTAACCTGATATAAATCAGTACTTTGTATTGGTAAACGCCTAACCTTTGGATTAACTGAAGGAGTAGTTTAATCACAATGCAATAATTAGAAGGTCTGAACGGATCGTGTTTATCGTGCAAATAGCAGTTGAATGTATAATCAAAAGAAAATTATGTGCTATAATCAACATAAAAAAAGTTAAGTAGAAAGCAGTGCGAAAAAGCTTTTACTACCTCGAAACCAAACAAATCATATGCATGCATAAAACTAGTTAGTGTGAGGCTCCTCAGGCACCAGTTAATATTTCGTTGATTTTTTTCCTCCATATTTGTTCAACTAGAAAGCGTGTCAAGTCATTTGTTAGGTAACAATATAAAATGCAGAGTAACGAAATTATATATATAAAAAAATAACAAAAAGCTTGCGTTTTCCGCTCACAAAGCGTTACACAGTCAGCTAGTCAGGAATGAGAAGATGTATTAGAATTAATCCCCAATATCTGCTAACTATAAATCATGTTTATTGTTTTGTTAATAACTTTTATTTCTAACCAACTTCAAAACTGCTGTAAAATTTAGTATTGGCTTTCGTTTCTTGTTTTCAGGTTTGAAAATTTAAAAATGGTTTATCTTAAATTTGAAAATTGGAAAATAGAAAACAGCTGAAATAAAATAAATGTATGTTTATGTAAGAATGTCGAAAGAATAAAAACAAAATGGTAACAAAAAGTACACTTACCTTAACAAAAAGTTTAATTGTGTGTTTGTTTGGGTATATCCATTTAGACACATTCAATGTAGTCGAAAAGTTTTCTGTTGGCTTAATAACAAAACCATTCTTTCTGGGTCTCTGAAAATTAAGCACCCTAAACGATTATAAAGATTATTGTCCATATAAATTGTGATAAGATGGACTTAGGTATGGAAGGACGAAGTTATCCTTCTTATAGTAATTTCAAAAATGCAAACTCATATCGGAGAAGGGAGAGGATCCATCTGGGCGCCACCAATGGGTCAGATAACAACAATCTACATCGCCACAAAAAAAATGGAAGGTTGCTTCTTGAGGAATACAGTAGGCTGGTAATTGTAACTCTTCTGAGTGTTCCTTTTATTATGAAGCCTACTTGCTACTACTACTAATTAACTACAACTGTTGTTCTTTAAAGCAACAAAGTGGGCCAAATAGCTCTGACCGAATTCTTTTGGCAGTGTACTTTCATTGGAATAAATTTCCTTCCACAATAATTCTATTACCATTTTGGCGTTTATCAGCTATTCATGTGAATGGAAGGGACTCAAACTTAGAATTGCTTAGAGCACTCTTGATGTCAA
This sequence comes from Melanostoma mellinum, assembly GCA_914767635.1. Classification (NCBI taxonomy): domain Eukaryota; kingdom Metazoa; phylum Arthropoda; class Insecta; order Diptera; family Syrphidae; genus Melanostoma; species Melanostoma mellinum. The sequence goes on from OU612060.1 coordinate 56,974,570, forward strand.
TTAACCGACAGAAAGATCGCGGTAAAATAGGAAAGAGACCTAAGTGATTTTGTCTGATTTTATAGAATCAAGTCAACAACTAGTTGTGATGCTTAATAACATCAAAAGACATTCACTCCTATTAAAAAACAACAACAAATTCGGACTCGGAAGGGAAAGGGCTAAAAACATCTTCGAAATGAATTATTTGCAACATATATTTAGAAATTGTTGATAATTTTATGAATAGTAACCAATTCTGTGGCAAAACGTTCATTACAGTTGCGTGTGATGCTTTCTTTTTGGCATTCGGTGTCCGATTATGACCATGTGTCTTAGTGGGCCTATCACCAAAAGCCAAAATACTTTAAATTTGTCCCAGTAGCTCCAATCCAAATTGCTTGGTATTGAAAGAGTCTTGAAAACGTGAAAGCCTATATTGTGCTATTAAAGAATAGTATCGTGTTGTTAGTATAACGAAGTGCTAAATTATACAAACCATACCAATAGAAACCAAGGTTACATATAAAAAGCGAACTAAATTAAGAGTAACATAGGTACAACAACGAATCAATAAAATGCAACATGTATAACGAGTAGTTTTTTGCATCGTGTATAGTTGGTTGGTTACTGTTTCTATTTTATAAAGATCATTCAAGAATAATTTATTTTTGTGAAAATGTTTTCATTTTATATTTATCTGATTAAAAAAAAAAATAATATACAAAATTTTTAGAATAACTAAATATAAGTTTGAAAATGAAAAATATTTAAAATTTACTACGAAGCTATGCTAATGTTTTATAATTTTAATTTTTTTTATTTTATACAAATTAAAATTTTGTTTAATTGTTCTTGAGTTTTCTTTTTATTAATGTTTTTGTTTAATTTAAGATAAGAGGAACTGAAATGTCCGAAAAATATTTGTACTAAAATGAAATGGTTATTTTTTTTTTAATAGAATTTAAAAAAAAATTATATATATACGATTGTGTAGAACCAGAGAACGAACTAATTCATTTTTCAAATGTAATTTTCTACATTAATTTAGAGTTTTTGTTTTTGATGTAATAAGAATTACATTTTAAGCATTTTAATACGCTTGTATTCGTTTTTTAGTCTTTCGATTTAAGTCTAAATAATTGTTTATTTTAAAGGTGGGGTTTAATTCTAAAGGTCTTTTATTCTTTATGAGATAATTTTGTGATTTTTTTTTTTTTGTTTTCAAGTTGATTTTCGGAGATATTATTAGACTGGTTATGTATTTGCTTGAAAGGAGATCGTCTGCTTTGAAGTAAAGTTGGATTTTATTTTAAAAGAAGTTGCTTTTGTAACAGTACTCAATTGAAGGAAGTATTGTTTTGATTAACTTGTAAATTTTTTTTTTAATATTTGAATAAATTTGGTTTTTTATTTTATGAATGATAAAGTTTCGCGGCAATTAAATTATTGCAAGTTGAAATTAGATCATCATCAGACGATGCTGTTTTAGTAATAGAAAATGATCTGAATGAAAAGGCCGTCTAGAATCTACATGATTAATTTTTAAATATTAAATATTTGCTTCAAACCGATAAGTTCAAATCATTTATGTTTACACGAAATATAAATTGTTACTGTACTGTTGCATAAAGCGTTATTTTTTATTTTTATTTATTTTTATTTTTTATTTGACAAAATCTTAATTGGTAACGTTTTGCAACGATTTCAAATTATTTTTATAATACACTAGCTGACCTACCCGTCGCGGGATAGCTCAGTTCATACGGTGATCGAATTGAGTAAATTAAGTAAATTAGTTTCTAAGTTCATGTTCTAGTAGGAAAATGGGGATGAAATGTCTATGATATGCTGGGATAGTAGCATTTCTACGGTGAAAGAATTTTTGAAATCGGTCCAGTATTTTCTAAGTTCCTGATTATGTTCCTGTTCCGGCTTCCATCCCCGAGGCAATATGGAGAGGAAATATAGCCTATGTCATTTCTCAGGTTCTAGAAAATTTCTTTTACTAAGTAGGCTCTAGGCCTTCTCCTTAACTATCAACCAAAATATCTGGCGGTAACATTAGGTTTATCGATTATCGTCAAGAGCTTATTGTCAAAACGTTGAATATTGAACGAAACCTAATTAGGTACTGTCTAGCATTGAGTTTTTGGAGAAAACAATAGTTTTGTAATAAAACTAAATTTGAGATTGACTGACTATATTTTGTTGCGTTCAGCTGTTTTAGCTATCTATTAACGGTCGTATCACTGATCCCATCCAAAGTACACTGCCAACCACTAGGATGATGTTCGAAATTTAAGTCTGCATTTTCTAAACTTTCGCGGTCTTTTTTAATAAATCTCCGAAGGTAATCATCTGAATTTTGGCAAATTGTTCGAAGTTTGTATCCAATACACAAAAAATCTTCGCATATGTTGCAAATCCTAGTTGGGAATCCGGAGGACTTTGAAATCTGATATCAGCAACAATTTTCAATTTTCTTTGCTAGACGAACACGAGTCTTTGATAAATACCGAATTCATTATTTCTTCACTGCTTTGTAGGCATATTATACAAACGTTTTCTTCCACGGGGCATTCAATATAGTTTCTGTTTTGTTTGTGAAAATCGAAGGAAATTAAAAATTTGTGGATATGCTTCACAGTATTTTTAACAATAATGTGGCCCTTATCATAGTCGTTGGTAGAGTGGAATTTGAGGCAAGTCGTAGAATCAACCGATTCTCTCTTGTTCTTGCGGCTTTTCCTGCTGTCTAAGTGTGTTCTAAGCAAATTTTATAAATACGACTGTAAGACTTTGGTCAAGCAGTTTAATGTGTAACGCAACGAAACAGATTTCGCCCAAGCTAGATCTTAAGCTGTCGAACGGCCTGATTTCTCTTAAAAGAAAACACATTAGTGCGACGATAGGTGTCATCACAGGATACCTGAAAGAAATGCCGCAAGGCTAGGAGTCGCCTCAAACGATTTTGGCAGAAGCTGTATGGATAAGGATGAGGAGAAAACTATTTCCCACCTTCTCTGTTCATGCCTAGCTTTAGCTCACAAACGTAGGATACACCTAGGTTAGTATTTCTTTGATGACCCTAGTGATCTTACTCACTTCGATGCCCTGCGTCTCTCCCGCTTCTTTATAAGCTCGAAATGGTTCCATTAGGATAAAGATACCTAAGATTCATTGTGGTATCACAATGGGCTCAACGGGCCTAAGTGTGTTAGCCGAGCTAACATCCACTTCAATCTAACCTAACCTAAGACTTAAAGACAATCGATGGTTTTTAATATTCGCATGCGATATGTCGTAAAGGTTTTTATATGATTTGTAGACCGACAGAAGAAGGGATGGCATGTTTTTATTGTTTTTGTATGTAGATGCTGCTGACGAAAAAATTTTAGTAATCACAGTATTCAGGAGTCAGATCCAGAAAAAATTTAATTGGGTACACAAAAAATATGTATACTCTGGTCTGTAGTCTCATACAGACTTCTTGACCATCAAACAAATGATTTTTAATATACGCTTGGTGACCTATGAAGATATCAATATTCTTATCAACCAAGGTACAAAGAGCATCGACGAATTGGACAAAACGTCACAACAGACAGACATAACTTCAAGGTAATACAGGACTTCGTCTACCTAAGATCCCCTATAGACACGGAAGACAACATTACTGTGGAGATCAAACGGAGAACAATTCTTACCAACCGCTGCTTCTTTGGGTTTAAAAAGGCAATTGGAAAAACAAAACCCTATCTATAATCACCAAGGTAACTCTTTATAAGACATTGATCGGTACGGAACCATGGACCTCATCGAAAGTGGATAAGGATACAATTAGACTTTTCAAAAGAAAAATAAGAATCATTTTTGGTCACGTGTCTGAAGTTCACGTCTGTAGAAGAAGATGCAACAACGAGCTGTATGAGCTGTGCCGCGCCATGAGCATAGCTAGAAGAGTACGCATCGCGAATACAACGTTGCAATTCGACGGGTTTTCGAAACCACATTCAGGGACATCGCGGAAAAGGAAGACCTCTCCTTAGGTGGAAGAAGACCGACTTTGAGTGCAAAACTGGAAACCGAACTGGCACAACCGAAATCGAAGTGGTTATCGAAAGATATTGGTTGAAGCCCAGATTCACCACGAACTGTAATGTCCACCTAAGTTAGATTGTAAGCACTTCGGCTTGGAAAACACTCAAAGAATCTGTAAACATTTAATTATTAAAGATCACCTTCGCTAAACTCGTGCGAAAGAGATTCTAATTTACACAAGAATGTTCCACAGTGTAGGTGATGGATCAAATTTACAAAATATCACTTTGTCCCTTTGAATTCAGAGTTGTTTTAAAAACTCTGCTGATTAATAACATTCTAGTGTCCTTTTTCTTCGTACAATTCTTAGTTGTTTTTTCCTAATTAGTTTTCCTTCTAGTTTATTTTTTTGAGTTAAATGTAATTGCTTGCTGTTTCTTATTTATTTAAATAAAACAAGTTTAAAAATATCTAGAAGCCACAGAAAACGAAATGGAAGAAGAGAATATACTTAGTTCGATCAAACTTGGGATAAAGAAGGATAATTGATTGCCTTTCTACAATTCTTTTCTAATATTTTCGTCAAGCACATCTTCATTCCTATCCCAACATGAAAACGGAAGAATTTAAAAAAAAAAAAAATTACGACTCTTAAACCCAAGCAAATGTATAGAAAAATGTTTAGAAATATTCTCAGAAAATCAACATAGAAAAGGCAAAAAAAACATGTTTTTACAGACCTTTTTCTCTTTTTTGATTACAATTAAGCACTAGATTTCTTAGTACCAAAGAATAATTATAATACATAGTATTTTCATTCAAATCAGATATTTTAGCAAACCGCGATAAAACATTTCATTTTGTATATATTTGCGTTGATGATTTTGGCAGTGGGTTGGTAGTGAAGGGTTCTCTTAATGTTTAGAATTTTTTTTTGTTTTGATTAATTTTGTTTTTACCACTTAACTCGTACAATCAATTTAGTATTTTAATTTTTAAATAATTTGATTTTGCATTCAACACATACGCTTAAATTTAAGGCTAAATGCATTTTGTAGTTTTAATTTTCTTTTCTTTTCTTTTTTTTCATACGATTTAAAGTAATCTTTAAGCAATAAAAATTGAAAAATAAAAAAATTAAAAAAAAAAACTGTAGACACTCTTAAACAGACAAAATATTTTGTGGGTGTTTTCGTAGTTAATGTTTGTATATATACACTTAAAAACAAAAAAATAATCACCTAGGACTTATGAACATAAATTGTATAGACATAAAAAAATTCCACTAAAAAATATTGTATTTTTGTGTATAACACATTTTTCTCATTGTTTTAACTAAATTAAAATAAAAAAAATCTATAGTTAAATTAAAGAACAAAGTTCTACATACAATTATAGGGAAGCAAACTAACGTTTTCATTAAACATTATATATTACTGATGAATTGATTATAATTATATTGTTAAAACTTATGAGCGAAATTTGAATACGTTTTAATTTTACATTTAAAAAAAAGAAGTCTTGAGTCGTGTTAATGTTGTTGTTTACGTTCCCATTCTAATATCTACAATTTGTATGGTATATGTATGTACTGTATATATATGTACATTTTTATGACAATAATAATTGTATATTGGTAATTTACATTTTGTTATTTTATATTCACGCATTACAAAAACTAAAACAATTAAACTAATCCTAATTGCAATTGTTACTTATATTCTGCTTATTACATAGTTTAGATACATATATAAATTTTGTTTTATTTTTTGTTGTTTTGTTTCTGCTTATTTGTTTGTTTTTGTTTTCTGTTTTTTTTTTCTCATGTTGTTGCATTATTAAAATTTATTATGATTTAAGGTCACGATGGTTGTATCCTTTTTGGTTGCTTGCGCGATTGCTTTTGTCTCAGTTCTATTTGTGGAAATTTTAAAGGAAGATTACTTATACTACCTAAGCTAGAATTACCAAAGCTACTACTACGACTCGTCTCATCCGTTGGATACTCTGAAGTTGGTGTTGATGATTGACTGTGATCCGGATACATGTTGGTCGACGAAGAATCATTGGAGTTTTGTCGACTTAACGAATGAAAACTTTGGAATAAATTTGGTGAGTGCGGCAGACGATAGGCAGATCTAAGCAATAATTCGACGTTTGTTTTCTCTTTCGGCTGCATTAGACCGATTGGAAGCGTTTTTATATAAGGCTCAATACTTTCGGGAAGCCATTCATTGGAAATTCTAGAATAACATACCAAATATTTTTATTTGTTTTTATTAAAATCAAGTCTTACAAAGTTTTTCAGTTTTATAATATTCAATCAAGGAAACTAAAATTTATCATTTGAAACACATAAAATCAATACGTAGAAGTAGAAGAGATAGATTTGAGAGAATTGAGGGAATCACCCTTATTATGGTAGGCGTTTTGCTTGGACGACAACTTTCATGTAGGGAAATCAGTATTATGAAAGTCACTCTTTAGTCGTTTAACATAGCGTTACGCCATTCGACATTTAGGGTTCAGTGGAATGTAATTTTTTTGACACCCTGTCATTCTTCTGTATTGCAGCTGTCGTTTTATTTACGACTAGTAAAACCTCAACTACAGACGCAATCCAAAGTATAAGGAATCATTATGTAAAAACATCGAGATTCCTCAGAGGATTTGCATATTGTGTTGGTTGACTTCGAAAAAGCATTCGATCGACAACCACGAGATCTGATATGGGTGGCCCTCAGACACCGAGGAGTTCCTGAAGCCTAGGTGCGAATAATTATGGACATGTACGAGGGAGCAGTTACAAAAATGAGATGCCCAGCTGGAGTCACCGAAGAATTCCAAATAACAGTAGGTGTACATCAGGGAAGTGTCTTGAGTCCACTGCTCTTTATTGCTGTTCTGGATTATTTGCTCGAAGTAACGGACAATAAAGTACAACAATTATTCTTTGCTGATGGAGCCATCATAAGCGAGGATCCTACATCCCTGCAACGAGCACTTGACGTTTGGATTGATGTTCTGGAAGTAAATGGGTACCGTATTAGCGCTAAAAAGACTGAATACCTGTGCTGCCCTTTTTCAGATCCAGACAAGCCTATTCCAGACATTTATTTGAATGGAAATGTGCTTCCCAAGTGTGAAAAGTTTAAATATCTGGGATCTATGATCAATAGTGAAGCAACTTGTGATGACGACATCAATCATCGAGTAAGCGTAGGGTGGATGAAGTGGCGAGAAAACTCCGCTATCTTCTGTGATCGAAAAATGACCCCTAAGCTGAAGGGAAGACTCTACACAGCAGTTGTCCGTCCAGCTCTGACATACGGTCCACAATGTTGGACAATGTACAAAAAGTATGAGAGCAAATTGACGGCAGCCGAAATGAAGATGCTTCGGATGACAGCAGGAGTAACAAAGCTTGATCGAATTAGAAGTACTGAGATCCGTGGAAGCCTTCATGTCAAAAGTACCATCTTGGACAAAATTCAGCACGACCGGCTCAGTTGGTATTGTCATGTTCAAAGGAGAGATCCGCAGAACCCCGTCCAAAAGGCAATATCGTACAATGTTTCAACAAATTCGCGACGTAAAAGAAAAGGCAGGCCAAAACACTCCTGGTACAAGCAAATGCAAAAACAGCAGCATTTGGTTGACCTCAGAAATGGAACAATCTGAGGTCAACCAGTGACAAATGTCACTACTCCTAACGCGGGAAATAAAAAAGAAGAAGAAGAAAAACGCTATTTTTTGGCGACTTTAAATTTGCAAACGCCAAGATTGTTTTACTTGAATAAAAATGTAAGTTGTAGTTGGTTTCTTCTTATTTCTTAAATGACTTTTATTTTGACTGACTTTTATTTTGGGTGAAAAAAAAACAAAACAGGAGCTGTTTGATATAAACATTTGATCGATCTGATGGAGCAAAATCCTCAACTTGCAATAAATTTTCGACGGGGTGTCTCCCTAACGGAGGACAAAAAAAATGGATAACAGTTAGCGGTTAGAACTGAAAAAGAATAGCAAAAGTTAAAATAATTGAGAAACGATATCCCTTCATGCCGTATTTTTCATGTGTGTATATTTTTAAAGGTTTGGTTCGATGCAAAATTTTAAGTTAAACAGAATTAAACAGATTCTGTTCAATAAAAAGTAAATGGAAATCACTGTAGTTGTAGTTGTAAATGATTCTTCTTTCTCTTATCAGATTATTTTTTTTTGTTTCTAATATCCTCTGCCCTTCGTTGTCCTCGCTACACCACTATTTCTCATTACAATTAACAGTGGAAAACTATTCATTTTCATTTGTTATTCAAAAAGAATTTAAATTTCAAGACAAAACCAGAATTTCTATTCAAATCCCAATCTGTCATGATCAGCTGATCATGTGGAAGGAGTTTGGATTGTAACGTCTAAAAAGTGAGTCGACAAATAAAGTGACTATTGTCACTCAAGTGTAACGCCTTTCATAATAGGGGTGAATGTTAAAATGCATAACGCAATTTTAGGAAAACTGTTTTGACTAAGACTGTTTACTTCAATTTTGTGTGGTCTGACAATTAGAAACACGACGATATTTCATTGAAAATTTTCAATTTGTTTAATCTTTCTTCTAGGTGGTACTATCTGGGTAACCTCTGATTAGCTTCAAATGGTTGGCAAAAGAGAAGTGCCCGCTGGCAACGCCAATAAGCTTTCTACAGTCTTTTCTGCTACGAGCTAGCAAAAATGTTGCAGTCTTCTTACTAACGTTGGGGAGCATACGCTTGGTTTGTCTGCATCCAATGGAGGCATGCCATCTACGGTTGTGCTCTTCACAGATCCAATCGTTGATTGAAGCCCTCATTGAGGACGCTGGCAAACCTAGCGACGGTTCACGTCCTGAGAAAGCTGTCTGAGATCCCTGCCTAGCAAGTTCATCGGCGATTTCATTTCCAGTTATGCCGTGATGGCCCGGAACCCAGATGAGACTCAAGGAATTTAATCTTCCGACCGCATTCAGAGAGCTCTTGCATTCCTGGACCACTTTCGAAGTGGTTAGAGGCTTGAGAAGGGCCTTAAGCACAGCTTGGCTGTCGCTGCAAACAAAGATACTTCTCCCCGTCCATCCATTGTTCGTTATGTGGCTCAAGGCCATTAGGATAGCATAAGCCTCCGCTTGGTGCAGTCGTATGTCGTCGTTCTCAACAAAGGCACCAGCACCAGAACCCTCGTCGGTTTTGGAGCCATCTGTGAAGATACGATAACAGTTCTTTCCAGGCTCAGATTCAGGAGCGAACCAGTCCTGAACCGAAGGAAAGTTGACTGAATAATTTTGACGCAGTTTGAGCCTTGGGATCATCGTGTCAGACGGCATATCCATTAGAAGCGAGTCAAAAGATATGCTGCTAGTGAGTTCCTCAAAGCTCCAATGCGAATTGTGCCAGAGACCACATCGCTTTAAACGAGAAATGGTCTTGAGAGTACACCCCTTGATGTAGGTATCAAGGGGAGGAAGACTCAACAGTGCGTCGAGAGCAGCTCCCGGTGTGCTGGGGAAGGCTCCAGTAACACCAAGACAAACTGTTCTTTGAAGTTTGGCAAACGAGGCAATGACGTATTTACGCGAGAGCTTATTCTACCAAGCAACTGACGCATAGGAGATGATTGGTCTTATCATTGCCGTATAGATCCAAAGGACCCTTTTCGGTGAAAGACTCTATGACTTGCCAAAGGCTCCTTTACATTGCCAGAAAACTGACAGTGCTTTAGTAGTTTTAGACTCGACATGTTTAGACCAAAGAAGTTTGTTATCCAGGATTACTCCAAGATGTTTGACTTCATTTGAAAAGGGGATGTTGGGTCAGACCAGTCATTTTTCTACGTCTCGTGAAGAGGATAACCTCGGTTTTAAGAGGATTGACGGAGAGACCGTTTCTAACACACCAGGTGTCAATCATAAAAAGCGCAGCTTGTGCTCGGGAGCATACAGCTTGGAGGCTTAGAACATACCGAGAGCACGGCGACGTCGTCTGCATATGCTTGGGCATGAACGTTAGAACCATTGAGCATTACAAGTAGAGAGTCGATCAACATGCACCACAGAAGAGGAGATATAACGCCACCTTGTGGGCAGCCCTTATTCACTCCCGTTGCAACATATTGTCCACATTCAGCCTCAGCGATTACGGTTCTATTTACTAGCATTGCTTTAATCCACAACACTAATGACTCGTCCACACCGTTCTCTCTGGCTAGAATTTTGGAATGAAGTGTACTCTGCGATCGATCCTACAGTTGCTTTTGACTTGTTTCTCAATAAACTACAATATCATATCCATAACTGTAGCTTAGAAATAGGCAAAAGCAACAAGAAATTTAAGTGTCTTAAACAATGGATGAGTCCTTCACTAGTTAAAAAAATCAAAAAGAAGAATAAACTTTCCTTTATTATGAAGAAACATCCAATGGATTCACATGAATTTATCGGATTCACCTGATCTAAGGGAAATAGACTGCTGTGGTCCGATTGATATCTGGTTTCCTGGAAAATGAGTTTCCAGCATAAGACTGAGTGTCTCTGCTTTGGACTCGGTATAGGAACCGTCTGGTTTCCTGAGCGTTTCTAGTTTGTTTACCTTGCTCCTTTTAAGGGCTTTGGTAAGTCGACTAGTCTCACTGAGTGTTTCTATACTTTTACAGAATTCTTTGTAAGAGGCATTCTTTGATCTTCGAATTAACCTTTTAAAGTCCTTCTGTTTAGATCGATACAGGTTCCAGTCGACCTCTGATTTAGTCTTGAGGGACCTATTCAGAATACTTCTGGTTTCCCTGCGAAGTTTCTGTAGTTCACTGTTCCACCACGGAACCATATATCTACTAGGTAATTTTCTAGATATCTCGCATGATATCAGGTGTAACAAAGCGATTGTATTAAGAGTACCAAGATCGGTGGAGGCTTCACTTCAAAAGTACCATATTGGAAAAAAGAGGCCGGCTCAGTTGGTATTTTCATTTTCAAAGGAGATTCAAAGCGCCTCGTCAAAAGGGCGATATTATTATAATGTTCAAACAAAACTGCAAAAAAAAAAACAAAAAGTAAGGAAGACCATAACACTTCTAGTCCAGACAATTGTAACGACACCGGTATACAGTTGGCCTCATGAATGGAACCAAAACCAGGAGTCTTGCCGACGCTTTCCGAGTGGGAGAGCTGTGATCATTTCCCGACCATTCGGGAACCCCAAGCTCGTAACGCCGAAAAAAAAGAAGAACAAAAAGAAATGTCTATTGCGCTAACTTCATTTCTTTGCAAGTTCATTGGAACGCTACCAGCAAAAAAAGCTATTCCATATCCTTTGACAGAGATCTTAGTATTAGCCTCTTCCTAAAAAGTAAACCTATAATTCTTAAGATTAAACAAAGAACCCTATCATATTTCCTTGAATGTAATAGTTGTTTCAATTGTTATTTATATCTGTTAAACTTACATTTCAGGTGGCGACCATTGAACGAAGCATTCGACGATTCCATTCAGGTTCTTGCGACGCATCGTAACTTCACCTCGAAACGTTACACAGTTTTTGCCATTGGTCAGTGTACTTATTTGACGGAGACGATGGTGTAGCCCTTCCATGATGCCAGTATCGAAGAAATCAAACATGCGAGCTGTGGAAAAACACAAAATTTAACGTTAGGAATTTTTTTTGAGGAATATGACATTCAATATACTTGAGAGTTACTATTTAGCTTACTAGGTTTTTATTGAGAGTTCACCTAAATGAAATAAGTTTGTATGATTATATTTAACATGCATGCACAAAGCAAATCTACTCGCTTGGAGAATGAAGATAGGAATAGCTGTAATTGTGACTTTGTATTAACAAACTTTGCTTTGACGAATCTGAGTTTATTGAGTTAAACTGACACTGCGTGAGTCAAATTTGAAAACACTGTTTACAAAAAGTATTTGCACTTCTCTTATTTTTGATTGCAACATGTGAACTTTGATGTTAGACAACTACAAGCTATATCACTCATTTGCAATCTCCGGAAGCTTTATAAGGCCTTTTAGAGTTCGAGTTAGAGGTTGTATGAGTTCCGAATCACTGGCTATTCTGGATTGCTTTATCGAATGGTCATTCATCTTCAAAAGGCATCTTTAGCATTGGATTTGTGGTCAGACATAACTGATCTTCACGGTAAAATTTAGCTCTCTGTAAACTCATAATTAACACTTCATCTTTTCATAGCCATAGGACAAAGGACAAACGACAATCAATCAAATCTGCGATGTGCCGTATCTTATTTTAACGAAAATAAACCACATTTGACAATATAGAGGAAAAGGTTAAATTGTAAAAGTTAAGTATAATTCACCAGCTTTAATGCCAAATAATAAACTACTTTTTCTCTTAAACTTGTTAGTTATGCTGTTGATTACTGATTAGTTTAGCAATCGAAAGTCGATAGCTACAGCAAAAAATAATAAATTCAAATTCTACTCTGCATATGTTTTTAGTCATAGTTTTCTGATCCCACTTTCAAAACTTCGAACACCATTAAGCACAAAGCGTCTTTCGTTCTTCTTTTCGAAAACGTTTAATTGGTACTACAAGAGAACTTCGGATTTATATGCTACGTGCGCCGATAATATAAAAAACTTTTCCATAAATGCATTACTAACTTTCGATGTGTATGAGATTTGTGAGATAATCTTACCGGAAAATGGCTGTCGCCGGTAGCGTAACTTCTTTCCATTCTTTCTTAATAACTTTGGCACCGGTGGATCTGAAGTTCGTTTACTAGTACTGTCTTTGCTCTCGGTGGCAGTGAAATGTCCGTTAACATGTTTCTGGAGCGCCAACTAAAAAAAAAAAGAAATTGTATCAAATACAGTTCAACACACACACCAAACACCAATCAATCTTTCATAATCAGTTTAACGTTTACCTGTGATCCAAATCTGAGTCCACAGCCATCGACTATGCACTTAAACGGCTTGGTACCGCCATGAGAAAGCACATGCCTTTCTAACCATCGCCTTGAGCATGATTCCCTTCCATACACTTTACATCCCAACCACAAGCAAGCAAATGGTCCTGTTTGCGTGTTAACATGATGCGTTTGCATGTGATCCAACAACTTGGAATTACTTTCGTGCTTTTTATTACACTTATCCCAATAGCAAACGCCATCATGTCGACGCATCCCCTTCGGACCGAAACGATGGCCAGACTCATGTTTGGCCGGAAAACGAATTGTCTTTGGTTGAGATAGTATGGGACTGATTGCACACTTTGGGAGTGTATCATTGTCAGCTAAAGCTATGTCAACAGTGGGTGATAGCGTGACAGAAGCAGTGTCAGAGGATGACGTTTCGGTGACGGTAACCACCGGCGTCTGTGTTTTATCTGGCTTCTCATCAATTTCAATTTCAAGCTTCGGACTCTCCGATGAGATCAGTGATGAAGAAGCCAGGGAATATTCTAATGGAGATGAGACTTTGATGCTCTCTTCGGAGATAATAGTATTCGAGGTGGTTTCCGGTGAGAGCAATGAGGAAGATTCCATACTTAAAGTATGACGAGAAGTGCTTCCTTCTTCTTCTTCTTCTGGTTCTGGCTCTGGCTCTGGCTCTTGTTCTTGTTCTAGGCTTTTCTCTTCAGTCGATTGATATTGCATGGAGAAGGGGGGCGATAAAGTTGTCTCATTCTTAGAGTTCTTCAAGAGATCAAATATGTCTTCAGTTTTGTGTTGCTCTTCTTTGCTTGCTATAAGCGATGGATATATAAGAGCAGGAGGTGATTTCGGTGGCATAGGTGCCAGAAGAATTGGTTGGACTGCATCTTGCCACGATTTCTTTGTGTTATCGGAGACACCACGTTTTGATTTTGTAACTATGTTCTCTTGTTGCCCACTCTTTTGTTGATATGGCTTTGCTGAGACTAACGGCTTTGAATCACCATCACTGACAATCGGGCTACCCGACGAGATTGTCACCAGCGGTGGTGGTTGCGTTGCAGACACCTGGTGCACCGAGGGTGTAAAAGCCGAGTTACCAGCTTTAACTATTGCTAATTTGCTGAACGCACTCGATGACACTGACAAAGGAGGTATGTTTGTCTGCTGCAATGATGGGATTTGTGACTCAAGATTAGCCACCACCTGTTCTGATTTGTATTGCTGCAATTGTTGCTCCTGTAGGGGGCTGAATATTGAGCTCAAACCAGGCATAATAGTGCTTGCACCCTGAATGGGCTGAAGGGCGGGTATTTGCTGCGGTTGAATGGCCATAGTTTGCTTGCCTGAACTAGCCAGCATTGCTGGTAGTGAGGTAGCATTTAATAGTAACCCCGTAGTTGTTGCCATAAATACCGGTTGGGAATGATGCAGGCGATGGTTGTGTGCAGATACCGACTGTTGTTGTTGCTGTTGCTGCTGCTGCTGCGTCTGGAATTGGTTAGAGAGCATTTCCTGTAAACTAGTGGCAGTGATTGAGGAGGTATTTTTGTTATTTGACGCATGATGCTGTTCGATAGCTATGGCAGTGTTATTGGGCACGGTTGTTGTATTTATTGATTGATTTCCATTGTCCATGCTGAAGGCTGGCGCAGAAGCGCTTGTCGGCGATGGCGGTGTGAACTGTTGCAACTTAAAAACAGTCCCATTGAGAAAGTATTGAGCAGTAGCTGCCTGATGGTGATGATGATTACCACTGGCACCTGTTAATTGACATTGACTAACATTTGCTGCAATAAGATTTGGAAATTGGACTAGATTGGGCATCATCGGTATCTGATACAGGGATGGTCCTGTAGGTATTTTCGAAGTCGGTGAGACGTTGGTCTGCTGAGTTTTTCCAACTGTAACTTGTTGTCGAGGCGATGTGGGCACCAGCTGTGGCGGTTGATTCGATTGCGGAATATGTATGGCAGTGAGAAGGACAGCTGGTTGCTGTTGTTGAGGTGGGGTATTTGGCGCCTTTAATGGCGACGGCACAGACAAAGGTTCGTGTCGTTGTCTTGTGTCCGCTGTTCGCGGTGCTATAGCCACATGTTTTTTTGGTGATTTTTCTGTAATGTGCGACAGTGGCGGGGCCGCTGTTGTTTTTCGCAGATTTGGGGCGACTTGTGCGATTTTCGTCGGCTTACTGCGCTCGATTTTCTTTAAGGCCGGCGGCAACGATGGCAGGTTTGAAGCATTTGTAGAAGAAGCAGTTGAGGCTGTCCGCTCTTGCTCTTCTCGCATCAAGTTAAAATACTTATTCAAACTGGAACTTGTGGTTTTGACTGGTGGAACATTGCTATTGGGCGACATAGACGATGCTGATGATACCACTGCTGTTACAGTGACCGATGGTGATAAGGTTGACATAAGTGATGACGACGATGATGATGACGATGGAAGAATATGAGGCAATGTCTCCTTTTTAAGGCCGCTCTGGTGTATTTGTGCTTTCATTTGTGATTTAAAGTAGCCAGTGATTTTGGTTTGGGATTCTTCCAAAGCGGCAGCTTTCAGTCGTTTGTTATTTGATGCCGCCTGTGGCGGTTGTAATGCTATACCGTTAACATTAACACCACCGCCGATGCTTGTGTTGTTGTCTTTAGAACTGCTATTTGTTGTGCGTGTTTTCTTAGCACCGCCATCTGACGGAGTCGATGATGTTTGTGAATGGCGTTTGTTAGTGTTCTTGGTGGTGTTGTTTAATGCTACTGAATTGGTCTTTGGACTGGATGCCATTTCGCTGCTAAAATTTCCTCCTGCGCCAACACCACCCAGAGTGGTCCATGGCCAGATGTGTTGAGAGTGTTTTTGCAAAGGTGACGATGTGGTTAATTGCGACGACTTAGTATGTTTCGGTTGTTGTTGATTTTTGTTTTGTGATTGTTTATGCTGTTGCTTGCTACCTTTTAAACCATTTTGTAGTGGTGATGCAGCTGATGTTGTTGGTGATTTGCCTGCATTTCCATTCGTTGTTGCAAGTATTGTTTGCGGTGGCATGCTTATGCTGTTTTTGTGGTGCAAATCATCACCTAACAACACTGGACTGTAGGGTGAATCCGGGTCAGATACATCACTGGATGCTGTGCTTGAATCTGTGCAGCTCAGTGATGTTGCAACTCCGCTAAAAAGAACAAAATTAAGAAAATATTTAAAATGCAATTCATCATAAATTTATTAATTAAAAGCAGTGGATGTAGAACATTGAAATTAAATTACTCGATTTTGAAACATTTCAGTTAAAATAAATTAGACTCTTTTCGTTACAAAAAGACATGCGAAATACCGCAAAATCATTTATAGAAGAGGACCAAACTTTTGAGTTATGCATAGTGCTTTAGCATATTTTGGACTTGATTTGTACTTTTTAATTGAAAAGCACTGTTAAGTCACATCTCTGAAGTATAAGGTTTTGTTCGTTGAAGCCCTAGGATCGCCCTGGGGTCGAAACAAAGTTTTTTTTTGAGAAACCTAATAATTTAATCGAAGCTGCTAATCAAAAACAAAAAACAAATAAAACAAACATTTTTTGGCCTTATTTGGAAATAAATAAATTATAAGGTAGGTAGATACTACAGAAGTACATCAAAAACATATTTGGAAAACATTGGATGCAAACCAAATCCAACCTCTGATGTTCAATTGATTCATTGTTATATTCGATTTCAAATTGATTGCAAAACACAATCTATAAGTACAAAAATACTTGAGGCCAATGTTAGCAACTGATTTTGACAGTTTTCATAAACCTGCTCTTACTCAGAAGGATATCCAGAAAATGCTGTTCAAAACTGATCCAGACAGAGCCATTAAACCCAAAACAATTCCCGCTCGCTGAGCAGAAACGCGATCATTAAACATCAATCAATATAAAACAGATCATTAAACAAAGCTATTAAGATATACATAATTACAGATTTTTATGTGTTGTTGATTTTGCTGTCTTTCTTTCCATTTTTATTTTTTAGACCGATTAGTATTTGATTTCTACCTGTATTTTGTTTTATATCTTTTAAGGTTTTTCAAATATTTTTGCTCCCCCAAAACAATCCCAAGCCTAGTATTATAGGAATGAATGACCGAGATGGTAATTGAATTTTTATTTACTTATGTATGTATGACATCTTTGAGTCCAGATTATACTTGTGCACAATGATAAGACTTTTGAGAGCTTTGGAAAACTCAAATCTTGTTCAGAGCACTTATTAGTCAACTCAAAATAAGGTTGAAACGATCGTTCAATAGAAAAATCTTTATTTTTTTTTGTCTCCTATGTGATTTTTTAGCTGGTTTGGTTTCGGCAACACTGGTTTTGACAGCTGACGTGTGTTTAGTACCTTGTGTCACTGTCAAACAGCTTCAGTTTGGTTTGCAATTTAACCATGGATCGTCTTACAAATGAACAACGCTTGCAAATTATTGAATTTTACTATCAAAATTCGTGCTCGGTTCGAAATGTTCATCGCGCGCTGCTTCCATTTTATGGTCGGCATTCTCGACCTTCTGAGCAATTGGTCAATTGGCCGCCTAGATCGTGCGATTTGACACCATTAGACTATTTTTTGTGGGGGTATGTCAAGGCTAATGTCTATAGGGACAAGTCCGCTTCGATTGACGCACTGGAAGCCAACATCCAAGCATTCATTCGTGAGATACCGGCCGATATGTTTGAAAGAGTATGCCAAAATTGGACTCAGCGGATGGGATACCTGACACGCAGCCGCGGTCAACATTTGCATGAAATTATCTTTAAACACTAAATTGCAAGGGTCAAACTATCGATTCAAATAAATATTTCATTCATTTTTTTTTAGAATTTTCGAAAGTTCTAATCTAAAAAATCTCTTAAAAAATCACCCTTTAAATGGATATTGGTGATTTTTCGGAACGAATTCGGCAAATGAGTAGCCGTCATTGTAAAAAAGTGAAACTTTGTTAGCGAGTAGGGTAGAATGAATAAATAAATAAGGTGACGCAACAGAGCGAGGAGCCCCGGGGTGTAGCGTATTTCTCACAACCATTTCCTTGTGGCGAGTAGGGTGCTAAATCTTTAATAAAATGAGTGAGTTTATGCATTTTGGTAAGTCGATCGTAGAAAAAATTATTTACTATAATATTGACTAGAGTAACGACAGATGTCTTTGGCACATGGAAACGCATAGCCTTTTATCACCTATAGTAGGTACATAGACGTCAACAACAGCAACCGTTTGGGATGGATCCAAGCTGTCGGAATGGTTTGATACGTCTGCTGGTGTTCCACAAGGATGCAGCTCTATTCTATTCGCATTGTTCATCGATGGTATATTTGTTGTTCTTCCTGGTGGTGTAACTTTTGCCGAAAGTGTCATAAAAGTTCTACTCTACGCTGACGACTTAGTGCTATTAGCTGAAAATCCTCATGCTCTTCAACTACAAATCAATAAATTGCAATCATACTGCGAAACTTGGGATCTCCACATCAATGTGCAGAAAACAAAGGTGATGATCTTTGAAAGCCGACAGAGAAGAAGACCACGGGAGGAAACTTGGCGACTTAATAACCAGCAAATAGAGGTAGAAAGTGAGTTTAAGTACTTAGGTGTTTTGTTGACATCAAACTTAAACTTCGGCAAACACGCTAAAGAAAAAAGCAGGGAATCTATCTCAATTTGATGTGGCCGAAATTTTTCGCCAGTCAAAATATTGATGTTTCATCGAAATACCACGTGTTTAAAGCTACGGTTAACACCTGTTATGGAGTGCAGGTTTTCGGAGTCAACCCGTTATAGAAGAATTCGAAGATGTTCAAAGATTTTTCTTTAAGCGACTATTTCGACTACCAAGCGCAACACCGACCTATGCCATACATGTAGAGTCTGGTTTACCACCCATTTACACCCAAAACCTCAAAAATCACTCAGACTACTTAACTAGAGTGATGAAGAGAAGTAGCTCCAGTCTCCATAAAAGAATCATGAACAGATTATTGGCCACATACGCTTCCCCATTCAGAGAATGGCACCAGCTCGCGTTATCTCATGATCTATCCTTATCTCTGACAGAGGACAACGTTTCTGATTGGACGGATATATTTGCAAGTATCATATCTAGAATAGATGACAAGTTATATAATCAACATTAAACAAGAGCTTCAACATCAGATTCTAATCTAGAATTTATATAATTTATAAGAAACTTAACCATGGATTATCAACCGAAGGAGGCTATTTCGCTTTAAAATACTCTTCAAAAGTTATAAACAGGATCTTCAGAGCTAGGGTTGAAATTCTAAATCTGAACTTTATTCCGCACAGAAATGATCTTCACCAGCTTTGTAATCTATGCAACAGAAGAGAGTCCAAAAATATTTTTCATTTTATTGCAGTGTGTCTGGTCCAATTTTACAAGAAATTCGTCGTTTGTATTTCCGGGAAAGTTATCTGTCCTTAAATAGCCTCTACGAAGTCTTGAATGGAAAGAGGGCTCGTTGTGTTTGTTCAAGTATTGTAAGCATGCATTAACTTATCGCAATAGTTTCTAAAAAAAAAAAAAAACCCCTCTACCAGTTATTGCGTTAAATCACCTTTCAAGTTTGAAATCAAGCCTAATGTTGGTTGCAAATTATTCAAATTGTAGAAGATCTCAGAACCTCGCTTTCTCATTTCACCCAATCTTATAAATTGCACTTGCTTTTTTCAATTCCATGTAATCAACTGTTCAACGTAATTTTTTTATAATGTACATTAAATAATAACTCTTTTTTTTATTTTATTCATAGTAAACGCTTCCTTAAATTTTTATAATCTCTTCAATTGAAAGTTTTTTTTTATCTAAATATCTGATGAAGTCATCATTAAAATTGTAAATTAATTAAAATTTTTGTAGTTCTTTAAAATACAAATTTTTTTTTAGTATATAATTTATTTTTACAAGTTAATATTTCTATTTTATACTTTAACCTTTGTATCTTTTTTTATGGAATGTCTTTCCGGCAGACGTCAAAATTGCCATGTTCGTATTCTTAAGACAAAAATATTGTAATTATCATAAAATAAAGAATTTATCTATCTATTTATCTAGATTCTAGACGAACATATCGCTAAGATTTTGAAAATTGACATTATAAAAACAAACAAGAAATAAATTATAAGTAAAGTAATGCTTTAATCATTTTATTTATTCTTTGTGAAAAAACTGTATGTTGCAGTTATGCTTTATTGCGCTTTGGAGTCTAATTTTTACTTTTACATTATTATTTGCAGTCAAAATTTGTAAAACAATTGTTTGTTTCATTCGACCCCATCACAGGGCCCGTCTTCGTAGCGATTTCGGACTACGAAAGTCAAATAGAAATGACAAAAAACATATTCATCATGAACGCTTAGCAACAGATATTTATAACTTATTCATAACTTTATTAATAGTAACAAATTTTGTGGCAAAACATTAGCCCTGTGCACACTGTACAATTAGTTGGACATGCTTGAGGTTGAACGACCAATGCTTGATAGTGTGACGACTGCTTGTCCAACTTGTTGGATGGTTTTCAAAAATTCTTGAAAATCAAGAAGTTGGACGGAGTGGAAGGGTATGTGACATAAAGTTGGACGAAAAGCTTGATAAGTGTGAACACAAACTACATCAGATCATCCAACTTCCATCAAACGAGGTCTGTCCAACTAATTGAACAGTGTGAACAGGGCTATTCACTACAAAGGCGTCTGTGATGCTTCCATTTTGGTATTCGTAGTCCAAAATTGCTACGACGGGCCTTGTCTTGCCATTATTACATAGCCCTATTCCAAACTTTTCAAATAGCGATTGTGTGAAACAACAGCATTTGCCTGATTTCGTCATGTCGAACTTCTTTGGCCGGTGCGTGTTGAGCAGGGAATTTTTATGAAGACCTTGCTCAACATCTTATGTCATCTTAGTTGATCCTGATTTTATGTCCATCTTGTACAGTTCTTCAGCTACTTTCACTCGAAAGTCGGGGTATTTCAATTTGCAGACACGCCGATAAAGCAGCCACGCATTCGCCATTACAATGTCAAGAAGATGGGAAGACAATCGCAAGTACCAAAATTTGCTTGTGAGTAATATTCTATATCTAATAATAGATTTGTTCGTTGAAGCCCTAGGGTTGCAGTGGGGTGAGGGGTCGAAACAAAGCGTTTTTTTGAGAAACCCAAAGTAGTCCTGAATGTAAAATTTAGTGTGTTTTGAGACCTAGGTTTTTTGTTGTCGCGAGTTTAGGGCTGTCAAATGGCATGTTCTTTTTTTAATGACAGGGATGTGTGTTGATTTGTGGTTAAGAGTTTTTTGAGAACTCGAAAGCACAGGTTTTTTGACAACTCATAGGGTTGGGAAAGTTCAACTAACGAACCTAATATTGCTATCCACTCCTCCAATGTCACGTTTATTTTCGGCTACAAATGTGGACGTTCAATCGATAAGTAGACCCTAATTGCGAGTGTCGCCTAACATTCGACGCGACAAGGGTCGAAAGCTTCGACAAATTTTTCTTTTGGTATTGCGTATCTCTATCGACATGGGTTTCTGTTGCTGTGAATAATGAAAGTAGTCATTGTGAATAAATCTTATAATAATTTGACATTTCAGTTAGTTTCAGTGATAGCAGTCGAACGCAAAAATACAGACGATAACGACCGAATTCAAAATTGAAAGTATCGAACAATAAGAATACGCAATACCAAATTTCAATTTCGATGTTCGACTATCGACAACCGTCGACGTCGTGTATCGACAGCCAAACGACACTCGCAATAAGGGCCGTGGACTTTATCGTATCGTTGAGCATTGGATGTAGGGTTATTTCCTCCAAAGTTTAATGCCAGTGAAACAATTTGATTGTCTTTTTAAACAGCCGTTGAAATCGGAATCTCATTTGTGATCGTCAACGAACTCAACTGAAATACACCTTGGATCTTTTTTTTTTTTTTTTGAAGAGTTTTCGTCAGGTAGGTACCTTATAATTTAGAACTTTGTTTCTTCTCACTGTTTCAAAACTTTGATAGCACAAAAGAGAAATAATAGTTGTCAAAGTAAAGTCTGAAGTTGCAATTGTTTGGTATAGGTATGTCTCGTTAGGGGCAAAACAACATTTGAGGCAGCACCGAATTGTTGCTCGCTTTCGCAGACATCATTTTTTTCTCAACCACTAAATATTTCGAATTTGTAGTTAAAAGTTAAATCCACAAACCCCGCAAAAAATAAAAAGTTTGATGCCACATTTATGAGGCTTAACCAACAACATTTTAGAAATGTCTAGAGGAGGTAATAGAGATCATCGGCAATTCCAAGCCAAGAAAGTCAGCCGGACCAGATGGCATCTCTAACCATATCCTCAAAAGGCTTCCCCATGCAGCGATGATTCTCCTCACAATCATCCTTAACAACTGCATCAAAAACTGCTACTTTCCCCGGAACTGGAAAACAGCAAAGACAGTAAAGTGTCAATTCTCAAGAAAGGCGCTTCTAATCAAATCTTCAATTACAGGCCGATTTCCTTGCTGAGTAACATCAGCAAAATACTGGAAGAAGTAATCCTCCGCAGACTCAAAATATTCTGCAACGATAACCTCCTCATACCTGACATGCAGTTCGACTTTCGGGAGAAACACTCGACGCTGCATCCACTCCTTAAGTTTCAGAAACCGAAGAGTTCCTGAAGCCTATGTGCGAATAATTATGGACATGTTCGAGGGAGCAGTTACAAAAGTGAGATGCCCAGCTGGAGTCACCGAAGAATTCCAAATAACAGTAGGTGTACATCAGGGAAGTGTCTTGAGTCCACTGCTCTTTATTGCTGTTCTGGATTATTTGCTCGAAGGAAAAGTAACGGACAATAAAGTACAACAATTATTCTTTGCTGACGATGGAGCCATCATAAGCGAGGATCCTACATCCCTGCAACGAGCACTTGACGTTTGGATTGATGTTCTGGAAGGAAATGGGTACCGTATTAGCGCTAAAAAGACTGAATACATGTGCTGCCCTTTTTCTGATCCAGACAAGCCTATTACAGACATTTATTTAATGGAAATGTGCTTCCCAAGTGCGAAAAGTTTAAATATCTGGGATCTATGATCAATAGTGAAGCAACTTGTGATGACGACATCAATCATCGAGTAAGCGTAGGGTGGATGAAGTGGCGAGAAAACTCCGCTATCTTCTGTGATCGAAAAATGCCCCCTAAACTGAAGGGAAGACTCTACACAGCAGTTGTCCGTCCAGCTCTGACATACGATTCACAATTTTGGACAATGTACAAAAAGTATGAGAGCAAATTGACGGCAGCCGAAATGAAGATACTTCGGATGACAGCAGGAGTAACAAAGCTAGATCGAATTAGAAGTACTAAGATCCGTGGAAGCCTTCATGTCAAAAGTACCATCTTGGACAAAATTCAGCACGACTGGCTCAGTTGATATTGTCATGTTCAAAGGAGAAATCCGCAGAACCCCGTCCAAAAGGCAATATCGTACAAAGTTTCAACAAATTCGCGACGAAAAAGAAAAGGCAGGCCAAAACACTCCTGGTACAAGCAAATGCAAAAACAGCAGCATTTGGTTGACCTCAGACATGGAACAATCCAAAACCGGGAGGCTTGCCGACGCTTTCTGAGGTCAACGCGGCGTACCCCACAGGCGGATCACTAGTGTGAAGCGGAAAAGTGGGAGAGTTGTGATCACTTCGTAACGCCGGAAATGAAAAAGAAGAAGAAGATTGCTCATATTTGGAAACATGTAATCAGGTACATACAATTCTTATACCGTTAAACGAAGGGTTAAGAATTGTCCCTTATTTACCTACAGACCGAATTTTTTGCCATGACGGCAGCCCTTGCCGAAATCGTCCCTGAACAATCAATGTTCAAAATAAATGAATCAAGTTCTTAATTTACCCCTTATACTAGAGAGGTAGGTACCTACCTACCTAACTATATTTTCTTTCGCACAATAAATAAAATCAATCCAAAACTCTAAATGGGCCTAAAAGTAATCAACAGCAAAATTTAATAGTTCTGAAGGATAAACTACGTGCAAGTTCTCATGTTTTTTTTTTCTAAACTGTCTTGCTCTTAGATACAAACGGCGACCCAAATCACACCCCTGATATATACCTATAGATCGGGTTATGATAATCCTCAAGAAGAAGCGTAACGCGCAGCCTCTTCCCCTTCATACTTCATTGCGCTTATCCACTTGAAATCACACATTGGTAGGTATAATACATAACCATCTCTTCATCATCACCCACTGAGAGGAGCGTCAACTTTAAAACAAATTTAAAACAATTAATATTAACCAATAACCATTAGCAACTACATATAGGTAGGTAGGGTAGGGTAGGAAGGTATTCCAGTAAACAAATTCTATTGTCGCTTGAATGAAGTGATAGTTCTCCGCGTGATTGGGACCAGCAATCGTATAAACGGCAAATGGATGTTCTTAACAAGTTTATAAAATTCTAAGATATGTCACCTCCTGTGTAGGGACTAGACACAACCATATGCCTTCCAACAAACACATCGACGGTCATTATTTGTTATGTACAAACACCTTTGGTATACATACATTATTGTCTGATTTCTAAATTTGCCTCACAAGTATATAGGAAGCCTCCCTTATATACAAAAAGGAAAGAAAAAAAAAAATACATTCGTTCGTTGTAATCCAAAACCCACCCTTCCTATGATAATAATAGCTTCTCCCCTTCTTCGGCCGTTCGGTTTGTTCAATTCACCACCTTTCAATGTGCAGTGTAGACTGTAGAATGTATACTATTCAACTCATCCGCGACAGCCTACTTATGTTCCTCTCTACTCCTAGTTCTTCCCTGTAAAGCTTTTTAGAACCAGTTTAATGACAATATTTATTTCGGAAAGAAAAAAAAGTTATAAAATAAAAACACAAACATTCAGTGCATTGATGGGTATCATCCGATGAAACGAAATAAAAAAAAAACAACTCCACCACCCAAAAACGTTCGTATGCCCTATTCCCTCCTACCTTTTATACGAGAGGAGAAGATTCATTTTTTTTGGTACAAAGATTGATTTGATTCTTGTGTTTCTTGGTCTTACCTCTTGCAGAAGGAGAAAATGCCAGACGATGAATAAAGTTCAAAATCAAATAAAAAAAAAAATAATCCACAAGATCGTCTGTTTTGATTTCAAAAATGTAGTTTTGTTCCCACTTTTGGAAGAAGATTTTTCTTTTTCTTCTCTAATTTATTTATTTCGGGTAGGCAGGTAGGTGTGTAGAATTTTCAAATTAAATCGACGTATCCAAAGGAGAAACACACGTTGGTTAGGTTGAAGAAAATAAAAGAATAAAAAAAAACCAATCACTTTAGATAATGGGCGTTTGGAAGACACGGAATTCTTTAAGTCAGTTGCATTTTAGCATTTTTTTCTTTCTCGTCATAAATATTTAAATTGAAGAAAACAACAAAACTTTTTAACTAGTAGGTAGGTAGGTGTATGTATTATGTGCTGAGAGCATCGATCGAAACTACAAACATGTGCAGACGTTTTCGCATTTTTTTGGTGTAGACAAACTGACAAACACACATTCACGGATTTTCTTTTTTTTTTTCCCTTCTTTTTAATCACAGTGCCGCACCACACAAATCACTTGGGTAACTATCCTTTTTTGTATAAATGTAGAATCATTAATCTCCCGCGACGAAAAATATTAAATCAAAGCCATCAACGTTCATAAGATAGACAATTAATTTTTCTTCATTTCTTTTTGTATTGAAAAAAGGAGTTAATTTTTAAAGAACCATTCAACAAATAAATAAGGCTCCGCGCGAATACGGAAGATGAAGATGCGCTCCAGTCAACGCGAAGCGAAGGAAAATGGCTGACTGATGTAGTGATGTTGTAGCAAGTACACTTGCCCGAACGAAGACCGAAACAGAACTCGGGGCAGAGCAGCGAATCCATGTTTCATGCAACTTCTCCTCTTCGTTGGGTTTTTTCTTTTTCTCTCCTTTCCTCTCGCTCTCAGAAACTCAGAACACGGAGTCGAACTGTCGGAGTGTCGGTTGTCGGAGTCGGACTCAACAGTCGCAGTCGGCGGACGCGGAACACAGAAGAAAAACACCACTTTTCTAACACAAAAAAAAAGAGAGAACACAATCAACCAAATGCCGATATACGAACGTTTGGAACATCCACACATACTTCCAAAGACAAGTTTCATAGTGTGCCTTTGACCTCTGCCACCCTTCTTCCTTCGCCCATCTAACTTTTTCGGCTTTCATCGGAACGATGCATTAGTGTGAGTACCCCATACACTATCCTGTTTGTGTGCGGTTGAGGATTATCATCAGAACAGAAAAAAAGGACCTTTACCAACACCAGCAAAGAACCTTACAAGAGAACCTGATGAAATAAGGAAAAAGTAACCCGAAGCTAACACGAAAACAAAACAACAACAACAAAGTGTATCTGTGTCATGTTTGGTGCGAATAACATGGACATCATGTGTGTGCGGTGGTTAAAAAACCTGAAAAAGGAATTTGTTTTATTCGAGTGTATGTGTGTGGATTTGTGTATTCGAGCGGGGAGGATGCATGTGGGTCTGTCTAAACATACGAACATATGTATGATAAGGCGCAAACAGCTGGTGGCAGGAGGTGGATTGAAATGCTGGAGTACCCTCATTGTAGGGAATTATGTATTTTTTTTCTACTTCTTTTTTTCATTTTCTTTTAATGTTTATGCATTAGTGACGTCTTGTGGAGAAGAGGTATAGGAAGTTACACACGTTTTAGTGTAAACAGATTTATACGTTTCTTTCCCTTTTTGGTTTTAGGCACAGAAATGTTTACTGTTTATTTCTGTAGCAGCTCAAGTGATTTTATCTTCTTGAAACAATCCTTCCATTTTCTTTTTTTGTAAAGAAGATAACAAGGTTCTTAGAAGACAATGATAAGGATGTATGAGGGTTAGGTATCCCGATGTTACATAGGCCACAGAAAACATGTCGAACCCTAAGGTCAACTTCAATTTTATTGAAGATAAAAATGGATGCTATCGAGGAACCTCAAAATGTTTGAACTGAGAAGATGCCACAACACGCGTGGGACGGGAGCAGCTGGAAGCATTTCTCAGGTACCTACATACCTTCTTTCCAACAAATGTTCATTCATCTCTTCAGATTGAATTAAATTTATTTAGAAAAAAAAACCAAGATGGGGTAGGTATTATCGATTACCTAATTTCATTCCTTCATAACCGAATCCCCTTCTTCCGTTTATAACAACAATGAACGTTCAGAAGAAAGGTGGGCTGCTGTTTCGCAACTCAGAGAAACTCGTCAAGAGTGACAAGTGAGATGGGCCTAAAAATCTAAATATTCCATATGTTCGTAACACTTTCGATTAAGATTAGATAACTATTGGGAAAAATATTTGTGACTGTTCCATTAGAGTATTCAAACATTTTTCCCTTAAGGTTTTTGATAACATTATCCACTTCCAACAGGGCAAACAAGCGATTTCCACTGCACTTGACTGCCAAAAGCAACCAAAGAAGAGCATAGACAGATACCAACACCTCCCTGATTACGTGCAAAACCTGTACAAGCACAGGCAAGTACTACGTAAGAAGCTGCAAAGGATACATCAAAGGGAACTCAACACAACCAATGTCAGCTACCGGACTGTTTGGGTGAACGGAACGCGATCCAGCACTGCAACGACGTCCACTTCCAGAAGAGACTGGAAAACATAAGACCTGGACCAGATGTTTTCAAGAAGATAAACAAGATAGTTGGCACAAAGAACGCAATACCGGAAGTCATCACATCCAACGACGCACGGCGAAGCCAGATCAGATCAGGAAAAGGCGGAGGCATTCGCTAAACATTTCGAAGGAAACTTCGTACCCGCACCTTCTAATGACCCTGATTTTCTGGACGAAATCGAGACATCCATCCAATGGACCCCGGGGCACAACACTGATGCAGCAACATTCAGCAACAATGATCCGTCGAGTGACCCAATCAACTGCCCGAACCTGTCCACTCCGGAAGAAATTGCAGAAATAATACACAGCTCCAAGCCCAAGAAATCAACAGGCCCAGACGATGTCTCAAATTACGTCCTGAAGAGGCTCCACAGACAGTGATAATCTTTCTGACTATCATCTTAAACAACTGCATCAACAACAGCTACTTTCCCAGGAAGTGGAAAACGGCCAAGATAGTGGCGATCCCGAAGAAAGGCGATCCAAACCTCATCGATAACTACAGGCCCATTTCCCTACTCAACAATCTAAGTAAACTCCTGGAGGAGCTAATACTTAGAACGTTGAAAAAGTTCTGCAGGGATAATATCATCCTAAACATGCAGTTCGGCATGTTCGGGAAAAGCATTCAAACCTGCATCCGCTGATGAAACTACACAATGACGTCGCCGAAGACCTTAACAGCCGTCGTGTCACCGTGGCATGCTTTTTGGATGTCGGAAAAGCATTTGACACCGTTTGGATTGAAGCACTCATCCATAAACTAAATCTTCTAAACTCTTCAGCTCCATTAATAAAAATAATTTTTGCTTTTCTCTTCCACAGAAACTTTTTCGTCCAAATTGGAAGCGCAAAGTCCGCCATCAAGAACATCAGAGCAGGAGTCGCTCAGGGATCAAAACTAGGACCATTCCTCTTCAACATCATGACGTCGGACCAACCAACCCCAAGGGACTGCGAAAACCTGCTTTATGCCTATGACTCTCTGACGTATAGCACATCGCACATCCATATCACCAACCATAGCTGCCCGGAGATTGGAAACTCACATCCACAAACTATATTATTATTATAGTCAGTGGGGTATCCGGATCAACTCAGCTAAGTCAGAGCTCGTCTGCTTCAGAAGGACCGGAGGAAGAGGCCGTTGTTCTGCTGGTAACTGCAGAGCCACATCCATTACTCTACCTGATGGAACCATACTGGCTGCCCAAAGAAACGCGAAGTATCTAGGTATCAACTTCAACGAGGTGCTTAGATTCAACCCGCACTCACGCACTGTACTTTAGAAGGCCAACCACGCCTTCCACCGACTGTACCCTTTGCTGAGGAGAAGGACAGGACTAAGTCAGCCAACAAAACTACTGATGTATAAGCAGCTGCTGAGACCCGTCATCAACTACGGAAGCCCAGTTTGGTTCACCATCTCGAAGACCGCGATGAAGGAGCTCCTGATTTTCGAAAGGAAGATTCTGAGACTGTGCACCGGCCTCACTTTCAACCACCAGCGTCAGAGACATTACAGTAACCAGCATCTGTACGAGACAGCCAGGATGACGCTCTTGGACAAATACGTCTTATCGACTGTATTGAAGACGGCTGCAAAGCAACCACCCTAATCCCCTGGTGAGAAGGATGACCACTGAGGACCGACACCCTGAGCCAAGATACCTAAGCGTGATGAACACTTTGGACGAAGAAGTAATACCAACCAACGACGAAGACACCAACTTCTACGCTGACCCTGGGTCAGCATACTTCCGTGGCTGAAGCCACCTCGCACAACCTCCCCATAAAGAGGGACACCAGCGACAACCGGGACGGAACATCCCGAGATAACTCAAGTCAACCGACTTATAATAGAATTCTCTTTCTTTTCAGCTATATAATGTTAAGTTATTATTTTTATTCTAGACAATGTATTTGGTTAGGCCCCATATGTGCCAACATTCCTACATTATTTTCTTTTTTAAATTTTTTTTAAATTACCTAGTATAAGTATCAATTGTAAATATATATCGTTCAATAAACAAAAACTAAAAAAAAACCAACAGGGCAAACAAATATAGGCAATGTCCCACGGCCATCCTTAGTTAGTCCCTACCTAACCTTCAAAACCCCGACTTAAATAACTGTGGGAATTTAAAACGCTACCTATTCAGCTGTCCGTCGCTGTTTCCAAATGGTTCTGGATTGGAAGTTATCTTCACAGAACTTAGGAAGGCTTGCAAATTGCAATTCGATGGAAGGGTAGGAAATACCTACCCTCGACGCAAAAAACTTTGAAATAGGTGCAACTCCGAATCAATATCTGACAGCACGTCACAAAATTAACACCGCAAATTTGACGTGTTTTCAAAATACACACTCATTTTGTCAGCTTATGTTTAAATAGCTCGGCAGGTACATGATTCTTAATTATTTGAAGAATAACAGGTTTTTCGTTCGCGAAAATTGGTTTTTCCTCCTGCATTCATTTGATCCTTACCACCGGAAACTTGCACCCCAGAAAGAAAAATAGAGCCGAAACGCTATATGTAGAGGCATAGTTTCTTTATGAAGTCAGAATTTAGTGGTGGGAAAGCGGTTTTACATGAATTCGACTGCATACCTATTCCTCTGGCAAAATAGTGTTAGAAAAATCAGAGTCAAAGACAGCAGATGTGAAAAAATAAATTTTTCGTAGGTAAGAAAGAATGTATACCACATGCTTTATTTAATTTCTTTTGTCGCTGCTGTAATCAATTTATGTTCATTAAACATTTTGATTGATCGAGAAAAGACTTTTAAGGAACATAAGTTTTTAGCGAAAAATGAAGTAAGATACTTACTTTCCTGCCTATAAGTAGTTTGTTTTGCTTGCTACTAACCAAATCAATGCTAGGGGTTGTTTCAAAGGGACTACTACCACCAAGCCCAAAACACGGTGGTAAAATGATGAAGCTAAAGCAGTGAAAAGCATAAAAAGAAAGCTGCTTTCAAAGCATAAGCAAAGTGTCCCTCAAGTAATAGAGATGAAAAGGCCTCGAAGTGGAATACCAGAAACTGCAAAAAAAAAGTGAACAGGAAGTGCGCCCAGCTTCAAGCAGAGAATACGGAGGGTGTGTAATCTCGACAACATGCTTTTCTCTATATTTCGATCCTTTTCAGCTAGGCATTATGTTGTAGAGTTTCTCGGTTGACTAAGCCTTTCGCTTAGACGCCTTTAAGAAAATGTGGGAAAAACTGCACCTGACCCAGGAATCAGAGTCGCTAGAAACCCCATGTTTTTTGGGTTTATGTTATTCGGTTTCGGCGATTTAACTTGTGAAAGCGATTTTTGATTTTGTGTCACATACCTATTCTTCGTTTTGGATTTCGAAATTATATTTAAAAATTTGTTCAATGGTTATTCGGGTGTTTTTTTTTTCAATGAAACTACTATTGTAATCGCAACCTTAAGAGCAGCATCCTCCTAGTCTAGCACATATTGATAACTCCCTTTCAATCGTTTTGGTGTCCAACGCCCCGAGCTACGGCATTTGAGCAATCGTCTCCCATCGATATCCTGATGGCATCGAAAGGCCAAAAAGTTGGATCGTCATCAGAAACTTTGTAGTCATATAGACAAGGAGGCGTTGTCTATAGTGTTTGGAGTAAAAAAGCTTCACTGCTATCTATATGAGCGTGTCTCTTCGAACAACAGACGAACCACAAGCCGCTGACTACGATAATCAGTCCAAGTAAGCAGATCCCTGAAATGACTATGCACCGTCTGCGTTTGCGGGAACTAAGCTCTTTCCCTGATGGCATACACGTAACAGATAAAGTATCGTCTTGCATAAAATCAAATTTTAAATTTTTTGGTTAGGGGGGTTTCGACTTATGTATATCGAAAAGGTGGCCAGTCGACCCAGCAAAAAACAAGAGCTGAAACAGTTAAGTTAGCTTTGTTTATTTAAAATAATGTTATTATCTTGAAATCAGATTATGATCGTGTTGTGATCCTTGAAGCTCTGTAGTCAAAAGCGCTAAAATACATTCATGAAGATCATTTGGGGCTCATCAAGAATGGAAGAATTGTCACAGCGGTGCATCTGGTTCCCTGACACAGCTAACTGTGTCATATGCCAAGAGTCATCCAAAAAAGGAAAATGTAGGACCTAGGGAAAGGATCGAATGGGATTTTGCAGGTCCGTCCTTCAACAAAATCTGGCTAATTATTGTCGATTTGTTTTCGAAGTTCCCTTTCGTGGTATCTCTTTTTTTGTGACAGCTGAGTTAATAATAAAAGCATTGCGGATGATTTTTGCTATCGAGGGACTACCGTAGACGATTGCAACGAACAACGGCACTCAGTTTACGGCTGGGGTTTTTGATAGAGTTTTGTCACAACAACTCAATCCAGCATTGCAGAACATTACTGTTTCACGGAGCCTCCAACGGTCAGGCTGAAAGGTTCGTTCGAACTTTTAAAGAAGCAATAAAAAAGTTTTTGCTAAGGAAAAGAAATCAGAGGTAGCAGCCAACTTTTTTCTCTCAACGTATTGGTCGATCTATGCGACGCCCGCCGAGTAAAATTTCACATAGATATCTCCAGCGGAGATTTTGCATGAACGGCAAAAAACCAGATTTATTCTTTCTACCAAATAAACATAAATTGTCTGTCAAGACTAAAACCTACCTAAATACCAACCCATGAAAGCGTTTTAGCACGGCAACACAAACAGACTAAAAAGTGGATTAAGGAAGTTATTGCTGTCATTTTGGGTAGTAATATGTACGGTATCCAAATTGATGAAGATATCATCAGAACCAACTTCGTTTGCTCAAGCACTAGTCAGAAGCAGACACGACTTTGATTGGAAGTTAAGAAACCGATCCAGTTTCTGAACAAGCACTAAGGGAAGGTAAAGTTCTTTCTAACAATAATGAGAATGAATCCTACAAGCAGGAACCATTGGAACAGATCATGCAACCAAAATCTGAAGATCAGCAACCATCTTTAACGAATACAACCATCTTTAACGAAAAGTAGATTTAACACTGGCTCAACTCCAGCTAAGAAGATCAAAACGCACTAGAGTTCAAAGTCATTTCAAGGGTTATCCGTTTGCAAAGCAAAAAACGTAACTTAGACATTTAAAATATTTTTTTTTTCTTTATATTTCTTTTTTATTATAAAGTTTGAACGTTGACATTGTGAAACACTACGTCATTTAAATGACCACCAATGGAATTGTTACAAGCATCGATTTTTTAAAGGTAATTTTCGACCACTTTTTGACACATATTGGGCGGTATATCAGCCATAACTTGACGAATGTTGGTTTTTAAGTGCTCAAGAGTAAAAGGTTTATCTTTCGCGTAGCCCAACAAAAAAAATCCAGCGGTATCAAATCGCATGATCTTGGTGGCCAGTCGATATCGCCACGACAAGAAATTACGCGGCCAGGAAATGTCTTTTGCAATAAAGCCATAATCGCTCGAATTGTGTGGCATTTTGTAGTAGGCTTTAACAATTTTTATGCGTTGTGCGATCCATTTTCGTAAATATCAGACTTTAAACTGAAAAAATTATTGGTTTATCAAATTAGTCTGACAGATGTCGAATTCCAGCCCTATACTTTTGAAACCGCAAAATAGATAACCTTTATTTTAACTATGTTGATATATCCCTGAATTTGATATTGAGAACAATATATAAGTATTCTGATTTACGAAGTCTTGGTGTTCAACTCTTGTCTTAACAGCCACAAACAACAAAGATATGGTGTCTTTGGTAGTCAACAAATTTTGTGTTTCTGGCCCAAAACTAATTAAACTAAAAAAGAAAACACCCGAAGCATATTATTCCAGTTCCAATTTTGAATGATATTTTATAATCGTAACCTAGACGTGTCACTCTCCTCCTTGTTAATGTAACGCGAACTCAACATTTAATACCAATTTCCTAATCAAAAACGTTCAACCGAAAACACAAGCGGCAGCACTAGTGTAAGTATAGAAATATACCAGAAGGGAAAAGTGTTTGACGTTAGTGGACAGTGGAGACCATGTGGAAATTACTGGAGAGTTCTAGATGAAATTTCATTCGATATAAATAGGCCGCCCGAGGCAACCAGATGTCAGTTTTTATTATAGAGTGATATAGTTAAGAGTGAATTGTTGTTTACAAGTGATAGTCCAAAAGTCAAGTTGAGATTGAATAAAGTATAGATACTGAATAAAAGTGGTAGAAATAAACTGAAAGCTGAAGTTTTATTTTGCGAACTAAGCACACGTTACATTATTATATTATTTAGTGTTCTCGTGCATTGATTGATTTGTTTCGTGGTGGTGGCATTTAATATGGCACCAAAATAGGACACAGATTGGATAGTAGTCTATTCCATTGAATGTCCTTTTTTTTAGTAGTCGCTTTCTTGTCTCTTTAAAAAAAATACCACTTCTAGCATGGGATGAACAAAGCGATCCTGGGGTCTCCATTTCTGCTTGCGATCAATTTTCACCCTTCATTTCTTTCCCTTCATCCAAATTGTTTTCAACGGATATGAGTTTCCGAAGAAAAAAAAAACTGCTAAGAGTAATATGCCTTTATTTTATTTTTATATATTTTGCAGTCAAAATAAACACTGTGAAGAAACAACCATTTGAAAAATACAGCAGTTGATTTACTTTTGAATTTTGTTGTCAAAATCAAAACAGCCCTTTCTATAATTTAATTTTGTCAAAACGAGGAACTAAACGAGTTTTATCTTAAAAAATGAAGCTTCATTTTTTAAATAGTTTTGCTGTACATATTTTCAAACTTTGAAAGTTAACAAGGGGAAAGGATACCTTCAACCAATGAACAAATAAAAAGAAGTTGCACGAAGTTGTGATAACTATCGATCAAGCTGATGTCGAATACTTTGAAGATCATTTGGTAATGGGTAGTCGATAACGAAAAATAATAAAACTATATAAATTCATTTCTATCAAAAGCGCTTCTTCTGTAAGGCTTTCGGAATCGAAAGAAAATTGTATGTCCATTCCCTCCCAAGGTATTGTTGAGAGAAATGGAATAGGCGACGGAGCTCCCCTTTCTTCTGCGCCACCCTCTATAAATACATCTTAGGGAAAACAAAAAAAACAAAAAACAAACCCCCTATAAATAAATACATCTGGGGGAAAACATTAAGTGATCAAAAAAAAAACTACAAATTTTTAATTAACACTGTTGGTTTTATCTGTAAATTCTCTTCGTTTTCGTACTTCGTAGTACCTATCCTTTCATGTTTTCCAGTGGAATGTCCAATAAACTAAAAACAACTTGACTAAATGGGTACAGTTTCCAATATCCTTTCTCTTAGTTTTCAGTATCACAGTCACAGTCCTGTCAAAGAAAAAGAACGAATCAGCGATATGTGACACAAAATTCTAGTCACAGCGGGTATTTACCTTCCTGCATTCTTCAAATTCCTTTTTGTTTTTGATAAAAATTATCTCTTTTTGAAAACTAAGAGAACAAAATAATGTTTGTAATGCTGAAGATTTGACTTATTGTTGTTTTCAAACAAGATTTTTGAATAAGTTCACAAACTAAGGTGTACGCGAAGCTTTATATTTAGAGTGTGAGCAGTCTTAAAATATAAATTTTGGTTATGCATTTGTTTTTAACGAATTAAATAATAACTTAATAGAATTAAGAAACAAGAAACAAAGATTGTTCTTGATTAAGTTCTAATCAAAATCGATTAAGGCCTCATCACATTACCTGGCATTAAACATCGAGGGTTGCCAAGAAATGTTTTCGCCTTCATTTCGAAAGCACAAAATCCATGTGTTTTCAAGCATATCAACATTTCTCTTCATGTAATTCTTGTTTCACGCGTTTGAATACGCTGTCGCATTCTTCTTCAACTAGACCAACCAATATTGTTATCCATCAGAGTTCCCCCATTATCACCCTTCCCTTCAAAACGAAAAAATAATATATTACACACACTTATACTGCTGATTGAGCATTTGCTTTCCCCTTATACCTAACTCATTCCCAGTGGGTCAGTTGCATTAGAGAACAAAAACAAAAATAATAAAAAAAAAACCATTAGAGCGAAACTAAAAGATAGTTAAAGTTGGAGTTACAGAGGGTAACTAGTTACAGTTCAATCTTATCCACATCACACATTAGAACATCATCAAAAACATGTTCTTGTCTGTATTTAAATGTATTCAACTAATCAATTTCATATACCTACCTATCTAGTGTAGAGACCCTGAGGATTCCTGATGTTTTTTCCGTTGCCTGCCTATATTTTTTTATCATTCGTAACAATACGGTGTTGAGAAAAATAATATCTTTTCCCAAGCACACAGGGAAGTTTGCTTGTTTGAGTTTTATGAGGGGATGGTACCCCCTGTGGCTTTGTCGAGCGATATTACTTTAAAAAAAAAGTACCTATTCACAACGATTATGTCGGCAAGGGATGTTAGTATTGTGGATAAGGAATAACAGATCAGGAATGGATGAAGAAAATGTTGATCGAAACGACAACGACAGGTGGTAACCACAGCAATACTTCTTACCTATACACAATATGTCAATTAATATATTGCTAGCAGTAGCCCAATGACATTCAGAAACATCTTATCGATCTTTGAAAGAAAATTAAAAATTCGAAGGAAACCTTTCCTTGATGACATTTGTACATTATAGCAACAGCAGCAGTGACAGGCATGACACACATCAAAGAAATCAGTTTAACAGATTTCATATTGAGATAAACTTTGAATGGTTCCCAATTCAGTTTAGAAAGAAAACTATCTTTTCAGATGTGGGCTGGTTCAACATATCATAAAATCGGAATTTAGATAATGAAACTACATTTGAAGTTGTGAGAAGACTACGTTCGTAAATTCAATTCAGGTAAAATAGTACCTGGTTCACAATATAGCGTTAACGCAAGGTGTTTATTATTCGATACGTTTAGTTGCTCATTCATATTGTATGTCTTCATCTACAAAATATGTATCATCGCTTCACTGAAATCATGTTTTTAGGTTTTGATAAATATATACCAGTTTTTGCAAAAAAGAAGTCCTTGAATTCACCTTGGATTAATAAACAACTCAGCGATTTAAAAAAACAAAAACGAAAAGCATACGTAAAATATAGTAAATCTAAAAGTCAACCTGATTACGAACATTTTAGTAAATTACGCAAAGATTTTGTGGTTCTTAGCAAGTTTCTATATAGAGCTTATATTCCAAATATTGAAAGCAATATCAAAAACAATTCAAAATCGTTCTGGTCTTTTATAAATTCCAATTACTTTCTTTCCAGAAACTTTCTTATTTAGTTCCGATCCATAAATCAGGCTCAAAAAGTGATATTTAAAATTATAGGCGTATTTGCAAACTCTCTGCAATTCCCAAATTGTTTGAAAGCATCCTGAGGAATAAAATAGATTTTTTCACAAGCGAATATTTATCGGAAGTACAGCATGGTTTCGTATCTGGTAGATCCACAATAACAAATCCGGCATATTTTACTTCTTTTGTAACCAATGCTATGGAAAGTGGTATTCAAGTCGATGCGGTATACACGGACTTTAGTAAGGCGTTCGATTCTGTAAACCACCAAATACTCCTTGCTAAACTTGAGATATTTGGATTTCATTCTCAACTCCTTCGTTGGATATCCTCGTACCTTTCCTGTAGAAAAAAAAAGAAGCACTCCGGGAGTGCCGACGGAAGTGAAAACAGAATTGAATTTTCAGTAAATATTTTAATGTAGGTACAGGAAAATCTTTTATTATATACTTATGTAGATGTACATATAGAGAAACATCAATGAAACTTATGAGTTTTCATTCACAATTTCATCTCAACAATCATCGTATTCTAATACTGAAATAATAGGTCTATGGTAACTTAAATAGGAAACGAACAATTTTGTCTCAAATCTATTTAAATATATCGCAAAGACTGCATCAATTGTCGCTTTATATTTCGTTGTACTGAGGCTGCGGTCATTCGTCATTGTAAAATAGTATTCTTCTTTTAAAAATTGAAAAAGTGGCAAATTTGTAGCATCGCCGAAGTTGATGTTAAAATCACCACTCAAAATCATTGGGAAATCATCCAATCTCTACCCAATTTTATCGTGAAGATTTTTTTTATATAAAATTTATCGTATTGCACTTGAAGACGTAGTCGGTGAATTATAAACCCCTACTGTTATAACTTGCTGTCCATTTCCAGAAAGGCAACGATAAACACACAAATCGCCGATATCAAAAACATTACTACTAAACATATACTAGTGTAGGTACCTCGTATGCAAATCCATATGATTTGAGCAAAATATGGCAGTTGTATCAGACAACCTTTTACAGATAGCTACTCCTGCTGCTGGACGATCGTGCCTTCTGAAACTAGCAACTAAATTGAAATCTGGAATATCATATCTATATTTCTTCGTCACCCTTTTGTGAAATTCTGTTAAAATCAATACATTAAATTTTTTAACGATAGTCGATAGTGTCTACAGATTTTGTAACTGCGCTCGTAAACTTTGACAATAAAATGAAAGGACAATGCATTAAGTTTAGAAACGAAATTAGTGAATATTTGAGTAATGGTTTTTCAAACTACATATTTTCATGCAACCATTTCAATTCCATCGATAAATCATAGCGATGAGTTGTTGATCTCTTTTAATTTGTTGTAAAGTTCGAATCATCGACCAGTGCGTCTCCTACTCTGCCATGATTCCAGCTTCACTCATCCACTTCATTGAAATGGTAGTAAAATATTTGGTGCTTTTTATTTTTTCTGCGTTGCATAAATTTTTCTCTGTCCTTCAATTCCTTTCTTTCTTCTCTGTATTTCTCCGAGTCGGTAAGTATACTAGGTAATGTTGCTATTCTATTGGTTTTAGTCATTTAGCAACCCAAATTTAATGTGTTTCTTGGCTCAATGGCAGAGTCGTTGGCTATTAGACTAAGGGTCTCAGGTTCGAATCCCAGCCGTGGCCACAATTTCTGTTTATGCTTTCACTTTAAATAAATAAAAAAATGGAAGTCATTGCTGGGAATCGAACCTGAGACGCTGGGCTATGACGAATTTACATACGAAATACAATGAGCCAAAAAATGGTGTCGGTCGCGAATTCATTGCTTTACCCCCATCGCAAAAGTGCCAAACGCGCCTAAAGAAGTTTTCACTTCAAAAACAGGTTAACATTGAAAATTCCTTTTCAAGAGAAATTCAGTGTACATCGGGTGTACCCCAAGGTAACCACCTCGGTCCATTGTTCTTCATAATTTTTATCAATGGCATTATATCTGCATTCAAATATTGTAGGTGTTTGTTATATGCGGATGATCTCAAGCTATTCTTGACAGTTAACAGCTTAGGTGATTGTCAATTGATTCAATCTGACCTTGATTCTCTTACACACTGGTGTCACGAAAATTGCTTGAAACATAATATAAAAAAGTGTAACATTATTTCAATTGCTCGAAAATGTACCAGTAATCGGTTCAATTATACAATTGAATCTGATGTTTTAGATCGTGTCTCAAACATTAAGGACTTAGGTGTTATTTTTGATTCCTCACTAAATTTTAGAAACCACATTCTATTCTATAAAATACCAAAAGCTAGCTCGTTGGTCGGATTCATAAAACGAAATGGCAAAGATTTTCGAGATCCTTATGTTTTATTAATTTTGTAATCATCTCTTGTCAGATCGCTTTTGAAATACGCTGATGTAATCTGGAGTCCCGCGTTTAAAGTTAATTCTGACAGGATAGAATCGGTTCAAAGAAGATTTACGAAATACGTTTTCAACAAAATGAGCTGGGGTTTCTGTCCTGATTACAAAGCTAGATGCTTATTGCTTGGAATTAAATCATTAGAATCAAGAAAGAAAATGGCATGGTGTGATGCTCATAAGAGACTTACTATGCTACCACATAAAGTGTCCAACACTCCTTGCTCTATTACCTATTCATGTACCTGCCAGGTCCACGAGAACAAGAATTTTTCTATTTCAAAAAGTGCATTGAACAATTTATGGATGTAATGAAACGCTATCAAGATGTATAACTGATTTCAATGAAGTGCCTTCAGAAATTGATTTTTCAATCCTTAGTCGAAGTAAATTTAAGACTGATTTATTATACTTATTTATATTTTAATGCTTTATCCTTGGAGTGCTATATCTGTAAGCTGTAAAATTGCTTGTAGATAAATGAAATGAAAAAAAAAAAAAATCTTTCTGGCAGAGTCACTGAAAATGCCGAAACCTGTTCCATTTTCTCACAAACATCTCTTCCTCAAAAAACAAAATTCAATTAACCCAGCTAGACCTGACGACAAATTAAACCGCTGCTAATTTTTTCCGCAATGCTTCAACAGAAAGACACTAGATACCTAAATCTAATAAAAATGCAATCTACTAAACCCTGCAGAGTAGTGGTATGGTGAAAGCATCGCCACGTTAATAACTCCTTTAGGTAGCTACACCTACCTTACCTACTCTCCTTGGACAATTAAAAACAAAACAAAAAGCAAATTCGTCTCTGCCGGAAATAATTAATTTTTGAATAAACATCGTTTGATCCAGGAGCAACGGTGGTTACCTTAGGAATATCAAAAAGGTTGAACCAAAAGGTGTAATGACTGCTAATACAACGTGTAAGGGATATCTTTTAGCATACAACGCCCTGCCCCACAGACGTATAATTTTGTCATCCCGCTTTGGTAACATGAGGGACTCAAAATGAAAGCACCAAGAGGATGTCCATACTACCTACCCACTTCATACTCTTCTAAGAGATGTGTCAATCGCAGCTTTAGTTGGGTATAGGTACTCGGTTTGATTCCAAAGGGAGTTTTGAAATTCATATGCCTACCTACGTGTATCACACATAATCAACTTATTGTTTAAACTCTTGTGCCCATAAGTAAAAGCTTTACATCTAAAAAGGACACAATTCTAAATCTTCTTGAATAGAAGCAGGAACCATTGTACCAGACTACCAACCTCCCAATCTCCTAAAAAGCATGAATTATTTTTTTTTTTTGTTTAAATAAGCTGACCAAAATACAATTACTGTTGGACATGACAAACCAGAAACAAAACTTGAAAGCGGACACCGAGTTTTCTAAATTATTCCCCTTATATAATTTGCGTCTGACACTAGACTGGAGTTTCCCTTCACGTTTTAGTAGAATTTTTTATTTCAAACATGATAGGTATTGCCGTATTGGTATACCTACTCCACCGCTCCGCTCATCCATCCATGGCTTTGTCACATACAAACCGAGAATTTTTTTGTCACTTAAACACATACCTACAAACATGCATAGATTCAACAGAACCAATCTCCAATCTCATTTCCAGTTTCACGAAAAGGGCTCGTATGTAGTATCATCGTACTTCGTACACCCTATGCCTATACCATGGCCAAGGGGGAAGAATAAAAAAATCTGAAACTGGAAAAAGCGCGCTCGTACGCACGTTCACATTTTACAATTAGATGGATAGTGTCAACAGCATTGCCAGATCAATTAAAATTAACAATTTGGTACCTTGAATATTCAGTTGGTGGTAAATAGTAGAATTACAGTTGAGCAACAGCTCAGAGAAAATAGAGAGTAAACGACAGCAGGGTAGTGCCATGTTCAAAACATAAGTTCAACCGGAAATTATTGGTGGCCATTTTTTATTTGTGAATAAAGATTTCCAATGAAACTCGGCTAATATTCACCTATATTGACTTAAGCAAAACATCGCAAAACATCGCTCATGGAAAAACAACAACTTCTAAGTGAATAGCGTAAGTGAACAAAAATAACTTTCTTACCTAAGTGAACTACAGGGATGGTTGGTAAATGGAGTTTGTGAAAGTGAACTTGGTAAGTGAAAATAACCATATAAAGCTTTTCATAGATACTCGCAAGTTAAGTGATTATAAGTGAATATAGAAATTCCCAATAAAACTCGGCTAAAGTTAAGTGAGCAACGGGGGCGGCTGCTAGTTGGAGTTGTTGTTCTTCCATGTGAACAGAAGAACATAGCAAAACATCGCACATATGAAAACAACAACTAAAAAAAAATAAAAATAAAAATAAATAGGGTGGCGCAACAGAGCGAGGAGCCCCTGAGCCTAGCGCATTTCTCACAACCATGCCCTGTGAGAGAATGGAGGGGACCTACAATTTTTCGCCGGTTCCGAACGGCTAATTGAGAATGCGCTTTTCATGGCAATGAATTTACTAACGGAGGACTTGCAAATTCCTCGCGAAAGGCGATACCCGTGGAAAAACAGTTTTGCATTTTGCCTCTGCTGGGATTCGAACCTCGAACCTCTGGGTTAGCAGGTGCACATGCTAACCATAACAACAACTAAAGTTAAGTGAAAAAAATAAGTCACTTGTACAGGGTTTTCCATTGGGGACTATCCATTTTGTTTCTTTAATGTAAGCGCGCCCTTAAGGTCTTTTGACATTCTGTAAACGTCAGATTGCTCATTAAGGTCTACCATTTCATCATGGTGATTTACACGAATCAACAACAAATTATTAAAGCGTACTATCAAAATTTTGAGTCAGCCCCTGCAACTTTGAGAGCGCTAACTCCGATTTTTGGTCGTTATAATCGTCCCACCCGTGCCGCAATTCTTAGTTTAGTGCACAAATTTGAATCCACGTTTTCGATGCACAATGTTTCCGTGCCAGTGAGACAAAGATTAGGACGGAGTGCTGAAAATATCGCGGCCGTAAGTGCATCCGTTCAGAACGACCCAAATCAGTCAATTCCACGTCGTTCACAGGAATTGGGCATCGCACAAACCACATTGTGGCGTTTTTTTGGCGTCAGTGGCGTGGAATGGATATTAGTGACATGTGGTTCCAGCAGGATGGAGCAACCATCAACATTTTGAAGAGGAAATTTGGTCAACGTGTTATCTCAAGAAATGGACCGATCAATTGGCCGCCGCGCTCGTGTGATTTGAAACCTTTGGATTTCTTTCTTTGGGGCTATGTCAAGTCGTTGGTCTACGCCAACAGACCAGAGACTTTGGAGGAGCTTCAAGCCAATATTGAACACGAATTTGCCGCAATACCGGTCGATATGTGCGAGTGGTCGAAAATTGGGTTCAATTGGGGGTTGTTGTTTTTCCATGGGCGATGTTTTGCGATGTTTTGCTGAAGTGAATACAGATTCTCAATGAAACTCGGCTATTATAAACAACTGCTCTCTGCACCACAAGAAGATGGGATGCACAAACTTTCAGGTTTTGATTTCGGTGAGGGTGA
Source organism: Melanostoma mellinum (assembly GCA_914767635.1). Taxonomy (NCBI): domain Eukaryota; kingdom Metazoa; phylum Arthropoda; class Insecta; order Diptera; family Syrphidae; genus Melanostoma; species Melanostoma mellinum. Next base: position 57,017,645 of record OU612060.1, read on the forward strand.
ATTTTCAATTGCACAAAATTGTCAAATTTTGAAATGGTTTGGAAGAAGAATTTTTTGAAGGAACGATCATCCATTGAAAAACTCCTACCTCGTAGAGACAAAAAAAAAAATGATAGAGAGCTACCCACTGATACTACCAAACTTAATACATAAGTTCCCTTAACTCACGCAAGAAATTTCCGCTTTTACTGAATGAATCCTAACCACAAGTAACTCGATGTAAAGTAAGGTTTAATTAGAACACAGATCTAGTAGAATCTCAAGTTTTTAATGGCTTCACATATTAGCACAGCAACGACGGCATTTACTTCGACATTAGATCTAATAAGCCTTCAATTCGAATTCGCTTTGCAAGTGATACCAACTTTAAAGAGTAGTAACTCAAATCAAAGCGATTTTGTTGTTGCGACAGTGACAAATTCAGTTGTCAAATTATGTTTTGATAGACTTATAGAGTACCCACACGCCACACTGTTGCTATAAGAACGCGTTGATACATTAGCCGAGTTTCATTGGGAATCTATATTCACTTATATTCACTTAAGCAAAACATCGCAAAACATCGCTCATGGAAAAACAACAAGCCCAAGTGAATAGCGTAAGTGAACAAAAATAACTCACTTACCTAAGTGAACAACAGGGATGGTTGGTAAATGGAGTTTGTGAAAGTGAACTTGGTAAGTAAATATAGCCATATAAAGCGTTTCATTCATACTCACAAGTTAAGTGAATATAAGTGAATATAGAAATTCCAAATAAAACTCGGCTATTTGCGACAGCAAAAATCCTGTCAACAGCGTTTCTTTAGCTGTCACAACTGCAAAATCGCTGTGCTTAGGGGAGAATAGGGCTCTCCCAAACCATTTTTTAGTTGCGATAGGAACAAAAACGCAGTGAAAATTACAAATGTATGTTGGGTCAGAGTCGTCACTCTCATATATTGCTATGTAAATATAATTTAACAGCTGAATTTTTCGCTGTCGCAACTACAAAATCGCTCTGGTTTGAGAAAGCCGTTTTCAAGTCGTTGCGAACTCTCAAATAATGTGAATGCTGTGCGTTGCGGATATTTCAACCTATTTTACACCACTACAAATCATAAAAAAGAGAAGGGAAAAAACTTCTTGCTATAGTACGAAATCGAAACACAAATCTTGCTGATTAGTTTCTAAAGAAAAAGGTTGTACCTTGGCGAAAGACGTATCGTAATCTTATACTCTTGTAGTTGGTTTCCAATCAAATCACTCCCATTGGCCGAAATTGAGGCTCTTTATGAATAGCGGATTAAACTTGAATTCGATAGCTTCATAACATGAGTATCAGTTCGATCCAATGAAACAGCAACTTATATTAACTATTATATATTTTATGAATGATTTGAAGTAAATTTAAAAATCTAATCGAATATTCGATCTCTTTCTCATAATGTGGGCCATAATTAATGTCATTTTTATATTTCTCTCTTTATATAAGGTTTAAATATTATAGTTTTTGTGTCAAAAATTAAACTCGGACAGAAACAGGCATTGAAGTTTTTATAGAGAAATTTTCCGATAATATCGACAAATTTCAGCTCCTGACAACAATGGTCAACAAAATCAACTCAGTACAATTTCACGAACGATCGTATCCACATTCTTCTTTCGCTTAAAATAGCTGTCAGACCTTTCTCCATCAAATTCCTTTACAGTTTTCCAATTTCAAAACCACATGTAAATAATTTAAGTTCAAGCAAAACAAAAATGACAATCTTCTTCAGCAAAAAAAAAGAAGGAATATGCCTGCATTTGTAGTTAAGTGGGCAAATGTGTAAGAATTCCAATCACCATGAAAAAACCTGAATTCTTCGGATACTTATTTTAGGCGCAGTGAAACATATTATCATATATGGTATTTATGGGTCTCCGATACGCATCACTTATTTTTCACAGATGATAGTAACTAATTTTCAAACATACTCCCATAACGTTTATAGTACATTAACAGAAGGAAACATATATGTGCAATCTGTTCTGAAGAGATCGAAAAGAAAACGCATATACTTGATTTGGTAGGCTATTATTAAACGTGTAGGCTAGGTTAGGTTTAAATGGCTGTCACGAAAACAGCTGGCACACTAAGGCCAATATTAGGTCTATTGCGATACCATAAGAATTATGTGAGCGAGTACCTCACTTAACAAAACCATTTGGAGCTTTTGATAAAGCGATAGAGATGAAGGATATCTGTGTTCGCCAGATCGTTTAGATCATAAAGGAAGTATCTTCCTGCAGGACATGAACAGAGGATGTGTCGGACTGTCTCTTCCTCCCCCTCATCTAAACAGCTCTGTAGAAATCGTTGGAGGAAACGCCGAATCTTTGGCGTGTCTTCCTATCAAACAATATCCGGTAATGACATTGATTACGGAGCTAACGTGCAATCTGGTTATGGATAACAAATGTCTTGTGCGTTTTAAATCTAGCTCTGGCCAGTGATATTGTTCCACCTATGATTTGTTCTATCCATTGCCTATTGCTTTAGCATAAGCTTACGTGTAGCGATTGGTATACCAATGTTCAACCCGCTAATTGAGATCGGAAGAACGGTTACTTTTCTGGCGAGTTCATCGGCTTTGCAGTAACCTACGATATCTCATATCTGTGCCCCGACACCCAAATAAGGTGAATTTTGAAATGTTCAGCCATCTCCTTAGACGAAAGTTGAGTGCGGTTACTGAGTTCGTAGAAACAGCGCCAAGTGATTTGAGGGCTAAGAGGACTAAGAGGGTATCTTAATAAACGATTTTCCAAACGAGATTTGGCATCTTTTAATTTTATGTGTGAACGCACCCTTTCGCTAATCATCAAACTCATTGTCATTGTTAATTACTTCAACAAACTCAACATTCTCATCCTGGCAAAGCACACGGACGAGAAACGTCTGCAAATGTTCCACCGAGACACAGGTGACCGCAACTTTAACTGCGTTAACTTTAATTTTCGGTCGTAATTCAGGCCCTAGTACAACCGCGGATTCAAGGTCACAGGGGTCATGTTCAGCGAAGCACTGTTTCTGAAAAAGGCGAAGAAAAACAGTGAGACAGATAACTATTTAATGACGTTCAAGGGAATCAATCGATCCTACAACTGAACTATCACCGCTCTGTTTTGTCTAAGAAAAAAAAAGGGGTTTTTAACAGGGACGCTACAAAAGTAAAGCAACAGGGACAGTAAACAACGCCATATTTCTTGCCGCTCTTTTGACATTTCTCTTCAGTAAGGGTTGCCATTTCATAATAGAAAGATATAAGATCCAACAACGAGTCGAAATTATTAAAATTTACAACCAAAATTCGGAGTCGGTGGCACAGTACAAAATGTTTCCATGCCAGTGAGATAAAGAAGTGCCCGTAGTGTCGTGAATATTGCTGCCGCTGAGGCTTCAGTTGCAGAAAGCCCAAGTGTGTCTCTCACACGTCGTTCTCAAGCGTTGGGCATCTCTGTGACGTCGTTGTGGCGAAGTTTGCGAAAAGGTCTTGGCCTTCATCCCCACAAGATTAAATTGACGCAAGAACGGAAGCCGCTTAACCACCAGAAGCTTCGTATATGCTAGTGAATTGGGCTGAGCAACAACTTGAAAATGATTCGGATTTTCATCGGAAAATCATCTTCAGTGATGAGGCTCAAATCTGGCTGATTGAATTCCGGCAATAAACAAAATGTATTGGTCAGGCAGCAATCCACACAAACTCCATGAGTCATCATTGCATCCCGAAAAATTACGGTTTGGTGTGGTTTATGGGCCGAAAAGGCATCATTGGCCGTACTTCTTCCGCGATGATCAAGATCGGCACGTTACTGTGAATGGGGATCGCTACCGTTCAATGATAACCGAATATTTTTGGCCCCAATTGGGCGCCACAAGCCACACAGCGAATGTCACAATCAATTTATTGGAAACCAAGTTTGGAGAATGTGTTATCTCACGAAATGGTCCAGTGGCTTGGCCGCCTCGGTCGTGCGATTTGACACCGTTAGCCTATTTCCTGTGGAGCTACGTCAAGTCTATGGTCTATGCCAACAAGCCAGCGAAGACTGATGAACTTCGTACGAAATGAACGTGAAATTGCAGCAGTATCGGCCGATTTATGCTTGAAAACCGTCGAAAATTTGGTTCAGCGAATGGACTTCTGCAAGCGCGCCCGTGGTGACCATGCAAAAGAAATCGAGTTCCATACATAATGGCATCAAACGTTCTGTTACAAGAATAAAAAATCTCATTACTTTCCAAAACCGTTTTTGTTTTATTTAAAAAAAAAACTTTTGTAGCGCTCTTATTGAAGTGTAAAGATTGGTTCCACTTTTCGGTGAGATTCTATCGATATTTCATGAGCTGATGGTTTATCGAATTTTCCATGACCTTGCAAACAATGAACGCTAGGTGGTCTACAGTTTTGCATCTGCTGGGGATGAGCCCAGAAGAATAAGAACGATAGAGGAGCTTACGCAGTGGCTTTGTCGTAAGAAGAACACCTCTTCAGAACAACGGCGGGGATAACATCTGGACCAGCGGATTTATGTATATTGAGTTGTTGAGAGAGGTCTTTTGCATCAGATGAAGTTCGAACAAATATCTGCTTCATCATAGAATTTTCAAGACTCAGGTAGAGCCAATATGCTATCAGGAAGTGTCGAATTAGCAGCGAATTGAGAAAGCTAGACTAACAACCGCCAGGTAATTTTGAAGCTGAAAGAAAAACTTAGGGGATCTTTTTCTATTACAGAGATTGCGAAGTTTTCTCGACAATCCATCCGACAAAATCAAATGTGCACACATATTGCAATCAAAGCCAACAGCAAGACTTTACATAGTTTGACAAATGGAAAGGCCATTGACGAAGAGTTTGAGACTTAATTTGAGGCAGGAAAATTTCAGACCTTACGCCGATAGCCAATTCGCTAAATAAACAGACTATCAGTTAGACCATCCCCCAATGTCTACTATTTTATTTACGTTACAATAAGGTATGTAGGTAGGTATTCGGAAAATGTTTATACCTAAGTGTGGTCAATTTGGTAAAGCTTGGAAAAGACAGAAAACAGTTTAAGTGCACGCATTTGCTTACAGTCAACCGGCAAATTAAAATAAGCAATTATTACAAATCAACCGCTATTTCATAATTAACTATTAAGCTTAAAAAGCTTGAATTGTCAGTGAAATCAAATAAACTCTGGGTGCCTTTGTTTCATTTCGGCTACACAGGTCATTGCCTTCCCTACAGTCCGGAATGCAACGCAATTTAATCTTGAATCAACGAGTTCCTTTCAGAAGTAGGTGGCCACCTATGGAATGTTCGGTTTCGCAAAACCGGCAACCAGTCAACTACGGCAATTCTACCCTACCGACCACCTACCTGACCACACGACTGAGGTTTTTCGTATACCCTTTCTGCAGAATTCGTTAGAAAACCTGCGCAGAACCTTTTTCCAATTCAATTCTTAAAGAGCACAAACGCATGCTTTCCTACCTTAAGGGATATAATGTATAGTTTGCTATTGATGGACACAAGTGCAAGGCGGTCCATAAACAAGGCACTTAAACGTGCACCTGGTTGCTGAACTACTGGCCCAATACAGGTTTCAGGAACTCGTAATTTCCTGAGGCCTAAGTGAATGTAGAGGTAGCTATGTTCTCTACAAAATCGTCCATTTGGTTTTGATTAACAAATTTAATAATGACAACGTTTAAATTACATAGATACTTGCTCTACCTATCACATTTCAGTACTTTCATAAACAGTAACAGTGCTAAGTCAACATTAATTTTGATTATTATTGACATAGAAGAACAACTTTCTCATCAATTAAATCACAGAACTTTTAGTTTTATCAAACACACCTCCGCACCTTGCTCCACTTCAAACAGCAAACCAAACCAACCACTTGACACTTCCAGAGAAAAGGAAGAATTTTTATTTAGCAAAACACAAAACAAACAAAAATATACCTCCTTCTTGCTTACACTCCATCTCGTTTAATTTATGTTTCTGTGTGACTATAGTGTCATCTCAGCAGGCAAGTTTAATGAACTCTAAAGAGGCACAGACCGAACACGAAATGTGGTGGAGTAGAGAGGAGAAACAATTTTTTTGACGGCGCGGTTCCTTCGTCGTCGTCGTACTCGTACTCATTGTCGTTTTCGTCTCCTAAGATTCCCAGTCCCTGTCCCAGTGTTCTTGCCGATCCATTCAGATCAGAATTTCATTTTATTTACCTACTTTTATACTATTCGTTTTTCATTTCCATTTGTGTTTTGTGCAAACATACATACCTACCTCCTACCTACTGAGTACACTCACTCCGTCTCCGCTATTACGTTCGATGGAGACTCTGGTTTTTTTTTGTTTCGTTTAGTTATTTTCATTTTGTTGTATGTTTATTCGCGAGAGGTTTGTTATTATGGTTTTTTCTTCTTCAGGTTGTTTTTTGTAGATACATGTGCCTTGCTTGAGTCTCGGTCGAACTGTGAGTTCACGGCCATCATTCGTACATATTTTGAAAAGAAAGCGAATTCAATACAAAAAAAAGTAAAAATGTGTAACGTATTGAGTGAGGTCAGTTCGGTTTAGCAAGTGTAGGAGCTTAATAAGCATAACCGCAATTATGGTGGGCGGAAATGGCGCTGGAGGAAAAACTAGTTTTGTTGGTGTTTTTTATATAGGTACAACGCGAAATGGAACTCAAACGTCAAATAAACGGTATTTAATGTTGATCCAATTTACGCTTGGAGGCTAAAGTTCATGTGAATTAGAATTTCAGAGCTTTTGTTTTTGTATTCAGACGGTTTGTGACGCTTCTCCGCGCCGTTAGATTTTGACAAAATTAGGGAATAATTTACTAGAAGCAATCGATGTGGCGTGGAAGTTTATACTTTACAGTTACACACAGATTAGAACCTGAGAGTTGACTGCCGGGAGGAAGTGCCATTTTGTCTACTAAGTCTAAATTAGACCGGGAGCCCTTGCGCCATTTTTTTGTCATTTGGTTTGAAATTGATTTAAAAAACTGAACGCGTTTTCGATATTTTTGGATTTGTGGTGAAAATGTTAGAAGTTTCAGTCAAAACTACCACAGTAAACATTGTTTGCCATTAAAGTGAATAGGTAATGCATCAAAAATAGTGAATCGATTGCAGGCGGATACAATCGTTAATTTAATTCTTTGATTTTACCACAGAAAAAAAATTTAAGGTGTTTCAGGCAAAGGGGTACGCGTTGACTCTCTGTATTATCTACCTTGTGGACACACATGCTAAGTCAAACGTCAATTGATCACCCGACCGCAGTCCGCAGGCCGCAGCACAAAGAAAAATAGGTACCTACACGAAAGAAACTGAAATCGCCGTGAAAGCAGCGAATGTGGAAGCAAAAGTGTTTACACAGCAAAAGTGGCAGGAACGATGGGAGTCGAAAAGCAGAGAGAGCCTGGACTGCTAAGGTGATTGAAGGAATGAGCGTTTAACCGGAAACCCGGTGAAGTTAACTACTACGTCACAACGGTTCCTCACCGGACACGGGTGAGGAACTCACGCCTTTATGCACAAGATTGGAAAAAAAGAATCCCGAATCCCGAATCCCTTTGTGCCAATACGCAGATTTGTTGATAGACGACGCTTATCGTACAGTATTCGAAGTTCGAAGAAGATCAGCGAGAAACTTTTGGAGTTTTACCCGGCATGCCAAGTTTAGTACACCTTGGAGAGTCCGGCACAAAGGGAAACATGGATTCGTGCGTTTTCCTCAAATGTAAATTAAAAAAAAAAACACTAAAAAATTAAAATCTATGATTCACAATTCAGCGTTAAATTATGCCAGCTCTTTGGATGTATTTTACTGCATTTAAGCACATAGGTAGGAATGGTTGTCCGTGCCGTAATTTTTGGCCTGTTGCGTGTGAGTTCAAGGTTCCAGTTTCCAGAAACATAAAAAAGTGTTTTTCCACGGGTATTGCAGGATTTTATGTCACATTAAAAGCGCTTTCTCAACCAGTCTTTGCTTTGCGTGAGGATTCGAGGTTATCCCAGGATTGATTATGCCTAGTTATTCTTTATTTTTTACAAATTAAGGTACGTAAATAGAAAGAGTTTCAAACTATATTGTTTCGTCCCGAAATTCGATTCCAATTCCTCTGATTTTTACGCGATTCTCCGGGAAACGATTCACATTTTGACTTATATGCAAAATGATTTGAAAGCACGTGAGTGTCTTGAAAGCACGTGAGTAGTAACACCCACTCTCCGCCATAATATAAGGAATACAGAAGTCGCCTTTTTCTGTCGTACGTTTTTGAAATACTATCTCATATGTTAGGAGAAAAGCCAGAAGACTCTGCTACAATAAGGAGCCTAGGTTACCAGTTCCCATCACGTCTGCGCCGAATACTTGCAACCTGGTTCACTTAAGCCTAACACTTGTAAATGCTGGTGGTGCCCGTGGCGTAGTGGTTAACATGTTTAATTTTCACATGGGTGTTTTGAAGTTCGAACCCAAGAAACATAAAGCATAAAAAAAAATATTTTTCCACGGTTATCCCCTTTTGCGAGGAATCTGGAATTTCTTCGAAAGTAATTTCATTCCATGAAAATGCACTTTCTCGATTAGCCATTTTGAATTGGAAAAAAGCTGTAGGTCGTTTCCTTACAAGGAATGGTTGAAAGAAATGCTTCAGGACAAAGGGCTCCAGTTCTATTGCGCCTTTAAACGAAAAAAAAAACAAAAACATTCAAATGCTCGACAAAGAGAGGTGACCCCAGGCCATGGCAACAAGTTTTTTACAGTCTTTTCTGCTGCGGGATGCAAAACTAGTTTACGTTTATTCTGTCTGCATTCAATGGAGACATGTCATCCACTGTTGCGCTCTTGGCAGACCCAATCGTTGATTGAAGCCCTCACTGAGTACACCAACACACCAAGCGCTGCTCCAGGTCCTGAAAAGGCTGTCTGAGAACTTTGCCTTGTAAGTTGGTCGGCCATCTCGTTTTTATTTATGCCTTAACGGCCTATAACGAAAGCAAGACTCAAAGAATTCTGTCTTACGACCGCATTAAAAGAGTTTTTGCATTCCTGAAAGTAGTTAAAGGGTTAGGTAGAGTTTTAAGCACAGTTTGGTTGTCGCTGCAGACACAAATACATCTTCCCACCCAGTCACTCTTTTTAGCGTACCTGATAGCCATTTGAATAGCGTACATTTGGAAGACGGGCGCGTTTGTGCCTGGTAAGGAGCGCAATTGCATTTCATTGCTCTCCACAAAGGTACTAGCGCCAGATGCATCATTGTTTTTGGACCCATCCGTGAAGGTAATAGCAACCAGTCTTGAACCGATGGAAAGTTCACCGTGTACATTTTAAGCAGTTCGAGCCTTGCGATCATCATATCCGACGACGCACGCACGGGCGCATCCATGAGACGTGAGTCCAAAGCTACGATACTTGCAAGATACTCAAAACTCTAGGTGCGAATTGTTCTAAAAATCGAAAGAAAAATATTTCGAAGAACTTTGATCTCATATGCGAAGATATAAATTGGAGAAACTTCGCCCGAAATCGAAGTCGTTATCGAAACAGGGTAGTTGACGCCAAGGTTCACCCCAAACTTTAATGCCAATGTAAGTGAATAATTTGACGGGAAATGGGCTTGATTGTACGTGTACATCCAGTAATGTAGGTATCAGCAATTCATCGAGAGCAGCATCTGGAGTACTGTAGAAGGCCCCAGTACAGCCGAGACAAATATATTTCTTTGAAATTCGATTAATGAGGCAATAAGGTATGTATGTGTGTGTGAGCTTGTTCCACCAAACAACTGGCGCAAAGGAGGAGATTGGTCTTATCAAAGCAGTATAGATCCAAATGCTCCCTCACATTTCCAGATTATTGACAGGGCATTAGCAGTTTTCAAGGCACTGACGAAGTAGATGGTTCCATAGTGGAGTTGATAAATCTTATGCTTAAAAGCAGGAGAATCAACTCCACTCCAGCAAAGAGATCTGTCATTAGAGGAACACCGCAAGACGGAGTCCTATCCCCTCTTCTATGGAATCTAGTCGTCAATGAACTTTTAGTTGACTTAGAAGCTGAGGGATTCAAAGTCATTGCATATGCAGATGACGTCTCCATTGCGGTATCTGGCAAACATGCTCCTTACGGATCTGATGCAGACTGCTCTAAACATACTAGTAAAATGGGCGGCAAAATGTGATCTAGGGGTCAACCTTCAGAAAACTGACCTCGTTCTCTTCACCAGGAAATACAAAATTCCTCAACTAACAACTCCATCAATTAATGGAATCCCACTTGAATTTTCAAACGAAGCCAAATATCTAGGTATAATCCTAGACAAAAAGCTAAATTGGAAAGCCAATATACAGGAAAGAATCAGGAAATCCACCGTTGCCTTATTTTCCTGTAAAAAGGACATTGGTAATAAATGGGGTTTCTCCCCCCAAATCACCCATTGGCTCTACACCGCGGTCATCAGACCAATACTCACATACGGAGTAGTGGTATGGTGGACCGCTCTTGATCAAAGGTCCTACTGCGATAATCTAAGCAAGGTCCAACGAACAGCTTGTTTATGTATAAGCGGAGCACTGGGATCAACACCCTCAGCTGCCCAAAATACACTCCTTAATCTCATACCACTAGATATCTTCAGGAAACAAATGGCCGCCAGTACAGCCATTCGTATGAGAGCTATCTCCCAATGGACCGATAACAACATCGGTCACGCTACAATCTTGAATCTCTTCTTCTTCTTTTTCATTTTCGGCGTCACGAGTAGTGATCTTGAAGCGACCACAACTCTCCCACTTTTCTGCTTCACACTAGTGATCCGCCTGTGGGGTACGCCGCGCCGCGTTGACCTCAGAAATCGTCGGCAAGCTTCCCGGTTTTGGATTGTTCCATGTCTGAGGCCAACCAATTGCTGCTGTTTTTGCATCAATCTTGAATCTATTCAGATCAATCCCTTGCCACTCCGACTACACCATCGCCCAATTGGTTTTTGATAATAAATTCCAAGTCTCAATCCCACCTGGGAAGACGAAGAATTTTTGAGAGATGATTCAATACACTTCTATACAGATGGGTCAAAAACAGAGGGAGGGGTCGGCTACGGGGTGTACTCAAACCGACTTAACGTAAGTCTCTCATTCCGCCTCCCTAACCATTGTAGCGTGTTCCAAGCGGAAATTCTGGCGATCAAAGAGGTTTTATCATGGCTAAAAGAAAACGTGATATCCTCAACGAATATCCAGATTTTCTCAGACAGTCAAGCAGCCCACAAATCAATCGGTGCCCTTTCCACGAACTCAGTAACTGCCCTTAACTGTCGCCTATATATCTCTTAAGGAGATGGCTGAACAGTTCAATATTCACCTTTTTTGGGTGCCAGGATATCATGGGAAACTGCAAAGCCGATGAACTCGCCAGAAAAGTAACCGTTCTACCGATCTCAACCAGCAGGTTGAATATTGGTATACCAATCGCTACATGTTAACTTATGCTAAAGCAAGAGGCAATGGATAGAACAAATCATTGGTGGAACAGTATCACCACGTGTGTGGCAACAAAACAGTTATGGCCAGGACTATATCCAAAACACACAAGACATTTGCTATCCATAACCAGATTGCACTTTAGCTCCGTTATGTTATGGCCAGTTATGGCCAGGACTATATCCAAAACACACAAGACATTTGCTATCCATAACCAGATTGCACTTTAGCTCCGTAATAAATGTCATCACCGGATATTGTTTGATAGGAAGACACGCCATAAGACTCGGCGTTCCCTCTAATGACTTCTGCAGAAGTTGCCTAGATGAGGAGGAGGAAGAGACTATTCCACACCTCCTCTGCTCATGTCCTGCACTCTCCTTTAAAAGAAAACGGCATCTGAAAAATATTTCCTTGATGATCTAAACGATCTGGCAAACACAGATATCCTGCATCTTTTTCGCATTATCAAAAGCTCCAAATGGTTTTGTTAAGTAGTTTTTTCCTCGCTTCCTTTCTTATGGTATCACAATGGACCTAATACTGGTCTAAGTGTATCAGTTGTTTTCCTGACAGCCATTTTTAGCCTAACCTAACCTAACCAGGTATTCAGTCTTTTAAAAAGCAAACTCAACTTAAGAACAAATATGGACTGGCATGTTAAGAATGACCCAAAAAAATGATGCTTGCGCGATTAGGCCCTGGTTTTCTAATTATGAACAATACGAACCATAAAAACTATCTGAAACTGTAAGGCCTTGAAATTATTCGCCTGCCAAACAAATTTTATTTGAAGAAAAAAAATAAAAAATACAAAAACTAAAAGCGATTGATTTTTTCTGACGATGAAATAAAAGACAGAACACTACACCATACGTAAAGACAAAAATGCAAAAAAAAAACCAAAAAGAATGATTTGAATTAAGGTCCAATCGAAAATGAATAACTTTTTATCCTTAATTGTTATAACTTACGTCTTTCCATCAATTGGCTCAAACTACCACCATATACCTTAATTAAACAGCACAATCATCTGCTCCTTACCTGCAAACAAAAGAAAAACAAAACAAATTAAACTGTGGCCATTTGACTAACGATAAATTAAACAGTTAAATATCCCCATCACATTTCAATTTAATTACCTTAACGTCGAAATGGGAAAATGCATTCTTATCTCCCGCACCTCTTTAGCGAAACAATAAACAAGGCCACATCGACCCGCCAGAAACAGCGCTTTGCACCTCATTGTGTTTCTTTGTATTTATTTTATTGGGTTTCGCGAATTTTCGCATCAATAGGAGGTAGATTGTTTTTTCCACGAAAAGTTGTACAACAAAACCTTATACACATAGGTATACCTACACATGCGTTTATTAAATTCAAGAACTCGCATCCGGCCGTCGCGTCGGTCGATGTGGCGAATCATAATTTATCACTCTACTCAGTCGGGATTGTGCAACAACCCGCCGCGTCGCGTCGCCGTCGAACGCAGCGACGACTCACCGATCGAATGAAATGACTCACACAAATGACAATGCAATAAACTCAAATTGGAAACGCTTTGGGTTTGATGAACCTTCTTTGCAATGACGAAATAACACAAAACCTTCGTTGTTTAAATGTTAAATCTCAAAGAAAGTGCGACAAACAAGACCGACTCGTACCGTACTCAATAGTTCATCATCAAAACGGTTTCGCAAGCTAAGAGTGATACCAAAAACACAGCAACACTCACTCTTCAAGAGTCGAATTGATTTGGTATTTTATGAAATTTCTTTGCAAAAGAAATACAAAAAAATAAAATAAAAGAATTGCTTCCGTTTGATGGAACTTTGAAACACACACCGCTGCGCAATCCCCTCGCACGTGCTCATTCAGTAGCTTTGAAAGGTGTCAGCAAGATATTAATATTCACAGGAGTTGCACATAAATCAAGTGGAACAACATAATTTTAAGTTGAGTTAATTCTTTTTTTTTTCATAGAGAAAATTAAATCAGTCATGTTAGTGGCTCGAATTTAAACTATAGAAATGCCTCTTCTTCTTACTTCGCATAACTATAGCAAATCAGATTGTCGGACAATCTTTCAAAACTGTCCAAACTTTACATTTGATTTCGATCACCAGGAGTGGAGTGAACAAAATTAGAGCCTATTGGAAATATTGATATGCTTTTGAATGAAAACCAAAGCATTGTTTTATAGAAGACCCCTTGGTAGTTAAGGCTGATTGGATTATTTTCAAGTCTTATCTAAAAAATACATTCAAAATTGGAAATGTTTGGTTGTTTATAACTCCACGAAAACCTTTTAACCAATGATATTTACTCACGAGAAATTTTTATCTAACAACTCTATAATTCTCTACGAGTAATGAATGACGGCCCGAATCTCAGTAGTCTACTCAGCTGATGAATTCGACTCACAGAATCAACGGTGTGTCAACCATAGTCAAAAATCAGAAGCCCTTGAACGAGCCACCTTGGTTTAAAGGCCTTACAGGACCTTTCAATACTGGGACATAATATTGAAATAGAGATAGGATACCTACTGGCGAGCCAACGGCAGCTCTCAAGCCGCTGCAGTAAGCTACTGACACTGCAGATGATTTCGAAAGGGCCTGACCCTCAAGTTTGTGGTTTGTGAATGTTGCGAAGCAGATATACACCATCCCACGAATTGCGATGGAATGGGGACGAAACAAGGAAAATGAAAAACTATAACATCTAATTTGGCGACAGCTGCAGACATCATAAACCACACTTATTTGGTGGCGGATTTAATGTTGGAGGATAACGTTATCAGCCTAAATAAAGCTAATGAGTGTAAAATGACCATCCGCATCAGGGCTTAATCTGCCAACATTAGCCTGATTTGCACCCACCCACGCCGACGTACAGTGGGCAAACATTGTATGAAGCGCTCAAAACTCAATAGCTTTTGATGTAGGTGAGTAAGAAACCTGAAATTTTTGCACATTTACCATTCTTATACCCTATACAAAGGTACCCATGCCACAAATGCCGCCTTTTGCGAGTAGTTGGTAAGCCATCCGATAGTAAATTGATTGCCATGAAAAGCACTTTGTCGATTAGCCATTCGGAATCGGCATAAAATTGTAGGTCCCTTCCATTCCCTCAAAATGCATGGTTATGAGAAATGCGCTAGACCCCGGACTCTCCATCCCGGTTTTTTTTTAATCTTCATCCGAATTTGTAGCCCACTTTTTAAAAGAAAGACAGTAGCCGATATAAAGAATGAACTCGAAGAATCGAAACAAGGTACTAAGAGTAGACATACCGTAATCAGTAGAAGCAACCTTTATTTCTTTCTGACTCACTAATGATAGGTCATTAGTAGGCCATGATGACACTTTTATCACTAAGTTCAGGGTCATTAAAGAGCCATCACAATACCGCAACAAAATTAGATTCGTTTTTGATGATTGTAGGTTGCAGCCCAACTTGAATGAATAGCAATCTACATACTGTCAAAATTATCAGACTTTGGACCAGAATGCGGACTTGGCATTCATCAATGAAAAGATTGGGACAGCAGTCGTTTTTAGTATCCCAGAGTTGGTAATAGGGAGGAAGTACGATAGAATGTTTCTTGATTGAAGCTTGTTGAACGTTTGTGTACTGAAATTTGGTCAGCCTTAAGACGTAGTTCAGAACATAAACCTGTTCTTTGGTGAATATAGTCTCAGTGGGATCACCGTTTTCCTCAATTTCAACTTTCAACAGACAACCAAAGGCATGTCCTAAGTCGCAGAGTGTTAATTAGCGCAAACTGCTTCTCTTTGGAGCTGGGCCCTTCGCCTTTTGGAACTCTGTTCCAGATCAGTAAAAAAATTTTGTGGTCGGCCCCCATTTTGAATTGCTCTTGTTTGGCCTTAAAGAACATAAGGTCAGTGATGCTATCAAAGCCATCAGGACCGCAGCTTCAACAACTACAGCATGACAAATATTCATGTAAAGGAGAACATTGGCTGCCTTCTACCAGTAAAAGGAGAAAAGAAAGAACACCGTATTCTAAAAAAAGCAGAATGAGAAGAGTTTGAGGAAATTGAGAGATGCCATGACAAGAATGAGAAGTTATACCAAAATAGAAAAAGAAACTCAACCAACCAGGACCAGCAGGGAAACATAGTGATAGAATCGCAGTCGCTACTGTGGATCTGTAAAGAACACTTCTGCAGACTGTTCAGCAGCGATGAAGACACAAATTTCGGTGTCAATATACCATTCAGCTTGGATGATGATCAAGTATGCTCTCATCCCGACTTAGAAGAAGTTAGGCTTGCCATATGAAAGCCTAAATTTTATAACACATATATGGCCGACGCCGACCTTCTCAAGGTGCAGATCCTTTGGAAAGGAGAATGCCCCACCTGATCTGCAAGATACGGTCAGAAGAAAGTATGGCCGATGAATGGAACCTATGTATCGTATGTCCCATCCTAAAAAAGGAGGCTCTCACAACTGCGCCAATTAAAGAGGAATAAATAAGCCTCCTTAACGTTACTTATAATACTTTGTCTGCTGTAATATGTGGTCACCTTAGACCCTCCACATCAACTATTAAATAGTTGGTTTTCAACAATCCACCAAATTTTCACACTTCGGCAGATCTTGAAAAAACCGTTAGAACAATATCGATAAGCATACTCTTTTTATCGATTCCAAGGAGGAGTATGACAGTTTTCTGTGGAGAGCCATAAGCGCCATGATAACTTGGGAGAGCTCACGCTGCTCCGTCAACGTCGGTAAAGTAATCATGCGATTTGTTTAAAATCACACTCATAAATATTATACAATGCTAAAACGTTAACACCAGAGGAATAATCTTTCAATAGTCTGTACAGTGACTGCGGCTTACGCAGACGATAAATCCAATTCTTGCCGAAATGGGAAGAAAAAAACGTGGTTCCATAGGTGTTTTTGCGAGCACTAAAACAGAAAACAGCGGCGAGAATTGGATTTATGGTTAATGAGGGCAAAAGGAAGTATATTCTTCCATCAAACAAGGATAGACAGCATCGACGAATTGGATAAAAAGTCACAATAGACAGTGACATAACTTCGAGGTAGAACAGGACTTCGTCGACCTAAGATCTGCTATAGACATGAAAAACAACATCAGTGCGGAGATCAATTCGAAAGTTAATCTTGCTAATCGCTGCTCACAACCTCTCTAGAAAAAGCAAGTTCGACGTACAGTTCAAAACTGGAGACAGCTCGCCTAAGATCGAAGCTGTCGTTCAAAGGTGTTGCTTGCGGTCAAGGTTCACCCTGAACGGTAATGACTTCCTAATTTAATAAGCAATTAGGTACATACATACATACAAAGGGTGGCGCAACAGAGCGAGGAGCCCCTGGGCCTAGCGCATTCCTCACAACCATGCCTTGTGAGGGAATGAAGGATTGGAGGGTGCCTCTTTTAAAATTACTAGAAGGCGTCTGAGTAATATTTTCTTGAAAGCGATAGATAAACAGGGATAAAAAGATATTCGCAAAAGCTTGCCACATATTTAAGTCTTAACAAGAATGTAACAACAGCAAACGGCTCTTTTAGTCTCAAGAGGGCCAAAAGTTACCATTTTTTAAGCTGCATAAAGCAGTTTGAAAACGGTCAAAGACAATTTATGTATGTTTAACATAAGCATAAGCATTCTCAGACAGCCAAACTCTATATTTTTTTTGGGGTAAATTCCCAACAACAAAAATCAACAATGAATACTTTTTCAACAAAGGAGCTAAGCGAGTTTAAAAAAAAAAAGAAGTAATAAACCTTTTCGAGTAACAAAAAAGGAAACAGCAGAGAAGACCTTCGATTAGATCGGTCAATGCCACAAGTTTACGAGGACGAGATCAATAATTTAAAACTCTTATATTCTCTTGGTGATATTTCCTCCTTTTTTTTCCCTTTTCTTAAGATGCTTTTGATGTATTTTTCTTGTATTTTTGTTGTGGTCATAAAAAGACACACAATTCTGCATTCGTCATTTGGACGAGATGTTTTATTAAAAGTATACATTTGTTAAACATGAAGGTTTTTCATGTGACGATTCAAGAATTCTATCGAACGAATGAACGTAGGTATATAGATACAAAGCCATCCATAAGAACGACTTATATATTTCATGTTAAAACTTAACAGAGAACCACTTATAGTTTCACCGCACCCTTCTTTTTGAAGCGTGTAAACAGTTGAACAATAAACTGAGAAATAAAAAATTACTTTTACTGATAATCTTATGTGTAAAGTGGACAGGGAAAAAAGAGAGACAATAAAAATAAAGGAAAAATCATTTACAAGCCCACGACCGACACCAGAGACCAGACGCCAATGACCTGCACTTGGATGTGGAATTCATATGCTGATCAGGAGCGGTGTTTGGTGTACGCGTTTATTGACAGGTGTGACTGAAGTAAGGTGAATCACTTTCGACACAGCTACCATAGCTACGCAACAGTCCTTATCATGGATTGTGTGTCTTCTTTGGGAGTTGATGCAGGGAGTGTCTTTTGTTTTGGTAGTGTGGCTTTCAGCACAGGTTAAGAAAGGTCTCATCAAATTTTATTCATCTTATTTTTTCCCGGAAAATACCTACTGGTTGTCAGGAGGTGTGTTAATGTTGTTACCTGAAGCCAAAGCAATTGGGGCGTACAATTCTACAGTCCGAGAGTATAATAAATTGTTGTCGCTAAAATTAGAGTTATCATTTTAGGTCAATTGTACCTAATGAGTGTCACCGTCTTGGGCCTAGATGAGTTCTTTATCTACCTTGATGGAGCAGCGTGAATTCTCCAAAGTCATCCTGCAGAGTCCTACGAGTTTTGCGGGGATGCCGAAACTAGACATGTCTCGCTGTACAGATCGTCTCTGTAAATACTGTCATGCTTTGAAGTCGAAAAAAAGATGGTGTATATCGATACTATACTCTCGGGTTTTTACCGAGATCTACCATACCGGGGCATAGCGCATTTCTCACAACTATTGCCTTGCGAGGGAATGGAGGGGACCTACAATTTTCTGTCGGATGCGAACGGCTAATTGAGAAAGCGCTTTTCATGGCAATGACTTTACTAACGGAGGACTTGTTATTTTCATCGCGAAAGGTTGTTGCACCTTTCCTTCCACAGATATTAGGCTTTATCTTATGTTATTTTGGGTTAAATATACTAATTTAGGATGTTTCGAATGTACTTAAAAACCGCGAACTAATTAAGTAAAAGGAATATACGATTCCAAATTAAAAAAAAGAAAACAATTGCACGACCGAAGTGCACGCGATGGAAAATTTTCGATAAATGACGTTTGATAGAAAAAAGGTATGTTCGTTGTCTGGAAAGGAAAAGCGCGTCCAGCAACAATTTATGCTGATACCACGGCCGCTCAGCTGGGGGTGTGTTCGATGGAAAGTTTTGATTGATTGAGGTAGGTAAATAATAATTTAATTGATAGAAGGTAATAAAATTTTCGTTAGTACGAGAGCAAACGAAAATAATATTAATGGGCGCCAGAAAATTTTTAGTAAAAGGAATTTTCAAACCTTTGCTGTAAAGTAAAGAAAAAGGAAAATACGACCAAAGAATGTGAAGAATCTGAATAGAAAACAAAAGAAGATTCGTTATGTATGGAAATGGAAATGTTTAATGTTCAGAATGATGGTGTTGGGAAAACCTTAAAATTCAGGATTAAAAACCCAAATCTTTTCGGAATTACAAGATTATAATATTTTTTACAAGAGAAAGAAAAATAAAGAACAAACAATAGTTTCGCCAAAGGTAAGAGAAGCAAGAAAAGCCCGTTATCGTGCTGTCTTGAAAGTGCCGTATGGCAATGAAAAAGGTCGCGAGTCCCTCAAAGTACGGGAAATTATCGGCACAAAAGTCAACCAGAATTTTATTCACAAATGAAAGCAAAAATCACACAAAGTTCAGAACGCACAATTTACAAGAAAAATTTTGACTCTACTTATCTTTTTAACCAATTGTTACTCCTTCAATTCCTGTGTCCTCTGACACTTTTCCAAGTTTTCCTGCTGGGAAATTCTGTGCTGGCCCGTTCTGCCAGAACCCTTTATCCACACGCAAAAATTAGGGAAGTTAAATTCCACAAAACTCACTAGAAAATTACTAGTTTTCAAACCAGTCACCAAACTTGTAACCTGGAACTTTTTCCAAATCAATTGTTAAATCTTTAACCAATATGGCTGCTCAATTAAAAATTCTTTCCAAAATTCGCTTGATCGCTTTTTCTCCAAAACCTCTATGTCTCATAGCCAACAATGAAGTGACTTCCCCAACTCTCTTGTCAAGCTGTCTCATGTACGTCGATTTGTCTTGGCCGTTCATTCAGCCACAGTGGGTTCCATTACGGATGTTTAGCACCAATCAGCGTTTTGCGTGAGAGGACTACCGTTTTATTTGGAATACCCTACTGTCTCTCAATATTCCCCTTAGCCACCAGATTTCCACGATCTTGGGAAATTATGGTCGGCTTACAGCTGACGGAAGAGTTCAGTGCCTTTTTTGTAGCGAAAGCGATAAAGCGAAGACATGCACCATTCTGTGCAACTAAAAGGTAAGCTACATCGGTGGTTGGAAAAGTTATGTGCAGAACGGGTCTGCAGACAATTTTTCTAGTAACGACGTAGTAAAATGTTTCGAAGAGAAGGAGGAAAAATTGGTAACGCGTATTTTTTTACAATTTAGGTCTGGTGGACTTTTGTTCAGATTTTTAACAGGGGAAGACTGACAAATAACGTGATTTTCCTGCAACAAAATTTAAGTGGCGATTAGTAAAAGTTAAAATTAAAGTTAAAAGTTGGGCACTCGGCCATAGAAAAGTATGTTCGTTGGGTACTTTGCCATTGATGATTTGGTGTTGATCAACTTGTGTATCAGTGTTGTTGTATGTGGATGGTGACTGATGTGTGTGTATATGTGTAATGGATGATTTGTGTGTATATGTGTGATGGATGATTTGTGTTGGATGAATGGTTTGTTTGCCTCAGTGTAAGTATGTGTGTATGTGTGATGACTGATGTGTTTAGTGTAGGTTTGTGTATTTGATCGTTTGGACAGACTCCTTCTGTCTTTACTCTTTGTTCACACACAGCGTTGCGTGCGAGTCTCCAGCCAACCTGCTGGCTCAACACGATTGATGATAATCCAGGTGGAAAGATGGGGTAGGTAAAAAGGAATCGGAAAATGAAGAGGAAGGGTAAAGAGTTTCACAGAACCGCCCGTTCTGTTCGCAAGTGGTTGGTTGCTTTTGCAGGGTTCTCTGTGAGTACGCCACTGGTTGATGGGACCATGGCTGCCCTCAACTCACCCAGAACCATGCAGCTGCGACCAAAATCAAAAGAATAAGGTTCTCGGACAAACTATCGTAAGATGGTTTTTGTTGTGGTAAATTTTACCGCAACAAATCCCACCCTTACCTCCCAGGAAATGTGTTTACTTTTCGCAAGAAACGTAAACCATTTCCTACAGTCTTAACACACACACAGGAGAAAAGAGGAAACAAATGGAAGGGTAAACACCACAAGTATAAGTTCCATCAAGACAAAGTATATAACCGAGTTCGAGAAAATAAGAAATGAAGAAAAGTAAAACTGGAGAAAGTGTAAATTGTAAAGAATAAAAAAAAAAAATGAATGAGTTTTAAGAATGAAAAAAAAGAATCAAAGTTAAATTAAAAGGTAAAAAAAAAGCAAAATGAAAGGGAAAGATGTAGCGATCAGGTGTGAACTATATTAAAAAAATAAAAAAAAATATTACAAAACAAAATAAAATAAATTACGTTAATTTAAAATTAGGGACTTGTACTTTCATTGGCCTCATCAACAAACGGCTTGAGGTCTTTAACGTGCCACGTTCCGCGATCTTTCCCTTTATCATCTTTGAGTGCGTATGTCCAAGGTGACAAGCGCTTGCTGATACGAAAAGGCCCAACAAACTTTGGTGCCAATTTCGCAGCATAATAATTCGCAGCGTCGGAGAGTACAAAGTTTCTACGCCACACGAGATCGCCAGGTTGATACTGCGTGTCTCTCCGGCGTAGATTGTAAATCTGGGCCGACTTCTTAGTCGCTGCCCCTAGCTTCTTCGCTATATCATCTCTGAGCTTCTTGAACGAAGCTCCTATCTGCTCTTGGGATTGGTGACTCTCTTCACCATCGACTCTCGATTCGAAATCACGACCACTAGTGGCCATGTTTCTTCCAAAGTTTGCGAAGTAAGGGGAAAAACCTAACACCTCGTGTTGCGAAGTCCGGATCGCACAGGCCACCTTTGCCAGCTGCGCATCCCAACTCCGATGATTTTCAGAGACATACGCTCTCAACGTAGTCTTTATTATTTGGTTTATGCGTTCCGCAGGGTTCGCTTGGGGATGGTAATGTGCAGTATACCTCAGATTCGACGCGTAATCTGCACACAGGGACTGCAGTTCTTTACTGCGAAATTGGGGGCCGTTATCACACACAATCCATTTCGGAACACCAAACAAAAGAAACACATTCTCTTCAAGCTCCTTACATACCGACCTAGCAGTTGCAGACCGAAGCGGAAACAGCAAAGGGAACTTAGTAAAGTAATCGACCACAGTCAGAATGTGGATAAAACCCCTCGATGATTTTGGAAGCGGACCCACCAGGTCCACGCAGATCATTTCCCATGGTTTGGAGGTACCTTCCCTTTCCGTCATCAAACCAGCTGGTTTCTCGTTCATCGGCTTCACTTGTTGGCAAGTCCTACAGTTCCTAACATATCTGGTAATATCTCCTCTCATTTTAGGCCAATAATATTTTTCAACTACCCTAGCAAAAGTTTTACGTATGCCCATGTGTCCTGCTAATGGACCATCATGACATTTTTCTAAAATCCCTAACCTATCTTTTTTCCCTATCACTAACTTCCACTCATCTCCACTTTCATTCACCAAAACATGACTCGCTCTGACATGTTTAAAAAGCCTACCATTCTCAACTCTCCACGATGGATACAACAATGGATCCTTTTCAACAGCCGATTTCATTTTGACTATCCAAGGGTCAGAATCCGCTTCTGAGATACCAGCTAACTCCGGCACTCCTCGCGACAACATGTCAGGAACTACATGCTCTTTTCCCTTTCGGTGGATAATCTTGAAATCGAATTGTTGTAGCCGAATGGCCCAACGCGCTAACCTCCCTTGAGGATCCTTGAGATTACTCAACCACACTAAGGAATAGTGATCAGTTATAACCGTAAATTGGACACCTTCCAAATACGGCCGCAACTTCTCAATGGCCCACATCACTGCCAAACACTCCTTCTCCGTAGTTGAGTAATTCTTCTCACTTCTATTCAGTGATCGGCTAATATAACAAATAGCCTTTTCACCCTCATCAAAACTTTGCGAAAGTACAGCTCCGATTCCATAATCCGACGCATCAGTCTGAACGACAAATGGTCGAGAAAAATCTGGACAGGTCAGAATCGGTGCCGTAACCAAACATTCTTTCGCTTTCCTAAAACACTCATCACACTCATTCGACCACACAAACTTTTTATTCTTCTTTAACAAATCAGTCAGGGGCCTAACTAAACCTGCAAAATTTGGTACAAATCTCCTATACCATGAAATGGTCCCTACAAAACTCCTAACTTCCTTGACGTTCTTGGGTGGCGGAATCTTCACCATACTTTCGACCTTTTCAGGATCGACGTGAAGTCCGTTCCTATCTACCACATATCCGAGAAACTTTAAGGAAGGCCTACAAAAATTACACTTTTCCCTACCTACTTTTAAACCTGCCTCCCTCAACCGTTTAAAAACTTCCTGTAAAATTTCGAGATGTTTCTCGAAAGAATCGGTGACGATGATGATGTCATCCAAGTATACGAAGACGAACGGTTCCAAGTCGGGACCCAGAACGTCGTCAATGAACCTCTGCCATGTCGCCGGGGAGTTGTGTAGCCCAAAAGGCATCCTCAAAAATTGAAATAGTCCTCGACCCGGTACGGTAAAGGCCGTATACTTCCTAGAAGCTTCCTCCATTGGTATCTGCCAATAGGCAGACTTAATGTCTAGGGAAGACAAAAACTTAGCATTTCGGAGCTTGTCCAAAATGGCTGAAATAAACGGGAGAGGGTAAGCGTCCCTATCAGTAACCTCATTTAACTTCCTATAGTCTACGCAGAACCGATACGAACCGTCTTTCTTTTTTACTAACAATATTGGGGACGCCCAAGGGCTTTTCGATTTCTCGATCACCCCTGCGTCCAACATTTCCTTTAATTCCTTGTCGATATGCTCCTGTATTGCCGGTGAGACCGGGTAGTACCGTTGTTTGATCGGTTCTGCGGACGTCCTAATCCTATGCTCTACGAGATTTGTACATCCTAATCCCTCACTCATACTACTAAACATGTCTTCGACTACAGACTCTAGTTTCTTATTCTCATCCACACTCAACTCTG
Organism: Melanostoma mellinum; assembly: GCA_914767635.1. Lineage (NCBI taxonomy): Eukaryota > Metazoa > Arthropoda > Insecta > Diptera > Syrphidae > Melanostoma > Melanostoma mellinum. Next base: position 57,041,657 of record OU612060.1, read on the forward strand.
ATTTTTCCCTAATACTACCTATGTCCGATATCGCAGCTATTCTCTGCTCTTCGGAAAAACTCCAAACTCCTGATCTTAAATCCGGGACTATACCCGCAAGTGCCCAAAAATCTGCACCCAAAATCAAGAGTTGTGGAAGGTTTGGAATAACCAAACAATCCAACAAGATGGACCTACCCTCAACTACCATCGGGAGAGGCAGAGAACCTAAAACTCCTACACCCTTCCCATCTGCTAATGCTACTGATTTAATATTTGAATTCCCTACACTAAGCCCTAAATCTTGTAAAATTTTCCAACCCTCACCACCAACTATGGTTCGGGAGGCACCTGAATCTAGTAACCCTAAAAACCTAATCCCATAAATAAAAACTCCTAAATATGGCCTTATGTCCCTATCACTTGCCGCAAGAGTAAAACCTAACTGAATGTCCGCCAACTGGTCGCCAGCAGGCGACCTAACTAATTCCGACGAGCTACTCGGCCTGCTGACCCGAGAGCCCGTTGACCATTTCCCGAACAACGCCTACATTCACGCCTTGACACACCAGAAGCACCACATCCAAAACATTTCCTAGGAGCAGAACAATTAGACGAGAAATGACCTTCCCGATTACAGTTAAAACATTTGACACGACGATGAGGATTCTCCGGGGCAGGGTCTACGACAGCAACCCGTTGTTGCACAGCCGCAACCGGTTTGTAACCACACTCTGGTTCCAAGAGATTCTTCCCTTTCGAAGGTGGGGTAAACGTATCCATGTTTACCTTTAGCGTGTCCAACTCCCTACTCAGTGATGCGAGTTCCTTCACCGTTGCCGGCTTGGCGCACGCAATCAACTGTTGGAAGAATGGGTCCACGTTCTTTTTTAAAATCGCAAGTTTCCTTCCCTCTGAAATCGGTTCTGACAACCGCCTAAACAACGTCCTCATAACTGATAGATACCCCCCTAAGGTTTCATCCTTCCCTTGGGAACGACGATTAATCTCCTCCAAGAGGAGATCATCGTAGTTCGTGGGTAGGAACTCCGCCTTCAATTCTTTTACCAACTCTCCCCAGGTTGATAAATCATCCCTCACGGTTCGGTACCACATAAGGGCCTTCCCCGTGAGTAATACTGTCGCTGACCTGAACAACTGGGCTACCGGAACATCGTTAGCAAAACGAAGTTCCTCGACCCTTTCCAAAAACGCATTCAAAGAAAAACTATCCGACTCTCCTGAAAACTTAACACCCCATTTTCCAATTCGCTCAGAATATTTACCGTTCGACACATTTAAAACATTCATACCATTAACTACCTGTTCTAAAAATCCTACATTTGAACCAATACTAACTGGTTCATGCCTACGAGCTGCTTCACTTGTTGAAGCTTCAGCATCACCTATCCCTCTATTCCCTAAAATCTCCCTACTCACTCCTCCAGTTTCCCTATTCACTCTGGATTCCCTATCACTCTCTCTCAACAATCGCATTAATTCGATCTCTCTTTCTAATTCTCTAATACGAGCATCACTCTCACTCTCACGTCGAGTTTCCTCGTTCATACGACCACCCGACAACCTCTCATTCGTCACCTTCCTCCTGCCACCTTCATTCACACGACTAGTTCCACTAACACTTGCTTCCTCACAAGATCTTCCTACATTCCCATTTATCGCATTACCGCATGATGGACTTACACTCACCGAGCGGCCACCTTCAACTCCTGATGCTACAACTTTCTTCGGCATTTCATCCTCCAAGTCACTCTCTCCACTATCACCCATAAGTATACCTAACAAAATCAACAACTCATTCTTCAGTTCACTCTGTTCCTCTTCATCCTTCTCATCCTCAACCACTGCCCTACCAATACGGCCTAATGCCCACTCAATCTTTGTAATTATTTTGACACATTCTGAAGATTTCGGGTCTTTCGGAGGATCTTCCAAAAGAAACCTAATCTCTTCCGTCTTTGCTATCACAGCATCCCTATCCTCCTCAAAACTGAACGGATAACTCTTCGAGTTTTCCAATGTCCCTCGAGACTCTAACACTCTTGAAGATCTGAGGGCTTTCCTCATCACTTCCACAGTACCCACTTTCAAACCACGAATCTGCATCTCATATGCCAGTTCGTCCGCTGCTAATCGTCCAATATTCATTTTAAAAACTGTTCAAACTAATCCCAAAACACAACTAAACAAAACCTGATTTTCACTCAAGTCACTCGCTAAATCTCAAAATAACTCAACAATTCAAACTAATCTGAAAAACAACTATAGAAAACAGCCTCTTATCCTCAAATAACTAAAAAACTTTTCAAAAACTTTCGATCTCAAAAAAAAACTTCAAAAAAACTTTTAAAAACAAACAGCAATTGTTTTCGGAATCACAAAAATAATACACTTCAATCTATATTATACAAAAACAACCCCAAAAAAAAAAATCAGTTGAACGCTTTGCACAAAAAAAAACTCTTTCAAAAACAAACAGCAAATGTTTCCAGAGTCCCAAAAATAACTCCCTTTAATCTCTATTATAAAAACAACAAAAACTCGACAGTGTTTCGATTTCAAATCCTGTATCGAACACGACTTCAATTTAAGAACCCAAAAAAAGATCTGTTGAACACCTCGCACAAAAAAAAAACACTTTCAACAACTTTTTCAAATTCTGCTCAACCTAATTTTCACTAGAAATAAAACAAATCCTACGCCAGAAAATAGTTTGGTACTTTTCACTACTAGCAATTATAAAAGTATTTTACACGAAAAAAAGAAAATTGCACGGCAACTCCTAATTTGGCAATTGCAATTTGCAAACGCAATTACATACACACAATATCAGCTCACGCAAAAAAAAACTCCAATTAAAAAAAAATTATCCCGCAATACGATGTCAAACGAAATTCAATATGTATATAGGTATATGTATGTAGGCAAATGCAAAAAGGTAAGAAAATATATGTATGTAAAAAAAGGAATATGATCACCAAGAAAACTTTATATAAAAAACATGCAAATCAAGGAAAATATAAATGTAGGCTTAACTTGTGTCAACAGCCGTATGCTGTGCACACAACAACAACAACAACAAAATAAGAAACAAAATAAAACCTTACTTTGAAGTATACTGCTTGTACGAATGTATGTACGTATACTTATCCACAGACCAAATTAAAAATCCAAACCACTTCTTTCTCACTGCAACCAAAATGAAAATGTTCTTCACTCGCAGCAACAATAACTTCTTTCGCAGAATTCACCAAACCTAGGGAATAAAAACAAAACAGAATCAAATATTCAAGGGATAGTTTTAACAAACAATCGAACGACACAATCACAAGTTTATTCACAAAACGCTTGTAAAAAGATTTCAACTTTTCCACTGGCCACACACGTTGGGTGCCACTTGTTGCACCTTTCCTTCCACAGATATTAGGCTTTATCTTATGTTATTTTGGGTTAAATATACTAATTTAGGATGTTTCGAATGTACTTAAAAACCGCGAACTAATTAAGTAAAAGGAATATACGATTCCAAATTAAAAAAAAGAAAACAATTGCACGACCGAAGTGCACGCGATGGAAAATTTTCGATAAATGACGTTTGATAGAAAAAAGGTATGTTCGTTGTCTGGAAAGGAAAAGCGCGTCCAGCAACAATTTATGCTGATACCACGGCCGCTCAGCTGGGGGTGTGTTCGATGGAAAGTTTTGATTGATTGAGGTAGGTAAATAATAATTTAATTGATAGAAGGTAATAAAATTTTCGTTAGTACGAGAGCAAACGAAAATAATATTAATGGGCGCCAGAAAATTTTTAGTAAAAGGAATTTTCAAACCTTTGCTGTAAAGTAAAGAAAAAGGAAAATACGACCAAAGAATGTGAAGAATCTGAATAGAAAACAAAAGAAGATTCGTTATGTATGGAAATGGAAATGTTTAATGTTCAGAATGATGGTGTTGGGAAAACCTTAAAATTCAGGATTAAAAACCCAAATCTTTTCGGAATTACAAGATTATAATATTTTTTACAAGAGAAAGAAAAATAAAGAACAAACAATAGTTTCGCCAAAGGTAAGAGAAGCAAGAAAAGCCCGTTATCGTGCTGTCTTGAAAGTGCCGTATGGCAATGAAAAAGGTCGCGAGTCCCTCAAAGTACGGGAAATTATCGGCACAAAAGTCAACCAGAATTTTATTCACAAATGAAAGCAAAAATCACACAAAGTTCAGAACGCACAATTTACAAGAAAAATTTTGACTCTACTTATCTTTTTAACCAATTGTTACTCCTTCAATTCCTGTGTCCTCTGACACTTTTCCAAGTTTTCCTGCTGGGAAATTCTGTGCTGGCCCGTTCTGCCAGAACCCTTTATCCACACGCAAAAATTAGGGAAGTTAAATTCCACAAAACTCACTAGAAAATTACTAGTTTTCAAACCAGTCACCAAACTTGTAACCTGGAACTTTTTCCAAATCAATTGTTAAATCTTTAACCAATATGGCTGCTCAATTAAAAATTCTTTCCAAAATTCGCTTGATCGCTTTTTCTCCAAAACCTCTATGTCTCATAGCCAACAATGAAGTGACTTCCCCAACTCTCTTGTCAAGCTGTCTCATGTACGTCGATTTGTCTTGGCCGTTCATTCAGCCACAGTGGGTTCCATTACGGATGTTTAGCACCAATCAGCGTTTTGCGTGAGAGGACTACCGTTTTATTTGGAATACCCTACTGTCTCTCAATATTCCCCTTAGCCACCAGATTTCCACGATCTTGGGAAATTATGGTCGGCTTACAGCTGACGGAAGAGTTCAGTGCCTTTTTTGTAGCGAAAGCGATAAAGCGAAGACATGCACCATTCTGTGCAACTAAAAGGTAAGCTACATCGGTGGTTGGAAAAGTTATGTGCAGAACGGGTCTGCAGACAATTTTTCTAGTAACGACGTAGTAAAATGTTTCGAAGAGAAGGAGGAAAAATTGGTAACGCGTATTTTTTTACAATTTAGGTCTGGTGGACTTTTGTTCAGATTTTTAACAGGGGAAGACTGACAAATAACGTGATTTTCCTGCAACAAAATTTAAGTGGCGATTAGTAAAAGTTAAAATTAAAGTTAAAAGTTGGGCACTCGGCCATAGAAAAGTATGTTCGTTGGGTACTTTGCCATTGATGATTTGGTGTTGATCAACTTGTGTATCAGTGTTGTTGTATGTGGATGGTGACTGATGTGTGTGTATATGTGTAATGGATGATTTGTGTGTATATGTGTGATGGATGATTTGTGTTGGATGAATGGTTTGTTTGCCTCAGTGTAAGTATGTGTGTATGTGTGATGACTGATGTGTTTAGTGTAGGTTTGTGTATTTGATCGTTTGGACAGACTCCTTCTGTCTTTACTCTTTGTTCACACACAGCGTTGCGTGCGAGTCTCCAGCCAACCTGCTGGCTCAACACGATTGATGATAATCCAGGTGGAAAGATGGGGTAGGTAAAAAGGAATCGGAAAATGAAGAGGAAGGGTAAAGAGTTTCACAGAACCGCCCGTTCTGTTCGCAAGTGGTTGGTTGCTTTTGCAGGGTTCTCTGTGAGTACGCCACTGGTTGATGGGACCATGGCTGCCCTCAACTCACCCAGAACCATGCAGCTGCGACCAAAATCAAAAGAATAAGGTTCTCGGACAAACTATCGTAAGATGGTTTTTGTTGTGGTAAATTTTACCGCAACAAGGTGATACCCGTGGAAAAACATTTTTGCCCCTGTTGGGATTTAAACCACAAAGCTCTGGCTTAACCCCAGACATGCTAACCATCACGCCACGGGTACCACAAGAGATCTGCCGTTATGTGAGGATCTGGTCTATTGTGGACTTTTCTAGTCCAAAATTACAATGATAAGGCCCTATCAAGTTGTTGACGTAAGGTTTTAGACGTTCACAGGGCTGGATCAACAAGTAGGCAGAATAGGCAGTTGCCTGGGGCCCCCGATTTTAGGGGGCCCCGAAAAATGAAAAGGACTTCTAAAATTTTCAATCAAACCTAAAATTCTAGAGAGTGAAAGAAAAATATAATCAGAACTGGTCAACTGGAAATAAATTTTACTCAATTAAATAAAACTCAATAGACCACATTCAAAAACGGACGACCGACGAACTAGACAGAGTTCCTAAAAAGGACATTTGACAGATTGTATGAGCGTGCAAAGAAGTGTATCGAAGTGAAAGGAGAGTATATTGAATAATAAAAAAGAATTATCTCAGAATTATACTGGTTATTTTTATTTTGAAAAATTTCGGTTATTTTTGGAACAGAGTGTGTAGAAGCCTTCAAGCGGAAATTTCAACTAGAATGTTGAATGAGTGAATGATTATAGTTATGTAGTGATAATTTTAGTGCAATACACTAGTAAATACTCAAACTCACGTTAACGTCTTAAGTTGTTGTTATGTAAAAAAATGTCTTGCTTATATAACTTAAATTTAAACAAGACATTTTATGGCCAAAAAAGAAAGGTTGCCGAAGAAAAACGATCACGAACAAGTGCAGTGTTAGAAAAAGTTCGAAAACTCGACAATTATTTTTATCGAAACACCAAATTCATCAATCTGTCAAGGACTTGCAACTAGTCCTGAATTCAACTCAACACCTGAATCTTCAAAGCAATCTCTTGTGGGTTTTATGAGTTTATGAGTTTTTATTTTAATCGAAAAAAGAAGGAAACAGACGTAAAAAATAGGGCCCCAAATTGATGGTTGCCTAGAACCCCGTTAAGGGTTAATCCGCCCCTGGACGTTCGCATATTACAGCAGGCAAGATGTTATGAGCGACGTTAAAAAAGCTTATCCCTCTATAATTGGCGAGGGTCTCTCTTTTTTAGGATCGGGCATACGACACTGAGGTTCCATTCATTGGGCATACTTTCTTCCGACCATATCATACAGATCAGCTGGTGCATGCTCCTTTCCAACTGATCTCTAGCTGCCTTGAAAAGTTCGGCATCAAGGCCATCTGCACCTGCAGTCTTATTTGATTTAAGTTTACATATGGCAAGCTTAACTTCTTCTACGTCGTCGGGTCCAAGTTGAATGTCTTTATCGCTTTTAAGCACTGCAGAAGTGGTATTTTCGGACCCTCAGTAGTGACAGCGATTCTATCACTATGTATCCTTGCTGGGCAGGCTTGATTTTGCCACCCTGGCAAGATCTTTTTACATTTTGGTAAAACATTTGGATTTCGTTCCTGTCATGGCATCTCTCTAATCCCTGAAACGAGCGCTTCTCTTAGCGTTACTATTTAGGCGGTCAAATTTTTCGTTCAACTATGAATTCAATAAATTTTCGGAGACGATTTACGTAATCGTAGCAGAAACTATGATTTGTATACAACTCCGCAACAAAAATCCTTTTACATTTTACTTTTTTAATTTATATTTTATTTCATATTTTTTCGTCATAAAATCTATTATTTTTGTGGTTTTGCAAGAAATTTTACTCAAATTTTACAGACTCCAGTTCACATTATAAGATTTGTCTGTCCAGCCTCAAAATATTCAAAAATATTTGAAAACCATCCAACAAAGTGGACAAGCGGTCGTTTGAGGGCTCACATTATCCAATATTGGTCGTTTAGATCAAAGACAATCCAAATAATTCTATTTTTGTGAACTGTTCCATTACGAAACAGTGCCATCAATCAGGTAATTAACCTGTCAGATTGTCAAACTATAACTTCAGAGTCCTACAATATATGTTTGAAATATTATTAAATATACCCGTTGACTCAAACGCAAAATAATTTTTGATTGAATTGAACGAATTCGGTGTCTATCGTGCATACCGTTTCGAAGAGGGAATTTATTTGATCCTTTTGAAATCGAACCACAAAACAACATTTTTTTCTCACGAGCATCTCAAAAATAAGGCGTAAACAAGGGATGCAGGTGTAACGTCAACAGAATCCTCTTATGACAAATAGAAGAACATCCTTCCTTCATTTCGAAAAGGTTGGGATTAGCTTATTGAAAATGTGGAATGAAGCACAAAAAGTAGAGAGCAGATTAGTTTCTATCAAGATTAGTAAAGCGAAGACTGACAAGTATAGCTTAGGTCAATGTTCACACGTGTTCTTCTTCTCGAAGTTTTCATCTGTAATCATTTGAATGTGTGAGAAGCCAGTAAAACTCCAAACTCTTCTCGTACAAATTACAAATTCAAAATAAAAAATAAAAAACCATTCCCCTTTATCAATGACACTTAAAAACTCTACTGCCGACCATGCGCCGCACCGCGCTGATTATGCCTTCAAAAGCGAGTTGCTATTTAAACCATAAAAAAGTGCATTAACATGTGTGTGGTGTTTTTATTGCTTAAGGCAAATAAAATAGCATGTGGCATGATTTTTGAGAAATAAATAATAATAAATCAAATAGGAACTCAATTCCATTCACTGTCCACCTCCTCAAACAAGTAATCAGACAAAACCCGAAAATAATAAATCCATTCGAACACAAATATCGAATCTGAACACAAAAAAAACATGTAATTAAAAAAATATTATCAAAATGCTAAAAAAAAAAGAGAGAAGTAAAAACAAGGCAATATGAAGCGAGGGAAGACTTTTGGGGATATCAACGCACGGTGCCAGATAGACAGACACTTAACTCAGCGGATTCCATCAAGAGGGCGCAACGTAGTATACTTCTTCATCTCCATCGTAGTCGTGTCATTTGTATTTGTTGCACTCCATTGGTCTCCACAGGGGTTTTCATCTCCTTGAAGCCAACCTTCCTGATTTATTCTATTTTCAATTTAACGATAGGATTTTTCAAATCGAATCAATTTTTTTTGAATATGTTTGTAGTATGCACATTGAACATGTACGTGTATCGTGTAGGTATGTGAAATGCACATGTATATTTTTACTTTGAGTTCCTGTCTCATGTTGGATTTTTTTCTCGTCTTATGAATTGTCAGCGTTAGGTTGGCTGGGAGGGGGGGCACACCTCACTCGGATCTCAAGGACTCTTTGTAGTATTCTACTCAATTGTCAGTGTTGCCAAGCTCAAATTGTGCTCATTGACTTATAGATTTATTTCTTCGGCTATTTTGTTTTTCTTTTTGTAGCAAATAAATTAACGTCGAAGAATTTTTTAATAACGTTGCGGCAAACGTGGTAGATCAGAGGAACCGCCATTCTGTCCTGTACCAATCGAACCTTTCCAACTGATCTCCAGCTGCCTTGAAAAGTTCGGCATCAAGGCCATCTGCACCTGCAGTCCTATTTGATTTAAGTTTGCATATGGCAAGCTTCTTCTTCTAGGTTGGGAGGACGGCATTCTTGATCATCGTCCAAGCTGAATGGGACAATCTGCCTCACAGCGGAATTTGTGTCCTCATCGCCGTTAAGCAGTCTGCAGAAATGATCTTTCCAGATCCTCAGTAGCGACTGTGACTCTATAACTATGTTTCCCTGCTGGTCTTTACAGGCTTGAGTTCGGGGTTTGCCACCCTGGCAGGATCTTTTTACCTTTTGGTAAAACTTCCGAATCTCGTTCCTGTCATGGCACCTCTCTATTTCCTCAAAAGAACGCTTCTCATGCTGCTTCTTTTTCTTTTTGAGAATTCGGTGTTCTTCCCTTCTTCTCTCCTTGTAAATCTCGTTATTTTCATTCATAACGTCATTTTTTGTGCAAAATGAAAAAAAAGTCATGATCCAAATGACACATTAAGAGACAATATCTTTTTTCAGAACTACTATTACATTATTTATAACAGTTCTGAGAATGAGGTGTGAAAAAGCACTAGACTGTCTCTTCAATACTCATATTGACAACCCTTGTACAGTGTCAAATGATAAGAAGTTCGCACGCAGGTGGCTCTACCCTTAGTCCACAGTTAACTCGAATTTCTTCTAAACCAGAATTGATAAAATCAACCTAAAGCTTCAAGAACAAAGGGTTATTTTATCACGATAGAAACTGCTATCTATCACTGTCACTTTTCCCCGGGTACTTCCAGCCAAGTAAACATTGTCTTGATCTAGCTATCAATACATTTTATTGACAAAAAATAAAACGTCTCCACTTGCTGTTTGTATTTGCTACATACTCACCTTTTTTCAAGTGTTTAGCAAACAAACCCAAAAAATGTTTCTACCTGCTGGAGGATTTTCGGAAAACACTCCTGCAACGAGCACGAACAAAATGTCTAACAATACAAACAAACAATTTTATGCATTTTCCTGGGAGGTAAAGTGATGTGTGGTAATTGATAATCCCCCTCGTGATATTGTGATATTTTCTCACCTGAAAGTAAATAAAAGAAAAATTTGATTAAATTAAAGTTCCAAAACAGCGGTGATTGAAACTAAACTACATAATTATTTTTGCTCAGTATTATGAATCATAAATATGAGACAGAAAGAAACTTTAAGCTTCCCAAAAAACATATCTTCTTCAAACTCTTGGAGGCAAAAGTTATGAATAGTTTTATGACTCCCTTTGAATATTGAAGAAAAACACTTCCCGCTTGTTGATTTCTAGTTGCCCCTCTGGGTTTTAATTACTAGCTTATGACCACATGAAATATTAACTTATATTGTGTGCAATTAAGTTTTATTTCACATATCCGGTGGGTGGTTCCTGTGAAAAGAAACGTATCGCTCGTACGGAGAACAGCAAAAGTCTTACCCTCATACACGACACTTTATTATATCTCGTCTAATGTAATAAATTAGTGGAGGAAGTTTAATGTGTGCTCTAACTATGTACTACCGCAAGTGTGTCTATGTCTAGTCTAAGCATAACTTCTTCGAACAGTTATACAGCCATGAAAATCATACATATACCTACGTTTAGTGTGTGCATGTCCGTCAGCCTCGGTATGTTTTGGTTCCCCTTTTTCTTGCTTCGTCAAGCTCACGCCTAGTTATGCTCAGTCGAGAATTGTGTGTATTTTTCGTTTTATTGCAACAGGAAGTGTAAAGTTAAGCGAATCGCAACTAATGGAAGAATAGTTCGAAAAATTGCAACATAAGTTACGTTTGGGGATGTGATATCTTGGGTAGAAGTTGTAATGTATTTCGTTTAGTGACTTGGTAGTGATAAAGGGCAAACCAAACAACAGATGTCCCGGGTCTTTTAGAGACAATGCTAATGTTTACATTTGAATAAAAAAAAAACTCGCGAAAAACCATTTTGGAAAACATGAATTTTTTATACATATCGTTGGATGTAGGATGTTCCTCCATTTATTTCACAGGTAGTTTTGGTGTAATCTCAGGAACCTCACGTGATATGGTAATTGGGAGTGTTCTATTAGCGGAGTTCACATTGTACAATGAGCTACAGACTTCGTTTGATTTATGTTGGATGGTCGGATGAAGTTTGCGTACAGACTTGTCAAACTTGTCGTCCAACTTTATGTCGAAATTTTCAAAAATATTTCAAAATCATCCAACAAGTCGGTCAAGCGGTCGTCTGAGGGTTCACATTATCAAACATTGGTCGTTCAAGCCAAATTCTGTCCAACTAATTGTACAGTGTGAACGGCCCTATTCGGGAAAGCTCTGATTAGTGTCACCTTGGCGGCGCTCAAATGTAGCAACTTATAGTAGAAGTCAATTGTGCTTCCTATACCTCCACACGCAGCTACTGGGTACTAGGATCCTCCATTTGGAGATGACCTGCCAAACTAGTAAGCCCGAGTGCCGAGTGTCGACAAAAAGACGAAAAAAAATACTTTGTGATTGCTCTATGAGTAATGTCTGACTGCCCGAACATCTTTGGTCTACCAGAGCTTTTTGGGAATGTCTCAGCGGATGAATTTGACTTACAGATTCAACGGTTAACTTCGGCAGTCAAAAAAGCAGAAACCCCTGAATGAGCTACTCCGACCGACATATTTGGTTAAAATGTCTTCCAGGGTCAATGAATTTACTAACGGAGGACTTGCCAATTCCTCGCTAAAGGCGAAACCCGTGGTAAACATTTTTGCCTCTGTTGGGTTTTTTAACCACGAACCTCTGGACTAACAGGCAGGCATTCTAACCTTCACGCCACGGGTACCACATACATCCCGGGTATATAGAAGACGAAAACTTCGACGTCGACTATGGCGAATACGAATGAGGATATCCTGTTCACGACTCGAGCGAAACAACGCTGTAAAACAATATGACGTCAGAAATCTACAATTACAAGAGGGTGCCAGTGCCTATGCTTGAATCCTATGGCGCCAGCATTAAGCATATGAGACCAGTAGCAGCGATGCCAACAAGCCATCAAAGCCGCAGTCGTACTGGGTTTCACTCGGCCCCAAGACCCATTTTTCGATGAAGAATGCAAGCGGACAAATGCAGCCAAACAGAAAGCATGAAAAATATTGATGCAAAAGAGAGTAAGGGAAAAAGACGAGAAGAACACCGATAATTCTTAAAAAGAAAAGCAGGAGAACCGCTCGTTTGAGGAAATTTGGAGATGTTATGACAGGAATGAGATTGGGAAGTTTTACCGTAAAGTAAAAAAATCATGCCTGGCTGGCAAGACCCGACCTCAAGCCTGTTAAGACCAGCAGAGAAACATATTGATAGAATAGCAATCGCTACTGTGGATCTGGTGAGGACACAAATTCCGCTCCATTCAACTTGGACAATAGGTGGCGCAATCAAGTGGATGAAGACCTCAACCGACTTAGAGTGCGAAGCTGGAGAGAGCTCGCCCGAAATCGAAGTCGTTATAGAAGGATGTTGGTTGAGGCCCAGGTTCACCCCGAACTACCTAAGTAAGTAAGTAAGTTTAAAGGACCATTTTTTTTTTGTTTTCTCAAAACGAATTAAGACTGCTTAAATCTACTTAAAACTAGAGCAGCCACAGTAGCTTTTGGTTTTTTTTTTTGGGTTTTTTGTATTTTTTTTTGTTTCTTTTGTTTTTTAGATTTTTGTTATATTTTTGTTTGCCACTGTGCCCACTTCCTATACCCTAAGACTTACACGCTAAACCTGTGTAAGCCAGCCATTGGCGACTCGCTATCATTATCAAATTCAAGTTGTTGCTCCGACAACCACCAGAACATTTTCGACGTTTTAACAACGTCACGACGATCGCGATCTGAAACCGCCCTACTGAACCGGAGGAGCTTTTCAACTTTTCCGCCTACTGCGGCAACGTCTCGGCTGTAAAGGAGCCGTCGTTCTACGGACTTACGGCAGACGTGGTAGATAAGCGGTACCGCCAACCTATCCTCAATCAAACCTATAATGTCAAAATAGAGGAAAGCCTCCGGGGGGACAAATCCACTGAAACGTGTTCTCTTCATATATTCTACTTGGGGTAGTAACCCCCAAATATCAGGCCATTGTTCGAAGTCATCGCCCTTGCAGTGTGACCCCGAGTCAGTTTTATAATGAAGTTGTCGATTCTGTTTATTTGAGCCCCGTTGTAAAGGACCCCATTAGGATAATATCTTCTGTACTCCGACTCTGGTGTTCTGTGCAATCCAAGACAGGTACGCACTACGCAGACACTGTCTCTCAAACACCCGAATCTTTTCCATCTGAGACGCTGTAACATTGAACCACACAGGGCATCCATAGACAATCATTGGCCTTATGATATGAGGGCCATGTAGCAAATCACCTTCACTCTGCTATCAAGTTGACTGCTGTGAAACAGTCGCCTTGTCAGAGCATAAGCTCCTCTAGCCCTGGCCAGAGCTGCATCCATATGTTTGTTAAATATATAGATACTGATTTAACCAGATGCCGATGTACTTGACTACTACTTTGCTTGGCAGTGGGTGGCCATGTAGATCAACAATCACCAGAGGCCCATGAGGCCCGAGCCAACGGGGTTCTAAACACAATTGTTTACGATTTCTGAAAGTTGATTTTCAACTTCCAATCATCGCAATATTGCTGAATCTTATCGAAGTCATGCTGCAACAGACTTCTGATGTCTTCGGTCTTTGGACCTGTTCTGTACGCAATGAGGTCATCGGCGTACGCTGTAGCATGGTGAAGGGAACCAATTAGATCGCCAGTGAAAATGTTAAACAAATTAGGCGAATTCACCGCTCCCTGTTGCAGACCATTCTGTATTTTAAAAGTTATATTGCAACTTTTCACAACAAACGTTCTACCATGAAGCATGTCATTCAGAATATATAGTAGTGGTTTACTCATGCCATACCTGACCAACTTATAGAAAAGACCGTCTAACCAAACGGTATCGAGTGCCTTCTCCAAGTCAACCAGACATGCACCCATACACTGCTTTTTACCTTACTTCCATTGAATATCAGATAATAGTTTAGACGCGGCATGTGTGGTATCAAGGCCCGCCTTAAAACCGAACTAATTTTCAGGAATAATATGTTTGTCCTCAGCCCATGTGGACAGAGCTCTATTGAGAACTTTCTCGAATACCTTGCTGATACTCGGAAGAAGACTAATTGACCGAAGATTTGCTGTATTGGAACCATCCTTCCCTTTTTTAAGGAGAGGATGGACCACTGCCGTCTTCCAACGCACTGGATAATATGCTTTATTCAGTGTATTGCTGAACAACGTGGTGTAGGCATATGTCCACCGCTTCCGAAGGGAGGTTTCGCAGCATCACATTGGGTATGCCTACGACTCCTGCTGACTTCTTTTTATTTATTTTGTGAAAGATGTTCTCGAGGTCCATCTTAGAAACGAACAGGGTGTTATACAAACTGTTTTCCATACCTAAGTAAGCAAGCAATTCAACAGCTTTGTAGGTAGGTATTGCACAATGCACAAGTCTCTTTCATTGAAGGAAAGAAGCTTCCATGTTGAACACTTTGTAAAGGGTACATAGGTAACGCCTTTTTACAGAAACTGAAGCTCTTCCTCACCATTTTTGCATTTTAGTTTTAACACCTCCTACAAATGATGTTTTTTCTCCTTAAGATACTTACTCACTTATCAGTATAAACTTGAATTTGCGCAAAACTTTCTTCAACCCTAAGAACACACCGAATTTCAATCAACCACCTCAATCTAAAAGTTCTTATCAACAAGTAAAGAAAGAAAAGTTATTCTTTTCGGCACTATGTCGACGTTTTGAATAAAAGAAAAGACAAACAATATGCCAAATCAACCACACTTTACCCTACATTAATAACTCCGAATAAAAATTAATTTGTACCCATACCCATCAGTGTTCGGTATGATGGTTTTTATTTAGAGCTCTCTTTCAAGTATTCCCCCTTCCAGTTTGGATGGAAAGTAAAAGTGTGTCAATTGTTCTTCATGTCCCTTTCAAAATTTACTACACACCATAGGACTAACGCCTCTCTCTAATAACAACACAAGCAACACTGACTACATTATATGAATTAGTAGTTGTAGTTGTAGTAATGTCTTTTATAATATGTTGCCATGCACAAGGGACATTCCAACAATAACAACAACACACACAAAATAAAAATGAATAAAAATCGGGATAAGACGATACGCAATAACAACACACTTCGTTGGCACGTGCAGCTCGTGGTCATTAATCCGAGATGCAGTGCACTTGGAATCCTTTAACTTTTGCATACTTAATGTTGTTCCCCCTTTGCTGTAGGTACGTAAGTACGAACACATTTATGAGAAGCACCGTTAGCAGCAGTAGCGGCAGCGACAGCAGCAGCAGCACCACCATCAGAACAGCAGCGGCAGTCTCATGAGCAGCTAGCAGACCCTTTGAGCGAATTCTTCCAACGTATACCTAAACAAGTTTTGTGTCTTGTGTGTATTTAGAAGAGTCCCCCTCCCCTTAGAAGAGAGGAGAGGACACAGCGTATTTGGAACTGTGTGAGTGCGGTTTTTATTTTTATACAATCCACATGGGTATTTCATATGTGAATCAAATGTTTGCATTGAAGACGACCCCTCTTTTGGACCAGAAAGCAGAAACAGAAAGCCTTTAGCACAGCAGTCATGCCTGCCACATAGCCTAGCCATTAGCCATAACCAAACACTCGTACTCTCATCTCCTCCTTGTCTTCAGCTTCACCGTTGCGTTGCCGTCGTCGTTCGTATGGATGGATATTCTGTGTTGTTGTTTTGCACAAAAAATATTAATCTTTCGAGAGAAAAGAATTAAGGGGACATAGTATCGGAGGATCAGGTTTAGAGTTACTCAATCATGCAACCCAACCCTATTATTTGGAAAAGAGAACACAAAAAATTGGACACAGAGCTGTTTGAAACATCACCTAGGGTGCAGGCTGAATGCCTGCAGCGGCAGCATCTCTGTGCACCATAAACTCGTCTCCCTGTCGATATGGCAATAGATTCGCATGCATACCACCACCACCACCATCAACCCTCCCGCACATCAACTTCACAGATGTTGAATAGCCTTCGGCTAAAAGCATAGAGATTCAAATTGAAATTATTAAAACTAAATAAAGGGATGGCACTAGTGAGAAGCCTGACAACCCCTTCGCGAAGTTTTTGAGTTTTCTCGCAGCACTGAAAAGCCGTTTAATTGTTTTTCGTTCTACATATTTGCTTATTTTTTTTTTTTTTGCTGTCATTTGCTTACATTCGTTAACGCAAAAGCGTGCGTGTGTGACTAGCGAGAGGGTTATATTCAGGTTTACGGTCGCGTCGGTCAAAGTTGGGCTTTAATTCAAAAGCAGATGATGGATACTCCCCTTCCGATTGTCTGACCAAGCGCTATTCCGCTTATACCGATGTGTGCCCTCAACATAAATCTTTTGAAGTAATTTTTTTTTATTAACATGGCAAATGTCTAGGGAGCACAGCTGGAGTTGTAATATTGTGTGATGCGGGTACGTGTGTTTTTTAGCACAGCTTAGACCAATTACAAAATGCCTTCTTCAAAACCCATCGGCTGTGAGATTTGAATAAATTTAAGCATGGGAGGACAACATACCTATATAAATCCATTGCAATAGAAAAGATTTAAAGGGGGGGAGGACTCTTCACGGACAAACAGGTGAGCTAGAGAATAGCGTTTATGTTCCATCAAACTAATTCTGTTGAATAAAGCCAAAAATTAATAAACAAAGTTAGGGGAACCTTGAGCCTAACACATTTCAAGGATCTACAAGTCTATGCCGATTACAAATGACCAATAAGGAAAGCCCTTTCCATGGCAGCGAAAGGCGATGCCTGTGGAAAAACAATTCCATTTTGCTGGGATCCGAACCTCGTACTTCAAGGTAACGGGTAACAACACAATCCTGCGTAGGCGAGTAATTACACAGACTTTTGAAAGATTCTTCATCTGGTGTTGGTGTTTGAGTTTCTTACAATCTTTGCAAGTATAATCGCATGACAGTTTGTCGCCTTGCCTAAAACCTTTTTCGACATCAAAGGTCTCGGTGAGTTCTTTACCGACCTTGACGGAGCAGCGTGAATTCTCCAAAGTCATCCTGCATAGTCGTACGAGTTTTGCAGGGATGCCGAAACTAGACATGGCTCTGAACAGCTCGTCTCTGTAGATACTGTCATACGCGGCCTTGAAATCGATAAAAAGATGGTGAATATCGATATTATGTTCTCGGGTTCTTTCCAAGATCTGCCGTAATGTGAAAATTTGGTCTATTGTGGACTACTTTGGTCTAAAACCACATTGATAAGGACCTATCAAGTTGTTGACGTGGCGTTTCAGACGTTCACATATAACAGCAGACAAGATCTTATAAGCGACGTTAAGGAGGCTTATCCCTCTATAATTGGCGCAATTGTGGGGCTCTCCTTTCTTTAGAATCGGGCATACGATACTGAGGTTCCATTCATCGGGCATGCATACTTCCGACCATTTCATGTAGATCAGCTGGTGCATGCCCCTTTTCAACTGGTCTCCAGCTGCCTTGAAAAGTTCGGCATCAAGGCCATCTGCACCGGCAGTTTTATTGGATTTAAGTTTCCATATGGCAAGCTTAACTTCTTCTAGGTCGGGAGGACGGCATTCTTGATCATCGTCCAAGCTGAATGGGGCAATCTGCCTGACAGCGGAATTTTTGTCCTCATCGCCGTTAAGCAGTCTGCAGAAGTGATCTTTCCAGATCAGTAGCGACTGTGACTCTACAACTATGTTTCCCTGCTGGTCTTTACATAGGCTTGGGTTCGGGGCTTGCCACCCTGACAGGATCTTTTGGTAAAACTTCCGAATCTCGTTCCTGTCATGGCACCTCTCTATTTCCTCAAACGAGCGCTTCCCATGTTGCTTCTTTTTCTTTTTGAGAAGTCGGTGTTCTTCCCTTCTTTTCTCCTTGTAGATCACGTTATACTGATCGTAAGCAGCCCTTGTTCGTTGTTGCATCAGCATTTGACGTGCTTTCTATTTGGCTGCATTTGCCTGCCTGCATTCTTCATCGAACCATGGGTTTCGTTTTGGCGGTCGAGTGAAACCCTGAACCTCAGAGGCAGCGGTTCACTTGGCTTCTTGGCATTGCTGCCACTGGTCTTCAATGCTTAATGCTGGCGGCATAGGATTCAAGGATGATTGTAGGGACACTCGATTGGAAAAGGCATTGGCAATCTCTTGCGATTGTAGCTTTCCGACGTCATATCTCTTCACAGCGTTAGTTCCTGCTGGTCGCCGAACAAGATATCCTCATTCGTACCTTGGCTACAACAAGGTAGTGGTCCGAGTCAAAGTTGGCACCTCGGAAAGTTCGGACATCTAACACACTGGAAGAGTGCCTTGCGTCGATCGCAGCATGGTCAATTTGGTTGACTGTTAATTGATCTGGGGATCGTCATGTACCTTTATGAATTTTTAGATGCGGGAAGCGTGTACTACTTACAACAAGATTTCGCCCCGCAGCAAAATCAATTAGCCTCAGTCCGATTTCGGAGGCTTTGTTGTGGAGGCTATGCTTACCGATTGTATTTCCAAATATGTCCTCCTTCCTTAGTTTTGCGTTAAAATCGCCAAGAACGATTTTCACGTCGTGTCTAGGGCACTGCTCATATGTTTCTTCGAGGAGCTCGTCGAAACAGTCTTTGGAATTGTAGTTTTTCTCTTCTGTGGAACGTGGGCGCATATTAGGCTAATGTTGGCGAATTTAGCCCTGATGCGAAATGACTATCCGCTCATCAACTGGATTTTGGCTAGTCACCTTATCCCTGAGTCTTTCTCTAATGACAAATTCGCACCCAAATAAGCGCTGTTTCTATTCAGACAACCATCACCAGAACAATTTTGTTGTTTTGAAAAGCTCAAGTTCGATACAGAATCATCTCATCATTAAAATCGTTTACTCCTTTGGCGATAAAGGCACCGAGATTATCGCGATATTGACGGAATCACTATTCATCACGCGAATCATTTATGCGACTGGTACGTGTCAAACCTTTGCATGGATGTTGCCAATTGCGCCGCGTTGGCCTCAGAAAGTTTTGGAGTTTTTAACTGCCTCACTAACTTATTAGACTGTGATGTTGGATATTTCCGATAATTTAAAGCTATTCAGCTTGTGGAAAGTACCGTCGATGAAAATGGTCGTTCAACTCCAATATTGTCGCCAGTACTGCAATTTGTCTTCAGCCACAAGAAGCTGTCCTTGAGCATCATCAGTGAACTTCAGCGAACGAGTCTCATGAGTTGAAGATTGTTGCCAATAATAAGTTGTATATTCTTGAATAGTACGGTTTGCTTCAGCAGCTGATGTAGGCACTTCTTCGAGCTACTGATACATGCCCTCCATGGTCTTTAGTTGGTCACAGTTCTTTTAACTTTTTATCACATTTATCCAAATGTCATGCAGGTAAACGGCAGCAAAGCCATGTCCTTATTCAAAAATTTTGATTTTCTATAAATGTATCTAAATATAATACTTTCCTCCCCTGAACCTGACTGACCACTTCTATGGCGAAAAAAATTCTTCCCGAGTCCTTAAGAAAAAAGTGGAGATAGGAAACAGGACGGTTCCTCCCTTCAATCATTGCCGCACCCAATAAATAAACCAATTACATTTGAGGCCACTTATTTATTCGATTGCTCGGCAAGATCCCATCACCATGTGTTTTTCTTTGCATTTTATCTCATTAGTTCTAAAAATTTTAATGGCAAACTGTCAACGAATTTCTTGTTAATAAGACGAAAGTTATTTCCTTCTGCAATCCAAATAACACAATCAGAACTTAATCGCAATGATAATGAAGAGCACACGAAATCAATTTCTCTTTAATTTGAAAACGTTTTCTTCTTTTATTTGTTGCCTCCAACCACTTTAGGCGACGGTATTTACACTCTACTTTTCAGCAAATTAAATTCGTGCTGAGGTTACAATTTTTCGTTTCGTCAAATTTAATTGAAGTTCAACATTGCTATCCGACTGAATCGGGAATGCAAATCGTTATCTGGACGTTAAGATAAATGTTCACATATTAGGGTAAGGCAGTGGATTTGTAAAAAATGCAAAGCTTGGATTTAGAATTAAAGTTGCGACAGGTTTGAAATTGAATCCCAATTTTAAGAAACAGATTATTCTATGCAAATTGTAAAATAAATAAACAGTGGTGTTCCGCAAGGGAATGTAGTTGGGCCAGTCATGTTGATCCCTTTAATTGTTTGAACTATATGTGGGATACGGATACAAATGCTCACTCTGGATGACACATCTGTAAGTACATGACTACTATGTATATTCTAAGACTTGAAAAAAAAAACAACAGTCAGTGAATTTTAAATATTTTTTCTTTTTATTTTGACTTATTTTTAAGCTAAACAAAGATTTAACTATTTTTTATGAACCGACTTTTTTTCATGTAGAGGGAACATCAAGGCAATGTTAAACTGAACACTGGCTCTTTCACCGTCAACATCATCACCAACAACGTGTCGTCCTCAACATTAGACAACAAGCGACTTTGTACGACAAAATTGCACACCTTTCCATTGAGACGACAACTTCTTTCAGTGTTTTTTTATTTAAACTTTTTGAAGTTGCCGTCGTTGCTAAGAATCACTTTTATTTCATTTTTATATCTCTAAGTGCTTATCTTTTGCAAGAAATAAATTAAACAGAGAAAAAAGAGAAAAAACAACCCAGGCACGCTTCAGTTTTCCTGTTGGTTGTGAAGGCGATAAACTCCTGCCAGATAGAGTGAAGATTGGGTCTTGTATGTGCCAACATGTGTTATGTACTTAACTTGCCGCCGCGCAGTTGTTTTGCATACTATTGTTATGTTAATGTCCTCCTAATTTTTGTGACATGCGTACACCGAATGGCAACATTATTCGAATACTTGCATCACACAGGGATGCTGTGCGGTGAAAAAAACTAAACCTTTTAAAGAGTGAGGGTCGACAAGGGCTCTCGGCAGTCGAGATTTGTTTTTTGAATAATTTTTTCTGTTGGATATTGCTTTATTTGTTTTAGTTGGGTGTGTTTCCTTATCGCGGCTTATCAACGAACGAACAAAAAAAAAAAAAAGAAAAGAGAAAACTCAAACAAAGAATAATTGGTCAATTTGATTAGGTAGGGTGAGTGAAGAGAGGTTTGTTCATTGTGTGATGTGCATAGCGATAGCACACATGTGTTGTGCATATGTGTGGCTTGTAGTGCATAAATGTGCTCATTATAAAATAGTTGACTGTTTAGGGGCAATTTTCAGAAAAACCTGAACTCGAGGATAGAAAAAAAAAAAAAAAAAAATAGGAAGTGTGACATCAACTAGCTAAGAGTAAATAGGATTTATGGTTTCTTTTTTTTTTGCTAAAACTTTCCCGATTTTAGAACATAACTTTTTCGTGATTTTAAGACTTGTTCATTTGCCTGGAGTTTATTAAATAAAATAAAAAATAAATGAATGCAAATTTTTTTGAATAAGCATAAGCTCGAGGTGGGCAAGGGTTTAGAGCAGACTTTTAGTCGGCTGACAGTTTGATCGGGCTCTTAATTAGAATGGTAAGGGATTTTTACGCGCACAATAAAACTATCAGGTAATCAATAAGTTTTATGCAATTCAGGATTACCTTCAAACTTAACCAATACATCGATTTGTTTGGTGCAGTGTGTGCGCTAGTAACTAAAGGAAGTTACCGACTAAAAGTCTGCAGTTTCTGGGCTCTTAGGGCATTTCTTTCATTCATTCCTGAGGAGGAATGGTAAATTGAGCGGGCCTACAATTATTTAATTTTCGGTAAAAGTAAAGAGCGCCCAATTAATACAATTTTACTTAAATCTTAACACGGCGAAGATAAAGCGTGTGAGAAACCTGTATCAACACCGAAAAAAAGAAGTTTAAAATCACTTTGATAGCACATTCCCTCTACCGATCCACATGAACTTGGCCTGTCTAAAACGCAGGGTGTACGGTCAAAATTGCAAAGCTTCTTCCATTGAAAGTAGGTTCACCCCTGGCTGACGAGGTTTTCCCGTATATAGCTCTCAAGCCCTTGCAGCAGAGTGTTGATACCGGATTATTCATCACATTATTATGTTTGAGAGGATCCCAAAATGATTTCGTCTCCCAGGTTGGGGTTGGCGTGTTTGTTTAATTACCCAATCACTTAAAAAAAACAACTGGCTCCGAAACAACCAATAACAACGATTTCAATTTTGACGACTCAAACAAACGAAAAAAGGACAAAGATTTCCGAATCTGCACATGAAATGTAAGATCCCTTAACGATTACGTGCAGCCGGAGAGTTAGCGGACGCCCTGGACTGCCACGTAGCAGACATAACCACCATTCGAGAAGTGCGATGGATAGGCCCAGGCATACAAAAGATGAAAAACTGCGACATCTACAATGGCGAATGCAACAGACAACAGAAACAGTGCTTATATGGGTGCGGATTTGTCGTTTGAGGTAGACTCAGGGACTGTCTCTACGAGCTCCTCGAAGAAAGTTCAACCAGAGGGTAAAAAAATCATGTCAAATTGGCAAACGTCAAACTCAAACCTATGAAGACCAACAGGGAAACATAGCTATGGTTAGGATAGGTGGAAGCGGCTGTCAGCCAATGAGTACTTTGCCTGACACATTTAGGCCGCAAGGGCCCATTGTGATACCACAGAGATCAGCAAGTTAATCACCTACTGATCTCAGAAACCCGATGTAAGATTAACGAGTTGATCACCCATTAATCTTCCATTACGGGACTAGCCGGTTAATTACCTGCTAGTCGAACCACGCGGAACTTTTAATGTAAATATTTCGAAAGACTTTTAGGGTCTATGTAAGCTAAGTCGCTAGTATCACCGAGATGAGTTTTCCTCCTTTGAAGTAGTGCAGGACATGAGCAAAGAAGGTGTTGAACGGTTTCCTCCTCCTCTTCGTCCATGCAGCTCCTGCAGAAATCATTGGAAAACACACCAAGTCTTTTGGCGTGTCTCCCTATTAGACAGTGTCCCGTAAGAACACCTATGGTAGAACCTGGATACAGGCAGTTCAGGGCTAACAAACTCTTCGAGCGTTTTGAGGCCAAACTTTTTTGGTTGCAAGGCAGTTGTTACTCTAAGTCCATCTAATGTTTGTTATCCTTGAAGCGTCTTGTCTAAGTAGGAGTTTACTTGTAGCGATAGGTGCACCTATGTTGTTTAATTCTGAGCGTAGGAAAGTGGTCGTGCCCTTTTTGCCTAGTTCGTCTGCCATACAGTTGCCTGGTATGTCCCTGTGCCCTGGCATCCATGAAAGGTGAATGTTGAACTGATTTGACATCTCCCTCAGAGACATCTGACAATTTTGGACAGTGATGGATTTTGTTGAGACAGAGGCAAGAGATTTAAGGGCAGCTTGGCTGTCTGAGAAGATCCGAATATCCGTGGAGGATATGACGTTTTCTTTGAGCCAAGACAGCACCTCCTTAATCGCCAGAATTTCCGCTTGGAGCACACCACAATGATCGGGTAGGCGGATGAAAAGACTGAGGTTCAGTTTTTCTGAGTAGATTCAACTTCCCACACCTTCGCTGGTTTTTGAACCATCGGTGTAGAGGTGTATTGCTTCATTTTCCAAAAGAGCGCCATTTTTCCAAGCTTCTATTGAAGGTATGCTTACTTGGAAATTGTTGTCAAACAACAACTTGGGGGTGGTGTAGTCGGATCGATTCGGTAAGAATCAAAAGTTATCCAGAATGGTAATGTGGCCGATTTGATTATTGGTCCACTGTGATATAGCTCTCAGTCGAGTAGCTGAGCTAGCTGCGACTTGTTTGCTGAAGATATCTAGGGGTGTGAGATCTAGTAGTACATTGAAGGCGTCCGATGGGGTTGTCCTCAGTGCGCCATTAATACACAGACTAGCCGTTCTTTGAACTTTGGCCAGCTTTTTGTAGTTGATCATCTTGTCTAGTGCTGTCCACCAGACTATCACCCCGTATGTGAGTATCAGTCTTAATTCCGATGTAAACAGCCAATGGGTGATTTGGGGGGAGAAACCCCATTTCCCGCCAATGGCTTTTTTACAGGAGAAGAGTGCAACGTTGGCTTTATTTACTCTTTCCTCAATATTGGTTTTCCAGATCAGTTTTTTGTCAAAAATGAGACCTAGATATTTAGCCTGATTTGACAGTGTGAGAGTTACCCCTTTAATAGTTGGGGGTCTGAAGTCCGGAATTTTGTATTTCCTCGTAAAGAGAACTTATTCCGTTTTGTGTGGATTGATGTTCAGACCACAATCTGCAGCCCAATTGTTAAGCTGGTTAAGTGCTGTTTGTAGCAGCTCAGCTAGGGTTTGTGGGTGCTTGCCTAAAACGGCAATTGCTACATCATCGGCATAGGCTATAGTTTTGAAACCTTCGTCCTCTAGGTCGATTAACAATTTGTTAACGACCAGGTTCCACAGTAGGGGAGATAAAACTCTTCCCTGCGGGGTTCCTCTATTGGCCATTCTGCTTGTTTTGTAGTTCCCCATTTCGGAACTAATGATTCTGCTGCTGAGCATTGTTGTTATCATGTTTTTGATGTGTTCCTCTATGAGCAGCCCATCAAGAGCATAAGTGATTGCCGAATTTTTAACATTATTAAATGCACCCTCTATGTCTAGGAATGCGACGAGAGAGTATTCTTTATAGTGCAGTTATTTTTCAATGGTGCAAATTAGAGAGTGGAGTGCAGTTTCCACTGATTTACCTTTTGTATAGGCATGTTGCGTCGCGACGTTGAGATCAGACTAGGTTTAATTTCTTGTCTTAAGTGTATGTCAATCATTCTTTCCAGTGTTTTAAGGAGGAAGAATCATAGACTAATAGGTCTTAAATCTTTTGGATTTACATGGGAGCTTTTGCCGGCTTATGAAGACGACCCTAGCTTCTCTCTCCAGGCCTTGGGAATATAGGCGTAGCTGATGCATCCTTTCATGATCATCTCTAAGTTATAGATGATGATGTCTGAAACCTGCTAAAGCTCCGCAGGGATGATTCCGTCAGGCCCTGGTGATTTATAAGGGTCAAAGCTGTTTATTGCCCATAACAGTATATCTCTAGAGATAAGACCTTTACCTGATTGGTTTGCAAGTCGAGGCAAGTGCTCCTCGTCTGTTATTGTCAACCAGCTACCAAATGAAATGAGTATCCAGTAGCAAGTTTAGCGTTTCTTCATATGATTTGATACAGTTGCCGTTTTAATCTTTTATATAGAACTTGACATGTTTGGACTCGTTGATAGGATTTTCCTAAGTCTAGATGCCTCTGAGGAGTCTTCAATTTCATTACAGAATTCTCTCCAAGAGGATCTTTTGCTTATTCGTAAACTTTTTTTTGTAAATCCTTAGGAATTCCTTATAGAGATTCCAGTCTATGGGATTTCTGGAAGATTTGGCTCGATTTAAAAGCTTCGCACAGCTTTTCTTGAGCAGTTCTAGCTCTTTGGTCCACCAGTGCGGTTTCTTCTTCCCTCTTTCTATGGTGATATAAAATATATAGAAGCTATAGAATCACAGGATTTGGAAAGATCACTTCTGAAGGCAGCTCAACAGCGATGAAGACACAAATCCCGCCTCATTCAACTAGAAGAAGTTAAGCCTGCCATATTTAAAATCACATCAAATAAAATCAAAAACAGCCATGACTAGTTTCGGCGTCCCTGCTAAACTTGCTGGACGACTTTGGAGAATTCGTCTACCAAGGATCACGGAAAACATCATCAGTGCGGATATAAAACGGCAAATTTCTCTCAGGTTAGGTTAGATGTGACTGTCAGGGTACAGAGTCTGACACACTTACACCTTAGACCATACCACTCAGACCAGAAAGAAGTTCGCCCTCTGGTCCCCGTCTTGGTGATAAGAGAGTTGATCACCCTCTAATCGAACCTTGACTAACATAATCACCTCTTAGTCAAACCATGCATAACTTCATATATGTAAAGGAAGATAGTTTTATGGTTTAAAAAGTTAAAGTAAATTGCCAATGTGACAATGTGTGGAGAAAAAGATTCAACAACAATCTGTGTGAGTTGTACCGGAATGGGAGCATAGCTAAGAGAGTGCGCAACGATGGCTGGGAACTGGGATATGTAGAACCGGTGGACATCAACGCTCCAACTCGACGAGTTTTCGAAAGCACATTGCAGGGTAATCGAAAGAAGAAGACCTCGTCTTAGGTGATACAATCAATTGAAGGAAGACCTCAACCGATATTTTCTTAATTTTGGGATGGGCTTCAAAAAAATTTAATACATTTCGATCTCAACTAGGTTTGACCAATCTTCGCTCAAATTAAGAATTTTCTAAGCCCCACGAAACAGATGTGTTTTTATTGATAAAAAGAAAAAAACTGCAGCCAGCACACCATTATAAAATATAAAATATTAATATCACATAAAATAAAGCACTGTCTCACAAATTGGATTTGCAACACCATTAAGCATAGCATCATCCATACATCATTCCTAATCTCATGTGATTGGTTTCCAGTGTGTATATTGAGTCCTTGCCTAAATGCAGCATGTCACTCACGTCACGCTATAAGAACTTCCGGTGTTTTTATTCACCTTACACATTTTCATTCACACACAAAACATATGAACTCTTCTTGAATTCGAACCCCTCGTTTCTAATAATACAAATGCTGTTACAAATATATGTAGGTAGGTATGTTGTTGGTATATACTCGAGACTCGCACATATATCCCATATTCCCATCCTAGCTAAAGGGAATCGTCCTTACTTCATGTTTGCTGTTCAAAGGGCCTTCTTAATCCCGAATCTATCCCTATCCCCCTCTCTCTCTCTTGTTTTTGTAGTGGCCGTTCTTTCAAATTTAGACCGTTCGTCAGTTAAGCGTATACACAATGAGAAATGTCATTAATTTTCAAAGAATCCAATCTCCCTCATGTAATGCCAATAGAATGCAATTACCCTGCAATTCAATCAAATTTTCACTATTGTCAGACGGCAGAATGAGGATAGTAATGAAGTGACCCTTATAAATCTCGGCACTTGGCTATTTCAAAATTTAGAGTATAATAACATAATGAATGATAGAGGGTGTTTTTAAATTAAAATACGAGGCTCGAGAGCACACAAAACATTGTTTGGTTCATTTCAGGCTAAGAATGCTAATTGAATGGCTTATCCTTTTAGTTTTGATGAATTCCCATTGAACTACTCACTTGCACTTGTACGGCTACGTTTCTGAGTAGTATGAGTAGCCTCATTCGTAGCCTACTCCTGTTCAATGGCCTCCTATTTGAACCAAATCGCGAAGGTTCACAGAAAAGTTGAAGGGGAAACTTTTTCTGAGAATAAAATTGATGTCAAGTTCAATAACATTGACAATTCACGTGAGTTTTTCCTGTGATATGAAAGCATGAGGGTGATTCTGCGAATTTTATATTTTTTCTGCCTTATTTCGTCTGGGTTCGTGTGGTGTGTAGTGTGTGTATCCCATGCTCATAATCGTAACTCTATAAATAACTTCCCGCCATCGGAAGTTAAATTTTGCAGTTCGTATAGATACCGCTTATGCGCAGGATCAAGGATTTGCATTGGGGTTGGTGTATGATTTGAGGGAAAAGCTTTTGCCTTCTTTTCCTATACACAAGCATGAAATTGAGAATTTGAAATTAAGTAGCCCGCAAGGATATACCAACCACTCCAATACACAATTACTTGCAGCGTAGGTACTTCTCGTTCTCACCAACACATGCATTGGGAATTATTAGAACGAGCCAGAGTGTTGAGGTTTATGTCTATATGTGGCTTGTTGCCAGGCTAGAGGCTAGAGAAGTTCAAATTGAGGTTCAATGCTCAGACGCTGAGGCATGTTTTATTTATTACTTCAGTTAAGTGATTTTTAAGTTGTCAATCTTCTCACTGCGCTCCTTGGGACGACTTTATTGCTGGAAACTGGATAATGTTGGAAAATCTAATGCGTCCCGAAACAGACAAAAACAAACTTCATAAGTAGATTAACGTAAAAGGTTTTAAGATGCCGACGGCATTGCCTTCCACTGAATGAAAGTCGAGCACTATAAGCAATCAACACGAACCTTTTACAACCGAATTAACTCCAATTCAAAGGAATTTCGCAACATCTAAAGGACTATTTTCGTTCTATGACGAATGATGGGAAATGTAAAAGCTGTTTATAAATTCATTCTATAGAACTCTTAACGATACAGAGAAGGGCAAGAAACAATGGAAAGTGGTGGGGGTCTGATACAGAAATACGATTAAACATTTCACATTCGTGCTGTCGAAAGTGACACATTTTTATACTAAAAACTATGATAAGAATTTTAAGAAATCTAAAAGAAAGAACATAGAGAGGAGTGAAGGACGGGATTCTCATATCTGAACATTCACATCGTGACCAAAAGACAGTTCTGTATTAAAGTCTCTTCCCACGATCATGTACCTTACTTGTGGTGGGGGGCTTAGGTAGTTTATTTGAACCGGAATCGATACCAGAAGGTATTCGTAGGTAAGAATTAACGAAATTAAGGAGTGATTAAAACAAATAGTATTTTTCGATAGCGACAGAGGCAGAGATTCTGCTCCCATCTTTTGGTCCAAACGGATCACCAACCCTTAAAATGGCTTTATTCATTGAAAGATCCAAACCAAAGGATAATTCGTTGGAAAATATCTCTAGGCGAATATGAATTCGACGTCGAGTACTTAAAAGGCAAAGATAATAAGGTTGCCGACTTTCTGAGTAGAATAGAAGAATCGGAAGGCAATTTCAACTTAGATTCGATTTTTCCAATTTCGGATAAAGTTATTGAAATTGAGAGTGATAATTGCGATGATCAATTACTTTCCTCAACAGGAGCAACCATCCATTCTAGCCGAGAGGATTTGAATGATCATTTTCTTATAAGTGAGGGTATAGTGAACAAATACAGAACACAAATAAGAATCGTCAAAACGAAATATTCTGAAATAGAATTTTGTTTTCGTAAGTATAAAATAATTTATATTGAAGAAAACGATTTGAGTAGAGATCACTACTGAAACGATTTGTTTAGAAGTCATTTAAGGAACGGTAAAATAGGCATCTATTCAGAATTGAATGAACAAAAGTATAATATCATTCAGCAAAAATTAATTAACTTATTTAATAATGATGCAAAGATCAAATTTATTAAATGTACCAAACTAGCAACTGATTTAATAAATGAAGAACAGTTGTATTCTGAAATAGAGAAAGTTCACTTGAACACAAATCATCGTGGAGTTTTAGAAAACTTTGAAGAAATGAAAAACAAATTTTTTTGTCCGAATTTGATTAAGTTTATCAATTTATTTCTTAACAACGATAGATCGATTTACTAAACTAGCTTCCGTTCATAAAATTAATGATAAAAATATGTTAATCGTAAAAATGAAGTTAGAAGAACGGATATCTTATTTAGGAAAACCAGAAACTCTTATAATGGATAATGAATTCAACAACACTTTAATAAAGGTTTTCTGCAGAGAAAAAGGAATTACAACACATTTTACTACCCCCAATTCCCACACAGGAAATTCCGATATCGAACGGTTTAATTCGACTTTATTGGAACATATCAGAGTTCTTAAACGTAGTGATGAAAATATGGGAATAGAAGAATTGGTCATAAGATCGGTAGGCTTTTACAACAACTCCATTCATTCTACCATAAAAGTCAAACCTGTGGATTTTATTAATCACGAAGAAATAGATTTAAATAAAATTGCTTTAAATATGCAAGAAAGGAAGAAAAAAGCTATAGATAGAATAAATGCTAAACGAGAACCTGTAGCAAACTTTAACGTACCTAATTTATTTATAAAAAATCCAAAAGCTGAGAAAAGATATAACAAATTTAACCCTAGCAACCCAAATAAAATCGACATAACGCAAATGAGAAAACCTCTAAAAAATATCTCTTTTTTAGATAACGATCTGCGTAATGCTTCTGGCAATCATAATGCCTACAATCATATCGGGGTCTCTCCAAGTTCAACAAATAATGGACAATAGCGGATTTATAGAAGTGAAATTAACAGAGAACCAATTGGTTACTGAAACCGATCTGATATTGCATATCATTGATCCAAAAGATATAATAAGTCTGTTAAACGAAATAATTCTTGATCTTGAACCCCTACATGCAGACCATAAGGTATTACTTCGCTCACAGATAGATTTACTGAAAAGTAAAGTTAAGACTTTACTCCCTAAGCATAGAAATAAGCGTCAATGCCGTAGGCCAAGTGTGTAACTTTTTATTTGGCACCATGGACGATAGATAGAATTGACATTGAAAATCACTTAAACACCGTTGACTCTAATTTACATAACTCTATAACTGCACTTAATCAACAAGTGAAGATTAACAAACATTTTACTCAAACATTCATGAATCTTAGAGATACTTTATATAAGAGCCGTTATCAAATGTTAGACCATTTAGATCATGTAGATTGGGCTATTAAAAATCTTATTTTGCTAAACGCATATCATGAAGAGTTATTCAAATTAAATACTTTAACAAATCAAATCGAACAGATTCAAGACAGTGTTACTACCGCAAGAAACGGAATAATTCATCCAGGCATACTCACAAAAGACGAAATTGATAATTACCAAATAGATTTAAAATAAATTAAAATATTTAAGAATAGGTGTAATCGAATACAAAAACAATCTACTAGTTCTTGTGATTAAAGTGCCATTTAATAACCATTCAGTTAAAAGCAATTATACCAATTCCAAACAATGAATTTAAGGAAATTGATGCATTTATTGAAAAAATATTTGAATTCGCAAACCAAACATATTCCTATGAGGAAAATAAAGTATTAAATGAACTAAAATTGTCAAAACATTGCAGTATTTTAAGAAATTGCAATTATATTATAAATAATTTCACAGAAATCGTAACTATAGACGAAGATCTTATACTTGTAAAAAACTCAAAAAATACAAATTTGCAACAAAATTGCGATTCAAGAAGAATCATTTTAAATGGAAATTATTTAATCCAATTTGGTCTGTGTAAACTAAGAATTTATAATCACTATTTTCAAAATAACAAAACTGTGTTTTACGAAAAATTCACTTACCCGAAAACAAACGTAACATTTAATTTTTCAAAGAAAATCACTTTTGATGATATTGCATTAACAAATGAGCAAAATATTAATGAAATTGTTGCATTGAAATATCATAAAAAAGTTTCATATGTACTTCTTATAAGTTTTATTGTATTGTCTATACTTATCATTATCATTATAACTATTGTTATGTTACGAAATAAATTTTTTACTATTGTCAAAGGAATTCAAAGAGACTCGAATAAGGGGGGGGCGAGTTATGTATAAGTCTAATATAGAAGACCCTCCAGAAATAGATAACAAAGAAGCATCCTCAGTGGAGCTTCCGCTGTTTGTTTTCAAAACATAAAAATAAAACGTATCTTGTATTTTTGATTCCACTCAAGTTCCCTTATGGAACTTAGTGGTATACTCATGAACTAAAATAAACAATGATCGTTGCCATTGTGCAACGATCAGCAAATTGAAATATAAACATACTCAATCAGCATATCGAAATATAAACATTTTTAATGTCGACTCAAGTATCCCTTATGGAACTTGATGACACATTATATTTCACGAGTCTCCTATACTCCTATTGTAAGTTAGCTTAAGATAGAACACGAATAAAATCAGTCTTAGTTCAAACTTTGAAGTATGTATACGGTTGTTTCAATTTAATAATTAAACTAGCTTTAGACCGAAATGTGTTGCATGACACCACAAACAAATTCAGAGTAATACAGAATTCAATATTTGGACCAGTCTTCTCCAATAGCTTTTGCGATTCACAAAAAAAAGTGTGTGTGTGTGAGCAATTCAAACATGGCAGATGTGAAACTTCAAAAGATGAAAGTCTTTCGTCAAGTCTTAAAAGACTATTAAAGTTCAAAACAGGAATCGGAGGTCGTATAAAAAACCTTATATTCTCCCTCTATTTCTACTTATGAATACTTTTATTCATTTTGTGTCGCTTTTTCGTTTCCTCAGGTTTGAAAATCACACGGTGCTAAAGAAGTTTCACTTCAAATCTACAACACGCTTGATTAATACTTAATCTTTCTTATAGGCAGGCGCAAACACATTTGTATGTGTTTGTTTCCTCATCGTGACGCATTTTTGTTTCATCGAGTCTCAAACCAAAACGATTCTAAATGAATTTCACTTCAAAAACAACTCTAAAGACGGTCTTAACTCAAAAAGAACGAAATACCCAGAGTGTTTGAAATTCAAAGAAAAAGAAAAGCTGCGACGCTATTATGCACTAAGTTTATATCAGTCTCGAATGCTACTTCATGAAAACAGCAAATTTTAAAAGAAAAGATAGTCAAAAGTCAACCCCTCTTGCTTCAATCAAAATCTGGTAAAGAACCCAAATTATTTACACAAACTTACCTTGTCTAAATGTTCTTTGGCAGCATTTAAATGCAAATGATAAACTTTACTTGCTTTTATTATGTGCACCAAGCCAACCCATCAGTTCACTTCGCAAAGATAAAGCAAGTGATTCAAAATTAATAAGCGAATTAGGTACCTTCCCGTCGCGAACACCCGCGCGGGAATTCGAAAGACCAGCCAGCCGTGGGAGACTGACATTTGTGTAAATCTTATTATGTATTCGCAAGTGACTTGATTTGCTTCTTTTAAGAGTGACGTGTTTATAGTCAAAGCCTTCACTAACGTTCTCCAGACATGCCTCTCTATGACACTGCCTATTATACAACTCCTGCATGTGTGCTATTTGCACTGGAGTGGCGGTTATGCAATTAACTGTTTTGTACGGGATAATGTTTAATTAATGAGATGTTGTTCATTGACTTTTGCATTGTTTCTTACTACCTATACCTCTATTGTGTGTGATTCGTTTGTGTGTTGCACTCTTACACGATAAGAAGGCGTTCACCAAGTGCGAGTTCAGTTTATTTTATTATTCTGTCATTCTATTTAGACGGTATGAGAACCTTTGAATATTAAATTGTGATAATGATCAGAAGATACATAATATGTAGGTACCTAAATATTCTATGAGCATTGCATTTAACTAACAACCCGGAAGCAAGCTTTGGCGTATAATCGCATGATGCATCCTTGCTGAGCAGAGCACTTGGAACACCGCATGACAGTCTCGGAAAAGAAGCTCCAAAAAGTCAATTGTGCTGGTTTGGCGACAGTCTCTTGAGGATATTTCGCAAGTAAATAATTTCATTTAATCAACCGTCGTCGATAAGTACACATCAAAACTATTAAACATGCGTGTGTGTGGTTTTTCTTTTCAAAAAGACAGGACAAAGCAACCAATGCTCCTAGGCAAAGGGACAGATGCTCGCTTATGGAGAGAGGTATTATTATTGTTATTATCCTTTGCAGGATGTGTACGCGTACCTTTTGACGCGCACACACTACATACCTACCTACTGCTGCATCGTGTTCATCACATTTTGAAAGTCCTTGGGGATGACAAGACCTTGCAGCCAGCTGCTTGGAAATTATCAAGTAGCATTACCCACAATAAAAATAAAAGGATCGATGAATTGAGGCATAAAAGTAAGCCGAATCCTGTTTGGATATCTGTTAAAATTTTCCACAATTTGTTGTTCACATAAAATGTGAAACTCCTATGCTCCTTTTATACAGTAAGGTGCAAGGATATGCACGACTGCAGATGCATTAGGCAATTTCGACGAAAAGACAGGTTGGGAGGGATCTCTGTTTACTCGTTTCATTTAACGGTGTGTTGAACATCATTATCTGGAAAAACACTCGTATTTAGATATGAGCGGGCAAACAACGATGAGATGGATTAGTATGGGTCTACTATTGATGAAAATGGAGGAACAAATTCTTAAAAATCTGTAAAATTCCAAAGGGAGGAAGAATTCCTTTCTTAGAAATTCGAGAATGCTGGGCAGCTCCTTAATAACTGAAGATGCCTACGTGACAACATATTTACATGTCGCAGCTCATAATTGGAAGATTCTTTTGCGCACGTGTGATGGATGAAAAACCATGAAGGGTAAGTATACTCAACAACTCAGCACTTGCAAATAGTAATAAATTTACATTAAGAGCGAATATCTTCCCTCAAGCGCAGGCAAAAGTAGTGGCATCGAAGGGAAACCAAACTAAGCCGCAATAATGAATGAGAGAATTGCTTCTACCAAAAAGGAGTTGTTGTCAGCTGTAAACGAATGAAAATATTGTTTAAGCTAACACTTTCCAAAGTACGTCAAGGCTCCTAACAAACAGCGAAAGCTAATGAAAGGATTTTCGATGTTTGGCAGGTGTCTTGAACAGTTCTTTGAAATTATCAAATACTAAAGAAATAAATATTTAGCCGAAAACCCCGGTAGCTAGTGCTTCATTAGTGAAAGTGGTAGTGGGTATTTTAATTTATTTTTGATTTCGGTGGTCCTTACGCGCGATGTAATACTAAACTAAAACAATAAAGATTATAGACGGTTCAATAGGAGGACTTTTAGACAGGGACTTGGAAGGTTTAATTCGAAAAAAAGAAAGTTGACAGAATTATTCTTACTCAGCATGCAGATTAAAAGTACCTTGAGACCAAGGGACGTACGATGAACAGAAAAGAAAAAAAAAAAACGTGGGATGATCTTACAGTGTTGGAGAAGATAAGGTCTATGAGAGGGGAGCAGTCAGTATAATCTCCGGTGTATGAAGATGATTTCAAACACTTCCCTTCGGACGTCTAGGGATGAAAAATTAATATCTGAGAGACGTTCACTTTAAGGAGTTAAGGTTAAAGAGTTTTTAAAGTCGTAGAGATTCAGAGGAGCAAAGAACAAAAAACGATGTTGGTGTGAACCGCTCTATATGGGGCCTATACTTACGAACGACGAACATAGGCGTTATAGAGGGATTTGGTAACAAGTGGGTTGCGGAATTCTTTGGACCGACCATCTCTTGATAAAAACAAGGATTGGGAATTAGTTCTTGGTATAACTTGGTCAATATGAGAGCGAAAATTCAATTCGCAATCACAGAGAACACCTAAATCAAGGATAAGCTGCACACTGTTTATTGAAAGGTTATACGATCTGTATGGAGGTCTTTTACTTTTCGAGAAAAAGTTATTGCTTCGCATTTGACAATGCTTAAGTCAAGGAAATTTCTACTACAACAACTGAAGTCATTTTGAAGCAGGAGAGAATCCCAATTAGATGGTAACAATATTGGATGATCTTCTCGACATCGTTAACGACAAGAATGAAAAAGAGAGGTCCAAGATAGCTACCTTGGGGTATACCGGAGGTTGCCACAAAAAGAACTCTTTAGTGGCGGTTGTCTAGATATGAAGAGATCCATTTGAGTAGGATCACCCCAGAAGATTAAAGTTTGTGATATTTTGTCCAAAGCCTTGTTGAAATCTGTGGAAATCACGTCTACTTTGTTTCCTTTTTCTATTGCAGAAAGTGACAAGGAAACAAACTCAACTAGATTAGTGGTGGTAGACCTTCGCTTCGCCAAAAAAAAAAAATAGGTCAGTTCTGGTACAGACAAACGCAACGACGCATTTGGTTGGCTTCAGATATGGAACAATTCAAATCCGGGACGTATGCCGACGCATTCAGAGGAAAACGTACCCGACGAGCTTGTCACTATTGTGAAGCTGTTAAGTGGGAGAGCTGTGATCCCTTTGAGATGAGAATGCTCATAACTCCGAGAAAAAAATCTCATTTGGTATTGCCCTGGACGTAATGGTTAGCATATGTGCCGTTACGCAGGAGATTCTTGATTCGAATTCCAACAGTAAACAAAAAGTTTTTCCCAGGTATGGCGTTTCGGGAGGCATTGATAATAAATTCATTGCTACGAAAAGTATTGTCTCCATTAGCCGTTCGGAATCGGCAGAAAATTGCAGTTCACCTCCATTCCCTGGAAAGACATGGTTGTGAGAAACGCGCTAGACTCTGAGGCTAATTTGATTTGTTTTCACTCCAGAGTCTCAGGTCTCACATCGTATGTAGTCGTGGTCTTGAAGGTGATAAAAAATTTGGTCCTGATATAAATACGTTATTGTGAAAGATTGAAAACGATTTAGACGCTTTTGTCGGATTCTAGTCAATTCACACAGTTGTAATATGAGTTGGTGAACATTTAGTCTCCGCTTAGCATTCCACAAGGTTGGCATCTATGTTCCATTTTTTTTGTCCGTGAAAAGTTTAAATTGTGACAATTCAATTGTTGACAGTGGTTGGTCAAAAGCTTTCTCACGTTACGTCAATGGCATTATGTCTGAATCATAATCACGTTTCGGCTTCAGCTTCAACCCCGTTGTTTGCGAGCGGATTTGTGTTCGCTTTGAATTAGGAATATGATTTTGTTGTTGTTTTTTACTGTCAAATAAAGCAAAAGTGCAACCAAACTGAAATTTTTGTTTTGAGTTGGAGTCACGTTACGATTGTCTTGTACACGAACCAACGTAACATCGAAGTCAGCGACATTGCGATTGATTTCCTATAATTGAACTCATAAACGTTCGGCGAAACCGAATTTAAAGCGGATTGGGATTCAGACATTAGTTTTAAAGTTTAAGGAACGGTGCCCCCAAATATGAAAGAATAAAAATTGGCGTTGTTAAATAATAATTTACACCTCGGTAGACTTTTTTTTGTCTCTCTAAGCATCATGGCGCATCGTAGCTGTTCCGTATACCAGTTCATTTGAATGAGCTGCTGGACTATTATATCTCTGAGAGTTTCATTGAAAATTATATTGCTAGAATTTTTTCAATGCTACAATGCTCCTTTTCATGTACCTACCAATCAAGTCCTTCCTTTGTTTACTTTTATGTATGAAAAGCAATTCCATCCTGAATCCCAACAACACTGCAAGTCGTAGTTAAGGTCAAAGTGGATTCTTTTTAGGTTTTATTTCACAATTTTTTCTGTTCAAGTGTCCTTTTATATCCTTCTCTGCGTTGAAAAACTCATCAGTGCCTTCATTTCCGAGTTTCAGAGTTTTCCTTACCACAAACCGCGCACTCTGAGCCTCTTGTCCATCGAAATGAAATGAGTTATTTAAATACAAAAAACGTTAGTTGGGGGGCGATAAATGTTTGTTTTACTGTTGGGATATAGAAGTTGAAATATTCTGGAAGCATCTCTGGCTGATGCCAACTCAACGGGCATAATCGAGTATTAAACATTTTGTTTTTGGGTTTTGTGAAAATCGAGAAGAGAGAGGTACACACAACACACATCCTGTGTAGGTGCGCAGGTGATGGTAATTATCAACAC
Source organism: Melanostoma mellinum (assembly GCA_914767635.1). Classification (NCBI taxonomy): domain Eukaryota; kingdom Metazoa; phylum Arthropoda; class Insecta; order Diptera; family Syrphidae; genus Melanostoma; species Melanostoma mellinum. The sequence continues at coordinate 57,079,350 of OU612060.1, forward strand.
AAACAATCATCTACTACCCCGTTTTGCATTTAACCCAGGACCCCAGGAAGTGCTGTCTACTCTGTCTGAGGTTTGACATCCGTAACAGTAGAATATATTAGTGCCTACATTTAGGCTGATTGGAAAAGTCTCTATGGTTTGGTTTGGTTATACTTTTGCTTGAGAAAGGATTTGCCATGATTTATGGAACAAGTTTAAAACAAAAACAAATGGAAACGCATATTAGACCACCACAAAAGCACAGCTAATAAATATTTTAAGCAATTTGCATTTCGCAAAAAAGGTATAATTTCTGAACAAGAAACACATGACTATATTTTATCGAAGGGATTTGTATATTTTTGGGACGCAATTCCCTCGTGCTTACAGTTCGGAACATTAAATATCCCCAAAGTAACAAATGGATGTTAAAAACATAAAAGAGCGTCTGGGGTGTCTGCATTCCGGTAGACCTATTAGTTAAATGGCCACATGAATATAAATCAGAGGATGTGCGGTTGTCGCTATGAATTTGTCTATTCTTGTTTCGTATAGAAAAAATTTAAATCTCTTTAAATCGCTTTTTTATATTTTGATTTATTTAACTTTTGTAGCAAGTAAAAAATTAGCACTTGTGGTAAAAAACAATAATTTCAATAAAGCCATCAGCAACTTATTTTAATGGAATCTGCATTGAAATTTGGCCACAAAAGTTTAAAGTTTTGAGTTATACATACCTAACACAAATTAGAAAGATTTGTGGTGTCTAGTCCAATATCTCAGAAGGCAAAAGTTAGTCATGGTGGAATATGTAACCTAACCTCTGCTCAGCTGTTAGTGGCGTTCCGCAAGACAGCCAATTAGGTCTAATTCTTTTAATCCCCTTTATTATCTGCAGAATAGTTAAACTTGCAAAAAAAGCATATTTCTACTGCCTAGATTCATACGTAGCACTTTTTTGTCGTAAAGTGTCTAATACTGAGGAAGCTCTCCTTCTTCTGTGGAACCCATAGAATAATCGTTGCAGATTAAAGAATGGAAGAAACTCAAGTAGACTCAATTTATTTATGTGGCGCGCATTAAAGCGGTTTTGAATACCCTAAATATGTTTTACAACAGTGTGAGGGTTTTTTTTCACTAAGAACAGCTTATTTCAAGCTTGTGAAACAATGTATCTTTTCTTCAAGAGTTTTTTCACCCTTAAGTACTCAGAAATATGTGTCACTGTCATCATTTAGCGAGGTGTTAGTTGTTAGTAAGCAAAAATTAAGTCTAACACACTCAAGGCAACAGAACTAAAAAATATTAAAAAATTATTGATAAACATATACAAAAACAAATTAGATAGCTAAATACATAAAATTAATTATTAAATGTGACAATTATAAAGATATAAGAAACATAAAAAAACATAGTCAAAAGAGTGGAGCTCTGTTTCGAATTAAGGACTTTAACGTAGTTTTGCTAAGATGAAAATCTATTAAATTTGAGTTAAGGTTCAAAACTTTTATCATACGAGTAATAGGCTCATTCATGCCATAATTAGTTCTATGATGAGGACAGTGAAGTAACTCCAAGTTGCGCAGTTGCTATGAGCCTCCCCGGTAATTAAAACTTATGCATGAGAGCAAGTCAGGAACATCAATTTGTCCTGTTATAAGCTGGTGAATAAAGACTGAATCATTATTTATTCGCCGATGCGAAAGCAGTTGCATCTGCAAAAGTCGAATACGATGCTCATACGGTGGAAGGTCATAGGATCAATCCAAGGAAGTCCTTTGAGAGCAAATCTAATAAATCTTCGCTGTAATCTTTCTATCCTTGAATTGTGGACTGCATAATAAGGAGACCATATTTGAGAAGCACATTCTAAATGGGGTCGAACATGATATTTATACAGCGAAGGAGTGACGCAGGGGTCCGTAAACTCCTTGATATGAGATGTAAATTCTAAATTGGAACTAAAGTAAACACCGAGGTCCTTAATACTGGACACCTTGCATAATATTTGATGAGAATTCGAATAATTATGCAAAGCCGGTGTACGTTTCTTCGAAAAAGTTATACTTTGACATTTGCTTGGATTGAAAATCAATCCATTTTCATCGCACCATGTGGCAAATTTTTCAACATCAGATTGTAAAATAAGACGATCGGCTTCGCAGTCTTTTTTATTGAAAATTTTCATATCATCCGTGAAGATCAAAATTTCACTCGATGATAAGCTAAAAGTAACATCATTAATGGCTAGAATAAAGAGGATAGGGCCAAGGTGACTACCTTGTGGTACTCCTCAGTGCGCCTTAAAGGAATCTGAAATAATGCTTCGTCGAAGGGAATCCATAAGCATTTAGTTTAAACAACAAAATACCGTGAGATAGTTTATCGAAAGCCTATGAAAAATCAGTATACATATATACGACCTAACTCTTGCCCGCTTTCTAGCGCGTTTGAACATTTATGAAAGAAATATACAAGGTTTGTTACAGTTGATCTTTTCTGAACAAAACCATGATGCTGTTTGCAAATTAGAAGGATAGGATGGGAAATGAAAGGAGATGCCGATGCTCATGGTTTTGAAGGTCTGAATATCGTAATGCCGTAAAAACTGATTTCGGTAAGGTATTCCAAAGTCGTGGTTCAACTTAAATAGAATCTCTCTACTATGTAGTACGTCCAAAGCAGACTCAAGGGTAAACTGATGGGTTAATGGCCAAGCTATGAAAAACCTTCAGAAAAAAGTTTTTTTTTTAATAATATTTGATATTGGAGCAGTTTAAACTAGAAAACACATTTCAAAATTTTGCAGGGACATCTAAAGACTCAAATTGATAGTAGTACTCAAAAACTATGTGGGTCCAAAAAAAATAGGATACATCATAAGAATGTTCAGTATTTTTTTTTCCTTTTTTAATTCAATATTATCCTCCTTATATATATAAAATTTCGCTGTCACAATGTTAGTTACCGTACTCCTCCGAAACGGCTTTGCCGATTTTTACCAAATCTTATGTGCGCATTCAGTAGGTCTGAGAATAGGCTACTAATTTATTTTCCATACCTCCAAGTGATAAGAGCCATCTACCCTTAACATTGTTTCTTTAATTTACACTGTGACACGAGAATTTTTTACAGTCTCAGTGTAAATGTTATATGAACTATATTCTAGAGTAAATTTATTATTAATTTGTTTTATAACATTGTGACATGGAAATTTTATATATTAGATTCTTATTCATTTGATAGAAAATATTGTTGGGGTGATAAAAAAGTTCGGTGTAACCTACATTTTTATTAGATTCGTGCAATTTAATTTTTGGATTCACTTATAAGAGCTCTAACTTCCACATAATTTCAATGGGTAAAAAGAAAGGGAACCGTAACGGGAACGGGAACTCTAAAACTTACATTATCGCCTACATAGTCTATATTTCATGACCAAATTCCTACAGAAACGGGGAAACTAGAAATGTTCGGGTATTCTTAAACTTAGTCTTCTTAGTTTTCGTTTCTAGACGTTTGGTGTGAACAACGCTTTAAATAAGTTAGACCCGAGCAACGCCGGGTGGGTCATCTAGTTGTCATATAAATACAAACTTGGAAAGACGATTTTTGTGTTATTTTTTGAAAAATGTTGTCATTATTTATTGCATATCTTACTACTCACAATCAAGCATTTCAAAAGTCTAGCATTTTGTCGAAAAAGGGACTTTATTTGCAGTAAAATTCAGTACTCACAAGTACCGTCGGTCGACAAAGGGTTAAACTAACGGGTGATTTTTTAAGAGGTTTAGAACTTTTTTTTAAAAAAAAAAACACAAAAAATTCGAAAAAATGAATGAAATATTTATTTGAATCGATAGTTTGAACCTTGGAATTTAATGTTTAAAGATAATTTCATGCAAATGTTGAATGTTGCGTCTCAGGTAGCCCATCCGCTGAGTCCAATTTTGGCATACTCTTTCACACATATCGGCCGGTATCTCACGAATGAATGCATGGATGTTGGCTTCCAGTGCGTCAATCGAAGCGGGATTGACCCTATAGACATTAGCCTTGACATACCCCCACCAATACTGCCTTTTCCCTTAAATCCACACTATGTATATGCCATTATAACTCAAATACTTTATTATACCTTTATCACATACCCCCACAAAAATTAGTCTAATGGTGTCAAATCGCACGATCTAGGCGGCCAATTGACCGGCCCGAAACGTGAAATTAACTGTTCTGACCATAAAATGGAAGCAGCGCGCGATGAACATTTCGCACCGAGCACGAATTTTGATAGTAAAATTCAATAATTTGCAAGCGTTGTTCATTTGTAAGACGATCCATGGTTAAATTGCAAACCAAACTGAAGCTGTTTGACAGTGACACAAGGTACTAAGCACACGTCAGCTGTCAAAACCAGTGTTGCCAAAACCAAACCAGTTAAAAAATCACCCGTTATTTTGAGCTTTCTATAAAAGCGATGGCTATGTTTCTAAGATCAATTAGATCATCGGCATGTCTAGCTATTAAGCAGTGTCCGGTTTTAAAACGGATTACGGAGCTAACAAACCTGTGATACGTTTTGTGTCAAAACTTGGCCACATCTTTTGGTAGCTACACAGGAGATGGTGTTTGACCATCTAGTGTTTGTTGTTTTGATAGCATCTTGCTTTAGCATTAGTTTGCACGTTGCGTGACATTTACATGGAAGTTCCTTTCCTGCTCTGGCACCCAAAATACGTAAGTCTGTCATCTCCATAAGAAAGGATCGAGTGTTGCGAGCGGTTACAGAGTTTGCTGAAACATTTCCGAGTGATTTAAGCGCTATTTAGTTATGCAAGGATATGCATATATTTGTCGAAAACGTTTCTCTCTTTGATTGATTCTTAGAAGAATATGGTGATTTGTAAGACTACTTGGTTAGCTCTGTAGTGACTTGATACTGATCCGAATTAGAATGATCAATTATTGAGTTATTGGCCCATTGGGAGGTGGCTCTGAGAAGGTTTGCGTTTTCTTTTGCTGTAAATGTCGAGGGTGAAGAAATGTAGGAGTGCATCTAATGCAGCCAAAGATGTTAAGCGAAGAGCACCGCTTACAAATATGCTGACTGTTCCTTATACTTCGTTTAGTGTGTCGCGATAAGTCGCATTGTTCAAGACTCTCCACCATATTGCTACCCCGTATTAAAGTATCGGTCTGACTTCTGTATATAACCTTTTGGGATATTCCCCAAAGCCATGAAGGCTTACTTAATTGTGGAATTTTGTATTTCCTTGTGAAGAGGACAAGTTCAGTTTATGGTAGATATTTACAGTATTTCATTCAGGGCGCTCAGTGAGGATTTGAGAATGTTGTGTTGATACCGCAATAGCTGCGTCATCAGCGTATGCAATTACTTTGAATTCCTCAACTTTTAGATTTTAGTGGTTTGTCTCTACTGACAGTAGTTCTTTTGGTAGAGAAACCTTCTAGCATTAGATTGATTATCCTGCTGTTTAACATGAGGTTAATTAGTGCCACTAGTGAGCTGTTGCTTTAAGGTTCATCAGTGCCTTATAGTAATTGCAGGGTAACTGACGTTGTTAAAAGCTCGCTCGATGTCAAGGAATGCAGTTCTGATTGTGGAGAGAAGGTTCGGTTCAATGTTCAATTGAAAACATCCTAAAACACAAAAAGTGTCTTGTTATTGTTTTTTTTTTTAATCAATTGATGAAAACAACTGTGGTGAAAAGAAGAAAACATGACTTTTTCAAAAATACACCGAAAAATAATACGTAAAAACCTATACAAAATATTTGACTTCAAACTCCGTCTTTTTTGAGTTGTAGATGAAAGCAAATTGAAATGTAAGGTTACACGTTACATCTACCTTATTTCCATCCACTGCACCACAAAAAAAGGAAGTTTGATACCCTGGTAATACAATGGTCTTAGCGCTCCAACTCAATATTAGCCTCCCAGGTATTATTTATTGAATCTGTGTTTATGAAACAAAACCCCTCCCGTTTAAGTGCACATCTGCACATCTTAAAACTCGCTTCTTCATATCACCCTTATTGATTTAATCTTTAAATACTTGTCGGTGACACCATTTTGTACTGTTTAATTGAAATTCCTCCAATATTTGATACGCCCATGTCCTTCAAGAACACAAAAATCATTTTAAATGAAAAGTCCTAATCTCTTAAAATATAAACATTTAAACATTGCTTCCAACCTACCTATATATTTTTTTAAATTGTAATTCGTGTATTTCCCAATTAAATCTCTTAAAGTATAGGTACTAGGTAGGTACTTGATAAAGATTAAGGGAACCAACGAAATTGGATTATCCTTAGTTATTTCCTATCATTTTTTCGTTTAAAAAAAAAATAGAACTTGTCTTTCCCAACCACACAGGTTTAATCTCTTAAATTCCATTAAGATACCTACAAAGGGATTCCTAAAATGTAATAACTCTTGAGGGATTAAATTTCTCGACCACATGCCTTCCTTCGTTGATCCTGCCTGATGTTTGTTATAGATTTCTTTGAAGTTCACAATTCTTGCCTTAACACAAAGAAGACAGCCAAATATATACCAACGGCAGACACCCTTGTGTTATCGTCATCATCATTGGGAATTTCTTTCTTTTCTAACACACCAATACCTAGGACCGCGAATTTTTTTTTGTCAATTTTTATTTTTATAAACAGGAAATTGCATAGACCATATCATAGCCCAGTGATGCTATACCTAGGCGCGTTATGTTCTAAACTCATTTTGTCGCCGTAAGTTAACGGGAAATTTCACTTAAAATAAACTCTTGTAAGAATTTATTTTTAAAACGTGTTCGGTGCGTGTATCTTCGCGTGAAGTTCTTCCGTTTGTTGTAGCATCATCTCTTCCGTCTTGCACAAATGGCTTTTTAATCTAGGAACGAAAGCTATTCTCTCTGCTGGCCACCCTTGCAGACGACGCGACGCGACGATATAATAGTGTCCATCGATGGGGTGATGAAATTTACCAAGAAATATATTTTCCCTACGAGAAAAAATATACACTTAAGGCTTAGAGGGGTTCGTTTTATTTACTTTTCACCATTGCATTGGTGCGTAGAGCGCAGCGTAGCGCGCATGAACTGATGAAGTACGAGCGTCTTGTGTTGATTTAAGAGCATTTTCCCTTTTCAAATTTCAACAGATATATGTTGCTCTCTACAGGTTCCTAATGTTTCGACACTAAATTGCAAACGGCAAGGGCAGCCAGGAGGTTCAATGGTTGGGTAATGAAAAGGCAATTGAAAACAAATCATTTGAAGATACACATCTATGAACTTACTCAAAATAAAATGTTCTTATGACTAAATGAGTACGACGAAAAGGATTAATGGATTTTAAAGAGACGAATATTCTTTCTGATCCCTCGCTTTCTTTATAAAAAATTCAACAGTAAAAATCGCCTTTAAAGCGGAATCCTAAGAAACAATTTAAAACAGCGCATTTCTTGGTTATGAATACCCCCATCAGAGGAGACCCTCATTATGCCTTGAAGGTATCCTACATGTCTCTCAGCTCACTCTGTGTCTTTCTTTTTGTCCTCCTTGACACGAAAAGAGTTATCTTTTCGAAATATAAAGTAGGAAAGAATATTAAAAAGATACTACGAATAAACATTTATGCATTGTTCTCCACTGAAATAATGAAAACTGTTGTATAGGTAGTTGTTGTTGGATAGGCCTCTTTGAGAAAGTGTACATTACTTTCCATGCTCCTTTGTTTTTCATTTGTAATCAAAGTCTAGCTGACTGCCTGTGACTTTTATATGATTCCATCGTGATCCTTTCTTGAAATTAGAAGAAACAAACAGAAAAAGGAAACGAAAGTTTTGCCGACACAAACCAATTAGTTTTTCCTTATTTATTCCTTCGGATGATGGAACTCTTTTACAAACGGGCACTCTAATCGTAGTTCATTCCCCCTTTCAAAAATATTACCAAAACTTTCCTCTACTAAAGCTTTAATTTTACTGCCGGGTATTTTTTATGAAGCATCTTAATTAAAAACATAGTCGTTATTAAGGGTTTGTGTTTTTTACTGTAGTTCTGTTTTTGGGAAGTTTGAATGAATTATTACAGAAATGCACGTGATAAAATGGGTCTCTGAGTTGATTCCTGAGTCTATTTTTTTCAGTTGTATTTGGTTCGGTTGTTTTTTAGTTAGGGTAGAGTAGCCTTACTGAGGCCTTCTATAGTAGTCGACCTCCTCTCCTTCCCGACGATCAGTCACCTTTTCACGGTGGGGGGGGGGGGGGGGGGGGGGGCTTAAGTAGTTTATTTGAACCGAGCTCGATGTCGAAAGGTGGTGGAAGGATGGAGAAAATGAATGAAAACCAAGAATTGATCAAAAAACTGTATGGAAGATAACCCAAGGGATTTTTATTCTCCAGGTGGCAGTCGTAAAAGCGATAATACACACGTAGTTTTCACTACGGCAGGGGCACGGATTCTGGAGGCCCCATCTGACACACAAACGCACACCTTTACTGGTGGACACACGCGAGTCGAAGGTACTGACTGATGACTCCTGCAGTTCTCTCCATGAAGCTCTTCGTGGTTTGAGCTGGAAAGATGAAGAAGGCAGCTCGGAGGTCTTACCTCCAAAGCTTAACTCTCATCCGGGCTTAGCTGTTGGCCAGACCGATGTCACCGGACTAAGTGAAGCTGAACGAGTGGATCCCACTCCAACGATGGCATCCTCTGGAGAACAGCTTTCCAAGCGCTAACAGAAGCTGTAGAGAAGGCGAGCGGCAAAGGCTCAGTTCAAAGTTGACACCGGTGGCTGAAGGCGCTGAATTAATTTGCAAACCTATGGTGACGGCGGCGAAAAGGACAGGTCGGAAGAGGTTTCACCCACCAACTCACGACGCGACGGTCTCCTGTAACCGAAGTCACCCCAACTCAAACGCGAACAGGGTCAAAAGGAAGAAGGTTTTCGGAAGCTCTGCAAATCTTCCTGGTGGTCTAACTGGAAAGTCGGTGAATAGAACTGGAGGAACAGGTCGCAAGGCCTGCAAATTCGGTCCACGGACACTGGCTGGAAGGACGAAGCCGGCATTTTTAAAACTCCTGGAGGTCCAACCGAAACGTTGGTGAATGAAACCGTGACTGCTAGTCAGTCTGGTCTACGGACACTGACCGGACGGGATAAAGCCTCGAAAAGAGCAAAATCCACCGTACAGCGAAATAAAAGACGGCTGCCCTATAAAAGATCGGCTGTCTCGCTTTTTAAAGTGCGTATCTGTAAGGCTGGCAATGACAACAGCATTACCATCATAGAGCGCAAGCACTGTGAAGATCCTCTTTTGAAATTTTCAGGGTGCCGGTTTTGACAAAAGCCATCTGCTTTATCCCGGGGCAACTCAGGAAAACTGAAGATGTGCTACAACGTCTCGTTACCCAAAATGATGGTATCGACACTACGAAGTGGAGAGTTCATTATCACTGAAAACGGTTTTCTTGTAGATTGAGACGTACATATTTTTTGATGGAGTGGAGAAGGAATGTACAAATCCCATTTTTACATCTAGCCGTACATATCATGACGTCATGTCAGTTACAGAACTGAATGTGGAATGCTTTACCCGACTCTATTTTCTTTACGCATTACAAATTATGGAGAAAAAAAAACAATGTCAACGAACACATCTTCACTTTCCATCCACAAATCACTGGCTAAACACTTCCCATTGAAAATAAACACCCATAGCCATTAGAAAATCTTTCAAAAAAATGGAGTTGAAGTTGTCATTATTAAAGCATCTGGCAGTCTTACCTCTATAAAATGATTTCATGCTAATGAACATGGTAACGTGTAGGTGTGAATAACTCAAAAAGAAATTGATTAATCCAATTGAATGCCCTTGAACATACCTGAAACGAGACAAAAAGAAAAGAAATATATTAATTTCATTTATCGGGATGGTGAACAAAACAATTAAAAAAAAAAACTACCAGCTTAGGAGTCAGTTCCTTTGAAATGAATAAAAAAAATGTTAATCTCAAATAGGAGACACTTCGGATCCAGACACATGCACAGTCAACGGGCATACCTCTCCTTTTTTTGTGTCTTGTGTCGAATTAGGAGCATCATTTTAATTCAGTCAGTTTGTCAGTTTTAAGGCTACAATAACAACTTGTATCTGGAAATGTTACAGTAACCGACTGTACGAATACATACTCCGCCCAACAAGACATGTAAGAGACTTGTTTGATATTGTTTTTCTCTGACTTGTTATAGGAAGGAGCTATTAACAAAGTTATGTATGACGTTATTGTAAAGTTTAAGGTTAAATATTTGACATGAACATTCCTTGATGCCAAAATGCGAAAAGAATTACAAAAATGTGGAAACCTGCTATTCATTTGGCATCGTAATGAAATAGACGTAAGCGACAAAGACTCCTTTTTACCAACGTAATGGAGATAAAGATCATTATCGTTATAAGAGGAGCTACTTCGGATTCTATCTTTTGTTTGAAATGAAAAAAAAAACAATCATCAAACGAAACGATGAAAATTCGAAGTGAATGAAAAGAAATGTTTGCCAAGAGTCTCGCCAACGCCAACAGATATATGAACGTAAACTGCCTGGCGCAAAACAAAAGAAGAAGAAAGAAGAAGAAGGAGAGAAGAATGAGACATAGGTAGATATGTGTGTGTGCTTGAGATCCAATTTATTTCTACAGTTGGGAATTGGGATTCTTCTTTTACTTTTTTCAAACAACTTGCTACAAATCATTGACCATGGTTATATTGTCGTGTTTGGTGACTTTTTTTTGTAAAGTAGTTGGATACACTAGGAAAACAAAGAATAGGCTTAAATTCAACTTGAGAACTTTACATTACTATCGGCAAAGACTGAGGAGTTTGAAAAGTGGAGTACGCGACATCATGCTCTCAACGATTACTTGTATCATGTCATAGCAACACAGCACGAGGAGGAGACAAATTGAATTAGTAGAGGAAGTTTGGGTATTGTGGTACCTATGCATGTTTGTTTTTTCACTTAACAGAAGAACTTATGAATTACACCAAAAACAAATAAGCTACTAAAGGCGGTAAAAATATGACAAGTTAACAAAAAAAAATATGGCACAACATCGTAATATAAGTGTGATAGTCATACATATATGGCAGTATTTGTATGTCACCATACATATGGCAATGATTCTAGAGCCATAAGTATGTTGTGTAGTGCAATACAAAATCATAACTGTCACCATATAAGTGTAAGAGACACTTAATATTAAAATGTGCTCTTAGGTGACCCTCATCTATTATTTTAAATGTACCATGTACACCCTGTGTGCTTTCTAATGTTCTTATGTACTAATGCACCTAAATGAAAACTATAATGTTTAACATCATACTGTTCACTTCCCATAACAGAACAATCGAAAGATTAAGAGACAGTTTTTATGTAAACGTTCAATTTAATGTTTTGCCTATTGATCTATGTACACTTATATGTGAACCGTAAGCTTACGTATATCTGTTTGTTAAGTATCAGTTCAAGTTCAGTTCGAATAAAGCAACGAGAGAAGCAACACGCATGTTGTTTGAAGTTAATGACTTATGATTTTCTTTTGTTTTTGTAAATTAAAGTCTTACAATTTATCAGAAGTGGTATAAAGTACCTAGAAGTTTTTTTTTGCATGTTTTTGTAATTTGCCTTTGCATTTGATTTAAATTAATAGTCATTCTTTTTTGCAATGGATGCAAGAACTCGTGCCGCTGATTTCATAGAAAGTGCGACTGTACTTCAATTGAAAGGTAAATTGGCTGAAATGGGTTTAGCCACGAACGGGCTCAAGGCCGCTTTGAAGATACGTCTGAGCGAGGGGATAGGTCTCCTTGAGGATGGTGAAACAGAAGAGCTTTTTCCGTTAGATGTTCTTCGTGATGTGGGTGATGACGAAAGTGCCGATATAGAAGAGGAACAGAGCGTTATTTCACAAAGGCTTGAAAGTTTGCGTGAAATGGTTAGACAAAAAGAAGAAATTCTTTTATTGCAAAACAGGTTAGCCGAATTAAATAATTCAGCATCACAAGCGAAACCTTCATATACATTCCGCGATGTTGAGGAGGCAATGACGACGTTTTCTGGAGACGATAACTATCACATCTCGAAGTGGATTAGCAGCTTTCAGGATGCAAAGATTTTGTTCAAATTTAGTGAGGCGGAAAGCCTGGTTTATGCAAAAAGGTTACTTAGAGGAACAGCTAAGATGTTTTTAAGGTCAACGACATGTAAGTCTTGGAACGAGTTGAAGGCTAGTTTGCTAGCTGAGTTTAATGAACACACATCGGCTACGGACGTTCATTATATGCTTAGGGCTCGTAAGAAGCGCAAGGATGAGACATATCAACAGTTTGTACTAGGTATGCAGGAAATAGCATCCCTTGCAGATATTGAAGAGCAGGATGTAATAAGCTACATCATTAAAGGTATTCCGGACTCGATCTTCAACAAACAAATTTTGTTGACTGCAAATAACATCGCCGAGTTGAAGGTCATATTAAGAAAATATGAAAAGATGAAATGTGAGCTGCAATTGCCTACATTTGCATCTCGTAAGATATCTTCGCAACCAAGTGCTTCATCAAACACTGCTAAGGTAGCAATCAAATGTTTTAATTGCAATGAAGTTGGGCATTTATCAACAAATTGTCCAAAACCCCAACGTGAAAGAGGTTCCTGTTTTCGCTGTGGACAAAAAGGACACTTCGTTAAGGATTGTCCCAAATCAACATCTGTTCTTGTGGTTCAAGACAGTGAGCTTCAAACGGAAAACCAAACATCTTCATTTCTCAAAGACTTCCATGGTGTTTTCGAATATGGATTTAAAGAAGATGGCTCTGGACCTGTTCGTTTTTCGATTCACGTGACCACAATGATTGACACTGGGAGCCCTATTAGCTTCATGCAGCAGCGCTATGTTGCACCTTTTCTGATGACATCTGTACCACCATCAACACATGATTTTGTAGGTATAAACGGTTCAAAATTAATTATTTTAGGCAAAGTGCATTGCTCTGTAAAAGTTTTTAATAATTATTTTAACTTCTGCTTATTTGTTGTTAAAGACAACACAATGAAAGATGCGACAGTGTTAGGACGAGATTTTTTGCAAAAAACTAAAATTAAACTTGCTATTGAAGAGGAAAAAGTTGATAATGTTATTACTAATGATATAGATGGTACTCTTTGTGAAGGTTTTGAGAAAGAAATTTTAAGTATTGATACATCGGATATTCGCGACAAATCAGTTTGTTTAAAAATTAACGAGAATTTAAATAACGGTGACAAGGAACTAGTTGAAAGCTTAGTTACGCGGAGTATTTCCAATAACGACGAATATTCAGATAACAATTTTGAAATGAAAATTGTCTTGACCAATGAGAACAGCATTTTCAATTGTGTGCCTCGACGTTTGCCTTACGCGCATAAAATAGAACTTCAATCAATTCTAGATGATTTATTAAAGAAAAACATAATTCGCGAAAGCAATTCCCCTTTCGCCTCGCCAATTGTCTTAGCGAAGAAAAAGACAGGCGATTTGCGACTTTGCATAGACTTTCGCCAGTTGAATAAAGTGACAGTAAAAGATAATTTTCCGATTCCTCTTATCGAAGACCATCTTGACAGGTTACGTGGAAAGCAATATTACTCACTTTTAGATCTAAAAAGTGGATTTCACCACGTTAAGATGGCTGAAGACTCTATCAAGTTTACATCTTTTATAACGCCCCTAGGACAGTTTGAGTACTTGCGCATGCCATTTGGCCTTAAAAACGCGCCGTCTGTTTTCCAACGGTATATAAACATGTTGTTTAAGGATCTCATTAGTTCAGGGAAATTGCTAGTCTATATTGATGATTTACTCGTCGCAACTGAGTCAAAGGAGGAACATGTAGAAATTTTGAAAGATGTTATGAATGTAGTTGTAAAACATAATTTGAAACTGCGACTGGATAAATGTCTTTTTATGTTTGAAAAGATCACCTACTTGGGGTATGAGGTTTCCGTTGTTGGTATAGGACCCAATTCGAATGGTTTGAAGGCTGTTGCCGAATTTCCTGTACCTACAAATGCTAAGAACTTACATTCTTTTTTGGGTTTAACCTCATATTTCAGGAAATTTATTAAAGATTTCTCAGTCTTTTCAAAGCCGCTGTATGACCTGTTGAAAAAAGATGTTAAATTTAGTTTTGGCGAAAAAGAGCTGGCAGTCTTTGAGTCGTTGAAGCAAAAGCTATTGCATGCACCACTGCTAAGTATTTACAATCCTAATGCTGAAACAGAATTACACTGTGATGCAAGTAGTTTAGGATTTGGTGCAGTCTTGCTTCAACGACAAGATGATGGGCATTTTCACCCAATTTTCTTTTATTCCAAGCGTGCTACTGCCGGAGAATCGAATTACCACTCTTATGAATTAGAGACGTTGGCTATAATATCAGCTCTTAGAAGATTTCGAATATATCTCATTGGCATTCGATTTAAAATTATAACAGACTGTAAGTCTCTGACCCTAACTCTCAATAAAAAATTAATAAACCCTCGTATCTCACGATGGGCTTTAGAACTTCAGGATTACGACTACGTAATCGAGCATAGAGACGGTCAGAGAATGAAGCATGTCGATGCTTTGAGCAGATGTCACAATGTTTTAGTCATTGAAACCGATTCGTTTGAAAATCTGCTAGCTGCATCACAGCAAAAAGATGTTTTAATACAAAACTTGGTAAAAATGCTTGAAAAAAGAGAGAGTTCAATATATGAGCTAATCAACGGTTTGGTATATCGTAAAATTGACAAAAAAGTATTTTTTTATGTTCCATCTCAAATGGAAAAAAGTGTCATTCAAACACATCATGACGCATTATGCCATGTCGGAGTAGATAAGTGTTATGATTGGTTGAGAAAAACTTATTGGTTCCCTTGTATGAAAGCGAAAATTAAAAACTATATTCACAACAATTGCTTAAAGTGTATACACTTCTCTCCTCCATACGGTAAAAAAGAGGCAGTTTTGCATAGCATTCCGAAAGGTGATAAACCTTTCGATACTATTCATGTTGACCATTATGGTCCATTGCCCTCCGCTATGCGAAACCTTAAGAAGCATATATTTCTAGTTGTTGACGGATTCTCAAAGTACACTAAACTATATGCAGTTAAAAGTACTAGTACTCGGGAGGTAACCCAGTGTTTGGAGTCATATTTTTCGCATTACAGCAAGCCATACCGTTTAATATCAGATAGAGGAAGTTGTTTTACTTCGGAAGAGTTCGCCTCTTTCTGTGAAAAGTATAGTGTTCAGCATATCAAAATTGCCACAAGTTCACCTCAATCTAATGGACAAGTGGAACGCGTAAACCGATTTCTTACACCCATGCTATCAAAAGAAAGTGAAGAGGAACCAGGTGACTGGACAAAGCATTTGGGACGAGTGGAGTTTGCAATGAATAACACAGTAAATAAAAGTACGGGATTCAGTCCAAGTATTTTGCTTTTTGGTGTTGCGCAAAAGGGAATTGTTAACGACAAGATTAAAGAATATTTAGAACAAAACGTAATTGCTGAAGAGCCGAGAAGCTTAGAATCGTTTAGGCAACAAGCAAGTGAAAAAACTGTTCATAGTCAGGAATTAAATAAGATCTATTATGATAAACATCATAAAAAACCGCATGTGTATAATGTTGGTGATTTCGTTATGGTAAAAAATGTTGTAACTGCTCCGGGTGTAAACAAGAAGCTTTTACCTAAGTACAAAGGACCCTATGAAGTTATCAAGAAATTGCAAAATGATCGTTACGTAATAAAAGATTTAGAAAACATTCAGATAGCTAGAGTCCCATATGAAGGAGTTGCATGTCCCGAGAACATGAAACCATACGTTTTTACTTAAAAGAAGTTTGCATGTATCTTTACTTGACAGTGTTAAAATTTTAATTTTTACAGTCTAATGTTTCATTTATGTTGTATTCTGTTAATGTTAATATATTAACGTTCTATTAAAAATGTATTCTTAAATGATTTTATACAAATTTTATATGTATCTTAACTTATCTTAGAAATTTATTTGACATTTTATTCATCAAATGCTTTAATTAAGTTGCATAACCGCTTAGTCTTTTTTATTTCATTATCATTTACGTAATTTACATAGTAATGTATTCTGCTTGCATGCGATATCAAATCGTGGACGATTTATTTAAGGGATGGTCAAGTTGTAAGAGACACTTAATATTAAAATGTGCTCTTAGGTGACCCTCATCTATTATTTTAAATGTACCATGTACACCCTGTGTGCTTTCTAATGTTCTTATGTACTAATGCACCTAAATGAAAACTATAATGTTTAACATCATACTGTTCACTTCCCATAACAGAACAATCGAAAGATTAAGAGACAGTTTTTATGTAAACGTTCAATTTAATGTTTTGCCTATTGATCTATGTACACTTATATGTGAACCGTAAGCTTACGTATATCTGTTTGTTAAGTATCAGTTCAAGTTCAGTTCGAATAAAGCAACGAGAGAAGCAACACGCATGTTGTTTGAAGTTAATGACTTATGATTTTCTTTTGTTTTTGTAAATTAAAGTCTTACATAAGTATGTTCGTCTTGTGTCAAGTAGTGTAGAAGTAAAGGCATATTTCTTTTCAATATTATGTCTGTCACTTTTCATTGAAATTAACATCTGTATGTAAGAGTAAGCATGTGTAATAAAATTTTTGATTTGACATAAGCACTCCGTGCATTCAATGTACAAGTAGAAAAAAAGAAATAACGGTAAAGGTGTAGATAATGACCCCACCCCCGGAGGGGGTGGGGTAAATTGTGGGTGGTAGGGGACCCCGCCCCCAACAACCTACAAGTGAAATCAGGTGGCGGTCACCCCCCCAAAAAAAGTTACACCCCCCCCCCTTTCACGAATTTAGATGAATTTTATAAAATTTACAGGAGTTCTTTCGGCGTGGGGAAAAATTGTAGGGGGTAGTGAGTGGACCCCACAACAACCTCCAAAATCAGGTGGCGGTCACCCCCCCCCCCAAAAAGTTATACCCCCATTTCACGAAATTAGATGAATTTTATAAAATTTAAAGGAGTTCTCTCGGGGTGGGGAAAAATATTAGGGGGTAGTGAGTGGCCCCCACAACAACATCCAAGTGCCAACAGGTGGCGGTCACCCCCCCCCCCCTCAAAAAAGTTATCCCCCCCCGCCCCCCAAGTGTCGCGAAAATTACTGAATGTAATAAAACAAACACGAGTTGTTTGGGGGTTGGAGAAAGTTAGAGGGGGTGAGGAGTGCCCCCCCCCCCCCAACCTAAAATTTACACCGGCAGGCACACAGAAAAATTTGAAGTCAATTATGGTCGTCCAGACCTAATTTTCGACAATTCATTAAAAAGTTTCATTTTCTAGCCACAAAAATAATAATATCCTAAAATTCGCGCGAATTTTAGGATATTATTATTTTTGTGGCTAGAAAATGAAACTTTTTAATGAATTGTCGAAAATTAGGTCTGGACGACCATAATTGACTTCAAATTTTTCTGTGTGCCTGCCGGTGTAAATTTTAGGTTGGGGGGGGGGGGGGGCACTCCTCACCCCTTCTAACTTTCTCCAACCCCCAAACAACTCGTGTTTGTTTTATTACATTCAGTAATTTTCGCGACACTTGGGGGGCGGGGGGGGATAACTTTTTTGAGGGGGGGGGGGGTGACCGCCACCTGTTGGCACTTGGATGTTGTTGTGGGGGCCACTCACTACCCCCTAATATTTTTCCCCACCCCGAGAGAACTCCTTTAAATTTTATAAAATTCATCTAATTTCGTGAAATGGGGGTGTAACTTTTTTTGGGGGGGGGGGGGGGGGGTGACCGCCACCTGATTTCTTTTGGAGGTTGTTGTGGGGTCCACTCACTACCCCCTACAATTTTTCCCCACGCCGAAAGAACTCCTGTAAATTTTATAAAATTCATCTAAATTCGTGAAAGGGGGGGGGTGTAACTTTTTTTGGGGGGGTGACCGCCACCTGATTTCACTTGTAGGTTGTTGGGGGCGGGGTCCCCTACCACCCACAATTTACCCCACCCCCTCCGGGGGTGGGGTCATTATCTACACCTTTACCGTTATGGTACCGTTATGGAAAAAAAAACTTTAAAAAAACAAAAAATTTAAAAAAGTCGTTCTTGTAATTTTTGGTTTTCTCAAAAACTACAGGTTATTTTGACATCCGGTTTTTTGTGTTTGATCAAAAATAAACAAAAGCATTGAAAATAAGCCAGAAAAATATTACTTAATTATGTAAAATTTTGAAAAAAATGGTTTAAAAAAAAAAATTATGTTTTTTTTTCAAAATTTTGAATTTGAAAATTAATATTTCAAAAACTATTCATTTGAACAACTTATTTTAAGATTTTAATGAAAGTATAGGTTTCTGGCTTTTTAAAATGCTATAGCACGACTCTGTAGGTATTACCATTTTCTTAAAATAATTTTTTTCCCATTTTTAGTGATTGTTTTCTTAAATTGCCCCTCCCGCCTAAACGGGGGAAAATGGACCCCCCCCTCCCATACGATTTTTTGCTTGTCTAGGTCCAACCTACACACCCTATCTTTTTGTCACACCTTATGCGAATCACCCTGTATATGAAACTGTGAAGGCAAAAAGTAAACGGACAAAAAAAAAATAAGACAAATAACATTTCAAAATGTATATTTTTAAAACAAAATAGAATTTAAGGATACAAGATTCATTGGCATCATCATCATTTTCAACATTGAATAGATTTATTAGTTATGGGTAAAAACTGTTTTCCAGCTCCTTTTTTGGATGGAACTTGCCTTAAAGATGAAACAAGTGGATCCGATGATATCGCTAGCAGATTAAATGAATTTTGTCATTTTGTCGTTTTAGTGCATTCTGAAAAATCATCGAGGGATTTCGATGGCCTTCTTTATTATTGTCTTGTACGCTGATGACTTAGTTTAGACAACCTGGCTGCACTACAACTTAAAATCAACAGATTACGATTTTTTGCGAGAAATGGGGTCTCTCATTATATTGTTATAAAGAAAGCTTGCAAACAATAGAGTACCTGACTGAACCTCTAAAACAATAAATAGTTTTTAGTTTCTATTTTACAAAAACTATATGATTAATAATTCTGTTAAAGAAATTGTTTCGAAGAATCTGTATTTTTTATAGGCTAGATACAAGTTTTAGGATTTTAAGGCACGTTAATTTAAAAAAATTTATTTATTTGAATCAAAAATATAAAATGATGTACCTCACAATCATGCCTTGTGAGCAAATAGAGGGGTCTTTCAATTTTCTACCGATTCCGAACGGCTAATCGAGAAAACGCTTTTAATGGCAATGAGTTTACTATCGGACTTGCCAATTTTTCGCGAAAGGCGATACATGTGGAAAAACATTTTTTGTTTTATGTTGGGATTCTTATTCTGGGAAAATTACATTTTTTTTTAATTCAATTACACAATTTGCAGAGATTGGTTATTAACTACCTTACGACTGCTAAGTTTTTAAACAGTAAATAGTAATGTGGTACGAGAAAAGCTTGGACATATATACAGTACATATTATCATATATAGACAAATATATAGTTTTCTAAATTGAGAAAGGGGGGAGGGGGAGTTGTAGCATGACAAAGTCTTTTTCAAGATAATCTTTTACACTTTGCGAGTTTATAACTTACTTATGACAAATAACTTAAAAATAAATAGTTTAAAATCAACAAATAAAGATAAATCAGTCTTTAGAAAAATAAATTAGAAGCGAAATCTATAACAAGGTAAAAATAAATAAGAAAATAAATAAAAAAATAGATAAATAAAAAAACAGATAGATAAATAAATAAATAAATAAATAATAAAAGAGTAGTTAGAAAATAAATAACAAATAATAAATATATATATGTTTGTAACGAATTGAAAGACAACAAGTAACATTTAACATAAGTTAACAAAATTTGTACTTTTTACTGTGAATAGATTAAGAAGATAATCTTAAAATTAAGATGTTGTCAGAAGTATTACAGGATGTATTGTATTTTTACTTAAAGTAATCTTTCAGAAACAAGCTCCAAGTTAGTGATTAAATGTAATTCAGCCGTTGAAAAACGCCAGGGTAAATTCAGCATTATTTTCAGAAACTTATCTTGGGCTCTTTGTAGTCACAAATGTGGCTTTTCGGGCTGATGTCCCGAACGGGAGAGCCATAAAGCATTATTGCTGGAAAAATTGTTTTGAAAATGATAAGTTTATTATCATTACTCAACTTTGATTTACGATTGATAAAAGGGTAAAGTATCTTTATTGTCAAATTAATTTTTTTGATAATTTCCTGAATGTGAAAACTAAATGTTAGTTTGCTATCTAAATGTACTCCGAGATATTTGACATTATTTTCCCAATCTGTTGTAGTACCTTTAATATTAAGTCTATTGCTTGGGAGGAAACATGCTTTTCTTTTCCGAGTCTTGCAAGCATTTATTTTGATCTTCCAATTATTAAAATATATTTGTACTTCATTTAAAGCAGATTGTAAATTGGTTTCTATTTCAAAACCAGTTAAATTTGAGCAAAAGATACTATTGTCATCAGCAAAAATAGCTGTTTCACAGTTAAGAAAAGACAAGGAAAATCAGTCGTAAAAACATTGTACAAATAGGACCCAGGACGGAACCTTGAGGAACACCAGAAAAACAAAAACGTTTCAGACAGGACATTATTCACTGAAACAATTATTTTTTTCGACGTCAGAAAAGACTTGATAATTTTGATGATGTACATAGGAAAGTTGTATGCAAAAGCCCGTTGTGCCAAACACAGTCAAATGCTTTTTCAATATCAAGTAATACCATACCCGTACTCTTGCCCGTAGCAAAATTACTTTTTATATGTTTAGTTATACGGTGTATCTGGTGAACAGGACTATCGAATGGTCTGAAACCAAATTTTTCAGGAGGAAAAATACTTCTAGCGCTTACATGTGCCATCAATTTGTTTTTTATTAGTTTTTCAAAGCATTTGCTTAACGAACTAAGTAGGTTTATGGGTCTGTAGCTAGAAGGCGAGCTTTTTCCTGGTTTCAATAAAGGAATTACTTTCGCAACTTTCCATTCAGTTGGAAAATAACCAATTTTTAAGAAGCATTTAAAAAGCGTTTTTATTGCTGATTCTGGAAGGTTTTTAAACATAACTTGCGAAGACTATCAAATTCTACAGACTTTCTAGTTCATAATTCTTGAAATACTGATTTTATATCTTCAATTGTGATATACCCTTCCTCTGCATTTATACTACTTGAATTGATTGGAACCAAGAATCACCCGCGTAACAGGCAGACAGGTTTAATATCACGCCACAGGTACCACAATTTGAATCAAAAAGCAAGCAGCACTTTTTCAAGTTTGATTTCGTCGGTACCTACTCACAATTATTTTTCATTTTTTATTAGAATGAAGTGTTGAAAAAAATTAAATTAAATGAAAAAAATGAATTAACACAGAAGGTGGCGCAAAAAGTCTATGTAAAACTCGGGGCCTTACACATTTCAGGGACCTAAAATATTTTCGATTCAGAACTCCCCAAAATGTAAAGTGGTTTTCGTGGCAGTGTGAAATTACTCTCAGAACACTTACCAGTTGCTCGCGTAAAGTGATACGTGATAGTGATGATGATTTGAACCATAAACCTCTAATGTAAAACGAGACATGCCGACCATTATGCCAAGTTTACAACAAAATCGAATTAAGATTCTTTCATCAACCGTTATAGGTTCAGATTGCTGCAAAGAAAATTGCTTAAACTACTCTTTCGTAAAAACAAACGATGTATTTCGAAACACATGTTGTTGTTGATTCTGTTAATCATAGTTGATCGGAACATACATACATACCCGACTGAAAATTAGACCAGGGACCCCATATTATGATCGGGTCCTTGTCAGAATTTCCGTAATACGGCCATCAGTTTCAGATCAGTTCCATATTATTTCTAGATCAGAGTACGAAAGCGTGTTGAAGTAGTGACAACAAACCAAACATTTCAACTCAATGCCTGAATCTGTATTTAAATACCACTGAAAATTCTTTAAAAAGTAATGAATGGTAGCTAAAATTAGTCTCCCTTGGATTTAGCACATTGCAAATTGCTTATCGACGCCTATTTTGTAAACAGCATAAATTCCATTAGAAAATTAGACACGGCTACGTCGACCTAAGGTGTGATCTTGGAACATTAAATCAGTTCCAATTGCATCGGATGCACCTTTTTTTAACAAGGAGGAAGTGCGATAGTTAATAATTTCCCGATGGAGAGAATCAAAAGATTTTATCATTTAACAACCAAACTGGATTATGTTGAAGACAAAGGAGACGCTAGACATCATATCGCCAATACGAAAGATGTACTCAATATTCTAGAAGTATGTAGTTGAAAGAACACTTTGAATAGACACACGTATATGTGTCTAATTTCCATGATAAACATTAACTTTCGCGTGGGTTAATTAGAATGGACCACATCAACATCAAGTTTCTTAAAAGAGTGTAAGCGTGTAGCTTCCCGTTTCATTTGAGTAGGTATAACGTTTAACTGGGTTGTCTTAAGCAGGATATCCGGAAGTCTTATTAGGAACTTACCTATCTAATCTACCTAAGCCTATCTTTCTAGAGTAATAAGAAAAATGAATGATATCAAGTCCTGTACTTTGAAATTCTAAGTGGAAAATAACAAGGCTGACTACTATCACCACTCTTGTTTTTATTGGTAATTTATGTTTATCGTATTACTTACGCAGCTGTGGCTGAACACTGAGCAGTCATGTTTAATTTATGAAACTAGGTATGTTTTGAATTTTTATTTTTTACAACTCATTGCTTGTACCTAATTTTTGTCACATTGTGAACATGTAAAAAAAAACTGAAACTCAAGCATTTCACATTTGTGGCAATCTGACGACAAACAGGCCAA
Source organism: Melanostoma mellinum (assembly GCA_914767635.1). Taxonomy (NCBI): domain Eukaryota; kingdom Metazoa; phylum Arthropoda; class Insecta; order Diptera; family Syrphidae; genus Melanostoma; species Melanostoma mellinum. Next base: position 57,102,385 of record OU612060.1, read on the forward strand.
CGGATATCTTTCAAAAGCAAGACTTGTTTTGAAGTTTAAATTTTTGAATATATAATGCCTTAATTAAGGTAGGAAGGTAGGCGAATAATTATGCACTTCAATTTGAAATGATCAACGTCTTTCAAGTGACGATACACCTCGACCTTATAGATCTATTGTACCCCCTACTTCTTAAGTGGTATTCCTTAATTTTAAAGTACTTCATCCAGATTAGTTCCTCTGATGAAACTTAGTATATGTGTTACGCTTAGAAGTTTTAGCTTGCTAACCTCTACGTAGTAGAATCCTAGGTACCTCTTCCTTTGGTGAGATAGAGCTTTGCAGTCACCTAAGAGGTAAGGTCAGGAGACTCTTCCTGTCCGTTGCAGTATCTGCATTGGTTATTGCTAACTATGCCTAGTATACTTTGAGGTCTTTTCTTAGTCTGTAGTGTCCGGTTAGGAAACCGGCTAGCAGAATCATTGATTCTTCTTAGTTTTCTTGCGTCTTATGTAATGTTTTGTGTTAAAAATGCCAAGTAAAAGCTTTTCTTGGCGCATTTTGGAGAGGTCATTCCAGTGTTTAACTCTGTTGTCTTCCTCCGACTTTTTGATTTCTTTTTTAATGTGGCTTTCTGTTTAGTCCACAAAAAGGTTCCGGTCCTATGAGTGGTGATCCGGCTCCTGTCTTTGCCAGTTCGTCTGCCTGTTCATTGCCTACGATTCTTACATGTCCTGGTACCCAGTAGATTGTAACCTTGCTATTCGTGCCCAGTTTGTTCAATTTGTCAATGCATTCGCTGACAAGATTTGAAGAGATTGTGTAGGATCTTAAGACCTTAATTGCAGCTTGACTGTCCGTCATTATTGCAATATGTTTGTTTTTATATTTTTTGTTCCGCGCATTTGCATATTGTATAGACTTCTGCTTGGAATATGGTTGACATTCTTTCCACAGGTACTGAAATTTTTGCTCTTGGCCCAAAAATTCCTGCTCCAGTTTCCTCCGTTATTTTTGAGCCATCTGTATACCATTTTATTGCATGGGTCTTAATTCAGTGGGCGTCTTCATCACTTTGCCATGCCTTTTTGTTACTTAGTTTAACGTTTAAGAGCTAATCGAATTTGAATTCCTTGGTCTTGCTATCCCGAGAGAAGTCAATGAGTGGTAGGTAACTCGTTCGATATTATACTCTTTTCGCTAGATTTCAGGACACACTCAGTCTCTTTGGCAAATCTAGCTATCGTTGCATTTGAGATGCTTCTTATTACCAGGTGCATAGGTGTCAGGTTTAGCAATACTTCCAAGCCCACAGTTGGACAGCCTCTCATTGCTCCTGATATGCATATGCACACGCGTACTTTTTCTAATGCTTTCCTGGTGGTCCCTGGTCAGTTCTCTTATTGCAGACTACCGCTTCATAGGGTTTTCTTAGCCTTTTCAGTCGCTGCTTCTACTTGCTTTTTCCACAAGAGTTTACTATCTATAATGACACCAAGACACTTGACCTCTGTTGTGGGTTCTATGGTTACTCCATCCGGTGTTATGTCTTTCATAAGTGGTAGGAGTTTTCTTCTGGTCAATGGTATAATTGTAGTTTTCGTGGAGCTGATGTTCAGTCCTACAGATGTACCACCATTTTTTCGTGATTATCAAGCCGCTCTGTATTATATCGCATAGGGTTTCTTCATATTTCCCACATAATAATGTGAGGTCAGCATAGCCAATGCATCTTATGGTTTGTATGGTTAGTTTTTCTAATAGTTCATCAACTACTAGGCTCCAAAATAAAGGTGATAAGACCCCTCCTTATTGTGGGCAATCTCTTGTAGTGATGATTCTCTGAATCTTTTGGCTAGAGTGTGTTTCTGCTGTTCTTGCACTGAGGATTGCACTAACACACTTTATTATTGTAATCGGACTGTCCTTCCTCTGAAGTGCTTTATTGACTGCCTAATGCGAGGTATTATCAAAGGCACCCTCAATATCCAAAGAAACAGCCGATCGTTGTTGCTTTTGAGTCGATTACTTTTTTGATAGTGGTTGAGAGATGGTATAGCTATAGGGCAGTTTCCGTAGATCTACAGAACAATCAAACAGGGCCCTAAGAAATCGGAAATGATTAAAGACTGAGGAAAGAAGCGATGTTCAGGTTTATCTCTTATCTTTATAATGGACGTGTGTGTCTTATTACAAGAACTGAGCTGAGTTATTAAATACCAAGCTACCAAATACACTCATCAGGAAACCATTGGTAAGTAAACAGAAGTATGTATACACATCTGTTTCCAACTTCAAAACTCCTGAACTGATTGATTGAAAGGTTTTTCTCTACCAAAAAAACTCAGTTTATTGCTGTTGTCAATATCTAGCCGGGTAGCTATTTACTTATTTTCATACTCTCCCTTTTCTTGCTTCAATTTCTCCACAACAATATAAGGGTAAAAGAAGGAAAAATCAACTGCTCCTACACACCCTTACTCCAGAGTCTGCGTCTATACCAAAACTCAATCATCCGCTGATACATACGACGAAAGGTGGACGCACAAGCCCATCTTCTCAAAACTTAATTTTCGTTTCAGTATAGGTAGGAAGGAAGGTACCTATACTTAATAGCAAATCATGTGTGAAAAAAAAACATTATCCTCCAAGCTTCCCTTGCGAAAGAACATCATTCACAGAAGGGAGACACACTATCTTTGGCCAAACGTCAAGGCAGGTACCTACACCCGAGAAGATACTTTCTTGGAATTACCTTCATTTCGATTTATCTTCATTTTTTTTTATTTATTTTTTTCTTGTCTTTATTATGACCTTTTTTTCTCGTTCAGAAAACCCGCTTTTATCCTCTTACTTCCGAACGACAACGTCTACCTGTTCCTCAAACGGCAAAGTGCAAGTTTTTCTTGGTCGTCTGCTTGTTTCCTCCTTTGGCATGAAGAGATTCCTAAATAAGTTATTCCACAAAAGAAAAGAAAAAAAACAAAAACCAACGTAATCGAAACCTGAAACCAGTCAGCTGTTCTCTGGGAACTACTAACACTACCACTACCATAAATCCATACCAAGAACATTGGCCTTTTTTGTATACCTAGTCAAGGTTATAAGATTCGTATGTATTTTATATATCAAAACACACACACAGAAACAAGTACGTCGAATAGAACGAAAAAAGGAGGGAGGAAAAATATAAACAGAACCATTTATTCAGCCCACATTGCAAAATAACTATTGGCAATACTCACAAACACGCACCGAAGAGTGTAGAATTCCTCTTGGGTTACCCACCGCTATTCTTGATCTCATTGCTGCGACAGTTTATTATCCCCAGCTTCTTATACTACAACACCTAAAACATAAACAGTAAGTACTCAGTTGATTTTTGATTTCTGACCCGCGATGATTTTCCCATGTATCCATTATTCGTTTTTCGACTTGGCTTTCACTCGGGCGCCAGTTATATATTCTCTGAAACATCAAAAAAATTTCTTCGGAATCGTAAGCCTGGCTGCAGACGATTTTATGGATTCATTGACATTTGACTGAATAGTTTGGAAATATTTTACGTCTGAAGGACATTCGGACTATTAATTTTTTTTATGAGGCAAGGACAACGCAATTTTCGGGGTTTTATTTTTCGTTTCTTTTTTCTTTCAAATTCTAATTTAAGCAGCAAAAAAAGCAATTTCAGTCATGCTAATCCCTTCGGTGCTTACAATAAAAGTTGGATAGACTGGGGTTTGTCTACCTTTTTGGATTTAGTTGTTTTTTTTTTCTTTTTTAAACAACACGTAAAATCAGGAGACATTTATTGGATTTCGTTGGATTTTTAAGGCTTCATGTAGCGTTTTATAAACAAATAGTTCATTAGACTTGTACTGGGAAAAAAGCAAGCTGGGAGTTTGGCAACCAACAAATCAACAAGGATCTAAAGATGAGTTAATTAAGTTTAGGACCTTTTCGTGGAGAGATTAACCTGCAGACCTTCAGATGTTTTGTCAACGTCGTAAAGTATACATAGTTGAATTTTGGCAAACCAACTTGGGGGAATATTTTGTGTGTATATACAACACGTACAAACGTACATACATATGCTTTTTCAGTGAACATGCCGACGGTAAATCGAATCGGTAAGACAGTAATTATCGTAAATGACAACAATTGATTAAGTAAAGACAACTCACTCCAACCTATAATAGAAAACGAAAAGCACACTTAATTGAAGACTCCATCCTTTCTAAGCAATAAAGACTCGGTTAAATAGAAGGCGGACTGGGCTTTCAACCTCTGCTTTTGAAATACCTACAATTTAGAACTTCACATGTTTTTTTCTCTCTGTTCTATGTTGAATATGTTGGAAGAGACTGGTTGGGAAGGCAAATGAGAACTTTGAAGACTGCCGTGAAGGTGTGCGATACAATATCTGGAACTCAACTGGTATCTTAATCTGTACAAGTGACATGGTTTTAGTTTAGTTTAGTTTATTTTGCCAAAGTAAGACAACATTAAGTAAAAAAAAAAATTTTTAAATATAACAGAGATTTAACAAAGATTGCACTACATAAAACATAAATTAGAATACATATGTTGTATTAAGTATTATATAAAACCAATTTTTTCATTGATAAAACGGATTTGCTATATAAATTGGACATTGTTTATGTAGTTACACCGAAAGAAAAACCTTGGTAAAATCAACATGAAACTTGTTTGTTTTTGCGTCAAGCACGAACATACTTAAATTGAACAAGCTGGCATTTTCATTTTATTTATTTAAATGCTACAATTTTCATTGCTCAAATCAACAACGTCATTTTCAATTTCATTGTTAACCAACAACGGTTGTGATACTAGAAACATACATGTACATGATACTTTAACAACTTTTGTGTTTCGTCTACAATTCTGAATTGTTGGTAAAATATGAACATTGTTGATCAAGTATGTTCGTGAGAATTCAGCCACGTTTTTATTTGCTCAACAGTTTTAATGTAAAATTTCAATGATAAATGCCTGAATTGAAGTTTGACCTATACATTTGATATGTCAAACTTCAATTCAGGCATTTATCTTAGAAATTTTACATTAAAACTGTTGAGCAAATAAAAATGCGGCGTGGAATTCTCACGAACATACTTGGTCAACAATAAAGAATAACTAATTATCCCTTAAGATAAAATGGTCACGAATTGAAGTTCCGTTATGTGACTTCACGTTTTCTGTGGGCTTAAGTATGAAAAATATTGGAATTCAAAAATTAATGATACTTTAACTATTCTTTATTGATTAAAGAAGTATGAACATTGTTGATCAAACATATTGGTGATAGTTCAACAGTGTATTTGATATTTCAATCACAAACGTGATGGTTTTTGTAATTTCAGCCTTAATTGTTAGTTAAATATGTTTGTTGTTGATATGAAAACAACAATCACGTTGTTGGTTAAAAATTATAACATATTCAAATCAACTACGAACATACTTAATTTAAACATTTTTATGATACTTACCTGAAAAAAAAATTGATCACGGCAGCATACTTAATTTGAAAATGCGTTCTTATTTGAATTCATCACGAAACTTGGTTAATTTCACAACTTTAGATGAATTGTTGATTAACAATGAAATATGTTTAAATCAACCAAGGTTTTTTCTTTCGGTGTAATTTTTTATGAAAGTTTGATTTAATACAAAAATACACAAAACAAAGTCAAGAAGAGTCTTCATATATCATTCTATTTAGTATTTTTCTCCGGAAGTTTTCCCTATTTACATTGAACAAGTCAAAATATTTGTAAAATGTTTTTGAACATCTGTTGAAACATTCATGATAAGCATAATTAGTCTTTGAGTTGCTCTCCTTTAAAAATTTGGTATGTCGTAAAATACGAACGTTAGGATTTACAGATATTTTGGAACACAAAAATGGTGAGTTAATATTTCCATTTAAAAGATCGAACGCAAATAAAGCTTCGGACAACTCTCTACGATTTACAACGCTGAACATAATAATAAGATTTAGTCGATGTGAATAACGAGGTAAGACAAAACTGTCGGGGTTCCATCCAAGACCTCTCAATGCGAACAACAAAAATTGCTTTTGGATAGATTCAAGTTTCTTTATATCAACAGCATACAACGAAGACCATATTACACTACAGTACTCTAACAGTGACCGGACCAATGAACAATATATAGCTTTAGTGATATAGGGATCACTAAATTCCTTGGATCTTCGCTTAACGAAACCAAGCATAGCCAACTCTTGGAATGAACTTTATCAATATGATGTTTAAAAGTTAGTTTTTTGTCAATTAAAACTCCTAAGTCTTTTACTACATCAATTCTAACTAACTTTTGTCCGTCTATGGAGTAGTCAAAATTTATTGCACAAGTTTTTCTTAAAAAAGAAATTATATTGCATTCTCCACATTTAATTCCGTTAGCTTTACACCATTTTTCTAGGCTGATTAAACATTGCTGCAATAATTGCGTATCGGCAATATTATTAATTGTATGAAACAACTTTAGATCGTCGGCATCGGCATACATCAGAAATCTAGTACCTTCAAACAGTAAGCGCAAGTCATTTATAAAAAGGAGAAATAAAACTGGGCCAAGATGGCTACCTTGCGTTACACCAGAAGTTACATTAATTTGACGTGACAAGACATCACAAGACTTGACACGTTGCGTCCTTTGCGACAAATACGATTGGATCCACAATAATAATGTGTCATGAATGCCATATTTTTTTAATTTAAAAATAAGCAGATTGTGATCAACTTTGTCGAAAGCTTTGCTGAAGTCAGTATAGATAGCATCAACCTGGTTCCCTTTTTCCATTTTTAAGAGAATGAATGAGGTATAATCTGCTAAATTGGTAGTTGTAGATCTACCTTTAAGAACGCCATGTTGATGCTCGCTTAAAACTGAAATCAGCTCCGCGTTCAGCTTGTCAGTTACCAATTTCTCAAATAATTTGGGAATAGCTGACAGGATTGCAATACCTCGATAATTTTTGATGTTAGATCTGTCTCCGTTTTTTAATATTGGCGTTAGAAACGAGTTACGCCACGTGTTTGGAAATATTCCATTAGACAAAGATTGGTTGAAAAGTTAAAGCAAAGGCTCAGAAATAGTTTCAGCGGTCTTTTTTTAAAAACAAAGGAGGAATGCCATCGGGACCACTACCTTTGTTAACATCGATGGTTCTAAGACTACGGATAAGGTCTTCCATAGTGATTGAAATAGGGCTTCGGCTATCATTGTGATCCGTAATGTAATTAAAATCATTGCTGTCAAAAGTGATTGGATTTGAATACACAGATTCAAAAAAAAGAAGCAAAAAGTTCACATATATCAGATGTTTCCGAGCAAACACTACTTTCAGAGTATATCGTAGAAGGGAAGTTAGTTACGTTACGTTTATTGTTAATGAATTTATAAAAGTGACGGGGATTCTTTTTAATAAGAAATTCTGATTCAACCACGTAACGGTCATAAAATATTTTGTCAAATGATTTGAATTCAGCGGCATAACTCTGAAAAGTTTCGTAGTCAGGAGAATTGCCCGAGGCTGTCCATTTACGATGAGCTTTATTTTTACGATTTTTAAATTAGTTAACAATTTATCACACCAGGGAGGGGCTTTAGAAGAAGTGATAATCATTTTAGGAACAAAATTTTCACAAACAGAATTTAAAACTTTATACAACTTAACAGCCTTTTCATTTACTGTAGACTCTACAGTGTAGAGGGTTCACTAAACCATTCAATGTTATTAAAATGTAAGTTGATTTGGTGATAATCAGCGTTTTTGAAATCAAAGAATAATTTCTTCTCATCAATATTCGCTCGAGTCTTATCGCTAATTTTGAATGACTTGTGGAAAACACTGGTTTTGTTTAAAACGATAGATGAAGTCTCTTCTAAAACAAAGTTATCGCAAACATTAGTAAACAGATCAAGAACGTTTGAAAAATTATTTTTTAAACTACAAATTTTATTATATCCGTTTTTGGTATAAAAGTCAATTAAAAGCGATTGCTGCTCAGTCGTTATGTTGATTGGATTGAAGATTGAGTTATTATCTTCGCAAGGTATCCAGTTCAGTCCAGGAAGATTAAAATCGCCAAAAAGAAAAAAGTCATCATTATCTTCGAGAATAGACAAAACAGATAATGCAGTTGTAGTTGTTGTCTCGTAAATAGTAGCAGGCTGACAGGGATGAATATAGCAACAGTCAATGTAAATATTTTTGTCCTCGACAGAAACCTTGGCCCATACTTGTTGGTTCAATTTATAACAACAGGAAAACAGGAAAGGGAAGTGTGAACTCCCAATAATACACCGCCTCCTTTGTTTTGATTTGGGGCTAGAGTCCGGTCGCATCTAAAAACCTGCCACGATGAATCAAAAATTTCCGCATCAAGGTGATCATTTCTCAGCCATGTTTCGACAAGTACAATAAAATTGAACTCACGTGATGAAGTGGCACGACGAAGCTCAATCAAATCACCTCTCATACCCGACATGTTTTGATAAAAATTTCTTAACTCCTTCCGAAGTTTATCTGCAATGATGTCGCTTTTGCATGAACCAGCGATAAGTAAAAAAATAAAATTGGGGATGAGGCTGGTCCATGCTCGAGAGAGGTCTATAAAGAAGATTCTCTGAAAATTTCAAGTGAATCGGTCCAGTGGAACTCGAGAAATCGTGGGTGTCATATTGAAAAAGTATGTTCTAAGAAAAATACATTCAAAGTTTCACGTGAAGTTTTTCGCTGTCAAAGTCATGAAATGATATGATATAATCGAGCAGTTCTGGCCTCTTTTTAAGCATTGCATGTACGTTTTTCGAAGCGAAATATTTCGAAATGAGTTTCCACGTCAATAGACGGCTTTAACTTCGGACATAATTTGAATTTCGAAAACCCCTTCAGGGAGATATTTTTGAATATCTGAAGCTCTAGACTAGAACACCCCCTTAAGCTTACGAACAATGAAAAGTGAAATAAGAATACTTTTCCCGTATGCAGTATGAAAACAAAAATGAATTTTTGATGAAACGTAATGAAGAATTAGAAAATACGATTCATGCTTCAGCAACTCCATGAAGCACCATCCTTATTATCAGTAAAACTCGACTAATCATCTAATTGAGGGTTAAACGCGATGCATTGTGAAAGCCCTAATCGAGAGTCATTTCTCCGGTGCAGGGAGTTTTTTTTTACAATGAATAAATAATAAGCTCTCTGAAGCTGAACGTTAAAATTTTTGAAAAACCTTTAGACCCAAGTAGTGAACGGAACAAAATTTTGCAGATGACAAATCATTGCCTATTGTCCACATCCAAACACACATCCAGTTGTAGGTAAACCAAATCAAGATATTTTTTCTCTCAACAAGAAAGTCAAAAGACATTTATTCGCATTGAACCTTTTCCGGTACTCGGTACTCAAACGCCAAGGGGAGGATTTTTCCCAACTTAAGTGTTAAGAGCAAATATAAAATGAAAATAATAATTGTTGCAATGCATAGGGGCGAATTCACTTCTCTTGCTGATAAGTGCCATGCTTTTACATAATGTGGGTAAAGGTTCGTTGTTGGTATACGAGACAGTAGGTATACATTCTGATTCCTTCCCAACAGAGACAGAGGGAAAAAATATTAAAATGAAATATTGTCGTGGCTTAAGTGGCTACAATTTTTTTTTCCTCTCCATACTTTCAGTGTATTGAGTCTTTTGTGAGCAAGTGGGCGAAATGTGGGATTTCCTAAGATGGGATGCTTCAAAGTTTATTGAATCAACGCTAATGCTATACAAAAATGTTGGTTTCATTTCTGATTTTCATGGTTCATAAAGTTCACTTGAATTTAAAATTAAGAACCTTCTTCGTAAGTATATAAAAAAGAATGGTAAATTGCGTGATTGGTTTATACACGCGAAGGACTTTTAAGAAAAGAGAAACTTACTCAACCAAATAAGACTGAGAAAACCCGCAGAATAACACTCAAGCAGTGGTTGGTTGGGAAACATGATTTAAATCCTTTTGGAAACAACAACAACAACAATAAGAAAACGAAATTCAGAAAACACTTAAATCTCATCTGAATGGCGTAGAATAAAATAATTTTTTCAAATTGCTTGGGGGATGGGACACAACCATTGTGGATTCGTAATCGATCAGAGGTTTGCTTTATAGAATTTCATCGCATTAATCCTTTTCTAACAGAAAATCTTCAGTTTTTTTGTCCTCAGAAGTAATATTGCTTGGTGGTTGTCAGTTGACCATTAAGGTTGAGACAAATATGATCAATTTGACGGGATATTTATTTACTATACTCCTACTTCGCGTTTTGTAAGACATGCAGTCACATAATATTAATCAAAACCTTGAACACGTGGCCCGGAAAAGAGAGTCAACTATTTCCTGTTGACAAGTCAATAAAAGGTGCTATTTTAGACGAGTGGTTTTCACCAAAAAACCTAAGGCCTAAAATTTAATGTTATGGCCAAAAATTTAGCTTTGTTAAAAAGATAAGGGTTTCCCATTATGTTTTGAAACTGATTTCGGCCAAGTGGCCACCTATGCTGGCTCGAATACTCAGCTGGAGTGGCTCAATTTTTGACCATTTTTCGCAGCATTTGAGACCGTATGTCAGCAATAACATATTCTCTTCCAAGACTTCAATCGTCTCTGGCTTATTTTCGTAGACAAGGTGACAAGCACATGGCCCCACGAAAAATAGTCCAGCCGTGCTAAATCGCCCGTTCTTGGAGGTAACTCACAAGTTCAAAAATTGAAACTCAGCATAAATCAAGTGACAGCTGTCAAAAAGATCGGCTCCGAAAAAAGTATTGTCAAATTGAAAACCGCATGTCGAACAGATGTAAAATCACTTAAGCGAAGTAGACGGCATATAAAAGCCGCAAGCCGTTGCGGCTCTGACATTGTTATCCTTTAACTTTATCAACATTATCCCCGAACTACAGAATTACACCTGCAGAGCACTAACCGGAGATACAGATTACGAACTATTTAACTTTGTATCAATCTTAACTGGTCTATTCCTACAATTAGTCCGATGATAGGTGAACGATACATAAACTACAGAAGCTCCAACACCGATAAAGGAAGATCGAGGAGACATAAGTGTTGGCGACTGCAAAAATGTACCTAACCAACAACGAAATTGGGAGAGGAAATGGTATTCAAAAGAACTATCTCCTCGGACAATCCTCGTAATTTTCCAAAAAGGATTGTGCGGTTGTGAGCATCGTAAGAAATTGAACAAACGAATGCCAAGGATTCAATAAAAAGACTGGAATACAATGAATGATACCGCTAAATCTTGAAGAGCGTTTCTCAACATAATGTGGGTACGTTGGAGCTCGCTCTTCAACATTTCAACAACAACCAGTTCCAACAACAAACCTGGACTCGACACATTCAAAGCAATCAACAATATAATCGTTAAAAGACCAGAGATGACGAGCAAAATTAGCTTCAGACAAGGTGAAGTAGAGACAACCTAAGACAAAGCAGATTTTTTCAAGCAAAACTGTGTGCCAAAGCCTCCCAATGATCCAGGGTTTCTTAAAGAGGATGAACCTACACTAAAAAACCTGTAGCAGACGGTTAAGTCATATTATTCCACAGATTAATTATGCAATTGATTCGGGACATGCCGAAAGGTTCACAAGCCCAAATGAAGAAGCTGACCTAATAAACGGTGGACGAACTTGGAAAATCAACAGGATCTGATATGATATTCCTCTACATCATAAGAAAGCTTCTCCAAGTCTTGATGCTATTCCTCGCAATTCCATTCAACAACTGCATCCACAACTGCTGCTTCTTAAAAAAAAGATGGAAAGCAGCATAGATCGTGCCGAGTCCCCAAATAGTAGTAGAAGCGCAGTTTTTGAATACCGTCCTTTTTCTCTTTTGAGCAAAACCAGCAAAACTTTCGAAGGACTAGTTCTAAAGATATTAAAGGCATTCTTCTACCAAAACAACACCATTTCCAGCATCCAGTTCATGTTTAGTGTTCACCCTATCCTAAGGTTCCAGAAGAACGTGGTAAGAACCCTTATTAGCCACTTGCTAGCCATGAAATGCTTCCGCGATATTGAGAAAGCGTTTTATTGCATCTGTATTCAAGGGCTGACAAACGAATTGACCTCAACTTTCCAGGCACCTTAATCAGGCTTGCGCCGCCGCCACCGTATCACTATAAAATATCTTCACTTCAGATCAGCCCAAGACAACGACGAGAGTTTGCTGAATGCGGATGATTCCCTCATGATATGATGTCACTAGTTGCAATAACTAAAGTATCGACGATCACGTTAGACATTTTTGAAATGGGGCATTAAAGTAAATTCGTCGAAATCCCAATTGGCCTGCTTTAGGTGCTTTAGGAGACCAATAAAACGTCGGAGCACGAGATCAGCCACAAAATAACAACTAAACTACTCGATGGAACGCAACTGAAAACGAAACCAAATATCAAGTACCTCGGTACAAACTTCGAAGAGAGATTACCGTTCAATTCTCAAGCAACATCAGCATTCAAAAAAAAAGCCTACAATGGGTTGCTGACTCCAAACAGCTAAGTCATGAACCGCTTTTTAAGGCAGTGAAAATCATTGCATGATTTTAAGATTCAAACCTCGGCATGCATAGGATTGCATACATAGGATGGCGCAACAAAAGGGAGCCCGGGGCTAGCGCATTTCTCACAACAATGCATTGTGAGGGAATGGAGGGGACCTAAAATTTTCTGCCGATTCCGAACGGCTAATCAAGAAAGCGACTTGTCAATTCCTTGAGAAAGTCGAAACGCTTGGAAAAAAAAATTTTGTTTTCTGTTGGTATTCAAATCGCGAACCTCTTGCTTTAACCATTACGCTTTGCGCACCAAAAACCTCGACCCGCCGCGTTATAAAGCAGACATGCTACCCATTCCACCACTGCCACCAGCCACCACACTTCACTTCGAACGCGATCTAATTATATTCTTCCGCTTCACAATAAAGCGTTTATGACCAGAACTCAAAAGATCCTAAGAGAAGTTTTCACTGCATAATTCCATTGAATTTAAGTACCAAGGCCTTGTTAATCTAATAGAAAAGAAATGCAATAAAACTGCAATTTAAAAAGCAGAATCTGTTTTCTAAAACTACTCCACTCAGACCCAGCGACACAAACTTAGGTCTCTTAAAAGGACGACGACGACTGGTCAGGTCATAAATTAAAATCAAGTCATCTCTGGTCTCTGAAACTGACTCGATTAAAAAGTAATTAACAAATTTCAACTTTTCCCTGGCTATGTGATGCGATAAACCCTCATTGGCATACCATGTTGTCCAATCACAGGTAGAGAAGCATTTGTGCCTTTAGGTTGCACTGTCACAAGGTACATAGGTATAGGTACTCATATTTAAGTTAAATAACCAAAGGGCAATTTGTTTTCTGAATGAGTGTACTTAACACCCTTTAGGTATTTGTCTTCGTTCCATCTGGCAATTTCCATTTTAAATTTCATTTTCACGGGACGTCACAGTATAAGATTTATAATCAGATGACGGATATTTTTACATGGAAAAACCAGATGGGATTTTATCATCCTTCGGTATAACTAAAGGATGTTTTGTGGGTCCTCGAAGTCTTTATGTTTAAACGAAAAAAAGAATATTTTTGGGATTTCGTGTGATATTCCCGTATACTTTGAAAACCGCGAAAGTATTTTGTTGTATTTGTTTAGGAAGTTTAGGAATTTTTGCTTTAAATCTTTAATAATATTGGATGCAGAAATTGAAATACTTTCGAGCGCATGTCTACAAAGCAGCCCATCTATCTGTTTTCCTTTTTTCCTATTTGTACAATCCTGTTGTCAAGGGAATTCCAGCAGGCATTCAAATAGGGATATAAATGACAAAAATACGTGATGTAATTACGTTATAGAGTAAAACCGTTTAGGGGAGCCGAATCCAATGCTCAACCATTCGATTCGGAAACCAATAATTTAAAGCAGTTTGCAAAACACGCTGCATTACTTACACTAATTGTTCGTTGGCTGGTGGAAGTTCGTTTTACTCTTTCATTAGTTTTTGTTTGCAGTTTAATTTTAACTAACGTCCTTTATGCAGCATTTCACGGTTTTCGTTGTTCCAAGAATCTTTTCATTAAACAAAGATAAGGACACTTGTTCCTAAAGCTAAATGCCAAACAGTTCCACCTATTATCACTCTTTAGACAGCCACTGAATTCCATTTTATTTTCGTAAATTCAGAAATAGGGGACATTTTCACACGGCAATGCCCCTTGTAATTCTTAATGGAATCGAAAACAAAACATTCACCCCTTTTATAGAATTCGGCAAACGCCATTAAGTATCAGTTTCAATCATCGGCGAAGTTTTGATATTTGTGAATTTGACGAAGGAAATTTGAACGAATATATTTGGCAACCCCTGCGCTACCGACATTGCTGTTCAACATTTTTCGTATTACTAAATTCGCACCCAATACAATTTCTCTCATTTCATCACATTCGCCCAGATTTTATTGCGAATCGAAAGAAAATTTTGAATCAGAAAAAAGGAAAAAATAATATGGAACGCGAAAAAGCGTAGGACAAAATTGTATCACAATGAATGTTTTAGTTTAAGAACTCCAAAGAATGAAAAGGTGATGGACCCGACTATATGAGCCTTGGACAAAGATAGGAACAATATGGATGGGCCCTAGCCACACGATTAGCGCAAAACGGCAACAGTTAAGAAGAGAAGCACAGCGAATTCTCAAAAGGAAGCTTGAGAAGCGTTCGTTTGAGGAAATTGAGAGATGCCTTTAAAATAAAAAGATTCGGAAGTCTTACCAAAAGGTTTTTATTTATTTATTTATTTATTTGATATCGCTGTACAATGAGAACGAAAATTCTTATAACGTACAGGTAATGTTATGATAACAGTACAAATATGAATTAGAATTAAATTTAAAAAAAACTAAAATTTAAAAACAAAATTAAAGAGAATAGTAAATTTTGAAGAAAATGATATAGTTAACAGTTATAGTCAACTTAAAAAGAATGTTTAGTGAGAATTTTCCAGTGATAAGAAAGAAAAGATTAAAGAAGAAAAATTTTTATATATTATATATATTATATTATAATTTTAAAAAGGAAGATGGTTCCAAATAGTAACACGTAGATAACAAAACTGGCGCCGTGATATAACGTTGCTATATGTGTTAGGTCGTATTGACAAGCTTCTTATAGATTGTGAAAAAATTATATTTGTAAATAGATACTCCGGTGTTTTGAGTTTTATTTATGCTTGAGTGCAGACAAGCATCTGGAGCGAAAGAGGCATCGCAGACTGCAACTGAAAAAATGCCTTGAAAAACTAGAGACATGATCATATCTTCTTAAATTAAAAACGTCCCTTACTACGGAGTTAAGCGCAAGTGTAATTTTTCGGAACGATACCGAGTCTAGGTCTGCAAAAATTTCACAACCAAATGTGAGTACTGGTAAAACCAGAGACTTAACTAATTTATTGACGTGGTCAGTCCATGTCAGATTGTTGTTAAACACGACACCAACATTTTTCACCTTTTTTACCATTTCAATAACTTTACCATTCAATACAATGTTTGGAAAATAATTAAAGGTGAATTGTTGGGTGCATATCGGTATGCTTTTTGTTTTAGTTGGATTTAGTATAAGCCAATTATGGTTTGACCAATTAAGGACTGAAGCCAAATCTTCATTCATTCTAACTACAGCATCTTCAACAAGCCCTAAACTAAAATTGAGATATAGATGGACATCGTCAGCATAGATATGATACGAGCAATATCTCAAGACAGACGGAAGGTCATTTATAAACATAGTGAAAAGGAGCGGCCCAAGTATTGATCCTTGGGGAACACCTGATCTTAATAGGGAAAACGAAGAAAGTTTACCACCATGACAAGCAGCTTGAGACCGTTGATAGATATGAGAAAATTAATGAGGTAGCAGCAAAAGAGAAATTATACATTTCAGCAAGTTTTTTACATAACAAAGTTGAATTAACTGAATCAAAAGCTTTGGAGAAGTCAAGCAAGGTTAAAAGTGTTACTTTATTTTCATCAGAAGCTTCGCGAATGTCTTCAGTTACCTTTGAAAGCGCCGTTATGCAGTTGTGGCCTTTCCTGAAACCAGATTGAAAAGGGTTCAATAGGTTCAACCCATTTATGTAACTCTTAATTTGCTTGCTGATGACTACTTCAAAAACCTTAGATAAATAAGGTAATATTGCGATCGGCCTATAATCCTTCTCTTTTCCATAACTTTTTGGAATTGGAATAATTTTAGCACGTTTCCACTGAGATGGGTATACACTAGTGAGGATGATTGAATTAAAAATGTATGCTATGTGAGGGAGTAACTTTGGTAAAAGAATCTTAACAAAGTTCGGGTGTATGTTATCAAGCCCAACACATTTGGACTTTACATGAAATATGGCATCACCAACATCATATACGTCAACCTCATAAAATTTGAATCCATCACAAAAAGTGATTTCAGTAAGGGATTCATTGAAACTAGGTATGTTGGGAACAGGATTGGCAAATTTTTCATTTAACTCATTAATGTCAATATTTTCGTCACTCGTACTCGACTTCTCGAGGTTCATGGCAGGATGTCAAGCCCCGAACTGAAACCTGTAAAGACCAGTAGGAATACATAGTGATAGAATAGCAGTAGCTACCTACTGAAGATATGTGAATTGCTAAAAGGAGCTAAAGACACAAATTTCGAATTCAGAATGCCCCAATCAGGACGACGATCAAGAATAACGTCGTCCCGACTTGGAAGAAGTAAAGCTTGTCATTTGCAAACTTAAAACAAATAAAACTGTAATTGTAGATTTATGTCCGATCCCCATAAAAGGGATACCCTCACAAATGTGGTAATAATAGAGGAACAATCCTTAATGTCACTTATAAGATCTTGTCTTCTCTAATATGTCAAAGCCCGACTTCAACATTAGGTCTGTTTCTTTATTTTGTGCATAGAAATTCACAATCTGTTATATTTCAAGGAGTGGGGGTAAAATCCTCTGAGAGAGCGTAATTGTCTAAAAAGTAAAGAAATGCCTTGAACAAAACATTTGCAGATTGACAGTTGCTATACTTGTTTTAGCTGCGCACGATTTTTGTCCACAGAAATTTTGGTGGCAGGGTGGGGAAATTTCTTACCCTCACTTGAGCACTCCATTTTGTGCACAGCTACGAATAATCGCTGTGCTGGAATAGGATTAGACTGACTTTCATCAAATTACGGTGCATTTCGTTGTTATTTTCAGTAAAGAAACACATCTAATTTGTTTGAGGTTAATGTCAACGATCAACCAAATTTTCGTATTACAGCAGATCTTGAATATAAACAGGAATATATCTTCAATATACACCATCTTTGATAGTATTTACAGAGACGAGCTTTACAGAGCATCCCTGTAAAACTCGTACGGCTCTACAGAATGACTTTGTAGGACGCATCCTGCTCCGACAAGGTCGTTAAAAAACTAACTGAAACCTTCGAAGTCGAAAAAGGCTTAAGGCAAGGCGACAAACTGTCATGTGATTTCTTCAACATCATACTTCAAAAGATTGGACAAAACTCAAACGTCAACTCCAGAGGAACCATCTTTCAAAAGTCTGTACAAATACTCTCTTACGAAGACGAACTGGACAAAACGTCACAATAGACAGAGATAACTTCGAGGTAGTTAAGGACTTCGTCTACTTAGGATCCGCTGCAGACACGGAAATAGCATCAGTGCGGAAATAAAATGAAGAATCACTCTTGCCGCTGATTCTTTGGGTTAAAAAGGCAATTGAGAAAAAAACTTCTAAGACCCTGATCATACTCGTCCTGCTGAATAGACCTTTTCTAAAGCTTATCAGAAAACATTTTGTCTTTTCCATGGGCATAGCTAGAAAAGTACACATAGCAAGACTACGAAAAAGTTGAGAAGATGATCACCAACGCCCCGACTCGACGGGTTTTCAACAGCACATTACTGGGAAATTGCGGAAGGGGAGGACCACGCCTAAGGTGGTGTGTTTCACCGACTCATACTGCTAAATTTGATAGAGTTCGCCCGAAATCAAATTCGCTGTCGAAAGATGTTGACTGAACATTTTAAACTGTAAATGGATGTGTTGAAAGAGTTTATTTTTAAAAATATTTTAACTTTTCTCAACTCTTTGCTTTTTCTCATTCTTAGTTTCTAACGGGGACATATGCTTTTAATGCTTTTTTTAAACAAAATTTTGTTAAGAAAAAGGGTACCTACTTCATCATTAAGAGGGAGACGTCTGGCATCTTTAATTCCAATAGTAAGTTAACACCGAAACAACAACGTTAGGGTTTTTTATATACTTAACGGTCACCCCCTGCCGTTTTTCAATTTTTACTAGGTACCTTCTCCATGTCCTATCTCAATGAGGTAAAACTAAAAAAAATCTTAACTTCTAAGAAACTCTTTTAATACAAAAATTCTTTTCAAACGAACGTGATGTATTAAGAGCCTCGTAGGTATATCACTAGCATTCAACGCACAATAAAGGGTTTTCTAATATTTCAATCAACACAACACAAATCATAAATCATTTCATTCATCAAAAAAGCAATAGTTGTCAGATTAAGACGAATGTTAATTCCAACAACTGGCTATAACTCACATGTGACGCATTAATATCACCCCCTTTGCTTGCTTTGAGAGTTGAGACCTATGTAGGTACTTACAACCAATAAAATCATAAAAAAACCTCATTGACAATTCAATTAACTTCCTGCTACCACTCAAAAAAAAAAAATTACTTGTCACACACAAGTTAACCAATGCACAACAACAACAGCAACAACAAGAAAAAAAGTCAAACCCTTGCAAAACATGTTAAGTAACAAGTCTCGTGCTGTATATACGGTGCACTTGTAAATTGCTGCTATACTGCCAATGCGTTATTGCATGCTCTTATATGCCAAGCCAACGCGCTACTGCCACCGCCACCTTCGCATTCTACTACTCCACATCGAGAAAATTATTCGGCTCATCTGTCGAACGAAGAAATTGCATAATCAAGAAGGCGAGGGGTGCAACATCAGGCAGAGTGCGAAGTATAACAGTGCAGACAGTCTGGCGGAGAGACAGACTGACAAACGTTGCCATTGATTAGTTTCCAATTGAGCGGATATGACTTTTTTGTTGTTGTTTTTTTTTTTTTTTTGCTTGCAATTCCATGGAACTGTTGGATTCAAGTGCAGAAACATCATTTCAGTGCGACCGACTGGATATGGGAGCCAAAGCAGAAAAAAAGACGAAAACCGGTCAAGTGTGGGATTGGTGCTTTCGCGTACAATCTTTATTGAATTATTATTATTATTTTTATGCAAAGCTTTGTTTGAATAAAAAAAAAATGAAAAAAAAAATATTTTTTACTTAATGGGTTTTAAAATATGTCTTTTGAATTTAATCGTAAAAAAGAAGAGGAGAATTTCTGAATGTAGCGCTCACGATTGAGGAAGTTCTTCTCTTAGTTTGATTGAATTGAATATTGATTAGTTAACCCTCCTTTACAAACTGGGGTCCATTTGGACCGCAGAGCATGTTTTTTTTTTTATAATTAACGCGCACATCAAGGGGCTATGACTACCCTTATAATGTAATAGAACACAGTGCGAGTGACCAGATATGGGAGTTATACTCCAGTTTTGGGCGGAAAGCCTTATAAATTGTAGCCAGATCAGAAAGGGTGAAGAACTTCCTGTATCGTCTCAAGAAGCCTAAGCGTTTAGCAGCGTTTTTGGCGGCTTCAAATATGTGGTCATTCCAACGAAGATCACCGTTTATACACATACCAAGCACTGGCAGCTTTTCGGTTTCTTCGATGCAGGTACCATTCATGGATAATGGCAATGGGGGAATGTTGAGCTTCAACGACAAGAGACAGCATTGAGTTTTCGAAGCATTTAATTCTACTCGGTTCTTATGACCACAATGCTGTCAAGGTCAGAATTCAATGAGCTTATCATACGCAACCGTTCCAGTTCCACATCCGCAGAGCACGAGAGGGACGTGAATTTGGAAACGAATATGAAAAGCTGAGGGTCGAGTCGTCAGCAAAACAGTTAAGCGGACTAGAAGTTTCAGACAAGAGATAATTTATAAAAATGAGGAAGAGAGTCGGAGACAAAACGGAGCCCTGGGGCACACCCGCATTTATGATTTGGGTATCAGTATTGAACGGTCGGAAAGGTAATTTCTAATCCAACGAAGAAGAGACTCATCGATACCAAAAGCACGCATTTTCGATGAAAGAGCCTTATGCCCAACTCTATCAAATGCTTTAGAAATATCAAGCGCAATAATCTTACTTTCTCCAAAACAATGTAAAGATTGGTTCCACTTTTCGGTGAGATAAGCCATCAAATCACCAGTGGACCGTTTGCTACGAAAGCCGTACTAACGGTCATTGAGAAGCTTTCGTTCTTCAAGATATTTCATAAGTTGACGATTTATCAACGTTTCCATGACCTTGGAAAGAAGGGACGTTAGTGCAATTGGAAGGTAATTGGAAGGGGAGGAAGATTCGCCTTTTTTAGGGACCGGCTGGACAAATGCAGTTTTCCATCTGCTCGGAAAAATCCCAGCAGAATAGGAAAGATGGAAAAGTTTACGCAGTGGTTTTGCCAGCGTAGAAGAACACCTCTTCAGAATAACGGCGGAAATACCATCTGGACCAGTGGATTTATGTATGTTGAGATCTTTGAGGACTCTCACAAACGAGCGCGTTCGATAAAATATCTGCTTCATCAAAGAATTTGCAGACTCGAGCTCAGGTGGAGCCAATATGCTATGAGGAAATGTCGAGTTGGCAGCAAATTGAGCTGCCAGCAAATTGGCTTTGTCAATGGAGCCAACATACGGAGAGTCATTGAAGACGAGCGTGGGGACCGATGACGTGGTCAAGTTCTTAATGTTCTTGACAAAAGACCATCATCATCATGTTCAATGTGATGTAGTTTATTTATCGACAAAAGGGATATCAGACTTTGAACATTGAATTCCTTGTCAGCAAAAACAAGATCAAGAATACGGTTGAGACCATTGGGAATGGAATTTAATTGAATATTTCTTCCTTACCATGTCATAGGAACTGACAACGAATAGTCCAGCATCCTAAAAGGCCCTCCAGGTAGTGGTGGTAGGCTACTCAACCAGGAACTAGCAGATTCGGTTCCGAAATAACCAATAGCGTCGGATAACAATAATAAATTCACCGTTGATAACCCTGGCAAACGAAAAATGGACAAACACTTCGGAATCTAAAGGTAGAAAATAAGATCCCTTAACGGACTACGTATAAGTGGCTAATCATAGGCTATTAGTTTCTTAGATTATGAATTAGATAAAGATTATTCTAAGAATCAGCTTTTATTAAGCTGAACAAATGGGCCCACCAAAAATAAAAAGAAAATTAAATTACACCTTGTGACGAAGCGTCACAATTTCTTTTCCTACCCCACCTCCAAAACACCGCATCAAAACACAGTGCGTGTTTTTCCTATTAAAATACCCATACGTAATTACAGTACAAAGCAAATGCCTACTCCAAGGTCAAACATTGTTTGATTTTCCGTACCTCATCAATTTGAGTGCATCTCCTTATGGGGAAATACATTGGCAATGACCATCAGATTTTTATATGCAAAATTGTCACTGACTTACAATTCACATTTTGTTTCAGTGGAAAAGTTAATGAATAGAGGTGGTTTCACCATAATTCGAGAAAAAGATCTACGTAGTTTTTATTGTTGTGGCTATTGGTGGGCCAGGCAAGTAAAAACTTATTCATTACTTTTTCTCCTCCCCCGTGAAAGATATTCTTTCTTTTATTTGACTTTGATAGTCTCCTTATAGGAAATTACAATGTTGCGCTTTTGGTGGGCCGAGCGGGTGGATTCTCTTTTCTCTTTTTAGGTAGACGTTGTCCGTCTGTGAAGGAACGCTCATATCACCGTACGCAACCGCAGACCTTTTCTACGAAGTCCGCCGCCGCCGACAGAGTGTTTTGCCCCTAAGTAAACGCGTGCACTTTCTACGAAGTCCGCTAACGCCGATAAATTGCTCTACCGTTTTATACAACGCAGACACTACTACTACGCAGTTCGCCGCCGCGGCGCGCCGCCGATAAATTGTTCTGCCTTCTACGCAACGCAGACCCTTGTTACGAAACCCGCAGCCGCCGACAGACTGCCCTGCCTAACCCAGAGCCAGCTAGGAGTTCACCGTTGCCGAACAGAGGAAACAACGGCCGTAGCATACAACTAGATACCCCCGAGGAAACATCACCGCGACCCCAGAGAAGATCAGCCACTCCGAGGACCAGTACCAGAAACAACAATTATTAAAACTTGCTTTTTGTAAAAATAGAAGCAGATCAAACTTTGTTAAAATTGTAAACCGATCCTGAGATTAGACATTATAATAAAGTTAGATTTAATTAAAGTTGAACCGACCGTCTCCTGTTATTCATTTCTTGAGAAGTTGGACCCTTGTATATTTATTCTATAGTATTATCACAGTTCATTTCTCATTTTCAAAATGAATTTGGAATGTTGTCCACTACATTTTTTCACATAGCTTTGTATAGGAAAAAAAAAATTGTGAACACAACTCCAAATTCATTTTGAAAATGAGAAATGAACTGTGATAATACTATAGAATAAATATACAAGGGTCCAACTTCTCAAGAAATGAATACCAGGAGACGGTCGGTTCAACTTTAATTAAATCTAACTTTATTATAATGTCTAATCTCAGGATCGGTTTACAATTTTAACAAAGTTTAATCTGCTTCTATTTTTACAAAAAGCAAGTTTTAATAATTGTTGTTTCTGGTACTGGTCCTCGGAGTGGCTGATCTTCTCTGGGGTCGCGGTGATGTTTCTTCGGGGTATCTAGTTGTATGCTACGGCCGTTGTTTCCTCTGTTCGGCAACGGTGAACTCCTAGCTGGCTCTGGGTTAGGCAGGGCAGTCTGTCGGCGGCTGCGGAATAAATATACAAAGGTTGGACCGCCGAAACCCAAGTCTTACGAAGCTTCCTTGGGTAGACCCTGGACACCCTGAGTCATACCAGCCTCGCAAAAGAAGCATCACAACATGTATTCGCTTATGTAGACTATATTAGGCGTGTTTTTTTCACAAGGATGTTATGTACATAACATGATATCCAAAAAAAACGCTTCGTTTTTTTTTATTTGTGGGTTGGTGTTCTCGATCAGTTGTCAAACCAATAAAAGGCAACAAATGATTTTTTTTTGCCAAATTCGCACAAAAAGGCAAAAACTGTTTGTTAAAAACCTAAAGCAATTGTATAGAGCGGAAAATAAAAATGTTCCGTAGTGAAATTAATGCAGGTAAACAATTTTATTTTGTCTGTTTTTTGTTAGTTTAGAAACGTCAAAAATAGGTCCGTTCACAAAGGTAACAAAGAATTTCTCTTGACTCTGTTTACACGCTGGGGTTGAATTCATATGAAACTTGTGATTTATGTCAGAGTTGGAAAAATTATTTTGTTACTTGTTTTAACCGAATTAAACTATTAATAATAAAATAATAAAACCAATTTTATGGATTACTTAACAATTACTTTTGAAAAAATGTCAACATTCACAGAAAAATGTGAAAAAAAAATATGCAAAAAGTGCTTTCAATCACAAAACAGAACTTTTTTAATTGCTATTACGTTCTTTTATGTATCTTTATATAAATATACAAATCTAACCCCTGAAATCGATGAAATTCTAAAAAAAAAAATTAAGCAACAAGATTGCGCGGAGTGTAAGAGTGGGCAGAGGATTTTATTCACTTCAACATTTGTGAACAGACCTTCTGAACTTCTCTAGACGCACCAACATTTAGAAATGAAAAGTCGACAAACTCATTCGAGACTCGACTAAACGTCGAAACTCTATCCCCGATCAAATCTTAACCATCCTTTTATCCATAACATCGGTTGTCGGGGATGTTGTTTTTGCTTTGCATGTAAAATGATGTTATGTATATAACAGTGTTGTGAAAAAAACACGCCTATTGTCATAATGGGGAAACACAACCGTGATGTCATAGGTGCTTTTGTGTGCATTGAAACAGAAGCGAATTGGACAGATAGTCACATTTTACAGACATAATAATAATTCTAAAGAATAAAGGAGCAAATAGGAGTCTTTACCAAAATCCGGAAGTTCTTGTCGACAACAGGTGGAAATTCTGATTCTACTTTTATTTTCCCTCGCCCATAATCGACATTGTTAGCGAAAGGTGTTGAGATGTTGTGTTGCTACCCTGAAACAATTAAGTAGCAACACCCACCTCGATAGGAATGCTCATCATATTTATATTGACCTCGACTTCTGAAGAACAGTCAAGTTAAGAGATTCATGTTGTAGTCGCACTACCCGAACGTGCATTGCCTTGTCAAACTCTGTTTTTTCACTGCATTACGATCCTATTTTGCTAAACGAAAATTTACTCACTGTACTGTTATTTGTTCCAACACAGACTGCAGCTATTTGCTAAGAAATTCAAATGAACTGCCCAATCGAGTCTTGATTTGAGTTTGCTTTTTTTTCAAAAGTTCCCACGTGAGTTTCTGTTTTCAGAATAAATTCATTTTGAATTACTGCCACTGTCTAAAAGAAATATAACTAAAGACATAAATCAAATCCCGTATACAGTTTCTTATGGCGCAGCTGTAGCAAAACTCTTTGCCGGATTTGCAGAACAAAGTTATTTGCATAAAATCCTTGATTTCTCTCACGCACTTTTCGTGAATGTACAGATACACAGAGTCATTATTCGTATGAACAGATGTAGCAGCACCTTTATGGTTACATAAACTAGCCGTTAGGTTCTGTCAACTTTTTCGGCTGTTTCCAATTTAACTATGCACTTTCCGCCAACGAGCAAAGCTATAATTTACAATCGCATTATTCACAGTCTTTGTCTATTCACATCTGGTGCGTTATTCTTAAAACAGCATTTTCAAGTTGCATTGCAAAGAAACACCTCCAACCAATTTAGTTTTACCAGGTCTTTGTGTGCGGTTGCTGTTGCTGTCCGCAGTCCACACTCTACACAGCCATGCTTGTCCAGATCCAGAGGCCTGTTTTGCTAATATTTTGATTTTGTACGATTTCCTTTCGCTAGACTCATGTGGCTTTTTGTTATTCAAGGTTTTTCTGTGCCATTTCCTAATGACTGTGCTATTGGCTCTTTTTGGTGTTTATGTGTGTGTTTGTGGGGTACGTATGCTGAACCTAATTGTTTTTTCATTATTCCGTTTTGCTAGCCAGTTTTCTCAGATCAATGAGGAGGAAAATGGTTGCAGGCAGACAACTGAATATTGAGCAACATTTTTGCGAACCAGTTTGATGCTATATTGTTGTTCAAGAAAATTCTTCGCTTTGCACACACCGTCTGCGCCTTAAAATGCATCCTAAAGAGCAGTACCTACCAGCAGCAGCAGCTCAACCAACTAGTAACATGCTCAGCAGATTTGCTGGGGCTTCTTTTTTGTTTTTAAAGTATTTACTGCCATTGCCATTTTACATTAGTTTTCTATTTTTTTGTTGCTTCGAATAATCCCCCTTAAACGATGCAACCAAAACAACCAACGTTCCAAATAAAAAATAAAAAATAAAAAAACATTGAAGAGGTGAGTAACAAATTGCATAACAGTCACAGCCTCTTAGATAGAAAAAGATATTTTGCACGAATGCGGGAATCGGTATTCGATGTCTTTGCATGGGGCTTTGCTGGCTGGCAAAGGCCATAATTCTTGTTTTAATTCGAGTGCAGTGTTTATCCGCTCACTATAGAGAATGTATTTTTTCTAAAAAAAAAAAATACCTATTTATGCTTACATGCGATTGCATAAAATGAGCCATGGCGTGTTTTGTTTAGTGTCTACAGCGACACGACTCGTTTTTTTGGAATTCTGTTGCAATACCCACCTAAACCTATAAATTTTTCTATTAGTGCCATCCAAAATATGCTTTTAACCTTATGGATAACCTCTTTGGGGTGGGTTTTTTAAGAAACAACACTTCGTCTCCATTGCTGAAGCAATGGATAGTACCTATTACGAAAATGCAGTTGTTTAAGTGTGTTTTACGAGGGTGGCACGATTTGTTGTCTACTTGTTTTGAAATGAAGACAACAATGGTCCTTATTATTCGACAAAATCCTTAGAAGAATAACAACTTTTGCAGTTTAGTCATCACACATGTTACATGCTTTTGGAGAACTGCATTCGTTAAAAGTTAATCATGGAAACCTCAGAAAGGCTACAAAATGCAAAAAACTTGGGAAAAATGCACTGTGTCAGAAGTACATAGACAACTTCCTCTCATTGCCAGACTTACAAAACCTTCAAAGAGCAATCACAACTTTGGTCTAAAATCTCCGAATCAAAATCGAAAATAGCGTCAATAGGAATTAAAGGGTCAAATGTCAACTACTAAATTTTCATCCAAACAAATAAATAAATTCATATTCTTACTAAGATTCAGCGCTAGCGAAGTATTCGTTCGGGACAAAGAATTCTCCGTAACGTCGGACGAAATTGGAAAAACAATTGTATTAAGACGTCAGAAATTTCACAAATGACAGCTGTTCGAAAGAATAGATAGATAGATAGATAGATAGATTCTTTATTTCATCAATATACGTTATAATTAGTTTTCTTAAGAATAAGGACATGGCTATACTGCCGTCTGCCTGAAATAACATTCCATTTGATTTCAAAACAAAGAAAAATATAAAAGTGTAAAGCTTTATAGGTAATATTTACATAAAGTCTCATAATAGTTTCAAACAAGTTGAATTATAAATTTAGAAAAAAATTGAGAAAAAATATAAAAGTACAGTAGTGTTTTTAAAATTTTACGAGTTCTTCTATACACAAATTAAAAATAGAAAGAGTAGTAAGTTATCCATTTTAAAGTGATTGGAAACACAAAAAAGCATTTGATGGGTTGAACCATAAAGTGTTATACAATTTTCAATTAAGATCGAATTTCTTTCAATTTAATTCGAAAGAATATCTCGAAGCTAAAATCTCCGAATCGTAGAAAATTGGAGAATCTACCTCTATAAGGGCCGGGCCGACTTTAGTTTACCAATGGTAAAGAAAATTTGTGGCCTAAAATAAATGTCAGCAATTATATGTACATATTAGCAATTGAAATAGAATGGTGTTTTTAGATTTTCGCTTGAAACCATTGGAATATTTAATTTTTTTTTTATTCAATATTTTGCGTGATTTAATTCAATTTTCTTAATTAATGTGCAGTTGGCAGCCCTATTCCAACAAATATATTAAGAGCTGATATTAAAACCTTTAACTTAGCCTTAATTTAGGTTTAATTTAATTTTTTAATTTTGGTGGGGCAAAACCCCCATTTATTAGGCTTAATACAAACTATTACTTAATTTAACTTACAAACTAAGAAACTTAGGGCCAGTTGCTCATTCGAATCATAAATTTAAGTTCTACATAAAGTTCTACTTTAGTATGGGGATTTTATGTAGAACTTAAGAATTCCGGAACGTCTCATACAAAAATGAAAACTTTATGTAGAACTTAAATTTATGATTCGATTGAGCAACTGGCCCTTAATAGCTTAGTTTAGTTGGAGGGCTTGCAAAACTAGAAGAGTGAGAATTTACATTCGTCAGCATAAGGGAGATGGGTTCATTGGAGCTAAGAGGTTCGATAGATAGGTGATAGAAGAGACGCACGGGGATTCCGAGTGTTGCAAGGGTGTTGGTATTTAGAAAAATGGATTCGTTAAGGGCTGGATAGTCAATGGTGCCTGTAAAGATTCGGTGAATGAAGAGAATGTCAAATATTTCTCTTCGATCTTTTAGCGCATTGAGGTTAAGGAGTTTGATTCGGTGTTAATAAGGAGATAATATTAAAGGATCACTCCAATTAAGACCTCGAAGAGCAAATCGGTGGAAACGGCGTTGTATGCTCTCAATTCTGGCAAATGTGCACTTGTTCGAAAGGCAACCAGACTTGACAAGAGTATTCAAGAAGCGGACGAACAAATGAAATGTAAAGGGATCGGGTTACGTAAGGGTCTGTAAATTCTTGGGACCATCGTTTCAGCCAAGTGCTGAATTTGCCTTAAGGATTATATTATCGATATGCTTGAGGAAATTCAGCTCAGGGTCGCAAATAATCCCAAGATCACGGATTATTTTACTGTTTAGAAGATAGAGACGGGGAGGAGATTTAATGCGTTCACGTGAGAAGGTAATTGATTGGCACTTGGAAACATTTAGCTCTAAGCTGTTTTTGGAGCACCATATTGAAAAATTGTCGAGATCCTGTTGGAGGTGGGAAGAGTCTTCAGAAGACAGGGCCCGGTAAAACTTAGTATCGTCCGCATAGAGAGAGATAGAGGAGTGTTTGATGATAATTTCAATGTCGTTAATACTGAGAATGGAGAGCAGAGGGCCTAAATGGCTGCCTTGGGGAACACCGGATGTAGCTAAAAAGCGACTGGATAAGGCGGATCTGAACCGAACGCTGTAAAAACGGGTTTCTAAATAAGAAGAAATCTATCTCAACAGATTGGGTCCAAAGCCGAGGGTGGAAAGTTTAAAAAGAAAAAGTTTGTGGGAGATTTCATCGTAAGCTTTACTTAAGTCAGTTGAAATTACATCGACCTCCTTTCCATTCTCCAAGACTGAGAGGAAAAATTAAACAAAATTAACGAGGTTTGTTGTTGTTGACCTGCCTTTAAGGAACCCGTGTTCTCTAGGGGAAATGAGAGATTTGCAACGAAAACTTAAGTTTTCATACAATCAGCCTTATTATGAGTTTCACGTGAACAGCTTTCCGCCCGGAACATTTTTGTTCGCCCGAAATTTTTAAAGCTATTATGAGTTTCACCTGCACAAAATATCAGACTTACAATTTTTCCGCCTTTGTTGTTCACTTGTTTGCCTCACAAAAATAAGTTAAATAAATTGCTCTCAACGTTTTCACATTTCACGGGGCCAAATAGCTCCATAATAAGGAAAATTTTTCGAACATGGGAAATTTTTCCCCCGAAACTCATAATAAGGGAAAAGTGAAATGGGATCTTTTTCGAGGGGAATGATTTCACGTGAAACTCATAATAAGGCTGAATATGCTTCCGAACATGTTGGGTATATGCGATAGTTTAGCGATGGGACGATAATTTTTTACGTCGCACTTAGGACCTTTTTTGTGTATAGGGGTTATAAACGCCGTTTTCCAAGCTTGGGGGAAATCTCCTAGAGATATAGACAAGTTAAAGACTTTTGAGAGGGGAAGGGAAAGAGTGGAGGAGCATTTCTTAAAATATGACAGGTATACCATCGGGGCCAGGAATATACTCATCATTTAGATAATTTAACTTTCCTTCAATAAGATAGGAGTCAAAGAAACGTGGAAGCAATGGACCAAAAGAAAAATTTGATAAAAACGAGGAATAAGCTGAGTCAGGAACAATAGAATCATCCGTGAAAAACTGTTTGAAGTAACTTGCGAAATAGTTTGCTAAAGCGAGTGCATCGGAAGAGGTTTCGTTATTGAAGGAAAGGGAGGAAGGCTACCCGTCAGATTTTCTTTTGTGGTTGACAAATTTATAAAAAGACTTAGGGTCTCTAATAATGTTAGATTTCAATTCGACTAAGATTTTGGTATTGCACTAAGCACACAATCGCAAGTTTGTGCTAACAAATCAAAGAAGGACCTGAGTTACGAGCTACTTGAAAAAGTTGTAAGAATCTACAATACGATAGTAAAATAGCTATACGTACTTCATTCGAATTGTATTGTCTTGTCAAAACCGCGGTCTTAAGTCTTCTCCATTACCATTAGAACATTTTTCGTTCACAGAAGTTATCTGAATTGTTGATGTCGTCATCACAAGCTACACTACTGTTGGCCAAAGCTAAAATAGCTGACGAACTTTGATGTTCGCTTTTTAATTCTGTAATAAAGAGTAGAGGACTCTAGCGCTCGCCTTGGGGTTTATAACATATACAGGGTTTTCCATTGGGGACTATCCATTTTGTTTCTTTAATGTAAACGCGCCCTTAAGGTCTTTTGACATTCTGTAAACGTCAGATTGCTCATTAAGGTCTACCATTTCATCGTGGTGAGTTACACGAATCAACAACGTTTCCAAATTATTAAAGCGTACTATCAAAATTTTGAGTCAGTCGCTGCAACTTTAAGAGCGCTAACTCCGATTTTTGGTCGGTGCACAATGTTCCCGTGCCAGTGAGACAAATGACAAAGATTAGGACGGAGTGCTGAAAATATCGCGGCCGTAAGTGCATCCGTTCAGAACGACCCAAATCAGTCAATTCCACGTCGTTCACAGGAATTGGGCATCGCACAAACCACATTGTGGCTTTTTTTGGCGTCAGTTGCGTGGAATGGATATTAGTGACATGTGGTTCCAGCAGGATGGAGCTACAGCCCATACAGCTCATGCAACCATCAACATTTTGAAGAGGAAATTTGGTCAACGTGTTATCTCAAGAAATGGACCGATCAATTGGCCGCCGCGCTCGTGTGATTTGACACCTTTGGATTTCTTTCTTTGGGGCTGTGTCGAATCGTTGGTCTACGCCAACAGGCCAGAGACTTTGGAGGAGCTTCAAGCCAATATTGAACGCGAAATTGCCGCAATACCGGTCGATATGTGCGAGAGAGTGGTCGAAAAATGGGTTCAACGTATCGATCATTGCAAGCGCGCCCGTGGAGGACATATGAACGAAATAGAGTTCCATTCGTAATGGTATTGGGTGTACTTTAATATGAAATAAATTCTTTTTTGATATTTCAAATGGCTGGCGTTTTTATTTAAAAAATAAAATGGATAGCTCTTAATGGAAAACCCTAAGCATTGAAGAGTTTATGCAAAAAGTAGCAAAAATCGTTAAAATATTTAAGTATCAAACTTAATATAATAACAATCATAATATTTTGTTGACTTGACGAACTGTATTGAACTGGCATATGGGCTTTACATTTGATTGCAAAAATTATTTTTTAACTAAGGAGTAATACGAAACAGTGATGGTTAGCATGCCAATTGGGGTCTTTCATTGAAAAAGGTCCTTTGGATCTATACGGCTATGATAAGACCAATCATCTACTATACGTCAGTTGTTTGGTGGAATAAGCTCTCGCGTAAATACGTTATTGCCTCGTTTGCCAAACTTCAAAGAACAATTTGTCTTGGTGTTACTGGGGCCTTCCCCAGCACACCGGGAACTGCTCTCAACGCTCTGCTGAATCTTCCTTCCCTTGATACCTATATCATGGCGTATAGTCTCAAGACCATTTCTCGTTTAAAGAGATGTGGTCTCTGGCACAACTCGCACTGGAGCTTTGAGGAACTCGCTAGCAGCATATCTTTTGACTCGCGTCTAATGGATATGCCGTCTGACACGATGATCCCAAGCTGCGTCAAAAATACTCAGTCGACTTTGCTTCGGTTCAGGACTGGTTCGCCCCAGAATATGAGCCTGGAAAGAACTGTAACTGTAGCCAGACGAGGGTTCTGGCGCTGGTACCTTTGTGAAGAACGACGACATACGACTGCTCACCTTTTTACCATTGGTCGACAATTGCAATAATGAAATACTACAATGGTCATGACCTCGTTTGGCCAGGGTAATGCGTCTTAATTTGCAAACACCTGTGGCATTGTGGTTTGGGTTTCATTGCCGTTCTACAATTAAATAATTTTAAATGTCATAAAATAAGACTAACTAAACAATCTGCTGCTTACCTGGCATCATACAGTTAATGTCAAAGTTGAACATAAATTTTCATCACAATCTCCAGCAAACATAAACCAAAGCCCAGCTGTGCGTCTAGAACAGCGCTGAACAACTACAAAATTAGATATTACACTATTCGTGCTTTGTGCAACTAAACAAAAACAACACCACCGACATTATTTCGCAATCACAAGGCTCCGGTCCAACGGCAGAATATGTTTGCAGGAAAATTTATATAACGGTACAACATACATACATATATACATAAAGGGGTACCATTGCCACATAATAATTTCATTTTTACATTTTTTCTTCTGCAGGAGCCGAGTGTAAATCACAAAAAAACATAACAAAACAATAATAAACAACAACAAAAGCACACCATGCCAAGCTGCCTGACTCAAATCGGTTGGAAAAGTCAAGGAACGTCCACACAGAACGTTTCGCGTTGCATCGAAAATAATAATCTTTCTAAAGAGCCCCATTGGTAGTTTTAGTTTGGTTTCTGGATGTATTTAGTTTTTCGTTCTTTGTTTGCTGAATTTGCTGAAATTACTTTCAAAAGTGTGACCTTCGAACAAAAACTGGCTGGCTGCCGCCGCACAGCTCTACTAAGCTAGCAACAGAGCAAATGCAATGAATAAAAAGCATCGGAGGTGGGAAACAACGTCCACAGTTGTTATTAGCAAGTTTCAATGTTTGTTGGGAGCTGCAACCCGCAGTAACCACTTTTGTCAGTGGGGGGATGAATACCTATAAATAATAATATCGAAGAAGAAGGCGCTTAGGTTTGACGTTAAGTGGGTTTGCACGGATGTTGAATAATTTTGTTTAAAAAAAAAGAGAACTGCAGATTAGATATTAATTGGCCTAAATGGAACAAAAAAAAAAAAAAAGAATTCATGGTCTATAAGTTAGTTGTTAGTTTGACTAGCTTTTAAAAGGTGAACCTTAAAAAAAAAAACATAGGTTGTGAGTTATGTTTGTGGTGACAATAAACAAATTTTTGAAAGGGAGAGAAGATTTGAAAAAAATACTTTTCATGCTTCAAATCCATCAACTGAATTTCAAATTGGTTGGAATGTAAGGTATTCACAACATTACTAGAGAAGTTGCTAGTAAGGGATTAAAGCCTGCTTCATCGTTTAACCAAGCCCTTCTTTGCTTAAAGCATTAACATCTACTTGACGAAGCCAACATTGTATCAATAGTCAAGGACACATTTCTGTTTCTGGCTATTACACAGAAATAATTTTTTATAAATAAGGTGTCAAAAGAAAGGTAGAATTCCCTCCTGACTAGACGAATCGTACTTTCAATTGATAAAATAATATTTTAATCACAGAACTTAGCTTCATCGTGTCTCGCAAAAGCAATCAAATTTTTAGTGTGAGAAAACGATAGCGGAATATTTGAGCTAGTTTCTTAGACGAGAACTGATCAGTGGCTCAAGTCTTACCCAAAATAATAATAATGCAACAGACTTTATCGCAGTGGGATAGGTTTTGAGTCACGGAACATTTATAATTGCGACGAAATTGATTGCACCCATGTATAAAAATGTCAAAAGGTTCTAGCAGATGAAAGAAATTGACCAGACAACCTCTGCAGAAGAAATTAAAAACGCAATGATTTTTTTTAAATTCAATCATAACCACGTGTTCTAATTTTATTTAAAATTAACTAATAAAATATTTCTTTTAGTTGATTTACTGGAAGAATTTAAGTATGATCAAGTCTCCCCAAGAGGGTGGCCAGTTATACCGGCTAAGCGGGAGCCAAAAATGGTGTTCCCTTTTGTTTATCATTTGGCAAAAACCACATAAGTTTAAAAAAGAGTTGCCAAAGTATAGAAAAAATATAGTATTATAATTACTCCAAATTAAAACCAAAAAACATTGAAATAATAAATTTACTAACTAATCTTAAAAAAGATAAATGTATATTTAAAATGATGTATTTGACATGCGGTTTAAATGAATACAAAAGCTTTTATGAGCGATTGAACAAAAAGTGGTTCAAGTACCCCGGTTTTCCCCTAATTTTTGGAAGGTCACGAACAGTTTTTGAATGAAATAAAAAATTATAACGTTGAGGGTAGATTTGATAAGGCAATTTTACCTATTATTTTACCATACATTAAACATATATTCAACACCATTTTAATGACTGGAATTTTCCCAAACCAATGGAAAATTGCAAAAATTATTCCGATTCCTAAGACGTGTTTAGGTAACGAGTTCAGACCCATCGCCATTCTTCCTTTCATGTCCAGAGTTTTCGAAAGAGTTGTACAAAAACAGATAAGAGCACACCTTAGAGTACACAAGATTTTGTCTCCAATGCAGTCTGGCTTCCGTTTAAAGCATAGCTGCACCACTGCCATAATAAACATTGTTGACGATATGAGACACGCGTTGGATGAAGACCAGGTAACTTTTCTAGTTCTTTTGGATTTCTCTAAAGCTTTTGACACCATCGACTATTCTATCCTTTATACCAAACTTTCGAGACTTTATAAATTTTCTTCCTGTGCTGTTAATCTTTTATCGTCCTATCTTAGTGAAAGAAGACAAGCAGTTGTTAACGATAGTTCTACTTCCTTTCTCTTACCCACTGTAAGAGGAGTTCCACAAGGATCAATATTAGGACCCCAATTTTTTTCTCTTCACATAAACGAGCTCCCTTCCCTTATCTCATCATCATCAATTCAAATGCACGCAGATGACGTCCAATTGCTTAAAAGTTGTCCATTAGGACTCATCGAGGACTGTGCTAATACTATCAACATTGATCTGGAAAGATCTCACTTTGGTCGAAAAGAAATGGACTGGTTTTGAATCCAATGAAGTCCAAATGTCTTGTAGTCAGCAGAACCCCCTTGAGCCTTTCTTATTTTCCAGTCATTAAACTCAACGACTCTGCAATTGAATACGTTGATTCTGCTAAGAATTTAGAAATGCTATTCAATAGAACCTTAACTTGGGATAAACACATCAATGCAGCAGTGGGGAAATCCTATGGTGTGCTTCGTTATGGGCCTCTAAATTGTTCACACCTTTAAAAGTTCGCCTAATGCTGGCTTAAACACTGGTTCTACCAATCTTTACATTTGGGTGCGAGATCTTTTGTGACTGCGATGCGGTGACTGCGATGCGGTGAGTAGGAGGAAGCTAAATGTCGCATATAATAACACTGCCAGATACATATACGGACTGAGAAGATACGACCGTGTTTCGCATTTTTCAAGACAAATTTGTAATATTTCTCTCGACCACTTATTACGCTTTAGAACTCTTATATTGCTCTTCAACGTTTTCTAGAAACATCAA
This sequence comes from Melanostoma mellinum, assembly GCA_914767635.1. Taxonomy (NCBI): domain Eukaryota; kingdom Metazoa; phylum Arthropoda; class Insecta; order Diptera; family Syrphidae; genus Melanostoma; species Melanostoma mellinum. Next base: position 57,137,607 of record OU612060.1, read on the forward strand.
CCTCAGTATCTATTTGATAGATTAAGATTTGGTTCCTCAAACAGAGCACTAGCACTGATTCTTCCTCGGTTTAACTATTTAACCTCTAGCCGTCAGTTTTTCGTTAATGCCACTCAACTATGGAATGCTCTACCTCAGCACCTCAAGACTCTGAGGAGCATCGACTCCGCTTGCAATTTTTAGATGAAATTAAACCTATGTTACTGAGGAATATTGAAGTATCCTTATGATGAAAGAGTTTTCAAAACCTGTTAAGCAGTTTTAGAGTTCCACTTTACGTTCCCATTTCCGTAAGAATATGGGGATAAAATATAGTTTATCTTACAATGGGATAGCACCGCATTACAATGGTGAACCAATTTTAAATCGAATCAGTGGTTTTTCGAATTCCCGTTCCCGTTGGAATATGGGGATGAGACATATTCCAAGCTACTTGGGGATACTGAAGTACTCTAACGGTAAAAGAATTTTTGAATTCGGTCCGGTATTTTCCTTCTTTCCGGTTTTGTTCCCGTTGTTGTCCCTTTCGCGAAGTAATATGGGGATGAAGTATAGCCTATATTATTTCTCAGGCTCTATAGTCTAGACTATCTCTGTTCCAAATATTATTCAATTTGGCTTATTTGTTTTGGAGCCTATTCAATACAAAATGTAAGTTCTCGTTTACGTTCTCGTTGAAATATAGCCTATGATAGTTCCTAAGCTTTAGACCATCTATCTTCCAAATTTCATTCAAATCGGCAAAGTGGTTTTAGAGCATATTCACACAAACAAAAATAATCTATAAAAAAAAGCTAAAATATTAAATAAATTATTATTAAGAACCAAGTCACTTACTAACAAGTAACTTATATGTATATTGTTTTTGAAAGCTAATACTTTGCTCTTCAAATAACCCTTTAGTCCAAAATATGAACCATTTTCATAATTAACTTTATAAAATTTAATATTTTAATCACGTAACTTGCATTTGTCAACGTTTTTACAATAATTTTTCCACAAAATGGAATAAAAGTACGCGACCTAAACTGAGTCAAATCTAAAAAGAGAGGAGTCTCTGAAGGCCCGTCGTCGTAGCAATTTCGGAGTAAAATAAAAAATAAATAAATAGTGTGGCGCAAACAGAGCCTTGTAAGGGATTGGAGGGAACCTACAATTTTCTGCCGGTTCCGAACGGCTAATCGAGAATGAGCTTTTCATGACAATGGATTTTACTAACGGAGGACTTGCCAATTCCTCGCGAAAGGCGATACTGGTGGAAAAACAGCTTCTGTGGATGGGACCAAGAACTTCTGAGTTAACAGCATAACCATCACGCCGCGTGTAAAACAATTTGGGAGTGCAAGGAAGCATCGTAAAAGCCATCATAGTGAATTTTTTGTTAAATTTGTTATTATTGATGAAATTACTAAGAGCCTTGGAATATCTGTTACAAAACATTCATTACGAAAATGTTTCAAGTCTTTTGTTTCTGGCATTCGTACTCCGAAATTTCAACGAAGGGCCTTGCTATAGGGGTGAATTCGAGGGGCGTTTTTTGAGAAACCTAAATTCGCCCTGAATGTCAAATTGAGTGTTTTTTGAGCCTCTAGGTTTTCCATCAACTCGCTCTAGCTTTTTTCCGTGTTGAGTTGAGGGCTGTCAACGAAATGTATTTTTTTTTTAATGACGGGGATGTGTGGTGATTTATGGTTTAGCGTTTTTTGAGGACTGGAAAACCTGGGTCCATGGTTTTAGTGTCCGGACACTACAAACAATGTCAAAGATTTTATTAAATTTGTTTTTTTTTTTTGCAAATTGTTTTAGGTAATCATATTTCCAACGAAACCAATGACTTTCCATTGCAATTTATTGATTATTACTTGTTCAATTGCCTACTACTAAAAACTGTTCCTACCATTTTTTTTTACACAAATCGACAACGAGACCGCACCTTCAAACCTTAAAGAATAAAATGAAGCGTAATTCTTAAAATACGCATTTCGAGTACCTGAAACTTTGCATGCATGTATAAAGGACACATTGAGGGACCCATGTTTGTTGACGTTTGTGGATTTTTTTGTGTGATTTATCTATTAATCGCAAAAAAAGATCAATATGTCCGGATACTAACACTGTCCGGATACTAGTGCGTTTACCCTATCTTTTGATTTTATACCTCAACACCTTTTTTGTTTCGACTTAACCTATCCGTGCTGGGTTCTTGTTGCATCTTATGCAAAACACCCTGTATAAAGCCCTTGGAACAGTAAACTCCGTTTTATCTTCGGTCAACATTTAATATTTTTCAAAGAGAGAAAATACCACAGGTACGCACGGAGCGGCAAAGCCGCAAAATGATAACAAAATTAAAAGCTTATGCTGAAAAAATTCGTTCTAATTCTGCCTCTCAGTACGCACCCGAGCGCTGAAACTCCTTGAAGAGTTGTTCCCCACACCTATAGTACATCGTCACCTCTTTTAAAATTTATATATCGACTAGTCCTAGGTTGCGTCGCTTCTCGGCGGCCCATTAACGAACAATTAATTATGTAAGACTTGCATTTTTCCATGACTTAACAAAAGTGCAACATAGCTCCTCCTGAATTTAAAAATTCGCAATAAGAATCCCAAAGTTTAAAAGTTAAAACCACCGGATATTACCAAGAATCCAATTTATAAATTTCCCTAGGGAAATTCATTTCGAATCCTATCTACCTACTTTTTAAAATTCTCTCATATGCCTTCGTCAAATTGCTAAGATTGTACGACAAGTCGACGTGCCCATACCTACACATATGCACCAAGAGCCCTCCTCAAATAAAAAATAGACAACTAAGCGCCTACAGCCACTTTAAGTTACAAGCCCACTCGTTGCCATAAATTAATTCTCAATGTGCAGTAAGTTTTAATTGCAACAGGCAACTTAAGCAGCACCCATATCTTCAACACATAATCGTGGGCTCTCTTTTTAATGTGTGAATGACAAAAAAAAGAAACACCGAACACCTAGCAAGTTTAGATAGCCGGGATTGAGAATTTGGTTCCCATGATGGCCGCTTAAGGAATTTTTTTTATTTTAATTCAAAAGTACACGTGCACGTGCACTGAAACAATAACAAAAAAAAAACACTATGCATATTCTATTTAAAATTCAAAAAATGATATGAAAATGGGTTACACGAAGGACTTGTTGAATTAAGGACAAAGGCAGTAGGTACTTATAAAGTGTCATGAGGGTACACCCCGCCTATTATTACAACGGAAATGAAATATTTCCGGTTGTTGTGTGGACAGTGGACTTGTATGTTTGGACATTCTATTCTCCAATGAGGTGAATAGAGGTAACAATTTGCATTTTAATAGCCGCACACGGGTGGATGCAATACAGTCAGAGAATGAGGACATCCTTTTGAAATTTAATCAGTTAAGACACCCGAAGGTACATAAACATAAGTATTTATTGATACGGATTATACACGTGATTCTCATGCATTTGTTTCACTCTAAACAGAATTCTTTGTGTGAAAAGGTGAAAAACGATTGGCAGTTTGTGGAACAAGGAGTGGTAGTAACAAGTTGGTATTCAAAGAAAGTCCTAGCTCCCTGGCATAAGAAACAACAACAAAGCCCGAGCAGATAAATTAACGCGATAGCCCCTTACAGATATCCCATATGACCACATATCCCCAAGTGTGCAAAAGACCTTTAATAGAAACTACTATGTATTTACTTAGGGGTTATGGTAATCATGTGTGGAAGCCTCATCGACACATGTTCGCGTAATAACTGCTGCTGCTTCGTCCAGTCGGTATCGGCACCTTTGAAACAAATACCAGACCTTATTCACACTGGCGAAGTAAATGCACCATTGCGTTTGAATGGCCGTTCATTTGAGAAGGTGTGAGATTATACGAGTTAAACGCACATTGTTTTGTCTTTTGTAGCATAGTAAGCTTAGTATAATAACTCGCCATGTCTCTCTTCTTCTTCTACCTTGCACAATTCACATACCTGAAACGAAATAAAGAAAGAAAAAATTGTTAGACGCATGAGTTATCAAAGAAATTACAACTAAGTAGCTATACGTTATACAGGAGGGTATAGATTTATTTATACAGGATATTAGATGAGAAGTTTTGTTATTTGTCTTTAGCCAGCCGAAGGGGTAAAGGAGTGTTGAATGCATTTTTCTAGCATTACACTGTTTGTTCTTTGCCGGTATGTTCTGTCACTAGGGATAAACATTACCTATCCACTACCCATCATTCCATTGAGACAGAGACAATATATAAACTGAAATAAAAGAATGAAACCCTTCGGAGCATATATGAGGAAAGAAAACACCGCGGTTAAGACACTACAACCGAGGAGTTTAAATAAACATTCATGACATTTGAATAGAACATACATACATAGGTATCGGATGGATAGCTCGCATAAAGAGTAAAACTATGTATGACAAAGCTAGCGGTTGATTTTTCTCTTGTGTGGACACTTGTCAAAGAAAGGTGTTATAGGTTTTTTGTAGTTTCTTCAGCTTACCATAATAATTTCCAATATATCCACAAATCACAATAACATTTTGATTCAAATCAAGAAGTTTTTCTGCAAGATATACATACTGGGTCTTCGAATAACAGGTTTCTTTTTGACATTTAAAATATGAAATAAACAACAAAATTATGGAAGACAACCGAACGGAATTCTACTCTCCAGTTGGTAGACGTCAAAGCGACAATCCACCCGTAGTCTTCTCGATTACGGCAGTGGAACGAACTCTGGAGACCCCATCTTACAGCAAACTTCCGCCTTTTTATAGGTGTTTATAACGGTTCAGCTCTTGATCAGAGTGGTATTACCACAGGATCGTGGTCCAAGCGCCAACAGAAAAAGGGAATAAGATACAACAACGATATACACCATCTTTTTATGAATTTGAAGGACGTGTATGACAGTATTTATAGAGACTAGCTGTACAGAGCCTTGTCTAGTTTCGGCATCACTGCAAAACTCGTAGCTCATACGTCATGCGATTTCTCTAACATAACACTTGAAAAAATTGTATAAAACTCAAATGTCAACACCAGAGGAATAATATTTCAAAAGTCTGTACAGTTACTCACCTATACGCAGACGATATTGAAGCAATGGGAAGAAGGAAGCGTGGTGCTTTTGGCGAGCATTGAAACAAGCGGCAAAATGATATCGATGGTTTATGAGGGTAAAACAAAGTACATATATGCTGCCAGCAAACAAGGAGACAGAACATCGACGAATTAGACAAAACGTCACAATTGACAGACATTTCTACGAACTGGTACAGGACTACGTCTACCTAGGATCCGCTATACACACGTAAAGCAACATCAGTGCAGAGATCAAACGGAGAATAATTCTTGCCACCCGTTGCTTCTTTTGTACCCCCAAGGCAATTGAGAAATAAAACCCTTTCTAAAAAGGCCATAAGGTAACCCTTTATAAGCCCTTGATCATCCCAGTTCTACTATTCGGCATGGAAACATGAACTTTTTCTAAAGTGGATGAGAAAAAGAAAAACCCTTAGTCGTTTCGAAAGAAAGATACTCCGAGTTATTTTTGGCCAGTATGTGAAGACAATGTATGAAGAGAAAATTCAACAAATTCAAGGCATCAATTGTCTTATCTGCGTAGTCGAGTTCACAAAAAATAGTCCAGCGGTGTTAAATCGCCCAATTACGGAGGTAACTTATACAGGTTTAAAACTCGAAATTATGTCAAAATTGCCTTCAACAGCGATTTCGTTTCGAGGCTATTTACCGAACGTACGCAGTGCCCAGTAGGTAGTCCTGCGGCTTCAATTCTTTCACGATGGAATGGCATAAATGAAATTACAGCTATCAAAATTACCAGTTTTGAAAAAGTATTGACAGATTGAAAATCACACATTTCAAAAACACGTTTTATATGGCTGTATAACTGTATAACGGTATAACTGAAAATTCGAGATGGCCACCGCTACAAAATGGCGGTTTACATATTTTTTTATTACTTCCTGGTAGAATTGAGTTCTCTTTGAAAATAAAATGGAACGCAATATGCCCGACAGCAAAATGATAAGTTCATTTTTGTTATCACAACTTCTTCAATGTAAATATGAGAAAAAAAGTCTTGACTGGAGAATAGATTCTACTTTGAAAAAGAAGCAACGAAAATCGAATATGGCGGCCAATAAATCAAAAATTAAAAACTAAAACAATGTACTTTAATCAAAAACATTATTTGGATATTTCCTAGCCCAGGCACCAGTCATTCTACGGCATTGAGCAGAAAACAAAAAAAAATCGTAAATTGTAAATATTAAACTTTAAAAGCCCTCACAAATTTTATTTTTAGCTTTTAGTACATTATCTGCATTGTTCTAATCTTTGTTTTCAATTGAACCACTAAATTTAATGATAATAATGTTTTTAGCATTATATTTTTTTTGTCAGGAGGAAATCTTAAAAAGACACTTGGCAGTAGTGTCCGACCGAAGCTTCGGCTTCGGCTTCGGCTTCGGCTTCGGTCACATTCGGCTAAAAAAACTACAATCGGCCAGACCTTCGGCTTCGGCCGAAATAGGCCGAAGTTTTGGCCGAAGCCGAAGGTTTAGTTTTTGGCTGTCGTGCGTTGTGGTAGGGGCTGAAAAGAATTCAATTTCGTTTTTCGTAGAACGTAGAACCGTGTTGAGTTATTTGTTGTTCTTTTCCTTAATTTCAATTAAATATTAATTCTAGTTCAATTTGTCATTACTTTTAAAACGTTAATTTAATTTATCCCGTTAATTTGGTTACTACATGCATACATAAGATTCGTTTTGAGCTTAACCCAGAGTTGACCCAGGTTTTTTTGAGAACTCTATGAGTGCTCAAAAATCACTAAACCACAAAATCACCACACATTCCTGTCATTTGACAGCCCTCAACTCGCCCAGGCGGAAACCTAGGGCGAATCTTTTTGCAGCAAACCCTGGTCAACTCCAGGGCTCAAAAAACACTGAGTTTGACATAAAGGGCGAGTTTATGTTTTTCAAAAAACGCTTTGTGGCAACCACAGAGCGACCCCATGGCTTCAACGAACGAACCTATTCTGGAAAAAAAAATCCAAAAAATCATTATTTTTTTCATTTTTAGTCAATCTGAAACGAAAATTCTTCAAGTTATTGAAGCTTCGGCTTCGGCTTCGGCAAGAAATCGACCTTCGGTCGGACACTACTTGGCAGTATTCGACACCAATTAGTGTTGGATTCTTATCTTACTAAAAACTCCTCGTAATCAGAACCAATCTATGGACTCCATTTCAGAGTTGATATGACTATGCAGTGATACAGCATCTTTTCTTACAACTTCTGTACCCATTTCTAATTGTAGGTCAGGATGTAAATCGCTATTTCTTATATACCATGGTGCATTTACTATTCCACGAAGGACTTTGTTTTCAAACTTTTGGATGATTTCAGTATTTGTTTTCTTTGTAAATAAATAAAAAAAAATAAATAGGGTGGCGCAACAGAGCGAGGAGCCCCTGGGCCTAGCGCATTTCTCACAACCATGCCTTGTTAGGGAATGGAGGGGACCTACAATTTTTCGCCGGTTCCGAACGGCTAATTGAGAATGCGCTTTTCATGGCAATGAATTTACTAACGGAGGACTTGCCAATTCCTCGCGAAAGGCGATACCCGTGGAAAAACATTTTTGCATTTTGCCTCTGCTGGGATTCGAACCTCGAACCTCTGGGTTAGCAGGTGGACATGCTAACCATTGCGCCACGGGTACACATTTGTTTTCTTTGTACAGCCCCATAATTGGATTCCATAGGTCCAAACAGGTCTTAGTACTTGTTTATAAAGCATCATTTTATTTTCGACAGATAAGTCCGAATTTCTACCGTGTAACCAGTACACTTTTCTATATTTCAAGTTGAGCTCTTCCCTTTTCTTTTTGATATGCTCTTTCCATTTTAGCTTTGCATCCAAATTCATCCCAAGGTATTTGGCCGTATTGGCGTAAGGTACAGCTTAATTGTTGATGAATATTTGTACGTAGCTTAACTTTTTATTTGTAAGGCTTATGTGTGCAGATTTAGCTTCATTGAGCTTGATACGCCATTTTTTGGTCCAATCACTAACGGTGTCGACGGCATTTTGCAATTTCTCAGCCCCCTTGACGACGCACTTACTGGATGCCAAAATTGCAGTATCATCTGCAAAAGTAGCCATAATGGTGTTGTTATCCACTGGAATATCCCTTGTATATAGCAAATACAGGGTAGGTCCTAGGACGCTTCCTTGCGGAACACCGGCTTGTATTTTACTTAGCTTTGAATATTCTTGATCATACCGTACTCTGAAGAGCCGGTTTGAGATATAAGATTTTAGTATTTCGTAGTATGTACTGCCTGGGTAGGCCGCTTTGAAGTTTGTACTCTAGCCCCTCAAGCCATACCTTGTCGAATGCTTGAGCAACATCTAAAAATATAGCCGAACATACTTGTTTTTCTTCTAATGCTTTTTCAACTGCATCCGTTATTCTATGAACTTGGTCTATCGTTGAATGTTTATTTCTAAATCCAAACTGATGATTTGGGATTATATTTCTTTCTTCTATGACTTTGCTTAGTCTTTTCAGTAGCAATTTTTTAAAGACTTTTGCCATAATTGGTATAAGCGATATTGGTCAGTTAGACGTCACTTCTTGAACAATTATTTCAGCAATTTTCCAATGATGTGGGACATATCGGGTCTTTAGGCATGCATTTAGTATTGATTTGTTATGAATTGGAGCTTTATGAAGGCTTTTGATGGCATTTCTTTCATAACTTGAGCAGTTATTAGATCGTACCCAGGTGGTTTTTTGTTCGATAGTTGATTTCGACATATAGGTACTTTTTATTTCTTTGAGTGTGGCAATTGGTATTTCAGCTCCATCAACCTTATCAATAAACTGTAAACTGTTTTCGGTGTGTTTGCTGGGAATGGCTCAAAAAAAGCATTATTTTTGAAACCGGAAAATATATGATCCTTTATCTTGGATAGCGAATATACAACTGCTTTAAGGAGCTCTTGAACCTATTTTGTTTCTTTCGTGGAAGCGTCGTTTTTTTTTTGGTTAAGTTCTTATCTTTTGTTGTGCTCGTGGCGTAATATTTGGTATGTGCCTTTTTTATCCCGAAAAAAATGTTTTTCACGGGTATCGGCCTCTAGTGAGGAATTGGCATGTCCTCCGAGAGTAATTAAATACACTGCCATGAAAGGCGGTTTCTAACTTGGACGTTCGGAATCGACATACATATTTTTTGTTATCCTTGATCCCTTCGCAACCTTAGTTTTTACTGCAATTAAAAGGGCTTTCTTTCCCTCGGAGTCAATTTCCCTCGAAATTCCTCACAACTTTGGGTTTAGAGAAATGCGTTAGGTGCTGATTATCCTTGTGTTTGCTATGCCCGCCTTTAATATTTATTTAGTTGTCCCTCGAAAGGATTGGTTGGAATCTAAACATCAGCAGCAGACCTCATTTATTTTTAAAAGAATTCTTATCCCACCGGGAAAATCCGCGAACAAGACCTAAAATTGAAATACACCTTTCAACAGCAAGCATTCCACCGGCGATTGGTTAGGAAGTGTATTCATTTTGAATTTGTTCTATAAATATGTTGCCCTGTAGTTACAACCCCCCTCGTTTCAACTGTTTATGGCATCCATCATCACACTCGCAGTATCTTCAAACTGTCATCTCTTTCCAATGTAGCTGTACTTTTGACAGGACTCTTTCATTTTTAATTTATGTTCTTTGAAACGAGAAAAGGTCCCCAACAATGGAAACAAAAACCTCCAACATATATCATTACTCATTCCGGAACGGAAGTTGCAAACCGCTTAACCTCCCTACCTTTAAATGTAAAAGGATTCAGATCCATTTCCCTTGCCCATTGAATTGATTTTCCTTTTGGTTTTTTTTTCTATCCAATGTCTGGGGTTTTAAGGCAGTCAGTGTATTCCAAGTGAAGGTTACAATCAAAAAAAAAAAAAAAAAATTAAGTCGGCATCCCCTTCTCCAAAGCAGACCAACTCATCAAATTAATCGTAAAGTCCCTTTTCATTGGGTTTTTCATATCCAAAGCTTTTCATTGTTTGATCTTTCTCTCTTTTTTTTTGTGTTTGATTGAGGGAAAATAAACCATCTGAGCTTGGCATTTTATAAAATGGCATTTTACTTCTGTCCTTAAAAGTAAATCTCAGTTGATGGTGTGAAAGGTGGTCTTCAAGCTTTGCTTTGAGTTTTTACTAAGCAACCAAACCACCCGTCGTTAAGGGCTTATACACAAATATTGCTTACAAATAGAGTTGATAGTTAAGCAAACCCCTTTCGGGAGTGACATTATGGAATGTGCTATTGTAACACATTCTTTGCATAATGCTCTTCTTCTTCAAACCACAATCTCATCTTCACCATCTCATTTAAGCTTATCGGAGCTGGATAGTACTGTCCTGAATTCTATACCAGTGCAATGTCAAGTGAAAAATTACACAATCCAATACCGCGAAAAGTGGTTTGATAAAGATTGTATGATAGCTCGTGGGAAATCCTTTGCTTGACTAAAATTACTAAGAAGTTATCCAGAGAATGTCTTTTTCAAAGAGCAAGCAGAAACGCTGCGGAGTTTTGGAAAATTGTTAGGAAAATTAGTCAAAAACAAAACAAACTAGTCATTCCACACATTGAAATCGACGATCTTGCAAATCACTTTGAAACGCTAACAAAAAACAGTCTCTCTTCAACTTTCCAATTTGCCAAACCTTTATATGAGAACGAAGAATTGGACTCAAGTTTTTCCTGTGAAGAAGTTCAACTTGTATTGAAGGAACTCCAAAGCAACAAGCCTCCAGGAACAAATGGCATACGGCATACCTCAAAAATTCTATAAGACACTAACCCCAATTTTCATTGAAACTTTAACAAAAGCCTTAAACCAAGCATATGATTCAGCATATCTACCACACACCCATCTACCATCATTTGCCTAATTTTAAAAAAAAGTGACAAGGAAGTGGCCGCAAACTACAGAATTCATCAATGAAAATTTTCACAAAACTTCTGTCCAAACGGCTCTATGATTGAGTTCAAAATAACAACTTACTGAGCGAGTCACAAGCTGGTTTTCGAAAGAATTACTCGACAATCGACCAAATCTATTCGCTTACCAATATAGCTGAAATCTTCATTGGATCCAAAAGAAAACTCTACGGATTTTTCGTTGATTTCAAGTCGGCCTTCGATACTATAGACAGGAATGCACTTATGTTGAAATTGTGTAATAAAGGAGTATCGTCAAAGTTTGTAATCGTTTTGGAGAATCTTTATAGCGCAACAACTTCTGCAGTCGCTTTTGGAAGCAAAGTATCCCAGCAATTCGAAGTAGAAATAGTTCTGAGGCAGGGATGTAATTTGAGTCCCCTATTATTTGCCCTATTTATTGATGACTTAGAAGAGATTTTGCAAGGTGGAGTTGTGTCTCAGCAAATCTTTCAATTAAGGTTCTCATGTTTGCGGACGACATTGTGGTGCTAGCAGAGTCGCCTACTAGTCTCCAGCTAATGATCAATAGGTTGTTTGAGTACTGCAACAAGTGGAGGCTCCAGGTTAACCTAGACAAGTCCAAAATTATGATTTTCCGTAACGGTGGAGGCCGAAACTGCCGCACTGAGACCTGGAAGTTTGGAACCCAAAGCATAGAAGTTGTAAATGAATACAACTATCTTGGTATGCGGATATCTCGGAATTTGAAGTGGAAAAGCCACATGCTTGATAAGTTGGCAAAATCTAAATACGCATTGAACGCCACATGGAGGACTGTTATTCATTGTAAAGACGTTGAATATAATTCCAAATATCGGATTTCTGAAACCACAGCTAAAGCAATCATGTGCTATGCAGCTCAAGTTTGGGGCCATAAGGAGTTCGATGAAGTGGAGCAGCTTCTGCGTTATTTCTTAAAAAGAAGTTTTAAGCTACCAAATAATACTGCAAATCACAATGTTAGAGACAGGTCTTCCAGATTTATTCATGTCAACTCTAAAAACACAGGTGGACTACATTTTAAGAACTATTGCAATGGATGATAGGAGACTACCGAAGAACATCACAATGCTTGTGATTCAAAAACAAATATCATGGTTCGAATCGTGGAGGGAGCTAGCCGAGTACTGTGAACATACACTTCTACTCCGGAACGACAGAATGGGCACGTGGAAAAGCGAACTCTATAGCCTAATAACGTTAGTCGATGAAAGAAAGAGAGAGGACTACATACTAAAAGCTCGAAGTTCATTACACAGGGGCATATACGCAAGGCTCAATTATAACCTGCTAACAAACAATTATTTCAGGGCGGAATATCCTACCCATCTAATGTCACTGGTTCTAAAAGCACGAGGAGAGATACTTCCCCTGAACTATATCCCTCACAGGAATGATTTGGAAGTAACATGTGGACTCTGTAATCTAAATGAACATGAAAACGTGTTCCATTTCTTGGGAAAGTGTCCTGTTTTAGTGGAAACAAGAAGGAGTACACTTGGTGTAAGCTACTTCAATGAAAAGGAAATCATAGGAGTTTTAAATGGCGCCATGGACTGGGAAGTCCTTTACAATTATACATACATCAAGTTAGCACTTAACTACAGGAAACGAATCGTAAATGAACTATTTTAAAGTTTCAATTTATATATTAAACAATTAAACAAAAAATATCGTCGTTCTTCTTACAACAAACTCATTTCAATATCCCAAGGTCAGGATCTTTTTGTTTGGCTTACAAGGAAATTGAATGAGTTCCAATCGTTGAATGATTAATGTTCCATTATTTTCGCAAACCGAAATAAAACAAATAAAAGTCAAATGCGAGACAATGTTTTCCTTGAAACTCATACTGTGCACACTCCGATAATGACAAATTAGATACAGATACGCCTCTACGTCTCACAAACCACAATATCCAAGAAATAAAGAAAAAAATTATATACCTCCTATACGTATATCAATATCAATCAGCTGCGACAGAAGCAGCAGCAACAATTGCACAGTTTGCAGTACGGACTGTGGGCTGAATTGAAGAATAAAACTGAAACCGAGAAGGAAAAATTGAAAAGAACGAGTTGAGGTTGTATGGTATGATGACGATGACGATGACGATGACGATGACTGATGAATAACAAAAAGATTCGTTCGAATGATGCGAAACATTCCCTGGTCGATGCTGTGACTGATTGCCATTTGCCACTACTCACAGCACAGTACGCCAGACAAGAGACAACATAAGCACACCAGGTTCGAACATACTCCAAGTGCTAGTTTACAGACTTCGGACCTTAAACGACAACTGGTCTAACTTCATTCTATTATCCCGAATTGGCTCTATAGATTTGTACACACAGATAGATGGATGCAAAAGTTAATTTTGTCTGGTGGACGACGCGACGCAGCTCGGCGGATAGAAATTCTAAAGCTCCCCTTGTTGTTTTTTCGATGCTTTATTTTGTTATGTGTGGGCTTAGGAAATGCTTTTTTGTATTCATATATTTTTGTTAGTCCACGTCGTTCTTAATACCCAATACCTACGTCCAGTTATTTTGTCGTCCTGCATCATTTAGCAATTAAGAAAAAATCCCCATGTGTGGATTTCTATCGGTCTTTGTTCCTTTTTTTTTTGCCAAGGTACGCCAGCCGTGGGTGTGTATAACGTTTATTGTTATTGCCTTAGACAGTTTCAGTTGGCTGTGATAGAAATAATTGTTGGATTTTGTATGAGATTTTCAAAAGAGAGAACAATTTTGAATGGGAGACCTACCCCTGAACCATGACGATGGACTTAACGTAGTTTTAGTTCGAGTGAAACCATGCGCTACTAGGTATTGTTCCTTCAAGGATAATTGAATTTTCCTAAAAGGGAAAATTGGGGGTGTGAAAACTCGCCATCTGTTGGCCAAATGCTTCCTAGCTGCGTGGAATCATCAGTTCACATGCCCTTCTAACAGCGAAACTCGAACCATCGGGAAAGTTGATGAAATATAATATGTCCTTTGCTTTTCAAGTATGAGCGAAAAAGAAAACCAATCAATCTTTCTTGCAGCTTATTCGTCGAGCCATGATTTCGCATAGGCTACGTGGGCAATGCTTTTATATGGCGTAGATTAAAAATAAAGCTCGGAGCGTATGCTTATGCTTTTCCAGATGTTCGGAGAAAAGCCAAAAGACGCTGTTATGATAATGAGGCTAAGGTACCCGCTCTCACCATGTCTGCGCCGAGTATCTGTAACCTCATGCGAGAAAAAGCAAGACATTCACAGAGGAAGTGCTCTGCGGTGTCCTCATCTTTTCCACAAGATTCACAGAGTGATATCACAATCACTTAAGCCTAACACGTTCAAATGCTTGGCAAAATAGAAGTTCCCGCTGGCAAAGCCAATAAGCTTTCTACAGTCTTTTCTGCTACGGGATAGCAAAAATGTTACAGTTTTCTTATCAACGTTGGGGAGCATACGTTTGGCCTGTCTGCATCCAATGGAGGCATGCCATCTACGGTTGTGCTCTTCACAGATCCAATCGTTGATTGAAGCCCTCACTGAGGACGCTGGCAGACCTAGCGAAGGTTCAGGTCCTGAGCAAGCTGTTTGAGATCCTTGCCTAGCAAGTTCACGGCGATCTCATTTCCAGTTATGCCGTGATGGACCGGAACCCAAAAAATGCTCAGAAGATGCTACTATGTTAAGGAGCCTAGGTTACCAGCTCTTGCCATGTCTACGCCGAGTATATGTGACCTGAAAATGCAGGAGATTAAAAAATGTTGGAGTTTTCTTTTAAAGTTGCGTTGCATATGTTTGGTCTGTTTGCATCCAGTGGAGGCATGTCATCCACAATTGCGCTCTTGACATATCCAATCGGTGATTAAAGCCCTAACTGGGGACCCCGGCAGAACAAACGCCGTTCACGTGAATCAAAAGATGTACTGCTTTCGAATTCCTCAAAGCTCCAATACGAGAAATTGTTGCATTTGCTGCTTCCCCAAACTAAGTTTTGGGCGTTAGACAAGTCCGGGGTAAGTCAGACCGCTGCTCATAGAGTATGTTATAACCACGAAGACATCTAAGATCAACATCAATTTAGATTCAACTTCTGGAAGCCTTTTCCACTCCAGTCAGTGTCCTTGGACCAGACTGACTAATACCCCGGTTTCGTTCAGGGACGGCGACGATCCGTTTGAACCTCCGGCAGCTTTGACCGTGATGGTTTAATCCCATTCGACCAGAGTCCGTGAACCGAATTTGCATTTCTTTCTTGCGGTTCCGGTTTTTTTCAACAGTGTCTTGGTTGGACCACCAGGAATTTTAGCAGAGAAGGGGCAACTTCGGTTCGGTTACTAGAGAGCATTCTCAAGTGGAGTGTAAGACCTTTCCCAAACTTTTCCTTTTCGCCGCGCTTCGCTACCCAAGGGTTGCTATACTCAGTGCCTTTGGTCACCCTAGTGTCCTCTTCGCGCTGGGGTTTCACTGCTAGCGTTACATTGCCGGGATTTTTCCAAGATCTGCCATAATGGTATAATGCTAAAATTTGGGCGATTGTTGACTTTCCTGGTTAAAAACCAAATTGATAAGAATCTATCGAATTGTTGACGTGAGGTTTCAGACGTTTACATATTAAAGCAGACAAGATCTTATACGCAACTTTAAGAAGGCTTATTCTTCTATAATTGCCGCAATTGTTAGGGCATCCCTTTTTTAAGATCGGCCATCCGATACCGCAGCTTGATTTCTTGTAGGAGGACAGCAATCTTGACCGTCTTTCATGCTAAAGTTCTACTTATCTGTAATGCTTTCTTCCGACCATATCAGCAGCAGATCAGCTGGTGCATGCTCGTTTCGATTGATATCCAGCTCCCTTGAAAAGCTCAGCGTCAAGGTCACTGCACCTGTGCAGTTTTATGGGATTTGCTTATGGCAAGCCTAGGTCGGGATGACGGCATGCTTGGCCATCATCCAAGTTGAATGGGTCATTTTGACTTACAGCGGCATTTTATCTCATTGCCGCTTAGTAGTCTGCAGAAGTGGTCTTTCCCAATCTTCAGTAGCGATTGCGATTCTATAATCTCATTTCGATCATGACATCTCTCTCATTTCTCAAACGAGCAGCGCTCCTCATGCTGCTTCTTTTTCTTTTAAGAATTGGGGGTTCTTTCTTTCTTTTCTCCTTGTAGATCTCCTTTTACTGGTCACGGACATCCCTCTTTTTCTTTCGCACCAATTTTCATCGAAACATTCATAATTTCACAGGCTATAGTTCTATTCTGATGGCTTCTTGGCACTGCTGCCACTGCACTTATTCAAGGATAGTTAAAGTGACACTCATTTGGAAAAAGTATTGGTTATCTCTTGCGATTGTAGTTTTATGACCTGATATTGTTTTACAGCGCAAGTTCACGCGAGCCTTGAACAGTATAAACCCGATTTTGTACCTTTGTTTCAACAACGTAGGGATCCCAGTTAAAGTTGGCGTCTCGGAAAGTTCGAACATCGATACTGGTCTTAGTCAATGGCATCAACACTTGTCGAGCTTTTTACTTGGTTTCAATGAAGGGTGCAGAATACGAGAAGCGTTTGCAACGAACAAGACTTAGCGATGCAGCAAAATCGATTAACATGAGTCTGTTTTCGGAAGCTTAGTAGCGACCTAGCGCATCGAATTTTATACTGAAATTGCATAAAAATTTTTAATTGTGGTCAAGGAACATATCGGTTCCTTAATTTTAAGGCTTAAAAAAATCGATTCAACCTCATCACTTAATGTTCTCACTAGAAACAACATTTCTGAAATAGTATGGACATTTAAGATCAAGAGCTAAAGAAAGAGAATCTCCGTTTTCACTTCTCTTTTCTTTTGGTTGTGTCTTGTGAATGAATCTATTTGATGAATGGATTCAATCGATAGTATCAATTTACACATTCAGTACTAAAAAGCACTTAAAATAATTCATCAACGTCCGCAACAAATACGCACACAGACTTAACAATTCCGCATCAATGAAAAGTTACGGAAGCCTTTTACAAAACCACCGTGAACTATCTACAAAAAAAAAAAAAAAAGAACAACAAATTAGTCTTATTCATTGGCACACCAAACGACTTACAATTCATAATAATCAATTAACACAAACACCTTATTCATTGCCGCCTCATTACTTATCGTCCCGCATAATTCATATACACAAGCGTCTTGGTCTTGATACTTTGAAATTCAATTATCAACACATGAGCACAAATAATAGCCTATAGGCACATAAGGTTATAAATTATTTTAAATAAAATCCAACAAAAGAAAAGTGACGATCATTGTAATTCATAAATAATAATTAAAATTAAATTACAGTCATCGGGGTGTATTCGGAATTGCAATTATTGTGTGTCATAATGAATACCTTTGGTTTTGGGGTTCAATGTGTTTTTTTGTAAAAGTAATTTATGTTAAAGGATCTTTCCGCTCCAGCATCGTTCATAATAATTATGGCACGAAAAATAAAGTATCAGAGAAAACAATCAGTTGGTCGTTTCATGGTCTCCAGGGAGGGAAATAGAATTTTTTTTCTAAAGATATAACCTCGACCTACTCAGTTCGTGTTGCTTCGGTGGTGGGTAGAAGCACATGGAGACTTAAAAGGAAAAAAAATATTAACAAGTCTCTTCGTGTGCTTTTGGTAGGGTGGTACTTAAAAAAAATGACCGTCTTTATTATATTGACGCTAAAATCACTAGATTACCCTTAGATGACAAGACAGTGTACTGTTTGAATGCTAACAATGATCCATGACAGACTTCCAAAAACACATTTTATACTTCTGGTATAATAGGCCGGGATTTGTTAATGTCAAGTGTTATACATTGCACACAGAAGTGTTAGCAGTTGTTAGAAAAATATCCAGATCAATGAACTCTCGTTTGGTGTTCGACATTGTAAGACTTGAAAAAATACGGTTCCACAGCCACTGTAGATACCATCGGATGGCATTGAATGAGCTAGGACATTTGTGAAGAATTAGATGAAGTTATTCGAATCTCAGTAGTCTACGAGAGCTTTCGCGTATATGTTCCAGCGGATGAATCCGAATGACAGAATCGACGGTGGATTTCAGCAATCAAAAAGCAGAAACCCCTGAAGGAGCTACTCCAACATTTTTGGTTTACTAGGACAGGGTATAGAAGTGGAGATGGTGGGGGATGAGCTCCTGGTGAGCCAACGGCAGCACTCACACCCCTGCAGAAGGGTACTGACACTGGATATTCCAGCCTTTTGTGTCCGAAGGGATCCAAAAGAACCTGGACCTCCAGGTTGGGGGTTGTGCGTAGGGTTAACTACCCAACCACGTAAAAAAGACCTTGTTCCGAAACAACCGAGTGGACCGGGTATAAAGAAGATGAAAAACTGTGGCATCTAAAAACTATGGCGACTGCTACAGATTAGCCAAAATCCAGTCAATGAGCGTATAATAACCATCCGCATCAGGGCTAAATTCACCAACATTAGCCTAATATGCGCCCACGCCCCCAGAGAAGAGAAAGACGACAATTCCAAAGACTGTTTCTACGAGCTCTTCGAAGAAACATATGAGCAGTGCCCTAGACACGGCGTGAAAATCGTTCTTGGCGATTTTAACGCAAAGCTAGGGAAAGAGGACATCTTTGGAAATACAATCGGTAAACAAAGCATCCAAGACAAAACCTCCGAAAACGGACTGAGACTTATCGATTTTGCTGCGGGGCTTAATCTTGTTGTAAGTAGTACACGCTTCCCGCATCTCAAAATTCACAAAGGTACATGGCGATCCCCAGATCAATCAACCGTCAACCAATTGACCATGTTGCGATCGACGCAAGGCACTCTTCCAGTGTGTTAGATGCCCGAACTTTCCGAAGCGCCAACTTTGACTAGGACCACTACCTTGTTGTAGCCAAGGTACGAATGAGGATATCTTGTTCACGACCTGTACGAAATAACGCTGTGAAGAGATATGACGTTGGAAAGCTACAATCGCAAGAGATTGCCAATGCCTTTTCCAATCGAGTGTCCCTTCAATTATTCTTGAATCCCATGCCGCCAGCATTAAGCATTGAACAGCAGTGGCAGCAATGCCAAGAAGCCATCAGAACCGCTGCTTCTGAGGTTCTGGGTTTCACTCGGCCACCAAAACGAAACCCATGGTTCGATGAAGAATGCAGGCAGGCAAATGCAGCCAAGCAAAGAGCACGAGAAATGCTTATGCAAACACGAACGGGGGCAAAACACGATCAAGGGGAAAAGAAGAACACCGACTTTTCAAAAAGAAAAAGAAGCAGCATGAGAAGCGCTCGTTTGAGGAAATAGAGAGGTGCCATAACAGGAACGAGATTCGGAAGTTTTACCAAAAGGTAAAAACATCCTGACAGTGTGGCAAACCCCGAACTCAAGACTATAAAGACCAGCAGGGAAACATAGTTATAGAGTCACAGTCGCTACTGAGGATCTGGAATGATCATTTCTGCAGTCTGCTTAACGGCGATGAGGACACAAATTCCGCTGTCAGGCAGATTGCCCCGTTCAGCTTGGACGATGACCAAAAATGCCGTCCTCCCGACCTAGAGGAAGTTAAGCTTGCCATATGCAAACTTAAATCAAATAAGACTGCAGGTGCAGATGGCCTTGATGCTGAACTCTTCAAGGCAGTTGGAGATCAGTTGGAAAGGAGCATGCACCAACTGATCTGCATGATATGGTCGGAAGAAAGCATGCCCGATGAATGGAACCGCAGTATCGTATGCCCGATTTTAAAGAAAGGAGACCCTCACAATTGCGCCAATTATAAAGGGATAAGCCTCCTTAACGTCGCTTATAAGATCTTCTCTGCTGTAATATGTGAACGTCTGAAACCCCACGTCAACAACTTGATAGGTCCTTATCAATGTGGTTTTAGACCAGAGAAGTTCACAATAGACCAAATTTTCACATTACGGCAGATCTTGGAAAAAACCAGAACATAATATCGATATTCATCATCTCTTTATCGATTTCAAGGCCGCGTATGACAGTATCTACAGAGACGAGCTGTACAGAGCCATGTCTAGTTTCGGCATCCCTGCACAACTCGTACGACTAGCAGAATGACTTTGGAGAATTCACGCTGCTCCGTCAAGGTCGGTAAAGAACTCAAGGTTTTAGACAAGGCGACAAACTATCATGCGATTTTTTCAACATCATACTTGAATAGATTGTAAGAAACTCAAACGTCAACACAAGAGGAACAATCTTTCAAAAGTCTGTACAATTACTCGCCTACGCAGACGTGTTGACGTAATGGGAAGAAAAAAGCGTGATATCATAGGTGCTTTTGCGAGTATTGAAACAGAAGCGGCAAAAATGGGTTTGATGGTTAATGAGGGCAAAACGAAGTATATGCTGTCATCGAACAAGGACACAGAACATCGACGAATTGGACAATACGTCACAATAGACAGACATAACTTCGAGGTAGTACAGGACTTCGTCTACCTAGGATCCGCTGTAGACACGGACAACAACATCAGTGCGGAGATCAAACGGAGAATAACTCTTGCCAACCGTTGCTTCTTTGGGTTAAGAAGGCAATTGAGAAACAAACCCCTTTCCAGAAAAACCAAGGTAACCTTGCAGAAGACCTTAATCATCCCAGTCCTGCTTTACGGCGCGGAAGCATGGACCTTATCGAAAGCGGATGAGAAAACCCTTGGTCGTTTCGAAAGAAAAATTCTCCGAATGATCTTTGGTCCCGTATGCGTGTGGAGAAGAAGATACAACAACGAGCTGGATGAGCTGTACCGCGACATGGACATAGCCAGAAGAGTACGCATCGCGAGGCAACGATGGTTGGGCCATGTAGAGCGGATGGACCCAAACGCTTCGGCTCGTCGGGTGTTCGAAAGCACATTGCAGGGAAATTGCGGAAGGAGAAGACCTCGTCTTAGGTGGCGCAATCAAGTGGATGAAGACCTCAACCGACTTGGAGTGCAAAACTGGAGAGAGCTCGCCCGAAATCGAAGTCGTTATAGAAGGATGTTGGTTGAGGCCCAGGTTCACCCCGAACTGTAATGCCCACCTAAGAAGTAAGTAAGGATGGAACATTTAAGGCGCAGCCGAGGCCAACATTTGCATGGATTGATCTTCAAACATTAAATTATGTCGACCGTATTGACTCAAATAAATGTTTCATGTATTTCTCTGAATTGTATGTGTGTACGTTTTTAGTTTCCGATAGCTCTTAAAAATCCTGCGTTACAAATTCATCAATCTGCCAACTGGTGACAAGCAAGCTCGGCGGACTATAAATGCTGTTTTAGATGCAAGGTGCATCAACAAAGGATTTAAACACCCACAGCTCATTAAGGCGTGACACATTACAACGCACGGTAGCAGAACTGTTTATATTAAAGTCAAAGGCACAAACAATAATACTTTATATCAGACCAGCTATGGAAAATGAATAAAAAAAGAAGTGTGTATTAATATTTATGACCAACGCATCGAGTATAACTCTATCGTTAGACACATCTATCTTCTTAATTTATAAACAATCCAATGTGTAAGTCGAGGCACATAAAAGCCCTGCCTCGTTTAAAGTCCACTGACCCTCTATAAATTTTTGCGTTACACTCCACAGGCACTCTCCACTCACTCTGTTCGCTATACGAACTCGTGCATTAATTTTTTGTTTTAATAAAATTGGAATTGGTGCACTATGTTTTATTATCATTACACTCATTGCTCATGCGCTGAATTTTGATGTAATTTGCATTAAAATAGAGCGTTCGCATCGCGTTGTTTTTTTGCGTTGTGTCTTTTGATACGCATTCTCGGATTGCGCACAACATGAAACAGATAATTGGAGAAAGAAAGAAAGAAGCCATAGACAACACACAACAGTGTCTAACACAGTTTCATGATAAATGGTTGGAGGAACACAAAATATAGTGTTTAAAAGTAAAAAAAAAAAAAACAGCGACAAAAACATTTTATAGGTCCAAACCAAATGTGCATCCCGTCGTCGTCGCGCATCGTAAAGGTCTTCAAAACAACAACATCGCAATCTTAACTTTTCAAGTCGTGCTTATAGAGGAGATACTGCTTTACTTTTGCATGCGCCCCAGCCCCAAAATCCCAGAGGGGATATAAAACCAACAGCTAAGCCAAAAGAACCAAATCAATGTGAATTTTTCTCTCTCCGCTGTTCTCGCATGTTGAGTGCACATTTCTACACGCAAACTGTGGCTCTCTAACGCTTTTGGAGTCTTCCCTCAAACGAAAATTCAAACTAAAAAGGAACACAAAATATTTTGTAATTTAAAAATAAATATAGGTGCACAACAAGCGGGAAGTTACGTTCCAACTTGATGAGGAGGCAACTTAGGCAGTGCACTTACGTATATGCATGTTCGTATATGACTGTGGAATACATCAGCCAGCCAGCCTGTATTGTATACACATTTATTGAAGGGTCATTGGCCAACTTAGAAGTGTGTTTGCCTCTTCTTATCGCAGCTCTGTGACGAAGAATAAAAAAAAGTAAAATAAACAATCTACTATCTATAATTATACTTATCACAAAGAAGGGGAAAGGCGTCGCCGACGCGACGACGGAGGGATCGACACGCAGTATTTTTAGACAGTAGGTACGGTGGGCTGTGATGGGGCTTTTACTAAATTAAAAGTTGCTCACATGAAATGCGTTGATGTTTAAAACACGATAGAATGGCCACATTTATATTTTCAAGGCCTCAAGGAGTCAAGGAGGGACTAATAGCAGTAATTTAGGTGACGAAAATCTTATTTTGGAAACTGGCTTTATGGTTAAAAGCGTTCGTAGTACGTTGTAGATTTACACTGCCTTATAGCCAACACAATCGCTTTGGAAGTCAAGAGAAAGGTCTAAGAGTACTTTTCTGTCGTCAAGGAAATCAATATTCACTACTTAACTACGAGTTACTTTTGCGGCAGCCTCAAATAACCGCAATCTTTGTTCTTTTTTACTCCGAATATACATGGGTATTTAACGCCAGTACAACATATTTTGGAATTACATGCTCTATGAAGTAGACAGACGTATGGATTTATGTGAACCTTTCAAGATTTTGATGTAATGCCACTGGGGAAATGGATTCGAGTAATATTCGATCCAGTCTGATTCAAAGCAAAAACTGTAAGGATTATACAGCGAAGCTTTTTTTCTCTTATTCTCTTATTATTATAATTATTATTTATTGTCTTTATTGTTTTTTTTTCGAAAGAATATAAACTTAAAGTCAAAAAAAGAATTACAAGCATGGCTTTAAGCCGTCTGCCGGTTAATTAGATAAATAATGAATCTATACAATTTGAGAGAAAATGTATCTATAAGCAAAAATTAAAAATACAAAGAAGTCGTTTTAAACAGGATTTATGAAAAAATATTTATTAAAAAAGCAAAAATAAAGAATGAATTAAACATAATCTATATAAAAAATGAAAGACTTTAATCGGGCTTTAGCTAAAACAAAATTAGTAATAAATATCAATATTGAGTCATATTGCTTTATGAGAAAGTAATAACATTTAACAACTTGGGAAGCTTTTAGTTTAGCTAAAACAAAATAAAATATGGAAGCAGTAAAAGATTTGCAATATTAGCTGATATCGCAGACTTTTAGTTTTGGTTAGATGGAATTAAATTGAATTGCATAGTTAAAAAAAAAAGGCTTTTAGTTTAGCTAAAACAAAATTAAGTTAGGTTTTATTTACAAAAATCAGGCTTTTAGTTTAGCTAAAACAAATTAAATCAGATTTTATCTTGATGAGCATTTAAAAAAGATTCACGTTTGTATTTCTATAGCCAATCAAATGGGATATACACCTAATAAGCTTCCAACCACCCTCTCCATTCAGAACACCGAAACATTCCTCTAACGACAAATAACTCTTGTTAAAGTAAAGTCGCCGAATTTCTTGTAAGATGGGACATATTGCCAGAAAATGAAAGATGTTTTCCAATTGATTCAAATTACAAAGTGTGCAGTGGGGATTAATATCATTTCTGTGTGGCCTATAATTGAGCTCTAACAATTCTGTGCGAGCTTTGAAAATCAAACTCATCTCCCAAACATTAAATTCCTTTCGAAAGTAATTGGCTTCCCCCAAACTGAGATTAAGTTTGTTATAAATTGTTCTCGACACAGACTCCCTTGCCCTATCTAAAAATGCCTTAAAGACGTGTTCATCTATAATAGAGATGCAATCATAGAATGCAGCCCTCCACGTATCTAAGGTTTCCACATTTAAAGTCAGAGGGTAATTATGTGTCGAGGACAATTCATACCAATCTTTAAAAGGAGTATACCGACATCTTAATGACACTAAAAGAATTTTTTTCCGCAGATTGGTGTTCTGCCTTTGCATGACTTTGATGATATAGTCTGCGTTTGCTTTTAGGTTCCTGATAAGCATTGGAGGCAATCCCGATTCGACGTGTATGGTGTATTGCATAATTAGGTGTGTTATATGGGAGTCTAAAGATCCGTTTAAAAAAGAATCTTTGGGTGGATTCAATTTCTTCCAATTGTTTGTATCCATAAACTTCATTACCATAACAAAAGCACCTTTTAACGGTTGCATCAACTACTCTGAATTTTGAAGCCGGGTCTATACATTTGTTGTTGAAAAAATTTGACCACATACAATCAATTGCTGCTTTTGCTACAGCTAGTTTATCTTTAATGTGCGCTCGCAGATTCAAATTATGTGTTATTAGATATCCTAAGTATTTGTACTCTGACACTACTTCTAAATTGAAGCCACTGAGGTTCCACGTACGGTCACTTCGAGCACTACGAGATCTAAAAACCATTATTTTAGACTTAGCTGTATTTATTTTAAGGTACCACATATCACAATACTGTTTAAGCTTGTTAATTTGGAGCTGAAGTGTGACCGCGTTATCAGTTAAAACAACAAGGTCCGCATAGAGCAAAACTTTGATTTGTAGATCCCCATAAGTAACACCACCAGGGATATGATCTTCAATATCATTTATAAAAAGTGAGAATATAAGTGGACTTAAAATGCAGCCCTGTGGAACACCTGCATCTGACCTAAACTGTTTAGATTGGTTACTACCGTTAGATACCATAGCAGTCGTATATGTTAGAAGCTGTTCATACGTTCTTATGAATTTAGTCGAATTTAGCTGCGACCTTAAACAATAACGATCTCCTATTTACGGTGTCAAAAGCTGCCTTAAAATCTACAAAGAATGCATACAGACTCGATTTTTTCTTTATAAAACGTCTTGCTACACTAGTAAGAGTAAAGATCTGGTCGAGAGATTAGGTCGGAATCCAGCTTGAGAGCAGCTTATTTTGTTGTTTCGTTCAACCCAGTTAACAAGCCTGAAGAAAAGAATTTGTGTAAAAAGTTTTCGAAAAGAACTGAGAACAGAAATTCCTCTATAATTTTCGGCAAGAAGTTGAAGACCGAAAAATATCTGGGTAACTTTCCTCATCGAACATTTTATTAAACAGAGTTAAAATGTGTTCTAAAAACTGGGAAGTCGCATTCTTATAAAACTCAGAAGGAATGCCATCCGTCCCGGAAGCTTTATTGTTTTTAAATTTTTTAAGCGCAGTAAGAAGCTCTAACATTGAGAAAGGAGCATCCAATTCCTGTAACTTATAGACATTTGGAAGGGATCTGGAACAAAAGTTTTTCAAAATGCGATGCTAGAATATCAACACTAATATAATTTGTTACTGTCGACTTATTACGATTTGATAAAATTCGAACATTGTTCCAAAAAACTTTAGAATCCCTGCATTCAATAAGATTCGATGCAGATTTTCTTAGAAATACTTCCTTTTTTTTCTTGCAAAGTTCTTTGAAAGCATTGTTTGCTTGCAGATACAGTGACTTAAAAGCTTCATTACCTGTATTTCTGAAAAGTTTAAGCAACCAAAAAGATCTTTCTTTATTTTTTCAACATTGCTCATCATACCAACTACATTTAAAAGTTTTAAAAACATTACTTGAGCATGTGACTGCAGATTGTCTTATGATTTAAAAAACTAAATTTGTTGCTTCGTTTACTGTATCCGTAGTGATGATTTGATTTGAGAAGTTAATTGCATGGTTATTTAGATTTCTTCTATAAATATCTGCTTTTCGTTCAACCCAACGAATTCTCTTGTTCTACAGACTAACTAAACCATAGAATAAGAGTTTATTTTATTTATTTCCTCTGTTCAAATTTTCGTTTGATAATTTATAGTTAAACAGAATATGAGATGAAGTTCTGCAACACGTAAAAATTTGCCATTTAGAGATATTTAAATAAAGAAAAATACGATCACACCAATCCATAAGCCTATTGAGATCTTCCTGTAGCATACAACAATCATTCTCAGTTTTGATTTTTTTTGTAAATTTTGAGGTCATCTACACACAAAAGACTTTTGGAGTGCTTAAATAAAGAAGGTATGTCATTGACAAAGAAAAGAAATAGAAGAGGACCTAAATGGCTTCCTTGTGGGACTCCGGAAGAGACGGAAATCATGTTTGATAAGCAGTCACCAATTTTCACAATCAAGTAAGATTCAATCCACTTCAAAAAGTTGGAGTGAAAACCTAAAATGGATAATTTACGCACAAGAACCTTATGGCTAACTCTATTAAATGCTTTAACTAAGTTTTTTAAATTTTCTTAGTTCTAAGTATTAGCTCTAGTTGAATTATATATATGGTATCTTTAGGCCGAAAGGCATTAGAAATAAGTTATTGTGTAGTTTAGAGTACCCGCCTAGGGTCAGTAAGTTAATTAAGTTATTATGTAAGCTAGTTTAAACATTTTTGTTAGCATGTAAGTAGTTATAAGAAAGAACAATAAAAAATGAATTTAAAACTGAACTCTATCAAATGCTTTAGCAAAGTCAGTATAAATTATATCAGTTTGACAATCATTTTCAAACGCAATGCATCAATTGACAGGTGTTGATCCTTTTTTTCCGGTAGCTTCCTCAAGCTTGTTGTTATGGGATCAGAACTTAGTAAAAAAGAGTTAAAAATATCTCGGTTGGTATTTTCTCTGTTTGATTTCCGAGAATGATGATCTCTATAATTTTTGAAGTCCTTATTTCTTGACTCTTGTGCTTCCTCTGTCAGTTGACCAATTGGTAAAAGAGCATCGGCAAAGATTTGTGGTCCATTAATTAAATATTTATGAAGGGTTGGTGACATGCAATACCAGGGATACTTTTCACATAAAATCTTGCAGTATCAAATATCAATTGCAAAAGTTTTAAACTTTTCAACATCAATTTCATGGCCACTAGCCACAACAATCATAATAGTATGCATCTTTTTCATGAGTTGAACATCAATCTTCGTAATTTCTGCAGAAATTTCAGCATTTTGAAAAAAACGTCTGGCCATATTGCCGTCATTAGAATTTCCGAATCCGGGCTTTGGTTTGTCTATTATTAGTCCACAACGATCTTTAAACTCTTTTTGTATCCTCTTTTTGTTTTCTGCAACGACAATCTTGTCATCCCCTCGAGCTTGCTATTTCTTAAGAGGCAATTTGTACGATAAATGAAGTAAGTTTTCGAAAAATCGTATCCATCCGTGAAGAACGGACAAGCCAAACTCCAAGTTTTCTGTTTTTACTTCCCTTGTCAACATACTATCTATATCATTGAAGCTTCTAGAAGATGCACCACATATGAAACACTTTTGTGTTGATGACGTCCCCGTGATAGCATTACAGACTTTTCCGTCAATCATCGTAAAAAGTAGAGTATGACTGACTTTTACTTGTCTTTCTTCAATTAAAGCTGTCGTCTTTTGCAAATCCTTCACCTCATTTTCAACTCTATTTTTTTATGCAATAGACATTTCTGTTGATTCCTTTGCAAACTCTATCTTCAATGGCCTGCAGTATTTTGTAGAACCAGGGCGTGGATTTTGCCATACTATTTTGGAACTGCATGAAAGTCTAAGCGAAACAATACAGGTAATAAAGACAGAAGAATCAGTTGCCTCAAGACCACGGAAAGCTTGTTTGTAGGAGCTGTGTCCCGAACTCCCATCAAATCCCACTTGCAAAACAAGCTCAGATTTTCCATTTAAACTGCTGTTAGTAGATTAATAACTTCCTTTTGCGACTCCATCAAACGCTTTGTGGTTAAATCTTAAAGCAGTGCCTGAAGGGTAACCTCTACTAAAGTTTCGCTTACTTTGATGCACTCAGTGGGTGGATAACACTGCTTTTTGCAGCTTGTAGAACCTTATATGGTGGAAATTTTTCCGGTGCACTCATTCTAATTACCTGGTATTGATGTCGAGATAGTTGCGCTTCAACTGCAATCGCTAAAGCTTCTTGGCCTGACATTTAACAACTATTTGTTTCGAGTGACTCCTCATACGACTTCAAATATTTTTTTGCTCGGTCAGGGGTAGTTGTTGTTATCTCCTTTAATACTTGAATTATATTTACAAGCTCCCTCCGAGTTATAAAAATCGTACTCGAACTTGTACCTAATGGTTAAAAGCAGTCTTAGCTTTTTTTTGTAAGAAAGCAAATTTTCTAAAAATACTTTTTAATCAAAACCGCAAAAATCCGCAAAATTTTTTTACAGTTCCAAGAAATAGATAGCACCAGCTACCAAAAACACACGAGGCTTTAAAGTATTTAATGATAACAACCGTTTTTCATAATTAAAAGCATTTTCTCACAGAAAAAGCACTTAAATAGCTTAACACATACCAGAAGTTGAAGGCTCCATTCCAAAAATTTTAATATTAAATAACCTCGACTTTTATTTAGACAATTAAAAGCACTTTGAAAATCTCTTCACAACAAACTCCAGCTATCGGTGAACAAGAATGGCTTGCGCCGATGCATATCATTCAATATGTGTTTATGATAACGGTCTGAAACTTGCACATTATTAACAGTGGGGTATTTGACTATAAGAAAAAAAATAAAACGGTCCCATACAGCCAAATTCATTTTTCGATTTATTGCCACCGATAAGGCCATTCTGCCCCAGTGTGCGACTGCACAAATTGACGGTACAGTTAAGCAAATTGAACTCTTTTTGGTACTTACAGTAGTTAGAACGTAGTGTAAAATCGTTTTTATTCGATCTGTACCTCTTAAAAGCTATTTTTTAAGAATAAGAGCCTTTTGTTATATCATAAGGTGGGTTCGTATTTTTTTTAGCCGTATTTTAGGGATGAAACGATCAACTGCGTTCTGAAAAATACTAGAAAATATATCAAAAGCTCCTTCAACATTGTAAGCATTTAAAACTTCGTTCCACTGTACCGAAGAGAGATAATTGTTCATTGCATTAAAGTCGGCATTTTTGTAATTAAATGAACATTATCAGCAACAATAGAAATAGGTAACTGGTATAATAGGTATTGGACATCGGCAGGAACATGGAATTGGCAATCTTCATTTTAGTTTAAGTCTGGTTCAGGCCAACTGGGGTAGATAAGTTTTTTTGGTGTAAATTGAAATACCTTATACTAACACCAGCAGGCCATAAGTCTGGTTTTACTTGAAGTTCACAGAACGTAGCTTCTCAACCGCATCGCCATTCTTAACCAACCTGAAGCAAGAAATTTTAGACGCATCGATTTGAAGTTTTAATGCGATGTAGTTAAGTTCAAAGTGGCAAAGAGTGGTTGGCGTCAATATGGAGGTCGCGAAGAAGGAAAAGGAAAGGTAGAGCAAAATACTCCTGGTACAGGCAAACGCAGCGACACCTGTAGTTGGTTGGCCTTCGACATGGAACAATCCGAAAAAGGAGGTTTGCTGACGCATTCTGATGATAACACCGCGTACCCCGCAGGCAAATCACTACTTTGAAGCAGAGAAGTGGGAGAGCTGTGATCCCTTCGAGTTCTCCATGCCGGTAACGCCGAAAAATTTTTCTACTACAAAATAAAAAAAGGTTAGCTCTTTCTTTTGGGGGCTTTTTGAAAATAGAAAGTTATTAAAATTTATAAAAACACCTTACTTAGGTATTACAACAACAAGCTTTTCAACGAAATCAAGGCCCTTAGAGATTCCAAGCATACTGGGACTCCTAAAAAGAATCTTTAAATATTCAAAAACAATTCGGAAACCTTGAAATTTTTTCTGAAAAACTTGTAGGGCATTATCATAAAAACTTCTGAGGATTCCAGGCTAAGGAATATCTCCTGGAAAAATCCCACTACTCAATGGAAACAATCATGCAAGGGAACACTCAACTTGTTCCTTCCTTGATACACATTTTCCACACAGCTCAACTACAACATTTTTGAATTAAATACAGCTAGTCACAGTACATGCCTTGAAACAACCACTTAAACGATCTTTGCAAGAAAAAAATGTACTTACTTAGGTGGGCATTACAGTTTCGGGTGAACATGGGCCTCAACCAACATCCTTCTATAACGACTTCGATTTCGGGCGAGCTTTCTCCAGTTTTGCGGTTGAGGTCTTCATCCACTTGATTGCGCAACCTAGGACGAGGTCTTCCCCTTCCGCGATTTCCCTGCAATGTGCTTTCGAAAACCCGTCGAGCCGGAGCGTTTGGGTCCATCCGCTCTACATGACTTAACCATCGTAGCCTCGCGATGCGTACTCTTCTGGCTATGCCCATGTCGCGGTATAGCTCATATAGCTCATTATTGTACCTTCTTCTCCACACATTGCCTTCGCATACGGGACCAAAGATCATTCGGAGAATTTTTCTTTCCAAACGACCATGGGGTTTCTTCATCCGGTTTCGATAAAGTCCACGCTTCCGCGACGTAAAACTGGACTGGTAAGATTACAGAAAGCAATCAAAGCCTTCCCAGATAGGACACGCCCAATCGCCTGCCGCTGAACAACATGCAGAAATTCATTCAGAACTTCTATTGTTCTAGGAGGCCTCTGAATCATAAAATCACTTTCAATTAACTCGCCTTTATTCTGCCTAGGTTACTCTACATTTTATCCTCCGATTTAACCGACATGGCCTAACCTTACCTAGACCGATACTTGAACTTTTTTCGCTAGACTCGTCCGAAGCCCTGTTTGTTGCTTGTTTATTTTTAATGCGTTCTGGTGTTACGAATCGTTTCTACTCTCGAAGCTTGGTTATCTCCAGTATACCTAGTTACCCATCAACTAGTTTCGAACAAATTTACATCTACGGGAATGAGTGTTGTTAATAATTATTTTATCTTAATTACTATTTAATATAAAACTCAACCGACTATATCGAGAACGCTGCCTCCAAGCTACTCACCCAGACCGTGTCTCTCGGATTCCCAGTAATCCACGATCTTTTCCTCTTATACAAGTTATACCATTCCTTGCAATTCTACACATTAACCACATATCATTTTTCATCATGAATATAATTGAGTTCTTTGTGGTGAATTATGTGTCATAATCTTGACAGCGCAAAAAAAAGGAGAAGAATTATTACAAAAAAAAAAAAAAAAAAAGAAGAAGAGCATGAGGTGCACTTTGTTATTGGTGCTTGGTGTGGTGCAAAAGCTTGCTCCGGCAGAGTTTGGATTGGATGGAACTCATTCAAATGAAATACTGAAATTTAATAAGTGTGCGTAGCAGGCTACTGTTTATTAAAATTGAAAATAATTTGGTACCCATGCACTAATACGACCTACCTATACCTCTACATGGAATGAGTGAAACGAACCCCATGTTGCTTCTCTGGTATAGGGTCTTTCCAATTAAACCTTTTCCTGTTGCCCTTGCCATTCTGCACAGAGCCACAGAGAAGAGAGCCCACAAAAAGTATTAAGGTTTACTCCTATTTTGTCGTTTTTCCTTAAATTTAATTTCTGGTGAACAAATTCGTAGAATTTCCAGTCATCCGTGTCGTTTTCGTGTGTTTATGGTGTAATTCAATCTCAGTTTTATGTATCTACTTGTATCTTTATCACGTATCTTTCCACTTAAAAATCATAAACCTTTTGTAGATAGGTATACACTGAAAGTGAAACACGAAATAAAGCTTCCCTAGCATCGGTCCTTTTAGTATTTTTATGCCCTCTTTGTATGAACTCTGTAACTAACAAGTGTTTATGAGAATGTTGGGAGATATTCATTACAATTTCGCGGAAACGGTGCAAGAAAAATAAAAAGAAGAATATTAAGGTAGGCAGGTATTTGTTTTTTATTTTTTTTTTATTTTTTTACCACAGAAGAAGGGTTTTATTTGTAAGTCATTTATTTTCATCTACTTTTCCTTGACTGGCAGAGTAAGTACCTAATTTACCTTAAGTTACATAGGTTAAGGTATGCAGATGAAAACTTTTACGGCACTATTTAAAAAAAAAAAAAAAAACGGGTATAGGTAAACGACCGATAGACCTAGCTGAGACTTTTTTTATCTTTCCGAAGTCGACCTCAACGGCGTGAAGCGCAAACTGTAGAGCTAATGTGAATTACATTAGCTTTGAGTGCCCAGTGGTCCGGAAACACAAAAAGCTGGCGATAATTCGAAAAATCATAATTTTGCGATGCCTATCACTCTGAGGACATTAGCTAGGAAAAGAAATATGGCGGTGCTTTATAGCGGCTAAATATAACAAAATTCATCAATTTGGAAGTTGTGTTGCTTTGTTTTTAATTTTTTGTTAAAGAACAAAGAAAATGGCGGATAATCACAACGTATACCTTGGCATACGTAAATGAAATGAATGAGTCCCTTTTGCTGATTCCACATTCATTCTTTTGTATTAAAACAAAAGGACGATAACGAGCGAAGCAGTGCAGATATAAGATTTGCTCACTTGAAATTGATATCGAACACATCATTGTATGGGATGTCTTCATTATGCAACCAGAATAAAAAAATACATACCTAAATAAATAGGGTCGCGCAACAGAGCGAGGAGACCCCAGGGCCAAGATTTCTCACAACCATGCCTTGTGATGTGAGGGAATAAAGGGGACCTACAATTTTCAGCTTGTTCCGAACGGTGCTTTTCCTGGCAATGAATTTACTAACGGAGGACTTGCCAATTCCTCGAGAAAACTGATACCTGTGGAAAAACATTTTTGCCTCTGTTCAGCAACCAGGATAGCAAGAACAAAGGTTTGTGCGTTTGAGTGCTAGACCAATGAATGGAAACAGCTTAAAATGGCTCATTTTAGGGCATATTCTGAGCAAAAGGATAATTTTGGATCAATCCCTGATTTTCCAACATTATAACTGGAACCTGGAACGTTAAGCTGGATCCTAGAAGCTGAATCAAGTCGGAAGTTTTTCAATTATAACCATACCCGAATTATGAAAACGTTTGGGTTTGTCTTCTTCTTCTTCTTCTTATTTTTCTTTCACTTTCACCTTCTTCTTCTGCTGTCTATCAACTCCTACTCTCACCTCCACGTGGTCAACTAGGTATGTGCCTAGTATCTCAAACGGAGGTTGGGTCTCAGCCCTAGTGGAAGGTTGTTGGTGGCAGCAAACGAGAGAGGAGGGAGAGGTGTTCCCACTAAGACACCTCTTCTTTCATCCAGACGGCAGCGGAGGAATTCCCTATATGGAATCAACGGTGGCGTCTACAGTTCCAGTCAGGTTGAACTACTTAGTGAACACCTTATAAGGCTACTACAACATATTTGGAGCTCAGGCCTATAAGAAATGGTTTATCCGGCTCCCCATCTTTGGAGCTATACAAGGATCTGGCTCTCCAGGTTGGGGGTCGTGCTGTCGGGCTGACTTCCCGGCCACGTAAAGAAATCTTTACAAGCCTCGGATACGGACGGATTTACTGATGACGAACTAAGCAAACGAAAAACGGACAACAAACTTCGGATCTGTACGTGGAATGTCTCTTAATAGACCACGTGCAGCAGAACAATTTGCGGAAGCCCTAAACAGCTTCAAAGCATTTATCCAAGAAATGCGATGGAATGGACCAGGTAGACGCAGATTAAAAGACTACGGCGATTGCTACCGAGAACAGAAGCAGCGACTGTTTGGATTTGTTGTTGGAACTAGACTCAAGCAAAAAGTCTTGAGTTTCAACTATGTGAACGAACGCATAGCAACAATCCGCATCAAGGCTAAATTCGTCAAAATGAGCCTCATTTCTTCCCACGCCCCCACAGAGGAAAAGGATGAAGACACCAAAGACGTATTCTAAAAGCTGCTGGACAAAACATATTAACAGTGCCCTGGCTATAACATTAAGATTGTTCTAGGAGATTTTAATGCCAAGCTAGGAAGAGAGGATATCTTTGGTGGAATAATCGGAAGATACAGCCTGCACGACAACACCTCCGATAACGGATTCAGGCTGATCGATTTCGCTGCGGGGAAGATGTTCTGGTAGCTAGTACGCGGTTCCATCACCTCAATATCCACAAAAGGACATGGAAATCTCCTGATCAATCAACCGTCAACCAGATTGACCACATTGCGATCGACGCACGATACTTCTCCATTATAGTGGATGTCCGAACATTCCGAGGGGCCAACATTGGCTCGGACCACTACCTTGTTTTAGCCAAGGTACGATTGCGGATATCCCGATCCAAGCCAACACAAGGAAATACTGTGAGACAATTCGACGTTGGACGACTACAATCGCAAGAGATCGCCAAGTCCTTTTCCGATCGAGTCTCTTACAACCTCTTAAGAAGTCCTATGCCGCCAGCATCAAGTACAGCCTCTGAAGTGCTGGGTTTCACACGGCTACTACAACGAAACCCCTGGTTTGACGACGAATGCCGGCAAGCACATGCAGCTAAACAGGAAGCATACAAAGCGGCGCTGCACAAAACAGAGACGAACACCGGCTTCTTAGACGAAAAAAGAGAGAGCATGAGAAGCGCGCGATCGAGGAGATAGAAGGATGCCACAGCAGGAATGAGGTCCGGAAGTTTTACCAAAAGGTAAAAACAACAGCCGCGAGTTATAAGCCCCAAGCCGAAGCCTGCAAAGACGATCAAGGGAATATCGTGGTGGAACTGCAGTCAATGCTGAGGATATGGAAAGACCACTTCTCCAACCTTTATAACGGCGATGATGAACCCAATTCCGCTGTTAGAAAGAACCATTCGATTTAGGCGACATAGACCAACAATACCGCCAACCCGACCTGAAGGAAGTGAAGACAGCAGTATCCAAGCTATAGTCCAACAAAGCTGCTGGAGCTGATGGCCTCAATGCCGTGTTTAAAGCGGCAGGCAATGACCTGGTCAGTAGTATGCACCAGCTCATTTGCAAAATATGGTCGGAAGAAAGCATGCCCGATGAATGGAACCTCAGCATTGTTTCCCCGGTCCTCGAGAAAGAAGACCCTCTCAACTGCGCCAAATACAGAGCTATCAGTCTCCTTAATATCGCGAACAAGATCCTCTCTGAAGTATTGTGTGATCGTCTGAAGTCATTCGTCAACAACCTGATAGGTCCTTATTAGTGCGGCTTTAGACTATAGGAAAGTCCACCATAGACCAAATCTTCACACTACGGCAGATCTTGGAAAAAGCCCAGGAACTTCAAATCGATACCTACCACCTTTTCATCGTTTTTAAGGCCGCATATGACAGCATCTATAGACAGGAGTTATATAGAGCCATGTCTAGTTTTGGCATCCCTACCAAACTTGTCCGATTGTGTAGGATGACGATGGAGAACGCACGCCGCTCCATCAGGGGTTCGGAAAAGATCTCACCGATACATTCGATGTCAAAAAAAGTTTTAGGCAAGGCGATGCACTGTCATGCGACTTCTTCAACATCGTTCTTGAAAGAATAGTGCAAAACTCCCACGTCGACACAAGACGCACAATCTTTCGATATTGACATAGTTGGAAGAACGCAGCGTGATGTCAATGGCGCGTTTATGAGCATTGAGATGGAAGCGAAGAAGATGGGTTTAGTGGTCAATGAGGGCAAGACCAAGTATATGCTGTCATCTAAAAAGGACACCCAACACCGACGTCTTGGACAGAACGTCACGATAGACAGCTATAACTTTGAGGTAGTCAAGGACTTTGTCTACCTAGGCGCCGCTATAAATTCAGACAACGACACCAGCGCTGAAATCAAACGAAGGATAGCTCTTGCCAATCGCTGTTTCTTCGGACTAAGAAGCTAATTGAGTAGTAAAGTCCTCTCCCGAGCAACTAAGGTGTCCCTGTATAAGACACTTATAATCCCGGTTCTTATATGTGGCGCACAGGCATGGACCTTGTTAAAGGCAGACGAGAACGCTTTAGGATGCTTCGAGAAAAAATTCTTCGGGTGATATTTGGTCCCGTCTGCATAGATGGAGAGAGTGGAGAAGAAGATTTAACAACGAATTGTACGGGCTGTAGAGCGACACTGACCTTGTCAAACGAGTCAAGGTCCGGCGGCTTCGATGGCTGGGTCATGTAAAGCAAATGGACACCGACGCTCCGGCCCGGGAAGTCTTCGATTCCAATCCCGAGGGACGGCGCAGTAGAGGAAGACCGACTCAGGTGGCTCACGCAAGTAGGAGAGGACCTAAACCAACTTGGCGCGCAAAACTGGAGGCAGCTAGCTAGGGACCGAGCTGGCTGGAGAAGCATGTTGGTTGAGGCCCTAGTCCGACCCGGACTGTAGCGCCACCTTAAGTAAGTAAGTAAGTGCTGTTAACGAATTAAATTCAAATGGGCAAGTCCTTATTGGGAAGCCCTTTACTTGCACTAACACAGCATCGATTGTCTCTACTTTCTCTTGAGAGCATCTTCGAACTATAAAGAGGACATAATCCTAAATGATGTTGACAAGGTCTTTCTTCCTCAGGTCAGAAGCAATGTTTTGTTAGCTGTCGAATTTTTCATCTCAATAAGAAACATGACACGAAGATTAATTTAGATTGAACGCAACGAGATTCCAGCTCCTTGACGAATTTACCCCGTTTCATGTCTCATCGTTGTTCAGCACTCACATATCAACTAAAACTAAACTATTCAAATCAAAACTAGTTCTGTTTTGCTTCTATAAATAAAGTTATTGTAGGCTGTGTTGAATGTCGACAGGCTTAAACGCGGTCATAAATCTCCCTAAAAACAAGACTTCTGAAGAGCGAAACGAAAAATCAAGTTGCTAATTGCCAGTTGCTGTTTTTTAAAGACTCGTCTTTGTGGGAATTATCGGGGCAATAGATCACCAACCAACTAAAAGCTATTGACCGACTACGCACGACTAATACCTATTTGCTCGGATCATGCAAATTGTTGGAGCCAATAAATAAAGTTAACAGTCATTTAGATCTGTTTCTATTTTTTTCATTTGGTTAATTTATGTACATCTACATGCCTGTGTATTTATTACCAATGCACATAATTTAGTTTTTTTTTAATAAAGCTTAGGAATGTCTCATGTCCGTCGCGCGTTGTCGAATCTTTGTTAAGTTGAAATTTTGATCACACATATGAAGTAAGATAAAATGTCAAAAAAAAAAGTAAGAAACAAAACAAAACTGCAAAATTATTTCGTAATAAAAAACCTGAGTAACATTCCTGGCAAATGAAACACATGTAAGTCATAGTATTATCAATCAGTTTTAATGAAACCGGTTTCATTGTTTCAATTCTTCTTTCTGCCATTCCGTTCAAGATCCAACTGAAGCTGAGTCAGTGCCGCAAGCCGCAGCCGCAGCCTAACTCAGGTCTCAGTATCAGTCTGGGCCTTTATCTTTTTTTATCTCTTTTATTATTTTATTCTTTATTCGTTTTATGGTTTTATTTTTACGTGAAGTGGATATACCTATACAGCCAGACATACGAACATGCGGTGCGCTTTTCGTGTGTTTAGCAAAATGTATAGGTTGCTTTGAAAACTGGTATCGGTATTTCGGTTTCGCTTTGTTGCACTTCGTGCACTAAAATTTTGTTTTTATATGTGTTCCTTTGTGTAATGATGATTCTTCCGCGACCTCCACTCTTTGCGGCCCAAATGCAAACGCAAACCCGAACGCAGCGCAGATGCACGTTATAAATGAAAGAATGAATGCGAAATTATAAATGCAAATAAGCGATTGTAACATTTTCTTTTAGTTTTATTTTTTCTTACGTTTGTTGTTCAATGTTTGCAAAGACCAAAGAGTGGAAATAGTAGAAGATACACAACGAACCGATGAGCGACACCGAACGCCGAACGCCAAACGCCAAACGCCGACGCGACGACTCGTGTTAAATAGAGAAGTTTCGATGAGTGTGCACTTGTTTGTTTTGTCAACATCATTACGATTCATTTACTACAGGTGAATAAATGTTGAATAATCAGAAAAGAAATGTAGGTATGCACAGAAAGCAACGGTAATGGTGAGAACTAGCTGGAGCGGAAGTTATGTTTTGAATATTTCGACGAGAACGGATATGGCTTTTGAATGTTTTTTTTTTTCTTTTTTGACATGGCAGAAATATGTAAATGTGGGGAGGCAGGGAAAGAGAAAAATCAATGTCTGAGGATCGACAAACATGTGTGTTTGTTTTTTGTAGATTTGTTGTAATAGTAGGTTGGTAAGTTGTTAAAGATAAAGTTTTTTTTTTTGATAGGCTTTATCTTTTTTAAGAAATCTTAATGTAAATGACAATTCGTCACGCAGTATTAGAAATAAGTTGGTATGTGTAGGTCTGTGTCAGCCTTCACGTCAAAAAATACCTTCTTCGAAAAAATGTAGAACGACCGGCTCAGTTGGTATTATCATACATTGGCGACAGAATAAATAGCTCATGTATTGAAAAAAAATTTACGGAAGTTTTTCGGGTTTTCCTCGATCTTAAAGTTTTTGTTTTTATTAATGAATTTGTAGGTAATTAAAAACAAGGATTATACTTTCATTTTTTGAAAGAACTAAACTATTTTTAAACCATAGAAAAACGAATAGCAACAAACTGAGAAAAGTGAGAGTAGTAGTATGACAAAATGTATATCAGCAGAAAAAAAACAAATGCTTCACAAAAATCTTATCAGAATATTTTGAATCACGGCTGCACGCCTGTGGTTCATAGATAAAATAAGACTCCGACATTGTTCACCAGGTTCTGAATACCAGGTATCCAGTGTAAAACTAAATAAAGCTCTTGGAGAAGACAGAATTAGTTACGAATTTCTGATGAATGCAACGGATAATTTCTTAAATTATCTAGCAGAAGCATGTACGAACATGCTCAATGAATCTAGGATTGATGAATCTTTTAACAAAAAAATTATATTTCCAATATTCAAGAAAGGTAATGTAAATCAGCCTAGTAATTATAGAGGCATATTTTTTATGAACTGCATTGCGAAGACGATGATGGGAATCCTTAATGAAAGACTTAACACTTGAGTGGAGAGAAACCATATCCTGTCAGAGTACCAATCTGGTTTCAGGAAGAATTACTCTACTGTGGATAACATTTACAACTTGGCATCAATAGTTCATATAAAACTTGGTGAGAAAAGAAAGTGTATGCGTTTTTCGTGGATCTTTAAGCTGCGTTCGACAAAATCTCACAGAACTTACTAATTTATAAACTACGTGCCCTTGGTGTTTCAACAAAATTTATTAATTTTATTCAAGCCATCTATGCCAACACTTATGCGGCTGTGTGGAATGGGAAAGAGATGTCCGAGTATTTCGAAACATTCAATGGAGTCAAACAAGGATGTCTCCTCTCACCCCTACTTTTTGCACTGTACATTAATGATCTGCATGAATGTTTAGGAGGAGGTCTTCAAATCGAGAATAATAATGTGAGACTGCTATTGTATGCAGATGATATGGTCATCCTTGCAGACGACATCCGAATCATGCAAAATATGATAGATCGACTAGAAGAGTATTGCAACAATTGGTGTTTAGAAGTTAATATGGGAAAATCAGAAATAATGGTATTTCGAAATGGAGGAAGACTATCTCACCAGGAAAAATGGACATTTAAAGGAGAGGTAAGAATTACTTCTGACTATACATACTTGGGCGTTCTTTTTACTTCAAAGATGTCATTTAGTAAGCACGTGGAAGTTAGGAACATCTCAGCAAAAAACAGCATAAACCCCACTTGGCAAAACTTTTTGGCAATGAGAAATATAAGTCTGAGTGCGAAATGGAAACTTTTTCAGGCGGTATGTAGGGCTATCTAAGCATATGGGGCGCAAGTTTGGGAGTTTGGAATATTCGAAGAAGTAGGTAAGCTACAACGCTATTTTATTAAACGGATATTAAAACTACCACCGAACACACCAAACTACGCGCTTTCACTCGAAACTGGTGCTGAAGACGGCCATTTTTATACTCTGGATCTTCACCTGCGATATGTAAAGAAAACCCTGTTTAATCTTAACGAAAGTAGACTACCACATCGACTCTCAAAAATTCTTTTACAGAGGAATCAATTTTGGGTAAAAGAGTTAAATGAAATCGGATCTGAATTCGGAATACATTGGGACGAGCTTTTGGGGTCAGAGGAAGAATGGATCTTGAAAAGTGTTGCACTGTGTGATTCTCTCAAGCTCAAAACATTTGAAGAAAATAAAACAAAAGCAGTAGCCAGCAGCTCACGCATCTACAAGGTCTTAGATCACTCAAAGGGTCTTAACTATATCACATCAGGGTTTAGTATTTCTAAAATAACCTGGATCTTCAAAGCGAGATGTGATTTAATTTTTCTGAATGGAAGCAGATATAATGGCAATGAATCATCCTTATACAGCCTTTGCAACATGAGAGAGGAAAAAAATATTCAACACTTTTTGGGCCGATGCCTAGTACTGGGAGAATTCAGAGTCAGATACTTCAAAAAACCGACATTTGAAGAAAACGATATTATACGTGTGCTTAATGGCGAAGGTTTACTAGCCTGGGACCAACTGGTCAATTATCTCACGGAGGCCATAGCCTACAGAAAATTTCTTGTTGAAGAGTTCAATTAAGCAAATGAAATAAAGATCAAAATATATTTTAATAATGTTGCAAATAAAATGGAATGCTTTTTAAAATAACATAAACTAAAAATTTTAAGTTTAAAATTTTTGCTAATAAATAAATTTATTGTCATATCTTTTCATACTAAATGTTGATAAAATGTACAAATTCTATTTACAAATAACAATATTTTTAATGAAAATTATATAATGTTTGAAATTTTAACAATATATATAAACAAGGCAAATGAAAATCTTTGTAAATATTTGAAATTTTAGTTAAAATAAAAACAATTTACTTACTTACTACTGAATACCATGTAAGGTTTAGGTAAGGTTAGATGTGGCTCTCAGTGTACGGAAACAAACAAACTAAGACCACAGAGGGCCCATTGTGATACCACTGATGCCAGAGGGTTGTTCACGCTCAAGACTTCATCAAGGGGACTAGAGGGCTGATCACCCTCTAATTCTAATCGAACCTGGACTAACAAGTCAATCAACTGTTAGTCAAACCATGCTACCATGCAGGACTTCGTATATGAAAAGGGAAAAACTTTAAGGGTCTTTGTTAGCTAGATCGCTG
The DNA here is from genome assembly GCA_914767635.1 of Melanostoma mellinum. Classification (NCBI taxonomy): domain Eukaryota; kingdom Metazoa; phylum Arthropoda; class Insecta; order Diptera; family Syrphidae; genus Melanostoma; species Melanostoma mellinum. The sequence goes on from OU612060.1 coordinate 57,179,170, forward strand.
GTGTCGTCAAAAAGGATTCACCTATGTGAGTCTTACGTCTGTTGGCGAACGCAGGCCAAGAACAGATGTTGGACTGTCTCCTCGTCATTGTCATTTGAGTAGACACAAAGTCTTTTAGCGTGTCTATCTATTTGGCAGCGTCTTGCTAGGACAACTATAATGGTGGAATTAATATGCAAACGATTTAGATTCAATAAGCACCTTGAACGTTGCGAGTCTACACATAGCCAAATTCGTTTAGTGATATGGCAAATATTACGTTGCGCCCAAAAGATCATGCCAAGGCGGCAAATCAACTGAAGACTGTAAAGGCCAGCAGTGATAGAATCGCAGGATCTATGTAGAAGCAACACTTCTGCAGACTGATCAGCAGCGATTACGATACACATGCCTTGATCAGGTCAATTTCAACTTGAACATAATCATCAAGAGTGCCGTCATTCCAACATAGATAGGGTTAGGCTTGCCATATGCAAACTTGCGCATATGCCCTTGACGCCGAGATTTCAAGGCAGCGGGATATCAGTTAGAAAGGACCATGCACCAGCTGATCTACGTGATGTGGTCGGAAAAAAGCATAGCCAATAAATGGAAATGGAACGTCAGTTCCTATTGTATGCCCGATTCTAAAAAAGGGAGGCCATCCCAATACGGCAATCAACTATAGAGGAATAAGTCTGCTTAACGTCGCATATAAGATCTTGTCAGCTGTACCTAATACATATGTGAATGTTTGAAACCCCACGTCAACAATTCAAAAGACGAAGAAGTAAGCGTGCTGTCATAGGTGCTTTTGGGCATTGAAAAAGAAGTGGCAAAAATTGGTCAAAAGATGTGTTCACACCTCCACACGCCAAACGGCACCAATCGGCACATGCCGATCAAAAATAAATAAATAGGGTGGCGCAAAAGAGCGAGGAGCCCCTGAGCCTAGCGCATTTCTCACAACCATGCCTTGTGAGGGAATGGAACGGACCTACAGTTTTCTGCCGGTTCCGAACGGCTAATTGAGAAAGCGCTTTTCATGGCAATGAATTTTTTAACGGAGGACTTGCCAATTCCTCACGAATGGCGATACCCGTGGAAAAACATTTTTGTCTCTGCTGGGATTCGAACCTCGAACCTTTGGGTTAGCAGGTGGGCATTCTAACCATCAAGGGGGCGTTACCGACTGATAGGTAATGGTGAACAGGAGACCTCGCCGAAATAGGTAATCGAGATTGTTGGTGAATGCTGTTGGTTGAGGCCCATGTTCACTACGAACTGTAATGCCCACCTAAGTAAGTAACAAATGGATGTATACCTACCTGCACTTCAATAAAACGATTTAAACAAACAATCCACTCGACCTCTCTATCAAAATGAATCTTCCATATGTTTGACACTCCTATTTCCATACGAAATAAGGCAAAGATTCAGAAAATGACCTCGTCGAACGTTAGGTTTCACAATCCAATCTCAGCATTTCAGAGAGGTCTAGTTTGGTTCCTAGCTAGTTCAGCTCTAAAATAAAATTCCATCCTTCACTGAACATAATCTCTGTCTCAATTATTATTGACAAAAATAGGTACCTACTCCTTCAATTCAACGATAAGAGCCTTCCTATGTTCTTATCTACATTAACCTTAATGATGCATTATAGGTGCGTAGTTTACAAAATATTAAAAAAAAACAGTGCGTGGGGCAAGTAGGTAGGTATATATGAAGGTACCTATAAATAAATAATAACACAAAAAAAACACCAATCCATCCTTTCCAAGCAGTTTAGGTGTGTTCTGTGTAAACTGAAGGCTAACTAGACAAACACCAAACTCAAATAACACACAACAGCAACAGAAAATAAAATAAAATAAAATAAAACTCTTCATGTTCACTTCTCTTGTATAAATGACAACAACAAAAACGATGTTGATAGCTTCGATGAGCTGCTGCTGCTGCTGCCTGCCACGCCACAATGCTCTGCCTGCACACATCCTGTCTGAGAGGGTGTGTCCTAATTTTGCCTTTAAAACTTCTTCTCCACTGCTCTCCACTTCGCCTCGCTTTTTGTGTAGTGCATTAGGCTGGAAAGACTCCTCCCTTTAAGAGGCCGTACCTAAGAATATTTCCGCCTCAAATTTGGAGTTTGTGCACGATTCTCAACTTTATAACAACACACTCGTACCCCGAGGTGAAGTCTTCTCTAATCACACAAAAAAAAAAAAAACGAATCAACTAAAATTATATGGAAGCAGTGCAACCAGCAGCATCGTTTTCGTTGTGCTGTCTGTAGCTTCCCTGTGTAGATGCACTATGAAGACCGGGTAGTGGCGACGCGACGAACGACGCGACACGGTGCCGTGTGGAGTTGGAAAGATTACAAATATAATGTTACCGAGCACAATGGAAATATACAGTCAGTGTCAGTGTGATCGCGTGCGACACAGCTGGAATGCCTTTAGGATTGCATAATTGTTCCAACATTTTGTAAGACATTTGTGTTACATTGATTGATGGGGGACAAAAATTATTTTAGTCATCATTTCAAAGGCCAAAGCACATTTAAGCAATTGCAAGGGAGGCAAACAGATGCAAACACATTTGCCACTTCTTTTGTCACCAAGGATGACAAAGAACTTGGGGGCAGTCCTCTAAGTCTATCTAAAGTAGACCGGACTGATCTGTCGCACTTTATTCATACAGCCTACTAAAATAAAACTTTTTCCAAATTCAGTTCATTAGGCAACAAAATTCTGGTTTATAAAAACGATGCTTAACACCTCTTGTCTGTGAATTCAAAATTAGAGAACTCAGGTATCTGTCATCGATGTCATCTTTGATTAGAGATTTATGCTATTTGGGAGGACAGTTTAAGGGCCAGTTATGTATAGCGAAAACAAATCAGGAAAAATGTTCAGAGTTAGGTTTTCGTAAGGATTGAATAACAAATGTTATACAAATCGATGGTAAAAAAACACATAGATTTTTTGCCAAGAAAATCTTCAATTGAACCAATATTCTCTGTTAATATTGTAGTTTTGTTATTTTCCTGATGCAATTTAATTTTTCGTGGCAGCTGATTGAAATATCACCCTAAATGGAACAATTCATTCCAATCATTTGCATTCCATTTTCAAAATGTATTCCATTGACAGACAAAAGGCCACGACCCGACCCATAGAATCCATTGCGTCCGTTTGCTGCTGGATTCAACTGACAGCTCGATTAAATACACACGATCTTATGAGAGGTGACCCATAAGCATCGGATGCAACGGACGCAACGCAAAAAGTAGACCAACTTTTAACTTTTGCGTCCGGCAGAACTGATGACATGCGCAGTCAAAACCAATTTGAAGTTTTCTCTTCACACCGCAACGGATTCTATGGGTCACCCCAATCCGTTGTGTCCGGTAAAACTCACTGCTGTCAGTTGAATCCGGCAGCAAACGGACGCAACGGATTCTATGGGTCGGGCTCTTAATGCTGGGTTTCCACATGTCACTAAAATGACATAGTTTGACAGCTCAAAGTCTTGTCAATTATTGCAACAATTGCCAGTTCATTTCCATTTGTGTCATTTACTGTCAAAAAATTGGTTGCCATTTCATTGATGAAGAAATTTTGACAAGATGTTTTGTCAACTTAATGAACGCTATTTATCCACTTGTGCTGTCATTTCTGAACTGCCAGTGGTTTGTCACTAAAAATTATTTGTCTACTTGCTTCATCGAATTGTGTTGCTCTTTTTTTGTTAATAATTTAAATAATGTCGAAGAGGAAGCAGATAGCCCTTGCTTCGTGCGTGGTGATAATGGGAGTTAGATTGGAGCTGGCCGAACGAGAGGAGAAAGTGAAAAAAAAGGATAAGACATAACTGCTGGGTTCAAAATTTATTCCTCGACAGAGATTAATGCGGGTTTTACGCAAAGCTCTGTAATATTGAGCCAATTTCTGAATTTTTGAAGAAAACCCTTTACCTGCATTTTTTTACAGTCTTCGAAGATAACCGGCAAAAGTTTTCCCAGAGACAGAAGCTGAAATGATGGAGGAGGCTGTTATCCACTTTGCTAATCATGATGCTGTTTCTTTTGCGCATACTCCTCTCTTAATCTACACATAAGTACCGGTTCTTATAGGATTTGCTGTTGGAGTTTCAAAGATTTTCAAACACCTCCACGTATAAGTTTTATGGAGGATTCAACACTCCACTCCGGCGTTGATTTCCTCTGCCTTCGATTTTTTTGCCCTTGAATTTTTTCCACCTAATATTTAGTATTTTTTTATTTATGTGGTCTCGTGTTATTACTTGTCATTTAATTGACAAAAGATTCAACACGATGCCAAAAAAAAAAAAATGAAGATGTCTTGTCAATGACTGATGAAGTGCCATTTTGTTTGTCAATCAGCCTATTTCCACTTGTCATTCGAATTTACTGCCAAAAATGACCGACGATATTCGTCAGTTCAATGACTGTCAATTTTTGCAATTTCTACTTGCCATTTTTCTCAATGACAGAAAATTAGGTAATTTATCATTTAAAAAATGGCAAGTGGAAACCTAGCATTACAATGGACTTTTTTTTTATATGCATTGCATAAGGAAACTAACATATTTTTCGTGTTCGCTATAAACGCTCATCAAGAAAAAATTCATGTTTCCATTTGTCTCAACTTTTCCTGACCGCTTTGATTGGCACCTTAGGAGCAATGTACACGAAAAAAAATCCAGCTGTAAGTCTGTCAGTGGAATGCACGGAAAATGGAACCCAAATAATTGGAACGATTTGTTCCATTTGGGCTAAAACTTCAATCACGAAAAATGAAATGACGTCAAAAAATGCAATTTTAAAAGAAAATATTTGTTCAATTATACATTTTCTGGGCGCAAAAATTGTTTGAGTGATTTGCAATCAATGTGATGATGAACATTTGTGTTTCAAATAAAAAAAATAAAAAATTTTTATTCTATTTGAAAATTTTTCCTGATTAGTTTCCCTTATCGCTATAACTGGCCCCTTCCTTAGCCATGATATTTAAGAAAGAAAAACTACATAATCCAAAATAAAAGGTTGGGGGCTTTTGAACCTTGGACAGGATTTTCCCTAGCCCGGCTGAATAATTGGTGCATTCAATATAAGAACAGAAATTGTGCCAACCTGCTCTCTTTTTGCATATAAAGTTCTTTATCCGCGTGACAAAAGACATTTACACATCCGACTTATGCAAACTTAGACCAAACTAGAGAAAAAAGTCCTCGGTGAGTATTTTTTCGGCGAACTGGACATCTCTAATGGAAGGTTAGAACAGAATTCTGAAGTTCATTCGGGGCTCGAAATGGTTCGGTGAGTTTGTTCTCAACGAAACCCCTAAGACAATAGTCTAGAGGCGAAAGCGACCGGCCCATTTCTTGAGTTAACACGCTCAACCAACATACTCGTCAATAAATCGATTGTAACGTGTGCTAAAGAATACATCATCCCGTTGAAACCACATGTCATCCAAATTTACCTATGTCTTCCAATTCGAACCAAAAACAATATCAGTTATCAACGTGGCGATCTTTATCGTGGACGAAAAAATGTGCATGTCCCAATAACGCCGCCGGCATGGAAACCGCACATGATTTATTTTTTGTAGATGGAGTGGTGATCCATGAAGCACATTGAGATTTTCACCAACCAATAACGCTTATTTTGCTTCTTGACGAACCCATTGAGCCAAACATGAGTTTCGTCAATTCATTCTTAAAAGGTTAAACTCATTGAGAAAAGAGTGCATCTGCTTGCTCAAAAGTTTTTGGTGATAAAAGGTTAAACTCATTAAACTCACTAAAACTTTTTCTAAAACTTTTGAGCAAGCAGATGCACTCTTTTCTCAATGAGTTTAACCTTTTATCACCTGAGCAATCCGGTTTTAGACCAAACCACAGTTGTACTACGGCACTCTTAAACCTGGTAGATGACATCCGAATGGAACTGACTGAAGGTCATGTAACTTCTCTTGTATTGCTTGATTTCTCAAAAGCCTTTGAAAATCCTCACAACATTCTTATTCTTAAATTGGAAAACTACTTCGCTTTCTAATCCACAGCATTAAAACTTATGGAAAGTTACTTGACAGGTCGCTCACAAGCTGTCTACTGCAACCAAAAAATGTCAAATTTTCTTCAAACGAAAGCTGGTGTCCCACAAGGATCCATCTTAGGTCCACTATTGTTTACCTTGTTCAATAATGACATTCCTTCAATTTTGAAATGCTGTAAGGTCCAAATGTACGCTGATGATGTGCAGATGCATTTTAGCTACCCGATAGGTCAAGTTGAGGATGCCACTGAGCGAATTATGCTGAACTCCAGTAAAAGTCAAACCATAATTAGTCGCTTAAGCATTGACACTCAAAACTTACCAAAACTCTGCTTAGAAGGATTAGTGTTACATTACGTCACCAGTGTAAAAAATCTCGGTGTTACATTTAACCAAAATCTCACCTGGGGAAATCATATTATTAAAATAGTATCCAAGATATATGGATCCCTCCGGATTCTATAACAAATTGGAAATTGCCTTCCTTTCAGGACTAAGGCAATGTTGGTGAAGTCACTTTTATTCCCAATCATTTTTTATGCCTACCCAGTTTTCTGTGACCTAGATAGCGTCTCCTTACGTAAGTTGAAAGTAGCTATAAATAGTACAATAAGGTTTGCCGATAACATTGGTCGAAGAGAACATATCTCTGGTTATGTTAAGGCTTTCCTTGGAATGGAGTTACAACAGTATCTCGAGTTTAAAACACTAACTTTTCTTTTCAGTCTCAAAGAAAATAGAGTGCCCGAATGTCTTTTCCAAAGAATTCAATTTGCATCTTCTTCCGGAAGAAGTAGAAGTTTCGTGCCACCTTTTACGAACTACTCTATAACTCCAAAACAGTTTTTTCTCCGCGCCACAAGAATCTGGAATCGCCTTCCGCTCAACGTAAGACGGTCTTCAGGTATGAGGGATTTTCAAGAAAAGCTTAAACAACATTACTGCTCATAAGCATATTTACAAAAAGAAAAATTTAGAAAGTTCAAGTAAATAATGTAAATATTAATTTAAATCAAAATTTAACTATAATTTAATAATATTCAAATAATAAGTGTATAAGTTAATCATTTATTGATTTTTAAACCCTGTTTCCATTGTTCACAACTTAAAAGATAATATTGTATCTACATGTAACATAATTTCTGTACCCATAAATACAAATACAAAATTCTTCATCTTAGCGCATCTTCTCCAGAGTCCACTTCTTTGTCAACTTTAGAACTTAAATTTATGATTCGAATGAGCAACTGGCCCTAAATGAAATAATAAACAATACCTTAGTGCTTAGTACCTACCTAATATGCACTTTCGTTGTGAAATAGGTAATCCCAGGCAGTCGAACTGTTTGTCGAAAGAGGAATGAGGAGTTTTTAATTGCAATACCAAAAACCAAATTGCTTAGGTCAATCATCAATCAAACAATTCAGATTTGTTATTCATTCGAAAGCTTTTATTATGTGTGTAATCAACCATCAAAACAAAAAACAAAGCCAATGACCTCCACGCAGTAAAACTGCCGAACGCGCTACTACATATGTGCTGTGCATCATTCATTAGCACATGATAAACCGCTACTGAACGAAAAAATTATAAATTGCATTCTCATTCCGAACACCGCGTCGCCGACACTCGAGGGAATCATTTCCGAACGGATGCGAATTGCCAATAGCCAAATCTAATAAGCAAACAACCCCCCAACACCGAGTAACTGCCTAAAACATAAGGCAGTCAGTAGCAAGCAGTAGGTGGGCATTTATAGGTTTGCGCAAGACCGAAAATTTCCATAAAAACAAATATCGCGAATGCATAATTGTACCACTCTGTTTTATACAAAGAGAGAAAAGCATTGATAAATGAGAGAGGCTATATATTGATATACCTACACTTACATTATGTGAAAATATTTGTTTTCAGGAGCTTTTGCTTTCGGTTGCTTATACTGTAGCTATACCTACTTTTTTGTTAGTGCTTCAGAACAAAGACAAGCTTTTACTCAGTTTGATTAAAGTTAAACAAAGGCCGAAGAAAGCATGATATAACTTTCAGTACACAATATGAGCAGTTTATTTGTCATGCCTCATGCCCACCAACTCTCACAGTACAAAAACACGTTGCCGTATTTATGTTTCCTTTTTCATAGCTATTACGATGCATTCTTGTGCAAATTATTTGAAGTACTTTAGCAAAAAAAAAATTGCGTGGATTCCCTCCGCGAGCAAGAAGTAAAACTTCCTGATTTGGAAATGAAAATAGGAGGGGTTAGAAATTGATTTTTAGTCAACTTATATTGTTTCTTTAAGACAAACTTTTGATACAACTGTTGCGAGCGGTGGCGAAAAGTATGCAATCGATAATCCGCGTTAAACGTTTAACGCAACCTTGTCGCATAAGAACTAGAAGAAGAAATAAACTTACTCGAAAACAACCGAAAATGAATCAGGACTATTTTGGATGATTGCTGAAAGTAGTTCCACTTCCTTTCCATGTGTACTGGAATTTATATTGAGATACACATGAAGAAAAATACCTTTGCCATGAACTTCTTTGGGCGGATGTAAGGCATAAAGAAGAAAAGAAAACAATTTATCTTAGTAAGGTTTTGTCAATATTCATTTATATTCAAAAGGAATGAAGAAAACGAAGAAAACAGAAGGAAAAACGAGGAACGGAAAAGAACAAGGCATGAAGAAATTAAGAAGAGCAAAGAACGAAGAATGAAGAAACACGGGAGGAGAGAAGAAAGGAGAAACGGAGTATGTAAGAATGATAAAGAATAAGCAAGAAGCAGCAATAAGAAAGACCGAGAAAGGAAAAAAGTAGAACGAGAAAAAAAGGGATAAGTAAGACAGAAGAGAAAAGATAGAGGAATTAAGAAAGAAGAAGGAAAGAGGAAGAAATAAAAAAAAAATTGTGAACCCAACTTTGTTTTTTGTCTCCCGCATCCATCAAGGCCATGGTACCCGATGGATAGCATGTCCGCCTGTTAATCCAGAGGTTCGAGTTCGAATTCCAACAGAGGCAAAAGTGTTTTTTCCACGGGCAATTCCTCCGTTAGTATTCATTGTCATGAAAAGCGCTTTCTCGATTAGCCGTTCGGAACCGGCATAAATTTGTAGGTCCCTTCCATTCCCTCACAAGGCATGGTTGTGAGAAATGCGCTAGGCCTAGGGGCTCCTCGCTCTGTTGCGCCACCCTATTTATTTATTTATCTATCCACCAAGGCCGTGGTACCAGTGGCGAGATGGTAAGCATATCTGCCTGCTCTTTGGGAAGTTCGTGGTTTGAATTGAACGGAAGCAAAAATGATTTTCCAAGGGAAGGTATCGCTTGAGGAATTGGCCTCCCATAATAGATTCATTGTCATTAAAAGCGCTTTCTCGATTAGCCCTTTGGAGTCGGCAGACAATTGAAGACCCCTCCATTCACTCACAAAGGCAATGGTTGTGAGGAATGCGCTAGGCCCCTGTGATCCTCGTTCTGTAGCGCCACCCTATTTATTTTATTTATTGATCCACCGAGACCACCGATGTCAAGAAAAAGAACATGGCAAATTTTCTAACAATGAGATCTACATCTTCTTTAGTTAAAAGTTAGTGGTTTTTTTAGACGTTTGGTTTTTCAATCTGGCAATAGTTTTTTCGAAGTTGGTCTATTTGACAGCTGTCACTTGAGTTATGCTCGATTTATGGTTTATCACTTTACCGTGGAAGAATTGAAGCCTCACGACCACTGGGCACTTTATCGCTTGTCAATGCAGATAAGCCCGAGACGATGAACACCTGGGAAGAGAATATTCGACTCGTTATTGCTGACATACGGTCTGACATCGAGGTCGAAAATTGGTTCTCTTGGCTAGGATTTATGCGACCCAGTGCGCTTGCCCCAAATCATTTTTAAAACATAATGACAAACCCTTGTCTTTATAATAAATTCTTGGCCACAATGTTCAGTTATATGCGTGTTATTTCATCTTGAAAACCACACGTCTAAAAAAACGCCTTTAATTAAACCTCAGTGCCTCAGTTGCATTCTTCCCTTGAAACAATGAAGGGACGTTCAAATATTGCGTAGGGCAATTCAGAAGATTGAGCGGTCTTCCAAACGTCACGGTGCGTTACAGCGGAAGAGGGGGTGTTAAAGCAAGGCGTAATGTAACACTTTTTTACAGAATACCCCAGACCAGACTCATGGGAAAGAACAGCATCTACGGTCACAGCTACTTGCTGCCAGAAGATCAAATGAACATTATCGTGCTGACATGGGAGGGAATGGGCTGAATTCTTTATAAAAATGAGGTTACGTAGTACTTGAACGCACTTTTAGCCGCAAAAAACGCCTCGCTAAGCATGCCCATCACTTTTCCAATTGGATTAGCTTCGGATTTTCGGACCTTTCTCTTAACTTACTTTATGAGGGAAAGGAAGGAACCTATAGTTTTTTGCCGATACCCAAGGGGTAGCTTTCGTGGCATGAAAATACTAGCGGAGAAATTTCTAACAAAAAACACTTTTTTGTTCTTTGGTTTTTCTATGATTCAAAATTCAAGAGAACTGTGACCCCGATGCTTGTAACACCTAAGCCTACCAACCTCATTGATCTAGAAATGGGCGTGTATATATGAAATTTATTTCGTCTAAACTTCTTGAATGATTTTCAAAGCAAAGGCTGCCTTATTTTTCTTTCTGAAATTTCACTGCACCTAGTAAAAACGTAAGAAGGTACCTACCCATTACCTAGGTAGGTAGGTACAATGTACCTGGAATCATGTTCAAATAAAGCCCTGAGAAATCAACAACTTTTGCAAATGCCAATATTCTCCCCAAAAAAACCATAGTAAGAAGGTATACGAACAGACCAATATGTAGGTTTGTAGGCTGGAAGGCTGCTCAATTCGTAATCGCTCGCACTCACTTATGAACTCTCAGCTGACCACATTCCTATTTGCATTGCGACGTCAACAAACTTAAAGCACACAATACCTACCTACATATGTAGGTACATACGTATTTACTTATTCAAACCTACCTACCAACCAAAAAGTTAAAAACAAATGCAAAAACAAAAACTATAAACAAAATTCTATCCCACCACTCCCTGTTGAATCCGCGATTCTTTGTAGCCTAAAATGCAAGCCACTTGGCACAGAGCCCACAGGAGCAATATTCGTTTCTTCTCTTCCTCGGCCATTTTCGTTGCATTTTAATTTTCAAGTTGCTTATTCCAATTCCAATACTTAATACCGATAGGAGAATAAAATAAAAACTCACAAAAAAAGAAAACACAAATTATACCCACTAACCACCACACAGGCATGTTTCTTGGGTCCACAGTGGACATATGGAATCAATGTACAATGCTCGCAGCACGTACTACATAAATACATAAATACTTGCACATAATATATGTATATAAATCCACATCAAATGAGAATGAAGAAAAAAAAAAAATTAATCACATAAAAATAGAAACTATGTTTAAAAGGCGATTAAACAGACATTCGCATCGCTGCCGCTGTTCGCTGGTATGTTGCTGCTGCTGATAGGGCATTTCCCTGTGGGGTGAATTGAGGTTGAGACTTGAGAGTAAACGTTGTTATCGGTGGACTGTGTGAACGAATACGAAGACTTGCCTCTATGCGTAAGCTATGACATGAGACAGTGAATGCACTGCTCAGTGCTCCGTCAACACATAATTCAAATTATCGAATCGTTATCAGGTTGTTGGCTATCGGCTTTACTTACTGACAAAAAAAAGGTAAATAATGAGTAGGTAGGTTACGGTGCTTTAGTTGAGTGGTGTACCTATACACTTATTAAATATTAGTTTGTTTATCTAGGTAACTTCACGGATCGTAGGCGGAGACAGGAGTGCCTGCCTGCTGAGCGATCGTGATTGAGTGGTTTGTTTGCTTGCTTTGGTTTTTCTTTTTTTTTTTTTGTGAAACGATTTCAATTTTTTTTTTTTACTTATAAAGGAAGGTAACTTACCCCTTTAAATATCAAAATCCCATAAAGGTTTCATAGTAAGTATGGCTCATGGGAGAGGAAACCAAATTCCAAATTAAATTGACTCAAATTGTTGTGAAACACAAAAAAAAGTCGGGCGCATTCGACAAAAAATACTCGTAGTTCAATAGAAAACTGACTTGAGGCATATAAGACGTTCACAGAATAATCGTCTTGTAGAAAACAGAATCCAGCTACAAGTTGACACAAACAGCACGTGGTTGAACGTGTTTATGTGCACTAAACACAAGCTTACACGAGTCGTTTGAGGATCAAAAAGGAAGGTGTTGTCGTTTTCGTTCGCTTAATAATACATTTTTAATTAATTTGAAGTAAAAAAACTAATCATGTTATTCGTGTTGGTTCGTTTAACCCGAAACCACTCAATCATTTCTGATGAAAAAGGTAGTTGAGTTTCCTGTTAGTCAATCCGAAACGTGCTTATTGCGGTTGAGCTGAAAATATAATGATGTGACTCGTATTAGGTCCTTTATAACGAAATCTCTCAGTCATATCTGACAAAAAAGATTTCCTATTGGTCAATCTAAAATAAGCTTATTGCAGTCGGGTGAGTAGAAAATCTGATGGTGGTGCTGGAATTCACGCGAATTTTAAGCAGCTACTATTTTTTTCATTATAATACAGTTACAGTAACTTTCACACAACAATTGCAATTGGAAAAATAATAGCTCTAAAATCACACACACGATGAGATTTTGAACTCAAACGATTGCAATATGCTCATTTTAGATTGAACAATTTCGTTTTACATGAACCAACACGAGTCACACTATGTGGTTTAGAGCTCAAACGACCGAAATGAGCTCGATTCATATTCACTAACACTAACTCGTCAGAAATTACTGAGTGATTTCGTTCTAAACGAACCAACACGAGTAACAACGATGTGTTTTTTTCCTCAAATAACTCAATTGCAGTCGTGCTACACAACCTAACACAACCCACACCCTGAGTCCATGTAAACATTTTCCACGAGGTTTCCAAATCCAAAACTATCAATTCAAGTTGCAATTAATGCCAAACAATTTCCACTCAAGTTATTTTGAATATTAGATTTTTTTTTTTGAGGGGGCAACATTGACGGGATCATCTCAACTTATTTCTTTTAATGGCACCGACTCTTGAGTCTTGAATGAAGATACCATTTACCGTCACCGGTAGCTTCACCAAAAGAAACATTTGATAAGCAGAATATTACCAGGGATATGTCAAATTAGAAACTATGTTCAACTTCATGATAAAAAAATCACTTTCGTTGATATGTATATGAGAACAAAAAAAAATTACAACTAATACTCTCCCTGAACCCAAACGCTCAAGGGTCGGCCGGGACATAATGCACCTTTTAGCCTGATCTAAAGCTGTTTAAAATACTAGGTTAGGTATACGAGTACATACCTGCATTGATTTATTTCTTAAAGCTGTTATCATTCGTCCGATAGCAGTTTCCTGAAAATTTTATCAATGGCACTGGTAGACCCTATCGCATATCTATCAATGACACAGTTTACCACCATTTTATTAGGATAATCTAAACATTTGTCACATCTATTGACGATTCTTGGAATCACTATCATTTTCTGATTACAAGGGAACATTTTTTACTGTTTCAAATCGAAAAAAAAATTTTTATTATTCGTTGGAAAGAACAGAAGACATTGTCAAAAACGCCGATAGTTTTCAATCACTTTTTGCTTTTCCAATAAATTCTTTTTTAAGATTTTAGCTTTTTAAGAACAAATAAACTTTGAATGCCTCCACTACAGACTACAGAGCACAGACGCGGACAGTAAATTTGAGCGTGGTTACTAAATAATCATTTAGTCTTGTTATAAGCTGTTTTTTTTTGACGATTGATTAGATTAGATTGTTCAAGAGCTTAAGTGCGATTTCCTACTGATAAAATCTAACTAAGTAATCATTGAAAATCATCTCAATCATTTTACTGAAGTGGCTAGATTAACGATTCAGCTAATTAAGATTTAGAAACCAAAACACAGATGCTATCAGGGTATTAACAGTTGTATTAGAACAGGAAGCATTGCGCGATACATAAGTCGTAACCTTTTTAAACATGCAGAGCTTTAGGATTGTGTCCGGATTAGATTCATTTGACTGTTACTAACTTACTACTTACTACTACTTACTTACTACTACCGATTGAAATTGGAAAATCAACTCAGTCGTTTACTTTATTGAACAGAATTAAGGAACTCAAAAAGTTTGTGTGCGCAATTTCAATACGGCAGAAGTGAAACTTGAGAGAACACAAGGTTACTATGAAAGCCGAAACAAAGAGCAGACGAAGATTATAGGAAACATTTGTATACTAGCTTATTACTCACCGACTGAATCCAATTCATAAGCATTTTTATTTTTTGTGTCGCTTTTTCGTTTCATCAAATTTCAAAATACAAGGTGCCGGAATATACATAACACGCTCGCCTTATACTAAGGCCTTATAAGATGCAGGCGCCAGCACATGCGTTTAACACAGGCTATTTGTTACTTTCTTTATAGGCCAGGCGTCGCGATAGTTTGAGGAACCAATAGTCTTAACGATATTTTGCATACGAGACGCTTGCAAGCATAAAGAGGATATCGAAAACATGTAATGATGTGTAATGCATTCTCTCTCGCCGACTCAATCCTATACCTTTAAATGTTTAATTTTTTATCGTGACGCATTTTCGTTTCATAGAGATTCAAATCGCAGTGTTTCTAAAGAAGTTTCGTTTGAAAAAGGCAAACTGAACCATTTTTAAATGAATGAATTACTTACTTACTTAGGTGGGCATTACAGCTCGGGGTGAACCTGGGCCTCATCCAACATCCTTCTATAACGACTTCGATTTCGGGCGAGCTCTCTCCAGCTTCGCACTCCAAGTCGGTTTAGGTCTTCATCCACTTGATTGCGCCACCTAAGACGAGGTCTTCCCCTTCCGCGATTTCCCTGCAGTGTGCTTTCGAACACCCGACGAGCCGGAGCGTTTGGGTCCATCCGCTCTATATGGCCCAACCATTGTAGCCTCGCGATGCGTACTCTTCTGGCTATGCCCATGTCGCGGTACAACTCATACAGCTCGTTGTTGTATCTTCTTCTCCACACATTGTCTTCGCATACGGGAATATAGATCGATTCGGAGAAACGACCAAGGGTTTCCTCATCCGCTTTCGATAAGTCCAGTCTTCCGCGCCGTAAAGCAGGACTGGGATGATTAAGGTCTTATACAAGGTCACCTTAGTTTTATTATTTTTATATTAAAGGAATTTAATTGATTAAAGTTTATTTGATGAAACTAATAATGAGAAAACATTTGATTAGAATAAAAATGAAAAACAAAATATTAAGCTGAGTATAAAAACAAGAACTTGATCAAAATTAAAACTGCTTAAATAAAATGTAAAGTAAATTAACATTAAATTATAATAATTTCAACACTTTCCCTTGTTAATTGGTTCTTTACATATTTAAGTAAGCCCCATTTCTCTGGACAAAAGTTTTAATCTTGGACAAGGAAGTGGTTTCGTCATTATATCAGCCACTTGCTTTTCAGTTGAAACTTGTTGTATTTCAAGTCTTCCTTCCGTAACTTTCTCTCTGATGAAGAAATGTTGTGTTGAAATATGTTTTGTTCTTTTGTGAAATTCCGGGTTTTGTGCAAGCCTAATTGCTGCAGAATTATCCACTTGAAGAATGGGAGTTTGCTTCATTGGAATAATTCCCTTAAATAATCTGCACAACCAAATTATTTCCTTAGCTGCTTCATTAGCTGCTACAATCTCAGCTTCAGTTGTCGAAGTTGCAACCATCGCTTGTCTTTGACTTAGCCAAGAAATAGCTCCACCTGCATAAGTGATGACTACACCAGAAGTGGATCGCCCAGTGCTTTTACATCCACCGAAATCTGCATCACTAAAACATTCTAAAATACCTCTTTTGATATTTTGTCGATACTCGATTCCTATGTTTATAGTACCAGCAATATACCGAAATACTCTCTTGACTCGAGTGACATCTTCGGTAG
This sequence comes from Melanostoma mellinum, assembly GCA_914767635.1. NCBI lineage: Eukaryota > Metazoa > Arthropoda > Insecta > Diptera > Syrphidae > Melanostoma > Melanostoma mellinum. Next base: position 57,195,288 of record OU612060.1, read on the forward strand.
TTGGATTCTCCAAAGATCTTGATAGAAATCCTATGCTGTAAGCCAGGTCTGGTCTTGTTCCTAGCATTAAATACATAATTGCACCTACAGCCTGTCTATATGGGAAGTTATGACTCTGGATTTTATCTTTCCCTTGTTTTGGAGTTTCACCGTTCTTTACCATAGGAGTTGAGATTGGTTTGCATTCTGCAAATTGAAAACGTTCAAGAATTTTTCTTGCATGAGCTTGTTGACATATTTTGATTCCGTTTTCTTTTCGTTCTATCTCTATTCCCAAAAAGAACGACGCTTCTTTTGAAACAATCTTGAACTCATTTCTCAGCTCCGCTATGAATTCATCTAACTCGTAACGGTCAGTGGATCCTACTAATCCATCATCCACATACAGAACAAGTACGACTTTCTTTCCATTTCTTTCCCTCATATATAAGCAAGGATCAGCATCACTAGCTCGAAATCCTAGTTTGGAAATGAAATTCCCGAAACGCTTGTTCCAACATCTAGATGATTGCTTAAGTCCATACAAACTTTTCTTCAGCTGACACACTTTATCTGTACCATCGTCATATCCTTCAGGCTGCTTCATATAGATAATTTCTTCCAAATCACCATATAAAAATGCTGTAGAAACATCAAACTGTATCAGATGCATTTGCTCACTTGCAGCAATACTAAGCACTGATCTAATTGTTCCTAATTTTGCTACTGGACTAAAAGTTTGGCTATAATCAATACCTTCACGTTGACTAAATCCTTTGGCCACAAGTCTTGCTTTATATTTATCGATACTGCCATCTGGATTCTTTTTCAAGCAATAAACCCATTTGCAAGGAATTGCTTTCGCTCCTCTTGGTAAAGATGTCAATTTCCAAGTTTTGTTCTCTTTCAATGAAGCGACTTCTTTTTCCATTGCTTTTCTCCACTCTGTTTTTTCTTTACTACATATTGCCTCTTGAAAAGATCCAGGATTCGATGAAGAGTTCTCAAAATCTGCTATCGCTGCCATTACATAATCTTCAAGACGCTGAGGTTTGTTTAATGTTGACCGATCTCTTAATTCTTTTTGTTCTTGTAGTGGAATTTCGGTTTCTTCATTTTCAGAATTCATATCTTCCTCTGCTTCGTACTCGTCCAAATGCATGGTACCTTCTGAATTCTCTTGTTCTTTTCTTGTAGATTCAATGTCTCGAAGAGGTAGTTTAACAGGTTTTTCACATGCAATTGAACTTTCCTGAAACTTAACGTCTCTTGAAACGATAACTTTATTTTCTTCTTGGATGAATATTCTGTACCGCTCATCACCATCATATCCAACGAGGTAGCCTTTAATTGCTTTTCTATCCATTTTCTTCCTCTTCTGGATTGGAATATGAGTGAAGCAAGTTGATCCAATTATTTTCAAATGGTTGATTCTTGGTTTTTTACCAATCCACAATTCGTACGGACTCACACCATCTACTGAAGACTTTCCAGTTCTATTAAGTATGTAAGCCGCAGTATTTACAAGCTCCGCCCAAATTGCTTCCGGATAATTAACTTTGGTGCTTGAATACTTCAAAATTCTTGCCATCTCTATTAGAGTTCGGTTTTCACGTTCACTACCGCCATTCTGTTCAGGTGTATAAGGCGCTGTAAGTCTCTGTGTAATACCATTTGTTCGAAGAATCTGTTTAACTTCTGCGTTGTCAAATTCACCACCATTGTCACTCAGTAGCTCTTTGATGGAGTGACCACAAATCTTCGCGTGTGCAATAACTTCCTTCAGTACATTCTTAACATCTGATTTGTGTTCTATTGCAAACCCATAACGAAACTTAGAGAAGCTATCCTTGAACACAACCAAACGTCCGTTGATATCAACTCTCCTGGCGTTGTCGCTTTTCTTCTTGTTCCGAACGGTAATCTGTGGGCTTTGCCATAGATACACGGTTCACACAAGTTGTTGTTCATTTTAACTTTTATGTCCAACTCTTTTTCCAGCTTCTGCTTAACATGTGCTTTATCTTGATGACCCCATCGCTCATGATAAAGCTGCAGCGTTGCTTCATCTCCAACAGCTACATTGAATTCCATGCGAGACTTGACTTTCGAAACGATTGGTCTTATTGCTGCCTTGTATAGCGATCCGTTTATTTGTCGACTTCCGCATATAACCGTTTCGTTTTTTATTCTTAACCAGCACTTTGTTGCTGAGGACTTGAAAATACTGTTTCGGTTTCTGTCCTGAGCAGCCAAAACAGAAAAAAGGTTTCTTGAAATTGTTGGAACATACCACACATCATTAAGTGTCACATTCTTTCTGTTGTGAGTTGATTCCACTATTATTGTTCCTTTGCCAATAGCGCTCAATGTTTCTTTTCCTGCTGCTTGAATCCTGCAAGGACATTCAAACTCCTCAAAATCCACAAACCAGTCAGTACAGTTGGTAACATGCCTTGTTGCTCCATTATCAATCCACCAGTGAATTGAATTTACTTCGGTTGCATACATTTCATTGCAGATAGACACTAAAGACGCGTTTTTGTTGATTGAATTCTCTTGGCTACTGCTTGAAACATTGCCTTTTGTTGGTTTACCTTCAGCAATCCATTTTCTGCAGTCTCGAACCCAATGTCCCTTCTTTTTACAAAAATTGCAAACGTCTTCTCTTTTGTTCCAGGTTTCCCTTGATTTTGGTCTTGCAACTGGCTTTCTTTTGTCGAATTTTACAACTAGTGCCTCTTGACTAAAATTGTCGTTATCTTCTTTACTTTTGAAATTTCTTTCGTACATACAAAGTTGCATAGCTAGTTCGTCAAATGTTTTATCTTCATCTTTCGTAAGTAACATCCAGCTTGATTTGAAAGTTTCAAATGTACTTGGCAAAATATGCAAGACTTTGCATACTAGTAATAGTTCTGGTAATGCCCTTTCATTTTTAGCTTTCAGACCATTGTAAAGTTCGTTCCACAAACTTCGCAGCTTCGCAATATGTGTTGAAACATCTTGAGTAACATTCCAATTAAATGCAAAAAGATCCGTGCATATCTTGAACAATTGGTCTTTAGAAGTTGCCTCAAACTGTTGTCTTAAAGCATTCCATGTATCATGTGCATTTTCCTTGTCCATTATCTTCTGGTATACTGCATCGGTAACCGAACTTGTAATCATTGATTTTGCATAGCTGTTTGCTTTTCTGTATAAATTGCTTGCTTCTTTGTGTTGGCTAATTTCTTCAGGCTTGGGAGTCCCTTCTAAAGGTTCTGGCTTCTTCAAAATCCCATCAATAGCATCTAAAGCTCCTTCATGATAGTCCAACAAGTCTCGAATTTTCCTTCTCCAAATAGGCCAATCTGATTCACCAGCCAGAGGTCTAATATGTTTTGCTAAATCCATATTTCTTGATCAATGAATTCTTAGCAATTCTTATTATCAGTGAAAATTCGATTCAAAATAAAACAATTAATCAATACTCGCGACTAGGCCCATAACCTATTATTTTTATATTAAAGGAATTTAATTGATTAAAGTTTATTTGATGAAACTAATAATGAGAAAACATTTGATTAGAATAAAAATGAAAAACAAAATATTAAGCTGAGTATAAAAACAAGAACTTGATCAAAATTAAAACTGCTTAAATAAAATGTAAAGTAAATTAACATTAAATTATAATAATTTCAACAAGTTTTTCTGGAGAGGGTTTTGTTTCTCAATTGTCTTCTTAACCCAAAGAAGCAACGGTTGAATGAATGAATTGCACACACAAATGTATGCTAATTCGGCCCAATATCCGCTTGTAGCATTTGATCTCAATTTATTTAGCCCAATCTTTACTTCTCCAGCTCAATCATTGCTTGTTCAGCTCAATATTCGCTTAGTCAGCACAATATTCACTTGTTCAGCTCAATCTTCGCTTGTTCAGCTCAATCTTCGCTTGTTCAGCTCAATCTTCGCTTGTTCAGCTCAATCTTCGCTTGTTCAGCTCAATCTTCGCTTGTTCAGCTCAATCTTCGCTTGTTCAGCTCAATCTTTGCTTGTTCAGCTCAATATTCGCTTGTTAAGCTCAATTTAAGCTTGTTAAGCACAATATTCGCATGTTTAGCTCAATATTGATATGTTCAGCTCAGGGTAGACATAGTTTAGTCCAGAGATGGTTCCTGTCAAGGTTTGATCCCCATATTCCCACAGGAATGGGGTTGAAAACGGGAACTTAGAAACTACTTGACAGATTTCAAAAATTCTTTCAGCATTATGGGTGCTAAATGATCCCCATCCATCAGTAACTTATGACTATATTTCATCCCTATAATCATACGGGAACAGAAACGGGAACGAAAACGGGAACATTAAAGTTACTTGACCGATATCAAAAATTCTTTCACTTCTACTTACATATATTTCATTAACATATTTCCATGGGAACGGAAGATTCTCACAGGAACGGGGTTGGAAGTGGAACATTAGAAAAAGCGACACAAATCTCCACCAACTCGAAGAAAAATTCTTTTCAATAGAGAATAATCCACCAAATGGTATCAGCAAAAGAGAAGAGAGCTCTGAGTATTCTTTAGGAAACATTTCGTCGGTCTGTTATGGAAGTTCAATAAATATAAACTCTTTGACAGTTATCGCATGGCACTTCATCGTTTTGAAATACTAGATCGAAAAATTCAGAGAGATGTTCAACTGAGTGAAATTTTAAATGAACAAATATCCAGTTTGGTTACGAAAGGTTATGCTAAGAAGCTATCAACAGATGAGTTGAATGCTAATGGACCTGCTTGGTATTTGCCAATCTTAATAGTCAGGAACCCAAATAAGCCGACAAAGGTAAAACTCGTCTGGGATGCCGCCGCCAAATGTGATGGTGTGTCTCTCAACGACTTTTTATTGAAAGGACCGGATCAGTTAGTTCCAATCACATCTGTTTTGTAGGGATTCCGTTGCGGTAGATATGAAGTTTGTCGTAACATAGCTGAAATGTTTCAGAAAGAAACTACTACTACTAGGTACAGAAGCAAAAGAACGAGAACGGGAACCTTAAAGCCACAGACCCGAGAAACGCCGGCCGGCTCAGCTAGTAAATTATAAAAAATTCCCACCTAGTGTTTTCTTAAGAAGAAGTAGGTTTATGTCTCTTCTCTTCATTCGGTACCTGTTTTTTAGAACGGTACTGTCGATTTTTTCACACTTTAAGGCAAGTAAAATTATATATATGGAGGTTCGCGGTTCGCATCCCAACAGAAAAACAAAAAGTGTTTTTCCATGGGTATAGCCTTTCGCGATAGTAAATGCATTAAAAAGCGTTTCTCGATTGGCCGTTCGGAACTGCCAGAAAATTGTAAGTCTCCCTATTTTCAGTAAGATATGGTTGTGAGAAATGCGCTAGGCGAGCTCTGTCGCGCCAGCTTACTTATTTATTATTTTAAAACTAAGTACGTTCTCGATTAACACATTTCTCCATTTGCACAACCCCTCGATCTACGCAACAGCTGAATTTAAGTCATTGGTGACGCGGTAATTGCAACTCTTCAAATAATTTTGACTCGATAAGTACAACTTTTATTTTTATATGCATAACTTTATTTGCTCAGGTTCTTCGCTGGGTATGTTATTATATATTGTTTTACTTTTTGTCTCGGTAAGTAATGATAATTACGGTAATTACAATTGTATCGTGAATACCCTAACAAGGAAAATTTTTGTACAAGTGGTTCCCAGATCGAAGAAAGCAAAATGTGTCAATTCCCATTCTTAAAACAAATGTGTGCTCATTGCATGAAAAAATTAAGGAGAGACCAGGAGAGCACTGGTTTTGGTTTTTTATTGGTACCCGTGGCGTGATGGTTAGCATGTCCACCTGCAGAGGCAAAAATGTTTTTTCCACGGCTATCGCCTTTCGCGATGAATTGGCAAGTCCTCCGTTAGCAAATTCATTCCCATGAAAAGCGTTTCTCCATTGCCCGTTCGGAACTGCCAGGAAATTATAGGTCCCCTTTTTTTGGACGGGGTTCTGCCGATCTCTCTTTTGAACACGACAATACCAACTGAGCCGGTCGTGCTGAATTTTGTCCAAGATGGTACTTTTGACATGAAGGCTTCCACGGATCTTAGTACTTCTAATTCGATCAAGCTTTATTTCTCCTGCTGTCATACGAAGCATCTTCATTTCGGCTGTCGTCAATTTGCTCTCATACTTTTTGTACATTGTCCAACATTGTGAACCGTATGTTAGAGCTGGACGGACAACTGCTGTGTAGAGTCTTCCCTTCAGCTTAGGGGGCATTTTCCGATCACAGAAGATAGCGGAGTTTTCTCGCCACTTCCTCCACCCTACGCTTACTCGATGATTGATGTCGTCATCACAAGTTGCTTCACTATTGATCATAGATCCAAGATATTTAAACTTTTCACACTTGGGAAGCACATTTCCATTCAGGAATAGGCTTGTCTGGATCAGAAAAAGGGCAGCACAGGTATTCAGTCTTTTTAGCTCTATCAATCCAAACGTCAAGTGCTCGTTGCAGGGATGTAGGATCCAAGCTTATGATGGCTCCATCGTCAGCAAAGAATAATTGTTGTACTTTATTGTCCGTTACTTTTCCTTCGAGCAAATAATCTAGAACAGCAATAAAGAGCAGTGGACTCAAGACACTTCCCTGATGTACACCTACTGTTATTTGGAATTCTTCGGTGACTCCAGCTGGGCATCTCACTTTTGTAACTGCTCCCTCGTACATGTCCATAATAATTCGCACATAGGCTTCAGGAACTCCTCGGTGTCTGAGGGCCACCCATATCAGATCTCGTGGTTGTCGATCGAATGCTTTTTCGAAGTCAACCAACACAATATGCAAATCCTCTATGGCATCTCGGTGTTTTTCCATAATGATCCTTATGCTTTGGATTGCGTCTGTAGTTGACTTACCCACGACAAACCCGCATTGGTCATCAGACAACCTTATTGTTTTCCGCAGTCGGTTATCTAAAACCCGCTCAACAATCTTTATAGTGTGGGACATCAACTTGATCGAACGATAGTTGTCACAGCTTCTGGTATCTCCCTTTCCCTTGTACATTGGAGGAAGAAAACTTTCCCTCCATTGATTAGGCAAACTGTCACCTCTTTTAAGTTTGGAGATGAGAATCGTGAGCCATCTAACCCGATGTCTACCATATTTTTCCAAAACAAAAAAAATATGGTACCTCGTCTGGCCCAATCGCTTTGCCTTTTTTGGAGTTCTTAACTTCTTCGACTGTGACGTCGGATACGTGCAGCTGTTGGAGAGTGGCGCCGAGGAAACTGTTCATTCAAAAGATCATCACAATACTGTCGCCACCTGTGAAGAATTTTGTTGTCATCCACAAGTAGCAGTCCTTGAGCATCATTGATGAACTTCGGCGAACGAATCTCCTGCGTATTTCTCGGTCAAAGGAACTACCCTTGTTTTATTTAGTTGCGTTAATCGAGAACGTACTGTATATTTATTGTTTTGAAGTTTTGTTTAAATACGAAGACTGAATTTATGATCCACCCCCATTTATGAACTACATCCCTTTCTCACCTAAGAACATTTTAGCCGTCCTTTTTGACCTGACTAAGGCAAAAAAAAGCAATTTCATATGCGTAAAAAAACAACCAAGCCTCCAACCAAAAAACAGCCAGGGGTGTTCGTTAAAACAGTCAGGGATACCGAGCCCAATATTTTTGGGTCTCGACAAAATTTAATTTCATTACAAAACCTTGCTCTCCTGAAGTTAATTTCAACAAAACAAAATTGAGTTTAGGAGTTTGAACATCGCATAAATAGGACTAATTAAGGCTAAATATTGTACCTCCAACAAATATCGAAAATTTACTAGGCACCCAAAGCATTTTGTTCAGAACCAATAAACAAAAAGTCATGTACCTATATCTTGCTGGCAAGCATTTCAATCTGAAATCTAGATATTTCGTTGCCAACCAGAAAATGTATAAGTATCAACAATTTAGTAGCAAGTAAGTCCTTTGTTGGCACTTCGCTGAGTGACTAAATAAATGCCATTTTTTAAAAGAGTCATATCACGGCATAGTCCTGAAACTGTCAAGCAGACATGCTCTGCTATTTGTAAGGATTCATTTTGATGAGACATCCACCCCTCCAACATAAACAGACTGCTGCATCTGCAAAATGAAAAATCTTTTCTGCAACTACCAGTATCAATAACAATGGAAACTATGGGTAGTGTGCTTCCATGCACAATAAAAGCGACTTCCTAACGTCATCGCAAGAACTTCGTGTGTCGTGTCGGTCGGTCTTTTCAAGAGAATTCACGTGGTTTTCTTGACTATTGTGTTGTTCTCGTTGCCCATTCAATTCAAATTCAAACTATTTTGAATATTTTTTTTTTTTATTATTCTTTTCTTTTTTTGTTGTTATTCACTCTCGGTAGTGGATGCCTTTGCCTAGCAATTTCTTGTTTTTGTTTTTTCTTCTCTTGTTTTCGCTTTGCACACAACATTTTATACTTTCTGTTTTACTCTGTATCGACTCGAGTTTTATGTGCTTTTAGTCTGGTCGTCTACTATCGTACTCTTGTTCTTTATTGTGTAATCGCCCACATGATTTATATCATAATCGTACAACTCGAACAGCAGGAAGAACGAAATATTCAACAGCACAGTGGATTCAAATCAAAAAGAGGGGGAGAGCACAACATAGTGTCTGATAGCGTTGGCGGGCGTATTGAGTGTAAGGCATTGTGTATTTGTGTCTGTGAATGTGTACCTACCTTTTGTACGTACCGAAAATTCGGACTATTCTTACAGATGTAAATAAAATATGCTTTAACTTCTTAATTCATTTATCCAAACTCTTATGAAGGAGTTAAAATTAGAAGCTTTTATTTTGTATCTGTTTACCAACTGTAAAAATTGGAAACCTATTGGAATGACTTTCTAAGAAAACCAAGATTATCGATCCTAAAGATGATCTCTGTACCGATTACAATCAAACTAATAGATCAACAGTCAGCACTGTCTCGAAAATTCTAAAAAGAGAAAGTAAGAAAGATAAAGAGCACAAATTAAGTGGGAAACAGAAAGAAAAGAGATATGTATAGAAAAATAGAAGACAGAGAAAACATAGTGACTGAGAAGATGAAAGAAAAGGAGAGAAAGAAGGAGAGTAAATGAAAAGCAAAAAAAGAAAGGATAGAAGAGAGTAAGCAAAGAGAGAGACAGAGAGATGAGATAAGAGAAAGAGAAGAGATAGAGGAACGAGATGAGATAGAGCAGTATGAAGAGATACAGGAGAGGGAGAGCGGGTAGAGAAAAGCATAAACCGCGAGGAAGACGGAGTGGGAAAGACATATAGAAAAACAGTCAGAGCGAGAGAGAGAAAGAAACCTATTGGCACATATAGCCTTCGTAGATCAAAACTAAAAACATTATAGGTAAGCAAAACATAAACAAAATATAAAGGCTCAGAAAAGCTTTTGGACGGCAGATTAAAAAACGTTTTATTTATTCTCTTTACGCTTGATTGTTATTTTCAATGCTCCTTTGCTCATATTTTTGCACACACTGCTTTGAAAAGTCTACCTTCCAGATACACAAAAAATACAATTTTTCCCTGTTATTACTAAGTCGGGGTGGTACTCGTGATGGTAAGCATGTCCACCTGCTAACCCAGAGGTTCAAGGTTCGAAACCCAGTAGAGGCGAAAATGTTTTTCCACGGGTATCGCCTTACGCGAGGAATTGGCAAGTCCTCCGCTGTTAAATTCATTGTCATGAAAAGCGCTTTCTCTATTCGGAACCGGCAGAAAATTATAGGTCCCCTCCATTCCCTCACAAGGCATAGTTCTGAGAAATGCGCTAGGTCCAGGGGCTCCTCGGTCTGTTGCGCCACCCTATTTATTTATTTTATTATTACTAAGCCGTAACTTGGGGGTTACCTGGAGTGGAAAGTTCTACGTCAAAAAGCTGTTAGCATCGCAAAAATAAATTGAATAAAAATCTGGTCATATACACTTTTTATGATCAGTACTTATAAACTGTGTACTTTTAAAGGCATGACACTTTTCTATTGGTTGAATTTGAATGATGTCTGATTACAGGTTACACTACAGCCTTGGCACCGCTCACAAGACGTAAGCGTCTATTAATTTGTAAAGCGAACACTTCTTTGAACGCCTAAGCTTCTTATGGAACGATAACGACAAAACATGCAAATGTCGCATTCGTTCAATTAAACTATGCGCGTTATCTTATTTTTTTAAGTATCTGAAATCGAAAGCTTACACTATAACTATGTCGGAATCTCTGCATCGATTGAGAACAATATTCCAAATATGCTATTGACTATTGACAAACACACCAACGTTTTGAAAGTAAGCTTCAAAACTCGAATGTGACTTTAAAAACTTTCAAGGAAAACATGTGGATAAAAACAAAATTTTTCTGTTTGTGTTCCTTATTTCATATATTAAAAAATAAATAGGGTAGAACAACAGAGCGGGTAGCCCATTGCCTTGTGAGAGAATGGAATGGACCTATGTATAAGCGCTTTTCATGGCAATGAATTTAGGAGTACTTGCCAATCCCTCGAGAAAGTCGACAACCGTGGAGAAACATTTTTTTTTCTGTTGGGATTCGAACCACGAACCTCCTTCGTAACAGGCAGACATCCTAAACATAACGCCATGGACACCATACTAGTTCTGAAATAAACAAGTTTCCCTTTTATGTCTTGATGAAAAAGAGCGATCATTTTCCAGATACGGCTTTCGTAGCAAAAAAGTAGTCAAACACTGCATTTTCTTTATTTGTTTTTTTTTAGGGGTATATGACCATTGACTATACAGTGGTAAATAACGTGTCCTTTATCCAAACTCCTTATAAAAACTACAGGGTGGGCCAAAAGATTATTCACAATTTCAAACGCTTCGTAATAATCAACCAACTAGGTTAGCGCGACGATTCCAACGCCATCTGTTGTACACAACTATGCTATTTAGTGGAAAAATACTCGGTTAGTTACTATGGCACCGTGGACGCGACAGTAAAGCTGTGGAGAGTTATTTGAAAAATGGGGAGAGTGCAATCGCTACCCAGCGCGGTTTCAAAAACAGTTTAGTTTAAAACTTTATGAAGGCCCCCCGAGAGGTGGGTGAAAAACTTCCGCGAATCAAGTAATGTCACTAACCGTCCCCGAATTAGCCGTTCGCGTACATCAAGGACGCCGCAAACAATAAAAACTGTCAACGACGCCTAGAGAAAAAGTCCTCGTCGGTCTTTGCGAGTTTTTTTCCCGCTCTCCGCTTGAGACATATTCGTCTTCGTGATACTTGGCTTCAACTTCGCATAATATCACTAATGATGTTTTGGCCTCATTGAGAAAAAAATTCGGTAACCTCTTGATTTCGCGCAATTGTGACGTTGCTTGGCCGCCTCGTAGCCCGGATCTGACGCCGCCGGATTTTTTTCCTGTGGGGTTTCTTGAAGAGCAGGTTGTATGAAGGCAAGCGTCCAGAGACCAGAGATCAAAGCATTAAAATCGTTTTCATTGACCTTTTAATCACTTCGACCCTGTGTATTCGAAGTTAGGCGTTAGAGTCAGTACCTTCAGTCGTGTATAAAAAAAAATAACAAAAATTTGGTGTCTCATTCGATGCGAATAGGCCATTAGTTGCAAGAAAAAGTAGTCTCTCTCAATGATCTATACACCGACATATAAGTACATCATATCTATTAATTTAAGACTGCACAGCACAACGAACGCCGTACTTCTTATTTAGCTTCCTGGACACCGTGATATAAATGAGAATGAAATGGCGGATAAACTGGCCACTTGAATCCATCGAGACCAATATTTCTACACTCAAGCCAAAAGCGTCAGTTTTAGACACACGCCGGGTTTCCAGAAACTGAAAGCCTAACATTTCTATTGTAAGAAAAAAAAAAATCAATTTTCGTTTGGCATCCTCACGGCACACAACTCATTGAAAATGGGCATAAGCACATCCGGTTTATGAAGAGGATACTATAACTATGAGGAACAATCATTTCATTTTCATGTTTGTACGCACCAGGAAAACAGCTCTATAAGAAAACCTACTTGTTCGACAAACGGCTGGGCAAAATCTCAACACAACAACAGAACTACGTTCCCAAATTCATCTAGTACACTAAGTATTTCAATGATAATTCTCAATCCTAGTAATACAGTCTTCTCTAATCAAACCCTCTCCATCCCAATTCCTTGGCCCCATATTATCCAACCCTACCTAACCTAGATGCCAATCTACAAAAATTGGACTAAAACCAACACAAAAATTGATATCAAAATGGATATTCCTACGACTGTAAAATTATTACAAAAAGTTGAAAAAAAAACCACAATGGCAACCCTATGCTAGTTAAGTTTACAAGATTAAAAGAGAATAGAACCAAACAAAACCAGTTGTTTTATAGTTTGATTGAGAAAACCAAGCCTTGCCTTGAGTGGAGTGCCGAGTATGGAAGAGCCAGAAAGAAGAAAAGCGATATTTCTTTTTGTTGTTGTTTTTGATGTTAGTTTATTTTTTCCTTACAGCATCTTGTTATATCTTCAGAAAACTTTACGAACCCAGCTTCCCACAACCAATTCTCAGTTCCCACCCAGTTCCACACGTGTGTAGAATCAAGAGACACTGCGATATGTTTAAAGCATTGGATATCCATATACATACATACATACTTATGTAATACTAATACGACTGTACACTACATGAGACTGTGCAAGTTTTGTGAACTAAAAGGTGTGCGAGTTGTGTGACTTTGTGAGAGATCATATGGGACATGAGTGAGAACCGAATCTGTGAGGCCAACGAGAACCGAGAAGTGCAAGCTTTGCATGTTGTATTCAAGTGGGAAGAGTTTTTTCCATGTATTGGCTGTAATTGACTCAATTTCTAAGCATGTGTATTGTGTGCTTTTTATTCTCTATTTTGTGTTTTAAAGCCGATAGCTCTGTATATTGTATGTGGTTTTTCTATAAAAATAAAAATGTGCATGGTAAATAATCTACCGAACCAACTTTAAACATAATGCCCATGGTCTGCCGACAAAGCCTGTTATGTTGATTACTATTTGAATTTTTAAATAAGCTTAGATGTCCAAAATTTCGATAAATTCTACCTATGCACCTGTCTAAATCAAAGAAAGACTTTTAACTATTTCCACATTGAAGCGCAACAGTCAAAACTTTTAAAACTTTTGTATACCTACACCTGAAATGGTAACTCAATCTTTTACATTTTTTATCTATTTAAACGCCTTTTACGTTACTTTATAGTCTGATAGTAATTCCATGGAATAGAATTTGGAAGATTGTTAAAGAATTTATAACACCCGTATTTTTTGTGAATATTGAGGTAAAGCCCTTTCAAAGCTAAACAACATTTGCATTTGCATTTTTAAGTAAACTTAAGACCCACTGCTGAGAGTTCTGCGATTATACAACAAACTTGAAAGAAGTGAGAAGAACAAATTAAACGGTTCGGTGGAAATAAAACAACTCATAAAAAAAGGTGCATGACAGGAGATACCTAAATTGATGTAAATTAAGCTCAGTAAAGAATGAACTTCAATGCTGATCGTGAGCATTAAGAGTCCACTCAAATGCAAACCAAAAGGGAGTTTCACTTGAAAAAGAAAAATTTATAGATGAGTTAATCAGAGGAGGAAAACATTATTAGAAAAAGGTAGCAATCAAAGAAAGGATTTAAAGAACACTTTCGGAGATGAAAAGGTGTTAATAAGTTAAAAGGCACGGTGAATTAGTGAAATGGTAGGTGCATATTAGAGCTCTCTATTAAAAGCGTGTAATCAATTATATATGTAAAAAAAAAAATGCTTAGAACGTATATAGGTAACACTCTTTCAAAGAAACTAATTTGCTATGTACTTTTTTCTTTAGAGCTGGGGTATACGTCGGGTCCAGGGTCGACCAAAGAAAACACGTAAGACTTCGGTTATGAAGAAGGTCCAATCCTTTTATTTGTCTTAAAGCTAGTCTAATATAATGTTTATTAATTCTTATTATCACTAATTCTGGCGGTGGTTCTGGCATCAACAGGAAAATCCTGGCATCAACAGGAAAAAACCTGGCATTAACAGACAAACGCTGGCATCAACAGACAAACGCTGGCATCAACGGCTTATAGCCGGCAAAATAAAACCCAAAAGTCCTTAAGAGGCTAGTGGGGGCGGGAGGAGGGGGGGGATTTGTGCTAGGAACTCCAAGGAGACCTTGCTTAATTGGTAATCTCTGGGCACACTATGTACCCCTGGTTTTCTTCTTAGTGGAAGTAGCCTGTACTTGAGATTGGTACTTTTCAACACGGGCTGGCTTTGGCTTTTGTTTTCTCGTATTTTCAGGGTGCCTAATAAAGTTATCTACAACTAGTTAGTGTGAGCTCTATGGCGTGAGTGAAAAATATCATGTGAACACAATGGTACGTGTATTGGCATTGGCTAACGGTAGGGTGTGTATTTGTAACTTCGTTACAAATTACAGTGTAGTTTGCAAATAAACCTGTTAATAAAAATACACGTGTAGTTAAAAAAGCCCGACACTGGGTTGTCATTTAATCTAGATTAGATTAGATTTAAGGTTCGGGTGGAGCTTGCTCAGCTCTAGACACTGCGGTGTCTGAATGAAACCTTTTGTGCTAGCCCATTTGAGGTTTCAGGGCAGTTCTCCTGCTCCAATAAATAGCCATCTTCTGTGGTGAATGAGTTTGAGTTTATCTAGGGGGATGATCTCATAGTCAAGTACTTGCTTTCTAAGGCGGAAAAGTGCTGGACATTCTGTAATAATGTGCAGAGATGTTTCTTCATTTTCGAGGCATAGTCTACAGATAGGGTCAGCTACCAGCCTAATTTGGTGAAGATGTTTCTTTAAAGAACAGTGACCGGTTAGTAGCCCTGTGTAAATTTTTATGGTTTTCCTATTGAGGTTCAGTAGGAATTTTAATGTTTTTTCAGTATATTCTGGCAAAAAGAGTTTTGAACAGGTTTGTCTAGATGAGTTACGCCAAGCTCTATTTGATTCTTCCAGTAAGATGTTCTTGGCAGTGTTTTTGAAGGTTCTTTTATTTACACCGCAGAAGGGTTCAGGTTCGACGAATGGACAAATGGTATTTAGCTAAGATGTCTGCCTTCTCGTTAATATCATAGCCTTTTTGTGCTGGGATCCAGTGGAGGATTACAGTGTTTTTCCTTGCTAGTTCAGAGAGTGACATGAGTATCTCTTGGACTAGTTTGGATTTTATGTATGACGGGTGAGCTTAACGCTTTTAGTGCAGCTTGGCTGTGAATATTGTTCTGTTTTTCGTGTTCGATGAACATATTATTCTCGAACATTCGTTAATGACAATGACTTCAGCTTGGAAAATGGACGAGTGACTGCCCAGACTGTGGTGTTGTACGCATGCATCAAGTAATGCATGTTGTTGCCAATCTTTGAATCTTTTCAAGTTTTTGGATTGCCGTTGTTTCTTTTGTTTTTGTCCACCATACAACCCGTCTTCTAGAATCCCACTCGATCAAAATCTTTATTTATTCAAATCCCGCTTTTTAAGATCCCACCAATCCTGTTTTTATTCATTTTAATATTTTATAAACTACGAAAAAATAGTCAAAAAATGAGTTAAACATTGGATTGGGATTGTTATTAGCGGGAATATAAAAACTGGGATTTCGAATCCAACCCGTTCTAGTTTGTCCGAAAGGTTTTATGTCATGAGTTGTCTTTCATATTTTTTTGTGATTTGAAGTACCTACATACCAATTACACCACTTGTACCAAATATTAGGTCAAATTTTGTTCATTTGGGACAAGGCATCTTTGTGCCGATCAGCAATACCGATTAAGTGTGGATGTCCCGGAAGCTGTAACCAAGAATTTCAAGCATGTACTTCTGAATTATGAGAAGTGTACAAAATTTCAGTAACACAAAGCTACAAAATTGCCTGTCTTTCAACAAGTGTAATGAACTTAATCCTACAAGTGGTTCTTGACT
Organism: Melanostoma mellinum; assembly: GCA_914767635.1. Classification (NCBI taxonomy): domain Eukaryota; kingdom Metazoa; phylum Arthropoda; class Insecta; order Diptera; family Syrphidae; genus Melanostoma; species Melanostoma mellinum. The sequence goes on from OU612060.1 coordinate 57,211,319, forward strand.
TGTAGACTTGTAACTTTGTGTTACAATCTTCCGATCGAACTTCCTACTTACCAAAAGCGACTCGAATTGAGGCCGAATAAAGAAAAGACAGACCTTTAGTTACCACCGTTGGTCTTGCATGTTTCCTTTACAACAAATATTTCAATTGAATCCTTTTCAATCTGGGGTGTATCTGATGCAAATTTAGGAATTTTCTTTAGAAACTTTCAAATATTAACTTGTTATGTAGTTAATGTTATACACATCTGTTTCGAAAGACAGCGTAGGTATAAAATTATGTATGTATCACTTAGCTTTTTTGCAGTCCCATTGTTAGCAATGATTTGTAAACTCCAAACAAACCTATTCTCATTTCATTCCAAATAATCTTTTTAATGGATATCATGTCGAACCACGGTAGAAGATGACATATGCTTGTCTGCAGGTAATAGTTGACAAGTGCTCCGATCTTCCGATTGAAATTTTGTAGTGTTGTAGGTATAAATAATCTATGGCAAATCTTTTCCAAATTCAATCGACCACATAAAAATTCATTACAAACTTCTCTATTGTAATTGTCTATTTTTAGATATGTACTCAATTTCCCTGCGGTTAATTGCTTCCGTTACATAATGTGCTTTGATGATTTTGAGCAGATGCTTTCAGTACTTTGCTTGGATACCCGAGCTTCGACCAGATAAAGTTGCAAACATTTTGTTCGTTAAATACCATCAACAATTAACATAATCCTTACTTAGTACCTACATGGTCTTCGTACGGTATCTAGACTATAAAAATTAGATAGTTTGGTATGATTTTGTCTTAAGATTCAAAACGCCTTGCCTTAGCACGCGACTGAACTTCAAACGAAAAAAGAAGCAGTCGCCTGTGTCTGGTGGTGTACTGAATCCAATAGCGAATACCCATACAAAAAAATCCATTCTGGCACTTGCGCGTTTTTATTTTTAAGTATCCGGAAAAGAGAGAAAGAGAGGAATAAAACAATCATTACATCGATTTGAGCGACATGGCGAGAATCGAGAAAGCTTTGTTTATCGATTCCAATTTTCTAATGTCAACACATACATACCTACAATGTGGTTACTTACATAGACTCAATTTCAAAGTAAACCTTTCGATTTGTTTGTTCTGTTTATCTGTAGTGCTGAATGCATGGTATTGTTATTGTTTTGATATGATACATGAGAGAATAATTGCAGAAAAAATAAATTGTCCCAATCCCGCGCTCTACACTCTGCTATTGATAATTTATTTATATATTGATTTTACATATACCTACATGCATAGATAGGTACATTCTATTCTATACTATAAAACAAACTGACGCGCATTCAGGGTTTTTGATGTGGATTTTCTCTTGGCATTTGGCAAAGCCAAAGCAGACATAGACATAGATACTGCCAAAGTTGGAAATATTCGCACTTCTCATTTGAAGTATTTTCGGAGCTTCCTTGTCTCTTTTCATCCTTTGTTCTATGTGCAAACTCAGTTCTACTGCGGCTCTATGCATATTTGTATTAGCTTTAGATATAGGTAGGTAGTTGTGTAGCTATTCGTATCGTTCTCGTAAGTATTACTATGTCGAGCCAAGATGTTCTGTAGTGGGCATCTTATGAGTTGGTTGACCTGCCTGGTATTGTGAATTGCAAGCATCATATCTACACACTGTTGGAATGCAGTTAACGATAATTTTGCTATGAATCAATTTTTTTTTTACTTTCTTCGGTTGTAATAAATAGAGAGAGGGACATTATTGAAGTAAAGAAGGATTTCTACCACAGGCAAAGGAACAATTGCAATGATAAGTTGATAGGTACCTTTAACCTGAAAGAAATTAATTTTCGGAACTTGTACGAACTCTGAGATATTCGCCCGCATCACATAAGTCCCGTCGTAGCGATTTCTGACTGCGAATACCAAAATGGAAGTTCCACAGACGCACTTGTAGTGAATGTTTTTCCACAAAGAAGGTGGTGCATATTTCTATGGAGCCTGGGCCCAGGGTGTACACCTATGAGACTAGTACCAAATGAAAGCTTACGTTCAGCCCAATCAGCCTGCCAAATATTTTTGAATTCGGTCTTGGTAATTTTGAGATAATTAGACTTGAAGTTGAGCGCCGGAAATGGGAAAAATCTGACATTTCTGCAAATAATTACGTATATCTCGAAAAGCATAGCACGTAGGATAATGATTTTGGTATCATATGTAAGATCATAAAAATATCTTTCATTTCATTCAAAATACAGTTTTCAAATGCCTTATATTTCGAAAAAACAGACCTAAAAGTTGTTTGAAAAGAAACATTTTCGTTGACGTTTGCCAGCCAATATCTCGAAAAAATCAGTGATGACCTATAATTTTTTTTTGGACCACTTTAATCCTTAATTGGTAAGCTTTAATTTGATATATAATTACGCTATCATACATAAAGCATATCACGTACATTATACACAATTCCTAAAAAAATTAAACAAAAATATGATATTAGTACTATCAATCCTCATTTATGTTATTATTGGCTTGGTATTACCCCTACAGAGTTTTCGGAACTGCAGAGCTATGTTCCAGCATTACGTACCATAGAGCTTTTTACCTATTTGGCAAAATTAAGGTCTGGCGATAGTGATCGTAGACTTTCCTGTCTCTTAAACATGGATCACACGACTGTAGGACGGTACTCAACAGCTGCAAGAACAGCATTGATGGATTATATTGTGCCATTTAACTTGGGTTTTCAGCATATAACTGTTCAGGAAGTATCTAGAAGGAACAGACTTATTCCCAACGGACTGTTTGGAAACATCAATTTAAATGGAAATGATCGTCCATCTATAGTCTGTTGCCAAAATTTCAGGACGAAGATGTTTTTAATCATTTCTATTTGGCATTCGTAGTCCGAAATCGCTACGATGCCGACGGGCCTTATGGTACGGGTGATTAAGTGCTGACTAGAACAAAAAAAATTGAACACAAAATTTGCATACCTACTTTGATATGCCTAAAAAAACAAAAAGAACTCAATTCGCAAGTTAATGTTACTTAGGGATAATTTAGCATCCTAATGTTTCAACAATTTTTGGAATCGGACTCTCTATGGGAAAACAATACCATTTTCCAAGGAATCAAAATACCTTGGGATTATCCTATACAGCAAAATGTCATGCAATTCTCAACTAGAACGCATTTCCAGCAAAGCAACCAAGTCCTTATGGACTTGTCGAAGCATTATGTGGGAAAAACTGGGGTCTAAAACCTAAAATGATGTACGCCCTTTATACGCTGCTAGTCAGACCAAAAATAACGTACGCAGCCGTTGTATGGTGGACAAAAACAAAAGAAATAATGGCAATCCAAAAACTTGAAAAGATTCAAAGATTGGCAACAACATGCATTACTGGATGCATGCGTACAACACCAACATACGCTCTTAACGTTATTGTAGGACTACTTCCAATTCACCTTTTCATAAAAATGGCAGCAAGACTGGCGACACACCGTCTTTTCCATCAAGGACACATAAAATCACATCCATACCCGAAAGGACATCTGTCGATAATGGAAAGTCTAGAAAAACTTAATATCTTTAAGTATGTGCTTGGATGTTATTATTCCCATGTACAACTTGAAACTCAACTTCTCCATTGTCAACCCCCTTAGGGAAGACTGGGAGAACACAAAACCTCATACTTCAAGGCAAGATATGGTTTGGTATACGGACGGCTGGAAAATGGAAACTGGTACAGGTTCCGGCATTTTCAGCGACTGTCCCAGAACGAATTTCTCAGTAAGTCTGGGCAGTCACTCGTCCATTTTCCAAGCTGAAGTCTTTGCCATTAACGAATGTTCGAGAATAATATGTTCATCGAACACGAAAAACAAAACAATATTCATTTTTTCAGACAGCCAAGCTGCACTAAAGGCGATAAGCTCATCTGTCATAAAATCCAAACTAGTCCAAGAGACAGTCATGTCACTCTCTGAACTAGCAAAGAAAAACACTGTAATCCTCCACTGGATTTAAGCCCAAAAAGACTATGATGATAATGAGAAGGCAGACATCTTAGCTAAAGACCATTTGTCCATTCGTCGAACCTGAACCCTTCTGCGGTGTAAATAAAAGCACCTTCAAAAACACTGCCAAGAACATCTTACTGGAAGAATCAAATAAAGCTTGGCGTAACTCATATACACTAACCTGTTCAAAACTCTTTTTGCCAGAATATACTGAAAAAACATCAAAATTCCTACTGAGCCTCAATAGGAAAGCCCTAAAAATTTGCACAGGACTACTAACCGGTCACTTTTCTTTAAAGAAAGATCTTCACCAAATGAGGCTGGTAGCGGACCCCATATGTAGACTATGCCTCGAAAATGAGGAAACATCTCTGCACATTATTACAGAATGTCCAGCACTTTTCCGTCTTAGAAAGCAAATACTTGACTATGAGATCATCACCCTAAGATAAGCTCAAACTCATTCACCCACAGAAGATTGCTAGCTTCTGGTTCAATTCAGGAGCAGAAGAACTGTCCTGAAACCTCACATGGGCTGGCACAATAGGTTTCATTCAGACACCGCAGTACCCGTCCAACTAAATCTAATCTAAATCTAATCTAATCATATCTAACAACTCCAAAGAATATTGGCAAACTGAAATTACTATGGAGAAGAAGAATGAAGTTTCATTTCTTAAGAGGTGTAAGCAGGTTGATAGGCAGGTACAGCTTCTATACCTCATCAATGTCAGAGTTCTCGACCTGCGCTTGCGTGAGTCAAAAGTAAAGGATGATACCTATTGCACCTGAAGTAGGTAATAAAAATAAAAAATAAAAATCAAACCTATCAGTTTCCGTTTCACTGGCAGGTTAGAGTTTTTTTTTATAAAGTAGGGTAGGTATCTATCTGTAAACCTTCTATAACAAAGTAGACATAAAACACAAATGAAAATGAATAAAAAAAAAGCTCACCTGTCAGAAGATTCCGAGGAATCATAGCGATCCGAGCAACGTTTCTTCTTATTCCTCCCGTCCGTGGTCTCTGTTAATTTGTTGTTATCCATATTTGATGCACTATGTTTTGCTGCTGCTTTAGTTAGCTTTCCTGGCAACAATGGAAGCCCGGAATTTTTTGCTTTCGCATTTGATCTTTTATTACTACCATTACCGACTTTATTATTATAAGGAGGCACCTTTGGTGGCGGAGCACATATATTTGAAGAACATTTCGGTTTGATTGGTATCGGAGATGATGAATTTGCTGATGCAGCAACAATTGTAGGTGATGACGATGACACTGACACTGAGTTTTTACACTTTCCACTTTTTAACATTTTATTTGAAACTTCATTTGAATCAAATTGATTATTAACTTTATCTTGCACCATTTGGGTCGAAGACGATGATGATGATGAGAACATTCCAAAACTTCCTGCACCATTATTTGGGAGCACCATTTCATTTGATGGTAATGAGTTTGATGATGATGATGATGTTAAGGGTGATGATGGAATCACAGAATCATTATTATTATCAGTGGCATCACAAGATATTTGCATTGTTTTTTCATTTTTTTTCGGTACGATTGGTGGAGGAAATAAAAGACAACCGGAAGCGCGCGTCTTTCCGTAAACACTGGTATTCTTTTCGTTAGTACCGCCGAACATGACTGATTTGTTTTTGTTATTGTTGCTGCATTCAAATTGTGAAAACTTTGAATCTATCGATTTTTTGCTTCCACTTGATGATGTCTGGCAGGATGCGCCGGAAACGGAAGCTGTTGATGTCACTCCTTGAGAAACCGATTGAGAATTCTTATCGATCGAATGGCGTGTTACTTTCGTATTTCGATTTGTCGAATAACTATTATTATTTGTAGTGCTTAATTTTAATTTATCGAAAGCAGATAGAGACGATTTTCCAGAAGCAGACACTGCTTCATCTGCCATCTTGGTGGGTAGACAAATTTTTCGTCAACCGATATGACTTCTCAATTCGCCGTTTTTCTGACTATTCGATAATAATAATAAATCACCGTCGCTTCATTTGTCCTTGGTAAGCGAAATCGATGTGGCACCATCAATGACCGCAAACAAACGCATCCACAACGCACTCCCACTGTTCATTCACACACGGAAATGGAGACGTGATTTTATATTATTTTAAACAAAATGTCCCAATTAGGTGGAATACACACATATACACAGATAGAAAAAACTTCAAACACAGTATGAATGTTTTGACAGAACAAAATTAAAACAAAACAAAGATCGGAACCGAAACCGACCGTGCGAGGGTGCTCTGGAGAAGAACGCTCAGCAAAGAATGAAGTAGGTACATAAAGTGCATACTACACAAACGGCAAAAGCACGACACTCAACGAACCACAGGCACAGTGCACGAGACGAAGGAGGTGCAGTAATGAGTGCGCGCGAGCGGAATACCAGTGGAATCGCCTCTGAGAGCTTTCCCTCTTGTGGTTGTATTATGCTGGTTTTTTTTTTCTTCTTAAAAGATCAAAAAATTTACAGGTTTTTTTTTTTTTGTTGTTTGGTTCTTTTGTTTGAAGTTACTTTATTTTGTTACGAGTTTATTGCATTTGCACTGTGTACACACCTTCGGGTTTATGCCGTCATTCTACACATGCGGTTGTGTAGTTATTTGCATAAAATGGCACTGAACTCTTGTGTTGGTATTATTTATGCTTCTGTGTATAAGAATGTAATGCTTTGGTCGAATTGGAGGAAACAAGACCAACACACAGTCGGAGAGAAAAATCTTATAAGATTTTCTCTTTTTAACGCACGTGTATTTTTTTATTATTACCGCGAATGAATAAAGTCTACACTTTACATGTCAAAATAGAAAAGTGTGAGTCGTCGTTGTCGCCGTCGTCGAACTCATCAAAACCAAAAGATTTTTTTCGTCCTCTGAAATTCTTTTCACTTTCGATTTCTTTCACAAATTGTTTAACTTCACATTTTCATATTTAACGTTTAACTAGACCGACTATTCATATTCACTAATTTAGAACTTAACAAACGTATGGCACTGTGTGTTCACTTCACTATTCCCATCCCAACATCATTCCAATCCAAGGGCTTTTGACGAAAATGAAGCATAAGGAAGAAGAAATGTCAGACCAAATTACTCGGACGGGTGGTGGAGTTTACGAAACAAGTTCGTTATTTTCGTTTGCACCCGGTTCTTAAAATATAGGTGTATATATCGGTAAATGTTTTTTTTTCAGTTCGGGTTTTGGACTTTTTTGTTTTCTAAGCAAACAACAAAAATAAAGAAAAACACAACAGCGACCGCTCTCCACTCTCACTGACACGAGACGACGCACTGAACAGAGATCTGGTGGCGGTTTTTGGAACTTGAGAAGAGTACACATAAAAGTGCAGTAGTAGTGGTAGTGGAAGGAAAAAAAAAATAACGACTGAATGTGAATAGTGAATACTTGTTGGTGTAGTTTTCCTCGGAACACGTTCTGGTCGTCTCGTAATTCTTGTTGGGATCATGATTGGGAAAACATTTGTGAGCATGTATTGCTTTTGTTTCATCTCTCCAATCAAAATGGTATAGTGTTAGTGTAGGCTGTAGAGATGAGCAAATCGTAGTGGAATTCAAGTCTGTGGATGGTGTTTGGGCAGCTTGAATAGAGTAGGTTGTGATATTTGCTGCTGTTATTGAAAAGAAATTGGTGGCATTCAAAAACCTAGCCACTACGTAGTGGAAAGTCGACTAGCTTTGTGAATGCAAAATGCACTAAAAATGTAGTGAACCCTGAATTGTCAAATTAAGTACACAAAAACACGAAACAATTGCATTTAGAGAACTTTAAACAACCTTATCTTTTAAATTAAGTAACTTTAATTACATATTTCTTCACTGCTTTCAATTTGATAAAAATTGTCGCAAAAATTTCATTTTGTGCTTTGTAATTTTTTGTGTGTTTACCCAACAGCTGATTCTCAAACGTCAGACTAACTTTGTAGCTGAAATTTTTCAACTACGTTGAAGGGGAAATTTCAACTCGTTTTGTAGTCGATTTCGACCAATCAGAACAGTTCACTACGTAGTCACTAGAAAACTGAATGGGCCCATTTATACACACGTACAGCAATGCCAGGCAGCCAGAGATTTCATGGTCGATGTTCTAAATGGTATAAATGCACATTGTTGACCATAAGGAAATAACACAAGAGAGAGAACTTTACACAATCAAGGGCACTGTGGGGGTGGACCAAACTGATTCTCTGATGTTTCTTACAATAAGTTATGCAAAGTATCTAAGTACTTGCTCATAAATAGACACCCTGAGTCAAAACACTTCAAATCGTATGCTAGTTTCATTCAAGTTTCCTAGGGTGTTTCATGAACTCTAGGTAAACTAAAAGTTTCATTAGCCAAGTTTTATTGGGAATTCATATTCACTTCAGCAAAACCTTTTATGTAGAACTTAAATTTATGATTCGATTGAGCAACTGGCCCTAAAATACCTAGGAATAACATCAAACTGCAAATAAGAATTCGCTTAAAGGCGCTTTTTAACATAAATTTTTAGAAATAAAGTAAATTGAAGAAGAAATGTTATTATAAAGCATTGACAGAAAATAGTAAAACTTACCACTGATTTTCAAACATAAATCCATTCAGAGTAGGAAGTAGGTAGGATAGGTACTACGTATGTAGTTAAGCACGAAAAATAGAATCTGATTGAAAAACGTTGAAAACTTATTTTGAAGGAAATTTTAAGACATAAGAAAAAACAAACACATTTTCTAACCGAAGCAAGGAATACCGATTTCACTAAGGACACTTTGCATTGAAAACAG